>CM051237.1:170407125-172807125 GCA_027917425.1 Gastrophryne carolinensis | reverse complement strand
GTGCAACAGAGAAGTAATGCAATGAATTCAACTTGGATTGCAGCTTGGTAAGATGATCAACACCTGGGAGTGAAATTCCCTTTTGTTGTTCCTCTCATATGGGGAATCCTGATTCCCAAACAGATATGATTTTTGCCAGAGATGATGATCAGATTTATGGATATTATAAACAGCAGCTTCCTTGCATCAGTCACCATGAATGGCAACACATTGTAATGGAGGGGGCATGCCAAGGGCTGGAGGGGATGAGATGGCTGATGCCGGTAAGATTCAAACTACCAGCATTATGCCATTCAGCTGTGTGGAATTACATGTGAGCTTGTGGTGCTTATTGTGTTTACTCATGTAGGGATTTTAAAGTGGACCTAACCCTACATAACTGTTTCACACAGGAGACACGGCTAAGTTTCACTTGAAGCAGACCAAAACCCCCTTGGATTTTCACTTAATCCACAATTTATGTGTGTGTGAATCCCTCAGGATGGTCTGCTTAGGCTAGTTTCACAATGGGGCAAATGTGATCTGCTCAAGGTTTACAGTGTTTTTGTGAATGCACTTGCAATCGCACTGTATAAAAGTGGACCAAAACCCGGGATTTTAACTTTCCAGGGTTTTGGTCCTGCCCCCAGGGCACCCTGATGTGGGATGCCCTATTGTATTAAACCATGTACGTTGCCCACCAAAACTCACCTTTCCCCAGTCCTATGGCACATGTGCGGCCCTTTCGTTGAATCAAATCATCGGGTAGGCTGATTCATTACTAACGCCAGGTAGCGACAGATGAGCTTCTATAGCGAGGATTTCAAAGCGAACGCTAGTAGTCACTGTGTTCAGCCATAGTTAGTTGTTTCAGAGCGCCTCAGTTGATGGCCGGCATTGTTGAATACGTTATGTGATTCTCAGTACTACGCTGTTTGGGAGCGAATGGTAGCGCCAGCTCAGTGCGACTGACTCACACCACATTCATAAAAAAAAACAGCCTCAAACATCGCCGGCGCTCAAAATCGGGTCGCTGTAGCCCACAGCACCAGAAGCAGTGTGATTAAAGTCTGTTTTTGAACATGTATCCACTAGTAACAAAGCGAAAACATATGGAATGACATTGTTATTACATTGTAACATGAACACTATAATACCAGACATGTAAGGACAATTCTGCATAAAAATATTATTAATCAAAAACGTTTTCAAAAATGTCATTTTCTAGGCCAAGATACATGTCTGAAAGATTTGAGTTTTTAAACAAAAAAAAAAATTGGAATCAGGAAAGTGATTTAAGGATCGTCCAAAGAAATGTATGGGAGAGCGCCAGGTAGCGAGAGGTAAGACGTGGCGCTCTGCAAGGCTGAACACCGGCGCTGTACGCTGAGCCTGGGATAATGATGAATCGGACGCTACATGGCATTGTTCCAGTCGCTCACCAGAATCGCCTTTATAAATGTGTAATTGCGTGCTGTCTCCGGTGTTCACATGCAGCTACCTGCCGCTTACAAGGCACTACCTGGCGCTATCCCTTCATGAATAAGGCGCACGTCCTGCTAAAGGTATAGCAGGCAGCGACTGCTGCTCGTGTATGCGCCATTGGATCGAGGACAAAGTGGGTTTACTGGGTGACCCAGGGGTTTTAACACAGTTTATGGGATGCCTTAGGGAGGAAGTAAGCCTGTTCCGGAGTCTCAGACTCTATGGTGGGTTTTGGTGACCTTTAAAATGCTATTCCAAGTGCTATTCTGAGGAAATCACCAACACTAATGTAAAGCCTTCTGTGAAAGAAGCCTTACCCACCTTGAGCCACGTTCCCACGTAGCAAACGCAGGTTTTCGCATAATCCGAATTCACTATTGTGCATGTTTGACCCGGCAATGTTCCATTTGGCATTTTTATTCTGCATAACCCATAGGGCATTGTTATTACTATTACGATGATCATTACTAAAATGATGTATCTCATCTGTAAGATGACTGGTCACACATATTGCAGTGTTTGTGTGGTAAAATGAAAACGCTTTCCCAAACCTGTAATTCATACCACAAAGCACACCCAAAGTGTCCCTAGCTTCACTATAATTAGCATGACCCACAATGAGCTTTTAATGGAAACGATTTTAAGGGGTGCTCCTGCTTACTGCGCACTTAGCCCAGCATATCAAGAGAAGCCAGTGGAAGCAATCCACAAGCATGTTTTATGCAGATTCACTTTAAATTGTTTATTTTTATACAATATATTTGTGATGGGTGGGGGATGTTTACTAGCTTGTGCACTTCAAAGACCCACATCATAGACAGGCATCATATTTTAAAGAGGAACAACACTGGGGATTTTCTGGGAGGGCCTCATTGTGTGAAATCCCACGGATCATATGAATATGTTTTTAAGGTGTTTTCCATTGTTTGTTTGTATATGTATACATGTAGTACTTTTCCAAAAAATCTTTATATGATGTTCGCCTACTTTGATGCAGAATGTGCATTTGTACTGTCAAGCAATTCCATAAAGATTTTTTTTTCTTACGTATTTTATGCACTTAAAGCGGGCCTTCAGCATCATTTAATGAAAAGCCCAAGCCACAAAACTATTCCCTAGCATCTAAAATTAATATATTTTACATTTTTAGTTGCTTACTTTTTATATATTCCCCCACTGGGCTGCAACTCTGTTCAGGACTCTAGGATATGGGCGCTTACCAGATTGACTTTCATATATATGGGTTTCACATACTGCGCCCAGAGTTCACTTGACGCTACGTGGTACTACGTGGTATTAGCATTTCTTAAAGCGGTCCTTCACTCTGAATAAGAGTCTGTTATATGTTGCCCACACCCTGTACATACACATTGCTCACATTAAAAATCATCCTACCTGCATCTACTGCATGTTATGAGCCTTTAAACATCCAAAGTGGGCGGTTCATGGAACATCAGGCAGCCTGCAAACAGGAAGTGACTTCTGACTGCTGCTCTGCATTCTGGGATTGCTGACCTTTTCCTGACCCCATCACTGCTTGGTCTGAGCAAAGCACAGCTATAACCCGCCCCCCTGTGCTTTATCCCACTCTCCTCTCCTCAGTAAGTGTGATGCTTCTGAGTCAAGATGGCGGCGCCAGAATCCTAAAGTCCTGAACAGAGTTGCAGCCCAGTGGGGGAAAGAATAATAAATAAGTGACTAAAAACATAAAATATATTCATTTTAGATGCTGGGGAATCATTTTTTAAGGGTTTGGGCTTTTCATTAATTCATGGTGAAGGTCCGGTTTAAATAACCCCCTAAATCTACAAAGCATCCAATCAAACAAAGGAGAGGTTGGATTCCACTTCACACTTTAAAGAGGACCCCCACTTAAAAATGGCTGAAGATCCAGTAACTTCCTTATGTGGATCCACTGACCACTTAGTGGGGCATCCCATTTAGGCATGATGTGCTGCACACCATGCAAGCCGTTCAGTCACTCAAGTTGCCAGCTCACTGCATAGTATTGGCCACAACCCGTATTAGTATTCCACCATGATGTGTCCTGAGGGAGCCCTGCTGTAGCTGTGTATGGAGGCACAGCACTGGAATATGCTACTGTTACTGGGAACATGTTACCCCAGGCTCCTGCAATCTGCTCCCTGTCTTCTGTGGCTCTGGTAAGTTACATAGGAATCATATAACCACGTGTTCATTTATCAGTTTTGGGGTTTGGCCATCTGGGCACTGACAGCAGAGGTGGGGCAGTTACTTTTATACCTGGGGGGGGGGGGGGTGTCATGGAGCTGTCTCATAATTACAATGTTGTTTTTCAGTGATTGGAGTGGTCATGCTGGGTGTTGCAGTTCTACAACAGGAGAGTACAGATGATTCACTCATGGATGGCTAAGATCAAGGATAAAGAATTTCACTAGAGATAACCCATAACTGACCCATAGCTGTGGCCAGACATTAAAGAAACACCCAAGTTTTTCCACTGCAGAGGCCACAACCGCTGCATTTTTAAGATTAGCGGCTGGCTGAAATTACCAGCACTACATCCCTGGTTTCCCTGTAGTCTGGGGAATGCTCCTGCTCCCAGCTTACCTGAGTGGCTGCGCACAGGAGTGTTCCGCAGGCACAGGGAGGCAGCCATAAGCGAAGGCAGAGCTGTGAGAGCTATTACGGCTTTTGAGCAACTTTCATTTATGTCACTGTGGGGGACAGACATCAAACATGTCTAGACTGTGGCTATAAACATACATATCACCAAAAAGACTCAGCTTTAGTTACAATGTTACCTCCCTGACCATTAACCTGGGCATTGAATGGCATTTTTGACGGCATTTATTTTTGTGTGCCAAATTGATGTCAACAAGGTGCTAATGATATTTTTTAATTTTCTCGTATGTTGGCAAATGTGTATTTTATGGAAATAATAGTTTTCAATATCTGCAATCGGGTCTGCACCCCAATTAGAGGCGTTAGCTCGGTGCACACAGAACACTGCTGCTGAGGGCGTATAACCTAACCTAACATATGCCTAGCAGCAGCGTTCTGTGTGCGCATCCTACTGAGGCATCATGGGAAATGCATTAAGTCACACAAAAGCCCTCTGCTGAGCTGATAATTGAGGGAGTGGTCACATTAGCTTGAGCCCTACGTAATTATCAGCAGCTATTTCATTTTTATCAAGTGAGGTGTCCTTATGGGGTTACCAGTTTTACAACAGGGTATTATAAAGAATAGACTTTATTTTACCACCTCTTATTGCATGATGGTAGCAATTTAGGATGTTAAAGTGGAAATAAAGTGCACAATTCCCCCCCCCCCCCCTTTTTCATTCCCTAGTCACCCACCCCTGCGATTGACTGAAATGGGGGATTTAAAAAAATAAACGCACCTATTTCACAATTGACGTCTGGTATGAGTGATAGTCAGTGTGTCTGCTGGCTGCTGCTGCAGTTATTAGGTGATGAGACTGTCACTCATGACCTTCAACAGCAGCAGATTCCAGCATTGGGAACAGGCTCACGACTGGGACCAGTAATCTCTCCATCATAGCAGTGCAATGCACACATCACATCAGGCTGTAAGCCATCAGCGCCGGATTAAGAGTGGTGGAGGCCCCTGGGCACAGAATCTGGTGGAGGCCCCAGATACAGTATTTTTTTCCCTTTCACCTCCATTCAGCTCTGATAGCCTCTCAGACATGCAGCTGGCCGCATCCCTGCTCACCTCTAGCTGGGAACACCAGCACCAGCCACTCACATGCATGGTGTGAGTATAATAGTATAGCGGGGACGTGGCCCGTGCACCCATGCTTTGGATTGTGGCTAGGTAAGTTTATGTGGCTATCCAAGGGATTATCACATGGTGAGGCATCCCAAATCAAGGGTGAGGGAATAGGCTGGCCCTGGAGTCTATTAGACTGCAGGACAGGCAAAATGTGCCACTGTTCCACTCTAAGGACCAAACGCAGTCCTGGAGTCCTCAAGACTCCAGGGCCACTTGATTCCATCTCCCAATTCCCCCCGGATCCCCATTGCATCTCTTTTTTGGGCAGCCATGGCCGCTGTAACTGGGTGGCTGCCATGGCTGCACACAGGGAATGTGTGTGTGTGTGTGTGTATGTGGGGGGGGCTGTGCAGCGAGTTTGGATGGGCTTCCATTAATATGTGCAGCCAGAGAAGCTGATTGGAGGAGAGCTGTGCCAGCACTGTGGGAACACGAGCAAGGTATGTATTACTAGTGATTGGCAGGTTTTACACAGTGGGGCATCCCAAATTGTGATGCCCCAAACATATCCAGGCATTTGACTAACAGGTTTTGTTCCATGCCAGAATCGGGATGCCCCGCAAGGTGAAACCCCCCAGATCACCACTACAACTCACCTTTCCATGCTCCAAGCTCTTGTTCAATGATGACCATCTGCCGTGACTACGTAATTCAGCAGGTGGCTCCCATAGATATGGATAGATGAGAATGGCTGGGGGCGGGAGCACGTTCATGATGCCGGTGATGCAGGGGATGCGGCTGTGTGCACTTTCCATTTAAAGCGAACCAAAATCCACATTTTTAACTGGCATCCCTTGAATTGCTGCCCCCATGAGGGGGATCTTCTGCCAATTTCTATTGCTCCTGCTTCACTCTTAAGCTAAATAATGAGCCTTGTTTTAGCTGTAAAGCTCCGCCTCCTCCATTCATTGCCATTTTTGTGTGTGGTGATGATGTCATTAACAAACCAATGCAATGACTAATCCTCTGGCATCTTACAGAAAAGGACAGCAAAAAGAAAAGTGTTCCAGGACAATTCGAAAAGCAAAAATATTCATTTCTAGTTCTACACCCTAAGAAGAGAGCATGAGCAGGGGCTTTGGCCAAATGTATTTCACAAGTTTAGTGGGTTTTGGTCCGCTTTAAACCAATGAGAGCAGTATGCATGACGTAGTCAGGCCGGAGCCTCACATTGGACGAGAGCCTGTGCTAGTGAAGCATGGAGTTGTAGTGGCTGAACTAGGGGGGTTTCACACTCAGGTTGCCCCAGAAAAAAATGTCAGGAGCCGACCCTGGAATCTTTTAAATTTCAGGCTGGCCGCTGGCTAGAATTTTGACTATCCTGGGTTTTGGTCCCTTCCCCCAAAGCATCCAGAATTGGCATGTCCCACTATGTGAGACCCCCCAGGTTGTCCAAACTAACTCACCTTTCCCCAGTCCAATCAGTGGCCACATCCCGCTAGCCTCTGGCAGGGAGCATGCCTGCACCGGCTATTCACTATTACCTGGCTGGGGCACATGTCCTGCTAAGTGATAGCAGGGAGAAGGTAAGTATACCGGGTTTCACACTACTGGGTGGGTGTAGTGAGTGGGATGGTAGAAGGGTTAGTGGGCAGGCATGTAGGGTGGGTCAGGAATCAAAACAAGAAACTTTCCTTTTATTACTTTTTCTTCTGGCACAATGTCATCTACCTGCCGCCGCCGCCGCAGATGACACTTCTTCCTGGGCTCCTCCGCCACTATTGGCACCTCCCTCATGTAGGTCCACCACACTAGCTCTCTACCTCCCCTCTTTACAAGGCAATCCAGGGGGTTTCACACAGTGGGGGCATCCTGATTTGGGAAGCCCTGGGGGAAAGCCAGCAGCCGGTCCGGGAATCTTTTAGATTCCGGCATGTTTTTGTGCTGCGTCTTCCAGTCTACCTGCTCAGAGAAGCCAGATCGGGAGCAAGTAAATGGCCTCAACTGTGTGTTTTGGGGGCTCTGCATTAAAGCAGACCAAAGGTGTTTTGCTTATCTGGGTTTTGCTATTTGGCATGCCCCTGTTTGTGAAACCCCCAAATCAGCTGTTTAATTACCTCAAAACCACGCGCCCATCACGTTTGGACTCTCATGTAATCAGAATTCACCACCATGCAGCGATTGCCAGGTGCCTCCTGCTGGGGGCTCCACTCTGCTGTGTGCACCCATCACCAGCCATTCAAATATGTATCACTATGTATCAGCTAAAGGAGTGCCAGGAATGCTACCTGAGGCCAGCACATGAGGTAAGTATGCGGGTCCCAAATCAGGATGCCCCACGGGAAAGCTGTGAACCAGCCCTGGAGTCTTTTAGACTGCCAAGTTATAGGCTCACTTTAATGTTGTATCTTCCTTGCAGGCTTTTAGCCTAGAAACGGCCCTGGGTAAGGTGAATAGGTCATTAATAAGCATTGCAGTGGTTTGCCTGATTATTAATAACCTTTTTTATGTTTAAGTTTAAAAGTGAAAAAAAGCACTTTAGGCCTGTTTTAAACATTGGAGCTGGACAAGTGGGAGTGTGCACAGAGCGGGGAATTCTGCTCTGTGCAGCTACACACCCAAGCGCCAATGGGATGTTTATGGCGGACACATTGGCAGCTGGAGACAGATGTTGGCGGGAGGCAAACTTGGGAGATAGCATTGATGGAAACACTGCAATACATTATCCTACCTAACCCAAATTATACAAACATGAATTATGTTCTTATAATAAATACATGGACAGGCGGGAGAGCGCACAGGGCAGGAAATGCTGCTCTGTGCGGCCACCACCTAAGCACTAATGACAGAGCTGGATTCCGGGCAAGGTAAGGCTTTTTTGTTGTTGTGACCCCTCCCTGTCCTGCCTCAGTGCCTGGGGGAGGGGGCAGGACGGGGACATCCCCATAAATACAGGGCTAAGGGTTTCATTTTGCATTTGTTACACTCAGGTCTTCTCAGCATTAAAGCAGAGCAAAACCCTCTCATGGTGGCTAAGCCGTTCCCTGTTTGGGATGCCCTGATGTGCAAAACCCCTAGGGTTGCCAGTAAACTTACCTTTCCTGGTGGCTTCCACTGTGTTTCTGTTGCCCATGGCCACATCCCTGTAGAGGAGACACGCTCCTGCACCTAACTATTCAGACAGATTGGGGAGGAAGTGCTTGCTAGACTAGAGGGAAACCTGGGATGCAGCCAGCAGGCTTTTCACATCAGCCGGCATTCTTGAGATCAGCTGTGTGCCAAGATTGATGGCTGTTTCCATTCACTGGCGAGGCCACAGCATCTGTCCACTGTGTCAGTCACAGTCACTGGCCACACACACTCCATTCGCTCCAAAATCAGGATGCCCGCTGTGTGAAATCCCCCGGGTGGCCCCTAACACTTACCTTGTTTCCCAGTCCAACGGCGCATATGCGAGCCACATCCCCGCTATCCCTCTAGCAGGGCGCATGCCAGCGCCAGGCATTTGTGAATGGCTGGCATGGACACGCTCCATGTTAGAGGGAAATGGAAGATGTGGCCACCAGGGCACTCTGAGCCACTGGCCTTAGACGAAGGCTTAGATGACGTGACGTCAGTGGCTCCAAGCACGCTGATTGGACGATTGGCCGGGCCTTAGGACCAGGAAGAGGTGAGTTGGCATCCCCGATCTGGGAGATTTCACACAGTGGGGCACCCCTAATCGGGGTGGATCTGGGAAAAGGACCAAATCCCAGGATAGTCGAAATCCTGGGTTTTGATCCACTTTAAGACAGAAAAAGCATTAAAAAACACTAATAGTCCCCCACTATATGTGAAATGTGTCTAAATCTATTTCTAAACACACACAGGACACAGTTTATGTGCCATTTATCTACCTGTGCACTTTACTTCTGTTCAACAAAGAGCCTTTTAGCATAATCCAATGGCCAGAAACAAAACACTTGATATGGTGTGAAATAGTGGCGTTATCAGCGATTATTCCTATAGGCCAGTGACTGCTCTTTAGAGCACATGTGCACTACCAGAGGGGAAGCCCTATTGCTGCTCACTGGCTTACCTGCTCCAGTGCCACAACTACCCTCAGCTGGAAGCAGTGATTTTAGCATGTAACATTGTGCAGCTCCAGCTTCCTATCCCCCAGCTGAGGGAAAGTACCACTGAGACAGGTAAGTAACAGAGAGGTGAGGGAGGAGCGGAGGCATTGCCACAAATGGAGAGACCTCCCCTCAATAGGGGAAAGTTCACTTTATTTGGCTTCCTGGTTAGAAAATCAGTTTAATAGGAATTAGATCTACAATAGGGGAACAGCATGTGACACAAGTGTCTTTATCTTTGGCCACCGGATTATGAGCCTGCCCACCAACGCCAAGGTAGACTCTTTTTCGGGCAGGTCCTACACTACACTACACTGGCCTATCCTAACTGATGCTAGCCATCGTGAGCCCTACTTTACTAGTGCTGGATGCAGGTGTAGTGTTCCTAATCTACCTAAATGTTCTAACCTATGTGTGTGCCATCTACCCTACCTCTACGGTCATGGTCGTCAGTCAGGTCTGCGTCACTCTACAAGTGTCAGTAGGTGTGTCAGGGTGAGTCTGGTTGGTGTCAGTGTATAAGTGTTAGTGTGTGTGTGTGTGGCAGTATGGACACAGACAACACAGGACAAATACAAACACATACGCACCGATGGCCGGGTGCTGGTGGGGACAGGTGCCGATGACCGGGCCGGAGGAGACATGGAGGCAGATGTTGGACGGAGGAGACATGGAGGCAGATGTTGGCTGGAGGCAGATGTTGGCTGGAGGCAGACTGAGGAGATGACGCTAAAGTATACCTGAAATACACTACCCTTACCTAATATAACCTAAATGACGCAACAACTAATGTTATTATAATTAATACTATATAAATATAATACAAAATACTATAAATGCATAAAATATTTACTACTTATCATTAATACAATATATTTATAATGATGATTTCACCGTTCCTGGAGGTGGAATCAGGACACCGCGTTCACCTTAGGAGGCGGATGGGCCGGAAATCTGGAACGGCATAAAAGAAAGGTGCATAAAAAAACTGTTTGGTGTTACCAGCCATGGCAAGGTGACCTACCAGGTACCCAAGTGCAAGATCACGGCACAGTGGGCACTTGTAGCTGTGCTGGAGGCAGTCGCGGAGGCACATCTTGTGGAAGATGTGCCCACAGTCTAGGAATCCCAAGGGCTCGTGCAGTTTGAAGTCCACGAGGCAGATGGAACAGTGGGTACGGCACGTCTGGGGAACCATGGCCTCGAAATTCAGACGGCTCTTGCCTGACCGAAGCCGCGGCATGTAACCTGTGAAGAAAAAGATTGTTTAGCCAGGCATTCATTTACATATTCTGAGCTTTATAAATACTAAACTATCTGTCTGCTTTAAAAATCAGTGAAATTCTATGGACTATGTGCTATCTTGAAAAAAACGGGGCCTGCTGAAACATTAAAGAGGAACAAAACCTAAGATTTTTCTGTATTTTGTCTGTCCCATGACACTTGTGTGGGTCGCCCAGCCAATCTGCGGCTCCCATTCTATTCATATTTTCCTTGCTGGTCTGAGCTCAGAGCAGCTAGAAAAGCTGAATGGAGAACGTTCGCATCTCTTCTCACCTCTAGCTGCAAGTGTGCCAGTAGCAGCCATTTAGAAATGCCTGGCGGGGATACACGTCCCCGGTAAAGGTATAGCGGAGGTGCAGCCTTGAGAGGTGGTGTGGTTTGGTGATTTTTGCATATTGATTATATTTAAGGGGACAAATAAGAGGATACTTACCCGTTGTCAGTCATAGCAGTTGCCCCGTGTCAGTCACAGTGCCTGTGTCTGCCAAACTCCCTTTACTGTAATGAATTGCATGCACAATCACTGTGACTGACATGAGAGGCAGTGGGAGCGCGTGCAAGGACACCAAGGGACCCAATCTTGGAAAGAACCTCACACAGGTAAGTATCCTTTTTTAATGTATGTCTTTACAGCCCCTAAATGCATGAATCATGTTTTATTGACTGTGATATGCTTGTTTATTTAAATTATAGGAGCACAATAATGTGCAAGTCTGCCTGGCGAACCTGATTGGGCACATGATTGGCTATCATAGGAGAAAGTGGTAATGGCTGCCTGGTCTGCAGGTTTGGCAGCCCTGAGGTATCACAGATCAGGATGTGGCCATGCTAAGGGGTGAGGCTTTTCTTCATTTAACTCCTCTTTAAGCACAGAACAGGTTATCACCCTTCCTTTTTCTGACATCTACTAAAATATTAAAGCTTTTTTTTTATCAAAATACTACTTATAATCACTCAAATTCTCTCCGTGTACCTGTCATACTGAGCCCTGCTGGAGACAGGCTTACCTTACACAGCCAGGCTCATGATGACAGTGACAGGCTTACTGTTACTGTATGTACATATATGTAAGGGGCTCATTTACATCAGATAAATGCTCTTAATCTAATTTTACATTTCATATGTTTTGTTGGGTGTTATAGCCGGGTCCTCAGCAGGGTGACAAGGCTTATGTGCATATGGAAGTGTGAGCAGAACAGAAAAGCAGTTATGGCTGCCTGGGAGGCTAAGTGACAGTTGGTGCAGTTGTTATGGGGATTGAAATGCCAGCACAACAGGACAGCCTGGCCCCTTAGCTGCTCTAAAATAGATTTTTAGAAGAAAAATGGAACTGGAGAAGAAAGGAAGAGGATATTTGTGATACTACGGAGACTAGGTTTGCTCTCTGATGACAAGCTGCCGGAATTCTAAGCCAGGCCCCTATTAGGATATATGGACGGCTTCATTTACATTGGATGTATGGATGCTTTTTTTGGCCAACACAAGAGGACAGCCTGGTTCCTTAGCTGCTCTAAAATAGATTTTTAGAAGAAAAATGGAACTGGAGAAGAAAGGAAGAGGATATTTGTGATACTACGGAGACTAGGTTTGCTCTCTGATGACAAGCTGCCGGAATTCTAGGCCAGGCCCCTATTAGGATATATGGACTGCTTCATTTACATTGGATGTATGGATGCTTTTTTTGGCCAACACAAGAGGACAGCCTGGTTCCTTAGCTGCTCTAAAATAGATTTTTAGAAGAAAAATGGAACTGGAGAAGAAAGGAAGAGGATATTTGTGATACTACGGAGACTAGGTTTGCTCTCTGATGACAAGCTGCCGGAATTCTAAGCCAGGCCCCTATTAGGATATATGGACGGCTTCATTTACATTGGATGTATGGATGCTTTTTTTGGCCAACACAAGAGGACAGCCTGGTTCCTTAGCTGCTCTAAAATAGATTTTTAGAAGAAAAATGGAACTGGAGAAGAAAGGAAGAGGATATTTGTGATACTACGGAGACTAGGTTTGCTCTCTGATGACAAGCTGCCGGAATTCTAGGCCAGGCCCCTATTAGGATATATGGACTGCTTCATTTACATTGGATGTATGGATGCTTTTTTTGGCCAACACAAGAGGACAGCCTGGTTCCTTAGCTGCTCTAAAATAGATTTTTAGAAGAAAAATGGAACTGGAGAAGAAAGGAAGAGGATATTTGTGATACTACGGAGACTAGGTTTGCTCTCTGATGACAAGCTGCCGGAATTCTAAGCCAGGCCCCTATTAGGATATATGGACGGCTTCATTTACATTGGATGTATGGATGCTTTTTTTGGCCAACACAAGAGGACAGCCTGGTTCCTTAGCTGCTCTAAAATAGATTTTTAGAAGAAAAATGGAACTGGAGAAGAAAGGAAGAGGATATTTGTGATACTACGGAGACTAGGTTTGCTCTCTGATGACAAGCTGCCGGAATTCTAGGCCAGGCCCCTATTAGGATATATGGACTGCTTCATTTACATTGGATGTATGGATGCTTTTTTTGGCCAACACAAGAGGACAGCCTGGTTCCTTAGCTGCTCTAAAATAGATTTTTAGAAGAAAAATGGAACTGGAGAAGAAAGGAAGAGGATATTTGTGATACTACGGAGACTAGGTTTGCTCTCTGATGACAAGCTGCCGGAATTCTAGGCCAGGCCCCTATTAGGATATATGGACTGCTTCATTTACATTGGATGTATGGATGCTTTTTTTGGCCAACACAAGAGGACAGCCTGGTTCCTTAGCTGCTCTAAAATAGATTTTTAGAAGAAAAATGGAACTGGAGAAGAAAGGAAGAGGATATTTGTGATGCTACGGAGCCTAGGTTTGCTCTCTGATGAGCAGCCACCGGACTTCTAAGCCAGGCCCCTATTAGGATATATGGACTGCTTCATTTACATTGGATGCATGGATGTTTTTTTTTTAGCAAAAAAACTGTAAGTCTGTTTAGTGTTATGTTTTTCGGTGTTTTGGGGAAACTGTATTACAGGTTTGGCCATGTCAGTAATATTGGGACACATGATCCAGGTTAAAAATAACATACTGGGTCATTTACATGGCATGCATATGTGTTTTTTCTTACCAGAAATACTGTAAATCAGTTTAATTGTAGGTTTAATGTTATTTTTCGTGGTTTTGGGAAACATTTTTTATGAGCTGGGAGGCTGAAGTGACAGTTGGTCCACACCCCCATTAGAAAGCACATACTGGGTCATTTACATTGGATGCATTGTGTGCCTGTGTTTTTTTTAACCAATACAATACTGTTTGACCACTTTACCCACCTCCCGACACCCCTACCATCAGCCATTACAATGACAGACGGGGCTGATTCTTTTGTTTAGAAATGTTGTAGGTGGAGCCTTATTAAGAAAACAAATTAAAACGCACAAATAAGGTAATTACTGTGAAAAGCCCCAAAAGTTTGTTTTTGACTTTCAACTGTCAAAATCCCCCCCCCCAAAAAAAAAATTACTTTCAACTGTCAGATTCCAGCTCTCAAAATCCCCCAAATTTTGCCTTTGACTCCCAATTGTCAAAATTCAAAATTGACCCAAAATTTCTAGTTCCATCAAGATGTCCCCCCAAAAAATAGTTCCAACTGTCAAAATCCCCAAAATGTTGTTTCTAAATTCCAATTGTCAAAATCCCCCCCCCCCAAATTTTGTTTTTGACTCCCAACTGTCAAAATTCAAAATCCCCCCCCCCAAATAAATTCTTTTTTAGTTCCAGCTGTCCAAATTTCCCCCCAAAAAATTAGTTCCAACTGTTAAAATCCCCAAAATTTTGTCACAATTTCCCGCTCCGACTGTCAAATTCCAACTGTCAAATCCCCAAAATTTAGTTTTTGACTGCCAACTGTCACAATTTCCCCAAAAAATAAAAAACATTTTTTTTTTGTTCCAACTGTGAAAATCCCCAAGATGCTTGTTTTTTAATTGCAACTGTCAAAATGTCCCCAAAAAATGCATTTTTTTTTACTTCCCACTGTCAAATTTGCAAAAGGAAAAGTAAAAATCAGAACTAAGGTGTAGGATGTATGCTGGTGCAGCTGGTGCAGCTGTTTAGGCAAATTCTCCTAGATTTTGTTTTTGCCTCCCAATTGTCAAAATTCAAAATTGCCCCAAAATTTTTAGTTCCATCAAGATGTCCCCCCAAAAAATTTGTTCCAACTGTCAAAATCCCCAAAATGTTGTTTCTAAATTCCCACTGTCAACCCCCCCCCCCCCAACTGTCAAAGTCCAACTGTCAAAGTCCAACTGTCAAAATCATTTACACATTTTGTTTTTGACTCCCAGCTGTCAAAATTCAAAATCCCCACCCCCCCCCCAAATAAATTCTTTTTTAGTTCCAGCTGTCCAAATTTCCCCCCAAAAAATTAGTTCCAACTGGCAAAATCCCCAAAATTTTGCTTTTGAATTCCAACTGTCATAATTTCCTGCTCCAACTGTCAAATTCCAACTGTCAAATTCCAACTGTGAAAATCCCCAAGATGCTTGTTCTTTAATTGCAACTGTCAAAATGTCCCCCCCAAAAAATGATTTTTTTACTTCCCACTGTCAAATTTGCAAAAGAAAGAAAAGTAAAAATCAGAACTAAGGTGTAGGGTGTATGTGCTGGTGCGGCTGGTGCAGCTGTTTTAGGCTTTGAATATTAAACAATGGATAAAGACACTTACCCCTGATTCCAAGGGACTGGGTGTATTTTTGGAGTCGGGCCACCTCCCGGGAGGTCATAGTTGCTGAAGATACCTGGAAAATATAAGCAAAAGAGACAGAGACACACAGAGACAGATTTGTCGTGATCCTGCAGGAGAGCACACAGCAGAGGACTTGCCACTTCAGACACCAAAGCAGCAATGACATCACCAGTGAGGCTGCAGTCACATGACCATGGGTGCTAATTTGCATTAAAGTGCCAGCCTACCTATTTTGCACTGTACATGTTTAACTGTGATTAAATGTAACCTCACTGCCTGTTATTGGGGGACTCTGCCACTCAATGTGTTTTGGGGTTTTCTTGCCTCACAGGCTGTTATTGGGGCAGTCTGCCACTCGGCGTGCTTTGAGGGGTTTCTGCCACTCAGCGTGTTTTGGGGGGTTTATGCCTCACAGCCTGTTATTGGGGCACTCTGCCACTCAGCGTGTTTATGCCTCACAGCCTGGTTCCTTAGCTGCTCTAAAATAGATTTTTAGTAGAAAAATGGAACTGGAGAAGAAAGTAAGAAATTTTTTGTGATGCTACAGAGCCTAGGTTTGCTTTCTGATGGCATGCCACTGGACTTCTAAGCCAGACCCCTATTAGGATATATGGGCTGCTTCATTTACATTTGATGTATGGATGCTTTTTTTAGCCCAAAAACTGTAAGTCTGTTTAATTTTATGTTTAAATAGGTTTTTTGGTGTTTTGGGGAAACTGTATTACAGGTTTGGCCATATCAGTAATATTGGGACACATGATCCAGGTCCCTATTAAAAAGTAACCTCACTGGCTGTTATTGGGGCACTCTGCCAGCGTGTTTTGGGGAGTTTATCCCTCACAGCTTGTTATGGGTGGTTTCTGCCACTCACTGTGTTATGGGGGGTTTCTGCCACTCGGCGTGTTATGGGGGGGTCACAGATACCAGGCCGGACATGCTGCAGAAGGGCCAGTGTGACCAGAAAAACCCCAGGGTATTTTTTAACCCCAGTCTGCCCCTGGGTGTGGTGAGTGTGAGGTAAATGAATGCATCCCTTGTGTGCCTCAGCTAGACCTTGCAGGGGGTGTCATGGCGACTGTATGGTCAGAGAGCTGAGAGTGGGCCGGAGGTTAGTTTATGAGGCTGTTTGTTCTGTTCTGGCCCTGACCCTAAATATGTTATGGGGATTTTGCCATTCAGTGTGTTATGGGGGGTTTCTGCCACTGAGCCTGTTATGGGGGGTTTCTTCCACTCACCATGTTAGGAGGGGTCGCAGATACCAGGCCAGACATGCTGAAAAAGGGCCAGTGTGACCAGAAAAGTCCCAGGACATTTTTTAACCCTAGCGTGAGGTAAATGAATGCATCCCTTGTGTGCCTCAGCTAGACCTTGCAGGGGGGTGTCATGGCGACTGCCTGGTCAGAGAGCTGAGAGTGGGCCAGAGGTTAGTTTATGAGGCTGTTTGTTCTGTCCTGACCCTGTATCTGAGGCTAATGGATGTGGACTCACTGGCAGCAGCAGCAGCAGACTCACTCACTGTCCGGGAAGGTTGAAGCCATGCTGGGAAAATTCAAAAAACGAAAATATCCATTTTTAGTTCTACACCCTAAGAAGGGAATATCGGCAGGGGCTTTGGCCAAATGTATTTCACAAGTTCAATGAGTTTTGGTCTGCTTTAACTATCAATAAATAAAACAACCATGTGCCATTGGCTATGGGGACCCAAGGTAAAGTGACCATGACCAAAAGCAATGCAAACAATGCGCAGATATTCACCAAACATAAAGCCAATGTGACTAAAAGAGTTCAAACAACAATAAATAAGTACATGTGAAAATATCAGCAAATCTTAGAAGTCATGAGGGAGACAGCTGGGCCTGATTTTGGTCACTTTACCTCACTCAGCCCAGGGTACATGATTGTATGTTGCCATTATTTATTGATATTTAAAGTGGACCAATCGGGGGTGTCCTGCTATGTGAAACCCCCCAGATCGCCCGATTCTACTCACCTCACCCAGCTCCTACGGCGCATGCGCGGCCACTCCAATCAGCGCGCTCGGATCCACATAGGTATGCGCGTCAAAGCCGCGTCTAACCTCAGCAGCCCCGAGCACGCTGGCGGCTGCATCGTGCACTTCCCACTAACAGGGAGCGGTCATGTGCCCTGCTAGAGAGAAGCGCCAGATGCGGCCCGCACATGTGCGGTTGGACTGGGAGTCAGGTAAGGTTTGCTCGTGGATGCCCCGCGGGGAGGGATTGGATCGGGCTGGGTGTTGGTCCACTTTAATAGATAGAACTGTTTACACATGCACATGGCACTGATTGTTTACAATGGGGAGTGAGAGTGGCCGCATCCCCTGCATCCCTGGGCTGTGCGCCCGCTCCCACCACAGCCATTCAGATACTTGAGTCCAGTGAAAAGCAGCAGCTGGTTAGGGTCTTTAGACTGGGGATCAGGGGAAATGTATTACATGAAAAGGGAGGCCTGACTAAGGCCGGATTAAGAGTGGTGGATGTTCTGGGGACAGGCAAAATGTGTCAGTGCTCCACTTGAAGGACCAAATGCAGTCCTGGAGTCCATAAGACTCCAGGGCACCTGATTCCATCTCCCAATTCCCCCTGGATCCCCATTGCATATGTGGCTGGGGGCAGCATCTCTTTTTTGGGCTATGCGCAGCCATGGCCCCTGTAACTGGGTGGCTGCCATGGCTGTTCACAGCCCAGGGATGCGGGGGGGGGGGGGGGGGGCTGTGCGCCCAGTTCGGCTGGGTTTCCATTGATACGTGCAGCCAGAGAAGCTGACTGGAGAGAGTTGTGCCAGCACTGTGGGAACGTGAGCAAGGTATGTATTACTAGTGATTGGCAGGTTTTACACAGTGGGGCATCCCAAATTGTGATGCCCCAAACTAACCCCAGGAATTTGACTACCAGGTTTTGTTCCATGCCAGAATCAGGATGCCCCGCAGTGTGAAACCCCCCAGATCACCACTACAACTCACCTTTCCACGCTCCAAAGCCACATGTGTGGGCTCTTGTTCAATGATGACCATCTGCCGTGACTACATCATTCAGCGGGTGACTCTAATAGACTTGGATAGATCTGAATGTCTGAGGCGGGAGCGCGTTCATGATGCTGGTGATGCAGGGGATGCGGCTGTGTGCACTCTCCATTTAAACCAATGAGACCAGTCTGCCGAATAGTCAGGCCGTCGGCTCTTATTGGACGAGAGCCCGTACATGTGCTGTTGGAGCACAGAGTTGTAGTGGCCGAACTAGGGGGGTTTAAAACTCAGGATGCCCCAGAAAAAAAGGCCAGCAGCCAACCCTGGTATGTCTTAGATTCCAGGCTGGCCGCTGGTTGGTTTTGTTACACTTTAAAGAGGACCAAAATTCTAGGATTTTGACTATCCTTGGTTTTGGTCCCTTCCCCCAAGGCATCCAGAATCAGCATGCCCCGCTATGTAAAACCCCCCAGGTTGCCCAAACAAACTCACCTTTCCCCAGTCCAATCAGCAACCACATCCCCGCTACCCTCTGGCAGGGAGCATGCCTGCACCGGCCATTCACTATTACCTGGCTGGGGCACATGTCCTGCTAAAGTGATAGCAGGGAGAAGGTAAGTATACCGGGTTTCACACAGTGAGGCATCACGATTCTGGATGCCCCAGAAGGCTGATGGCCATGAGTTTTGGTCCACTTTCAGGTAGGTTAGGTAGCCTATTGGGTGCGTGTAGTGAGTGGGCAGGTAGGTTGGCTGGTTGGTGGGCAGATTAGTAGATGGGTTAGTGGGCAGGCACGTGGGTCAGAAACACTTTCAATGAATTACTTTTACTTCTTCTGGTGTGATGTCACCTACCTGCCGCCGCCGCTTTTTTCTCGGCTCTTTCTCCCAGTCCCATGATGTCACTGGCCGGACTGTTGCTCCGTCTCCGGCTTCTCCCCTGCCTCCCCTGCTTGTCACGTCTTCCGCATGCGCTTCCTCTCCCTCCTTTTCACACTGGGCACTCTGAGGAGATAGAGAAAGCGCTAGCTGTAGTTCGGGGGCCGGCTCCGGGGGGGGAAAAATCGATTATTTTTGTTGTTCTGCCCTGCATGCTCCGGAGGTTGGTGAAGACCCCCTTTTACAGGAAAGTTGTTGAGGCCCCGGGGCGTGCGCCCCTCGAGCACCGCCCTTAATCCGGCTTGCAAAGCGCTATTTAAACACAACCAAATGAAACCCCATTGAAATGTATGGCAGAGCGCTACCAAGCGAAAGGTACTACATGACGCTCCTGAGCCTAGCACGCCGGCGCTATACACTGAGCCGCCGTTTTCTTAAATGTGGTTTTCACATACAACAGCCAGCGTTCACCCAATGCTACGTGTTGCCACTTGGGACTACCTGGCGCTAGCGTTTCTTAAATAACCCCCATACTCAACATACTTAACATTTCCCACTGTTCAGTTCCTGGATGGAATTCCTTTTATTATTATTGTCTTTTATCTCTTGCAATGTGTTTGACTATCCTGGGTTTTGGTCCTTGCCCCCAATCCGGGTGCCCCGCTGTGTGAAACCCCCCCAGGTTTCCAAAGCAAACCTACGGTGCATGCGCGGCCGATTGTCCAATCAGCGCGCACGGATCCACCCCCTTCAGCTCGTCTAAGCATTCATCTCAGGGTCTGAGTGCGCTGGCGACCGCATCCCCCACTACCCTCTAACAGGGAGTGTGCCCCTGCTGGCCATTCACAAATAACTGGCACGCGCCTTGCTAGAGGGATAGCGGGAGGCGGCCATGGCTCGTGCATGCGCCGTTGGACCGGAAAAGAAGGTGAGTTTATGGGCGGCCTGGGGGGTTTCACACAGTGGGACACCCCCAATCAGGGTGCACCGGAGGGAGGGAATCGATCCATAAGATTCCTGGGCCGATCACCATGGGTTTTGGTCCATTTTAAAAAGTCAAAAGTGACTTAAAGTGGACCAAAACCTGGAATTTTGACTATCCCAGATTTTGGTCTTTTGCTCCCAGAGCACCCTGATTCGTTGCCTAGCAAAACTCACCTTTTCCGCAGACCTACAACGCCTGCATGGGCTCTCGTCCAATAAGCAGGAGACTGAGGGCTGAGTCTGGCTGAAAAGAGCCAAGCGCTCTAGCAGCCGAATCCCCGCTACCCTCTAACAAGGTGCGTGCGGGCCACTTGGGAAAAAGGTGTTTTTTTTAAAGAGATTCAGGGGGGGTTTCAAACAGCAGGGCATTCTTATTTGGGATGCCCCAGGGGAGGGAATCAGACAGTTGGGATCTTATAGATTTCAGGGCCGTTGACCATGGGTTTTTGCCCACTTTAATAGGACAGTCCAGGGTGTAAAAAGAGTACTTACCTGCCAGCCCGCAGGCCTAATCCCACAACATGCTACAGACTGCAGCTCTCTTCTTCTCAGCCTCATTGCATGTCCATGCTGGCAGCAGAACAGCCTCCATCATTGATTTGCTGTAGAATGGGGGGAAGCATATTGCGGGACTGCTCAAGGCTGGGATAGAAGTATACTTTTGCTTCACCCCCACTTAATGCCACTTCCACACTCATTGCCCCCATCCTTTACCCCCCCCCCCCCCCCACATCACCTGCTGACCAATTCAAACATCACTCTCAGCGAGACCGGGAGAAGAATATGCTGTTGGCAGAGGAGCCAACAGTGCCGAAACTACCAGACTCTGTGGGATCGAGTCTAATGACCAAGTACCCTTCTTTTTTTTCCTGCATGGACAGATTCCTTTCAATAGCCGTCCCCGATTTATTCTAATTTGGGAAGCCCCTACAGTTTAAGATCCTTGAGAAGCCAACATCAGGCATGGAACAATGTATGATGGGGGGGCAAAGAATATCTGCACTCCTAATAAAAGAGGTGCAGATTTCCCATCAGATAGAGTTCCAATAGGAAAAGGGGAGTATCTCTAATGGGGTGAGCGGGTAAATTAGATTAGGTTAGTGCCCCTTTAAACCAGGACTAGAGTCATAGAGTTGCCAGTGACAGAGCCTGATTAAGTGTGGTGGAGGTCCCTGGGCACAAAAGCTGGTGGAGGCCCCAGATACAGTATTTTTCTCACCTTTAAAATAATAGTCCAGCCAAGTAACTGATTGGTGGTTGTCTGGCACCCGCCCACTTACTGGAACATCAGATCGAGTCCCTTGTGCCACCCTTGTGCGGGTGCTCGGGAACTCCTGCATTGCCTTTCTGGGTGGGGGGGGGGGGGTGTAGTCGCCCAGCTGGTCCAGCAGAAAACAGCTCCCTGAGCTGCCAGCGGCTGTGCTTGGTGGCTTATATGTAGCTAGCGGCCCTAAAGCTATCTGTAAGCTATTTACATTTTAATAACAGGCATGCTTTATAAAGCATCACAGCAAATTACAATAGTCACAATGCTGATACATCAGCTGCGTCTTGACTATAACAATATAACTCTCACCAGGGTGCTGACAGGCTTTTCACCATCGTTCATCATGTTTTTCATAGTCACAACAGAGGAAGAGATAATGCAATCTGATTTTTAAACTCCCATTCCAATATCTGACACTGTGATATCTGTTGCTTCTGTACTAATCATTCCGAGCTCAGAGAGATGGGATGGGAGAGGCCAGACATCATTTATCTATGAGGTCACTTGGCGACAGGTCCATTTTAAAGTACCTAGATTTATTTTATTTACTTTAAAGCAGACCAAAAAGTACTCATCTGCTCTACATTCTCCCATTGGGGTTTAGGGGCCATGTGTGACTTCCAGGAGAACTCAGTTGGTCACTACTGGAGAGGGGGAAGTGCAGACCACTTTCTGACACAGATACAAGGAAGTGTAAGTAATAAAGAGGATCAAACCCCAGAATTTTCACTTCTTCCAGGGGGTGTAGAAAGCTGAATGGAACGAGGGCAGCAGCAGGTTTCACACATTGGGGTTGATTCAGAGCCAGGTGAGAACTCTCACACCTCTTTTTAGGAGAGAACATTGCCATTGACTTTTCCAATTTGCCACCAATGGTCACATTGGGCAATCTGGTGGCTGTGAATGAGAGAACACATAAGCAGGTAAGTGGCACTGCCAGGTATCGGGCTCCCTGCTAAGGAATGTGCAGCAGCGTACATCAGCGTACAGCGTACTCAGTGCACAGTGGTCTGCTTATGTGTGGGAGGAGAGGGTTAAAACTGCCTGGGTTGAACTCCATGGTATAAAGTAATAGAATATGTTGTTGTAGTGCTCTCTTTAGTTCCACATATCATAGAGCTGGTTGTCCGCCCCTCCCTCCAGGCATATTATTGTAGATGACAAGGCTAAGCGTAGAAGTCACAAGAAGTGTCTGCAAGTGCAGCTGGTGTTGTGTTAGTGGGTGTGTAAGCCGGGCTGATTTGGGTATCCGGATACCTCCTCTGCAGCAGGGACAGGTTGCATTCAGTCGCTGCACACATCACAAGCCTGACACTTGCCAGACGCCTGCGACCGGCCCTGACACAGGTAAAGTGCACCCAGGTATAGGCTGCTGTTTCATGCCACATGCACAATGCTGCATTGCAGGAGCTGGGAGGCTCTGCCTTCTCATTGTTTCTAGGAAAGCACAACAGCCGAAAGCATTGCCGCTGGATGTGCTGTCATGTGTTTGCTGAGGGGAAGTATGTGCACTGCACACATGTAATGTACAAGAGAGGGATAGACTGCTGCCTGTAACATATGCTCTGTCCTAGCAGGGTGCTAGCCTCTACAAGCCCTGCATCTGGGGGGAAGAACATTGCTGATAACATTTATATATGTATATATATATATATATACTGGTTTATGTTGTACTGTTCGGCTACACAGTCCTCTATATAGTCCTGCATTTAGATCTCGTTAACGACTTGTACAATACTAGTGTTATTGAATTTAATAAAGTGTACCACAGTGGGTGGTAGAATAGACTGATTTGTCCACTCCGAATAGGCTGCTGGGGCAAATATGACGGCTGTTTAATAAGAGTTCTGATAATTATACTTTTTATGTTCTGTTAATTTTTGAATTTAATTACATTGCCGTGTAATCTAAACCACATAAAAAAACATGGACGTGCGCTTCACTACAGGCACCAATATACCCAGAAATGCCCGGGCCAACACGTGGACAGTTGGACTTAATTCACAGACCAGTACAGTCACACTGTAGCACAGGATTGAGCAACTGATCTTTCACTCAAGGTCCCAGCTTCAGCTACTATGCAGATTGTATCCCACCTCCCGGGGGTTGGTTTATTATGCTATTGCCTGTACTGAGCTTAGCACAGGGGGGTTAAAGTGTTAAAATATCTTGTTTGCCTGTAAACTCACCTTTCATGCGCCATAGGACCAGGAAGAGGTGAGTTACCTTCGGCGATCTGGGGGGTTTCACGCAGCAGGGCACCGCCGATCAGGGTGCCTTGGGGAAAAGGACCAAAACCCAGGATAGCCAAAATCCTGGGATTTGGTCCACTCTAAGAGTAAGAAAACCTTGTGTTTTGCTCCTCCTCCTCGCTTTGCGAAACCCCATCGTTTGCTCATAATCTCACCTTTCTGTGCCAGTGCGTGTTTCAGTCAGGTTTTGCATGACGCTCTGAATAGCAAGAAAAGCTGAATACAGCGTGTACTGCCTCTTTGTGTACCCATGCCAGCCTGATACGCTCCTTCCTAGAGTATAACCGGGATACGTCCTGCACCTGCAGTGTGGGATTGTCAGCTGTGTAAGTGTACTGGGCAATCTCGGGGGTTACACACAGCAGGGCATCCCAAATCAGGATACCTCACATACCCCTAGAAACACTAGACTAGTGGTTGCTCCTCCTTAACTTTCCCTCAGTGCTCCTGGCAGCTGCAGTGGGAGGCTTCACTGATCGTCATCTTCCGCTGCACCGATCGTCATCCTCGGGGCCTAAGAACAGGTGGGGGTGCCATTTTGAATCATTTGCCCCAGGTGCCAGAAAGCCTAGCTACTCCTCTGCCCCCAGAGCATAACCTCCAAGAATGCCCAATATTCTTACCTTAATTTAGATCCTAGCTGGAAATTCAGGGCCTTGATTGGCCAGCGCACACATGGGTAGTGATGTTCCAGCCGCCGGAAAGCCTGCCGACTTGAGCGTTGGTGGCCAATCCCAGCTCTGTATTCCTTGGCGTGGATCGACATTAAGGTAAGAATATTGCAATAAAGTTGATCAAGATAAACGGGACTAAATAGATTACAATCTAGAATGCATAACAATATTACTCTATTGCACACTGCCCTATAGATAAAGCTCAAAAATCCTCAGACACCTCTATACCATATGTTGCAAGGTGATTATAGTTGTGCTAAATAAATTATATAACTTGATTGGTGCAAGAAAAAAATCTATATATTTACAATAATTGAAACACAAGTGCTATGAATACCAACAACAACCTTATGAATCAACACTCATAAATGAGCGTATATATAAAGTGCTATGTGCTAAACTGTGTATAAAGAAAAAATAATGATCTATACAGTGAATCAGCGCTAAAGAAGCAGCAATGGAGGAGGCTAATAACTAAAAAATAAGGAAGGCTGCGGGCAGATAGTAAGTAAAAAGATTACATCACCATATTTCTAGAGTCCCTCTCGAGAACAACCAATGTCACATTGACGCGTTGCGTGGGCACAGGACGTCCCACTTCATCAGGATGGCTTGTCCTAGTGTTATGTGTTGTATATACTGCATTTAATCATTAAATATTTAATAGAATACTTTTTAAAATAAGAACTTGGTTGTGCAGCCACTTTTATAGGTGGTGACCATTTTGGGCCAATTCTGGCGGGCCCATTTCGTGCTGTGTAAATTTATTTGACATTTCTATGTCTTTGGTCAACCCGGTGCTGGCACCCACTTACATCAGTTATATCATACAATACAGCTGTGCTGAGTCCCATTAGTGTTTCTAAAAGGTAACAATATTGGGCGTTGTGTGAGGAGGCAGCATTTTGGACCCCCCCCCCCCCCAGGTCATAATGCCATCCTTCTGGTCATCTGGGACATGGCTGGGAAAGAGGAGACGACAGGATGTCAAAATCAACCAAAAGGTACTACCATTAGAGTGTTGGATGCGGTTTTGGTCTACTTGACACTCTCTTACTAGCACAGAATGGAAGGTATGAAGGTACTAAGGATTCCTAAATATGGAAATAGTTATTCTTTCAACAGTATAGTAGCAGCCGTGGGAGGGAAATTGATAGGTCTAACCATGTTCTTGCTGATTACAGTGGTGACCTTTCATGTCAGTTAGTCAGTTATGTCAGTGGTGCGACAAGAATCTCCAGTTTGGCTTGGCTCAGGTCAGAGGCTTGATTCTTGCCTGGAAATTGGTACGCCAAAGCAGCTTCCACAGACAGTATTGGGATAAGGTGTCATTATCATGCCCTATTTTCCATGTTCACTCCTTAGAGCAGGAACAAATATTAAACCAAATCCCAAATCAGGTCAAAGGCAGTCAACTAATCAGATAATGACCCTGTCTCAATAACAAAGTGTAGGTAACAAGCCTGAAAAACGTGTCCAGGTAGTAGGTGTTGGGCTGTGTAAAAGTTTAAGCTAACCTTGGCATTGCATACTCTGAGTGCTTTGGATGGTACCAAGATGTAAAGAGGTGATCTGCATGGCTCTGGAGTGATGGGTAAAGCTATTATTCCTTGTGTTGCGCACTGGGTATATACTTTCTGTTCTAGGAAAGCACCTCTTTTGCTTTGTCTTTTGTGTATAGGGTCTTTTGGGCTCTTTAGCCACCTATATAAAGCATAATATAGGTCTCTCAACATGGTGGCTTGAGACTGTGTTCAGGTATAGGTCACTGGAAAACAACACAGCATATGTGTCGGTATTATACAGGGACGTGCAATGTCGGTCTGGGCTGCCTGGGGTCCTCCAGGAGAACTGACAAATAGTTTTAGGGCTTATGCACCGACATTAACTGTATTGTACAGACAGACACAAACTGCATTGTGTGAGTGTATAACTCTTTTGCAATAGTAAATGAACACCTATTATTAACTACTATTGCTATTTTAGAATAATGGACAGTAATAATAATTACTATAACATAGTATTTCTTCTGTGTAGGATCCACTGAGTACAGGAGTGCTGGTGCTATTAGCAATAGCAAACATGGGCACCCAGGACATGGAGCACATTTGGAAATGGAGGCCTCTATTGGGCCCTAAGTGCAGGGGCCCACAGGGGGACTTCCCTGGTAGCACTGTGTTCAAGCTCTGTGGCCTGTATATACCTGGCAGAATATGACTGAGCCTGACAGTGTCGGACTGGGGTTGTCTGGGGCCCATCAGTAGAAGTGACTCTGGGGCCCCATTCCTAGATACAAGTGTCACTGGCTTATATTCAGATCCCATGCACAGAAGTATTATGCCAAATACACATATCTGGGTGTGCACTTCAGATGCCTCAAATAAGCTATATATAGTTTAGGCTTTGGCAATAAAGGTCCTCAAAGGGGTCCCTGAGTCCAGCAGAACGTGAGGGATTCCCTGGTAACCCTGTGAGCCAGTCTGACCCCCAGGACATATGTTGATCATCTGCTAAAACAGACAAAGTCTAAAGAAAAGAACAGCAGTTGTTTCTAAAGTAACTTAATCCGGTCTATTACCCAAGTAATCCAAGTTTCAGATTTCATCTGAAGACAATGAATCCAAAGTGTGTCCAGAGATGCTTGGAAAAACATGCCAAATTGGAATATATGCAGGATCAAACAACTTTGAAAAAGGGTGTGTTCTCTATGTCTTTTGTCTCCCCTTAGAGGGCCAGTCCAGACTGGGCGTTTTTTTAATCCTGCCCTGCCACCCACCCCTAGTGCTGAATCGGGGGCGGGGGTTACATAAATAAAAACCTCTTACCCGGTCCACAATCCCACACCGATCATCAGGCGATTGCGGAGATACTTGTCGTCATCTTTACTAGTCCCAGGCCAGCCACTTGCTGCCGCCAGAAGCCTGCGGTCCCCTGCGTACGTGCGTTCCCACACAAGGAACAGATTGCTCCAAAAGCATATGCATGCGGGGACTGCATGCTCCTGGTGGCACTAATCGACAGACCTGGGACTAGTAAAGATGGCAAGCGGCGCAGGGTTGCTAGGCAGGTGTTTTTGATTTATGTGACCCCTCACCCTGCTTCAGTGCCAGGGGAGGGTGGGCAGGGGATTTAAAAAAAAATGCACAGTCTGGGCTGGACTAGCACTTTCATACACATTCGCAGTCTCACTATTTACAGATTCTTTCCAGCAGTTAATGGACTTAAAAACATAAGTGTAGGTTGCCTTTGGCCAAGAAAGCCTCTGTGTTGTTACAATTGTAACTTTAACCAGACATTGTGTGCTGGTCTATTTCTGCAGGTCCATATCAACCAGGTCCAGATTAGGGACCAGGAAGGGCCCATGGTGCTTAAGCCCTTGGGCTTACTGTTGCCAACTGTGCCTACCGTCAGTATGAGGAGTATATTCTCCTCACTTCCGAGGGTGGCAGACTTGGACATTTTGGGGTACATTCCTGCAGATGTTTTCTGTCTGAAGGAGTGTGCCTTTTTGAGTGCTAATTTGGGCATATTGTCTGGGTCCCTGTCAGCCAGAGCTGGCACCCTAATCCACTCCTTCCTGCTGATCTAAGCCCTACAGTTAAAATGGTCCTAGGACCTCTCTAGTTCTTTACCCCTCATTACCCCCCAGAAGCATTTTACCTGCACTATCTGCATATCAAACCTTACCTAATATCTGAACTTTACCTTTGCTGTACCTAGAGGATATTGTTACAGATCATACTTTAACCTGAAGATGATATAATATGATTTGCAGAATCTGATTTGCTTTAAGTTATAATAAAGGCCAGCCCAATTGTTTTCCCATTGTCTCTGGCTACATGTTGTACTGCCCCAAACATTAGTCCGTTTTCAAAAAGACATGATAGTTTTTAAGTTATCTTTAAAAGTATTAGAGCATTGGAGATGCAGTGAAAAAATTAGGAGAAACAGTGGGTGTGGCAACAGCAATGTGATGTAAGCACACTGCGTGCTCTACATATATCATAGTAAATAAATAAGTGCATTGTTTTGCCTTTAGTGTTAGCAAATAGTGTAATCAGAATAAAGCGGGTGAGAGATGCTGCAGGCTAAAAGCATATCTAGCCAGCACAAAGTGTGACCAGAAAGGAGGTAGGAGGACAGGGTTTCATAGCTGCAGAAAGAGACAGCCAATCAGGACATCTGGGGAGGGAGTGGACGGTGTTTCTGTTCTTGGTCCAATGAAGGTTGATTGAAGGATTAGGTCAGTGGGGTGGAGACTGAAACAGAATGAGTGATTTCCTCACTAAGTAGACCAACATAGCAGGGCAATCCCTTTAAAGAAATTGTCCAGGCAATTATATATAATCACACAGCCCTAAAGTTCCTAACATTTCTTTTATTCTTAGTATACATTACGTCCTGCTCCAGATAGATTACTTACACTTGGGTTATCCTCCGCCAGATGGCGCTCCCGGCCCCTCAAATACCCGGGGACCTCCCACAAATCCCCAGATTTCTCTGCATTGCTTACTGCGAAGACATGAAATTATCACTCACTCGCAGGTGAGCAGGGCTATTAAAGCCTGCGGCCCTGTTGGACTATTCCCACCCGTCCTTCGTGTGATGTGCCTCCCAGCCTGGGCTGCGCTGGTCGGGTGAAGGTAGGCAGCACCATGTGTGCTTAAGGAACCCTGCTCCACCGCAGTCCCCCACCAAAGGGTAGGCGGTATAGGCTGATGGTGAGCCTTTATGGGATGCCCCTCCTGCATTATTGTCCCATGCCTTGTGTAGCGGTGGGCCCTGTACAAAGGGCCGCCATCCTCCCCTCATTCTCCCTGTAGCCTTCGGGGGGGAAAGAAAGGGGGGGGTGGATGTCAGTGTATTGTGATTACGTGCATATGGCCTTTGTCTGCTTGGACTATATGTGGTGTCAACCGCCGCCCTGACTTGTCTTTTTACACTGCAATGCCGCCGCCGCGCGCGCCTTTTCCTTCATTTGGATGTTCTGCGTCTGGCGGCGGCGTTACCTCAGACGCTTCTGCATCCTCATTGGCTGCTTGTCGGTTGGACTTCGCGACCTTCAGGGGGGCGGGGCCTGGCATGGCGCGCCCCGCGTCACGGCTCGCTCTGGCCCACCCTTCGAGGTACTCGGCGCCATGTTGTCTGGTCGCACGCGCGTGTGACGTTCTAAATACTTACCGTGGTCCGTAAGTGCCCTCGCGGGCGGCTTTATACTCACTGTAGTGTGTTTAGGGTCTGACACCCTTCTTCTCATTGTGTCTTTCAGAGGGTGAATCCATTGGCTTCTCCCGGCCCGGTGTAATTGATAGTCGGGCCTTGTAAAATTACTCCCACTTCCCTAGCGGGTCATTGGGGCATCCAGGGTTGCTTTATAGCGTCAATCCCTACTGGAATATCGTGCCTAATAATCACCATATGGAGGCATCTAAGGATAATGTGACCGGGGTCCCTTTGGGACAAGACCGGCGGTGTATGGTGTGTGGACAACCTCATGCTGATGCTGACAAGGCATGGGTCTGCGTACCCTGTGCTGAGCAAGTGCTGGCTTTGCAATCTGGCCTGCCAGTGGCTGCATCTCGTTTCACTTCACCTTCTCCCCCAAGCTTAAATCTCACTCCTGCTGAGTTGCATACAAGTGGGGATTCTCAGCCTGATGTGTCTTCTAGACTACCTACTGCTGAACAGATTATTGCGAGGTCCTTAGCGCGTAAGGGCCCTGGTAAGAAGCGGCACCTGACGCCTTATGATACTGTTTTCCCTATGGGATCTCAGGAATTTATGAATCTGTGTGGCTATACCCCTTCTGATGAAGGAGAGCTCTTTTCTGACTCAGGCCCATCTGATGAGAGACCAAGGGGTCATGACGATTCTGGCTCTGACCCCTGGGCCCCGGATGACACTGACAGATTATTGACCCAGATCTTTGAGGTTCTGTCTATCTCTCTCCCTGGTGAGGCTCCCAGTCAAAGAGGGGAGCGCTTCCATATAGCAACATCGCGTTTGGAATTCCTAGAGCAGGCACATTTCCATTCCCTTGTGCTCAAGGAATGGGAGTGTCCCAGTAAACTTCCCGGGGTTCCAAGGGATTGGGATAGGAAGTATCCTTTTCCACCTGAGGTGGTTAAATGTTGGTCATTCCCCCCCGAGGTGGATGTCCCAATAATAGGGCTATCTAACACCCCTGTCATACATCCCCCTGATTCTACTACCCTGCGGGATGCTGAGGACCGGCGCATTGACCTGCTGGCCTCCCACGCCTTTGCATGTGCGGGGACGGCGCTGCGCCCGGTCTGTGCCATTACTGCTGTGGCCACTAGAACCCTCATCAGAAATATGCTTGATAGTGCCTCTGATGATCTCCCTTGTGAGGTGTTTAATGCACTCTCCAGTTGTGATGTGTTTCTAAATTTCTAGTAGCATTGGATGACACCATCAGAATGTGTGCAAGAACTTCTGCCCTCGTGGTGACTATACGTCGCTTGATCTGGCTGCGACAGTGGGGTGCTGACAATGCTGCGAAGAAGGCCCTTACTGGGCTCCCCTTTAAGGGGCTACGTCTGTTTGTGGCCCGTCTAGACCTGTTCGGTGAGGTAAGTTACCCCAGCGCAGACGGCTGTCTCGGCCCCTTCGGGGCCAGGGCCCCCCTTCCATTCCCCCACCATGGTGTTAAACAGGAACCAGGGGTGTCCTTCGCGGGGGCTCGCGCAGCTTCCTGTCCCAGGAGCAGAAGACAACTCCCTGGCTCCTCTGGGGGGGCTAAGCCCAAATCCTCTCCCAAGTCCCCTCAAGCATGATGGGGCGTCCTCACCCGTTTGGGTGAGGGGACGGCTGCGGCACCTTGCTTAAGTCTGGAGGCATCACGCCTCAGACCGGTGGATTTAGGAGGTAGTGTCCTCCAGCTACAAGATGGTGTTTGCTGTGCGGCCTCCCCTAAAATTATCAGGTCCCGGGTACTCCTGGTCCCTGCCTCTGCTCAGGTGCTGGCGCAGGCCGTGCAAGGTCTGCTGGGTCTGGGGGTCATTTGCAGATTTCCCTTAACAGACAGAGGCAAGGGACCCTACACCAACCCTTTCACAGTTCCCAAAAAAGATGGGTCAGTCTGGCCCATTCTGGATTTACAGATCTTCAGCAAATTGTCAAGTACTGGCGCTTTCCTCATGGAAACTCTGCGCTCGGCCATCTGCTCCTTGCGCCCTGGGGGCTTCATGCTGTCTGCGGATATCAAAGATGCTTACTTCCACATCCTTGTGTTTTCAGGACACCAAGATTCCTCAGATTCACGTTGGAAGATCAACACTGCTAATTTGTGGCCTTGCCATCTGGCCTCTCTTCAGCTCCCAGAGTGCTCACCAAGGTGCTGGCGGGGGTGATGTCTCTGATGAGGCCAAGGGGCGTCCGCGTGCTGCCACGACCTGGACGTCCTCATCACTTCCCAGTGTCTACATCTGGCAAAGTTGGATACCCAGCTGGTGGTGTCCATTCTGGAGTCTTCTGGATGGGTGATCAGCCACCCCAAGTCCTCACTGTCCCCTTACTTGGTAACTTCATTCCTAGGAATGAATCTGGACACAGTTCAGGCAAGGATATTCCTTCCTCAGCAGAAGGTGGACAATCTGCTTGCACAAGTTCAGTCCCTCCTAGCTGTCCCTGTCCCTCCACCAGGCAGGGGAGGCAGCTGGTGGGACTGATGGTGGTGTGCTTTGAAGCGGCCCCTTGTGCTCAGTCCCTCTTGGGGCTTCTGCAACTTCTCCTATTGTCTGTATGGGACAAGGATCCAGCATCCCTGGAAAGGGTCTGTGTGTCTTCCCTCCTGGTGAGGAGGTCCCTCTTGTAGTGGATGGACTCAAGGAACCTATTGGGGGGCGGAACCTTCTTGCTCCTTCCTGGGAGACGGTCACCACGGATGCCAGTCTATCAGGTTGGAGGGGTTCTTCTGGAAGTCCCTGCGGTTCCAGGGGAGGTGGGGCCCTTAGGAGGCCCATTCACCTCTCAATGTCTTGAAGCTGTGAGCGATCAGGTTAGTTCTGATTCTCTTGACTACTCATCTTCAGGGCCTGCCTATTCAGGGGCGCACGGTCACTCTGATGGCAGTTGCCTACATCAATCATCAGGGAGGGACCCGGAGCAAGAGGGTCCTCCAGGAAGTGTCTCTGATTCTGATCTGGGTGGAGGCCAATGTTTCCTGCTTTTCAGCGGTATACATTCCGGGGGGGGGGTCCCTCTGCAACAGGGTGTTCCAATCTCTGTATCACCGTTGGGGCCAACCTGATGTGGATCTGTTTGCGTCCGACACAATCACAAGCTCCCGGCCTTGTCTCCCTGTCCCAGGATCCTCTGGCCGTGCCCATGGATGCCTTAGTAATGTCATGGCAGGACTTTCAGTTTCTGTATGTCTTTCCTACATTCCCCCTGCTAGGCAGGGTTCTGCGCAAGATTGCTCTGGAAGGGGTGCCAGTGATTCTGGTGGCCTCAGGTGGCCAAGAAGAGTGTGGTTCGCAGGCGTGGTGCAGATGGCAGTAGATCAGTGCTTTCTGCCTGGAGTGCCAGATCTGCTCACTTAGGACCCCTTACGCCATCCCAATTACTGGCTTTGGCGGCCTGGCTGCTGAAAACTCCATCTTGATGGAGAAAGGTTTGTCTACCTCGATGGTTGAGTCCATGGTGAAGGCTAGGAAGATGACTTCTTCTTCCATCTGTTATAGGTATGGCGTACCTACATTGACTGGTTGAGTCTTGGTCTCTTCCCTGTTGGGTGTTCTCAGTTCCCAGGGTTCTGGAGTTTTACTGCATGGGTTGGAGTCGGGTCTCTAACTCAGTACCTTGAAGGGTCAGGTTCTACCCTGTCTGTCTTCTTTCAGAAGTCTTTTGTTCAGCATTCCTTGATTAAGACTGCTTTTAGGGGGTTACTCATGTGCGTTCCCCATGACAACCTATGGTCCCTGTTTTGGGATTTGGACTTGGTCTTGCCTGCCTTGCAGGGTGCTCCCTTTGAACCTGTGCAGGATGCTGCCTTGGCCATTCTTACGCTCAAGGTTGTATTTCTGGTGGCTATCACTTCTGTCAGGTGTGTGTCTGAGTTGGTAGCGCTGTCCATTCAGCCCCCCTACTATGAGAGGCACCAGGACAAGGTGGTGTTTCGTTTCAAAACTGATTTTCTGCCTAAGATAGTGTCTGCCTTTTATTTGAATCAGGATATTGTTCTTCCTTCTATGTGCCCTAACCCTAGCAATGCTAAGGAGAGCATTTTGCACTCTTTGGATGTGGTTAGGTGTCTGAAGTACTATCTGGTGGCTACTGCACCTTTCAGGAAAACTGATGCTCTTTTTGTGGTCCCTTCTGGTCCTAGGAAGGGTTTGGCTCCTGCCAAGTCTACTATCAGCAAGTGGATTCGTCAGGCTGTGATTCAGGCCTGCTCTGCTAAGGGGAAGAATCCTCCCTTCGCCTTATTGCTCATTCTACTCGTGCTATTGGTGCCTCGTGGGCCTTCCAGCACCAGGCTTCTGTTGAACAAGTTTGCAAGGCCACTACTTGGTCTTCTGTTCATACCTTTTCAAAGTTTTACAAGGTTGATGTTAAGGCCTCAGCTGATGCTGTTTTTGGCCGCAAGGTTTTGCAGGCGGCAGTGGTTTAAACTGTCTGCTGTTACCTTTTTTATTGGGGATCCCACCCTACTTTATGGACACTGCTATTGGATGTCCCAAGTGTAAGTAATCTATCTGGAGCAGGACTTACTGTATACTAAGAATAATACAATTCTGTGAAATACTCACCTGTAGAATTGGCATTATAAGTATACAGTACGTCCTGATCCACCCCACCCTGGTTTTTGCATTATTCTGGATTCCCTGTATGGTGATTGTTGTCATTGTTATAGTTACCAGTTTTTGGGTGGTTAAATTCTCCCGGCTTCTTGTTCACTGCTTTTCAATGCTGGGGATTTGTGGGAGGTCCCCGGGTATTTGAGGGGTCAGGAGGAGCCTGTTTTACATGTCTCTGCAGTGCAGCACCATCTGGCGGAGGATAACCCAAGTGTAAGTATTCTATCTGGAGCAGGACGTACTGTATACTTATAATACCAATTCTACAGGTGAGTATTTCACAGAATTGTATTTCTTTTTAAATTACCCCCCCCCCCCCCCCCCCCAAAGCAGAGAATTTATTTAGAAGTTTTGAAATTTCCAGCCAGTGGGAGTGGCAGAGTGTTTATAACGGGCAGTGCCAAGTTTCTGCTTCTAGGTGCTGCTGCGAGGTTTCAGGAAGGGGAATGGCCTGTATGATGAGGAAAGCTGCTGAATTATTTATTAATTAAGTTATTACATTTTACCTGGACAGTCTCTTTAAATTAGCTTAGGCTAAGCAACTTGGTAACATGTTTCCTTTTAAGCCCAGCTCCAGAAATATTAAATATTAAGAATACTTACCTGTCCCTTGATTCGATGTTGCCCTGTGGCAGGCTTGTACCCTGTACTCTGTAAGACAGGTGGCTTGCTAGTCTCACTAGCGCTCTAGCAGTCATCAGTCTGCTGCCACCCTGCTCCTCCCAAAAACTATTCACACACTGTATGAATGGAAACTGTGACACACTGCTACAATTGTGGATTGGAAAATTCAGTGTGGCAAAGGAAATCTGAACCAAAGCAGCACCCAGGGGATATACACCAAATAGAGATGTCCCGACAGAGAAAAACAATCCCCAATGAAGTTACATTTTTTGTTTTGTTTCTCCTGGACGGGTAAATCCAGGAAAATGATAAAATGGGCACTATAGTTAGGGTTGACACCCAGCTGGTATTTCTTTCCGGTACTGGTATTTTATTTTCACTGGCCATTTTAATGGCCAGTATTCCAACTGGAGGTGCCAAGCCCAGGGGTGGTGTTCTGGCCAGTCCGTAGAGCGCTGGGGAAGTGTGATGTATGAAAATTTGTTGCTCCTCCCTCATTTCCTCCCTCCTCGGCCTGCCATGACTTCAGCCATGATGTCAGCTGTGCCTCACCCCTACAGGACCACGCCCCCACAAGCCCGGTATTTTTTAAAGGGAAAAGTGGCAACCCGAACTATAGTCAAGTCAGCCTACTTTCTCAATCATTTTATAGCTGCCAATCACATGACTGCTGGTAACCAGTTAGGTTTGCTAAGTGGGCTTGCACATCAAATCTGAATGGCTGCTGGTGGTCACATGATTGGCTGCTATTTGCTGCCACACATATGACTGAGTGATGACTTGACTATAGAGTCCTTTTTAATTTGCATGCTTTCTGTTCAGCGTACTCCTTTTGGATTCATCATACACAGACCCCCTTCTTGGGGGGGGCTAATATTCCAGCACATAACTGATGCATCAATGAGAGAATGGAAATGAGAGCGTTTACTAGGAAATGTAATGCAAGGCTTTAAGTGGAACAAAACCCAACTAGGCCGGCACTGGAATCCCACATATTCTAAAAAAATTGAAATTGGTAACCTCTGCTGTGTGAATCCCCAACCCCCCCCCCCCCAGATGGCAACAAAACTAGCCTTTGCCCTGGTTCTCTTGTCGATGTGGCCGCATCCCCAGCATCGGTGGGCTGATGTGTGCACCCGTGTGCAGGCATTCGTACAGGAGTGCACGCACATCAGGGGATGCAGCCACTCTCGCTCCCGAATGCTGTGCATGGCAAATGGCTCTGATTGGACAAGAGTCTGTGCATGTGCCGTAGAGCCAGGGAGAGGTGATATTCTAAGCATACAGTACGTCCTGCTCCAGATATAATACTTATAATTGGGTTATCCTCCGCCAGAGGGCGCTGTGCACTGCAGACATGCAAAAACAGGCTCCTCCCGGCCCTTCATATACCCAAGGACCTCCCACAAATCCCCAGATTTCTCTGCAGTGCTGACTGCGAAGACATGAAGTATCACTCTCTCGGAGGTGAGCAGTGCTATTACAGCCTGCGGCCCTGTTGGACTATTCCCGCCCGTCCTCCTTGTGATGTGCCTCCCAGCCTGGGCTGCGCTGGTCGGGTGAAGGTAGGCAGCACCATGGGTGCTTAACGGAGCCATGCTCCACCGCAGTCCCCCACCATAGGGTAGGCGGTTTAGGCTGATGGTGAGCCTTATAGTGGTTGTCCCTCCCGCATTATTGCCCCATGCCCCGTGTAGCGGTGGACCCTGTTTAAAGAGTCGCCATCCTCCCTCGCTTTCCCCCGTATCCGGGGGAAAAGAAGGGGGGGGGTGTGTGTGGCGGTCTCAGTGCATACTATTCTCACGATTATGGCCGTATTCTTGCCCCGACCGGTATCTAGGTGTCAGAGCCGCACTACTTGCTCCGTCTATTTCTGGCCGCCGCCGTCTGTTTTCTTTTTACTCCTCAATCTATGTAATAGTGTACAGCTCGTGCTGACTTATCATCCTGCAACTTGAGGCAGGAAGCTGATCTTTTTACAACGCCTACGGGTGGCGTATTAATGGCGGCGTCTTGGGTCTTTACGAGTGCCACTAGCAGACGCTCTTACTCATACTACATTATTGACTTGTCAGCCTTAACAGCCGCTTCACAGCTTCGCGCTCTTTTGGGGAAGGCGGGGACCCGGCGTGGCGCGCTCCGCTTCACGCCCAGATCAGACCCGCCCTCTGAGGTTCGGTGGGCGCCATTTTGTGGATCTTCGCGCGTGTTGGCGGTCCTTCTCCTCCCCAGGTCTGTAAGTGCCCTTGCTGGCGATTTCACTTTTCTATTAATCCTGCGCATGGTGCTGACACCTATTGTTCTCCTCCTGTCTTTCAGACGTTAAAGACTCCGGTGGCTTCTCCCGGCCTAACATAACTCGTAGCGGGCTTACATAAATTGTCCCACATTCCTAGCGGGCCTTTGGGACATCCAGGGTTGCTTACTGCATAAATCCCTACTGACATATATTGCACTAATAATCACCATATGGAGGCATCTCGGAATTTTTGTACCCGCGGTCCCCCCGGTACAAGACCCGCTGTGTATAGCGTGTGGCTACCCCCACTTTGGTGCTGAGAGCGCACCGATCTGTGCACCTTGTGCCGAGCAAGTACTGGTCTGGCTGCCAGGGCCGCCAAGGGCGGTTCCTAGCCCTAACACTCCTATTCCACCAGGCTTAATCTCGCTGCTGCCGAGTCGCTTACGAGTAAGGAGTTACACCCGGCTGCGTCTTCCCGACTGCCTGCGGCTGAACAGACTATTACAGGGTCGACAAAACGCTCGGGCCCTGATAAGAAGCGGTCCTCTACGTCCTCTGTTTCTGCCCCTGCTAAGGGATCAGAGGAGTCCGCTACTTTGCTTGCCTGCACCACTCGTGATGAAGGAAGGTTGTTCTCGGACTCGGGCTCATCCGATGAGGAGCTGAGGAGTCACGACGATTCTAACCTCGAAGACTGGAATCATTTTGATACCGTCGGCTTGTTGAGCAGGATCTTTAAGACCCTGTCTATCTCCCTCCCCAACGCGGCTCCCCAGCCTAGAGAGGAGCGTTTCCATACAGCGACACCATGCTTGGAATTCCTAGAGCAGGCTCATTTCCATGCTCTCGTACTCGAGGAATGGGAACACCCCGGTCGGCTCCTGGGGGCCCCAGGGGACTGGGATTGGAAATACCCTTTCCCCCCTGAGATGGTTGATTGTTGGTCATCACCCCTGGTGGTAGACGCTCCGATCGTTGGGGTTCCTAAACCCCCCTTTATTGCAGCTCCTGCTTACTGTACCCTTTGGGACACCGAGAACCGGCGCATGGATAAGCTGGCTTCACACGCCTTTTCCTGTGCAGGAACGGCGCTGCGCCCGGCCTGCGCCGCGGCCATCACTGCTGTGGCCGCCAAGACCCTCATCGGACAGATGCTTGAGCATCACGTCAACGATCTCTCCCGGGAGGTGTTTAATGCACTCTCCAGTTGTGATGTATTTCTAAGATTTATCCTTTTAGCTATAGATGACACCATTAGAATGTGTGTGAGAACTTCTGCCCTTGTGGTGGCTATGCGTCGCATGGTCTGGCTGCGAGAGTGGGGTGCTAACTATGCTGCTAAAAGGACTCTTACCAGGTTCCCCTTTAAAGGGCATCGCCTATTTGGGGCCCGTCTGGACCTGTTTGGAAAGAAGGGCAAGTCACCCCGGTGCAGGCGCCCGTCTCGGCCCCCTCAGGACAGGGACACCTCTCCCCCTCCATACCATAGCGTTAAACAAGAACCGGGGTTGTCCTCCCGGAGTCTTAGCACAGACCCCCGCCCACGAGCAACAGACAACGCTCTGGGCCCTCCAGCAGGGTGAAACCTAAATCTTCCACCGAATCCCCTCAAGCATGAAGGGGCGCCCTCGACGACTGCGGCACCTTACTCCTATCAGGAGGCATTTTGCCTCTTTCTGGTGGATACAGGAGGTAGTTTCCTCCGGATACAGGATAAAGTTTGCTGCGCGGCCTCCCCCATGATTGTCAGGATACTCCTGGTCCCTGCCTCTGTTCGGGTCCTGGTGCAGGCCATACACGGCCTGCGGGGTTGGAGGTCACTTGCAGTTTGCCCTTATCAGGCAGAGGCAGGTGCCGCTACACCAATCCCTTCACATTCTCCCAAAAGAATGAGTCTGTCTGCCCTCCTTATTCACAAGTTGTTGGCAATTCTTCCTTTCAGGCAGTTTCTGCATGAAAAATCTGGGGTGGGCCACTAGCGCCTTGCGCCTAGTGGGTCCTTGCCTTCCTGGGAGATCAAGGATGCTTATGCTCACTTCCCCGTGTCTTCTAGACACCTAGGCTTTTCCGGTTGTGTTGGATGTCCAACACCGCTAATCCGTGGCCTTGTTATCTGGCCTCCCTTCTGCCCCCACGGTGTTCACCAGGGTACTAATGGACGCTATGTCTCTGATGAGACCAAGGGGAGTCCGCGAGAGGCCTGGCAGGTGGTCCTTCTCGCTTCCCAATCTCTATGTCAGGTCGAGTAGCTACTCGGCTGGTGCCATCACTTGGGAGTCGTTTGGATGGGTGTTTTCATCACCTTTTGTCCTCCTTGTCCTCTTGATTGGTATCTCCATTCCTAGGGATGAATATAGTCTTGGTCAGGCGAGAATCTTCCTCCCTCTACAATAAGGTGGACAATCTGGTTGCGTGGGTTCAGCCCCTACTTGCTGTTCCAGTCCCTTCACCAGGCAGGAATGCAGCTGGTGGGCCCGTCTTGATGACTTGCTTAGCGAAGTTCCTTATATTCCTCTACCAGGGGTCTTTTCTGCAACTTCTATTCTTAATACTGGACTGGGACCCAGCGTCCCTGGAGCAGGATCATGTGTACCCTTCCCCTGGGTTCGGAGTCCCTCTTTGAGTGGATTTACTCTAGGAACCTGTCTGGGGACGGTTCCTTTCTTGCCCTTTCCACAGATGATCACCGTGGATGCCAACCTATTAGGTGACGAGGAGGTTTTTTCTTCTATCTCGCCTGTCTTCTCCTCTTCCAGGCCTGCCTGTTGGGCGGTGCTCGGTCTGACGACTGTGGCCTACCTTAATCATCTGTGTGGAACCTGGTGCAGGATGGTTCCCCAGTTAGGTATATGTTCCTGTTCTGGGTGAAGGATAATGTTGCCTGCTTATCATTGGTATTCGCTCCTGTGGAGGTCCCTCTGCGACAGGTTGTGCTATTCCTTGGTTCACTATGAAGTTCAGCCAGTATAGCTTGTTTGGTGCACCGTCACTTTTCAGGCTCTTGCCACTTGTTTCCCTGTCCCTGGCTCCTCTAACCGTGGTCATGAGGATTTAGCATTTTTATGACGGGACATTCTGGCCTGTATGCCTTGTCTACCTTCCCCCTGCTAGGCGGTTTTCTGTGCAGAATCGCTCTGGTAGGGGGACCATTGATACGGGTGGCCCCTGGGGGCCTAGTGGAGTGTGGATTCGCAGACGTGGCACCTTAGGGTAGTAGTTCTGTACGTTCTGCTAGGGGTGTCGTCCTGTTTCGCTCAGGGCCTCCGTTACATCACTCCAATTCTACAGTCTCTGGCCTAGCCGGCCTGGCTGCTGGTTCTTCCGTCCTTATGGAGACGGGATTCTCCCCTCTGTGTTTGTGACTAATGGAAATCTAAGAGCAGCGCTCTTCTTCTTCTTCCTCTTCTTCCATTCTCATGAGGTATGGCTTGCCCATATGGGTTGGTGTTAGCCTAGGTCTCTTTCCCGTTGGGGCATTCTCTGTTCCTAGGGCTCTAGAGTTATCACAGCATGGCGTGGAGTTGGCTCCCCAACTCGGTACTCTGAAGGGTCAGGTCCTACCCTGTCTGCCTTCTGGCAGAAGTTTTTTGCTTATTTCCCTCGGATAAGCTTTCCTTCGGGGGTTGCTCATTGCGTGCCTCACTTAATTCTATGATCCCTGCTGGGATCTGAATTTTTTATTACATTTGCCTTGTGGGACGTTCCTTTTGGGCCGATTCAGGAGGCTGTCTGGCTGTCTCTTACCTTCCTCGTGGTCCCTTGGGTCTGTTGGCTCAGTCAGACATGTGTCTGAGCGGGTGGCTCTGTTTCGCTAGCCCTCGTTCTTGTTATGCACCAGGATAAGGTGGTGCTCCGCCTTACGCTGGACCTTTCTACCTCTGGTGGTGGTTTAGGCTCATGTGTTTAAGACATCGCCTTTCTTTTGTGCCTTATTCCTAGTGACTCTGAGGCAAGGGGGTTTATTTTCCCTCATCAGGTGCTGCAATCCTTTCCTGGATTGTTTTCTGGTCCCTTAGGGGGACTGATGCCCCTTGGGGTTTGTGGGCACCTAACTCTGTATGTGCCTGATCTTGTCTGCTTCCAGGGGTTACGCGGCCTTGGCCTAGCCTTTACTTGGATGGTTTTTCCTTCTGGTCCTAGGGAAGATTGGCTTCTTCCTGGAAAAATTGTTAGAGCTGGATCTTGTCAGGCTGTTACTCAGGCCTATTCCTTTGAGGTGCTGAGCTTCTCTCGCCTTATTCTGATTCTACTGGTGAGTAGGTATCCTTGGCCTTTCATCACCAGGTTTTGTTGTACAGGTTTGCTAAACAGTTACCTTGGTTTTTGGTTCATACCCTTTCAAGGGTTTTTACGATTTGACACTGGAGCCTTTGCTCCTGTCGCTTTCGGTGGCAAGGTTGCAGGTTACAGTGCCTCGACTGTCTGCTGTGCCTTTTTGTTGGGAATCCCACCCTACTTTATGGACACTGCTATTGGATGTCCCAATTGTAAGTATTATATCTGGAGCAGGACGTACTGTATACTTAGAATAATACAATTCTGTGAAATACTCACCTGTAGAATTGGTATTATACGTATACAGTACGTCCTGCTCCACCCCACCCTGGTTTGCATTATTCTGGATCCCCTGTATGGTGATTGTTGTTATTGTTATCATTACCAGTTGTTTTGGTGGTTGGTTTCTCCCAGCTTCTGGTTCACTGCTTTTCAATGCTGGGGATTTGTGGGAGGTCCCTGGGTATATGAAGGGCCGGGAGGAGCCTGTTTTTGCATGTCTGCTGTGCATAGCGCCCTCTGGCGGAGGATAACCCAACTTTACTTTGGCAAGTTTATATACCTTGCTGGCACTAATGTAGTGTTATCATGCATTTGCTTGAAAACATTGGGAAATGTTATTTAGATATGGAATTTGTAACTTTGGTTTAAAATGCTTTAGCTGATATGACAGACTCTTAAATATCATTTATGCTGTGTTATTACAATTTAGTGCAAAGAGAGTGGAGCACTCTGGGGAAGTTTGTAAAAACCCACTATGACCCAAAATAGACCCCAAGAATCGGGTTATTAGATTGTAGCTACAACCTACCTCTTTAACAGGGCAGTATGTAGAGGAAAAGTCCTCAAAAATAAACAGATCAGAATGTATGAATGAATGAAACTCCTCTGCTTTGAGATGCTGGCCCAACATGTGTACTGTATACCAAGCTCCCATTGAGAACAATGAGCGCCTCCATACACAGAAGTTATATGGAGGCACACATTGATGTCAGTGGGAGGACTCCATGCAAAGGTCCACGCCTAACCATCGGCCTAGCTTCTCAAAGCCCCTTCAAAGTACATGCAGCCTTAGTCACTTTTTAGTACTCAACTGTTGGAGGGGGTGACTTGAGATGTGTTCATCCAATATAGGTGTGATGCACAGGTGTCAAACTCTGCCGGAAAGCTGTGCAATTCAATTTGTCAGGCATATCCGAGGGATATTCAGATAAATGCCTAATTTTGGAGGACAGAACAGCCCTAATGTCTGTTTGGGTTTAGATCCTCTTTGAACCCTCTGCAGATACTGAATCCTCTCTATACCCAAATCTGCCCTCAGGGCTGTTTTGTCTGTCTCCCACCCTGGGCTATGCCTACCTGCTGATTTCCAGTTGTAAAAGTAGACATTACATTAATACCTACCATTATAGGTAATTAAAACATTGTGTTGATTTGCACCCCCCACTACCCCCCCCCCCCCCCCAGGACAAAGGCAAATATAATAAACTATGCTGGAGGTCCAATTTAAGAATGCAATTAAATCAATGCTTTTTGTAAGGGTTACTTTGAGGGGAGAGTCCAGACAGTAAAAAAGTAGCACTAACCTGCAGGTTTTAGCTCTCCAGTTTCAGCGCTGTCTGCCCCAGTGTTGACAGCACGCTTTGCCCCTGGCCTTGCTCAGTCCTGTGTTGAATTCAATTTTCAAGCAGCCTCCTGATATGCCCTCTCCTGCTAATCACTAAGGGAGTCTGCTTCCACATGACTGGGCAGCAGGGGACACAAAGCAAGGCCTGGAGAAATCGTGCTGCTGGCAGCCATTAGCATTGAATATGGAGGATCACCTAGGCCTTTGGGGGATTTAATCTGCTGAAAAATTACTGAAAAGTTACAGTGGGATACAATACAAAGAGTCAAGTCTGCCCAGGTTGTTATGAAATGTTATATTGAAATATAGATAAATGTAATAGCTAAAACAGGGTGTAAGGCCAGGGCACAATACTAGAGACACATATGCTTTACTAATGAAAGCATTACATGAGGCAATCAAAGAGTAACACTGTGGGAAGTTGTCAGCAGGTGTGTTGCTGCCACACACCAGCTCACAAGTCTCACAAATCAAGGCTGCTATCAGGTAATGTGGCTTCATGGAGCTTAAGTATTTCCAGACCTGACCCTCAGAGATTACCTTCTTATTTGTAACCTGAGGAAATGTATGTATGAATTCCATATGCAGTGAAAGAGGCAGTATCAGGGTTCCTTTAGCAGCCTTCTTCTATTCTCGGGGCATTGATCACTGAAGGTGAAGCAGAATAATTGTGTTGAAGTCAAAGGAGATTTAATTGTGAGGTCAGGTAGATAACGTGTTAAACACCCCTCTTAAATATGCAAATGTCCTGCTGTGTCTAGTGTCCTTTTTCCATGAGTTAGTTCAGTCCTGTGTTTTGTTGAGCCAAGTACCCTGTCATCTCACCTGATTGGGGCATGTGTTACCATGAAATTCTGAGAGTCCAACCTGCGGGTAGTTACAAAGCTCTTTTTCCTTTTGTGGGTGTTTGATAAAAAACAGACTATCCCTGTTTCACACCCCCAGGAGACCAACGTCACCTGGTCAGAGACAAGAGATTCTATACTTCCATATAAGACTGGTTGTTTGCCTTTACAATTATTAGATATGTTTCTTTACAACTGTGCTATGTGGTTTAGGTTGTCCTATGTACTTAGAGTCTGTACCACCCTTGTTTGTTCTTTCTGCTATGTAAAGGGACATAGGCCATATGAATCAATACCTGTTCAGTTTTCTTATTCTGATATGTAAAAATGACATCTTTAACCTCATTCTTTACTTATTTTATGATAACAGAAATAACTTTCTGTATTTTTCACCAAGCAAGTTGATAAAATATTCAATGAAAATGCAAACATGCAATCACTCTGTACAAATGCATGGCCATGGAAAAATAAGGGAGCAAGGAGCTCACCTGAAGTCTGTCTCATGTGTCCCTCCCCTATGTTCTGCATCATGCTATAGATGCTGTAGCAGATCTACTAATTTGGGGTGGAGCAAACTGTGATAACATCTATAGCACCCTGCAGGGAATGAGAGACACGTGAAACAGGCATCAGGTGAGCTCCTTACTGCTTTATTATTAGCATTGCCTAAACTGTCCCTTTGGTGGACCAAAACAAACATTTTTCATTAGCAATCCCTGAATTGCCCCCCCCCCCCCATTCCATGAAGAGTACCTTTTGGCAATTTTCACTATTTCTATTTCACTGTGCTCTCAGCTAATGCCACTTGTTATAGCTATAAAACCCTTGCCTCCTCAAGACATTGCCACTGTTGCCCCTAAGGTGGCAATGGTAAGGTAGCAATGGCTGATCACCTGCCATCTCACAGAGCGGGACAGCAAAAAAGAAAACAGTGTCCCAGGACAACTGTGTAAGTGAAATGGTGACCCCCCACCAGCTTCTTTACTACCTCTATTTTCCCATACCTGAAGTTGGACTGAGCCCCACCCCTCCTGAATCACACCATGTGAATCAAAGCAGACTGCAAAGGAAGGCAATCCTTTTCTGGCTTTTTGCTAAGCAGAAAATGAAATAAACAAAAAGAAAGAGAGACAGGTGTTGCCCAATCCTCATATGTGAGGGGCAAGACAAATATACTTTGATTTTACACCTTGTCTTCAGATGTTCTTTAAACTAACCAGAGAGAATTCTCTAATTGGTCACTTTGCTTAGCGGTACACCCATCCACTGCATTCACATGGATTGCTGCCCTGTTGCTGCTTTAGATTTTTTTTTTTGCTTTTACAGTTTTGCAATTGTCTTTAAGTATACAGCATCCACCACTAGATGCAGAGGCAATTGCATATGAACTCACACACCACTAAATGCCTGGAAAGTGACTTGCTTTATATATACTCTCTCACTCCCAGATCTGAGATAAGTATGGCCTGGTATATGACTACTTTATAAAGCCCCTGAGGAAACTATTGCAAAAGTATTTGTTATAGCTGCACCCATGAGAATAAAATGAACAGCACACTGTTATGATTTTCTAGATTGCAGTTTGTAGTCTGAATCAGTCAGATTTATAAAGCTTAACCCTTTCGCTGCCAGCCTACCTGCAGCATTTGCCACTCCCTGTTGCCAGACGATGTTTCACTGTTTCGCGCTACACATATTCAACTGTCATTTTTGAAAGGATTTCCAGGGATTTCCCAGGAAAATTATATATTGTTTTTTTCAACAGAGTCTGGGCTTTAACATGAAATGTCTTGTTTGTATTTTTTAGGTGTATTCTCAATATTTCTGGGTGAAATGTGTGAAAAAAAATAAAAAAAAAATATTTTTTTACAATTTGTAGAGTTTTTTTGTAATAAAAATGTAAGTTTGTCAATAAAATCTTATTGCGTGAGAAACCCCAATTTCTCCCGGTTACAGCGATACCACATATGTATAGGTAGACACCCTTTCCTGCCCAGAAGCCTTTTATAGCTGCTGGATGACAAATGGTTAATTAAAAAAAAAAATGACATAGGGTCCCCCTTCCCGGGGACCCCATTTTTTTTGGATTTTTAAGGGTTAAAAACCCTTAAAAATCCAAAAAAAAAAAATGACGTGGGGTCCCCCTTACCCAAAGTAACCAGCCCGGGACCAGCTATGGGGGCTTGTAGGCACAGAGTGGGGGGCCAGCTTTGGTGGCCCCCCCACCCTGCAGCCTACGAGCCCACATAGCCTATGTGGGCCCGGGCTCTTCTGCCCCCCCCTGGCCTTTGGGGAGGCAGGTAATGGGGGTGCGGGGGTTAATGGCAAGCCACCCGCTAGGGCAGGTGACTTGCCACCCCCCCAGCCTTGTGAACTGGTATAAGGGGTCTCATGGACCCCTTACCAGCTCACAAAGGGTTAACTGTTAAAAAAAACCACCACACAATAATAAAAATTTTATTAGAAAAAAAAAAAATTTTTTTTACTGTACTTACCTTCGATTGCAAGCTCTTGTCCCTCGCCGCTCAGCTGACAGATGCCGGTGATCGGCATCCAGAGAAGGAGAAGGCAGGAGATCAGAGGATCTCCTGTCACCTCCTTCCCCAGCGCCGATCACCGGCATCTGAGAAGCTGAGAAAGCTGAAGCCCGTTCGGGGCCGGGATGACTTCATAAGCCCCGCCCCCAAGGGGGCAGGGCTTAGAGGCATGATGGCTGCCACCATCGAGAAGAAGAGAGGAGAGAGCCTCCCAGGCTCTCTCCTGAAGATCGGTAAGTCCTGGGGGGGGATCGGAGGCCCCCCAGGTGAAGAGGAGGGACAGCGGGAGCCAGCGCACACACAGGTAAGTGAATGTCATTTTTATTTTTTTACAGTTAGAAGCTGCTGCTGCAGAAGCGGGGGGGGGGGGCGGCCTATTCCGGGGGCTCTCCTGGAGCCATACGACCCCCCACGGGGGATCGGATGGCACCAAATTAAAGAGGAGACCCGGCCGGATCCAACAAGGGGTCAGGTGAGTATTTTTTTATTTTTATTTTTTAAACTAGAAGCGAGGAAAGTCAAGCACGTAACACCTACGAGCTTGGCACTTAAAGCCCAGCCAAGCCAGCACGTAGGTGTTACGTGCTTGGCAACAAAAGGGTTAAGAGTAGTTTGACACCAAAAGGCTGCAAAGGGTGTGACCACTCATAACATAACATTCCCCATATCTTTTAACTGTCCAATAAAAAGTAAGGAATGTTTCTTTGCAACCTTGTCAAAGTAACCCCCCCCCCCCCTTTAACCCAATTCTTATACTTTTGTAACAAAATGGGGTTCTGAGAAATCAGGACATTGGCCAAGAGTAGGGAACAGAGACACAATTTTCTAAGTAGTGTAGCATTAGAGATTTTCTCAGTCTCAGTGGCTTTGTTGACATCTCAGAGATTAGCAACCATACTCTGAATGTAAAAAAAGGCTAGTTTCCTACACCAATTCTGATTACTGACACACTGTTTACTCAATAAAAAGAAATAATATAATAAAGCAGGCTGTCTTGGCACATTTTGCAATATTTGCAAACCAAAACAAATCCCTGTTTGCTATGAATAACTGAAGCACATTTAATAATAAGAGATTGTTCTCCCGGTCTTCAATGTACTATTGAAGATTCAAGCAAACCTACACCTAGTATAGGCCTAGGCAAAGGCTTGTTGTCAAAAGTAACCCTACCACGTGGGTGATGGATCAGCTCCTCTGAAATACATACATACATACATACATAAATACACTGCAGCCACGGTTTCATCCATTAGACTTATAATAACGGCTGATTTAGTGCAATCTTAGGCAAGTACCAAGGTTCCACCACTTGACAAGAATGGCTATGGAAACTACTGCCGAAAGCCCAAGACTTAAGAAGCCCAAAATCGAAGGGTAACCCCGGTCTTCCCTTAAGCGGGGGGCTCTAGGGAAGACTGGAGGTTTTGCTGCTTGGGAAGCACCTGGTCGTGCCACCAGGGAATCAAGGACCTGGGCAGACAAAGGCAGAAGAATTGCAGAAAATGCCGAATTTGAGGATTGGAGAAGTCAGAATAGTCAAGGTAAAAACCAGAGGTTATGCGGGTGCCTAGTCATGAGGGAGGCAATGAGCAAATGTATACAGAGTCTATAATCCAAGGTCAGGGGTAGACGTCAAATAAGCAAAGCCCAGGTCCAGGTAAGGTTCAGCAACAAAGGGTCAAGGTTTCCAGTCATAGTATCAAGGAGGCACGGTCCATTGATTCAAGAAAATCTTCTGGCGCCAGAAAGCTCCTTTAGAAGGCCTCTGAGCCTAGTTCGCACATGAGTACCATGAACAGAAGTTAGCGCATGCGTACTGGTACCGTTAGTAGACTCATCACCAGTGTAGCATGTTTAAAGCAAAGTCTAATCATCTAGCTTTACTGTGTTTTTATGAACTTTTACCACTTTTTTTCAGAATCTAAATTATTTGACCCATTATCATAGATATAGCCTGCTCTAGATGAACAGGACAAATGTATAGCATTTACCACTTTCAGCTATAATTTTATTCAGACAAACCTGCTTGTTGTTTCCAATTATGCCAAAATAGAATAGACAGTCCAAAGTAACCAGAAACCATTCAGACAAATGCACTAAGCATATTAAATGACAACTATCAATCAAATTAAAATAGAATTTTGGCCTTGGCTGGTTTCTTCCATATCACATGCTGGTGTCTATTCCTGTATGTCTTTTCAGGAACCCATTGGCTAGATCTTCCCAGTCAAATTCAATTTCTGCATGGATCGTCGCAATAGGCCTCCGATCTCAGCAGTGGGACTGCCGCTCTGCATGGAAGCTGTGAGCTGGGACGCTAATTGACAAGTCAGTCACCCAGTCCCATTAGAGTGACTGACTTGTCACTCAAGTCCTGGCTGCCATGCAGGGCGTCGCCCCCATGCTGGGATCGGAGGATTACGCCAACCAGGTGATTTACCTTATTGCTATAATGGCAATGGTAGAGGGGGAGGAGTGGCCAGGCATTTGCATTTTACCTGCACTTAAGCTAGTTACTGAAAGCAAACTGCCTTATTAGTTTGAAGGTAATGCATTGTAGAAGGTCAGATTTATTATCTTTGTTCTCTGGGAAGTATTCATTGCTGGGATCTTGCTACACAGAATAACTATAATAACTGGAGTAACCAAATCTTTACCACCACTGTTTCAACACATCATTTAGTGTCATAATTTGGCTACCCATAATAATGATGGTGGGTGGAAAAGAAGTAATGACAACACTTGGTTTCTGTTTCTTTTAGATGCACTTTTCAAGTCTTATCTATAGAATCACTTGGTATTATTGGGCCTGGTACACCTGTCTATGATTCAGGTAAAATCTTTTCTCTTCAGTTGCTGCGCATGCACGGCGGTTGAAAAAACTGTGACAAATTTCATATATTATGTATATTTTCCTTCCTCCCTATGCACTACAAGTAGTATCACTGTGCATTGGGTTAAAGGGTTACCATGGAAAGATTAGGAATTGCTAGCCTGTAAAAACAGGATGTAATTGGTGGGATGAGATGAGCTAAATGATCTGTGACCGCTGTAGATTGTACATTATTCAAGCTGTTGACAGACTCAAATGACGACTGAGCTGTATGAACTGACCACAGTCGTGGCAGATTCATTTAATGTATGCCTTGCATTCAGAACTCTTGGTATAGAGAATGCAATGCTCTATACACTTTCCATAAATAGGATTTATGGCAAGGTACTATCAGTCACTTACCACAGCCTGCTACAATGAAAAGCATGAACCACCATGGCTGCATAGCCTATGTTTGCTTGCTGCACTCATGTGACATATTCATTCTGCTTGGATGTTCTTCATTTTACAATTAAATAAAATGGGATCATGTGATCCCATAAGAAGAAGCTTAGCTTTTCCCCAGTCATCTACTATGATCCCTAAACATACAGAGCTATGGCAAAGCAAGAAAACTGATCTGCCTGTTGTCTAACAGATTATCTCAATTCACTGCAGATTGCAGGACTATTCTTCCACGCTATTTGTAACCAGCTGAAAGGGATAAACGTATTATTAGATTTAATGCAAATAAAGAAGATTTTACAAACTGTGCCCTCAATGTTATAGGGCATGTCGGAGGATCCTCATGCTTACACTTTGCAGAAGAGCTTTTGTTTCTCTAATGTCAGAGCAACACTAGAGTTGTTGGATCAGGATGTAAACCACATGATCACATCTGTCAGCCATTCCATGGGGGCTATACAACCAGGTGGGCAGCAGCATAATATCTATAAATCAAAAGATTCCTGTTCAATCCCAAGGGCCATCATGTCACAAGGCATGGACTGTTCACCAAGCTGCAGCGATCCTCCTCATGTCCAGCATCCAGGTGTCCATTCTCCTAATAAATGCCATAGAGCTTCTTTTTTTTTTTGTTTCAATATTTTTATTAAAGTTTTGGGTTTTCAACATTACAGATATTTGGAGCTTGTGCATTATATTGCCATCCCGCGCAGGGGAGGTGAAAGAAAAAGCTAACATTCTAAATTGCATAAGATTACACATAGATCACGTTGATGTTTTAATAATTTACAATGCATACAAAGCGAGGAAGCAAATGACAACGTAAAGAACATTCAACGTCTTCGCGCAACCCACTTGACCTGAGACATGTTTATACCCACCCCGGGGCCATGCAGATCGGGGGGGCTCCACCCTCCACGATCCACACCGCCCCAAGCGAGCCCACAGGATTTGCAGACTTGGTCAAGCGCGTTGGCGGGAGAGAGTTAATGAAAGCCTTTTGGGATTGCAGTCTAAAGAGAGGAGAAACAAAGAACTGGGGGGGAGGGGAAAAGTTGGAGGGAGGAGGGGAGGTCGGGGATGTCTATGCTTTTTAATCATATCAATAAATAAATTCAATCTATTTATATTGAATAAATGGCTCCATGAGCCAGCTTTAAAACTGAAGAAGGAAAAATGTTAAAAATGATATAAATCCAATAATTAAAGCGGACCTTCACCCTGAATAAGAGCCTACCTACCCATGCTGTTCATACAGGTTGCTTACATTAAAAATCATCCTACCTGCATCTACTGCATTTTCTGAGGCTTTAAACATCCAAGATGGCGTCCCATGGAGGTGCAGGTTGCCTGCAAAGTGTCTTCTGACTGTGCTGCTCTGCATTCTGGGATTGCTGACCTTTTCCTGACCCCAGCTGTGCAAACCACAGCTATATCTTCGCTACCCTGCACTTTTGACCCCTCTCCTCAGTATGCGATGCTACTGAGCCAAGATGGCGGCGCCCGTATCCTAGAGTCTTGAACAAGAGTTGCAGGCCAGTGAGGGAAAGAATAATTAGTAAGTGACTAAAAACGCTAAATATATTAATTTTAGATGCTGGCGAATAGTTTTTTAAGGGTTTGGGCTTTTCATTAAATCATGCTGCCGACGTATTGTAAAAAAAAAGGCATCAGCAAAGGCATATGTGGATTTGTTTTTGAGAACCTGTCCTTAAAGTCATTCTCCAGACAAAACATTTTGAAAAGTTATACTCTCCTATTGTCCCCCGCAGCTCCTCCATCCAACTTCATTGTTTTACAACTTACCAAATGCCGAAAAGACACCAGCTCCGGGGGGCAAAAGTTAATTATAGCGCTTTTGTTTTTTTGCCTGGACAGTCTTGACTTGCACAGTAAAGATAGCATAGAGGCATCAGTACATGCACCTTCACCAATAAACACATATCTAAACCATTAAGGCGCGAAACTTGCTGTGTTAGCAAATATTGGTTGGACAAATTGTACACTATGAACCTGTGTTCTAACCCAATACCTGCTTTTGACCTGTAACCATACCCCTGGCTTTTTAAAGGGACTGACAAGGCAAAAAAGGAACTTGTATTTTATCCCACGCAGCTGATCGGTCCTACTCCAGCAGCTTGGTACGACCCTCCATTGCAGTGAATGGAGTAGGCGTGCTAGCCTCACTGACTGATATTGGGGGCATCTGTTTGTCCCAGAGGCTGGAGATAGGGCCTGGATGGCATGGGACTCAGTTTGTGTTTTATTTGCCTGTGAATCTCAGTTACTTGTACCAGTTCCGGCATGTAGCCATCCACCTCTATTTACCTGCCACTGTTTTCCCCTGTATGTAGCCTTTGGCACTGACAGGGCAAATCTAAGCAATGTCAACTAGGGTAAACATCCAAACACATTAGCAGATCCCAAAATCGTAGGAAATATTGGGGGGGGGGTCAAGTTCTCGTCTCCACTTATGAACGATTACAAAGTAACATGTATTTTTTATTTAAAAGCATATTTTAAATAAGCGGACAGGCCCCAGGGAATCCCTCGAGCGAAACCTTACGGGCTTTGAAACCCTTATTATGAGGAGGGATCCCCCGGCCAGGCTTATCTCACAGATCTACCAATTACTGAGCAAGGAGCAAGAAGTAAAGCCACCTTACTGCCAGCAGTGGGAGAAAGACCTGGAGAGAGAGTTCACGGAGGAGGAGTGGGAACGGATATTCATCCTTGCCCACAAATCATCAATAGCGGTACAAACACAGGAAACAAATTACAAATACCTCTCCAGGTGGTATTATACTCCCAAGCACCTGGCAGTATGTTACCCAGGAACCTCACCTAGATGTTGGAGATGTGGGGAAGAAGAAGGGTCTTTTTTCCATATTTTTTGGACATGCCCGAGGATAAAACCCTTTTGGACTGAAGTGATTCCACTCGTGACCAAAGTCACGGGTTCTCAGATCCCGTTCTGCCCAGCTCTTATGCTTTTACATCATACCACATATAGCGTCACCAGCTACAAGAAGTCAATACTGATACACCTTATCAATGCAGCTAGGGCACTGATTCCCAGATTTTGGAAATCAGAACACACCCCTACAAAAGGGGAGTGGATCCGAGAAGTTAACAGGGTTAGAGAAATGGAGGAACTGACGGCGGCCTCCCAAGACAGAGGAGAACAGTCCACTGCAGTTTGGACCCCCTGGTACCTTTTTCGGGACTCTGCGGTCTTTGCTCGGGGTCTGACCCCGGACCCCCCCATCCGCCCCCCCTGACCCCGGACGCAGGAGAGGTGTACCCCCTTCCCTCCATGTCTATCCTACCCAATCATTCTGTTATCTTTCTCCTTCTACTTTCTTTCTTCTCTTTTGCTCCAGTACAGCGGAGCGGCAGCCCCAGTCCTATTGCTAAGTGAGAGATGGAGCTCCTGGAGGACTCGCGGGCCTGGATGGACAATCCGGGGCCCGGGGGGGGGGGGTGACGCGGGCCTCATATCAACTGGGGTGCTCCCCCCCTTTCTCTCCCTCTACCCCCTCCCCCAACCTTGGACACGACGAAGAGAAGCCAATCTCTAGATGACGAGGGGGAGGGGTGGGGGGCGTTCCTTGTGACCCGCGGGACTCACGAGCACGGTCTATATAACCAGTGACATCACCAGACAGGGCCTGACGGGCTTGCGACGGTTGCAGGAGAGGAAAAGATGAGGACGGGTGGTTGCTTTGCTTTGCTGTATTATGGTTTCTGTTCCTATCCTGAAACGTTACTTGATTGTACACTCTGTACCGTTTTGAAATGAAAAATAACTAAATAAAGAGTTTAAATAAAAGCATATTTTGAATAACAGATGTACAGTAACGTGCAGACATACTGCTAATATTTGTATTGCCAACCCTTGATAAAAGATGCGCGTACAGTATGATTAAGGCTGCTGGATATAAATTCTTAACTGTGAGAAAGCTAACAAGTGCTGCCTGGCATATAAGAACATTTAACCAGCCATCTTGTTTATTCAAAGATTATTTTGCCTAACCACTAAACAAGTAAATGGGTGGATTGCACACAGAGTATCTAAAAATCCTCCTTGTATGTTTTGGCTGCACAATTGGGTAGCTGCAAGTTGAAAGAGACATAAAACCAGTCTGGACTAACGCAATATCCAATGAAAACATTGATGGCTTTGAAATAGAGGAATGGTGTTAACAGATCAATGGGAAAGGCTTTTGGGAAATCTGGGATTGCATATGCATTATGGTCTGGAATCTGGACAACACCGTGATATTATTACTTGTTAGTTGATTGTCTGGTTTAAATGCATCACTCTTGTCTCATGTGATAGGCTAAGGATTTATATTTTCATATGCTGGATAAAAAAAATATTTTAATGAAAAAGACTTGGAATGCGACTGTGGTGCAAAACATTGAATAACTGACCTATAGTTTCTTTCTGCAACTAAAAACATAAAAAACGCTATAATCACCTTTTATCCCCTGTAAGCAATTTCTGCTAGTTCGACGGTCAGACAATTATCAAATTGTCTGATCCAGTCCCACACCACTCGCTGGCCCCTTCTGTGGCATTGTCAAGCCGATCTCCTCCATGCAACAGCCAATGGACTACCCCTCTGTCATTCATCACAGGAACTATGGCACGCCCCCCTCCATTCACTGCAATGGAGAGAGACTTGCCATAGTTCAATAGGTGGCACTTGAACAAAGGTTTTTTATTTTTATGGCTGCAAAATGACTTTAACTTACTGTATAGGCTAAGGTTTGTTGGATTGCTGACCTGGGTTATGTCTTGGCAATTAAGAAATGTCAAAAATATGTAAATAGTGTAAATAATCACAAGACAATGTTATTCAAAGATAGCAAGAATAAGTGCCCTTAATGGGTAATAAAGGCTGTTTCGGGTTGCAGTGGTTTGGTGTTATATAGCTGGAAGCTGTCAGCAGCTGTAGTCAAGGCATCAGAGGGGACCCAAAAGCAGCTCAGCTTCAGCAGGGGCAGGGCAGCCTCCAGATGGGAAGGTGTGGATACGTGCGGCACTGATCTGCAATGCCAAGCCGGCCATGTGGAGCTCCCTTTCTGATCTAAGGTACATATAAAAATACATTTTTTAATCCAGATGATATTTTTGTATTAGAGTCCCAAATATTTTTTAAATGTTGTTTATATAAACACTTGTGATCTATGTGTACAGGGTGGGGGGCAGGAATTACTGCACACCTGCTTCAGTTGTAACAGAGATGGCACATCCACACAGTTATTTAGTCCAAATAAGAAATAAATTTATTGTAAACAGTTCAGCAAAAGATTAACATTGCTTCTTCAATCAAATACTTCAACAGTTAACAACACACTCTCTTTCTGGGGCTGCAAACCTCTGACACAAATGTATAATTCTTCTTAGGGTGCCAGCAGGATGTGGGCCACTCCACTGCACAGTCATCTTATTCCCCACTCCTGGCACATGTTTGGGCTTTCCACTAAGGGCCCCCCCACCACCTCCACCACAGCAGCTGGGCCCCACGTCTCTCACAGCGCGCAATAACTTCTCAGTGCCTGCAAAGTCACTTTCACCGGGGTCCCCCTTTACTTTTCCAGTTGACCATCTGGGCTATAGGCCCCATGGTTTATCTCAAGAATGGTGCCATAGAGTCTCTCAGTATGGCAGAGGTTCCACCCACTCTCCAGGGGTAACAGGTGGATAGCTGTGGGCGATCTCCGCTCTAAATTCAGGGCAGCACATCCGTTATCCCTTTGCTTTTTTAGGGCCCCATCCCTTTCTCCTTGGCAGGCTCCCACATGATCTCTCAGGTTCCTGCAGAAGATCCCCCTGCCCTACATAAAGGTGGCGGCAGCGCTGGCCCCCCCAGGTGCCATGTGCCTGAGGCATTTAGAACAGTAAAAAAACACTTCTTACCTCTATTACAACTCCACCCCACTGAGGAGGGTGGCCCATTCACCCTCCCTCTTACCTCTGGACATCTGCATATCCTAACATTTAATATACTTAGAACAGTAAATATGATTCTTCTGCTATCACAATACCAACAGTACTGGGAAAGAGGAGGTTAACGCTTTAATCATTCACTTAACATTGCATAATCGCGAGTAAATTCTTTAGTGCATATATCCTGTCTCAGCCAAAGAGGGCATGACAGGTCTTTCTATATTTTGTACACAGGTGGGGGTTATCATTCTACTCTGCATCTCTTTTTACATCGTTAACCTGTTGAGGAAGATCAAGCCACCCTCCCCATCCACACTTATGGGGTGGAAGTGGTTCCGGAGGCACAGGGCTGGGTAGCATTCCCCTATCCCTGGTAGGCGGATCATCAAGGGATACAGTATTTGTTGTGAGGCATCAGCTCCAGTCTCCAGCTTCAAAAACTGGCTGTTTTGGACACTGAGTGCTTGCTCCCGGTACAACCTTGGTGGTGTAAGTAGGGGCATTGAGGTTTAAACATGACTTTTCCTCCACCAAGGCCCAGTTCCCCAACTGCCATGCATAAGTTAGCCATTCCTGCTGCTCAGCAATCTGTAGGGAGGACCCCTGCAGCAGCCTGACATTGGATGCTGCAGGTAAATAGGCAGGACTTACTTTCATTGCATACTCTGTCCACAGATTGTCCCCCAATCTGTGGGCAAAAGGGAGATCAGGACTTTACTACTTCTGTAGTGGCCCTTAGAGTGATGCATCTGGGTAGCCACCTGCTGAGCCATATCCCTGGAGAGTACCACCTGCCATGTGACTTGGGAAAACCCTGGAAAGCGTATTCATCTTCATAGGACCCCTACCCGGACCTGTAACCTTTTCCACTGCCCCAACAACTTACGGGCCCCCATTGGCCAGCTTTGTTTAACAGAGAGTTGGGGCAAATTTTTGGTTTGATATGCATCATAAAATAGAGTCACCACAGGGTCAGTGAGCTGCTCTGCTGCCCAGTCAGCATCACCAATCAGTACCTGCACCGAGTATATACAGGCCTCAATAGGGGGCTCAAAGTCAACATGTAGTCGGCCTTTGGGTTGCTCCACCGGGACGGCACCACCTCAGGGCTCATTAGGTTAGCAGCCCCCCAGCAGGAGTGAGGCCTATTAAGACAGTCCCTAGCCAGGTGTCCACTCCTTTGGTAGGACCAACACACCTTATCAGTGTTCAGTCCTGGGTCTCTCTCCTCTTATAGCCTCCATCTGGTGTGTGCGGCCCCTCAGCTCACATAGTTAGTTCTTTCCTCCAGGGCCAATAATAACCACCTCAATAACTGTCGGTTCAGGACTGTGGACAGACTCATTCCCTTGGACAAGGTTTGACCTTCAATCACTGACCTCACTGCAACAGAGTAAAACTAGCTATCTCTTCTCCTCCTCTTTCTCAGCAGCCAAGGTCAGCCTTTGCAAACATAGAAATGATATATCCGGTTGTTGTTCTATTTTCCTGCACAAAACATTCATTACATGTGGGCTACATAGCCCCAGCACAAACTGGTTGCACAACCAACGGACAAAGTGGGACCTGGTGGCCTCAGCCGTTGGTCCTTCCTTTTGATGGCGGCCAATATATATATCCTTTAAGGCATTTACATAATCTGGTTCTGATTGGTTCTCCCTCATACCCGTCTGGGGCTTGGACATTAGTACGGGGCTGCAAGCTTGTGAGGTGCATCCCAGTGACTTTGTAAGCCAACACGCAGGCGGCTCTAATCAAACGGCGGGGGAAACACACTGGAACAGGCGACCGAAAAAAGGCATAGTTGGATACACAGCGTAGAAAAATAAGGGGCTTAGGGGCAGGATTTGAACGTCCCCAAGCGACAAGGTTGAGTAAAACGCAGTATTTATTGTCATTTAAATTGTGTGTAGGAACAGAGCAGAGAGTTGTTTGCATTTCCAATCTAAGGGTCACAGAGCCAGAGCAGGTAGTCGTCCAAGCCGGGGATTAAGAGCCAGAGTGTATGTACACCCATATGCCGAAATGGACATCGAACACTTACATGATCTATTTAAAACAGAAAGAAGTTGAGTCTGAGTGTTCATATGTGGTGTTCCAGCTACTCATTGTAGCATTAGCAACAGAAATACAATGTACAATACTTTGAAAGGGGTATTGGTCACACATAGGGATTTATATTAAATAGTAAAATACATTGATATTTAAAAAGCAGGGACACACTCAGTCACTGACTGACACTGTTGACGATATGCAATGTAGGCAATGTGTCATCAGCTTCAAAGACACCTCATTCTGTCAGAACATAATCATTTTTCAGGAAGCTACAGGTGCAAATGCTATTTTTCAGGACTGCCTGTAATTCCCTTATCAATGTTCTAGAGTAGGGTTCACAGTGTATTTGAACAATTTAAATACATATTTTTGATTACTTTACTATCCATATTTTTGAACATCAGCCTTGGTTAGACAGGTTACTTATATACAATATTAGTAAATCCTTGAGCCTAAATGGTTGAAGTGGTCGCACATACAAACACTGTATTTTTAAAGAAAAAATTCTTACACAAATAATGAAACCTTAGAAAATTAGAGAATGTGTGTCACTCTTGGTCACTGGTATATTGAAAATGGATTGTGGTGAATTTGCAGAGATTTTGATTGTTACACAATCAGGAAAGCTTTTATCTAAACATATTTACCGTAATTTATCTGAGATGAAAAGTGATAGGTCAATTCTTTGCAATGTTTAGCTTGAAATTGCTATCTTAGCTCTTTTTATTTTAAGTGTGTATATTACACCTTGACTTCAGTTTGGCTTTTTCCACACATTAGCAGTCCACTAGCTTTCTGTATTGGTATGTACATTATCAACATGAGGCTAGCCCTAAATGTTAAGTTTACGCGATTCCCTGTTCTAGGGCATCACAATTTGGATTACCCTGCAATATGATGTTCTGGGTTTCCCCATATACTCATCTTAATCCCACACTAAATACGCGGACCTGCTTGCCGAACCCTGCAGACTTAAATGTCTGTCTGCAAGGCCGCATAGTCTTGTGAGTGCAGCAAGCTTAGCTGCAGTTATGGGATCTAGGTGATTTTATAAGGAAACCCGGAGGATGTGCTTAACAAAATACCCTAAAGAGGCCAAATCATCCATTTGAGTTTTGGTCAACTTTATATGGTCCGAAAATATGGACCTAGAGTCTCTAGGTCTGTGTGAAACCCTTACCTAGGAACATCCCGATTTGTAATGTTCCCTGTGTAAAACTCAAAGTCCTAGGATTTTGCATCTGGTATCACTCAGCAGACTGCTCTGCTGTTGTATTGTAGCATCTCTCCGCTGTGCAGATATTCAGGTCTGTCAGTCAGAGGAAGTGTTCAGAACAGTGATGCTGCCACATAGCACATGGCATGGCCTTGCTGATTACTGCTGATTTACTTTGAAAAAGTTGTCATTTGGTCTTCATCTTCCTTGTGTCATTCTTCCATGACATCCTCTTGTTAAATGCACTTACGGTTGCGAAGAATTCTGATCACAAGTTTGCACAATTTTTCATAGGTCTGGATTCAGAGTTGTTCAGCAAATCAGCAGTTGTAGATGTGCAGAGTTTGATTACAAACCATAAAGTTTTCAGGGATATTTTGCTTCTTCTTTTATTTTGTCAGAAAGAAGATGTCGCTGTCAAGCTGTGCCAGTTCTCTAAGCAGTTTTTGAGTTTTATTCTTATACGACATCTTGCAGTTTGCTAGCAGTAATGTGTTGTACTCTAATTATACAGTACACTACTGCTAAGCGTGATCAGACAGCTGCTGAAGCTGCACTCCTGTGCTAATAGCAGATTTAGTGCTACTCTTAAAGAGGAAGAACAGTCAAGTCAGCTAGTGCTTACCACTTCCTCATTCATTGTATGGCTGCCAATCAGGTGACTACTGGTGACTTATCCGGTTTGCACATCAAACGAGTATAGTTTTGTAATCCACATAATAAGGGTTAAACAGCAGAAATCACAGTTATCTTTAATTGCAATCCAACATCTCTGTCACAGTTGGCTGATAAATCCACACTATCATGTAGCTGGTTGGGTGCTGGTTGTGGGGGGTTGCTCATGTCTCTCAAGTCTGGATCTCCCTGAGGATAGAAACAGGGTTTCCCAGACAGCAAACAACATGAAAGCCAGTCAATAGTTAAGTAGTTAGCAGACAGGCTGAAAAGATGTTCAGAAGGAGCCGGACCCTCTTGACTTGAACGTGGAATTCAGGATAGGCGGTACAAAATCCTAGGCGGAGCACACATTTTAGGGGTTGGCAGAAAGAAGAGTGAATAGGAAATCCAAGTCCGGTCTGCGTTTGCAACAGGAAGACAGATCAGGTGTGGTCAGGGACAGTCCGGGTTGGCAGTGTATGCAGAAATCAAGAATAATCAAGTCCAGATCCAAGTTAGTAACAAGGGAGCGCAGATCGAGAAAACAAAGTCCAGTTTTAACTGGCGACAAGAGTTCAAGCAGGCAAGCGTATAATCCAAAGGAGATGATGGAAGCGTAGTTGAGAGGCAGATCTGGGTCAGCAGCAGTTCCGGTCACAAGTAGTCTCAAGATTCCAAGTAAGGCCAGCATTGAAGATCAGATATAAAAGTGTTCACTTTCAGCTTGGTTTAAATAGGCGGTTCCAACGTCCCTCTGGCGCACAGCTGGACATGAGTGCATGCAGATGCATGTCGACGTGCTTGCACCTGTGCATGTGCGCATAGCTATTTGCGAGCCAGCGGCCAGGAGCGCATGTGTGCAGACACCTGGAAGATGCGCACGGACGCTTGGCATCTGCAGACCGAGTTCTCTCACAGAGCCCATCCTAAGCCACAATCTCTGACTACGGGCAGAAGGAAAATGCAGGAATTATCCTTCCGCATGTAGCCTTTCCGCTTGATGAGTTATTGAAACTGGTTGCATTGGATTCTGCTGTCCAAGACCTCAAATTCCTCCTCGCCTTGGACTAGGATGCTTTCGAGCATCACAGTCCTCTGGTAAGCTGGGCAAAGGGGAGATGTGACCTTGTATCTGGAAGGTAACGTAAGCTCATAGGATACTGGATTGATTACTCGCCGTATCGGGAATGGTCTGATGAAATGTGGAGCAAGCTTTTTCGAGATGCAAGGGAGTCTCAAGTTGATGGTGGATAGACAGACAAGTTCCAGGTGTCAAAGTTGGACTCTGGATTCTCCTACGGCTACTATAAACCATCATTTGGTCCTGGCTCTTTTTAATAGTCTCCTTCAGGATCTGAAGATTAGTGGTTAAGGAGTTGACTATGTCTTGAGCTGTCATTAGAGCAGTCATTAAAGAGGAACAAAACCCAAGATTTCACTATCTTGGGTTTCGTTCCTCCTCATGGGTACATTCTGATTTGGGGTACCCCACTGCGTATATCCCAGGATTGTCATTCCCACAGCTCATGCTTGGGCTGCGCAGCCAACCAGCCGCCAGCATTCCCTTCACATTTCCTTTGCCGCTTAAATTATGTCTGAACGGAACGAGCGCTGCCACTCACCTCTAACTGTGGGCATGCCCACACCAGCCACTCAGAAAGGTAGCTAGAGGTATAGCGAGCATGCAGTCGTAGAACAGACATGCAGTGGGGGCTCGGGAAAGAGGTAAGTCCATCGGGTGGCCACTTTTAACTAGCCCACATTTTTAACTAGCATCCCCTGACTTGCTCCCCCATGAGGAGTAACATGTTTCCACTGCTCCTGCTTCACTCTAGTTCCAGATAATGGCGCTTGTTTTAGCTGTGAAGCTCCGCCCTCTCCATTCATTGCCACTGTTGTGTGTGGCAATGACATCATTGCCACACCTATGCAATGACTGATCACCTGCCATCTTACAAAGTTCCAGGAAAATTTGAAAAGCGAAAATATCAATTTCTAGTTCTACACCCTAAGAAGGAAATATCAGTGGGGGCTTTGGCCAAATGTATTTTGCAAGTTCAGTTGGTTTTTGGTCCACTTTAAGAGTCTTATATACTCTAGGGGGTGGCTGTTCCTTTTTAACACAGTGCCAGATACTTGTTTCCAGAGAACCTGACATTTTTAGCCATTATTACAAAAGTAACAGATGACGGTCATGTCTACATTTCTATTTTTGTAAACACAGATGTATGTATGTATATGGATTGTCCTAAAAAGGAGCAACAGCCCCCCTTGTTTCTATAGGACTCTTAGGGAGGCTGCTCTACCTCTTTATGGGGCATTCCAATTGGGATGCCCTGCTGTGTGAAACGCCCTAGATCACCCAATAATTTCACCACTCCAATGTACCTGTGCCGTGGTCGCATCCCCAGCATACCTCTAGCTGTAAGCCCACGCTAGGCCACTCTGAGTGGGAAGCTTGGGTGCTCAGCAGTACTCGTTCAACTGGGATTTCCTTTACTGCACTCACTGACTGGCAAAAGAAATTTGAATGGAACGAGCAAGGTTGACTGTCTCACCGGCCAAAGTGGGAACCAGCAAGAGGTGAGATTTTGAGGGCAATCCATAGGGAGCAAGCACGTTACAGAAATGATAATGAATACCTCTTAACAAAGCCTATAATTTTCCATATTGGAGGGCATCAAAAATAGTGTAAGTAAAATGTTTATCCTCCCCGTCCTGTGTCACAGCTACAGGGGAGCGATGGTCCCTGGATAATCAGTCCATCCCTGTGCATAAGCTGTAGTTTTCTCCTAGGCAAGGATAAGAAACAAGATTTGCAGGATTAGGATATAAGGCTGTATTTAAATTTACAAAATTACCCTAGGTATTTAAAATAAGGGTGCGTTCAGGTTACCGTTGTAATTTTATTCATATGTAAGCAGCTTAATGCTTGAGAAACTGGAAAGCCTAGAGTGCAAAACTTTGCATTTGTGTGCCATCTGCTGGCCTTTTCTGGTAATCCCAAAAATTTTACCTCAATAGCCTAGATGAAATAAAAAGTCACACCAATTAATTCATACTTACTTTTACTTTTTTGCTTTTTTATTGAGTGTATTCTAGATAGACATACAATACAATGCCCAGAAGGCAAATCAGAATTACAATACATCTAGAGATTTACAATTATATCAAGTAACTCATTTCTTAATTTACTGCACAGTAACCATTTATGTAGATGGGATTAGAGGGTAATTTTGTGCCACTCTTAATAAGTACCAAAGGATTTTTCAATGGATTTTCTTAAAGAAAGTTTGGCTTTTTGTGTTAATGTCCCTTGAAAGATTCCCACACCATAAAAATGTTTTAAATATTTTTTTCTTTTTCGATAGTGGCCTCCCCTTCTTTCAACTGCTTTACCATTCTGAAAAAAGATGAATAGATAATTTAATATATTGATTTATTGTGTGTTTTTTTACATATTGGGCCATTGACTTATAGTATATTTAAATAAGCCGCAGCCCTACATCATGTGGGTCAGGTTGAGGAAAGACTGTTACTAGGGTCAGTACGGAGTTTTTTTTTAACTTGTCTTAATTGTTGGTTTTAAATGTTTGTTTTTTATGTATTTTGAATAAACAATTAATAGATTTTCAATTGGTTGTGCTCCCTTTTTGGTGATCCCTGGGGGAACAGTATACCCCAGGCTTCACCTGTTTTTTTGGTTGAGTAAAATGGTGAGCACGCCATTACTTACTATTATTTGTGGTGCACCACATAGATGTAAATTGGCTTTACCATTCTGGGCGGGGGTTATGTAGTCGCCCAGCTGGTCCAGCAGAAAACAGTTCCCTGCACTGAGCTGCCAGCGGCTATGCACCCATCACTGTAACTTTGCTGGCAGCGGATTTGCTTTTCTAAACTCTATGTCCTGCCCTGTAGTGGCTTTGGCTGCAGGTTTGCAAAAAGAAAAAGGACTTGCCCAGGTGTGCCCCCACTGCCGACGATAGCTTTGTTGCTGGCCCCGCTGCCCTTCAGACCAAGGACTGAAAAGCCTCCTGGACCAGACCATAACCTAAAGGTTGGTGGAGGCCCTCTTTGCAGGGCAAGTGGTGGAGGCCCTGGGGCACGCGCTCCTTGTGCCCCCTCATAATCCAGACCTGCATGTAATGAAAGCTAGCTTTTTAACCCCTTTATCTACTTTTGCCAATTTCCAGTTTACCAAATATAGCCCTCTACGAGGCCAGGGGAAGGTGACATGAATGTTAATAGCTGGCTATCTATTCGTTTAGGCTGCTGTGGGGTGCAGGAGCCCACTTAGGTTACTGGGGGATGCAGGAGCCTGCTTAGGTTGCTGTGGGGTGCAGGAGCCCACTTATGTTACTGGGGGATGCAGGAGCCTGCTTAGGTTGCTGTGGGGGGCAGGAGCCTGTTTAGTCTCATGTGTGGTGAAGTGGCTCTTTTGGGCTACTGGGGTGCAGGAGCCCATATATGCTGGTGTTTGGATAATTGGTGTGGAGCACAGGGAGCCATTTAGGCTGATATGGCCCTTTAGGCTGCTGTTGGATGCAGAGGCTGCTGTGGGGCGCAGGGGCCTTTTAGGCTACCATTGGCCACAAGGGCCTGTTTAGGCTGCCATAGGGCACAGGGGGCCCTTTAGGTTGTCATTAGGTGCAGGGACCTGTTTAGGCTGATGTGGGGTACAAGGCCTTTTAAACTGGCATGGGGCACAGGGGCCCTTTAGGCTGCTGTAGGGCACATGGGCCTGTTTAGGCTGCTGTGGAGCACAGGGGCACTTTAGGCTACTCTGGGGCACAGGGCCCTATTTAGGCTGCTCTGGGGCACAGCAGCCCTTTAGGCTGCCATGGGGCACTGAGGCCCTTTAGGCTGCCATGGGGCACAGGGGCCCAATAGGCTGCTATGGGGCACAGGGGTCCTTTAGGCTGCAGTGGGGCACAGGGGCCCTTTAGGTTGCTGTGTGAAACGGGCCCTTTAGGATGCTGTGGGGTGCAGGAGCTGCTGTGGGGCACAGGGGCTTTTTAGACTGGCACGGGGCACAGGGGCCTTTTAGGCTGGCATGGAGTACAGAGGCCCTTTAAGCTGCCATAGGGCACAGGGGCCTTTTATGCTGGCATGGGACACAGGAGCCTTTTAGGTTGGCATGCGGCACAGGGGCCTTTTATGCTGGCATGGGGCCCTTTAGGTTGCTGTGGGGCACAGGGGTCCTTTAAGCCACTGTGGGGCACTTGGGACCTTTAGGCTGCTGTGGGGCACAGGGGTCCTTTAAGCCACTGTGGGGCACTTGGGACCTTTAGGCTGCTGTGGGGCACAGGGGACCTTTAAGCTGCTGTGGGGGTAAGGTAAGCTACTGCTATTTATTATAAACCTTGGACTAGCCAATCACTTTAATCTGTTATAATTTAGCACTGTTCCTAGCAATGAGTGAAAAAAAGAAAGCAGAAGTTGAAGATCCCTTTTAACATCGGAGGCTTATTATTCTTTTCTGCTGGAAGTGTATCTAATAAAATCATCATTTTGGTGAAGGCATCGCTTTTCACTTCTGTTCCACAAACTTAAACTGGGGCAACACCCATTTTTTAACAAAGTAGGTGCTGTTCCCTGCATGGGGGGGGGGGTCATCCCAAATGTCAGTGCTCCTCTGCTCTGTAACGGGCAAGTGGGCATTAGAAGGTCTCAGTTGTGCCGCACAAGCTATTTCAAAGGTAAAGTTACTTGTTTTAGCAGACATTACACCACTGGGGGGAAAACACTTTTGGTGTTCTGCATTATTGTTTCCTCTTTTGGAATGTAAAATAAACCTGTGTTTTAAGATTTTTCCCCCATACATGTGATTTACTTATCAGTACATTGTTTCCAAGTTTCTTCTACTTCAGAGTGATGCACCATAGAATATGGGGTCGATTCAGAGACTGTGAGAAAACTCACTTTTTTGGAGGAGAAAACTGCTGTGTACTTTCATTGTCTAACTTGGGGCTGATTCAGAGCCAGGTGAAAATTTACACCCAGCAGTATATGAACGTGAATGGCAGTTTTCTCTCCTAACAAGATTTCTCACTTGGCTCTGAATCAATCCCTAAATTTAGCACTGGCCGAACATGGGGCCAAAGTTCGGTTTGGTTGACCAGAACACTATTAAAAACAATAGGGACCCAAACTTGAGGGCCCAAAAATGGCTATAAAATGGGGATAGCAAGGGCTAGAGAGCTGCAAATCAAATGGGACACTAGGGTGATTGCCCTGCACAACTCAAAATAATAACAGAAAACACAAAAATTAACAAAGTATAACAGAATCCACCATGATCCCAAAGCAGACTGAGACAGAGCCCCCCCATCATCCTCCATAGCAGACTGTGACAGAGCCCCGGAGCTAATACTCTACAGAGTATTAAAATTGTATTTATTTATTAAAAGTTTATTTACAGTTACAAATGATCTTTCTAGATCTAGGATTTCACACAGCAGAGCATCCCAATTCGGGGTGCCCCATAAAGAGGGAGACCACCGGCCATCGAGTCTTATAGACATGAGAGGGATGGTTGCTCCTTTTCAAACATCCAAGATGATCTACTGATGGGCAGAACACAGGAGGCTGTTTAGACTGTAGAATGACCGCAACCCCTTTTACCCCACTTCCCCACATTTCTCTGTCAGCCATACCCCTTTGTGACCCATGAGCCTGTAGATGCTTTGTATGGTGTAGCAAGAGGAGTGGAAGGTGTATCCTTGGCTCTAAGGTAGCATCACTGCTAACAGGGTTAAATATAATATAATGATAATGTGCTCATAGGACCAACGTCCTAACCACATTAGTGAACTACACCAGTGAACCAATTGAGGGGCAGTAAGTTCAAACATGTGACCGCCGGGGTGGGCTGCCCTAGCCACGGTGCCTGGGGGAGCAGTAGTGCCTTGCTCAAGAGCACTTCAGTCATTCCCCAGCCAGGAACTGAACCTGCCATGCTCCAGTCACAAGATCTTCACCAGGGGAGTGCTCCGATTTCCCCCCCCCCCCCTGGACTTGCCACGCTTCGGGTGAGGACCCAGCAACGGGCCCTCACCATCCTCTTCGGGTGGCGCTGGCCCCGCCCGAGCCCCGCCCACTTGTCGGAGGAGTGGGATGACGTCATCCCGCTCCTCGTATACCGGCACCGGGCTCCGATCTGTCACTTGTCGGTAGTGGGAGGGTGGGAGGCAGGGAGGCTCTGATCTCCCTGCCTCCCACCAGTCCTGCTCCAATCACTACCGACAACTGTCATCTGCAGCGGCGCGGGTCACTGGATGGGAGGTAAGTATAAGTGAAAAAAAGAATAATAAAATATTTTTTGTCTGGTGTCTTTTTTACTTTTAACTGTTTGTCAACTGGTAAGGGGTCTATTAGACCTGCGGCTAGCGGGTGACTTGCCATAACCCTTAAAATTAAAAAAAAAAATGAGGGAGGGGGGCCCTATGTCATTTTTTTTTTACATTAACCCCTTACAACTATGCAATCATATTGAATCTTGAATATTGAATATCTGAAATCTCCTAAACTGCTGTTTCAGTTTGGGGGAGTCTCCTGGGCAGGAAAGGGTGTCTATCAATACATATGTGGTACCGTTGTAACCTGGGAGAAATAGGGCTTTCACACGCAATAAGATTTTATTAACAAACTTACATTTTTTATCACAAAAAAATACTACAAATTGTAATAAATAGATTTTTAAAATTTTTTTGCACATATTTCACCCAAAAGTATTGAGAATACACTAAAAAAAGGCCAAACAAGACATTTCATTGAGGCCCAGACTCTGCTGAAAAAAAAAACAATATACAATTTTCCTGGAAAGTCCCTAGAAATCCCTTCATAAATCAAGGTTGAACATGTGTAGCGCAAAAAAGTGAAAAGTAGTCTGGCAGCAGAGTGTAACAAAAAAATCTAGGTAGGCTGGCACTTAAATGGTTAATCCCTAATTCTAAATACAGCCCAAAAGTTCACATTTTCAAAATCTCTATTTTATAATAACAAGTGTAATTTTTCCTCTACAAGTACGGGTAGCGCCAACATAAATTAGCAGATTTAGCTACTTACTTTAGTCATGCATTAATTGCCGTAAGTGGTAATGTTTAGAGCCTTTGGTTCTTTCTTTATAACATAATATTCAGAGTTTGTATAACATTTACAGCATAGCTCTTCTTTTGCGTCTTTGAATGTATGATGCTGCTATGATTCAAGGAAATATTTCTTTTCTGCACATTATTTTTCTGTATTAATTCCTTATACTCTTTGTAATGGTGTAATGGAAAAAAGTGGCTGAGGTTTGAAGATGTCAGGTCATAAAAGTGGTTGCTGAAAGTTTCTGGTTCACTGATTTAGCTGGAACTTTTCAACTCTTTCACAGTCTACTGGCCAATATTTTTAATAGCCCCTTTTTTAAAATCTACCAAATAGAGAAAGGTCGGGGTCAAAATGAAACATACGACTCTGGCCATTTGAGCATTGAGTGTAAAACATAATTTTATGCAAGTTTTCTGCATGGTCCTCAAAAAGGAAATGCATCTTTAATTGCTAAAACCCCAACTAATAAGTCTGATGTATTGGGCTTTTGTTACAAAACATACTCTCAGAAGTTTTTGCCATATTTAAAGGTTTTTGTTCATTAATTTACTACATTATATGGTTATAGGAGCCCTCTGCATTTTTTCAACTTGTACAATGTTCCTGTGATTTGCTGGTCTTACCATTTAATTGCTATGTATATAAGGCTAAAGATTCAATTTTCTGTATATAAAATGCTCCACTTTTATTCAAAATGTATGTTTAAACCATTAGGTTGTACTAAATCATTATATTCCACATCAACTGTATGTTCCCCTTTTATCAAATGCTGAGCAGCCCATCAACCAGCATCTGCCCTCCCCGCAGGCAATCAGATCGGCCAGTAGGCCAACCAATCAGGAAGGGGAGTAGGTGGGGGTTACCTACGATGGGAGACAGCCAACAAGCATGGCGAGCGCACACATCGCTCTGCCTGTTATATGGCATGATAAGGGATTCTGTCACAGTCTGCTATGGGGAATGATGGGGGATCTATTACAGTCTGATATGGGGTGATGGGGGGATTCTGTCAGTCTGCCATATGGGATGATGGTGGGATTCTGTCGCAGTCTGCTGTGGGGGGATGGAGGTCTTCTGTCACATTGTGCTATGGGCTGATGGGGCGATTCTGTCACAGTCTTCTATGGGATGATGGGGTATTCTGTCACACAGCTTGTCATAGGGTTATTGGGGGGGGGGGTCTTATTCTTTTTTTAATAAAGGATACATAATATTAGTATTGTCCTTACCCCTAATTTGTGCAGGGCAATCACCCTGGTGTTACCTCCAATTTGCCCTCTGACACCTGTAAAAAATGAATATATATTTTTTACATTTATTTTTAATTTAGTAATTTAATATTTTGTTTTTCAGCTAATATTTGGAGTTCTTTCCCTACCCTATTTTGTGCAGGGCAATCTCCCTGGTGTTACCCCCGATTTGCTTCCTGGCACCCATAAAAAAATATACAGTATATATATTTATTCATTTAATTATTTTAGTTTTCTGTTATTAGTGCAGCCCAAATTTGGGTCCCCATTGATTTCAATAGGGTTCGGGTTCCGGTCAACCGAACCAAACTTTGGCACCAAGTTCGCCCATCACTACATACATAAAGGTATTCAGAGCAAAGCGAGAATACTTTTTAGAAGAGAAAACTACCTTTCACATCCATTTTCTGCTGGGTGTAAATATTCACCTGGCTCTGAATCAGCCCCAAGGTAGTGTCATAGAACCAGGACTGTTCCTATGATTTCCCAGCAGAGGGTGCCAAAGTTCCCTGTGCACTCGCATTTCGCAATAAAAATGGTAGGGCCAGTAAGCGTGTGAATGTGTGCGCATTTGTGCGCCATATGAGCCTATGGATTTGTGCGCATGTGCGATAATGCGCGCGCATGCGCATTGCAGACACGCGAAAATGCGCTCACTTTTCGCGTGATCCTGACTACTCTCCTGCTCTCCTGACGACCTCGGCCTGTTTACGACTTCGATCCTGATCTGCCTGCCCACGACCTTGGCCAGTTTACGAATCCGATCCTGATCTGCCTGCCCACGATCCCGGCTTGTTCTACGTTCCAGTCCAGCTCTGGTCTGTCTCCTACCCAGAACTCGGTGAAACCCACTCCTAGGTTGCCTGACCTGGAGCCTTCCTGCAGCCCAGTCTATCCTCACCATTAGAGGCTCTAGTGAAAACCAGGTTGGTCCTTAGATTCCAGGCTTCCCGGTCGAGAGGTGAGCCGGTTCTTAGTCTCCGCATGTCAGGGCTCACACCCGGTAACCTGACAGGTAGAGAATAACAGTACACGAGTTTCCTCAGCTCTCTGGGCTCTGAATTGACATATTCTATGGTGCATATCTCTAATATATACAATTATAATGTTCATGGCATTATACCTACAAGTGAAACATAATTTATCTGATTCTTGGAAACAGTGTACTGATAAGTAAATCACATGTATGGGGGCACAATCTTAAAACACAGGTTTACTTTACATTCCAAAAGAGGAAAACAATAAGGCAGTACACCAAAATCCTAAAAGAGTTATTTCCCCCCAGCGCTGTAACGTCTGCTAAAACAAGTAACCTTACTTTTGAAATAGCTCACCCGGCGCAACTGAGCCCTGCAATTGCCCACTGGCAATTGGGATGCCCCCCATGCAGGGAACAAGACTCATTTTGTCAAAAATGTGTGTTGCCCAAGTTTAAAAATGATGTTTTTATTAGATACACTTCCGGTAGAAAAGGACAATAAGCCTGATCTGCCTGCCCACGATCCCGGCTTGTTCTACGTTCCAGTCCAGCTCTGGTCTGTCTCCTACCCAGAACTCGGTGAAACCCACTCCTAGGTTGCCTGACCTGGAGCCTTCCTGCAGCCCAGTCTATCCTCACCATTAGAGGCTCTAGTGAAAACCAGGTTGGTCCTTAGATTCCAGGCTTCCCGGTCGAGAGGTGAGCCGGTTCTTAGTCTCCGCAGTCAGGGCTCACACCCGGTAACCTGACAGGTAGAGAATAACAGTACACGAGTTTCCTCAGCTCTCTGGGCTCTGAATTGACATATTCTATGGTGCATATCTCTAATATATACAATTATAATGTTCATGGCATTATACCTACAAGTGAAACATAATTTATCTGATTGGCTAAGGCAGAGATGAAAGCTTTAACCCCTTCTGCATTATTTCATCATCTTCAGATAGAGGGATCCCAATCACGTGAGGTTACTAGCAGTGTTCTCACCTAAGGGAGGTCATTACTACTGATTTATTTAGCCAAAGCTGCTATTGAGCGCACTTGTTACAGTGGAAGGATTGAAGTAGAAGAATCTTGGAAACAGTGTACTGATAAGTAAATCACATGTATGGGGGCACAATCTTAAAACACAGGTTTACTTTACATTCCAAAAGAGGAAAACAATAAGGCAGTACACCAAAATCCTAAAAGAGTTATTTCCCCCCAGCGCTGTAACGTCTGCTAAAACAAGTAACCTTACTTTTGAAATAGCTCACCCGGCGCAACTGAGCCCTGCAATTGCCCACTGGCAATTGGGATGCCCCCCATGCAGGGAACAAGACTCATTTTGTCAAAAATGTGTGTTGCTCAAGTTTAAAAATGATGTTTTTATTAGATACACTTCCGGTAGAAAAGGACAATAAGCCTGATCTGCCTGCCCACGATCCCGGCTTGTTCTACGTTCCAGTCCAGCTCTGGTCTGTCTCCTACCCAGAACTCGGTGAAACCCACTCCTAGGTTGCCTGACCTGGAGCCTTCCTGCAGCCCAGTCTATCCTCACCATTAGAGGCTCTAGTGAAAACCAGGTTGGTCCTTAGATTCCAGGCTTCCCGGTCGAGAGGTGAGCCGGTTCTTAGTCTCCGCAGTCAGGGCTCACACCCGGTAACCTGACAGGTAGAGAATAACAGTACACGAGTTTCCTCAGCTCTCTGGGCTCTGAATTGACATATTCTATGGTGCATATCTCTAATATATACAATTATAATGTTCATGGCATTATACCTACAAGTGAAACATAATTTATCTGATTGGCTAAGGCAGAGATGAAAGCTTTAACCCCTTCTGCATTATTTCATCATCTTCAGATAGAGGGATCCCAATCATGTGAGGTTACTAGCAGTGTTCTCACCTAAGGGAGGTCATTACTACTGATTTATTTAGCCAAAGCTGCTATTGTGCGCACTTGTTACAGTGGAAGGATTGAAGTAGAAGAATCTTGGAAACAGTGTACTGATAAGTAAATCACATGTATGGGGGCACAATCTTAAAACACAGGTTTACTTTACATTCCAAAAGAGGAAAACAATAAGGCAGTACACCAAAATCCTAAAAGAGTTATTTCCCCCCAGCGCTGTAACGTCTGCTAAAACAAGTAACCTTACTTTTGAAATAGCTCACCCGGCGCAACTGAGCCCTGCAATTGCCCACTGGCAATTGGGATGCCCCCCATGCAGGGAACAAGACTCATTTTGTCAAAAATGTGTGTTGCTCAAGTTTAAAAATGATGTTTTTATTAGATACACTTCCGGTAGAAAAGGACAATAAGCCTTCTATGCTAAAAGGAATCTTCAGCTTCTTGTATGCTTTTTCCACTCATTGCTAGGAACAGTGCTAAATTATAACAGATTAAAGTGATTGGCAGATCAAAAGTTAAAAGATAAATACACTTACAAACCTGGGACTTACGTATGTAAAATGATAACATATATATATTAATATATTTTGTGTATTTTGACCCACAGAATTATTGAACAATTGAAAAAGAAATAATTTGACTCCTATTTAAAAGTTCTATTTAACCTTTTTTCTGACTGGTTGGCAAGGTACAGAGACAGTAATTTTCTTTGTTTTTTAACAGTATACCTAGATAATGGGGTCGATTCAGAGCCAGATGAGAATTCTCACTCCTTTTTAGGAGCAAACTGCCATTCACTTTCATTGTCTACCTTGGGGTTGAATCAGAGCCAGGCGGACATTTACACCCCATAGACAATAAAAGTGAACGGCAGTTTTCTCTCCTAAAAAAGGAGTGAGTTTTCTTACCAGGCTCTGAATCAACCCCAATGTGTCAGAATGACTGCTTATTAGATAAAGTTTCTCATTAGATAGGAATATTACTTTCACAGTTTAAGTAAACATTCTTTTCTTTTGTTAATTAAACTACGGTCACCCCAGTTGAGTCATATCACAACTTATCTGAATGTTTTACAGTCTCCGAGATTCATTTGAAGGTGCAAAATCCCACAAGCCTTTGGCTTGGTATATGTCGTATTATAAAATAAGTAAGTGTGTGTGCTTTAGGTGTTCAAATACCATGTAACTGGAGCATTTTAAATAGATATCATTATCTTGTAAAAGTCAGGGCCCCAAGGTGGCCCCAAAACGACCTCTATATATACATGCTGCACACTTAGTAAGAATAAAACACTAAGGGGGATATTTAAGAAAGGATAGCGCCAGGTAGTGGCGAACGCTGGGCACTGTACACAAAACCACATTTATGAAAGGAAATCTGGTCAGGTCCACATGTATTATTCTAAGTGTGCCATACACTCCACTTCGGTCTTCATGACATCTGGGTAATCTCCAGTAGAGGGCGAACTTCTGCAGAGATGAATATGCAAAAAAAGAAAGCCCCTCCCGGTCCATATATACCTGGGACCTCCCACCAATTCCCCAGTTCCTTCTCTGCAAGGAAGGCGACAAGACAGAAGATGAAGACTTCTTTACTTACAGGTAAGCCTGGCTCGCGCCCGGCTCTCTTTTGTCCCTATTACTGCCAGGACCCTTCTAAATTGCCCCTATATTGAGCCTCCCAGCTTAAGCTGCGGGTCCTGGTGAAGGTAGGAGCACCCTAAAGGTGCAGTAGGAGCACTGAGACCTTACTATGGGGTAGGCGGTTATCCAGGTTTCTTGGTGATCCGGGTGTGGGATGCCCCGTCCCTCTAGGCTCCAGGGGGGGTTGCCTGGCCTGGCCGTTATTTCGTTTTCCCAGCTTATGTCCCTGCGTGTGTTGGTGTGTTTTACTGTGTGTGTGTGACATACAGGGAGTGCCTTTACTGGCATAACAGGGCTAGTGGCAGCCTGGGGGAGCTTCTCCCCCTCAGGCTGCGTTCGGGAAGGCTTTGGCGCGATTGCTGTGCTCGTTTCTAGGGGTCCGCGTTGCTGGGAGGGGGGCGTGTCTGCGCGTTCTGCGCTGGCCCGCCCTCCCCCTGCTCTCCCTTCCTGCATGAGGCTTCGTGGGGGCCATCTTCTATAAGCAGGCCGCATAGCAGATCGGTGTGGTAAGGGCCCAATGGCCTCTTCCTTAGCTTGTGTGTGGGGGCTCCTCTCTAGTGGGGGCCCCCAATGGTCGTGAGCGTGTGTGTGTGTGTGTGTGTGTGTGTGTGTTTTTCACAATGTCTGGCTGGGATATAGTTAACATATATATATGTATATATATAGTGTGGCTGCAAGATCAAATGCTGTGGTCTTTTATACTGTAAGGTTATTGCCATTTTTACTCAGCACTGCACTTATGTTGCCTGTTTTGTGTGTTACAGATTGCCCTGTAAATGTGCATATTAAGGGGTCCCTCCTGGTCCTGGGGTCCCTAGTGTAAAATTGTCCACCTAAAATCCTCCCACCGGGACTTTTAAGGGGCATCCCGGGTTGCTTATGCGTAATTTCCCTGCGGTCTTGCGACTGACCGCAAAAATTCACCATATGGAGGCTCCGCAGGATACTGGGCTTGGGATCCCTCTGGGACAATCCGGGCCGTGTGTGGGGTATCCCTTACGGGGGAGAATGTGCTGATCTGTATACCATGCGCAGAAAAGGCCATAACGCGGCAGTCTGGTACCCAGCCTTCTGGGTCGGCTCCTCCCGCTTCATAGCCTTCCCCACCTTATCCGTACCCCAAGTGACATTGGTACCAGTGGGGAGTCGCTTTCTGATGTTTGGGCTAGGTTGGCCAGCATCGAGAAATTTATTGCTAGCACTGTGGGCAAGAAGGCCCAGGCTAAAAAGAGACATTTGTCGTCGGCCCAGCCCGTGTGGGATGTTGACGACGATTCCGCTGATTTGTCAGATTATTCCCCGTTAGAAGAGGGGGAACTGTATCAGGAAACAGATACGGGCACTGTTGTGTCACATTTATTGGAGGTGTTGGATATTGAACCGCTTGAGGCGCCCCCTCTCAAGAAGGGGGATTTTTTGGGGGCCTGCAAGCCCTGTCTGGAATTCCCTACCCAGGGTCATTTTGATGCGCTGATCCTTAGAGAATGGGAGAGGCCCAGTCGGCTTCCTGGTGTGCCTCAGGGATGGTATAAGAAGTATCCTTTTCCGGTGGAGGCGGTTAAGCGCTGGTCTTCTCCCCCCGAGGTTGACGCGCCAGTTTTAGGCTTGACCAACTCTTCTGTGCTGAACACCCCTGACGCCACTTCCCTTAAGGATGGCGAGGATAAGCGCCTTGATCAGATGGCGTGCCACGCATTTGCCAACGTGGGACGCCCCGGCATCTGCCCGGTGTCGCTTGCTACTAGGTCTCTTATCAGGGACTGGCTGAATAACGCTCAGTTTGATCCAGCTGGTGCTGAGTTCGCTATCCTTAAAAAATGTGAATTGTTCACGGATTTTGTCATGGCTGCGATGGAAGATTCTATTGTCGTGTGCAGTAGGATTTCAGCCTTACTGGTGGCTATGCGCAGATTGGTCTGGCTCCGCCAGTGGACAGCGGACATTGGGGCCAAGAAGTCGCTCACAGCTCTTCCCTTCTTGGGTTCGCGGCTGTTTGGAGATAAATTGGATGCTGTTGCTAAAGGAGGTAAGTTGCCTCAGCGGAGGAAACAGCGCTGCCCCCTTTCGGGGGGGGGGGGCTCGTTCACTCCTTCCTTTCGAGGGGCTAGAGCGGTTAGGGGTTTGGCCTTCTCGGGTGTCAGGGGCTCGTCCTGGAACAGAGGCAGAGGCCGGGCTCGTACCGCGCCTGCCTGGGGTTCCAAGCCCAAGCCGGCCGTTAAACCGGCTCAGCAATGAAGGGGCGTCCTCACCCGCAAGGGTGGGGGGACGGCTGCGGCTCTTCTTCCAGGTCTGGGCCTGGGAGGTCACAGACAATTGGATCTTGGAAGTGGTCTCCTCCGGGTACAAACTGGAGTTCGAGTACTGGCCGCCCCCAAGATTCTTAAGGTCTCGGGTGCCCTCGGACCCTCAGGCTGCACAGGGGCTCCTGTTAGCAGTAAGAAACCTTCTGGACATGGGGGTTATATGTGCGGTGCCTCTGTTGGAGAGAGGCAGGGGTTACTATTCCAACCTTTTCACGGTTCCCAAAAAGGAGGGTTCGGTGAGACCCATTCTAGATCTTAAGGTTCTCAACAGGTTTATCAGAGCCACAAAGTTCCGCATGGAGACTCTGCACTCGGCTATCAATTCCCTTCGCCAATGGGATTTTATGACATCCATAGACATCAAGGATGCGCATCTGCATGTTCCGATTTTTCAGGCACATCAGAGATTCCTCCGGTTTGCGGTGGAGGATCAACATTATCAGTTTGTAGCTCTTCCCTTCGGTCTGACCTCGGCACCGAGGGTCTTCACCAAGGTCTTGGCGGGCATAATGGCTCTGCTCAGATCTCAGGGCATTCGCATTGTGCCTTAGCTGGACAATCTGTTGATATCAGCTTCTTCCCTCCATCAGGCGGAGCTGGACACCCACCAGGTGAACCGCACCAAGTCTTCTCTCTCCCCGTCTTGTGTGATTTCATTTCTGGGCATGAATCTGGATACCTTTCGGGCCAGAGTGTTTCTGCCCCAGACCAAGGTGCAGGGGATTCAGGGCCTGATCCGCCTTCTTCTGGCCAGTCCTTGTCCCTCTATCCGACAGGGGATGAAACTGGTGGGTTTGATGGTATCCTCCTTCGAGGAGGTGCCGTTTGCACAGTTTCACATGAGATCTCTTCAACTTCAGCTATTGACGTATTGGGACAGGTGCCCACAGTCATTGGATCAACCTATCAGGATGTCTCCCAGGGTTCAGCAGTCCTTTCGGTGGTGGCTGGACTCGAGCAATCTGGTGAAGGGCAGATCCTTTCTGGTACCTTGTTGGGAGACGGTTACCACGGATGCCAGCCTGTCGGGCTGGGGAGGTTATTGGAAGAATCATCAGTTCAGCGGGGTGTGGGGTCCCCAAGAGGCTCACACCCCCATCAATGTCTTGGAGCTCAGAGCCATTCGACTGGTTCTGGCTCGGCTGACCCCACATTTACGGGGTCTTCCGGTTCAGGTTCGTTCGGACAACCGAACGGCAGTAGCTTACAAAAATCACCAAGGAGGGACTCGCAGCAGGAGTGCCCTCAGGGAAGTCTCTCTGATCCTGCACTGGGCGAAGAGCAATGTTCCTTGCCTTTCGGCAGTCTACATTCCGGGAGTGGAAAACACGGAGGCGGATTCCCTGAGCAGGGGATCCTCTCGCCACGGAGAGTGGCCTCTCAATCCCGAGGTTTTTCTTGATCTGTGAATCTCCTCGCCTTTCCGACCCTTTAAGGCATCGTGAGCGCGCCATACCACGGACTGCATGCAGCAGCAGACATGCTCGGCTGCATGGTTTTAACAGAGCAGGCTCTTCTTCTGTCGCATGCTCCACAGTGACACCTGCTGTTCAGCCTATTGGAAGTGCACAAGGCCTAGAGTGTAAGCTCTTGGACTTGATTTCACTTCCTGGTGTCCTGAGTTTGAATGGACAGGAAGTGACTTCACCAGACTCTGGCACATCCCTCCCTGTGCTGATTGATAGCCCTATTTAAGAGGACAGCTGGCCTACAGCCAATGCTGTGTTATCAGCTTACTTCCTGTACCTTGTTTCCCTGATTCCTGAATTCCTGGATTTATACACTGACGGATAACCTGATTTTTGACGCGGATTGCTTATGGACTTTGCCTGTTTTCTGCCTGCCTCTGACCCCGGATTCACCCTTGGACTCTGCTCAGACTTTTTATTTGCTCTTGGAGATTTTTCTGCTTCACTTCGCCCCATACCTGGAGCTCAGCTCAGCTCTCCCCATAATTGTAGCCAGGAGGCTTGACAGGATCTTTGCCGCAAGTGGGGGACTCTGGAGGTGGATCTCTTTGCCTCGAGGCACAATCACAAACTTCCGGCCTTTGTGTCTCTTTCTCAGGATCCTCTGTCTCTGGCAGTGGATGCCTTGTCACTGGCTTGGAAGGAGTTTGGGTTTCTGTACCTGTTTCCACCCGTCTCCATGCTGGGCAAGGTAGTTCGCAAACTGGTTCTAGAAGGGGCACCAGCAATTCTGGTGGCTCCAAGGTGGCCAAGAAGGGTTTGGTACGCAGACGTCGTAAGGATGGCCGTAGACCAGTACCGGCTTCCCTTGTTGCCGGACCTGCTATCTCAGGGTCATCTACTTTACCCCAATTTACAAACGCTGGCTTTGACGGCTTGGCTGCTGAAAACTTCATCTTGAAAGAGGAAGGTTTGTCTGAGGCTGTTGTTCAGACCCTGATTAGAACACAGTATGTGCAAAATTAATTGAATCAACCCATACACACCAGTGTATGTAAACCAAACCCTCTCTAAACTAATATATATTCGAAATATTGCCAAAAATGTCTGAAACATTAGGATTCATTTTAATGGATCTATGTGGCCTAGATCAACCAAACATTCCCATAGCATTACGCCTCCTTTACCAAACTCTATAACTGGCACAATGCAGTAGGGCAGATAAGGTGTTTCTCAAATTTGTCAAATCTAGACTAATCCCTCATACTGTCAGAGTAGTGTGATTTGTCTTTAGCCAGTGACCCTAGTTTACAATTCTGCTCATATATGATGAAGACTTGGTAAAATAAAACGCAGCATGAATTAAGTCATCATTCAAACACTGAATACATTTTTCTTTAATATCTTCATTTAATAGCAACCTGAAGCTTAAAGGTAAAGAATTACCATTTATCTTGCTAAACAAAAAATCGCTGTGCATCATTAAGGCATGAAGAAACCTGGACACGTTTCAGAGCTAATACTCTACTGAGTATTAAAATATTGTTATTTTGCTTTTGGGCTTTTTGTATAAAAGTTTATTTCAGTTACAAATTAACTTTCTAGATCTAGGGTTTCACACAGCAGAGCTTCCTAATTCGGGTGCCCCATAAAGAGGGAGACCACCAGCCGTGGAGTCTTATAGACATTAGAGGAGTGGTTGCTCCATTTCAAACATCCAAGATGATCTTCTGGTGGGCAAAACACAGGAGGCTGGTCAGACTGTAGAATGGCCGCAACGCCCTTTACCCCATTTCCCTACGATTTACCTATAGTGTCAGCATTACCCCTTTGTGACCCATGAGCCTGTAGATGCTCTGTATGGTGTAGCAAAAGGAGTGGACGGTGTATCCTTAGCTCTAAGGCATGTTGGGACATCGCTGCTAAAAGGGTAAAATATAATATAATGATAATGTGCTAATAGGACCAATTTCCTATCCACACTAGTGAAGTACACCAGTGAACCCACTGAGGGGCATTAAGTGCAAATATGTGACCGCAGAGGAGGGCTGCCCTAGCCACGGTGCCTGGGGGAGCAGTAGTGCCTTGCTCAAGAGCACTTTAGTCATTCCCCAGCCAGGAACCAAACCTGTTACAAATTTTGGTAAGTGTTAATAGTATGCCCTCATCAAGGCTGGCCTAGGGGTACAGATAGGCACTAGACTTGATGCTTTGTCTTCAGTTCTGGATGTACTGTAGAAAAATCTTCTTTCTAATTTTTCCACATTCCTTCCATTGTTCTCTCTTTTTAGCATTACCTCCATCATTCTTTAGCTTTCACATTTCCTCCACCGTTATCATTCTTCTACATTTCCTCTGCCCCCCTTTTTTCCACATCCCCCTCCCATATTTCTCTTTTCCGCCCAACATTCCTCTCTTTTCCACATGCCACCCATATTTTCCTTACCTGCATTTCCTCTGTCCTCTTCTCACCATCTTTCAATGTTTTCCATTATTTCACTTTTCTACCTTTCGACATTCTCTTTTCCACACACCCATCTTTCTTTACTCATTCTTTGTTTACTATTTTTAAAATTTCCCCAGTCTCCCTCCTTTATCCCATGTCTCCTCAATTCACCTGCTCTTTTTCCACATTACCTTCCTCGTTCCCGCTTTTCCTGATTCCCATATTTTTTTTTTTTACTTTTCCCTAACTCACCTGTTTCTCTCTGTTTTCTACATTTCTTTCTTCTCTCTCATCTCTGCACTCCCATGGGGGGGGGGGGGGGGGTTGCTCTCTCCCTATTATTTTTGGGACCTGAAGAGCAGGAGAGTTATGCTCACATTTTGCATAATTCTGTGGTCTGGGGTAGTGTTCACACAATATATATATTTTCTTTAGAGAATGTTACACAAAAAAGGATCCACTGAGGCTGTATTGCCCAAGACCTGCAGAAACCTAGCAGCAGCCCTGACTTTGTAACACATTAGCAAATATTTAATAAGCCATACTACTATTATGTGAGTAGTCTAGTTCATAAACTGTATAAACCTGTAAGTGATTCACCAGGGTGAAAGATTTGTGTAACAAAGTCTATGGTGGGAAGTTTACTACTGTGCTCCTCCTTATACAATGAACTTTATTTTCACTATATCCAGTCCAGGTCGTCCCAGAAGTAATGACAGTTGGGTAATCCACCGCTAGGTGGCGCCTGACTGCAGGTTCAAAAGGTGTCGCTCCTCCCGGCCTCCTATAAAACAGGTGTCTCTCTATTCCCCAGTGTTCTTCCTGCAGTCTGCTGCATAAGGATCGTATGGATACTCTCTCCTGGAATACTGCAGCTGAGCGGGGCCTCCTAGCCCATCGGCCGCTGCATCCTTATTACCACCGTTCCCGTGGACCTACTACTGCCTCCCAGCTTCGGCTGGCCGGGACGGTGAAGGTAGGGTAAACGCTGGGGTCAGCCATTGGCAGAGCTAGGCTCTGGGCCGGAGACCCTGCCCAAAGGGTAGCCCCCCCGCTCCTGCCCCCCCTCTCTCCAAGCCCTCTCCCTGTAAAGAGGGATCACTTAACAGCGATCATTTCTTGTGGGCTGGCCAGGTTGGGTCGTTAGTGCATTGTACATAACTCAAATCGCTATAATGGAGGCTTCTGGGGATAGTGAGCTTGGGATCCCATCTGGGCGGGTGAAACTCTGTCCCATGTGCGGTGCTAGACCTCTGGGCGGACTCAGCACGGTTGTGTCACTTGCGCCAGAAGTCTTATCTCGGAGCATGATCGGGGCGGGCATATCTGCCTCTAGCCCGTTATTGCCTGCGGCCTCTCCAGAACCCCCGCGCTTGCTCTCAGCCCCCAGCCCCTCAGCCCGAAGCTAGTAGGGGGTACCAATCTGATTTGGCGTATTGAGTGGCCAGCCTTGAGAGACAGATCTCTTGCTCGGCTCCTAAGAAGGCCACAAGTAAGAGGCGGCATATTGAGCTGGTCTATTCTGATAATGATGGAGATGATGATATCTTTGGAGGTGTTGGCCTTGATAGTGGGCCCGGTTCTTCCTCGGATGAGGATACATGGCTCCCTGATGATACGGAGTGGTTGCTGACTGCGATCTTTGAGACACTGCACATTGTCCCTCCTAGAGTGGCTAAGAGGAAGCAGGGTGGATTGTTTCGCCTGAGAGACAGAGATGAGTCCTTCCTGAGCAGGCCCTTTTTTCTAACATGATTTTCAAGGAATGGGAAAGGCCTAACAAGTTACTGTCGGTAACTAAGGGCCTGGACAGGTGGTATTCCTTTCCCGAGGAGCTGGTCCGGCTATGGTCCCGTCATCCCGAGGTGGATGTCCCTGTGTCGGGTCTGTCCAACACTACGGTCATGCCTTCACCCGAAACTGCTTCCCTACGTGATCCAGCTGACAAGCGCATGGATCAGTTGGTCTGTCATGCCTTCACCTTGCCGGCCAAGAAGGAACTCACTAGTATCCCCTTTGTGGGTCACAGGCGGTTTGGGGAGCATCTGGACCTCCTGGTCAAGAACGGAAGACTCCCTCAGCGACGAAAGTCTGTGCGGGCCTTTCGGGGTTCATCGGCCTATCGCTCCTTCGAGGAGGAAGAGGCTCTTCATTTTCAGGTGCTCACAGAGATTCCTGGTGACGAGGTAGGTCCCGCGGCCGACCCAATCCCTCCTGGGGATCCAGGCCCAAGCCCTTGCCTCGGCAGGAACGGGGTCAGGGCTTTTACTCCAATCTGTTCACGGTGCCCAGGAAGGACGGAACGCTGAGACCCATCCTGGACCTGAAGGGTCTCAACAGGTTTGTTAGAGTCAGACATTTCCGCATGGAGACCTGCGGTCCGCAGTGAGCTTGCTTCGACCTGGCGACTTCTTGACCACGGTGGACATCAAGGATGCTTATCTGCACATCCCTATATTCCAGGGGCATTAGAAGTTCCTGAGGTTTGCGCTGGAGGATCAGCACTACTAGTTTGTGGCGTTGCCATTCGGGATATCCTCAGCCCCCTGTGTGTGCACCAAGGTGCTGGGGGGCGTCAGGCTATCCTGAGTATCCAGGGCATTCGCGTGCTGCCTTATCTGGACGATTTACTGATTGCGGCTCAGTCTCTTCTTCAGGCCGAGAGCGACACCCGGACTTTGTTGTCCACTCTCGAGGATTTCGGTTGGGTAGTCAATTATCCCAAGTCTTCAATCACTCCCTCGATGGTGGGGTCCTTTCTGGGCATGACGTTGGACACCTCTCTGGCCAGGATATTCCTGCCACAGCAGAAGGTGGTGGGTCTTCAGACGCAGGTGCAGGCCTTGCTGTCTTGTCAGCAACCATCTTTCCATCTGGGGATGAAACTGTGGGTCTGATGGTGTCATGCTTCGAGGCAGTTCCCTTTGCTCAGTTCCACTTGAGACCTCTTCAGTTGAATCTGTTGACCGGTTGGGATCGGACGCAGGACTCACTGGAACAGGTGTTTTCACTGTCTCCCCCGGCCAGGCAGTCCCTTTCTGCCTCCACGGTGGGAGATTGTCACCACGGACGCCAGCCTGACCGGCTGGGGAGGCTTTTGGCTGACTCAGGAGATCCAGGGTCAGTGGGGGCCACAGGAGGCCCACTTACCTATAAATATCTTGGAGTTGAGAGCGATCCGGTGGTGCTTCTTCACTTGACTCCCCATCTAAGGGGTCATGCGATTCAGGCTCGCTTGGACAATCAGACGGCGGTCGCCTACATAAATCACCGAGGCGGGACCTGGAGCAAGCGAGCCCTCAAGGAGGTGACCCAGATGCTGACTTGGGCAAAGGAGAATGTTCCCTGCATCTCGGCAGTTTATATTCCTGAGATAGAGACCCAGGAGGCAGACTCCCTGAGCAGGAGCGCCTCGCGTCTGGGGGAATGGTCTCTCAGCAACAAGATTTTTCACGCTCTTGTCTCTGCTAGGGTCAGCCGGGCGTGGACAAATTTGCGTCCAGGCACAATCACAAGCTCCCAAGATTCGTCTCCCTGTCGAGAGATCCTCTGGCCTTTGCCACAGATACTCTGGCAATTCCTTGGATGGAGTTCAGGCTCCTTTATGCGTTCCCTCCATTTCCACTCCTGTGCCGAGTGCTGCGCAAGATAGCCCAGGAGGGGGTACCAACCATCCTGGTGGCTCCTCGCTGGCCGAGGCGGAGTTGGTTCGCGAACATAATTCAGATGTCAGTCGTTCGCTACGTCTTGCCCAACGATCCAGGGCTTCTCACGCAGGGGTCGCTGCGGCACCCCAATTTACAGACACTGGCTTGACGGCCTGGCTATTGCAATCTCAGTCCTGACGGACAAGGAGCTGTCAGCCACGGTTGTTCAGACCATGATTCAGACGAGGAAAAAGTTTTCTTCCATGATATATTACAGAGTTTGGCATGCCTACATTGCTTGGTGTGAATCGAAGAGCCTTCTCTTTCGCACTTTCCCTATGTCTAGGATTTTGGAGTTTTTTACACCTTAGCTATATTCTTCCAGAGATCCATTGCCAATCATAGACTGATCAAGGCCTTCTTCCAAGGGGTTACCCATGTACGCCCACCGCGTAAGCCTGTATTACCAGTGTGGGACTTGAATCTGGTGCTTTCTCATCTCCAGGTTCCCCCCTTTGAACCCTTGTGCGATGCATTGTCTATTTTGCCCTAAAGGTGGTATTTTTGGTACCTATCACCTCGTGCGTCGCGTGTCAGAGCTGGCCGCGATTGGTGTGAAGCCTCCTTACTTTGGATGGCATAGGGATAAGGTGGTGTTTCGCTTAAACCTGATTTTTTGCTTAAGGTCGTGTCTCCTTTTCACCTTAATGAGGAAATCGTATTGCCTTCCTTGTGTCCAGCTCCGACTAACTCTAAGGAAAGGACCCTCCATTCCCTGGATGTGGTCAGAGCCATAAAGTACTCCTGGTTGCGACTGAGTCCTTCAGGAAGTCAGATTGTCTTTTTGTCCTCTCTGAGGGATCTAGGAAGAGCTTGCCTCCGGCCAAGTCCACTCTCAGTAAGTGGATCAGACAGGCGGTGGTGCAAGCATATTCTGCCAAGGGGAAGGAACCCCCTTTTTCGTGTTACAGCTCATTCTACTAGAGCTATTGGTGCTCCCTGGGCTTTTCAGCACCAGGTCTCTGTTGAATGAGTTTGTAAGGCTGCCACTTGGTCTTCAGTTCATACCTTTACAAAGTTTTTACAAGGTTGATGTTAGGATAGAAAAAGGTTTTGGAGTAATGCACACCAGACACAACATTGTAAATTATATAGATTTTTGTACTGTATATATTTGAGAATACACTCATAAACTTACATTGTCATAATACATTGATCACTTTCAGAAAACGTGCAGAAGTATATCACATAGATGAATGCTGATCTCACAGAAAACTATTTGGCTTAACATAACCGGGTGAAAAAGACATTCAAACTGCAAGTCTAGTGATGCATGATGTGTCAAAAAATATATGTACCGTGAAAGATGGCAGAAGGATAACATCTCCTTGTTCAAAATGAATGAGAACCCATGTGAAAAAGACACACCAATATCACCAGAGTGCAGTTATAACTAAGAACAGGGAACTGTGCTGCCATCTAGCTGTGAGTCACTCCAACTGCATATACAATGGCCAGTATATGGCATGCAGAGAAGGAGTGTCAGTAATGCAGAAATAAAACAAACAGATGTATATACAATTGCGGCACAAGCATCAGGCAAAATTATGCTCTATGTATGGTAACCTCAAATGCGCACATACATTTATGTGCGGTATAGCATGGCATACAGGCAATGGTGAATCTAACACAGTAAAGAAAAAATGCTTTCAAATATACAAAGATCGCTCAAGGCAAAGTTAAGCATGACATGTTCAAAGTAATGTATTACCAGGTACATATGATCGCTCAAGAGGACGTTTCGAGACACAGTCCCTTCTTCAGCTGAGCGATACAACAAGTGCGCCGCGGCGCGGTTTTGAGCAGATGGTGCCCCCCCCCCCCCCCGGCCGGCCAGTGCAGTGACGTACAGTGCACATTGCGCGCCGTGACGCCACATCCGCCCGTCGCCGTCCCGACCGCCAGGGCGGCGACAGGTGGAGCCTCAATAACTTTATTTAACAATTTCAAACAGACAACGGTTGATGTTAGGGCCTCAGCTGATGCTGTCTTTGGCCAAAAAGTGCTTCAGGCGGTAGTGAAATGAACTACATGCTGTTTCGCACTGGGGATCCCACCCTAATGCTTTTGGATGTCCAGTTCTGTGAAACTCACCTGTAGAATTGTTTTTGATTATATCCAGTCCAGGTCGTCCCACCCCTCCCTTATTCATTATATCTGGATTTCCTGTTTTATATTGGACCGTTGTCCTTAGTTTGATGGAGAGAGTACATGCTGAAGCTATGTGAAGTAACATGGTTTCTTGGCCTCCCGACCTGTCTCTTTTCTTACTGCAGTTTAACCACTGGCGAATCATAGAGAGACACCTGTTTTATATGGGGCCGGGAGGAGAGACAGCTTTTGATCCTGCAGTCAGGCCCCACCTAGCGGTGGATTACCCAACTGTCATTACTTCTGGGACGACCTGGACTGGATATATTCAAAAACAATTCTACAGGTGAGTTTCACAGAATTGTATTATTTTGGTCTATAATGACTCTTGTATTTTTAACAAATAAGTCCTTTCACTTTAATCCTTACTTCCAAATATAGCCCAAAAGTTAGAATTTTCAAAATTTCTATTTTATAATAACAAGTGTGATTTTTCCTCTACAAGTATGGGTAGCGCCAACATAAATTAGCAGATTTGTCTCTTCACTTTAGTCATGCATTAATAGACGTAAGTGGTAATGTTTAGAGACTTTGGTTCTTTCTTTATAACATAATATTCAGAGTTTGTATAACATTTACAGCATAGCTCTTCTTTTGTGCCTTTGAATCTATGATGGCACAATGATGCAAAGGAAATATTTCTTTTCTGCACATTTTCTGTAATAAATCCTTATACTCTTTGTAATGCTGTAATGGAAAAATGTGGCTGAGGTTTGAAGATGTCAGGCCATAAAAGTGGTTGCTGAAAGTTTCTGGTTCAATGACTTAGCTGGAACTTTTAATCTCTTTCACAGTCTACAGGCCAATATTTTTAACAGCCTCTTCTTTACAAACTACCAAATATAGATGGCCAAGGGTCAAAAGGAAAGACACGACTCTGGCCATTTGAATATTGAGTGAAAAACATAATTTTATACTAGTTTTCTGCATCTGCAATTGCTAAAACCACAACTAATACGCCTGATTTATTGGGCTTTTGTTACAAAGCATACTCTGATGTTGGTGCTTCTTTCCTGCTTAGTGGCCTAAAGAGAGTTGGTATAAGTTAAAGTGACTATCCAGCTCTGGGCCCCCATTTAGGATTTTCAGGCCTCATACAGCAACAATGCCTGGTCCGCCATGTGATGGCTTGGCCCCTAGTTTAAACTGTCTCTCCGGCACCAAGGATTACCTCAAAATGCTGACCTTATAGGAAACAAAAACTCTAGGGGCCCAGACATCACATTATAGGTCATGATGGGCCCAGACACAATATAAGCTCGCTAGAGGCTGGCCCTCTCTCTAACCTACAGTATGCATCATGGTTTGTGTGAATTTGGCCCCAAGACAATCCAGTCTGAGGGTGGGGGGGCAGATGTCCTCATTTATAATCAATACCAGCAGCAATAGTGTGGAAGCCTCAGGTCAAGGTGGCCATTAGGGCCAACCGGCCAGGGGCCACGTCTTCAGACTTGGGCTCCATACTGGAGTCTTTCCCACTAATGCCCAGTAAGCCTGGGCATTCAAATTAAAAAATTCACCCACTTTAACAGCAGCAAGCACCCAAGCACCAACCAGAAGCTGAGTCAACCAATTAGCGATGCAGTTGCAGAGCTGAGAGCTTTACAGACAGCTGCTGCAAAAAGCCCTAGTAGTGAGAATAGTAATAGAGGTAAGCTGTTTTTCTTTACCATTTTTTCAAATCCCCCATGCCCTGCCACCCTCCCCTAGCGCTGAACCAATGAGAGGAGGGTTACATAAATAAAAACCACTTGTCTCTCCCGTAATCCAGAGCCAATCGCCGCGTGATTGCAGTTTTTGTTTCCCCGCCCACTCTGTACTGATGGGATTGCACGCTCCCCGCACACTTCCACACACGTCGATTCATTTGAGTGGATGCCAAGCGAATGGCATTACAACATTCCCCAGACCTTAACGCTGCCACCAAACACTTGTGTTCTTCCAGTGACAGTTGCAGGGAGTTTATTTTCTGATGTTTCATGCTAGCACGCCATGTCCAGTGCATTCAATTAAGCAGAAAACAAGACAAGATTGGAGAAGGTAACCCTGCCAATCAGTGGAGGTCCAATTCCAATTCCTGCTATGAAAATTTAAGCATTTTCTGCCAACTTGTAAAATTGCAGTGACCAATTTACAGTGCGAGATCAAGTTACAGAACAACCCAAGATTAATTTATATATTTAATCGCTTTAAGAGCGCACTAGACAAACTATATACATATAATGGATGGATACATATACAGGTTAAAAAGCAAATTAAAAGTGAGTAGTTTCAGTCAGAATGAACAGATAAAAGGTCAATTACCTTATTGCAGTTAACCCTTTCGCTGCCAGCCTACCTGCAGCATTTGCCACTCCCTGTTGCCAGACGATGTTTCACTATTTTGCGCTATACATATTCAACTGTCATTTTTGAAAGGATTTCCAGGGATTTCTCAGGAAAATTATATATTGTTTTTTTCAACAGAGTCTGGGCTTTAACATGAAATGTCTTGTTTGTATTTTTTTAGGTGTATTCTCAATTTTTTTGGGTGAAATGTGTGAAAAAAAATAAAAAAAAAATATTTTTTTACAATTTGTAGAGTTTTTTTGTAATAAAAAATGTAAGTTTGTCAATAAAGTCTTATTGCGTGAGAAACCCCAATTTCTCCCGGTTACAGCGATACCACATATGTATAGGTAGACACCCTTTCCTGCCCAGAAGCCTTTTATAGCTGCTGGATGACAAATGGTTAATTAAAAAAAAAAATGACATAGGGTCCCCCTTCCCGGGGAGGGGGACCCCATTTTTTTTTGGATTTTTAAGGGTTAAAAACCCTTAAAAATCCCCCCCAAAAAATGACGTGGGGTCCCCCTTACCCAAAGTAACCAGCCCGGGACCAGCTATGGGGGCTTGTAGGCACAGAGTGGGGGGGCCAGCTTTGGTGGCCCCCCCACCCTGCAGCCTACGAGCCCACATAGCCTATGTGGGCCCGGGCTCTTCTGCCCCCCCTGGCCTTTGGGGAGGCAGGTAATGGGGGTGCGGGGGTTAATGGCAAGTCACCCGCTAGGGCAGGTGACTTGCCACCCCCCCAGCCTTGTGAACTGGTATAAGGGGTCTCATGGACCCCTTACCAGCTCACAAAGGGTTAACTGTTAACAAAAAACCACGACACAAAAGTATTTTATTAGAAAAAAAAATTTTTTTTTTACTGTACTTACCTTCGATTGCAAGCTCTTGTCCCTCGCCGCTCAGCTGACAGATGCCGGTGATCGGCATCCAGAGAAGGAGAAGGCAGGAGATCAGAGGATCTCCTGTCACCTCCTTCCCCAGCGCCGATCACCGGCATCTGAGAAGCTGAGAAAGCTGAGAAAGCTGAAGCCCGTTCGGGGCCGGGATGACTTCATAAGCCCCGCCCCAAGGGGGCGGGGCTTAGAGGCATGATGGCGGCCGCCATCGAGAAGAAGAGAGGAGATTTGATATTTGATATTCCAGATTCTGAATATGGATTTATTGTATGCGTGATGAGCACTAATGCTTCAAAGTTCCCGGTACCATGCTGGAGCCAGAATGTCTGCAGGATTTCTTTGAAGTTCCTCTAAGATTGGAGCTTCCTGGCAGAGGTTTTCCTTCCAGCCCCATTCAGTCTAGGTTAGGTGTGATTGATACTAGCAAGTCCTTTTGAAGTTGAGACCAGCTTTGGTGCAGTATGTTTACTGATCTCCTATGGGCAAGCCACCTGGGGAATGCATTTAACTAAGGCCTATTGTTACAGATCTGGTCACCCTATATACCCCCCCCCCCCCACCTGATTTCATATTGAGAGTACAAAGTGGTCATAATAATGCAACTCAACTAAAACTTTTGGCTGGTGTTTAAACCTGAACTGGTTCGGCTGTCTCTTGCACTACCTTGGTTATCATTGCTGTTTTGTAAAGCACCAGATGAAGGGGGGTGATAATAATAAATAACATATATAGATTGTGGTGGATCAATCAGAATGATTTTCACTATCCTGGTGATTGTCCCTGCCTAGGTGGCATCTCGGTTTGGGATGCCCACTGTGTGAAACCTCCAAATTGCCCACTAATTGCCTTAGGTGGGCAATTAGTGGGCCTTATGAGGTGGGCCTTATGACCCAAGGAACGCGTGGCTGTTTGTGAGGTGGTAGGCGGTGGGGAGTCTATTGGTATTGTAAGATGTGGTTTGGATCTACCAGATTTATTGGAGTCTATTTATATATATATATATATATATATATATATATATATATTTATATTTATATTAATAATAAGCCTTTGGTCATCGATTTTTGCATATAGGGATATTATTGTATGTGATACTTATGGGATTGTGGGTAATGGGTAATAAGTGACACAATCGTTATATGATTAATTTTGGCTTGAGGTTAATATTATAAATATCAATTATCTTATTTTGTTGATAATTTTAGGCCTATTGGCATTTTAGGTTTAGGCATTTGTGTATTATCTACCTATCTAGTCATACTAATGCACAATAGCCTCATCCCTGATTTGCGTGTGGAATGCACTCTGCTGCACTCTGCTGCGCGCCCCACCTATCCAAGTGGTTGGGCGCGGGAGCATGCACGACTGTAGGGTTGCTGGGGATCGCCACGATCTTGGAGAGAGTCAGGGCCGAGGAGTTCTCTAAAGTGAACTCTCCGCCCGGAAACAGAAAGTTCGGCCAGAGCAATGACACAACAACAAAAAATATCATATAATGGTTTTAATAAAGGGAAAAGGGGCAACAAAAATATCTTACATTCAGATACAAAAGGCTCACTAACAAAAATACCTAATAACAAAAGATACCCTAAGGTGCTGGAGCACTCACCCAAGGGCCAGACTCTGGTAGGTACAAACTATGACAGATGCCGGCAGTCTCCAGACTCCGGTAGGAACAGACTATGACAGATGCCGGCAGTCTCCAGACTCCGGTAGGAACAGACTATGAAAGATGCCGGCAGTCTCCAGACTCCGGTAGGAACAGACTTTGAATAAAACACACAGAGACAGAGACAATCCTGCTGCACCAGGTATAGGGCAGATCCCACTTAAATAGTATCACACACCAGGTGCAGCAGATGATGAGGAGAGAGCATCCAAGGCTCTGATGACACCCTCTGGTGTCTGATGGAGTGTAGCTGGGGTGAGCAGCCAGAGCTCTGCTGACACCCGCTGGTGGCAGATGGATCTGCATATGGGACCATAAAACCCAGCCACCAGTCGGGCATCAGCAAAACCCAGGGTTCTTACAGAGAGGCCCTGGTTGAAACATGATTGTGGGTGATATAGGGGGGCTCACGCAGTGGGGCCATCCTGAAACAGGATGCCCCAGGGGAACCTAGTCGGCCGGTCGTAGAGTCTTTGATTGGTCCACTGTAAACAAGAACTTTTCATACTTCTGTGTATATGGCCTGTAATTAACACATAGTACTTTTGCTAGGTATATTTCTTGCAGAGATGAGCGTTTGCAGTATGTGTCTTGCCTGATCGCTGGCCTGATCTTCGGAACTTTTACATCTTCATAATTGAAATTTCCACGAATAGCTTGTAAAGCACCTGTTGTACACCCACTACAGCTGCTTCACACCAAAAATAGAAATCTGAGCTTTGTTAAGAAACATTTCTAGAAAACAAGTGTCATGTCAGTGACACACGGCAGTTTACACATACCGTAGCTACAGCTGGCAAGATAGAACAAGCTCATTAAAACAAGTAAACTAGAAATTATGTTTGTTTCCAATGTAGACTAGATGGCAGCTTAAGAGGTGATATGTGCACACAGACCAGAAAACTAATATACTCAAACACAAGATTTCAAGCCAAACATATATAAAATATCACCCATGCATTTGTTACCCTGTGAACCCATCTACACTAAAAGGAAAAGTCCACTAATATTCAAGTGCCAGGCAGTCCAAGGTGTAACTAGAAGATTCGCTTACCTTAACAGTGCTCCCACGCCACTGATCAATCACCCGCAGCCTTGGTTTGTGAAGTTGGGAGCTGTGCTACTGGGTTTCGGCTGGTGAGTGGGCATGGCTTCTCTATTGACTACTCCTGCTGAAGACATGAAACCAATTGGCAGAGGAATTGGTATGCTCCACTGTGTGAGACCTCCTGGATCACACAATCTATTCACAGCTTTCACACCACAGAAGCATCCCTGATATACCTCTGTTTAGGCATGCACCCACACCAGGCCTTTATGAATGCCATCATGCGCACCCCTACACCTAAGGCAGGAGAAGGGATGCGGCCAGCAGTGCTCGCTTCATTCAGATTTCCTTGCCGCTTTGGCACCTGACTGCCAGAAATCGAAATGAAACAATCACAGTTGGGTGCATCCCCGCCACTGCCTCTAGCTGTGGGAGCGCCCTCGCTGGCCATTCAGAACTGCAGTTAGCCCTCCCTTAACGCCAGCTCATTGTTATTGTAGCATCTTTCCCAGACCATGTGATCTAGGTGGAGGAAAGCAGTACTACTTGTGAACACTAGAGGGAGAAGTCACAACAGAAATTGCAAGCTGGGAACAATAAAAAAAAAATATTTATAATATTATAATAATAGACTGCATATTGCATTTGCTCTGAATATTTAACTGGCCATATCTGCCATTTTATACCGTCAATATTGGTCTAAATATTCCCGAAAGGAAAAGGATCTTTACAGGTACTCTTCTTCATAGACTTTAAAGTGTCCCCTCTGATTTTTTTTAATTTTTATATTTTTGTATGCCAAAGGATGTCTCAAAGGTACTGAGCTGATCTCGATTTTTAAAAATGTTTCTAATGTTATTGAAGCAGACGTGGTGTACGTTACCAACAGCAACAGATTGCAGATAGATGCACAGCAAAAGATTGCAAATAGATGCACAGAACACTGCTGCTAGGCATGTGTAAGTGAACTTCCTCACCTTAGCAGCAGCCATAACAGCAGTGCTCTGTATGTACAGGCCTCAATTCTCTCATCTTGGTGTATGCTGCGGATAGCAACATATTGCATGTAACTACTTCCATAAAACACACATAGGAAACATAGGAAAAAATACCATAATTAGCTCAGCACCTTGAGCACATCCTTTTGGCCCCAAAAATCTCATCGAAAGTGGACTTACCCTCTAAAGCTTCTTACTGACACAGTCTTTCGAACATTTCTTGCAAGACATTGTTCTTATGATAAAAAAAATACCAGCTATGGCCAGTAACGTGTAAAAATATGTAGACAATAGTTACAAAACCGGGGTCCCACAAACCCCAGATGCACCACACCACCCCAGAGCCAAAATAGCACCACTGAAAGTATGCAAAAATAGTAATCTTTATTTGCTTTACACTATTTACATCTACATTTACACTTAAGACATATTAAAAATCCACTAAAAAACATATAACAACATTGGGACAGGATGATAAAGTGTATTAGCTCAAATCGATAACATCAACCATATGTAACCCAGTCACTTGCTAAAAACATGAAGCCGGCTATACCTGCCCACTAGAATACAACCTGATAATACAGCATACACAATATCAGAGTATAAATGTGCCAACACTGGTCAAAACCTCAAAAATATATATAAAAATGTACAAAAATTAATATTCATTACCCAGTGACAAGATATCTCCAGAAATAAATATATAATTAATTAATCATTAATACATATTTGTGCAATATTAAAGTGCTAAGTGCAAATATGGTAAGTAAAGCCTCAATGTGTTATACATGAATCAAAGGACCAGCCAGGGCAGACAAATCCAAAAAGCAAAACATACACATAACATAGAATAAACAGATCTTACTGTGAGCAGTGTTTTACCCCCTCAAGCTCCCCGTCAACTCGTTACGTGACGTCACGCATCACTTCCTCAGGAAAATATGTAGACATTTTTACCCACAAAATCTTTCTATGTATTTAATTAATTCAGAATTATCATTGTAGGGAAAATATTTTAAAATGGCCAAAGCTCCTTTAAATACAGGACTGTCAGTTGGGAAGTTCAGTTATACAGGCTGTTCTAAATTACAGATGTATCCACTAATTATCTGACCAATAAAAGGGATAGTGGTATTCTTTAACACAATAAAATTTCCCAGACATGTAAAAAATTAAGATACACAAATTAAAGACAAACTTTTAGTGATCAAAACTGATTGGCATTCCTCTCAATCTAGCATCCTTGTGCATCCCCCTCATCTGTCCTGTGCAACTCCCCCCCCCCCCACCAAGAAGGCCAGAATCAGGAAGCCAATACCCATAGCTTCTACATCCCCACACCAGCCTAATGTGACTACTAGCAGTATATGTGGTCGGTCCTGGATGCTTGCTCATCTCTGCATGGTAAATGGGCGGCACCCACTGAGCCAGGGAATGCCGCTTTGCGTCCTCCAGGGGCAGTCACAAAGAAATGGCAGAGCTGGACAGCGGGCAAAGTAAGGTTTTTTTCTTTGTTACCCCCCCCCCCCAGTCCTGCCTCAGCACCAGGAGAGGGTGGCAGGGGGTTAATTTTGACTGGACTTCCACTTTAAAGATAGGAGAAGCATGTCCATAGATTGTACATGCTTGCCATTTAAAGGTTTAAATATTTAACCCTTTAAACGCCAGCCACGTAAATTTTACGTGGCTGCCTCTCCAACAGTTAAACGCCAGCCACGTAAAATTTACGTGCCTGACTTTCCCCAGAAATAAAAAAAAAAGTAAAAATAAAAGACACTTACCTGACCCCTCGTTCGATCCGGTCGGGTCTCCTCTTCAGCCAGAGGGGCTCCGATCGCCCATCGGGGCTCCTCCGGCTGCAGGGGAGGGCCCGGAACAGGGTGCCCCCCCCCGTTTCAGCAGCCGCCCGGTTTCCTATAAAAAAAAAACAAAAAAAAAAAAAACAGTCACCTACCTTTGTCCCCGCCGGCTCCCGCAGGCTCTCCTCTTCACGGGGGGGGGGCTCCGATCCCCCCCCCCGCTCTTCTGTCTTCTGGAGGGGGCATAACAGCCCTCCTCCCTTGCCGTCTTCCGATGGCGGCCGCCATCTTGGTGACGTCACGGGGCGGGGCCAGATGACGTCACCGCCGGGTGTCATCGGGGCACCCGGCAGTTCATCTCTCAGATGCCGGTGACGGCTGGGCGGGGAAGGAGGGAGGTAGGCGATCCTCCGATCGCCTGCCTCCCCCCTTCTCTGCCCAGCCGTCACTGACAGCAGATCGCCGCGGGACACAGAAGATGAAGATCGGAGGTGAGTAAAGTAAAAGTTTTTTTTTTTTTTTAATAAAGTTATTTTCAACAAGGTGTCTTGTCTTTTTTTTTACCTTTTAACCCTTTGTGAACTGGTAAGGGGTCCATGTGACCCCTATACCAGTTCACAGGGCTCGGGGGTCTGGCAAGTCACCTGCGCTAGCGGGTGGCTTGCCATTAACCCCTGGCACCCCCATTACCTGCCTCCCCAAAGGCCAGGGGGGGGGCAGAAGAGCCCGGGCCCACATAGGCTATGTGGGCTCGTAGGCTGCAGGGTGGGGGGGGCACAAAAGCTGGCCCCCCCACTCTGTGCCTACAAGCCCCCATAGCTGGTCCCGGGCTGGTTACTGTGGGTAAGGGGGACCCCACGTCAATTTTGTTTTTGATTTTTAAGGGTTTTTAACCCTTAAAAATAAAAAAAAAATGGGGTCCGCCCCCCCTGGGAGGGGGGACCCTATGTCATTTTTTTTTTTGATTAACCCTTTGTGTTCTGTCATCCAGCAGCTATAAAAGGCTTCTAGCAAGTGAGCAGAAGCCAGTGATCGCCGAGGGACAGAGTGCTCCAGGATGGATGGGAGGTGAGTACAGTGTAAAAAAAAAAAAAAAATTAATAAAATATTTTTTCTCTTTTGTGTGTCTGTGTCATTTTTTACTTTTAACCTCTTGTGAACTGGTAAGGGGTCCATGACCCCTATACCAGTTCACAAGGCTGGGGGGATGGCAAGCCACCTGCGCTAGCGGGTGGCTTGCCATTAACCCCCGGCACCCCCATTACCTGCCTCCCCAAAGGCCAGGGGGGGGCAGAAGAGCCCGGGCCCACATAGGCTATGTGGGCTCGTAGGCTGCAGGGTGGGGGGGCCACAAAAGCTGGCCCCCCCACTCTGTGCCTACAAGCCCCCATAGCTGGTCCCGGGCTGGTTACTTCGGGTAAGGGGGACCCCACGTCAATTTTTTTTTTGATTTTTAAGGGTTTTTAACCCTTAAAAATAAAAAATAAAAAATGGGATCTCCCTCCCCTGGGAGGGGGGACCCTATGTCATTTTTTTTCTCGATTTAACCCTTTGTAGTGTGGATGGTTTTTGTGTTTTTTTTTTGTGAATGTTATAAAATACTTGTTTCAGTTAGGGGGGGTCTCCTGGGCAGGAACGGGGGGCTACCGATAAATATGTGGTACCGTTCTAATCGGTAGAAATGGGGCTTTCACATGCAATATGATTTTCCTTAATAAAATACATTTTTTATTTAAAATAAAGGAGTCAATTTTCTAAAAAAAAAATTTTATTTATTTTTTTTTTTTTTCACTTAATATTGTAAAAAAAAAAAAATTACAAACAAGACATTTCATGTTAAAGTCTAAACTCTGCTGCAAAAAAAAATATATATAATTTTTCTGAAAGTTCCAGCAAAAATGGCGCAAAACATGTCGCAAAACATGACGCAAAATGGGGAAAAATGGCCTGTCAACAGAGGGTGACAAAATCTCAAGTAGGCTGGCAATTAAAAGGGTTAATAGTACCTATGCATGTTGGGTATTGTTCTGTTCGGGGGACCTTGCGCTTTCAGACTTAGCTTGTTTTTTCTGGTTTGCATATTTATATTTTAGGAAAAGGTGTTTTTTATTCAGCTTTTTTATAAATTTTTTAGGGAAACCCTGCGCAACCAAAGAATTCTTTGAGGAATTAATTCCAGAAAGATGAGCCCACTACAACAAGCTGGGTACCCTTAGAAAGCTTAACGTGTGTACTTTCAGGGAATATATGGTTTATGGGGGATATTCCAAATGTAAAGGGTTGTTTTGGTTGAAAAATCGCAAGGTGCGCACTTTGTCTGCAGAGCTGAAATTTTCAAGTAAAATTACCGTTATGCGCATGCTTTACTTTGGGGTGTTTGGCAACTCTTCCCTTGACAGAACCTATGCATGTTGGGTATCGTTCTGTTCGGGAGATGTTGCTTTTTCAGATTAAACTTGATTTTTCTTGTTTGTATATAGTTTTTTTAGGAAAATGTGGCTTTGATTCTGCTTTTTTATCCTTTTTTTAGGGAAACTCTTTGCAACCAAAGATTACGTTGAGGGATTACTTCCAGAAAACTATGGCCACATCCACAAGCCTGGTACGCCTAGAAAGCCTGAGGTGTGTACTTCCAGAGAATATATAGTTTGTTGGGGGTATTTTAAATGTAAAGGGTTGTTTTTCTGGAAAAAACGCAAGGTGCGCATATTGCATAGCATAGTTGTATTTTATCTGAAAATCTCCTAAAGCGCTGTTTCAGTTTGGGGGAGTCTCCTGGGCAGGAAAGGGTGTCTACCTATACATATGTGGTACCGCTGTAACCGGGAGAAATTGGGATTTCACACGCAATAAGATTTTATTGACAAACTTACATTTTTTATTCCAAAAAAAACTACAATATGTAAAAATTTTTTTTTTTTTTTTTGCACATATTTCACCCAAAAATATTAAGAATACACCTAACAAATGACAAACAAGACATTTCATGTTAAAGCCCAGACTCTGCTGAAAAAAACAATATATCATTTTCCTGGGAAATCCCTGGAAATCCCCTCAAAAATCACAGTTGAACAAGGGGAGCGCAAAATAGTGCAAAATGGTCTGGCAACAAAGGGTGACAAAATCTCAAGGTAGGCTGGCGGTTAAAGGGTTAAAGGTGCTCATTTCGCTCTCTCTGCTTACAATGTGCTCTGGATTTCTGTCTAAAAAAGCCTATGCTGCCAAACTGGAAGCTACATTCTTTCTGGAAAGGATTACCAACTACAAGGGATCCACCCTTTCCTGTACTGCCTGCCCACAACTGGAAGAGGAACTGTTTTTCTGCTGCAGGTTTGACACAGTAAGACCTACCATCAATTTGCCAGAAAACGCCATCCTGTTGTAAGGTACAGTAACGTCTCATCAGTAGGAAGTCTGTCAGCCCTCTGAATCAACACCTATCAACAGGGGAGAGTATGTCTCCCACCTCTTCAGGGCCCTAAACACAAAGAAGGCACTGGGTGTGGTATCAGATCACTGCCTATAGGCCTGCAGCATAATTTGAGTGCCCGAAATTGTCTCTCTCAAGGACCTGCATGTACTACAAACCATTAGCCCTAACATATGTGATCAGGAGATTGCTCAAGATGTTACCTAGAGAAGATCCCTTTCTGCACATTGGGTCCCTTCCAATTCACATACATAGCGAACCAATCTTAGAGGATACAGTGAGCTAGGCCCTGTAGTTCATGCTGGAGCATCTGGACAAGCCAGACTCTTATGCCTAGATTCCTCTTTCTGGGCTTCAGCTCGATGTTCAAGACCATCAGACCAGACCTGCTGGTCACAAAGATAAGCAACTTGGAACCCCCTTCTAACATCTGCAAATGGACCCCAGCTTGGGGATGGGGGCAAACAGGAGATTCAGGCTAACAAAGTTCCTCAGGATCATTATCACCAACTGCTTGTTTTGAAACAAGAACATGGTTGTCCTAAAAAAAGCCCATCACTAGTGGAAGGAAGCTGCTGTAACTCACCTGAGCCCTGCAATCCCCCTCCTAGCAGTGCTGGCACTAGGAGTGTCCTCATTAATGGGGACCAGCAGCTGTTTTTTGTGGCCCAGGCTGGGGACCATTTCAAACGCCGGTGCTGATCACGGTGCTCAGATAAGTTTTTACAGCGGCATGCTTCCTGTCGCCCCACCACCACAGCCACCCCCCAAAGTTCAGGTCCCCATTCATTTCACTGGGGACCGGATTCAGGTTCGAGTCCCTGAACAGAACTTTTAATCAAAGTTTGGCTGAACTTCCCGGGCCTGAACTTTGGGGGTTCGCTTATCCTTACTTAGGCAACCTGGCAAACTGGCCTACCTAGGTCATTACAGTACTAGTTGCATTCTACAATGCAACAATATCCTCTCTGCTATGCTTCTGGAAGATGATGAGTGCCCTCCTGCAAAACCATGCTCTTCTAGAACAGTTTTTACCCTATTGTCATCAACCTGATAAAAAAAATCAAAAATCCACTCCAGCTACCCTGAAAAATCAGGATCCCACCTTAACTACCCACAAGCTGACCAGCCACTTACTTTTGTAGGCAGAGGGGTATAGGATGCAATGCATGCATAATATTTTTTCATATATATATATATATATATATATATATATATATATATATATATTACAACTTCAACTGCCCACCTCTAAATCCAGACACAAGAATATCCTTGTGTAATCTTTGTATCTGCACTTAATAAAGATACTAAGCGATTTGATTTGATAACCATATTAAATGAAATAAATGAGTAAGGGGTCAGAATATTATGTTGATCGCTACCGAAACATATATTTTAATGTTGTTAAATTGGAAGTAACACCAGAATCTGTTATCGCTATTGCGCTGAGGTCCACTTTAAAATACCTCCATTGCCAAAAAACTGCAGACTTATAAAACCCCCTAATACATAAAGATTATTTCTGCTTTTATAAAACTTCCAGCAAAGCCCCACCCACAGTAAGTTTGCTTATATTTTAAGAACTTGACATTTCCTCCCTTTGAAACCATGGCAACGCAGATATAATTTTCCAGATCTACCTTTACTCTTTAGTCGTGTAGTCTGTTGATTCAGCCTAGCGTGTGCCATCCTTTGCTCCCTCTGCTGTATGCACCCAATGAACCTGATGGTTTGCACTGCGCAGAGCTGATGGAGCCAGGAAGCCACACGCGGTGGAGGAATCGGCATCTGACCGCTGTAAGATCAGGAATTATGTTAAGCTTGAAAATTGGCTGCTTTGTTTTAACATGCAGGGCATCCCACCTATCCCACATATTCTCTCTTTGCAACCATGGCAACATTTATAGAAAGGATTTCCCAATGTTTATATCTGCCTTTTACATTTTAGTTAAATGACAACTATCATTAAATACTTGTGACAGTTAAATGCCTTTTATATGATAAGTTACAGAATAAAACAACATATATATATATTGAAAGAATCTTCCACTCTGTACTTCTTTCTTGAGAAACTTGAAGTGAAAGAAGTCAGCAGGAAGCGTTGGATGTCAGCAAAATGTGACAGAGCCGAGCAGCTTGACAAGGGATGCTGTGTCCCATGCTGTGTCTCAGTCCACAGTGTCACAGTATTAAGGATTTGACAGACTCTAATTTGAAATCCTTTTAAAGCAGAACAAAAGCAGTTGTTGGATAGCCTTCCCCTGAGTCCTCTGAAATCGGGATGCCCTGCTGTGTGAAACCCCCTAGGTTGCCCCCAAAACTGCTGCCTGTGGCTGTATCTCCAGTTTCCCAGTAGCTAAGGCATCCAGCCATTCCAGGGGTATCCTTCTGCGATGCCCCTGCTGTGTGAAACCCCTGGTTTGCCTCATTTTTTTACCTTGCCAGTAATTGCAAGGCGCCCAATCTGTGTTCTATGCTGTGCATATGAACAAATAGCACAGAACAGGGCCGTCCCTGGCAGTGATAGGTCCTCTTTAACAGGTCTGTTTAACAGTGCTGTCCATGGCCACACTGCTGCTTGGCATTCTATCACCCTGTCCTCTCTGGGGTTGTGAGTGGTGGATCTGGCTGCCAGAAGACATTGTTGGAGGGCATCCATCAGGGCTGGAGACCGTGCCCCCCCTTCACAACCAGGTCCTATGCTGGAGTCCTGCCTATAATACCCTGATATCAAGAATACTTGGAACGGGAGCCCCACATCTCCCAGTATCACCCTACCAAAAATTGGCACCACTGTTTGAAAATTTCATTAAAAAATCTATATTTATTGAACAAATTGACTCTACACTAAATAGACATTTAAAAACATTAAACACACACAACAATCAATGACAGATAGGAGGAAGGGGGCGACAATAGCTGGTCCCCACTCTTAATATGGTCATGCAGTCATAATATAAAAAATATCACTAAATAATAATCCCTAAATAATAATAACAATCCCAATATGAGGACTCCGCGTCACTTCTTTAGGACAGGTCGTTGTCCTGAGGAAGTGACGCGGAGTGTCGTCACGTAGACGGGAGGGTGGGCGCCGTGTCCCTGGTCATGTAAGATTTTTCATTGTTGTATTTGCACTTGTACTGTTTGTACCCGGCGGGTCCGCATATTGGGTTCAATTTTAGTATTTGGTATGTAGAGTATGCATTTCAGCATCGGCACTTGGTGTGTTACACATTCTTTATTATGGGTCATTGTTGTTAGTTGTCATATGTATGTTATAGGTTATTAATTCTTTAGTGGTTTCATATTCACATGTTACTTATTTAGTTAGCACTTTGCACTTTATAATTACCAGGCCGGGATTATTATTTAGTGATATTTTTTATATTATGACTGCATGACCATATTAAGAGTGGGGACCAGCTATTGTCGCCCCCTCCCCCTCCCTGTCATTGATTGTTGTGTGTGTTTAATGTTTTTTAATATGTCTATTTAGTGTAGAGTCAATTTGTACAATAAATATTGATTTTTTATTGAAATTTTCAAACAGTGGTGCCAATTTTTGGTAGGGTGGTACTGGGAGATGTGGGGCTCCCGTTCCAAGTATTCTTGATATTGCTCACATTAAGTGTGGCCGCCCCCATTTTGTGCACACTGGGTTATTGCATTGTTCATTGATAGGGCTCATTTTCATTAGGCCAGTGCGGGTTTTTATCCCTTTCCCTTTTCCCTTGCAATTCTTTTGTGTATAATACCCTGATGGCGGCCCAGTATTTATTGTTTCATTTTTGCAGGTAGAGTGGACCTAAGGTCATTCATGACTTTAGGTCTTCTTTAAAGGGGAGTAAACACCTCTGGGTCCAGTCCTGGAGTCTTTTAGACCAATTGCCTAGCCCTGGAGCATCCCGATTTGGAAATGCATGCTTTGTGAGACCCCCAGGATCCCCCCCCAGAAAAATCACTTTTCCAGGGTTCCCATTGCATTTTCATGGCCACATCCTTGCTTCCCTTTTGTTTTCCAGCAAACAGTCATTTATATAAGTTGGGGGGGGGGGGGGCGGGAGTACGCCTCAGACTCGGGGGATGCCTGGGATTTGGCCAACAGCCTTGTCACATCACTAAGCAGATTTGAGATTAGCCAAGTGTCAATCTGATATCTGCTGGCTGGGTGTAGCTGCATTGCTCAATGTACTCGGGTGCAAGGCATGGGGGTCAGTTAGAGGGGTTTTGCCTGCTTTTTGACTCTCATTGTTCATCTTTGTGTTCTGTTTTACGGGTAACTTTGTGGAAGAATTTATACATGTACACAGCTCATTGCAGACAATGTTGGCAATGAAGTCAGGGGGCCCCACCTGATTTATCATATTTCTGCTCACACAGCATCATGTGCAAAACTGTATTACTGTCTCAGAGATGAGTAGTCTAATTGTATTTCACTTAGTGAAGCAACCACTGGCCTAGAATCTATAAGACTTGGCTGGTGGTCTCCTTCTTTATGGGCATCCCAATTTGGAAACCCTCGATTCTCCCCAGATCGCTGGTAAACTCACCTCACTGGCTATCCCACAGCGCATGCACACTGCAGGACATGCCACATCAGGATGCACCGGGGAGGGGGAACAAAACCTGGGATGGTGAAAATCACACACTTTGTTTCTTATTAAATAATCGCCTCCTAAAGGGGTGACAAAGATTACAATATGAGCATTGCTACACCCAATTAAAAGTGGACCAATACCCAAGGCCCAACGGCCATGGAATTGATAAGATTCCAGGGCCGCGTGAGACCCTCTCCCCGGGGCATCCAGAATCGGAAAGGTCCGCTCCCTTAGTCGAAGAGGCAGGAGCTGATCCGAGCGTGCTGAATGGACAAGAGCCCGCGCATGCACCATAGGACCAAGGAAAGGTGAGTTAGATTGGGTCAGTCAGGTTTGGTTACGCCCAGGGACAGACTTGGGCCAAAAATCAGCCTGGGAATTTACTGGCCATGAGTAGGTTCATCATCTGAGGCTATAACGCTGCAGTGCTGGATATGGCCAATTTCATCATGATAGTAATGGAAATTAAAGGGTATTTTTGATAGTGTATATTTTTTTGTGCCAAAATGACGTCCTCAAGGTGCAGATCTGATCTAGTACTTGTTTTATTTTTTATGTTTTTTTATGTTAAAAATTGTGCGTGTTTGAGGAAGCAGTTTTCATTACCTGCAATCTGTTGCTATTGGCAACCGTACACCAAGTATGTACACCAGTAGAGAAGTGAGTCCTATACACAGAACACTACTGTTAGGACCACTACTGAGGTGAGTGAGCTCACTTACCCTTACACATGCCCAGCAGCAGCGTTCTGTGTGTACAGGGCTCACTTCTCTCTTGGTGTACGTTGCTGATGGCAACACATTGTAGGTAGTGAACACTGCTGCCAAAAACATACGTTTTGTAACGTAAGAAATCATTTAAAAAATACTAAATCAGCTCAGCACCTTGAGAACATCACATTGGCACACAAAATTCTACACTTTCAAAAATTCCATGGAAAGTGGACTTTCTTTTTAAAGCGGAAAAAACCCTGGGGTGCCGCAAAACTTAACTTCTTCCTGGCCAATCAGACGGCCGCATCCCCAGCATCGTTGTGCAGCGTGTGTGCTTCTGCTCTCAGCCATTCAGATAGGCCGGGGGCAGGAACGTGCCAGCTGCTGGGGATGCGCTGCTCCCACTTCTGATTGCTCTAAACAGAGCCGCTTGTGAATATTGGATATGCAAACTGCTCTGATTGGTCGAGAAAATTCATATGCACCATAGACCCAGGGAAAGTTGAGTTTTCTGGGCAATGGGGGGGGGGGGTGAAGGTGTACACAGAGTGGGGTATCCACAATCAGGATGCCCCCATGGGGGCAGGAAACAAGACTCATGATAGTCAAAATCCCAGGTTTTGTTCAGCTTTAATTATTGTAGGACCAGATACTGTGTCAGGATTAATATGGGGCTATAAGTATTGCGGGGGCAATAGGAACATGGTGTGGGGCATCTTGGCTAGGGGGTAAAATTGGCCCAGGTATAGGCGGGGAGAGGCAAAAAGCTGAGGGGGGCGTTGGAAAAGGACTGGCATGGGTACGAAGCAGTGCAGCCCACCAGGCATTCTCCCTGTGCTCCCTTTGACCAGTCCACCGCAGGTTACTCCTCTTTCAATGGAGCTCATGGAGTTGCTGTGTTATTTGGAGATAAGCTCACTTATCAACAAGGCGACAGGGAGCTGTGACGTAACTGATGCCGCCGGGTCACACAGCATCAGGCCACGACTTGCCCGTCCGCCGCTGGCACTTCCCACACTCCAGCGGCCCGCCGCCTATTTATTCTATGACAGGGGGCGGGGCGCCAAGTTGGCCGAAGAAGTTTGATTGGTTGGGGGCGTGGCCAGGCGCCTGTAGGGAGTTGGCTTTGAGTAGTGTGCGCTCAGTGTGGCAGCCGGCTTTTGGCGGGTGTATTGTGTATCCGCAGCTGATCGGGGGGAGCCCTCCACAGCCAGCAAGATGAGCAGCCGCCTCCCGCAGGGGCTTCAGGTCAGTGTCTGGCAGCGGGGAGGGGGGTGGGTGTGGTGCGACCCTGCGCTGTACCGCTGTCATATATAGGTGTCTGTCTGCTCCATCAGCTGTCATACATAGGTGTCTGCTCCATCAGCTGTCATACATAGGTGTCTGCTCCATCACCTCTCATACATAGGTGTCTGCTCCATCAGCTGTCATACATAGGTGTCTGCTCCATCACCTCTCATACATAGGTGTCTGTCTGCTCCATCAGCTCTCATACATAGGTGTCTGCTCCATCAGCTGTCATACATAGGTGTCTGCTCCATCAGCTGTCATACATAGGTGTCTGCTCCATCAGCTGTCATACATAGGTGTCTGCTCCATCAGCTCTCATACATAGGTGTCTGCTCCATCAGCTGTCATACATAGGTGTCTGTCTGCTCCATCAGCTCTCACACATAGGTGTCTGCTCCATCAGCTCTCATACATAGGTGTCTGCTCCATCAGCTGTCATACATAGGTGTCTGCTCCATCAGCTCTCATACATAGGTGTCTGCTCCATCAGCTGTCATACATAGGTGTCTGCTCCATCAGCTGTCATACATAGGTGTCTGCTCCATCAGCTCTCATACATAGGTGTCTGCTCCATCAGCTCTCATACATAGGTGTCTGCTCCATCAGCTGTCATACATAGGTGTCTGCTCCATCAGCTGTCATACATAGGTGTCTGCTCCATCAGCTGTCATACATAGGTGTCTGCTCCATCAGCTGTCATACATAGGTGTCTGCTCCATCAGCTGTCATACATAGGTGTCTGCTCCATCAGCTGTCATACATAGGTGTCTGCTCCATCAGCTGTCATACATAGGTGTCTGCTCCATCAGCTGTCATACATAGGTGTCTGCTCCATCAGCTGTCATACATAGGTGTCTGCCCCATCAGCTCTCATACATAGGTGTCTGCTCCATCAGCTGTCATACATAGGTGTCTGCTCCATCAGCTGTCATTGCTCCTTACTTTCTTTTCCTTTATAACTGGACATATAACCTGTGGAGGGGGCAGGTTAGGCTGCATCTGGAGGAACCAGCCTAGAGGACAGGTGGCTGCACTTCTCTTCCCAAGGTGCCAGTGGCAGACTGGCCATAGGGAGACCTAGGTAAATACCTGGTGGACCGCAGTACCTTGGATGCAGTCTGGGCTGCTACATTTACTAACATTCCATCCAATCCCACCCCCCATGTCCTTTACCACTGCATCCCCTCACCAAGCAACCCCAGCCCATGCCCTCACCCTAATAATATAGCCTCAGTCTTGGAGCACACTGATTGACTGGTCAGGAAGCTACAGAGATGCCAGGTGCTGGTGAAATCCTGAGTTTTTTTTTTTACAGTATATAGCTATAGGATATACAGCACCCAAGAGCCAAGAATCAGCAGTAGTGGCCAGCTTTGCCTTATCAATTGGGAATAAAATGCCAGATGGAACTTGCCGCTTTCACTGGCGATGTGTTGGACGTATCATTCAATCCTCTTCCAATGCCTGGTTAGTTCAATAGGACCTAAACTCTGGGCACACATGTGGCCAAATCCCCCCCCCCCCCTTTCTAAAAGCACGCTTCAATGCTGTGTCTGCAGGGAGCTCCTCATTTTGATAACAATTCCGCATTGAAACCTTGTCTGGTTATTGTATTTTGGATTCTTTCAATCCAAAGTAAAAAATAATCATAGGCCAATGTTAAACCCTACCCCTTTGGCTTCCCTATTTAGGATGTCTATCTACATAGAACACCATATAAAACGGGGCAGAATACTCTTGTCCATTGGTATTCCCTTGGCACCTGCTTTAGGAACGCACAAGCAGGACTGTAGTGCAGAACTAGTGAGCATATAGGAACACGGGCATGTCAAATTGTAATGCCTATGTTTGTTGGCGAGGTAGTTCAGAGGTTGGCTTTAAAGTGGACCAAAACCCAGGATTTTGACTATCCTGGGTTTTGATCCTTCCCCCGGGGCACCCCGACCGAAGTGTGAAACCCCCCAGATTGCTGATGCTAACTCACCTCTTCCTAGTCCTACGGTGCATGCGTGGCTGCTTGTCCAATCAGCTCGCTCGGAGCCACTGACATCACGTCATCTAAACCTTCGTCATAAGGTCAGTGGCAACTAGCGCGCTGACGGCCGTATCCCCCGCTTCCCTCTGACAGGGAGCGTGCCTGCGCCGCCCATTCACAAATGCCTGGTGCAGGGATGCAGCTTGCACATGCGCCATTGGACCGTGAAACAAGGTAACTGTATGGGGTGACCTGGGGGGGTTTCCCAAAGCAGGGCATCCCGATTTTGGATGCCCCGGGGGGAGGGAATCGATCGGCCTGGGAATAATCAGCATGTGTTTTGGTCCACTTTAAAGACAGGCTGTAAGCTGTTGCAAAGTATTGTATCTCCAACAGAAAGGAGGGGTGGCAGCCGCTCAGACCAATTTATAGCTAACCTGGGAGGTGCACGTAAGCAGGGCAATTAGAATACACAAATGTTAAAGGAGCCAAAGCACTCAATCTAGTTAGCTTGCAACCATTCCTATAATCTGTCTCTAAATCTGGTTAATAAGAGGTCTTGGTTGGCATACATCTGCAGAAGTATGCTAGAGCTGTACCACCAAACACCAAGGTGTCTCTGTGCAGGTGCAGTCCTAACTCTAATGTTCCCCATAGGGACATACAATGCAGTGGATAAAGAAGGAGAGCCCCCCCCCCCCTCCCCCAAAGAGTATAGAGTGGTCAAGTCTTAAGATATCCTTATTTTGGTTGAACATTCAGGCGCTTTACCCTTACTTCCTGTGTGTAATGAACTATGATAAGCAAGCATGTGGCCCTCACCCAGGATTCCTGATTCCTGCAGGGCAGAGTGGGCAGGTATGTCAGGTGCTCTGGCTGTGTTTAGCCACATCTACAAGGCATTCCCACTAGTCTCCATTCAAGTCTGCTGGGCACAGTGGGCACCCATAGTGGGGATGCTCGGTGAGGGCTGTGCATGTGCATGTGCATAAGAAGAAACTTAACGATAGAACAAGGGGGCACAACCTGAAGCTAGTCGGGGGGAAGATCAGGAGCAATGTTAGAAAATATTATTTTACAGAAAGAGTAGTAGGGGCTTGGAACAAACTTCCAGCAGAGGTAGTTGAAACATCAACAGTCACTGAATTTAAACATGCCTGGGATAAGCACACATCTATCCTAAGATAAAGAGAACATACAGTATACACATAAGGGCAGACTAGATGGACCGTATGGTCTCCTTCTGCCGTCAACCTTCTATGTTTCTATGTATGTTTCTATGTTTCATGTACAGTGGGTTTGGGTTTTGTTTTTTGCGTCTGATTAGGAATGCCCCGCTTTGTGAAACACCCCAGGTCGCCCAGGAATACTCACTTTTCCCCTGTCTTACGGTGCATGTGCGGGCTCTCCTCCAATCGGCGCACTCGTGCCAATGGCCGCATCTCTGCTACTCTATAACAGGGTACATGCCCGCGCCAACCAGTCACAAATGCCTGGCACTGGCGCACGCTCTGCTGAAGGTGTAGCGGATGGCACATTGTGCATGCACTGCTGGATCAGGGAGAACGGTTGTTTTTTTAGGTTTTTCACACAGCGGGGCATACCGACTCGGGATGCTTTGGGTGGACCAACTCACGCAGCCCTGGAATCTTGAAGATTCCAAGGCCATCGGCCATGGGTTTTGGTCCACTTTGGACAGTGATTCAGCTGCATATATTTTATATTTATATATATTTATTTATATTTTTATAAGGTCGTTGTTAGAGGCTCAGCAGAGGCCTCTTTTGTTTGAAAGCCGTAGTGAGCTCTTCAGCTGAGTGGAGGAATAAGGTTGATACTTGGGATTCCCACCCTGGAAGAAGGGCACTGCTATTTCGAGGTTCCATTCATAGCTGATTCACTGAAGCCTAGGGTGGAATATAAGAGAAAATACAATTCCGTGATTCTCGTCTATAGAACTGCTTTCTCTCTTTTCCCACTCCAGGTCGTCACGCCCACTCTGTCTGCTAGATTACTATCTCCATTTCTTGGATGCCATAATACTAGTGAAGCCTTGTATATGTAAATATTTCGTGTATTAGCATAAAAAAAGAACGTAAAGAAAGGAAATAGGAAAGAGGGGAGATCTACATGTCTGCTTGTATTCCAGCTATACGTGGGATCTCTTAGGATGCCTTTCTCCTCCTAGGCGGCTGTTCCTACTGCTTTTCAATTACTGGGTTGCAGAGGGCAGTCAGAACTATATATAGGCCATGAGGAACCACACCATTTATCTTGCAGTCCCGCCCTTTGAACGATAGTTAACCCATTTGTATCTGATTCGGTGACATCCTGGAGTGGAAGAAGAGAGAAAGCAATTCTACAGGTACGAATCACAGAATTAGATTGCGTTCTGCACATGATTTACAGGCAATAGCACTTGTGATCGCGATTCAGTGGAATTCGATCGCAGGCAATCACAAGGGACATCACTGCAGCATGCCAGACTTTTGCAGGGCGAATTCCATTGCAGCACTAAGATGTTAAGCACCCATAGATTAGTATGGCAGCACTTACACAGCAATTTTCTTGGAGGGTGGGCAGGGGTCAACAGACTGATTTCCCCCCCCCCCAAAAAAAAAAAATGCCCTGTGTGAAAGTAGCCTAAAGAGCAGAGCTACCAATCAATATAATCGCAATCAATGTAATCGAATATCTGTATATTTCGGATATTGTGAATTTATATATACACTTTTTAATATATACATTTTTGTGTAATGTAGAATAGTGGAATATAATAGTACACTGCTATGTAAAATATTATTGTATGAGTGTCTACAGTCCCAGTGTTACTAATGCACTGCTCGATCTGCCGGCTCTGTGCTTAGTGTCTTAGTGCTCTGACCACGCTGCATCATTTTATAGTGTCCTAGGTTACCCTGGAGTAGGTGGCTGGTATTCGCCCTGAAAGATATTGAATGCATGACACCAATAATCATTATGTGCAATGTTGCCTGACCTACTTGGAGAACCAGTTCTGCAGAGCAACAAGACCTAAGACACAACCGGCTTTGTGATTAAGGCTGCTTGAAAAGGGATTACAGAGCTTTCCAATGACAGCTTCTGTTCTGCTATCTAAAGTAAATGAGGTGTTGCAGGTCAGATACAAAGTTTCTTAGAAGTTACCATGTTTAAAGGCGTCCACGCACCATACAATCCAGTTTAGATTGTTCCATGTTGGCAACATGTCTTGTGCTGGTTTTATTTCCATGTGACCAGAATTTCCAGTAAGGTCAAGTTAAATGTTAACTAAATGAGGGAGGAAGAAAGAACAGCAATAAAGCACTTGGAGTGCATGTACAAACCGGTTAAGGCTATATACATATGGTGCCCAGAATGGACCACAACCTAAAAAGATAATACACTACCTCAAGTTAGATTACTAATTACTATAAAGTGCCCTTAAAAAAAAAAAATATATATATATATATATTAAATATATATTACACTTACATGTTTAAAACTTGCTCTGAGGTATCCCAAATACTAATCAAACAGTTCTCTAAATAGTGTGTGTGTGTGTGTGTGTGTACTATTCCTCAGCATCTAAAATTAATATATTTTAAGTTTTTAGTCACGTGTTATTCTTTCCCCCACTCGTCTGCAACTCAGGACTCTAGGATACGGGCGCTGCCATCTTGGCTCAGAAGTATCACATACTGAGGAGAGGAGAGCAGGATAAAGTGCAGGGGGGCGGAGTTATAGCTGTGCTTTGCACAGACAGAGCAGAGCTGGTGTCAGGGAAAGGACCACAATCCCAGAATGCAGAGCAACTTCCTGTTTTCAGGCTGCCTGATGACCCATGAGCCGCCATCTTGGAAGTTTAAAGGCTCATAACATGCAGTAGATGCAGGTAGGATGCATTTTAATGTAATCAATCTGTATGTACAGGGTGGGGGAAACATATAAGATAGACTCTTATTCAGGGTGAAGGTCCGCTTTAAACAAAACAAATTAACAAAGCCCAAGACTTTCACTTTCCCGATTTGAGATGCCCTGCCACCTCTTCCTGGTTCTTCCACCTCTTCCTGGTTCCCACATAGGCTGCTCAGCCAATCAGCAGTGCTCGTTATATTTAGATTCGGAATCAAAATAGAGCAAACAACGCCCTCAGCATGCCCGTGTAGGCCATAGTTATAGCGATCACATGTGAGCGACTTGAAGTCGCATATGGAAGATTTTTTGGCAAAAATTAATTAAAGCAATTGTAATTAAGATCACATTTAAAGTATCTGTATAGTCTTATTTATAGCTGATTTCCATTATCACATGTCTTCATTAAAGCCATGAATGAGAAATTTTATGTCAGCCAAAATGCTAAAATGCTCGAACAAGCGAATTCTCGTTGATTGTAGCAGGCGTTTCCATGGATCAGTTTATTGCGTCCACTTTAGCAAATATTCATTCACTATTCATTCAATGGAAATAGGCCATTAGGGGAGGGTATAGAAAGAGGGATATATTTCATCAATAATCTGTGGGCCACCAAGACACACACATTGCGTGACCACTTGGGAAGTCACATCATGTGTTGGTAGTCTTAAAGTGGACCAATCGCCAGGATTTTAACTGTCCTGATGATTGGGCCCTGTCCCTATGTGGGACCCACACCCCTCCCCCAGATTGCCCACTTTCACTCACCTTTGCGTTATTCCCATGGCGCATGCTCGGGTGCTTGTCCAATCAGCACTTTATGTGGTGCATGCTAATGCACGGCATAAAGCCTCTGATTTGAACTTCATGCTGGCGCCCCGCATCCCCGGCTCCCCTGTGGAGTGTTCGCGCCCGGCCTATCAGAATGGCTGAGTGCGCAGAGCGCACAAAGCTACAGGGAAGCCAAGGGTGTGCCCGTCAGCGCAGATAGTGTCGCTGGACCCGTTGGGATCAGGTAAAACCCCCCGGTGCCCGGGGGGGTTTACACAGTGAGTGACCCGGTATAGGATGCCCCGGGGGCATGCTAGTAGATGGAAGAAAATGGCCTCTTCCACTATCTAGAATCCTATAACAAGCTAATATCCAGGTCTGGCGGACTGAGGGCCCCTGGGGATTTTTGGGTGCCCCACTGTGTGAAACCCCTCCTGCTTACCCGCAATTACCTTGCTTTTCTGCCGGCTCCTCACCGTGGCCACACCCCCTGGCTTCTCTGCAGCTGTGCACGCTCCTGCGCCCAGCAGTTTAGATAGCTGGGACGCTCAGGAGTGTGTATTCCACTGTTTAGTCAAAACAATGGCTTTCTGCATGGCATAAAGCGCTGATCGGACAAGTGCCTGCGCGTGCGCCATGGGAACAGCAGAAGGGTGAGCTGAGTGGCCGATCTGGGTTGGGTTTAACATGGCGGGCCCCCAGGACACGGACCAATCACCAGGATAGTAAAAAAAAAAAAATGGTCCCCTTTAAATATAATATAATCAACAGGTTAATTTTTGACCTTTTTTACATTGCCTCCCGTACATACAAGGTGTTCTGTGTGGCAAGATGACAAAGTTTGTTGGCCACAGGAACAGAAGGTAAAATATTAGTGTGAGAATAAGATAAGGGTACAGAAGGTGAATAAAAAAGCGGTCATTCCGGTCATTCCATTGTGGCTGTGAATGCGTCATTCTGCACATCACAGAATCCCTGCTTCCCCCCATGCTTGTCCTTCATGCTTGGCAAACCTGATTGGACACAGAGGTGTCGAGAAACAAGTTATACTTGTACTCTGATATGCTTTTACACAGTTGCTCAGGGTGTTTTGGGCCACGCATGTGCCATAGGACTGGGGAAAAGTGAGTTTAAGTGGACGACCTGGGGGGTTTCACACAGTGGGGCACCCTGAATCGGGGTGCCCTGGGTGAAAGTACGAAAACCTGGGATAGTCCAGATCCTTTGGGCCACTTTAAAACCCTCCACGGTGAGTGTGTTGGTGGCTGCCGGTGCCTTCTGCGGTTGCCTGTGTAGTGCAGCATTGTGATTATGTGTCAATGTATGCTGCTATAAACATTATCACACCTGCTATTGTTCTGGAGAGCAGCCATGCCAACTAGCTGAGAATTTAGAAAATTAATGAATACTGCTTTGGGTGGCTCATTTTGGATAAAAAAGTTGAACTTTAAAAGCTTTTAGGGCTATGTGATTATATGGTCTATGTAGGTGCCTGGGCAATCTTTTTAACTGCAGTTTTTTCCCCATTTTGCACCTGTGCAGCATTGGAGGAGGATATTCTAATTGAGGCATATGGAAAAAGCCCCCCCCCCCCACTCAGCTATTTTAAAGCAGAATGTATGGGGAATATTTTCCTGGTCAGACTAAACCTAGAGAAATAAACCAGTGATTTTCTGCTTATTTGCTGCTCCATTTCCAAATAATTGTATTCCATATGCTATCAGACAAAAATCCATGCTGCTTGTATTTTTGTCTTATTGTGCTAATGAAAACAATAGACAATGTTTAATATCCATGCCTGCCCAAATTAAGTGCCTAATTGATTAGGACAACCAGGACAATGGGTGCTGTGGGTTCACACTATTTTAGGAAAACACAAGTGTTTTCCCCTTGCAGATATTATGATGACTGCCATGCAAATTCCGATGTTGGCGTCTCTGAAATAATTGTATTCCTCAGTACTAGATTTTTATTTTTACAATAGAAACTACTCCTTCAAAAACCAAAATGGCTGTAGGTTGGCAACACTAGTAAAACTGTGTTTGGCCAACTGTTACAGCAGCCCAAAACCAAGCCCCCTCCTGGCTTTTGGCAATGCTTTAAAGAAGCATCCCAATTTTGGATTGCTCCTGTGTGTGAAACCTCTTGATTCTGCTTAATCTTTTCCCACCCCCACGGCGCATGTACAGGCTCTCCTCCATTTATGCATATGTGTTTTAGGGATTTTGGAGAGTACTGGGCGAACCAGGGGGTTTCATACAGTGGACATCCCAAATTAGGATTCACCCACCCCTGGAATCCTTTAGACTCCAAAGCCTGGTTAAATGGGGTTTGGCCTGCTTTACAGAAAGGGTCCTGAACCTTAGCAACCCCATTCCAGAGGGGACCAATATTACCCATTTCCTCTTGTCCCCTGTGCAGTAAAGCTAAACTCTTCCTCCAGATGGAGTTGATGCTGCTTTTATCTAGTCTACTATAAGAGCAGTAGAAGCAAAAGACGTATCCGTGTAATTCAGGGCTCAAGGGAAATGAGAGGGGATGGGTAATGTCCTTCCTTTGCCAGTGAAGGTTTAGGCACCTTTTTATTAACTTCTATTTTATTCACTGCAGACAGAAACTGAGGTTAGATACAGTCATATGCTGCCAAACAAAACACAGAATTTGATCACACTCCATTAAAAGAAAATTAAACAAATGTTGATATGAATTTTCATTTATTTGCACAAACACCTTGCACATGCTGTGCATAAAAATGCTGTATCCAGTATCAGATCCAGGGTTATGGAGGCCAAGCTGGGAGAGTGAATGCTGAATGTCTTTATCCAGGGTAAAAGAAAGGAATGTGTCTTGGGTCCATTATGGTTATGTCTTGGAACGGATCTAGCTGGAAAGCCACAGTGTGCATGGGATTCGCCTGGATATCTGACGCCGGGGAGGTTGTTTGTTCCGGATACAAGATCGAGTTCTGGACCAGGCCTCCACACAGGTTTGTGGCGTCCAATCCTTCCCACGTTGTGGAAAGGGCGGTGGCTCGCATGATATATCTCTTGCTGAACTGGGGAGTTGTAGTACTTGGAAGTCTCTGGAACAGGTGGATTTTCTGGCCATGGTGTATATAAAGGATGCTTGTCTGCATGTTCCGATCTTCCCTGGTCACCAACAATACCTGAGTTTTGTGGTGGGCGCCCGACATTTCCAATTTGTGGCACTGCCGTTCACGCTGGAACCTTTCGGGTGGGTGGTCAACTACACCAATTCCCAGGTGGTTCCCTCCATGGTGGCGACCTATCTAAGTATAACATTGGATACTCGACAGGCACGGGTCCTTCTTCCTATGCAGAGGTTCACGGCTCGTCATGAGGTGTTGAGGTCTCTGCTGACAGATGACCATTCCACGAAAAGGTCAACTGTGAGCGGATTCCTATCCTGGCAGTGGACCCCCCAGGTTCCTCTGCAGCATCCCAATTCTCCATCGCTGGCTATAGCAGCTTGGCTGTTGAGACCAGCATATTGGAGGAGAAGGGTCTGACCACCACAGTAATTCAGACCTTGATTTGAGCACAGAATTTACTACAGGACTTAGAGGGACTTTGTGTCTTTGTGAGTATCTAACGGCCACTCCTGTAGGAGGTTCTCGGTACCCACAATTATGAAGTTCCTCCAGCAAGGCTTGGATGCTGGCCTACAGCCCAGCACCCTTAATTGCCAGGTCGCGGCCTTGTCCATTTTTTTCCAATGGGTGATTGCATAGGTTAGTCCGCACTTTCATGCAGGGCACTGCACATGTTCGGCCTCCACGATGGTTGCTGGTCCCACCCTCGAACATCAATCTGGTCCTATCAGCACGTCAAGGGCCCATCTTCAAACCCATAGTGGATGCTTCCATGACGATGCTCACATTGAAGGTGGCTTTTCTTGCTGCGCTCACCTCCATAAGGCGGGTTTCTTTGCTGGCAGCACTTTCAATCAGATCACCCTTTTTGGTGCTGCAATGCCGCCGGCGACCTGGTTGTCACTTTACACCTTCAAGTTTTACAGACTTGACGTCGGGACATCTGCCGATGCCGTTCTGTGGCGTAATGTGTTGCAGATGGTGGTGAACCCCTCTCTGTGGGTCTAAGCTTGAGGTGTCAGTGCCGTTGTTCTTGGGTATGTTCCGGTCTACACAGAGTAGGATATGGCAGGATATCCTCAGTTAATTAAAAAGCGGGGGGGGGGGGACTCTAACCTGCACATAATGTGCGCAACCAGAAACCGTGAAACAAAACTCAAACCATGTAAGAAGGTATCAACCACCACCGACACAGTCGTAACAACAGTAGGGCAGGTGCGTTGCCCCAGAATGGAAGCTGTCAAGAAAAGAAATGAGTGAGTACACACATTCCTTTTTGTTATATGCATCTCCAATGCCCTAATACTTTTACAAATAAAAAGGAACTACAGGGTCAGATTGATGAGACAGTGCAACGTGTAGCCAGAGACAATGGGATAACAATCAGGCTTGCCTTTAGTATAACTTTACCTATCACTCAAACTAACTTGCAGATGCTTAAACCTGCGCTCTTATGGAAACTGCTTACTAGACAGAAGAAGTTGGTTTTCACTGTGTTTAACATTTAGTTAGCTGCAGGCTGGTAACACAGGAAGCATAGCTTCAGAAATAGGAAATGGTGTATAGACAACCTGGCTGTTAACTGGCTAGACAGGGTGGCTGGGTGCAAAAATCTCAAAAATGAGAGACCAGAATTTAATGTATTTTAACTGCGTTTTGTCTTAATCGGCTGCGTTACATATTATTCAAGGTAGGGAATATGTTCAGTGGCTGGAGGACTAAATCACAGAATTCTTTCTATTTCTTTTAAATGAAGTGCGTTTATAGAAATAGTCACTAAAAAGCATAAGCAGAAGTTACATATCTGGGAACCGCTCCCCCCCCCCCCCCCCCCCAAATACCACAGTAAAGACTTTCACAAGGGAGATAAGTCCAAACTTTTTATTTTACTTAAACTGCAAACCTTCAACATAAATTACTCTTTTCAGTATGGTCCTCAAAGCAGACTTCAAAGGGTTAGTCTTTAGTCTTCTGAGCCCCTTGCTCACTGGAAAGGCTTTCTAGCTCCCATGGGTGTATCTGCCTGAACACCCCCAAGGTGTATGACTTTGTTTGCAAACGTAGCCCAGCCTTCCTTTAGGCCCTAACACCCCCACCAGATTACCCTCAAAATTCACCTTTCCCACAGTCCTATGGGACATGCACAGGCTCATGTCCAATCAGTAGTGTATGCTGTGCATATTATGGTAATGCACAGCATACAGCTCTGTTTACACATAGAGATTGGCAAAGAGAAAGGGGGAGCAGCTATATCCATGGTCTCCCTCTGGTTTGCAGCGCGTTCCCGTCGCCAGGGGCCAGAAAAGGTGAGTATTTGCGAGCTATCTGCAAGTTTTCACACTTATGGACATGCCAAATATTCTGGCAACGCTATGTCGGGACAGAAAGAGCACCCAAACCCTGCGTGGCTGGCCCTAGAGTACAAAATACAAGATGCCATATGCCCTTCAGCCATCCTGATATTGTGCCCAGTATGACTGGTTTTGTTCCGCTTTAATGTGCGCTTATTCTACAATGTATGTAGATTAGGATTCCAGACTCCCGTCTGTGCACAATTTTTTTTACAGTTTGAAAATTGAGTTGTTCTTTTTCTTTGTGTTCACACTGTCATGAAACGGGATCCAGGAACATTCAGATGCACTTTAACGCTAAACAAAACCTGGGATTTTCACTTACCCAGGATTTGATCCTTGTCCCAGGGGGCACCCCAATTTTGGATGCCCTGCTAAGTATAACCTCCCTCCCCCCAGATCACCTATAAAAACGTTTTACTTTTTCCCGGTCCCACAAAGCACATGCTGGCTTTCATTTATTTAGTGTCATATGCCGTTCATATTTATGCCCCGCATATGGCTCTGTTTAGGCACAGCTCAGCAATAGGAAGTTAGGTCGCCCACATCCCTAGTTTCCCTTTATAAGGGGGCAAGAACATGCCCTCATCTAATATAAATGGCTGGGTGCGGGAGTGTGCTTTTGCCCAGAGATGCTGGGGATGTGGCTGCAGGTGTTTACCTTGCCATGGGAGCCAGGACAAAGGTTTGGCGACCAAGGAGGGGTAGTCACACAGCGGGGCATCATCAATTATCAAAATAATGTTGTGAGATGAACATGGATGTGGGGTAGGACACATAACTAAGTGCAAATCTTTATCACTCTGAGTGCCAATCCCACCCCCTACTTTTTTTTTTTTTTTTTTTTTTTTAATTGTAATTTTTATTGAGGAGACAGGGATTACAGACATGCTTCGTCAATACAGGCATGGCAAAGTATTAATCATATCAGGTATACACATCGTATAAACACTGCACAGTAAGGCGACCGCTTTCAGGGGAATAGTAAGCTAGAGGATTCTGACGGGCCTGCCGCTCAGCCGGAGGGGCCATCAAACATCATCCAACGCCCTGGGAGACCAACTGTACAGCCAGCCCCCACCATCACAACCGCCATTGATGTTCCCCGCACCGACCACCGTCAATTAAAGCTTGGAAGCCATAGTCCATAACCCAGGTCCCTGCATTTCTTTAAAGCAAGAACAAGACAACATAGAACATAGCATACCACAAAGAAGAAGAGAAAGGAAATAAAGAAACTGAAGAAAAGGAGACAGGGGGGGAGGGAAGATACCCGGGGGGAGGGAGCTGGGTGCAGGGGACACCGGGGAGGGGATCCGCAACAGGTTATCATGACGTCATTCCTGAAGAAAGCCCAGATAGTCCGCCGAGAGGGTAAACTGATCCCAAGCGCACCAAGTCTCCCTGTATTTGTCAAATGTTCCCTTCATTGAGGCTGTAAGTTCCTCCATCCTACATACGTCTCTCACCCTAGACAGCCACAAAGCCGTAGAGGGAGGATCCGGCGACTTCCAACACGCAAGTATACATGTCTTCGCGGCGTTCAGCAGTGGGGCGGATAGAGGTCGGGGCCAAGTTAAGGAGGTAAGCGGCCGGATCCACTCCCAAATCGATCCCCGTCAAGTGAAACACTATTCTCCGGACGTTACCCCAGAACTTGGTGAGGCCAGTGCATTCCCAGAAGACATGGATCATCGTGCCCTTTTCACGCGAGCACCTCCAGCAGAGAGGGCTGGAAGAGGGAAACATCTTTGCCAGCCTAGCTGGCACATAATACCAGCGGGACAAAATTTTAAATGAGGTTTCCTGGTACCTGCTGGAGATAGAGGATTTGTGAGCTAGCTGAAACATAGCTTGCCTCTGTTCCACAGAGAAGTTTCTGTTTAGCTCTCTCTCCCATCCCTCCACGCAGGGGGGCACAAACGTATCCGGGGGACTAATAAGCAGGGAATAGGCAAATGACAGAGCCCCTCTAAAGTGACCCTCCCCTGAGCACCACCCCCTACTTTTTAATCCTAAGGAGTTAAGTAGTGAATTTTTTTATTTTTGTACTGTAGCAAAAAGTCCCACTGACCTTCATTGTCTACCTAGCTGGTGATTTAACCACTCATTCTCGAGCTTTTTTTCATCTAAAGTAATTTTTATTTCTACCAAAATAATTTTTTTTTCAAATACTGAATCGACCGCATTGTATTTTTCATGTGCTAATGCGTGTGCTTGTTGCTTACAGCAGCTTTAGAAACCAGTACAGGAAAAGTCTACAGTCACGGCCTGCTAGGATTTTCTTGGTGTCAGTTTTGGCTCACATTACATGCTAATATTAGCAAGAGGAGTTTAGAAAACAGATTATTAATGGTACCCGAGCACACCTCTACATATGAACACCCGTAAATACAGTATATATAGACTTCAGAATAGAGTTTGGATCCTCCTTCTTTTTTTTCTAATGTAGTAAATGGTGATTTGTGAAGGATGAGTCCTATCTACAACTGAACTTCACACTCTGAACCCTGAAGGTTTAGTCTGACACAGGACTTGATAAAATATTCATATTCATATTCAATAATCACTATATGGGATATAGTGATGGGATAATCACTATATGGGATAAATTGATATTGTACATTCTGGGCCCTGCAGTATAACAAACAAGGCTGGCTCTGTATTGCAGGGGAGGGAGCAGTAAGTCAGTAAACTTAAAGTGGACCAACACCCAGGATTTTGACTATCCTGGGTATTGGTCCACTTCCCCGGGGCACCCCGATTTGGGGTGCCCCGCTGCCTGAAACCCCCCCAAACACCCCGAAAACTCACCTCTCCACGCTCCCACGTGAGTGCGCTGTCCAATGCCCGCCGCCGGACAAGTGACGTCCGTCGACGGACAAGGGATCGCGCCCGCCGCCGCCTCCCACGCGTCACTCTTGATGTGTGCGCGCCCGGGCCGGCCATTCAGAGACGGCCGGCGCGCACGTCTAGAGGAGCGCGAGAGAGGCGGCGGCGGCGGAAGCAGCGGCTGGAGAGGTAAGGATTTTTCGGGGTTTTGGGGGGGTTACACCCCGCGGGACATCCCGATCTCGGATGTCCCGCGGTGTGTGAGGTGATCGGCCCGGGAATCTTATAGATTCCCGGGCCGATCACCCCTGGGTGTTGGCCCACTTTAAATGTAGCCTGCATTGTGGCTTCTGTATCAGGTTCAAGCGAGCTCTAGCCAAAAATGTGAACACTCTCTTTTTAGTCTATGCAGGCAATGTGTCTTTATCTGTAATGCTTTCCTGGTCTGAAGATATGATACAAATATCTGACACAAATGCCCACACTGCTTCATTGTGCTCCATTCCACTTAAAGCGGTCCTTCACCCTGAATAAGAACATATCTTATATGTTTCCCACACCCTGTACATAGTTTGCTCACATTAAAAATCATGCTACCTGCATCTACTGCATGTTATGAGCCTTTAAACATCCAAGATGGCGGCCCATGGAGCATCAGGCAGCTTGCAAACAGGAAATGGCTTCTGACTGTGTTGCTCTACATTCTGGGATTGCTGTCCTTTCCCTGACCCCAGCTCTGCTCTGTCTGTGCAAGGCACAGCTATAACCCACCCCCCACTTTATCCTCTCCTCAGTAAGTGTGATGTTTTTGAGTCAAGATGGCGGCGCATGTATCCTAGAGTCCTGAACAGAGTTGCAGCCCAGTAGGTGAAAGTAACTTACTTATTATTCTAACAACAATATATTCATTTTAGATGCTGGGGAATAGTTTAAGAGTTTGGGCTTTTCATTAAATCATGCTGAATGTCCGGTTTAAAGAAGAGGTACATGTCCCCCCACCGGGATTGCAGAGCCGGATCTACAGAACTTGTATTTACAGGCCTGTAGGGAGTTTAGCAGTTATTTGTCTTTTGTCCAGACAGGGCCATTAAAACTGACCTCCAGTCAAAAATTCAAAGCTTAGCAAATTTCCTGCCAAACCCCCTTCTGGCAGTCAGTGTAGTAAGCTATGTTGTGGAATAGCATGCAGATGCTGCGATCCTAAACTGCATGCGATCGGCCTTCTCGCTACACCTGACAGCCCTGTTTCTGAAAAACCCACAGTCAAAATTGCCTTAAATCTTCCTGCGATTACCCCTTCTCTCGAGCTAGAAGTAAAACGCTATCCGCTGGAATGACTCATTGCTCTGCTCCGAGTGGAGAGTTCCTAGAAACATTGTTTCATCTGTTTAAAGTGGACCAACCGTGCCCTATGCAAGGTCAAATTTAATAATTATGCATTGAGAAGCCGAAAACGTAACTTTTATTCCAATTCTGCTTACTGTGGGATATAGTTATATTATGGTGCATAGATTGTATTATATGGAGGCGGAGGATAAGTCATAGTGGCGCAGTGGTATATAGGTGCAGCGACTATACAAACCTACATTAAAATAACATCAAATAACCATTAAAACTAAGCAGCATGAGACACTTTCGCACAATCTATAATTTTCAAACTGTATATAAAAACGTTCTTTAAGTGCTTCTGTTCCCTCATTGTAAGATTGGACTTCACGAGGCCATTTGTTTTTGTTGCCAGCCGGCATAACTGTAATTCTGACACCATTTTTGCGGTAGCTGGAACCGCACTTTGTTGTTTGGGTTTAGCGGCTACCCCCAGCACATTGCCGCTGATTCATCATTTAATATTTTGATTGGTGGTGCACTTATCTGCTGCATTTTTGAAAAGTGTATTTCTACCACTGCTTGGAAAGTCTCTACTGGGTATTAATATGATAAAATCCTTGATTTTTGAAGGTGAACCTTCTTAGTGGAAGGGCCTTATGTACGTCTCTGTAAGTCTCTCAATTCCATCAAAGGGATAGTGTCCCCATAAGAAGCCAATAGCCATTTCCCTGTCATTTCCTGTTGAGTAACATATAAAACCTCCCAGTTTTGGGTATCCCTGTCTTGCATACAAACGTATTTAAATCCAGAATCATGGAAAAAGATTCATGTTATATAATGAACAAAAAGACAATCCCATGGTTAGTCATTTTTAATTAAAATATGTGAAGAAAGATTCAAAATAGTAGATACAGGGCTAATGATTTTGTTGGACGTTCCCATACAGTGTATTTTTTTTGTTTTGTTTGTATCTGTTTCGATCTACGGGTGCACCTGGCCCTTGGCCATTTTTGCTTAAAGAGGAACTTTGGAGGCCCTGGAGTCTAAAAGACACAAAACTGCGATGTCCCACATTGTGAAACTGCCCAGATCCACTCGCCTTCTCCAAAGCCCTCCTCGTTGCGTCTCTGCTCTGCAGTCGCATCCCCGCACTCGTCTAGCTGTGCGCGCCCACACCCAGGCCTTTCTGAAGGAGCAGCGCGGGCATATCTCGGCTGCAAGGTGAGTGGGGGATGTGGCTGGCGGTGCACTCGGCTCCCTTGGGTGCCAAAGGTAGCAGAGTGACAACTAGCACGCTGGTTGGCTGAGTGGGATGCTCAGGCAATCAGCACGCTTGCTTTCAGCGCAAACCTGTGCCGTGCGATCGACTGGAAGGAGAGTTGATCGGGCGACCTCTGGAAACACAAACAATGGGGCATCGCCGCACCGAGGAACGACATGAGTGAAAGTGAAATTCCTTTGTGTTGTTCCTCTTTAACATCGGGTTGGATAAAAAATTACTGTCCTCACTGGTCCCGTCACCACCGCACAGAGACACAAAGCGGAATCCCCTGGCTCTGTGTGAGTGGGGCGGCTGGAGGGGCAGGGGGCTCCAATCCACCACACAGAAAGATGCAAAGCGGAATCCCCTGGCTCTGTATGGGTGGGGCGGCTGGAGGGGCAGGGGGCTCCGATCCACCGCACAGACGCAAAGCGGAATCCCCTGGCTCTGTGTGGGTGGGGGGGGGGGGGGGGGGGCAGGGGGCTCTGATCCACCGCACAGAAAGACACAAAGCGGAATCCCCTGGCTCTGTGTGGGTGGGGGGGGGGGGGCAGGGGGCTCTGATCCACCGCACAGAAAGACACAAAGCGGAATCCCCTGGCTCTGTGTGGGTGGGGGGGGGGGGGCTCCGATCCACCGCACAGAAAGACACAAAGCGGAATCCCCTGGCTCTGTGTGGGTGGGGCGGCTGGAGGGGCAGGGGGCTCCGATCCACCGCACAGACGCAAAGCGGAATCCCCTGGCTCTGTGTGGGTGTGGGTGGGGGGGGGCAGGGGGCTCTGATCCACCGCACAGAAAGACACAAAGCGGAATCCCCTGGCTCTGTGTGGGTGGGGCGGCTGGAGGGGCAGGGGGCTCCGATCCACTGCACAGAAAGACACAAAGCGGAATCCCCTGGCTCTGTGTGGGTGGGGGGGGGGGCAGGGGGCTCCGATCCACTGCACAGAAAGACACAAAGCGGAATCCCCTGGCTCTGTGTGGGTGGAGGGGGGGCAGGGGGCTCCGATCCACTGCACAGAAAGACACAAAGTGGAATCCCCTGGCTCTGTGTGGGTGGGGCGGCTGGAGGGGCAGGGGGCTCCGATCCACTGCACAGAAAGACGCAAAGCGGAATCCCCTGGCTCTGTGTGGGTGGGGCGGCTGGAGGGGCAGGGGGCTCCGATCCACTGCACAGAAAGACGCAAAGCGGAATCCCCTGGCTCTGTGTGGGTGGGGCGGCTGGAGGGGCAGGGGGCTCCGATCCACTGCACAGAAAGACGCAAAGCGGAATCCCCTGGCTCTGTGTGGGTGGGGCGGCTGGAGGGGCAGGGGGCTCCGATCCACTGCACAGAAAGACGCAAAGCGGAATCCCCTGGCTCTGTGTGGGTGGGGGGGGGGGGGGGGCTCCGATCCACCGCACAGAAAGACACAAAGCGGAATCCCCTGGCTCTGTGTGGGTGGGGCGGGTGGAGGGGCTCCGATCCACTGCACAGAAAGACGCAAAGTGGCAACCCTGTTTCCGTGCGTTCTCTTGACGCTCAATCCAAATAATGGGCGGGCAAGTGGCAGACGCGCACAGAGGTGCCGGTGGTCTCACAGAAACCAGCAGGGTGGCACTGGAATTCCGTTCTAATGCCGGTACAGGTTGCATAAGCAGTCACACAGATGGTGAGCTTTTTATCACAGTTCTTCAGGACATAGTGAAAGCTCTGTGGCGCGCACACAAACACACACACACACCCCAATTTAGACATCTTTTTTTCTATAAAGGTGCCAGTCACCCTGATAAATCTGTGTCTGAGTTGGCAGTGGGTGAGTGGTTTCTGGCAAAGACTTTCCATGTACACCACAGGTCGCTGCACCAGCAATCCCCACATGCTTCTATTTAATTTAATAGACATTTAGAATTGTAACATGAATGGTTAAAGTAATACCATTTATTGGCTAATTAAGTAGCTTGAGAGGACATGCTTTTGAAGATCTTCAGACCTACAGTTTGGTAACTTGCAGTCACACATTTATACACAGATTTTCCACAGCATCTGAAATGAAACCTGAAATTAAATTGTCAATGATTCCCCAACCATTAGCAGGCTGGCTGTGGGGGGCTGCGTCTTATATTCACCGGCACTTTGCATTCGCTGATAAACCCTCTTGAACATGAGGGTGGTCATAGCCAAGTGGTAGGGAATTGGCTTTGTGACCAGAGGTTTGATTAGCCAGTTTGATTCCCCGCCATGGGACGTGACTGAAATCCCTTTGAGCAAGGCACCTAACCTCCAATGGTTCCCCAGATGCCTAGTTTAGAGCAGCCCAATTCTCCACAAACATGTGCACATCACTGCCCATTAGAGTGTGTGTGTGTGTACACTGATATAATGTTATTCACTTGTGTGTTCACAGGAATTTGTTTTACAAAAGTCCATGGATGGGCAAAGTGTGGAGGCAAAAGTCCACGTGTGCTTAAGCACACAATGGAAACTATTAGTGGAATTGCTATTGAACTTGCTCTTTATTCCAAGTATACAGCACGTCCTGTTCCAGAATAATCCTTACACATGGGTAATACATCCACAAGATGGCGCTGGACTGCAGACAAAGACCACTCCCGGACCCTTAACCCTTTAAGTGCCAGCCTACCTAGATTTTTTGTCACACTCTGTTGCCGGACTACTTTTCACGTTTTTGCGCTACACATGTTCAACCTTGATTTTTGAAGGGATTTCCAGGGATTTTCCAGGAAAATTATATATTGTTTTTTTTCAGCAGAGTCTGGGCTTCAACATGAAATGTCTTGTTTGGCCTTTTTTAGTGTATTCTCAATACTTTTGGATAAAATATTTGCAAAAAAATAAAAAAAATCTATTTTTTACAATTTGTAGTGTTTTTTGCGATTAAAAATGTAAGTTTGTTAATAAAACCTTATTGCGTGTGAAAGCCCTATTTCTCCCGGTTACAACGGTACCACATATGTATTGGTATCCACCCTTTCCTGCTCAGGAAACTTCCCCCAAACTGAAACAGCAGTTTAGGAGATTTCAGATAGGATACAACTATGCAATATGATTGCATAGTTGTAAGGGGTTAACTTTAAAAAAATGACATAGTGTCCCCCCTCCCTCATCGTTAGTGGCCCCTGGCCCTGCAGGCTAGTAGCCCATATAGCCACTAAGTGGCCTGGGCACTTCTGCCCCCCCCCCTGGCCGTTGGGGAGGCAGGTAATGGGGGGCTGGGGGTTATGGCAAGTCACCCGCTAGCCGCAGGTGATTGCCAGCCCCAGAGCCTTGTGAACTGGTATAAGGGATCTCATGGACCCCTTACCAGTTCACAAATAGTTAAAAGTAAAAAAGACACAGACCCATATTTTTTGGTATTTTTTTTTTTTTCACTTCCTCTGATCCCGTGTCCCGCGCCGCTGCAGATGACACTTGTCGGTAGTGATCGGAGCAGGGAGGGTGGGAGACAGGGAGATCAGAGCCTCCCTGCCTCCCACCCTCCCTGCTCCGATCGCTACTGACAAGTGACAGATCGGAGCCGGGTGCCGGTATACGATATGACATCATCCACGGGCGAGGGCCCGTTGCTGGGTCCTCACCCGAAGCGTGGTAAGTCCCCCCCCCCCCCCCGGTGAAGAGAAGACCTGGGGAGAGCGATCGGGTTGTCAGGTGAGTTTGTGTCATCTTTAATTTTTCTTTCAGATGGCGTGGGGGGGGCATTCCGGGCCCCCTCCCTGAAGATCAGAGGCCCGGGGGCGGAAATCAAACAGGTGATGATTGAAGAGAATCGCTGGCACTTTCAAACGAGGGGTCAGGTAAGTTTGTATCTTTTTTACTGGTCTCTCAACCGCAGGGTGTTTCGGGCCCTGTGTCACAAGTGGGGGACTCTGGAGGTGGATCTCTTTGCCTCTCGGCACAATCACAAGCTCCCAACCTTTGTATCTCTGTCTCAGGATCCTCTGGCCCTGGCAGTGGATGCCTTGTCCCTTGCATGGAGGGATCTGGGTTTTCTTTACCTGTTTCCCCCCTTCTCCATGGTGGGCAAGGTAGTGCGCAAGCTGGCTCTAGAGGGGGCACCAGCAATTCTGGTGGCCCCAAGGTAGCCAAGACTGGTTTGGTTCGCAGACGTCGTAAGATTGGCGGTAGATCAGTACTGGCTGCCCCTGTCTCCGGATCTGATCTCTCATGGTCAACTGTGTTACCCCAATTTACAAACGCTTGCTTTGACGGCGTGGCTGCTGAAACCTTCATCCTGAGGGAGGAAGGTTTGTCTGAGGCGGTTATTCAAACCTTGATTAGAGCTAGGAAGAGGTCTTCTTCTACCATTTACTATAGGACTTGGCGGTCCTATATTGACTGGTGTGAGGCTAGGGCCTTACCTTGCAGAGTGTTTTCGATTCCTAGGATTTTGGAGTTTCTACAACATGGTCTGGATCTGGGGTTCCAGCTCAGTACTTTTGCGTTGCATCCTCTGGTCAAGATTTTTTTCCAAGGGGTCACTCATGTTCGGCCCCCTAGAAAGTCTTTGGTTCCCGTTTGGGACTTAAATTTGGTTCTTTCGGCCCTCCAGGGGCTTCCCTTTGAACCAATGCAGGATGTGGCTCTTTCTGTGCTCACTCAAAAGGTTGCCTTTTTGGTGGCTATTACCTCTGTTCGGCGTGTATCTGAATTGGCGGCCCTGTCTGTTCAGGTCCCTTACTTTGAGAGACACCAGGATAAGGTGGTTTTTCGCTTTAAACCAGATTTCCTTCCTAAGGTGGTTTCTGCCTTCCATCTCAGTCAGGATGTAGTTCTCCCTTCCTTGTGTCCTAGGCCTAGCAATGACAAGGAGAGGGTTTTGCACTCTTTCGATGTGGTTCGTTGTGTGAAGTACTATTTGGATGCTACTTCTCCTTCTCGCAAGACGAACGCCTTGTTCGTGGTGCCTTCTGGGCCCAGAAAAGGTTTGGCGCCCGCCAAATCTACCATTAGTAAATGGATACGCCAGGCCATTGTTGGGGCCTATTCTGCTAAGGGGGGGGTTCCTCCTTTTAAGATCACTGCTCATTCTACTCGTGCTGTTGAACAAGTTTGTAAGGCTACTACTTGGTCTTCCGTTCATACTTTTTCAAAGTTTTATAAGGTTGATGTGCGGGCCTCAGCTGTTTTTGCTTTGCAATGTTTGTGCATTTTTGCCGTATTGGGATCCCCACCCATGATGGACACTGCTATTGGATGTCCCATATGTCATGAATAGTGGAAGCAGGGTGTGTGACATACTTGGAATAATACCATTTTGTGATTACTCACCTTTAAAATGGGTATTATAAGTATGTCACACACCCCGCTTCATCCCGCCCTTTTTGTATTCTGGATCCTTTATATGGTGAACCTTTTTATGGTTAAGAATGTTTTATTAGCTCTTCCTGGTCCCCTTACTGCTGTCATATACTGGGGAATGTGTGGGAGGTCCCAGGTATTTATGGACCGGGAGGGGCTTCTTTTTTACTTTCATCTCTGCAGAAGTTCGCCCTCTACTGGACCATAACCCATATGTCATGAATAGTGGAAGCGGGGTGTGTGACATACTTATAATACCCATTTTAAAGGTGAGTAATCACAAAATGGTATTTATGGCATTTTAAGTCCTTATTTTTGAGCAAATCTCCCACTGAGGAAGTAATAGTTGTTCATCTGCAACTGCAAAGATAAAGGATTAATAACCCTGGAACCACTTTTTATTGTATTTTTAATTTATTACCCTGTTTAAAATACAGGATGATTTATGATGGTGCACAACATTTTGCTTTTGTACAGTGGTTAGTACCTGGTCATGACGGATTTACAGTATTTACGGTAATCATTAGAGTATAGGATGTGGCTGTTGTAGAGGAGTTAGTTACACCTTTAGCTCTTGTTACTATGTTATTTGAATCATCCAGAGACCTTATACCAATGACACACTACATATTCTATTTACATGTTTGAAGCTATTCTTTTTTTCATTTGTGTTACAATGGACTAAAATGGGGGATTTACATACTATTTTTTGATAATTATATCTGATATTCGGATCAACTATATATACACTATAAAAAAACAAATCTGGTGTAAGATTGTGACGTGAAGCGATCACATGCCCGGGAATCAAAGAAAAAGTTCAGTTGATCACTCGCAATGTTGTTATGAAATGTCACAAAAAACAGTATAGCATCTTTCTAGGTTGTGGCAGTGAATGCTGAATGGTCTTATTTCAAGCCTGTGCTAAAATCTTATTACAATTCTTCTGATGTGTGTTTATGCTTTTTGCCCATCATACAATGCTTAAAGTGGATCAAAACCCCGGGTGACCTACCCTGGAGTCTAAAAGATGCCCCACTGTGTGAACCCATCCACTCGGGTCACTGCAAAATGTTTGCTCTGGCTTCCACGGTAATGTGAACAATTCCAGCTGCATGCCCAGCATTTCTGCGCTGGGCACGCTCTGAGCCCAGTCGTTGAGATTGGCCAGGGCAAGTATCAAACCCAGGATAATAAAAATCAGTTTTTGTTCCACTTTAAGTCAAAAATTAATGGTTCCCCACAGTTTGGCCCAAGGGACTCAGTTTCTCCTTGTGTAATTCTTTTTCTTTCTTCTTCCAAGTTTGATGGAAATGTTGTGTGGTGTTTTCGGTGACTCCTCCCCTTGCAGTCTATCTATCTAACTTTGAGATTATTGATTATTCTTCTAAGTGACAACCCCATATCTAGCACGTCGGCTGAAACTGTGTGTGTTAACTGTCTGCCCTGTGCTAGCTACGGGGTGAAAAGGGGGGTTTCCAGAGTCCCTAGAGCGACTAGTGTGGAGAGGGGGAGTGTGTGGAGTGCTAGGTGGGAGCGTTGGGCATGCAAGGTATGCTCTTTTACTTACCTAGCCCCCCTTGCTCCTACACTGCAGCAAGTTTCCTGACCCCCCGATCCACAGCTGTCTGGTTTTCCTCAGCATGGCGGCTGGAGTTGTGGCGGCAGCGGAGCATGGATTGGGGAAAAGAGGAAGGCATTATGCTCTCCGGCCGTTCCTCTTTCTTTTGGTGCAGGTCTGGTCCCGCCAAGATGCCAGTCACAGCCATGTCTGCCTGCATGCCCACACACCCAACCACCTGCATGCCCATCTACTCACCCGCCTGCCTGCATGCATGCCCACCTACTTGCTTGCCAGCCCACCTGCCTGCCCACTTACCATCATGCCCACCTATCCACCTACCTGCCTTCTGGTCACCCACCCACCTATCTTCCTGCTTGCCCACCTACCTGCCTGACCGTTCAGCCACCTCCTTTTGTCCACCCACCTACATGCCTGCCGACCAGCTACCTATCCGCGTCCCTACCTACCTGACTGCCCAGCCACCTACCCGTCTGTCCGCCTGCCTAACATGTTTCTACTCCTTTTATATATTAGACTATTCAATATCGTACATTTTTATATAACAAAAAAGATAAGCAATAAACTTTTACAAAGGTGAGTTTAGTTTAATTTGATCAAGATATATTTGTGGGCATTTTTTTTCTCCTGAAATATAGCTTAATAAACATTTGTTTTACACAAGCAAAATTGTATTTAATGGATACAATGTTATCGCTGCACATTTACAAAAGTTACATTCACAGAGCTCTTTAGGCCTGGCATAGTCCCTAGTACTTTCTTGTAATTAAGTTGAGTAATTGTGGCTACATCCCAAATGTAGGATTTCCTTACTGTTTGGACAGATTAGAGATCTCAAAGGCAACAGCCGAAGACAAAATCGATGTTCAGAATCAATGCTTCATACTTCCATTTATCTTGGTTTGCTATCATCCTTGCTTAACTCTGATGAAAGTCTTAATGGAATAATAACAACGTATAATGTATATTCCACCTTGGGCCCTGGCACCTGTTTGATGGACATCTTGATAATGGAGATGGCTGATTCTTCACATTGCTTGGTTTACACAATTGTTGTTAAACTGATTACTGAAAGAAAGCTATGTACTTCTGTAAAGCAAAAGTACAATTCTCAATTTGTTATATTTGGATACAGTTTGCTCCCTCTCATCTTAATGCATTTTTTAGCCCAACGAGTTATTGGAGATGGGGTCAGTAATAAATAAAATAGGAAAACAGTGTTTTGGTCTTATTATAGAAATTTCAATTCAATTGTGGTTTTGAACCTGTTGTGGACAATTGCCTTTACTTTTTGTCTTCAGTAAAGTAACAAGGATATTTATCTAACAGGCTTTTTTTCCCTCCTACCATAACTTCATTTCTCTTCAAATGTACTTGCCGTGTGGCATGATTGAATGACTATAGAGAAATTAGACATTATACTGCCTCCAGTCTAATTTATCTCTTTTCTCTTGGGTTTTGTAACTCCTTTCTCTTTTTGTCAACCTCCCCTGATCTCTACTCTTCTATCACATGTTCTCTGACCTTATTACATTCCTACAAAGCTCTTAGCTGACCCTGCATTCTTTGCAGTACTATTTAGTGTACTCAAGCATGGTTTTACAGTCATCCACAGATTCTGTTATGTTGCATGTAGCATTTCCCAAAACGCACCACAATGCAGCGTATTGATTTGAAGGTGCTCATTGCTTTCAATGAGCACAATTCTCTTTCTGAACCTGTCATGTTTCAGTATTCCAATGCAATCAGGAGGGCGGGAGAACCTTAGCCTGCTTTGTACATTGCCCTTTTTCCTGGCTGTTTCTTGATCATCCTTATCTTTGCTTTTTCAAAATAGTGTATTTACCATTGTTGTACAGTACTTCATGTATTGACCCTTTATTGTTCATCCTCCTGTATGGCCCCTGATTTTGCCTGATCCTGGTACTGTCCTGTCCTGGCCCATCAATACTTCTGTCTTTTTTATTTTTTGTTTACTGCTCTGCTGAAGAAAAGTTGGCATTTGGTTTGAGGGTTTTGCAGTTGTCTTAAACTAATTTCTAGGCCATTGAGCTCTGGCCTTATTTGTATATCTCAGTCTGGTTAAAAAACCTCCTGAAATGGCTGCCGTTTAGCCATTTACAATTTGGCATTTGTTTCCATAAGCACTTAGCCTGTCTGAGAATCAGTGTTCAGCAGTCTATCTCACCACTGAGCATGGCACATGAAGACAATAAAACTACTAAGGGCACTTTAAAATAAGATTAGACGCTCAAAATGGTGACCTCTTAAAGAGGACTAATCACTCCTCTGCAGCCGCCCTGGAATCTAAATGGTTCCAGGGCCGGCCGTTAGCCTGCCCCCAAGGAATTCTATACTGGATGCCCTGCTGTGTGAAACCCCCCAGAGGCTCCCACAACGCGGTCTTCACTGGCGGCTGCATCCCCAGCCTCCCTGGAGCTGTGTGCATTCCCTGTGCCCAGCCATTCAGATAGGCTGGGGTTGCGCATTCGACAAGGAAGCCGGGAATGCGGCCGCATCGTCACCTGTTAGTAGTAGCATAAAGCACGGACTAGAAAAACACCCACATATGCGCCATGGGAACAGCGGAAAGGTGAGTGACAGTGGTTGATCTGTGTCTCACAAAAGGCCTGCATCTTATATCAGGATGCCCCCGGGGTAGGGGCCAATCACCAGGATAGTCAAAATCCTGGTGATTGGTCCACTTTAAAGTGCAGTACTAGCACTGAGGATCTGTAAATGTTTCCCACCCTTACTACCCACCCCTGGTCCCATGCAGTTGGAGCAACTGAGACTGGCTGGTGGTCCCCAACACTCTTCATCAGGGCTTGCCAATCGGTCAGGTTTTTTGGATTTCGACATCGATGCACAGGGGTAAGTAAGGGGTTAGTAGTAGTGTAGCAGTACAGCAATAGAGCTGGCTTCGTGGAGATCCACAAACCTTGACCTGTTCCGGGGCCTTGAGGAGGGTTTGGGACCCCTGCCATCTCGACCACCAGCCAGTGTTCCAGGTGACTATAGACCAATCACCTACACCTGTACAAAAGGCCTGCATTGTGATGCCTTAAAAAACTGAGGCAGCACCCCACTGCAAAGATGTAAATCATCATGTAAACCCTCAGATCTTGGCTCATAACCCTTCCAGGAAGCTGAGATACTATGTTTTGCTCACATATTGATCCAGTCCAAAGAATGAACAAAACCATCAGGACTTTTTACTTCAGTAAGATGGGCCTTTTGTTCTTCTCTTAGCACTTATCCTAACAGCACATCTTTTGGTGCATTTAGCACATACTGTAGGTGTGGCTTTGTTTTTTTATTAAACATGCAGCAAAGGAAAAAATAGCTTCCAGCACAGACTGAAAATCTGCTAAAAGGTAGTTTAATACAGATCATTTCTGTCATACCTGTTTGAAATGTGTTGATTATAAGTTGATTATAATAGACGTGAAAGATCATTGATGTGCTTTATTGTACAGTGTTCATGCTAGTTGTGGTATGTTGTGAACAACCTGTTTATTTTCTTTAATAAACTGTAAAGGTTACGGTATATTCAGTCTGTGCTGGCATTCGAAGAAATATTGGAATTACAAGTGATTCACTCTCCATGGTCAGGCCTGAACTTCTGCATGTTTTTTTTTTTCCGCTGAAAATGCTGCTCAAGCTTTCACTACAATAAAATTGAGAGTAGAAGAATAACAAGCCCAAACAAAACAAGTGACAGCGACTGCTGTGATTATTGTTCACTAATGTTTAAAGGGTCATTTATCCAGTCTGGCTACATTCCTGGTTTTGGTGTGTTTTATGTGTTGAGTCGCTTCTGTAATACACAAGTTCAATTTGGGATTATTAACAAAGAGCCTATCTTGTATGTTTCCCCCCTCACCCTACATACAGATTGCCCACATTAAAAATCATCCTACCTGCACCCATTGCATTTTTTTAACCTTTTAACATCCAAGGTTGGCGGCCCGTGGAGTTTCAGGCTGCCTGCAGACAGGAAGTGGCTTCTGACTATGCCGCTCTGCATTCTGGGATTGTTGTCTTTTCCTGACCCAATCTCTGCTCTATGTGTGCAAAACACAGCTATAACCCACCCCCTGCACTTCCACCGACCCCCTCCTCTTCTCAGCATGTGATGATTCTGAGCCAGGATGGCGGTGCCCGTATCGGAGTCCTTAACATAGCTGAAGCCCGGTAGGGGAAAGAATAATACGTAAGCGACCAAAAATTTAAAATCTAATATATCATTATTAAATATATAAAATATATAAATTTAGGTGCTGGGGAATCATTTTTTAAGGGTTTGAGCTTTTCAGTAAATGATGATCATTTCATTAAACTATGCTAAACCCGGGATTTTCACTTTCCTAGGCTTTCGTCCTTCTACCTGGGGCACCCCGGTTTTGGGTTTCCTGCTGTAGGAACCCCCCTAGGATGCTGTGCTCACTAACCTCTCCTCAAACCCACGGTGCGGCTAGAGCAGCCTGCTGGAATCCTAGCTGCACTTGCGGCTATCCTGGTTTGTGATGCCCCTGCGGGAGGGAATAAGCCTGCCCTGGAGTGTCATAGACTCCAGGGTGGGTTTTGTTCCACTTCAGTTATTTTTTAATGGAGATAAGAAAATCCATTAAAATTTTGTTCATCATAAAAAAACTTGCCGCACCACGATCCAGCGGCACGTGTGGGCTCTCCTCCAATGAGAGCCGCGTGTTGGGTCCACCTCATTCGGCAGGCGACTCTCATTCAAATCAATGGGGAGCATGTGCTGCTGCATCTCTAGTGCGCATCACTGGGATGTAGGGAATGAGGCAGCATGCATGCGTCGTTAAAGCGTGGCAATGTAAATTTATTCAGGGTTCCCAGGGGGTTTCACACTGATTTTGGATTCCAGGCCAGCTGCTGGTCGGTTTTATTCCACTTTAATACACAGCCAATCAGGGTCAGGAGCTGAGCACTGTATGAGTGGCATGTCAATCAACCAATCTCTGTGCAGTGGTTGTGCTGCTGTGGCAGGGATCGAGTCACTGACAGTTCACTCATCCTTCGAGCTGGCAGCCATGCAGCAAGACCTTGTTTCCCCTGCGATTGGCCTTTTTTTGGTCCGTGTATGTGTATAAAGATATAGACAATCTTTAGATCGGAAACTCGCAAGGGAAGGCCCTCTCTACTATTGTATTCCTGCATCATTGTGTTTATTTACTTCTTACATTTAATTTATAATATTGTGTGTTGTATGCGCATTGTTATTGTTTTATGCACTTACTTCTGTACTTCCACCTTATACAGCACCACAGAATGCAATGGTGCTTTATAAACAAACAATATATAACTAATATTTAAAAAATATTATATATATATCTACTGTAAAACATTTTTCTTTTAATTCCTGTGTAAAGTTTCGTCGATGATGAAGCTACTGCGCAACTTTTATTTTCCCAAAATAAAAACTTAGATTTTCTAAATAATGAATGTTTAATTTTCCCCTGGCAGCCTCTTCATCTGTTGATGGCAGACTTGGCTGAAATTGGAGTCGTGGTGGCTCCAGCACTGCACAGTACCAACAGGGACTTAATGGGTAACTCCAGTTTCGATTGCATTTTCGAAAGTGTATATTTTTGCATGCCAAAATGATGTCTTAAAGGTGCTGAGCTGATTTCGCATTTTTTAATTTCTTCTAACGTTAGCCAATGGAAACAGATTTCACATGTTGCTATTGGCGATGTAAAGTCAGCACTTGGTGTACGTTTCCAATAGCAACCGACTGCAGATAGTTGGACAGAACAATATTTAGTTGGGCAAGTGTAAGGGCGAGTGAGCTCCTTCACCTCACCAGTGGCCATAGCAGCAGTGTTCTGTTTGTTCAGAGCTCACTTTTCTCTTCTTGGTGTACAGACTTGGCGTACATTGCCAATCGCAACCTATTGCAGGTACTATAAACTGCTTCCATAAAACACACACAATTTCTAACCTAGAAAATAAAAACTACTATATCAGCTCAACACCTTGAAGACATCTTTTGGCACACAAAAATTCCATCAAAAGTGGACTTGCCCTTTAAAGTCGCCCCGTGAGGTCTACCATGTACAGAAAAAAACAAACTCTCCTACCCCCTTGCTATCCTTTATTTGATTAAAGAGAAACTTTGGCAATCCGAGTTCCACTCTTTGGGCCATCCTGAATTTGGTTACCCTGCTGTGTAAAACCTTCCTAGAAGCCCTGATACACTCACCTTCTCCCGGAGCCCTCACTGTGTTCCTGCGCTGCGGCACATCCCCACTAACCTCTAGGGCACTCATGCCCAGCCATTCTGAATGTGCGGGGGGTTCTGGCGGCGCTCTGTTCTCCCTTTGGCGCCGCTCGGATGCTTCGCCATCAGCTGAGCCAAGTAAAAGCGAGCATGCTGATTGGCTTAGTGCATCTTTCAGCCAATCAGTGCACTTGCTCTTGTCAGAGTCTGCGCCGTGGAAGCGAAAGGACGGTGAGTGTACGTGTATGGCAACATGGGGCAATACACACTGAGAGGAACAACGCTCAGGAAAGTGGAGACAGCCCCGTTTTCTGTCTGTATTCTTGGCTGATGCATCCATTGTGCCGCAGAGAGATCATTGATTGTTTTGCCACCTACTATTAAAACAGAATGGTCCATTTGTTTTACAAAATGCATTAAGTAGGTACATTTGTGGTAAATAGAAGTGGAACTGAGCTGAGTTCCTGTGTATACCTGTGCTTTTAAAAACAAGCTGGAGGGAGATATGCTGTAAGATGTTTATAGGATTTGGCATCACGTGCACATAACTCGACAATTTACAGTATGTTGCAGTTATTTAGTGCCTCATTTACTGAAATATGTATAGTAATCATACGATTCTTTTTAATCCTAGCCATAATGGTTTGTCTGTTTTATCTAAATTTCCATAAATTACTCCTGTACTGCTACTTCCACAATCACACAAGGACAGCTTGTCCTCCTGCTGTGTCTGTTTGGCTTTCAGTTTAAAATATATTTGTATGTGTGTGTCCTACAACATTATATCTTCTCTTTTTAAGTGTGAGCAAAACATAAAAGCATTTTTTTTATTATTTGGGGAGGGGCGCTGAATGAGTAGTGTAGAAGAATTGCACCCTGTGAACATCTCTGGATATAAGATTATCATGGCTTTTTTTTGTTTGCTTGTTTGAGCTTACATTAACCTGTAGTTTTGTGTACAATGAAGCAAAATTGCAGCCAATGTTAAAAGGGCCAAAAATGTAATTGGAAGTGAACCTCACCCTCATTTTCTAAGGTTACAGGAGGACTATTGCAGAAAAATGGCCCAATGATAAAAGTCCATATAAATATTCTGGATGGTGTGAGGAGGGGTCACTTATGCGCCAGGCATCAAGAAATACCCTACAGGCTTGCTTCTTTCTTTTAATGGATGGAGGAGGAAATCTGTGTGGGGGACGGGTTCTGTCATCTCTGATACACTCAGAAACATGTTACCCCCTAGATTTTTCCAGAAGGAGAAAACAACAAGCTTGGCAGAAATTTTATTCAGTTTGGGTGTCTCTCATTTAAAATGTGTTTAAAATCCTTTTTAATATTACACAATGATACACCTCCTGCTACCAAGCCAAACGTGGGCCACTGTATTCTAAGCTTCTGTGGCTGCTAAGCAGTAGGGATAAGTGACCATCTCATGACCCAATCACTGCAGCAAACAGTAAAACAACACTTTAAGGCAACTTTTACACTGAACAAATACTATGGGGTGCACCACTATATCCTATACTAATGTGCTCACTCCTCAACAAATCCAACCATTTCTATGGGAGTGGCCGTGAAAAAACACACCTCCCTCCCCATAAGGAGCACCAAAGAAATGTTACTAACAACCTATATATGCAAAAATGTATTAATACATATAAGTACATAAAAATATACAAAACACACATAACACAGGACAATTAAAACCAAATGGCAGGTCCCTATTATTATTACTCTGAATATATTCTATTTAACTAACCCAAGACATGGGTAAATCACTGTAAATTTTCTGTGATGCAGTTGCTCCAGGAATGTGTGAAATCAATATGGGCAATCCTATAACTGTAAATAGAATACAGGAGTCTGTGTGCGCAGGGATAATAAATCCCTGCACCCACTTACCCCCGTACCTGTGCCGGCACCAAAGCGGACCCAAAATAGGTCCTTATATACTCATCAATGATAATGACCAATAATACCCATAATGATGAATTGAACAACCCTTAATAATTAAACCCTGTGCAAAACATCTGCAGTTTAAAGTGCTAAGTGCTAAAGTGCATACACACCATAAATCTAAACACAATACAAATAAAAATAAAACCTGTGAACAAAATCAACTAACTAAATATTAAGTAAAGTGCATACAAATATATACCCATAATTAATCAATAATAAATATTAAATATTGCATAAAGTACACTATAGATGGAAACATTAATGAGTGCTAAATATTAAATAGAAAACAAATAAATATTACTACAATTAATAATACAATTAATACATTTTTGCATATATAGGTTGTTAGTAACATTTCTTTGGTGCTCCTTATGGGGAGGGAGGTGTGTTTTTTCACGGCCACTCCCATAGAAATGGCAACTTTTACACTGCATTGAATGCGGGGTGATCGTGATGTACTCACCAGTAAAATGCTGCCCATAAAGATCTATGGCTGCTTTCACAAAAAGCCCTGGAAGCTGTGTTTTTGCAGGGATGGCATTTTGCTGTATAGCAAATAGAGATCTCTACTAAATGCGGGGGCAATCACTGCTACACATGGGCAATACGCGGTGCAGTGCCCATGAATGGGATGCAATGGAGCCGCCCGAGATGCCGCAAGATTTTGCAGAGCTGCGAGATCGCCATGGGACATAGAAGAGCCTGGCTAAGGCCTTTCTTGTCAGTTAGTGACGGCTAAGCTGGGTGGCATATGGATTGGGCCCTGAAGCAGCCAGATGTCGCTGCAACATGCAGCAAGGAAGACCATTCCCAATGACATGACAACTACTTATTATAAAATAATATAATAGGTTCTATTTGGGAGATGGAAGAGGCTACTCTCTACTGTTTTGCTACTTATGTGATGTGTAAGTGTCCTCATTCCTTTTTTACTAAGCAAACTTGTACAATCATGGCAGGACACATGACTGGAAGTGGGTCATCTGACGTTTGCAATACAATTTTAACTTGTATTTCCTTTATTAATTTATTAACCTGGATGTTTGCTTGCTATCCACGTAAGATTCAATCTTTGTTTTTCCGTATGATCAACCCACTGACCAGCTAGTTAGCCAACAGTGCTCAACAAATGAAAGCTTGTCAACTGATTGGCCTGCTTAGCACCAATAAAGCAATATGCATGAACCAAAAGTCTATATATATATTTTCTGCTTCTTCTAAATTTAGAGCCAAGCCTGTCATTACTAAAATTTGAATCTGCCAGATCTTTATTCACCATTTCAATCTGAGGCGGTAACAGGGCAACATCCATTTGGCATAAATGCTGGTATGGTACAAGTACAATAGCCTATGGACTGTGGATTGCCAATTTTAGAACAGATTGCATTCTGAAATATCTGATCCTGTTACTAGTTAAGGGCCACTCTAGTTATAATGTAGAATTGTACATTGAGGGTCAGTAAGTAGTAAATGACTTGGCCTAAAAAAATGTAATTGCATTATGCAAGATGAAACTTTGATTTTATAGACAATGATGTTTATCTAGCACCAGGGGAGATGGATTTTTCAGGATAAATGTGTGTCTGTGCTTTGTACAGCAGCTAACTGGTGTCAATAACCTGTTAATATTTTCTAAAAAGATAATGTTAATTGTTTAAGCAATATTGATATTTTAGATAACACAACTTGTTTTGTGGGAACTGCCAAAACCCGGGAGAAGTGTCAGATTTGTAAGTCACGGATATAATTGGGGTACAAGGACAATTGTATGAATGTATGGAAAAAAATATCACTATTTTCATCATCCCCAGTTTTGTTCCGACTCTATGGGGAATCTTGATTTTAAGATGTGTGAAATTCACCGGATCGCCCCTAAACTTACCTCTCCGGCAATCCCAGGGTGCAGTAAGTGCCCAGTGAATCCCTAGCTCTCAATCGTTTTTTTTTTAATGTTCCTTTAGAGCAACAAAAAATGCTGAATGGTGTGCATGCCACTGGCAGCTCCCCCGCTCCTCCCTGACACCTATTTTCTGTAGTGTCTCCCAGTATAATAATTAGGGGGCTGAATCGGGGCCATGCTATATCAGAGTTCTGTAAGTAGTTGACTACAGCCGGTAGAAGGTACATGAAAAAGAAAGTTAAAACAGACCAAAAGACAAAGCGCAGGTCCAGATGCTCCCACAGCGCACAGCCAACTACTGTTGGCTGTGCTACTGCCTTTGCCAGCCACCTAATGGTTCATGTAGTGTGGTAAATCAGACTACATGAACCAGTATGAAGCTGCGGATCACTGGCTGGTGACTTCAGTCAGCGTCCAGCAGTCTACGGCTGCAATCAAGGTCCGCCATCGCCGAAGCCATCTCGCCTCTCTCCCCAATGTCCCTACCATCTCGCCGCTGCCTCACACTGGGAGAAAAGCCATGTGAGGGATACATACTTCCACACTACTCCCAGGTGTAGCAAGATGGTGGCGCGGGAGCCAGCTGCCTTGGTAAGGTAAGTAAGTCATTAATAAGCATGCAGCGGTTGCATGCATATTAATGACCCTTTTTTAATTTTTAACATTGAAAGCACGAAAAAAAAAAAGAGACCTGAAGTCTAAAGATTTGGGACACCCTGCTTAGTGAAACCCCCAGGATCATCTGCATTCTCACCCTCGATCCCTGCCAACCTATGGCATGTGGGGGCCTCTGGCGACAACCCCAGAAACCCTCCATCCAATATCTTATTGGCTGGAGGCAAGTCAGTGCATCCTCTACCTGCTATCTCAGCAGAACAGAGCAAATAGGAAGCCTCAGCTATGCTAGCCTCATTTTTTTTTTTTCAATCCTGCCAAAGTGCACATTGGTAAATTCGCAGTATACATCAATATCCAGAATTTGTTTTGTCTGTATTGTGTGAGAATGTGAGGTGTTAACCTGTGCTCTCCTGCCATAGAACAGCTACATTCAGTATCTATCTATGATAAATGGACAGCATGATCATCATTTTTACACAGTGCATCATTAATGCAGTATCCATTGAGCACTGTATAGAGCGTCAAAATTAAAGATTGCCACGGGCAGGCTGATTCATTACTAAGGGCAGGTAGTGACAGATGAGCGTCTGTAGCGTGGATTTGAGAGCGACCGCTAGTAGTCGCTGTGCTCGGCCATGGATCCTTGTTTGAGAGTGCCTCAGTTGCTGGCCGGCATTGATGAATATGTTGTGTGAGTCGCAGTACTGCACTGTATGGGAGCAAACGGTAGTGCCAGCTCAGTGCGACCGCCTCACACCACATTCATCAAAAAAAGAGCCTCAAACAGCGCCGACGCTCAAAATCGTGTAGTTGTAGCCCATAGCGCCAGAGGCGCTTTAAACTCTGTTTTTGAACATGTATCCACTAGTAACAAAGCGATAACATATGGAATTACATTGTTATTACATTGTAGCATGAACACTTTAATACCAGACATGTAAGCACAATTCTGCATAAAAATATTAATCCCAAAAAATTTCAAAAATGTCGTTTTCTAGGCCAGGATACGTGTCAGAAAGTTTTGAGATTTTAATTTAAAAAAAATTGGGATCAGGAAAAGGGTTTTAAGAATCTTCCATAGAAATGTATGGGAGAGAGCCAGGTAGCGACAGGCTCTGCAAGGCTGAACGACGGCACTGTACGCTGAGCCTGGGATAATGATGAATCGTACGCTACATGGCATTGTTTCAGTGGCTCTATAGATTCGGCCTCATAAATGTGTACTTCCGTGCCGTCTACGGCGTTCACCTGGCGCTACCTGCCGCTTTTACAGGCACTACCTGGTGCTATCCCTTCATGAATAAGGCCCTTACTTGACAACAGGGAAGGAGGCCTTTTTTGTGGATGGGAACCAACTTAGATCAGGGGGGCCACTGGAGGTTTTCCTGGTGGGCCAGCCAGCCTGGTTACTTTGTATTTTGTTTTAGCAACTGTCTTTTCGTCCTGATCTATTCAACTGGCTTTCTGTCTCCAGTGAGCAAGCAGGAAGTGGGGCAAGATCTTACACTAACCCTATTTTTATTTACACTCAGCCAGTCAATCCTAGAATCATAATCCAATGATATTTCAGCCCAGTTTTTGGCTTGTTGTATATTTTTTTTCAAGAATTCTGATGAGCCCGTACTAGGGAACCCCCAAGATCTGCCAGTGCCAGCCCAAGTTGTCAGGCTTTGAGACAATTTGTTTAAGTTTTACTATCGATCTTTTGGAACATACTGATGAGAGACCCCAAAGGGTCAAAAGAATTTTGGAACAGGCCCGTCCCCAGAATTATCTTTCTTTTAACTCCTTGACTAGCCTCTTATGTGGATAGATAGAGTTTAATTTTATTCTAATATGCAGCATTGAAAGTAAATATTTAATGCTCATAAATCATTTCCTAGTTTTAAGTATAAAATTAGTATGCACCCAGTGAGAGGAACGTCATGCACAAATCTCATAGTGGCTCTTTTCTAAAAAATGAAGAGCATTCAACACGATTACTAGTTCAGTTTCCAATGAAATCTGGTTAGTGGCTATAGGAAACGCCAATAGTTTTTGCTATATCACTTTAACCACCATGGGGTCGACTCAGCACCAGGTGAAAAAAAAGTTCCGGGTGAAGGGAACTTTGTTTTATAGCCCAACTGCCTTCATATTTTTGTTAAGAAAACTGCCCTTCGCTTTCATTGTATGAGAATAGAACACTTTTTTTCACCTAAAGAGCACTTAATCTTCATCACTATCTGGTGTGGAATTAAGCCCTATGCTTAGGAATCTGTGCTCCATAAGTCCCATATTCATTATGGCTTAGGCATTTCCATTTTTTCTCAATCACGTAATGTCTATGTCTTATTACATCAGTACTCTGTATATACGCTTGATAATGTTATAACCGTATGATATATTGAGGGAGTTTTTACACCTTTAATATCAAGTGTATGTTCCCCATTCCTACTCTATGATGTCACATAAATGCAGTGTCAAGGAGTGTAAATGATTGCAGTTACCGTAAATGTTTTTAAAGCTTTTCTCATCGGATTCCAATGTACATACATACATCTTATACAAAAATGAAGAGTAGAAATTAAAACTGTTTCGGCCTACAAATGTTTACTAACCATGCACTGGGCTGTTCCTTTGTGTGCCCGCAGGTGCAACAATGTTGTTTGACACAACTAAATCTGCTAAACAATTTTCCCGTAATAGCCCAATAGGGACCATTCATTCACTTTTACATACATCCATGACGATTTCTTTTTCGACCGCACCATGGGACATAAAGCTATGCTAGTTGGAGAGTGGTAACACAGGGGTCATTACAGTTTAAAAAGAAATGTGAGCCAGATTTGAATGAATAGAAATGTCTTAACAAGAAACCATATGATCCCGCACCACCTTTGAATCAAAGTATGAATACTATACCCGACCCAAGGAGAATCTTAAAACCATGCAACAACAGCAGATAAGACTAATAAGGAAAGTGGTTCCAGTACCCACCAAAAATCCCCTTGGATCAGCACACAAAATATATATAATCAAACAATCTTCATGAATCAAATCATTATCCTAATTTATTTGATGAATTTAAAAAACATATATACATTCACAATACACCATTTAATACATAACATATACAAAAGACCATGTTAAAAAATCTCTCTGCGCAACGGGCCTGTCCCCTTTAAATGTGCAAAACCTACAAATAATCCATTTGAAATAACTCCCAACAGTGCATTTTTATCATTAAAATCTCTGTGCAAATAAAGTGAACTCAGTGCTAAAGTGCATAAAGTTGTTAATAATAAATAATAAGGTAAAAAAGAGAAAACAAACAACGAACAGTAAAGCCAATAGGCATACACAGTGAAAACCAAATGAGTTAAAGAACAATATCACCCTTAAGCAGGAGACTGCACCGCTGCGCCAACCAGACCTCTTATCCCCCACGCGTTACGTGGCAAACCACTTTCTCAAGGTGCCTGTGTCGCCTCCTCCTCCCCCCACCACCTTATAAATAAGGGAAATGACATCGCCCCACCCCTCCGCAATACGTGCTTCCGCGCGCCCGGCCGGCAGCCGCCGTGACACCCGAAAAGCGTGCGTCGGGGTTGGGCGCATTCCCTCCCCCGCAAGAACACACCCCTCGCCGCCTCCCACCAACAACAAGCCACGCCCCCCGTTCGCCCGCATCATACGGAGACGCAGCGTGAGTCACGCTGCATGTCTCCACGGAGAGGGACGCCGCGAGGTGGGCAGGGAGCGCCGGCGATAGCGGGATGAGGATGCGGCTACAGATGGAAAGGATTACACGGGGTGGAACAAGGTGTGGAAGCGGCACAGGGTACGTCTAGCCCCTCTACATGTAAATACACAAATAGAACACTAAACAAACTACATTATATACATTTAAAAAAGAAAAATTAACCTATACAGTACCCAATTTCTATCTCTATACTTTATTCAATACTATAATTCCCATATTCACAGACAATAAACATATTAATCTTACTCACATAATACCGGCTTCTAAGGATTCAAAATATGACCATACATAGATCATATGAGGACTACCAGGAAGGATAGGTTAGGATTATGCACAGGACACAGAGATTTGGTCGGTCAGTTGTAGACTTTGTGGCCAAGATGGATTTTACGCCAACGAACCAGGTGTGAAGCATTTCTCTCAATTCCAAGCAGAACTGCATTTAAAAACTAAAAAGTATTTTCTCCAAGGCTCCTCAGATAGTATTCCTCTACACCAACCGTTCCAATCTCTTCCTCTTTACTCTATTATTACGAATCTATAAAATATACAAATCATCAGAGATGTAAACAGTCAACACACCCGCACAAAGGTACTAGTCAAAACGTATTATTAATCAATGATTAAGCAATAATTAACGGCCCAAAAAAGGTTCAAATGATACCTCTTCATTAAGACCCAAAGGGAATATGGTGTTAAGTTTATGCATCCATTTTAACTCCTGTAGGAGGGTTCTTTTCAAATCCCCCCCCCCCCCTCAATACCCAAATGAACCTTCTCTAAGGCGGTGACCCTTAAGCTAGTACTTTGACCCTCATGTTCTCTCAAGAAATGATCCACCACTGTGGAGATATTCTTACCCCGAAGTTTGTCCCTCTCCGCGAATTTAATATTGGAAATATGGGATTGGACTCTCACCTTCAGAGCATTTTTTGTCTCTCCTACATAAGCCATATCACATCCACATTCTAGTAGGTAGATAACAACACTCTACGTACCGCAATTCAAAGATTGATTGATCCTAGATCTTTCCTTGATATATCTATTGGTTACCACATCCGTTTTCAACATATATGGGCAGATGCTGCAGTGACCACAGGCTCTGCTCCCCTTCGTTCTTTTCCCCTTGTATTCCTGTAGCCATGTATTCGGTCTAACAAAGTATCCCTCAAATTTGGGGCCCGTCTTGTCATTCGTACCTCCTGTCCAATAAAATCACAGATTGAGGGGTCAGAACTCAAAATACCCCAATTTTTGGACAAAACTTTCCGAATCGCTCCCCAATTACTGTTATATCTCGTAATGAATCTCACCATGCCATCCTTCTTCCGAGTTTTAGGGATAAGGAGACTTTTTCTCTCAACCTCTGCCAGATTCCGTTTTGTTTCCTTGATCAATCTTCTAGGGTATCCTCGTTCTACAAATCTTCTTGTCAAGTCTTGTGCGTGTATTTGATATTCCTCTTCACTAGGGAAATTTCTTCTAACGTGCGAGAATTGTCCCTTTGGGATGCCCATCTTCTGGTGACGAGGGTGGAAACTTTTAAAATGTAATAGGCTGTTTACAGCTGTTTCCTTTCTAAACAAGGTCGTCGAGACCGTCCCATCAGTTTCCAGTTGTATCTTTAGATCAAGGAAATGAATAGAAATGTAATTTTATTTCAGGTTAAGCAATCATGGTTGACTGGTAGACAGTATAACTTTTGCAAAGCTCTTGAAGAAAGTAAAAAAAAAAATCTAAATAGATTATAATAGATGCTTATTTAGAATGCATTTCTTTATTTTAAATGTTGTTTTGTAAACTATAACATGATATCAAAGCCTCATTGCACTGTACAAGTTGTATGTCATGGCAGCCCAACCTTATTTTCTCCTAGGCTTTATCTCTTTTATAAGCTTTCTGAGGGCTTGCTTTGTTTGCTAGTGCAAAGGTTGAATGGTTGTCTCTGGAAACGGTGATGTCTGTGTTATCGATCCAATTCCCCATGAGATGTTATCAGACACAGAATGTCAACTAGTTTTTTTTACCATCACAAGTGCAACTTTTTTTTTGTCTCATCAGTCACAGACCTTGTCTTTTGATAAGGAAAGCGTCTACTTTGATGGCTAATGGTTGCGCTAAAAAAGGGGCTACTTATGTTTTAGTTATAATTTACCTACTCTTATGATTAATATTCTTCACGTATCACCTTTTATTTGATGTGCTATACAGCCTGTTGTGTTTACCTGTCAAGCTGTCCATTCAGGGTATTGGGTTTTGCTTGTATCTGATAGGGCAGGAAGAGATCTACGATTCCTCTCCCATCCACAGATATAAGGCCCCAGTACATTTATTTTTGTTGGGCCGCCAACTGGTTATCTATCCACACTTACAGGCATCCACAGACGTGGTGTCCCTAAGAAAGGTGCTTCAGCCTTCTTCCATGACCAGACTGTGCCATTGTTCCACCAGTCTGTATTTTTTTTTTTTATTGAAAAAGCAAAATAATAACAATAAATCCACAGTCCTGAAGTCTTCTAGCTCACACCCTACATCTTCTCTGGCTGGCTACCTTCATTCCAAACTCACTAAACCATGTGTTTACTGTGTATACCTAGTGATTTTGCACTGTTAGCAGAAATTGCCTTCATTTATCACTTGTATAACTTCAAATTCAAACTCATCTACAAGTCAAAGTCAATATATATTTTTTTATTATTATTTATAAATAATATTATCTAAATATCAAAAGGTGAAATCACTTATTCACCAGATACCTCAATGATCAATGAACAGTAGCTGGATACAAGCATTCAGTACAAAGACCTAAAAATGTTGACAATAACAAGCCCTAACCAAGCTGATCCATGGTTCCTGGTTCATCGCTTATGAATACATCAGTATAAATATTTTTTCCAGGTCAGCTGACCCAGCCAACAACCACCATCAACACAATCTGATTTTTCAGGATATCTTGTTTTGTGGTTCCCACCCATTAAATATATGGCTCCCTTGGAGGCATGTCAACAATCATGCTCCACTTGTGTCACATCTACTGAGAGAGTGGGTTGGTCAGGACCAAAATCTTGGTCAAATTCAAGTGCCTGTTCTAGTATCTATATGACAATATATAGTTAGGCAGTGTTGCATTACACGTATGCAAACAGGGGCAAAATCACTACCCCCCCCCCCCCCCCAGAGTCAGTGGCAGTGCTTCTCAAAGGATTTGCTTAACATCATCAGTGTCTCACTGCGACACCTGGAGGACAGAACTGTGATTCATGCATTTGCTTATTAAAATGGACCAAAACCTATCCTGGGTTTCGGTCTTTGCCCCCCAGGCACCCCAATCGGGGGTGCCCTGCTGTGTGAAACCCCCAGGTCACGCGATCTCACTTACCCTTCCCCAGTCCTATGGCGCATGCACAGCCCTTTCATCCAGTCAGCATGCTCCGCTTGAGCACTTTCATCATTCACAAATGCCTGGTGTTGGTAGACACCCTGCTAAAGGGATAGCAGGGATGCGGCCGCTGCTCGCGCATGTGCAGTTGGACCGGGAAAGATTTTGGGTGACCTGGGGGGCTTAAGACAGCGGGGTGCCCAGGGGGGAGCAAGTATACCTGCATGGTTTTGGTCCAGTTCAAAATAAGGTAGTGAACCCAGTGCCCAATGGGTCCTGTGTTCCTCTAGGAATTGCCCCCCCCCCCACAGAAAAGCCCCAATGCTATGCTGAATTAGTTTGGCTTACATTTGCACTGGAAACCATTTTTATTTACCACAATGCAGGCAGATGTGTGAATGTACCCATTAAAAACTATTTGTCTGTGTTGTGACTGCACTGCAACATGGTGAAGACAAAGTGCTGGAATGTTAAAGAGCCCCAAAGCATCTATAGTTTACACCAAGGATGTCTTGATAACATCAAGGATCATACTGAAAAATGTCATTGTTTTAAACATAAATGCAGGCATACATTGTGCCAGCATAGCAGCATTTACTAAGATGCAAGTGACACATAGTCTAAGGATAAAGGTTGCAGTGCAGGATCTTTTTCTAAGGTTCCACATGAACCCCTGCGCCCCCTTTCCACTTGCCGTACTGTTCAGAGATGTAATCTCCTGACATAGTAAACATCATTTAAGCAACACAATGATACATTTTCTTGATATCTTATCAGCTGTGTTATATTCCTTTAGCCTGCAATCTTATCCGTTATAAAATGCGTTGAGTTATTCTGTATCAGACAAAATGATAGCAGACAGGTATGTGATCAGCGAGATAAGCAAACCCCACACATGCCATATGTCAGCTTTCTTTATAACCGACTGGGGTTTTCTAGCGAGCAGATGCACTGCTGCGTGCTGTCCAAGAGCTTCCTATGAAGTTCAAATATTTTTCATTTGTGGCTTAAAAACAACTTTTGGCTTAAATTGGCTCCTGACCAAATCAGTCTTGAGTGTATTTGTTTGCATGGCTTTGTAAACTGAATTGGGGCCGAGAATAACAGTTTGCTTTATTGTGCTACAGTGTGTTTCGTCATTATACTGTATGCAATTTGCAAACACACATCTGACGTTTTACTGACATTACAAAACCCCTATTTTACCAGACATCGTTTGTAAAATGGTTAGCTCTGTTAAATCTGTGTTTGTAGATAATAGTTGTCTGTCTTGCTGGTCCGGATACTCTATTGACACAGCTGCTGCAGACCAAGCGTGTGGCCACCCCCCTGCAGAATCGTGCCTTGCTATGGGAAAACAAAAAACTGCTATATGGCATGTTTCATTTAACCAAATCATGGACTCACACTAACCTTAAAGCGGAACAAAACCTGTGAATTTGACTTTTCCGGGTTTTGTTGCGATGCCCCAACTAAAACCCGCCTTTTACTTTAATGTTGCATGCGCAGGCTCTTGTCCAATCAAAGCACTTTGCCTTGACTACATAATTCGGCAAAGAGCTCTGAATGAAATAAATGGAAAGTGTGTGATGCTGCATCCCCTGTATCCCCAGCCTCGTGCATGCTCCCACCCCTGCCTCTCTGAAAGGCAGATGGCCCTGATTGGACTAGAGCTCACATATGTGCCGTCGGAGCAAGAGCCCTCTTGAGGTGAGCTTTACTGATAGTCCTACAATGAGACACTTACCAGATCGTCCAGTCCCAAGAAGCCGCACGCATCCTTCCACCACCTGATGGATCGCCCCGCATTATTCATCGCAGGTACTATGGCACGTAATTCCTGTGATGATGGTGCAGGGTTGTCCATCAGGTGTTGAATAGACGCAAGCCGCTGTCTGCACTAGAGAGGATTGCACGTTACAGCAAGTGTCTCACAGATTAACACCGATTGCCTGCAGGGGATTAAAGGTAAGTATAGCGTTTTTTATTTTGTTGTCTGCAGAATGACTTTGAGTTTGCAGTTTAATTTGGATAAAGTAGGAAAGCTTGAGAAACACTATAATTGTTTGTTACTATGAACCCACTTTGTTGAGCATCCCTTCCTCTCCATGATGTGGTGTCACAATTGTGATCCGTTAGTTGGTATTTAAAGTGTTCTGACATATATTTCTGGCTTATGGTTTGCTAAAGTATCAACCCTTATGTAGAAACAGCTCATTATATCTCCATAGAACATTGCATTTTTTATCATTTGTTTAGCTTCCTGCAACAATCTGTTAATGGTTTATTAATAAATCATATGTTGGCAACTTTTTTTTTTCCAATTATCCAGTTCTTTACTCCAATGAGAAATGTCATACTCTACTTTTTCAGTCAGTCTTAAAATAAAATTTTTGGCGCACAATGGCTGCCTGTAGCCTGGATAGTAGTCAAACTGTGACATTTAAAGATATTGATTTTTGTTTAGAGACAATTGTGATGTATCCGATACATTAATTAATTCACGGATAGGTGAACTATTGTTATATAGGGTCCACAAGCCTATTAAAAACAAAAAAAAAACAGATTCCTGCACCCCCCCCCCCCCCCCCTTCACACCAGAAATAATCATGAGTTACTCTTTTGTCACCCAGTTACTGCACTTAGGGACTATTTTGTATGAAACGTAGCATTTTCAATAGCTGTCTTGGTTTCACACACAACATTGGTACCCTGCATTTTACCTGAATTGCACCTAATTGCACTGATGCCATAGACTGCTAGTGACCTCCGCTACCACTGCATTGAAGATGGTATTTGCAATGGTCCTAATGAGAAACTCAACACAGGGATCAAATCTTAGCCCACCAATTAAAAATGTTCTGTATTTAGTTATGCACTACAGCACAGTGCAATGTGAGCCAGGTTATATAGAAGTATATAGCAGAGGAACTGAGTGACAGATGTTCTCCTCAAGCTGGAGTTTTATTGAACTATTCAATAGCCTGTGTGGTTTTAATTGATACAAACTCTTTATTTTTCTTACTTCTAAATAGCTTAACTTTTTTTTGTTAACAGGCCCCTGTGCTAAAATGTCACTAAGACAGGAAAGAAAGATCGATTCTTCTGCTTTGGAGAAGATTGCTCAAGACATGAGTAACCTAATAGAGAACCTGGACACCAGTGAGCTCCACTTTGATGGAGAGGAAGTGGATACTGATATCATAAATGATGCTAAAGCAAGCGGTAAGCTATGGTCTCTTTTTGGAATTATCTGTCACATTAAAGTGGATCAACACTCCTTTTTATCTAAATTGGCATCCCAGTTGCCACCCCAGCCCATGCATATACCCATGCAAGCCCCTTTTTGCCTACCTGCATGGCGCTACCCCAACATCCTCTTCTGAGATTCTATCCACTATACAAAAACAAACCAGATGACCACCAGCGGGGAGTGGGGCCAGATTTTGCCAATAGCTATCTAGTTACAAATTGGTGTTAGTCTCCTTTAAGTGGACATTAGGACTAAGCCTTGCCACTTGAATAGATAGGCAAGACCATCGTTTGGAACCAATGCCAATTAAACAATCGACAATTCAGGTTATTGACACTGATAATTTCTACAGACCATCAAGTATTAAATACGGCTACTAGCTCAGCCTGTCCAAATTGCTAGAGTACCTATACCCTGTTACCCCCCCTTTTAACCCCAAATTGTAAAAATAAATAAAAAGCTTCCCTGGTCACAGGTAAAGCTATCTTCGCATAATCACTGCAGCAGTCAGCTGCGTCTCTTGGTGATTGGCTGATGACTCCTTTAACAATACCCCCTACAACACCAAGGTCACAGTGGCTAAAATTAAAGGGCGCATCTTCCAGTGGGTTAAAGTATTGTTTTCACAATTCGGGGTTATCAGAGAAGATTTGGTGAATTTGCGTGCCCTGGATATGCACATGGAATTTTCTTTGATGTGGTGTTCTTTTCTTCATAGTTTTTTTCTGCTACTTTTAGGTGCTTGCATTCCCTTTTCTGCCATATATAAAACAAAAGGATTTAAGGAGCCAGATCTTCAGACATATCTGCCAGGATGTCCCATAAAAGTCAGAGTTTTAGAAGTAGAACGCTTTGCTTCATCATCTTCATCCAAGGTTGGAGCTTTCGATATTGTTCAATAAGTTATAGAGCAATAAGCTGTACAACTAAGTAACCATTTTGCTATTTTGATTTAAATAAATTGGTTGCAATTGATCATTGCACATTGTTGCTCTCCACACATAAACACATCATGGACTCTTTTGATCTAATAATGTACATTCATAAATTTATAGAAATACGTTTCAATTGTGGAACAACTTCACAGCATTATAGTTACAGCATTTTTGACCTAGTCTGCCAGACTCCAGAGCAGATGCTTACCTATGCTCAACAACTTTGCACTACCTATGATTTAAGTGCATGTACATCATGCTTCTCCGTGGTCCCAGAGCTGTATTTCTCTTCCCAGAATCCTTCATTGTTAGGGGACAGTTGACAAGGTATTCCGGTAAATCATTTACGAAGACGGTCATCGAAACCTGTCCCTGTTCTTAGGTGGTGGTGGCACTAAGTTAGCAAAGTTTACGTGTCAAAGAAAACAGCATGCCATTCTGTAATGGGGAGAGGCCTCCTGGTTAAGTAAAGCAAGGCACAAGGTGGTGTCTTGGTTTTCAACCTCCTAATGCCAAGTTTCGGCACCAGAAGCATGCTAGCATTTTAGGAAGCAAGCCAGATCATGCACTGGGTACAGGCCTTCATCCTACATATTTCAGCAACTTACATCCCAAGCGTGGAAAAACATACAAGCGGACTTGATCAGCAGGGAGACGCTGTAAGAGACCCTGGATGTGAACCTGTTTGCGTCTTGTCACAACAGAAAAGTGGAGACCTTTTTGGGCAGGACAAAGGATCCACTGGCTGTAGACGCTCTGGTGTCACCCTGGTCGAAGTTACTCCTGGTATATGCGTTCCTGTCGACTGTTAGGCCGACTGCTGAGGCAGGTAAAGGCGGAGGGGGGTCCTCACCATGTTTGTCGCTCCTCGGTGGCCAAGGTGATCTTGGTTTGTGGACATAGTAAGATTAGCGGACGGTCAGCCGTGGCGTGGTTAGTAAGATCTTTTGCTTTTGCAGGGGCCTCTTCTGCAATCCAATTCTCAGGCGCTGCCTTTGCTAGCCTGGCTGCTGAGACCGAAATTTTAGCTGAGCAGGGTTTGCTGTCATTCAGACCCTTATAAGGGTTTAGAAATCCTCTTCTTTGAACGTATAAAAACCAATGGTTGTCATGCGGCGCTATTTGTTCTCCAGGGTCTCGATAATGGCTTGCAGCTCAGCACCCTCAAGCGGTAGGTTTCTGCTCTGTCAACCTTCTTTCAGCGGCCTTTGGCATCTAATTCTTTGATTTAGACCTTCATACATGGAGCTGCTAACAACTGTCCATGAACCTTAAATTAGTTATGTTCTGTTTTTAGTGGCTTTTGCCTATGTTCGCAGGGTGTTGGAGCAGGCAGCTCTTTTCGATCAAGCTCCTATACATGGTCTTTCATAGGGACAAGGTAGTTTTACAGTTTAGGAAGGATTTTCTTTCAAGGTGGTTTCTGCTTTCCATCTCAATATAGAAACTGCATTCCATTGTCTGTGTTCCAATTCAGCTCATGGCACGGAAAGAAGGCTACACTCTTTGGATGTGGTCAGGGCCTTGAAGTTTTATATTTCAAGGACTTCCCCTTTTCATAGGTCGGCTGTCTTGGTTCTGGCTGGGCCACAAAAGGGCTTGGCAGATGCCTAGTCTACCATCAAGTGTATCAGGCAGGCAGTGGCTGAGGTCTATGCCTGCAAGGATAAGGAGGCTCCCCTCTGGCTTACGGCCTATTTCACTACAGCTGTTGGAGCTTCCTGGGCTTACCATCATCAGGCCTCTGTGTTCCACACCTTCACTAAGTTCTATAAGGTGTATGTGAAGGTGCCGGTTGATGCTTCTTTTGGCAGTTTGGTCCTGCAGGCAGCACTGGATCCTTTATAGAGTGTCTGGCTAGCTGTTCTTTTTTGTTAGGCTGTACTTGGCCATTACTTAGGTGGTTGCCTTGTGTTTCTTTGGCCGTGGTTGATGTTCCCACCCCAAGAAGGGGACTGATTTGTGATCCCACAAATATCGAGTGTCTGTTGAGGTTGAGCAGAGAGTGGGAGAAACATAATTTTGTAATAACTCTCCTGTAAAAAGGATATTCTTAGTAGACAGTACGTCCTGCTTCAAATCTAATACTTACAGTTGGGATATACTCCGCCAGATGGCGCTGGACTGCAGAGACATCGAAAACAGGCTCCTCCCGGCCCCTCAAATACCCAGGGACCTCCCACAAATCCTCAGAATTTCTCTGCATCTGGCTGCGAAGGACGAGAAATTGGCTCTCTACTCGCAGGTGAGCGGGGTTATTAACCTGCGGCCCTGTAGGACTATTCCCACCCATTCCACTAGTAATATGCCTCCCAGCCTTGGCTGCGCTGATTGGGTAAAGGTAGGCAGCACCGCCTTTGATGCTTAGGAGCGCTGCTCCGCCGCAATCCCCCACCAAGGGGTAGGCGGTTCAGGCTTATGGTGAGCCTCTATGGGATGCCCCTCCCGCACTATTGCCCCTTGCCCCTACCTATCGGTGGGCCCTATTTAAGTGGCCGCCGTCCTCCCTCATCCTCCTTGTAGTCTTCGGGGGAAAAGAGGGGGGGGTGTATGTGTATAGATATGTATGTTATGCAGTCTGTGATTTCACATTTCTTTATTCTTGTGTCAGCCGCCGCGCTGACTTGTCTGTATTGCTTTTAAATTTACAGCCGCTGCGTGCTGACTTGGATCCGCGTTTGGCGGCGGCATTACCTCACCTGCTGGTGCGCCATCATTGGTTGTTGGCCTTTCTGGCTTTGCGCTCTTCGGGGGGGGGCGGAGCCCGTCTTTGGCGCGTTCCGCGTCATCGCTATTACTGGCCCGCCCCGAGGTATTCCGACGCCATCTTTTCTGACTTGGTTGGCCTATGCGCGACGGACTACTACCTACCGCGGTCCGTAAGTGCCCTCGCGGGCAGCCTTATCTGCTTCACTTTTGTTACGATGTACTTAAGGTCTTGTCTGCTTATGTCTTTCAGGCGGGACAAACCCTTCTTGGCTTCTCCCGGCCCTGTTTTTAGTATATTACTTGTAGGCCTTGTACAAATTATACTCCCACGCCCCTAGCGGGTTATTGGGGCATCCAGGGTTGCTATATAGCGTCATTCCCTATCGGCGTATAGCGCCGCTATAATCACCATATGGAGGCATCCCAGGATAATGTTTCCGGGGTCCCTTTGGGACAAGACCGGCTGTGTGTAGCGTGTGGGCAGCCTCATGCTGACGCTGACAAGGCACGGGTCTGTGTACCCTGTGCTGAGCAGGTGCTTGCATTGCAATCTGGCCTGCCAGTGGCTGCACCTCGTTTCACTTCACCTACTCCCCCAAGCTTAAATTTCACTCCTGCTGAGTCGCATACAAGTGGGGATTCTCAGCCTGATGTGTCTTCTAGACTGGCTACTGTTGAACAGATTATTGCGAAGTCTTTAGCGCGTAAGGCCCCTGCTAAGGAGCGGCACTTACTTGTTTCCCTATGGGAACTGAGGAGTTTATGAATCTGTGTGGCTATACCCTGTCTGATGAAGGGGAGCTCTTTTCTGATTCAGGCTCATCTGATGAGAGACCGAGGGGTCATGACGATTCTGGCTCTGACCCCTGGGCCCCGGATGACAAAGATTTTTGACCCAGATTTTTGAGGTTCTGTCTATCTCTCTCCCTGTTGAGGCTCCAAGGCAAAGAGGGGAGCTTTTCCATACAGCAAGATCACATTTGGAATTTCCAGAGCAGGCACATTTCCATAACCTTGTGCTCAAGGAATGGGAGCGCCCCAGTAAACTTCCCGGAGTTCCAAAGAGTTGGGATAGGAAGTATATCCTTCCTGCTGAGGTGGTTAAATGTTGGTCATCCCCCCCCCCCCCCCCGAGGTGGATCCTAGGGGTATCTAACACCTCTGTCATGCATTCCCCTGATTCTACTACCCTGCGGGATGCTGAAGACCGTGAATTGATCAGCTGGCATCCCACGCCTTTGCATGTGCGGGGACGGTGCTGCGCCCGGTCTGTGCCTCTGCCATTACTGCTGTGGCCACTAGAACCCTTATCAGCAATATGCTTGATAGTGCCCCTGATGATTTGCCTTGTGAGGTGTTTAATGCACTCTCCAGTTGTGATGTTTTTGTACATTTTGTCCTATCCGCATTTGATGACACCATCAGAATGTGTGCCAGAACTTCTGCCCTCGTGGCGGCTATGCGCCGCTCGGTTTGGCTGCGCCAGTGGGCTGCTGACAACGCTGCCAAGAAGGCCCTCACTGCGTTTCCCTTTAAAGGACTGCGTCTGTTTGGAGACCGCCTGGACCTTTTTGCTAAGGGAGGCAGGTTACCCCAGCGCAGGCGGCAACCTCGGCCCTTTCGGGGTCAGGGTTCCTTCTCCTCCCCTTACCGTGGTGCAAGACAGGGAAGGGGGGTGTCCTTCCCTGGGGCCCGGGGAGATTTCTGGGGTAGAGGCAGAGGACGTGGAGGTCCTGGCTCCTCCTGGGGTCCCAAAGCTAAATCCTCTCCCAAGCCCCCTCAGGCATGATGGGGGGCCCTCACCCATCTGGGTGGGGGGACGGCTGCAGCACTTCGCTCACGTCTGGAGGCTTCATGTCTCAGACCGGTGGATTCAGGAGGTAGTGTCCTCTGGTTACAAGTTACAAGTTGCTGCCGATCCCCCTCCAAGGTTCATCAGATCCCGGATTCCTCAGGACCCTGGGTCAGCTCAGAAGCTAGTGCAAGCAGTGCAAGGCCTCCTGGAGCTGGGCGTCATCTGCCAGGTCCCTTTAAGAGAAAAAGGCAAGGGCTTTTATTCCAACCTATTCGCAGTACCCAAAAAGGATGGTTCTGTCAGGCCCATCCTGGACTTAAAGATTCTCAACAAGTTTGTCAGGGGCAGGCGCTTTCGCATGGAGACTCTGCGCTCTGCCATCAGTTCCCTGCGCCAAGGGGATTTCATGGCTTCTGTGGACATCAAAGATGCTTACCTTCATATTCCTGTGTTCCCAGGTCATCGAAGGTTCCTCAGGTTCGCTCTGATGGATCAACACTACCAATTTGTGGCCTTGCCCTTCGGCCTCACTTCAGCTCCCAGGGTGTTCACCAAGGTGCTGGCTGGCGTGATGTCTCTGCTCAGATGTCAGGGCGTCCGCGTGCTTCCCTATCTGGACGACATCCTCATCACTTCCCAGTCTCTACATCAGGCAGAGTTGGATACTCAGCTGGTGGTGTCCACTCTGGAGTCATTTGGATGGGTGATCAACCACCCCAAGTCCTCACTGTCCCCTTCCTTAGTAACCCCATTCCTAGGAATGAATCTGGATACAGTTCAGGCAAGGATCTTCCTTCCTCAGCAGAAGGTGGACAGTCTGATTGCACAGGCTCAGTCCCTCCTAGCTTGTCCCCGTCCCTCCATCAGGCAGGGGATGCAGCTGGTGGACCTGATGGTGGCGGGCTTCGAAGCAGTCCCTTATACTCAGTTCCAACTTCACCTATTGTCTGTATGGGACAAGGACCCAGCGTCCCTGGACAGGGTCTGTGTGCTCTCCCCCCTGGTCAGGAGGTCCCTCTTGTGGTGGATGCACTCAAGGAACCTGTTGGGCGGCAGATCCTTACTTGCCCCCTCCTGGGAGACGGTCACCACGGATGCCAGTCTGTCAGGTTGGGGGGGTTTCTGGAAGTCCCTCCGGTTCCAGGGGAGGTGGGGCCCTCAGGAGGCCCACACACCTATCAATGTCTTGGAGCTGCGAGCGATCAGGTTAGTTCTGGCTTGCTTGACTACTCATCTTCAGGGCCTGCCTGTTCAGATGCGCTCGGACAACCAGACGGCAGTTGCCTACATCAATCATCACGGAGGGACCCGGAACAAGGGGGCCCTCCAGGAAGCGTCTCTGATCCTGACTTGGGCGGAGGCCAATGTCCCCTGCATTTCTCTGATCAGGACTTTTTTCCAGGGGGTCACTCATGTGCGTCCCCCACGTAAACCTATGGTGCCGGTTTGGGATTTGAACTTGGTTCTGTCAGTTCCAGTGTAAGATCTTTGCAGACACGCCTGCCCACTGAGCGTTAACCCATGAGCATCGAGTGTCTGTCAAGGTGGAGCAGTATTGAGAAATCCATTTTACAGGTGAGTTATCACAAAATGGTATTTTCCGCTTCCTATGCCCTGCCTTCCTGTCTGTTGAATTACATTAAAACCTATGAGGCCGCAAAACGCATGCAGTAAAGCATTTTTGGGCCCCATAGACTTTTTAATGGGGTGTGTTTGCTGCCAGGACACAGCAGGCAGGACTTTTTGCAGTGGCATTTTCTTCTGCCACGCTGAAGAGGCGTGAAAGAGGCCTAAGAGGTGCCATTGCACCTAATGGCGTGACGGGCAGCCCAGGGAAGGCTCCCCACTGCTGCATACTAAAGAGCGACTATGGTCATTTCTGACCATAGTTCCTCTTTATGCCCAAGCCTTAGAAGCCCTGATGTCCCATTGTCCATACAAACATCACTTCCAGAACATCTGCAGGCCAGAGATGATAGTTGTATAGCCACAACTAAGCATTTGATGTGCTGCTGCTTTTTGAATGCTTGGGATAATAATGACACATAAAGAGATAACTTGCATGGCTCCACCAAATCACTACTGTTATAGCGTGTTGTTCTTGGTCTGTATGTGCCATGTAAATATCCTGCTGTTGCAAGAAAGCACCGTTAACAATCGTCATTTGGAGAGAAGTTATTGATTTAGTATTTATATGATCACTTTCCCACCATACTGTTTTACCTAATAGCCTTGTTTGTTCCTATTTATTTAAGACCTCGGTTCTGAACATTTACACAATTGAGCTGACTCATGGGGAGTTCACATGGCAAGTCAAGAGGAAATTTAAGCACTTCCAGGAGCTCCATAGAGAACTTCTTCGATATAAAGCCTTCATCCGAATCCCTATTCCTACAAGGAGGTAACATTTTTACTGGCTAAGCTGTAGAGACTAGAATCCTTTGAGTACAGCCTAGACTCACTTTCTTATTTACAGCCACACAGTCAGAAGACAGACTATAAGGAGAGGAGATGCACGGTCTATGCCAAATCTACCCCGCAGTGCGGAGATTGTCAGAGAGGAGCAGTCTTCAAGCAGACGGGTAATAATATCTCAGTCTATGTCTTAGTTTAGATTTGGGCAAGGAAATATATTTCTTGTCCACCCCATTAGTTATCAATTATGTTTCAATCCTTAATAGACTTTGTTCTGTCTATATCTGACATTTTCTGTAATAATTGGTATTTGTTCACATATATGAAACAAGTCAAATGCGCTTTGTCTAACACTGTCTAATCACATTACACTGGACCTTGACATAAAATGGTTGTTGGTCAATTCCAGGAGGGGTCCCCTCTTGAATAACCCTCTGGAAACCTCTAAATCTTACTTTAATCTGCGTTCCCCGATGAAATTCATACCTGAGATTGACCAGCCCTGACAAGTGGCCCGCTCTCAGACCGCAACTGGCAAAGCGGAAGCAGTACCCAACCTATTCTAAGTGTGCCATACACTCCACTTCAAATCTTCATGACATGTGGGTAATCTCCAGTAGAGGGCGAACTTCTGCAGAGATGAATATGCAAAAAAGAAAGCCCCTCCCAGTCCATATATACCTGGGACCTCCCACCAATTTCCCAGTTCTATCTCTGCAGGGAAGGCGACAAACAGAAGATGAAGACTTCTTTTACTTGCAGGCAAGCCGGGCCTGTGCCCGGCCGTTTATTGTCCCTATTGCTGCAAGGACCCTTTCTAAATTGTCCCTATATTCCTAGTATGTCACACCCCCCACTTCCTGATATTCATGACACTTGGGAACCCGGCCTGTAGAGGGCGATCTTGCAGAGATGACATGGAAAAAAGGAGCCCCTCCTGGTCCATAAGTACTGGGTTCCTCCCACTATTCCTCAGTCCTTTCGTCTCTGCAGTCGGCGAAGCATTCAGAAGATGACTCTCCTTCAAGCTGCAGGTAGCCGTGTTTGCGCTGGCCCTTTTTTTCTCTATTTCTGTCTGAAACTCTTTAAACCTGTTTGGTTATATTGTATGCCTCCCAGCCCTGGCTGTGTGGTTCAGGCAAAGGTAGATACAAACACCTTCTGGTGTATATAGGAGTATTACTCCTCCGTGAGACCTAAATGTGGGTAGGCGGCTTCCGGGTTGGTGTTCCCGGCATGGGATGCCCCTGTCCCTTTATAATCCCCTTGTGCCTTATGGGTGCTTTTCTATCCCCTCCCCTTAGTTCTCCTTTAACCCTGCTGGGTAAAAAGGAGGGGGAAGGGGGGGCGTTATCTGGGCCTTTTTTTTTCACCATGCACAAAAAAAAAAAAGATATATAAAATAAGTCTTTATTTCTTCTTTTTATTATGTATGTTTTACTATACTATTTAATAGGAAATGTTTTATTTAGATTTTCCTATCTCTGTCTAGGCAGCATTTTTTGCTTACCTATTAAAGCTCTTTGTTTTCTGGCTGTGTTCAGATTTGAATTTTCCCTCCATTTTTGGCCATGTGATCCTGGAAGTGGGCGGGGCTTAGGCATGCTTTTATTCAGAGAGCACCTGTATGCTCTGTTTGACTTCCTGTTTCCTGCTTCCCTGTGGCCTTACCTCATGATGTGAGTTTATTGCATGGGCTGTGAGTACCCTTCAGCTTGGCTGAAGGGAGTTTTTTTCTGTCATTTATTTATATTGTGTGCATTGGGTGACTGTTTTTTTGTTTTCTCTGTAGGTAGAAACTCCTTATTTTAAAAGGGGTTTCTCCTGGTCCTTATATAAAAAAAAAAATAAAAAAAAAAAGCCCTTAAGCCATATTTTGTTTCAATCCTCCCACTTGGGACTATTTAAAGGGGCATCCCGGGTAGCAATTGCGTAAATCCCATATATACTTGGCGACTATAATCACTTATAGTATAATACTAAACACCATATGGAGGCATCCCAGGATAACGGTCATGCAATTCCCTCTGCACAGACTCGGAAATGTTTTGGATGTGGGACATCCTTTGTTGGGGATAACGCAATTCTTATTTTTATGCAGCATAATTATGCAGCAAACTGAGGCCCAGGCTTCAGGGCCTGCGGCTAATGCCTCATCTCCTACTCCGCCATGTCTAGTCCATACCCCCAATGATATTGTCATGGGTGGTGAGTCGCATGCTGCTGCATGATGCTTTATGTGCCAGATTGCCTAAGCTAAAAGAAAGCACTTGACTCATGCCGCTCCGGCAAGGGAGTCAGACAATTGTGAATTGCTTGATTGGTCTGATCCTTCTCAGTTAGAAGAGGGAGAATTATTATGAGGAATCAGATGTTTCTGATGAACAGCAATTTGTTGGTACTGAGATTGAGCAGGGTGAAGCAAGTGTTGTGGATACCCCAAAAGCTCTTGCTCAGTTATTTGAGGTTTTGGTTATTACTCCTCCTGAAGTAGTCCCTCCTCAAAAAGGGGAATTCTTTGGAGTCTCTAAACCTCGTTTAGAATTTCCAAATCAAAAGCATTTTGATGAAATTATTCAAGAAATATCCCTTCCCAGCTGATACTGTTAAGCGTTGGTCATCACCACCTGTGCCCACCGCTCTGGGCATGTTTACACTCACTGCACGGATGGGTTAAATGCGGAGGACAAATTCCTATGTGTGCGCAAGCATACAATGGCCATCTATGCATTAATATTTTATTAATTTATAGAGAGACTGGATTTGTAAAAGATACTCTGCGCATGGGTGGATGCCCCTGTGCTTAATTTATCCAATTCTTCTGTGTTGCATTCTCCTGACTCCACTACACTTAAAGATGGAGAGGATAAGCATATTGATCAAATGGCGTGCCACACTTTTTCCAGTGTGGGCTCGGCCTTGCTGCCTGTTGGTGCTTCGGCACTCATGACAGTGGCTATTAGGTCTGTTGTGAGAGACCTAATGAATTACTCAGGGCTTGATCCGGCCTCTGATGAGTACGCCGCTCTTAAGCTATGTGAGATATTTGCATCTTTTGTACTTTCTGCCTTAGATGATACTCTGCTCATGTGCAGCAGAACCTCTGCCTTGTTAGTCACCATCCGGCGGTCAGTATGGTTGCGGCAGTGGGCAGCTGATATTGTAGCTAAGAAATCGCTTACAGCGATCCCTTTTGTGGGATTGCGCCTCTTTGGAGAAAGAATTTGATTCTGTCACTAAAGGAGGTAAATTACCTCAGTGTAAGAAACAACGTCTTTCCTTTCGTGGAATAGAGGAAAGGGACGTGGCCGTCCAAGTCAGAATTGGGGGTTCTTCTTCCAGGTCTGGGTTCAGGAGGCATCAGACAATTGGGTTCTGGAAGTAGTCTCTTCCGGTTACTAACTGGACTTCGAGTCCCGGCCTCCTCCCAGATTTTTCATGTCCCGGATGCCGTCAGATCCGGCAATTGCGCAGGGACTGCGGGCAGCAGTAGCGAATCTGTTAAACATGGCTGTTATCGGCCTAGTGCCTCCAGCGGAAAGGGGTTTGGGGTTTTACTCCAACCTATTCACGGTACCCAAAAAGGACGGCTCTGTTCGGCCTATCCTAGACCTAAGGAGACTCAATCAATTTATCCGTTTCGGAAAATTCCGCATGGATCAACGATCGATGCTCTCCGTCAGGGAAACTTCATGACATCCATAGACATCAAGGATGCTTATTTGCACATTCCTATTTTCCGGGTCACCAGAGATTTCTCAGGTTCTCGATAGAAGACCAGCATTATCAATTTGTGGCCCTGCCATTCGGCCTTACCTCGGCCCCAAGAGTCTTTACCAAGATGCTGGCAGGAGTGATGGCTATATTCAGGGTCCAGGGCATCCACATTGTGCCTTTTCTGGACGATCGTCTTATCGCGGCCTCCTCCCTCGAACAATCAGATTTGGACGCCAGGATGGTGGTCTCTACGCTAGAGAGGTTTGGATGGGTAATAAGTTACCCCAAATCCTCTCTCTGTCCATCCAGGGAAATTCCCTTCCTGGGCCTGATTCTGGAATGGTTCTGATTCAGGACTTGATTCGTCTATTCTTGTCCAATCCTCGTCAGTCTATCTGTCTAGGGATGAGACTAGTGGGATTGATGGTAGCTGCATTCGAGGCAGTCCCGTTTGCCCAGTTTCACATAAGGACGCTTCAGCTCTCCTCTTGGCAAAGTGGGACAGGTGCCCACTATCATTGAATCAGACTTGTCTGTTGTCTCCCCACGTTTTGCAGTCCCTTCAGTGGTGGTTAATATCGCACAACCTCCAGAAGGGCAAGTCATTTCTGACTCCGCGTTGGGAACTGGTTACCACGGATGCCAGCCTGGTGGGCTGGGGGGGCTTCTGGAAGAAGCATCCGTTCCAAGGATTGTGGGGGCCTCAGGAGGCTCATTTTCCAATCAATGTATTAGAGCTTCGGGCCATACGTCTTGTTCTACTTCGACTGACCCATTTCTTACAGGGTCTGCCAGTTCAGATTCGGTCAGACAACCGAACAGCTGTTGCATACATCAATCACCAGGGAGGGACTTGCAGTTGGGGTGCCCTCCGGGAAGTGTCTCTGATCCTTCAGTGGGCAGAGATCAATGTTCCCTGCATATCAGCAGTTTACATTCCGGGGATAGAGAATGTGGAGGCAGACTCCCTGAGCAGGGGATGTTCTCGCCAGGGAGAATGGTCTCTCAATCCAAGGGTCTTTCAGTTCCTCTGTCACAAGTGGGGGACTCCACAGTTGGACCTGTTTGCTTCTCGCCATAATCACAAGCTGCCAGCTTTTTGTGTCTCTATCCCAGGATCCTCTGGCAGTGGCAGCGGATGCCATGTCTCTAGCCTGGAAGGATCTGGGGTTCCTATATCTGTTTCCCCCATTCTCCATGATCAGCAAGGTGGTGCGCAAGCTAGCACTGGAGGAGGTGCCAGCAATTCTGGTGGCGCCAAGGTGGCCAAGACGTCTGTGGTTCGTAAGGCTGGCAGTGGATCATGTCCATCTGCCTCTTCTTCCAGATCTCATCCCTCAGGGTCAACTTTGTTACCCCAATTTACAAACGCTGGCTTTGACGGCATGGCTGCTGAAGTCTCCATCTTGAAAGAAGAAGTGGTTATTCAGACTCTTATTAGAGCTAGGAAGAAGTCTTCCTCTGTAATTTATTACAGGACTTGGAGGTCCTATATTGATTGGTGTGAATCCAGGGCTTTGCCCTGTAGAGTATTTTCTATTCCTAGAATTCTGGAATATCTGCAACGAGGTCTGGATATGGGATTACAGATTAGTACTTTGAAAGGGCAAGTCTCTGCCTTGGCAATTTTCTTTCAAAGATCGTTTGCTCTTCATCCTTTGGTTAAGACCTTTTTCCAAGGAGTCATGCATGTGCGGCCTCCCAGAAAGCCTTTACTTCCTGTTTGGGATCTTAATTTGGTGCTTTCGGCTATGCAAGCTGCTCCCTTTGAGCCATTGCAGGATATTCATCTTCATATTCTTACTCAGAAGGTTGCCTTTTTGGTTGCTATTACTTCTGTCCGCCGAGTTTCTGAACTGGCGGCTTTTTTCTATTCAAGCCCCTTATTTTGAGAGGCATCAAGATAAGGTTGTTTTCCGTTTTAAACCGGATTTCCTTCCTAAGGTGGTTTCTGCTGTCCACCTAAATCAGGATATAGTTCTTCCTTCCTTGTGTCCTAAACCTAGTAACGACAAGGAAAGGGTCTTACATTCTTTGGATGTAGTTCGTTGTGTTAAGTATTATTTATTACTACCTCGGCCTTCCGCAAGACGGATGCCTTTTTTGTTGTGCCTTCTGGGCCCAAGAAGGGTTTTGCTCCTGCCAAATCTTCCTTTAGTAAGTGGATACGTCAGGCTATCATTGGAGCCTATATGGCGAAGGGGAAGGTTCCCCCTTTTTCGTGTCACCGCTCATTCTACTCGTGCTATTGGTGCCTCTTGCGCTTTTCAGCACCAAGCTTCTGTTGAACAAGTCTGCAAAGCTGCGACTTGGTCTTCTGTGCATACTTCTAAGTTTTACAAGGTTGATGTGCGGGCCTCAGCGGATGCTGTTTTTGGCCGCAAAGTTCTGCAAGCTGCAGTAATTTAAGTTATGCATTATTCCTTTGGGATCCCCACCCATTATAGACACTGCTATTGGATGTCCCAAGTGTCATGAATATCGGGAAGTGGGGGTGTGACATACTAGGAATAATAACATTTTGTGAGATACTCACCTGTAAAATGGTTATTACGAGTATGTCACACCCCCCACTTCCCCCGCCCTTTTTTGTTCGAGGGATCCTTTATATGGTGATTATTATTATTATTTCAAATAATTTTACAATTATTGAATATAATTGGCTCTTTTTGCTCTAAGGGATCCTTTGTTTGGTATTATTATTTCAAATAATTTTACAGTTATTGAATATAATTGGCTCTTTTTGTTCTAAGGGATCCTTTTTTTGGTATTATTATTCTCATATAAATTATTTACAATTATTGAATATAATTGGCTCTTCCTGGTTCTTCACTGCTGTTTAAAAAGACTGAGGAATAGTGGGAGGAACCCAGTACTTATGGACCAGGAGGGGCTCCTTTTTTCCATGTCATCTCTGCAAGATCGCCCTCTACAGGCCGGGTTCCTAAGTGTCATGAATATTGGGAAGTGGGGGGTGTGACATACTCGTAATAACCATTTTACAGGTGAGTATCTCACAAAATGGTATTTTGAGCCTCCCAGCTTAGGCTGCGGGTCCTGGTGAGGGTAGGTACCCTGTTTCCCCGAAAATAAGACAGTGTCTTATATTAATTTTTGCTCCCAAAGATGCGCTAGGTCTTATTTTCAGGGGATGTCTTACATCTTTCCATGAAGAAGAATTCACATGCATTCACAAAAAAAGGAAATTTATTAACTGTTAAACAGTAGTAGTTGCCATCACAAACCAGCATAACCAGACATAACCTTAGCCTCTCCAGCAAGCACTCACCTATTGTTGAAGCAGCAGGCGATCTGGCGGTCCAGTGAGCGATCAGCAGACAGTGGGGCGGGTGAACAGAAGGCCCTCAGCCTGTGCCGCCTGATTCATTGGTGGATCAGCTGCTGGGACCACACACCCCCCCCCCAACTCCCGCAGCTAGCCGGCTCCGCTCTGTCAGGCGAAAGAGACAGGCGCCGCCGCTGCGGCCTCACATGGCCTTATGCCTCCTGCGGCCCTGCACTCAGCAGGCTGCTGCTGCTCCAATGGCATTCCGAGACATTTCCTGAGGGGGCGGGGCGGCGGGACATAACTCACCAATCCGTGATTGTCCTGCCCAGTTGCGAGGTATGCAAACGTCAGAACTCCGATTGGCCAGTGTCACCACCCACCTTTCAGCTTGTAAATACGGTATTTTGGGGGGAGGTCTTATTTTCGGGGAAGGTCTTATATTTAGCCTTCATGCTAAAAGCACAGTAGGCCTTATTTTCGGAGTAGGTCTTATTTTCGGGGAAACACGGTAGCACCCTACGGGTGCGGAAGGAGCTTTGCTCCACCGTGAGACCTCATTCTGGGGCAGGGGGTTACCCAGGTTTTGGTGATCCTGGTGTGGGATGCCCCGTCCCTCCATGCCTGTGGCCATATTCCGGCCGTATCCCCCCCCCCCCCTTCTGGGTCCCTTACTTCCCTCTGGGGGGGGGGGCTGGCTGGCCGTCATCCTCGGCCTCCCCCTTTTTTGGCATATTTGTAGATACATTTATATGTGAATGTGTGTTGGTGTTACCACTGTTAGTGTGTGTGTGTGAGTTTGTGTGGTTCACAGTGGAAGTTTTCCCTTGACGAATGGGTGTATTTACTTTGGTCTAGCCTGCTGGGGTTTTCAGCACCAGGCTTCTGTTGATCAAGTTTGTAAGGCTGCTACTTGGTCTTCCGTTCATACTTTTTCCAAGTTTTCCAAGGTTGATGTGCGTGCTTCAGCGGATGCTGTTTTTGGCCGCAAGGTTCTGCAAGCTGCAGTGGTTTGAGTTGGTACATTCTTTACTGTTTCTGGTTCCCACCCATGACGGACACTGCTATTGGATGTCCCACATATCATGAAGATTTGAAGTGGAGTGTATGGCACACTTAGAATAATACCGTTTTGTGAGTACTCACCTGTAAAACGGGTATTATGAGTGTGCCATACACTCCACTTTAACCCACCCTTTTTTCCGGTATTCCGGAGCTTTTATATGGTGAACCATTGGTTTGATTGTTAATGTTATAATTGGTTCTTCCTGGTCCCCTTACTGCTTTTTTACACTGGGAAATTGGTGGGAGGTCCCAGGTATATATGGACTGGGAGGGGCTTTCTTCTTTGCATATTCATCTCTGCAGAAGTTCGCCCTCTACTGGAGATTACCCATATGTCATGAAGATTTGAAGTAGAGTGTATGGCACACTCATAATACCCGTTTTACAGGTGAGTACTCACAAAACTGTATTTTTTTCATCAAGTACCACTTTCCACTTTCTAATTATGTCAAGTACCACCTGGGTGGTACATGTGGTATGTCAGTCACAAAACTGCCATTTATGAAGCATGAAACTCACATAAATTTTCATAGACATCAGAGATGCCGACCTTGGAGACCCGACAGGGTAATGGGTGTGGTTTAGGGGCGTGGTTTATTCTAAAGACTTTTGAAGATCCAGTGTTTATCACCACCCAGACAATTTGCAGGTAGATAAGCGTATGTTGGTTGGGGTACAGGGCAGTGTGCAGTCTCTCTCAGTACTACCTGAAAGGCACTTGAGTACCACCAGTGGTACTAGTAAGGCGGGGGTAGTGGGGATCAGGACACAGCACCAGCCGCCCAACCCTGTCCCCCCCCCCCCCCCCCCGATGGAGACCCTACGGGCCGGAGTGAGAAGAGGACCGCCCTACGCCCCACGTCACCCTAGGAGGCGAGGTGGGTGCACAAGCAAGCGGCCCAGCAAGACAGGGCACACAAAGGAGCAGCAAAGGAACGAGGAAGGTAAGCATTTAAAACACGTGATTGCTGCAGGAGAGGGCCCCCGGCAGTGGAAAATACAGTTACCATACCATACCTGTAGAGACTGGGAGGAGGATACTGTTAATACCTAACTGGCCACTAGGGTTGGGCAGCCACTGGCCACTAGGATTGGGCAGCCACACCTGCACGCTAGACTACAGATTGTGTTTTGCTGTGACACAATTGGGAGGTCCAAGGAGATGGTGCTGAATTGATACTGCAATTAAGGGCTGCAACATTTAGGCACAGTCTGAGTTAGGGGTAAGCCAAAGCATCCAGCTTAGGAGGGCAAGGTTTCATTTGTATATTTACTATATTTCTGCCTGGAAGTCCGCCTTAAATGTTTCTGAAGAAATGGATCCATCTTGTACATTATAAAGGATGATAATGATGTAGGATTTTTTATTTCATTACAGAAACAGCTAGAAGACTACTTGACTGCACTTCTAAAAATGCCAATGTACAGAAATTACCATGCAACAGTGAGTAGAAAAATAAGAAAGACGCCCTTATTCCCTTTTCTTGAATTTATTTTTTTTGTTTCAAGTAATTTTTATTAAAAGTAAAGTAGGATTTGGCTTTAGCTGGATTGTACACTATTAAAGAACACTGTCTACCTTAGCCATTTTTGTATTGAAGCTACAGTAAGTTTTCAAAATATACTGTGTGCTCTTTTATTTTATAAAAGAGTGTTAGAGTGCCCACATCCCCAAGGAGAGCACATTAATTTAGCCCATGAGTTACATAGATCAGCAGTTTCCCCGCCACAAGCCTCTCTAGGTACAAATAGGTCTGGCCAATACAAAATATTAGACTAGATGTAATGCCACAGTTTGAATTTACCCGGCTTATTGCCATAAATGACATGATTCTGTTCATGTTATCTGTGTGTGCAGATTAGTGCCATCTCATAAGGGCAATTTTCAAGGGTAACCAGCTAATATTTCTTGTGTTTGCTCTTTGCCTTGCAGTATGTCTAGCACTTGGTGTCGTTTGAAATTACTTGAATGAAATTATGTCCCAGATTTAGACATTAGTTTAACATCTGTCATTATTCTGCTCATAGCCTGCGATTTAACATCTGTGCTGGAACACAAAGTGAGAGTATATAAATCTTCTTATGTAGGGCTCATTGAGCAAAAGATGTTATGTTAGAAATTAATAAAAACTAGTGGCAATCCTCAACCCTACTTTAATTAAAACCTAGATTTTTCCCCAAATTAAATACACACTCTACGCTCGTAAACATGCTGTGGCACATTTTCAAAAACTCAGTGCTTAGAAATTCCAGTAGCTCGAATACCAGCCACCCAAAGCCTTGCCCTCAAAGTACATTTATGGTTATGAATGTGTGATCGGGTAAGTTGATATTATCCATAATTTGAGACTTTGTATTGTATTATGTATTTATTGGTTTAATTTAGTTTTCAAAAATGAAGAAAAATCCCTGTTTTAAATAAATAAATATATATATATATTATATATACACCTTTCCACCAGTGCTTAAGTGCTGTGTACAATAAACATTCCTTCTGTGATTTGATCATCCTTTGGTATTGGTACCTCACCCAAAAAACACCTTGGTTGGCACAGTTTGGGATACCCGCCCAGGGTAGCCCCACACAAACACCAGAATAATGGGTGGGAAACTCGCCCTTCTATTCTTCCATTGCATTCTCACTGCCCAAGCAACCAAAAGATAGTGTCAGGATGGACATGTCGCAGTGCATGAACATTGCATACATGCTTGGCCAACCCAGATTGCCCACCTTAGGTCATGTGTTCTACAGAAGCACCTCTGGAGGCATTCGGAGAGGCATCCTAAATTAGAATGACCAAAGGTGGGTAGAGGCAGTGCTCCACTTTTAACTACTTAGATGCGACTAAAACTGGACTTTAAAAAGTTTAAAAGAGTATTTTGTAGGGTATACGAAACAAAATCAAATAACCCTTGTTTGAGGAAAGAAAGAAGACCTATCCATAAAGCATGATATTTCTCCAATCGATAATGTATAATCTACAATATATTAAACTAGCTCAGGACATTACATATATGCGCCATGCTTTGTTGGATTTTGCTAGATTTACTTGAAAATGGGGATGATTATAGGCATAGCGTGCACAAACTAAACTGGACCAATGCACTGTAAACCTTAGGATAACAGAAGGTGAGAGTTTATTAAGAACAGAGAAACTGATGCAACATTAACAATTGGCCTTAGGCCCCATTTACACTAGGCTGATGCGTGGCAAATGCTGTGAAAATGCTGCCCATAGTTACCTATAGGACTATTCATTTTAAGGATTTGGCAATTGCACAGCAAATGGGAAGGTCCTGCAAAAGCCACATACGCAATGTTTTGTGAACGAAAGTGCTGCAATCACCCTCCATTGAGTGACAATATTAAGCATATGCACATATATCACAAACACCTAACACACAACAAAACATAATTGTTAACCTCAGGAATAGCCTTAAGTAAGCTATACAGGAACTAAGCCTGGACCAAGAATACAATAACAGGACACATGGGGAACCTCATGGTGCTGGTATGGCACTTATACAGGAAGGACTTGAGACATGTCCTAACAGCTTCCAGGAGCAAATTTGGAAGCTTGATGGCTCACTGGCACAGGTGTGGGATATGACCCTCACAGCCTCGGGAACATGGAGGCATGCTAGTTTAGGTCAAGCATAGCATTCTAGCATCCCCAGGAGCAGAACGGCCTTCCAGCTTACTGTACCATATAAATATTATTCTATACAACCTCAAAGGGTTCCAAGCACCCAGTGCCACGCATTATAAACTCTTTTGCAGCATACATACGTACTTTATTCGCAAGTTTCATGTTGCATTTCCTGTAGCCACGCTTTGACAGCATGGTTTTAAATTATATGATGTTGGCTGAGATACTCTTGAAAAATGTTTGTTCTCTTTGCTTTCAGAGAGAATTTATTGACGTGAATCAGCTATCTTTCATCCATGATCTTGGACCAAAGGGCATGTAAGTTTTCTCTGTTCTGTATATTGAAACTACTAACTGCTTTTCTCTCAGGAATATTCCTAACTGGGGCAAATGATTAGATATTAGTATATATAAACAACTAATAATAAAAACTAAAAGTTCTTTATCTGAACCTGCAAGTGCCTATGTAGGAGCGTCTACTGTAAATGTCCCTTTTCACTCAAGGTGCCTGTGTCAGAATCCTGTATGAGAAACTGTGTTTGCCATCCTCCAAGAACACAATCTATAGACTTAAGATTCTTAAGAATTTTAATGCCAGTTTAATGCTCAATGGACCTTTCAGATGGTCACAGACAAATCATACTCACAGAAGCGCCTTTAAAGTGGACCAATCACCGCTGATGCCGGCCCGGGACTCCCAAGGCCCGCTGACTAGGTGCCTCAGGGCATGACGATCCAGCATGCCCTGCAGCATGGAGTGGGTGATTTGGGGGGTTTCACACAGTGGGGCATCCCAATTAAGTCAAAACCCTGGTGATTGGTCCACTTTAATAGGGAATTTGGTTTCAACATGCACTTGGGATTGTGTGCATCTGAGGCCTCTGTCTTAACACGTTTTAAAGGCCAAATGTACTGTATGACTTGTTACTGGCTGATTTGTTGGAGTGCTGGAATATATTTTTGTCAATTTTGCCTAAACCAGTTGGATTTATATGGCAATTTGACCACATGTCCCCGCTTCCATAATGTGTTTAATTTGTTTGCCACCCTTCAGTTTGCTCATGGGCTTACATGAAAGTGCTACTGCAGGCAAAGCTAATTGTTACACCATTGTGTCAGGCTACGCTTGCCACTGTTCAAAACTGTATTCTATTTTTAAATTGAAGAAAAAAAATGGAGATATCTGGGTTTACATTTTCATCTCATGGTTTCTCCTCTGAAAAAAAGTGGGCGCGGCCCTTGGATCTGTCATGCTGCATAATAATCAGCAACGTGATGAATCTGGTGGGGGAGGAAGCTGAGGGAGGAGGTGAAAGGAGAAGGCCAAGGGAGGGTCCATCAACCCTGTCCCCCTCTGCTGAGCTGATTAGGGGAGAGGATGAAAAAGAGAATGTCATTGGCTGAACCTATAAACCCTGATATCTCAGACATTTCTGTTTCAAATTAAAAATGGAAAACAGTTTAGGACAGTGCCAAATGTAGCTTGACACAATGGTGTAACAATTACCTTTGCCTGCAATATCACTTTAATAAGGGCAAGGTTCTTTACTTTTTATGTTTTTAAAATTGTTTTTAGAGAAGGAATGATCATGAAGAGATCTGGAGGCCACAGAATACCTGGTTTAAACTGCTGTGGACAGGGCAGCGTTTGTTACAGATGGTCTAAAAGGTATTTAAATGATTTAATGGGACTTTATTATGTATGCTTCCGGCAATGCCTAGTTAATTCTTTACTTGCATTGAGTAAAATGTGGTAAGCTTAAGTGTAACTGCAAATGATAGGGCTCCATAGGAAACTTTTTTACAAGTCCCTGTCTAGGCTGGGAAAAAAAGAATACTTACCTCTCATCCCCCCCAGGTTTAATCTTATAGAGTACTGTGGGTTGTAGCATTGGTGAGTGTCCTTGATGCCAGTCATGTGGCAGCAAGCTTGGTCATTAATTGACAGCAGGGGGGTGCATCAGGTGACCTTGCCTGAGTGCCCTTCATAGTTTTGAGTTCAGCTTAGGACTGCATACAAGGGCGTACACCCACAATCTAGCCGTATATCAGAACCAGCCAGCCCCAATCACCCACCCCCGACGGACACTCACCAGCTGGGTCTGCAGCACTGATGGGGACTCTCCACTGTGCATGTGTAGAGGGAGACCTGTAGTGAGGGAGTTGTGCGCCCATCAGTGAAGAGACGGTATGGCTGGGTAAGTAGGCACAGGGTCAGGGAGTACATACTACAAAGTTGGTGGAGGCAGCTTTTATGGGCCCAGGGGCACGTTGCTTCTGCTTCCCTGCTATGCTAACCCCCCCCCCCCTCCAGTGGTGGACTGGGGCCAAAAATCAGCCCTGGGTTTTTCCAGCCCCTGGCCAGCCTGAGACATCCCTGCTGATGCCCCGTAACCATGATGCCGGGGCTATAGCATTGGGGGCTTGTGGGTACAGTGGGGCTGGGTAAAGGGGCCTTAAAGGAAGGCTAAGGGGGCAGGGATTGTATGTGGATGTTAAAAGCAGCAGCCCAACTGGCCCCAAAGCAGTGCAGCCCACTGGGCATTGTCCCAGGTCTCCCTATTGCCAGTCTGCCCCTGTCCCCCTCTCCCCATGGACTATGGAGAAGGAGAAGAGGAGGGACCCCTGCGTATAGTTCCTGCGTTGAACTGGAATAAGCTGTGGATCACAGCTTGGTATGTGCAGCTTGGTCAGGTTTAAAAAGTGGATTCCCAATGCTATTCTGGTTGCAGGCTGCTGCAGAGGAGAACACGAGAGTACCTTTTTGGGGGGTTACAGACCCCTTCATTTGATAAGAAATAGCATAAAATACTGAAAATTGCCCCCTGCAATGTGAGGAAAATGCAGAATGTAAAAAGTGGAATTTACAACAAATACTGACAATTACTGTAGATGTGGTTTACGAGCAACCAAGGATAACTGTGTAATGTAACTGGTATTGTATACCGTCTCTAAATACAAATAATAGAACAGATACCATGCATTAAATCCGGCCTATTGGATCGTGGAATTATGTGGTGCCCACGGGCACGGGCCAGAAATGACATTTGGATGCCTTGGTGCCTACCCAAAACTAGTATTAACTATCCAAAAAAATGGTGGCACAAATGAGGATTTTTAAACCGGACACCTTTAAAGCGTTGTTCGCCTTATAACTACATGGCATTTGGCATTTTCCTTGATGCTCTTTCTAGTGAGCCAGAAATTGGAAGTCATAAGCCTAAAAACATTACATTTAAAAATATATGAATGCCCTGAGCAGGCCCCATAACCGCAGCATGTACAGCTATAGTAAAGTCGTTCTGCTTCTTTAATTACTCTTTTTAAAAAATGTAATAATTTATTTTAAAAAGGCCTTTTTTGTGCTGTCTAGGTGGCTGGTTCTGAAGGACTCTTTTCTAATGTATATGAAGATAGACAGTGGTGCTATTTCATTTGTCCTTTTGGTTGATAAGGAGTTTAACATAAAGATTGGAAAAAAAGACACAGATACTCAGTACGGTTTGCGAATAGACAATCTTTCCAGGTGAGTGTATGTAACAAAATAAATTAATTAATGCTCATTTAAAATCTTTTATGCAGTGGTAATTTTAAGGTGAACTACAGTGAAAACATCATTATTTTACTTTTAAACTGAGCAAAGAAAAGGTCAGTGCACTTAGTGACTTTTATTAACACACTATAAACTTTCACTGCAGGTAAAGCTATGCAGTAAGTGCCAAGTTTGAGGTTTCTGTAGCTAATAATGCCCAACACTTTTAAAATAAACATGAGATTTTCTAACTCCGAAATGGAGTGTAATTCATTCTTTATTTCATATCATAATTGATCTATGTCATCAAGGCCAATGGGTAAAAATAAAGTGTCAATTTAAATTAAAACCATATCTTTTTACATTCATGTCTTGGCATAACTTTCTGTTCCCTTTACTTAAAACTACTAATTTTAGAAATGGGCCAGTTTAAAGTTTATACAGGATGTGACCCTTTTAGTCCTTGGATATAATTACTTGGGAATATGATTCCACGGGGCAAGTGTTTAGTGAAATGCAACTTTAAATGGAAAAAGATGATACTTGGTCAGTCTTGCTGGAATGACATGCTGATCATAATCATAACCAACATGCTTATTTCTTGACTTTCCACCCCCAAAATATTCCCTAGCATTATTTTTTCACGATTTTCTAGGATGTATTAAATAGAAGCCCTACTCCAAAATGAAACCCTAGTTACTGGTCAATCTTAAAAAATGCTCTAAAAAACTCTGAATGACCCAAAACAATAAGGGTCGGCAAGTGTCTGGCTCTCTGTGGCCTTTCTTTAATGGCAATTGCCTTTGGTGCCAGGACTGAAAGGCCCCTATCTAGTTCAGGGCCCAAGACGTTGCTCAATAATATCTATTTGCGCTACTGTGCCCATTAGCGGGTTTGTGTGCAGCTTGAGGCACGGTGTATACTTACATAGAAACATAGAAGGTTGACGGCAGAAGGAGACCATACGGTCCATCTAGTCTGCCCTTATGTGTATACTGTATGTAGTCTTTATCTTAGGATAGATGTGTGCTTATCCCAGGCATGTTTAAATTCAGTGACTGTTGATTTTTCAACTACCTCTGCTGGAAGTTTGTTCCAAGCATCTACTATTCTTTCTGTGAAATAATATTTTCTAACATTTCTCCTGATCTTCCCCCCGACTATCTTCAGGTTGTGCCCCCTTGTTCTATCATTAAGCTTAAAAACACTTCCCTCCTGAACCTTATTCAATCCTTTCACATATTTAAAGGTCTCAATCATGTCCCCCCTCTCCCTTCTTTCCTCCAAACGTACAAGTTCTGGCAACTGCATGCGGCTTCCCCAGCATCTGCGCAATAGCTAGCTGCGCAGAGACCAGGAATGAAAATGTACATATATATATATTTACATACATTTAACTCTTTTAGACATTTGGGACTTTTTCCAGTTTTATTGATTGATTTCTGAAAAAAAGAGCTCTTAAACTGGACCAACAGCGTTGCACAGTTGGAAAAGTAAACTCCCTAAAACTCCCTTGCCCCATTTGCAGGCATGATACTGAATCGTTGTCAGCACTTACATTTGCTCTTGCATCCACTCAAAGCTAAAACACCGGCCTTTTTGAAGCTTCCTTTCCCAGCATCCCAGCTGTGGTGCTGCCTGAATTTAACGTACATAACTGATAATGCAATGCACAGTAACAGGAAACCAAACAGAACTTCCTGTTTTCAGGCAGCTCGAACTCCAGGAGACATCATTTTGCTTATTTTGTTGTAAACTGACCACAGCAGGAGTTAGAATAAGGTACATTAATATTTAAGGGCAGCAATCTAAATTGCGCTGGGGGGGGGGGGGGGATGCATATGAGCACGGTTTGTTGTAAGGATGTTGGTCCACTTTAATCATTTCCTAACACCTGTAGGGAGCAGTGAGTGTTTTGAAGGTCCCCATACCTTTTGAAGTTTTCCATGAAGTAAAGGGGACTGTCATTGTTAACATAAACCTGAAAATTACCTTAGGTGGCAATCTCTGAAGAGAATAACGGTAAACCATTTAATGAAAATCCCAAACCCTTAAACTATTCCCTAGTATCTAAAATTAATATATTTTGCATTTTTAGTCACTTTTTAATCTTTCCCCCACTGGGCTGCAACCCTCTTCAGGACTCTAGAATATGGGAGCCACCATCTTGCCTCAGAAGCATCATATACTGAGGAGAGGGGGAAAAAGTGCAGGGGGCGGGATTATAGCCACTTCCTGTTTGCAGGAAGCCTGAAAATCCATGTCCCGCCATCTTGGATGTTTAAAGGATTAGAAAATGCAGTAGATAGGTAGGATGATTTTTAATGTGGGCAATCTGTATTCAGGGTGAAGGTCCAGTTTAAGTAAGGCAAAGATCAATCTTTTGGCTGAGCACAGAAATACATTTCATGGTGAATGTTTTCTTTTGTAGATCTTTAATTCTGAAATGTAACAGCTACAGACATGCTCGTTGGTGGGGACAGGCTATTGAAGAGTTTGTTGGAAAGCATGGCAAAAACTTCCTTAAAGAACACAGATTTGGATCATATGCTGCCGTTCATAAACACACTCTCTCCAAATGGTATGTTCTCAGCAATCAGATTTTTTTTTTTATCCGTTATAGTTACAGCTCCGGAATCAAATCACATCAATTTGTTTAACACATAGAAATGCATGTATAAGTATACACCCGACCCTTTGTGGTGTTTTTTACCTAGTGTGTTATCTTTGCTTTTTATACACAATGCAGCCTAACTCAGCCCCATGAAGTTTTCTGTAGACATAGCCTTAGGAAGCGTTTGACAGAACCATTTTGGAATCTGATGCAGTTAACAAATGAACAATCACGCAAATTTTGACAGATTAATGGGTGATTTTTAAAGTGTTTTTGTGTTTATGATCAGTTTTACCTGAATGAATGACGGAAAGCTGTCAATTTGGCCTATTTGCAGTTGGTTTCTGGCAGACTCAGTAGCCGTAATCTAGTGACATTTCCATGAACTGTTATCACTTGTACTAAGCCTAAGCCTGCCAAGAATGTAGCATTCATGTAAGATTGAATAGTTGTGTGTTGTGCGACTAAATAAATGGAGAAAGGAAAGCTAGCTAGTATACATTTTTTGTTGCAGTTTTTTGTTCCATGTTTTGCTTTATAGGGTCCAGCATTGGGTAATGGCTCTAATGTAATGTCGTAAAAAACACCCATTAGACTTACCGGTAATGGATTTTTCAAGAATACTTCAGCATAACCACATTAGTCTCTGTGTGGTCATGCTGAAGTATGATTTGGAAAAACCGTGTATCTAACAAGAAGAAATCTGAGCACCCAGAGGAAACTCATAGACACAGAAAGAACATGGGAATTCTACACTCTAGATTGTGTCTAAGGTGGGAGCTTTATGCTGAAAGTCAGGAGTGCGCCCCAGTTATGCACCGTGCTTCCCAACCTCCTTATTTTGTAGATTGTTTAGCTTATGATAGTGCTAGGAAAAGCCTCTTATTAAGTTTTCTGCAATTACTGCTGCTATAACTTAGTTATATTGCTTGATACTAGTTGATACTGATTTGGAACCCTTGGCTCTGAGTGGTGTGCTATGTATTTCTGGAGGTTTTTTTTTTTTTAAATGGGTTTAAAAGTTAAAAATTCCCCATAAAAATGAATGGCAGGAATATCATCTTTCACACCCCCACCAGAAGATTCATTCGCCCACTACAGCTGCCCTCACAGACACCCAACCAAGAACCTGCACAGGCCCCAACACACCCAAAAGTGTAAACAGATGCATGCATGTACCCCAACAGACATGCAAACTAGCAAACATGCATGTGCATACCAGCAGACCCCCCCCAAAGTGCATGCGCATCTGGGTAAATGCATGCACATTAGGGGGTGTGTGCAAGCGAGGCTGCTAGTTTGGGCATATGAACACAGCCCTGATGTGCATGCACACACCCTCTGATTCACACACCCCCACCCCCACCCCCACAGATGCACATACATTCCCAGGCACATATGAACAAAGTCCCAGATGGGTATGTGCACACACTCACAGAAACACATGTACTCACACAGCCAATGATGCGCATGCATACACACCCGCAAACATGAATGTACACATCCACAGGCACAAACCTTCAGTTGCAGACACACACACGGATATAAAGGAATAGAAAACGCATAGAAAGGAAAAAAAGAAAGAGAATGGAATAGGATTGCAGGGCAAGAAAGGGAGAATGAAAAAAAGAGAGAAAGCAAGAGAGTTCAATGGGATTGCAAAGAAAGAGAGATAGAGATATAAGGAAAGGAGGAAAAGGGGAGAAAAGAGAAAGATAATGAATGAATGAAAGAAAGAAACTGAAAGGTAGAAGAAAGGTACAAAAAGGAGGAATGTGTGAGGAAGCTGAAAATAGAGGCAGAAATGTGCAAAAAAAAAGAGAGAGATATGTTATTAAAAAAAGAGGCCTACTGTTCCATTTGAGAGCTCCTGGTGCACCTTTGCAGAGAAGTGGGGTGTTGGTCTCAGCCATGCTGCTGCCTGGATTCAACAGACCTAATGGACTGTGTACAGTAACAGGAAGCCCAGCAGCACTTGCTGCAGATACATGAGCCGTCATTTTGTTTCTAAAATTTACCACAGCAGGAGTTAGAGAAAGGTAAATTATTTTTTTATGTGCAGCAATCTAAATTGCCCCGGGGAGGGGATGCATATGAGCACTGCTTGTTGTGTTGATCTGTTTTTTTTTTTCTTCTTTTTTTTACTGTTGGTCCACTTTAAAGGGGAAGTCCAGTCTACCTATAATGCCATTCCCCCCTGGCGCTGAGGCAGGGGTTACAACAAAAAGACAAACTGCACACAGCAGTTTGCTCCACTCTGTGGCAGCTCATTCACCTGAATGGGGAAGCGGGCATGTGCACTGAATAGGGGAAGCCACTCCTTGCATTGTCGTGTGTCTGGCTGCTGAGGAGTACCGCATATTTTGTGCAGGACCCCAGGGCAAGGTAAGAAGTTTTGGTTGTAACCCCCCTGCCCAGCCTCAGCGCCAGGGGAGGGTGGTAGGGTGGGAGATTTATAGGTAGACTGAACATGCACTTAAGACCTACAGTGGTAGGTTGCATTTCATATGGACGCTTGGGTGCTTCTGGCCCTTTTGTCACCTGGCCTTTGTGAAGCTGGCTTGGCAAGTAAAGTTTTATAATCCATCTGCTTGGTTGGCAACAAATGTGTTCTGGGAGTTACAACCCTAAAGAACCCCCCTCCTGCTTGCTTTGGCCTTCAGGAACATCCTTTGCTCCTTAGCTCCATGATGATACTGCTCACTGCTACTGGATTGTGCTTGTGGCCGTTATATAAGCTGTTCAGTGGTGAACAGCTCCTAATTCATTTTCAGCCTCCCCAGCACATGTGGTCCATAGCGCACAACTGAAAATTTAAAGGAGCAGTATCCATTCCAGATTTGTTTCAAGAAAATGATTTTACAGTGAACACTAAAATACAATAGACAATAAATGAAAGTGTGTCATCGCTCAACAGCAGTAGATTACAAGTGAGAAAAATCACCTGCGTAAAAAAACCATTAACAATAATTGTTAAACACATTGATTTCAGAAACGTATTTTAAATCAAATTCATTCCCTCCATTTTCATCACAGCAATTTTCTGGCTCCGAAACTGCTTCTGGAGTCTGTGCTGGGTCACAAGATGCCTCCATTGTGGGACTTAGGTTCAGAATCCGCTGCACTGTGCAGAAGCTTACAGCGAGTCGTGACCTCATTTCACATTTGGTTTCCTCTCATTTATTCCAGGTATGTCAATGCCAAGGGTTATTTTAGTGATGTGGCAGATGCTATGGAAGCGGCGAAGGAAGAAATTTTCATTACAGATTGGTGGTGAGTGTTTTTTTTTTCATTTCCACTGTAAATAACAAAACACCATTTGTTGTGGAAGAGAACAAAAACCTGTTTTATGTTTACAAAACCGCACACGTGGAGTCTGAAAAAGTTAAAATGTATTACAGGGAAAGACTGGCTTGTGATACTGTTAGAGAATGCTTTTTCTATTAAATTAAGCTTATAATTTACTGCAGGGCTACAAAAGCATAATACTCACCCCCCCCCCCCCAAGCTGTTTCAGCTGACTGGCTATAAAAACCTACCAAGTCCCTATATTGAGTCCCCCAACTTTCATGGACCCCCCCCCCCAAGACTCTTAGAGACTTGGCTAGGCAGGAGTCCCACATCTATTGCAGTGAAATTAATGAGCATCCAGTCGCAGAGCCATGTGTGGACACAGTGGGAGTCTATCTGAAAAAAAGGGGTTGTGTTTGAGCACAGGACCTATACACAGCAGCTGGGGGGCATGAGTATTTTTCATTTTACCGTGAACAGTCCATTTAATTAATAAAATGCTAGATACCTGAGCACCAGGCCTAGATGCAGCAACTGTGGGGGAGAAAGTGTGAGGTTTTTTTTTTTTAATTTTAACTTGGTGAATTTTAAAAAATGCCATTAACCTAACCCTGGCAAGTCTAATTTGAAGTTTATAGTCAGGGTAAGTAGGCAGCCTTAAATTGCTCTCCCGTTGCTTGTGTCTAGCATATGCAGTAATCACCTCCATCATAGAGCATTGGTTATAAACCAGTCAGATTTATATTCTACATGCTGCTTTGTGTCTTAACCTCCACTAACAAGAATGGTCTGACACACACACAATCTCCTCTGCTGAAGCTGGTTTTATACAAAGGGGTATGCCGAGTCCGTATCCACCACCGCTCGGGAATCTGGTTTTTAAAAAGAAGTCCCTCTGGCATAAGGTCAAACTCCCTTCACTTCATGGAGGGAGCATGCCAAGCACTGCCCCGATATCCCTGTCAATTGAAGTCTGGCTGTGACAAACTTGTTACTGTTAGTTATATATGTAGCGGAAAACATGTCTTCTGGAACCAAAGAATTTTTGAGCACTGGCCCGAAAAGAAAGAAGTCGCTGTGGTCGAGAAAAGGTGAGTTTCCTTTTTTTGCTTTTACAAACAAGGGGTGGGTGGCAAACTGGGCAATTGTCGCGGGCCCATGCCTAATCGGGGGCCCCTTGACAGATGCCAGAGCCTCATTTAACAAAGAGACACAGTCCATCCAGCATTAAGAAAAGAATGTACCTAAATTACAATGTACCAGGGGATCTCAAGACATTGTACAGCAGGGCCTAGTAGGAGAACAGTAGCCTGGGGGATGTCTAGAGCTGTAAAAATTAGGGAAGGGAACCTCATTTGTATTTTTTCCATACTTTCCTGTAACCTCATAGCAGCACCTAGAAACAGACACTTTCCACTGACTTCTGGCACTCCCCTAATTCCTCTAGCAGTAGACCACCAATCATAGGGCTCCACTGGCAGTCTTTAACTCTGGTTAGGGAAAAGTAAGGTAGCTATACATGCTTATTTGTTCATTATTATTCTTCTTATTATTACTGATCTATATCTCTGCCCCATGCGTATTGCAGCATTGTGATTATGTATTAAATTATGCTGTTTAAAAAGTTGCAGATCTATGTAGTTGCCTGTATAACCTCTTTCAGGTGTTACAGTGGACCAAAACCCAGGATTTTCACTACCCTGGGTTTTGGGGCACCCCAATTAAACTTGCCTCTCCTCGGTCCAACGTGGTTTGCGCGGCCTCCCATCCACTGAGCTTCTCAGGCCGTACATATTAATGGGCAGCTGGAGAATCTGAATGGAATCCCAGCCGCACAAATCAGCAGTGTGTGGCATTACTCGCATCTTTCGGCTCTGTGCCGTGGGCTTGTCAGACAGGTAAGGATAGCGGACAACTCGGGTGGGGGGGGGGGGGGGGTCACAAAGTGGGAGAGGGAATCAGCTGGCCCTGGAGTCCCATAGACTCTAGGGCCGGTTTTGTTCCACTTTAAGTATGCATGGGAAGTTGGTAATGTTATCTAGAATGTGAAGGGTTTTTATACGTTAGATAGGATAACCTTTCTATTTCTTTTGGTACTTTAAGTGGGACAGAAACCAGTGGCTGCTGGCCTCCCCCCTGGAACATCCTAAATTGGGATGCCCCACTGTGCCCCCCTCTCCCCCCCAACCCCTGGCATTGAAAAACTCACCTGCTGCCTGGCTCCCTTACCAATGTAAATTTCGGGCAGCCGCAACCCCGCATCTTTGGACTGCGAGCGCAGTCCTGCCCCCAACCATTAGGATAGGCTGGGTACGGGGGAGTGCCCGCTCTCAATCCCATTTGCAGTAAACGACGAGAGTCTGCACATGCACCATAGGATCGGGAAGTTTTACTGGATGGTCTGAGGGGGTTTCACACAGTGGGGCATACCAAATCAGGATGCCTGGGGGCCAAGGAACAAAACCTGGGATAGTCAAAATCCTAGGTTTTGTTAACACAATTAGTATGAAAAAGAATAGGCTGTTAAAAACCCATTTCTTTCATCTCTGCAAATAAAGATCACAGTGCTGTGGCCGTGCTGTTGTTTTGTCTAGCTTGCTGAAGAAATTCTAATCTGACTCCTTTTGGAGTTTGTCTAGGCCAGGCATGAGGAATTCGGCAGGGTATAGAGTCCAGCCTTGTTAGGATAGTAGACACTTTCTCAGAACTGTAACATGCTTTGGCAGCCTTGGCAACATTCCAGTGTAATTCTAGTAAAAATCATGATTTATGTGCCCCAAGGTCTTGATAATGAGAGCATTTATTAGTACTTACATTCTAAAACAGATACCCCAGACCAGAAATGGGTTTCCTCCTCTGTATGACATGCTTGATGATGATTTCAGTGGATCTGGTTGATTAGATGACAGGTGACTGGATGAAGTAGCTGGGTGTCTCCTTCCTATTATTTTGCTGCTGCTAAAAGAAAAGGACTCTCATTTCTCTTGTGATTCCCCCGTTTGCTTATTATAACGGCTGGCATGTCAGAATGGGGAGGAACACTTATTTGTTTGCCTTCTGCTGCATCAAGATGACCTTTTTTTTTCAAGACTTACAGTATACTCAATTCTAAATTGTGTAGGTAGTTCTATAGATAATACATATATGTTGGGTTTCAGCACAGTTTATCAGCTTGTTAAAACTACTATTTAGCAAGAAATATGCCCCAGTGTGTATCCCCGGGCCACGGCCGCATCCCCACTATATATTTAGCCTTGGCACATACCCATGCTAGACATTTCTGAAGGAACGAAGCCGGGGATAGTGAAAATTCTATTTCGTGAGAAATTGAAAAAAGGTCCAAAATAACCAATACAAATAAATTTGCTAGCTGGCTAAAGGGTTACATACATGCTATCATAAATGTCACCCAAGTCTATTTATTTCTTTTAAAAGACAATTCAAAAGTGACAGTTGCACTCTTACCACATAATTAGTGGGTGCCAGGTTAGCGGCGGCACCGCAATACATCCAAAAGCAATAAATAATCGGCAAGCCGTCTTTAAGTAGATGAGAGAAGAATCTGAGGCGACGGGTTTTGTACTTACCATTCTGCTTTCTCAGGGGATATCTGCCGAGCTCTGATATTTCCCCAGAGCCAGCCTCTGCTAGAATAACCACTTACAACTATTGCTATTCTTTTGATGTGTGCAGATCGGTTTTAGATGGTGTTACTTGCCATTTATCTGTTCAAGTTTGCAAAATGTCTCTGTTGCCCGTAGTTAGCACCGTTCTATATGCTAAACATTGCCACATATTTATTCTCTTTAGTCTTCATAAAGCTGTATGTTAACCCCCTTATTCTCACATACCCACACAATAAATCATGCACAGATGGCATGTGCAAACATAATGCGTTCATCTGTGTTGCTAAATCCTCTGGGAAATATTTTGGAGATATTAGACATGGCTTAGCTTGTAAATTTCCTTGTTACGGTTCAGGAAATGTCATCATATACCCCCATATATATGGAACCTGGGACACCAACCCACAGCATACTATTGTTGTATGCTGATGATCTATCAATATTTAATCATGGAGGTGTCCTTCCTTACCTTTTTGCTATGGTTCGATACAGTGGCAGACTGGGGGCTAAAACCAGCTTGGGGTTTCACCTTCCACTGGCCAGTCCATGTCCATCCTCCAATATCCCCACTGTGCACCTCCCAATGTGCTTCCAATCAACGAGTGCGGGTTTCCCTATGGCTAGTCTGCCCCCTGGCTTTATATATTCCAATGTGTGTTTTGAGACGACCAGGCTTAAAAACCATGATTCAGTAATACTATTCAAACTCTGCCTGGACCCATCTTTCCTCACCAGTTACCACCCCATCTCACTTTTCCCTCCCACACCCTTAAAGCACTTTTACTCATTTACTAATTGTGTAATGGGCAGAAACCTGTTGCAACACTACAAGTAGGAAGGATTAGAACCCTGTCAGAGGAATAGCCCTGATGGTGTTAGAAATCTTTCAGATGCAGTTCTTGGGCCCATTACATCATGGAACCACATGATGGCAGTGAACACGCCTGCTCGGGATCGGTTGCCCCCAGGACTTTATGGCTCAAAGGATGAAACCTTACGGTACAGAGGACTGGAGAGCCCGCGGCTGGAAGTGGAATTGGGTAGCCCGTATATGAGCGTAAGGTGGAAGTCCAAGGACAGGCTGGAGGTAGGTAACAGGAGACCTGAGGAGGTGACAGAACAATGGGGTAGCAAAACGTGGTCTGGGTACAAAGGCGAAGGTCGGCAACTGGAATCAAGATCGAGGATGGTCAAAACTGGCAGAGGTCGGCAACAGGAATCAAGATCGAGGTTGGTCAAAACTGGCAGAGGTCGGCAACAGGAATCAAGATCGAGGTTGGTCAAAACTGGCAGAGGTCGGCAACAGGAATCAAGATCGAGGTTGGTCAAAACTGGCAGAGGTCGGCAACAAGAATCAAGATCAAAATCAAGGATAAATGACTACTAGGGTCTCTATCACAGGCAATTCCCAATTGAGGGGGAATTGCTTTTATAGGGACAGACAGGGAAGGGGAAGTGTAGGTGATTGGTGCACTTTGGGATAACACCCAGGATTGGTCTGCAGGGCTGAGAGGCACCTCCCTAACTCCTAGGGCTCATTGGCCCTTTAATTCAAAGATTCCTGATCCTCCGGCGGGCACGCACACCACAGCGCCGCCGGAGGGCATAGCTACTACGTGCTCGCGCCTGCGTGCGAGCACGTCCAGAGGACGAGGAAGCGGGGGGCGTGGCCGAGCTGAGCGCTACTCGAGCCGACGCCGCCGGATCCGCCGGCGCGGCCGCCGCACACCAACGGCCGCGGCCGGACGCCTGGAGACGGCGCTGGAACGGGGGCCAGGTAGGTGATTCCTGACATGTGCTCTTATTTGACCCATCTTCTGCTTTTGATACTGATGACCACTTCCTTAGGAATTTAGGCTCTTGCCCTTTTATGACACTCCTCTTACCTTTTCAGTTTGCATATTTGGCATATCCAGCTCCAACACAGGAGTTTCTACCTATGAACTTGTCCAACTCATAAACTCACTTGCCTTCCAACACCACCTCTATGCAGATGAAAATAAATATCCCTCAGGCACAAACCTTTCTATCTAGTGTCCCATACTGTTATCTCCTCGTTTGTGTGCTCTCGCTCCCCCCAAACTGTAAGTGGACAAATCTGAGCTTGTCATCTTCCCACCACCCAGTTCTGCTCCTCCTCTGTTTCAACATAACCATATCTGCCAGGCTTGTCTTTGTGTTTTCTACTCCCCTTCCTGCCTCACATTCAGTCTATTCTTTCATCACACCTGAAACCACTAAAAATTCTAATGCATTACCTGATCATATCCCAACTGGACTACTGCAACACTGGGTACTGGGTACACATCCAATCTATTCTCAACTTCAAAAGATAATATGCTATGAGAGCCCAAAAGTAGGAACGTGGTATTTGTGTTTAATGATAAATTATAAGGAATTAAAGTAAACCTAAAGTCTAAGAAAAAGATGGGAATCAAAAATTAGGTTTTTGGGGTCAGTCTGTGCACAAATTCATTTCATGCCCCAAGGTATGTGCCAATGAGAACTGAGGAAATGTTTGTCGTGTCAAAAATATTATGACAGCCCAGATTAAGGGCTCTGTGCTGCCACTTGGTAAGTGAGTCTGCTCTTCTGGGGCCATAAGCAGGGCAATGCCCTATCCACACCAGTGTTAACAGTGCAGGAATGGGGGCATCCCAGCCCAACAGGACATTGAGGGCTTAAGCCTGTGGTTGCTTTAGCTTTAGAAAGCCTTTTACTGCGCTGTCCTAATTTTTATATACCTACTAGAATTTGTTCAAAGAATACAGTGGGGTTTAAATTTCAATTTCTTGCTCCTGTCTGTTACGCTATTATGGAGGGCAAGCTTCATCTTCTCAATCGTTACAGAAGATAGAAACCAATAAACCCTGGTGTGTTATCATAAACAGTGATCACCAGCACTAAATATGGGAGTTAAATTGACACCCCTCTTGTCCCAGTGCCACCCATGCTTTTTTATTAGATTATTTTCTAACCACAGGCAGGAATGGAGCTTAGTTTTACACAGTTGGGTTACAGCAAAGCAAAGGGGGGGGGGGGGGGGGGGCGCTATGCCCGCACTGCTCTGTCCTTTTTATAATTTATTGCACCTATTACCTCCATGCTTTGCTTTCATGTCCTTCTTGTTTATTTGAGTGGCTGCCGACATGTAGGAGTGTCAGTAACCCTATCAAGCATGTAAAGGGAAGCCTAGTGATGCCTCTGGTGGACCCGAAGTCTATGAACCAAGCCATGATCTTATGGTTTTGAAAGGAGAGGGTATCTGGAAAAGGAAAGTCTGATATGCTGTAACAATACAATTTCTGTCCGCATCAATTATTTTTATGAAGTAAGGCAAACAAACATTTCCATAGTTCAGCAGCTAATACTACTGCCACAAGCACTTAGTTCTCAGACCTAGCAAGGATCTTAGCATACAGTGAATGTCGTCATGTGGCTCTTATCACACTAAGGTTATTAACTTATTAGAACTCTCATATTAAAGTTGGCAAGCTGGTGGCTTTCAGGTTAGTTTGTATAACAGACTGGTTACGTTTTGTATTTTAACTGAATTGTATTTGCTCTCTTTGCTTAAACAAGCAGCATGTTTGATATAGCACATGACAAATGGGAAACGGGTAACTTAGAAAGCAGTGTTTATTTCCTTTTAATGCCCAACTCCAATTTTGAATCACGTGGTAAGGAATCTGGTCCAGGTCTGCTCTTTTTGCTGTACTGTAATGTATGTAAGGAATCTGGTCCTGGTCTGCTCTTTTTGCTGTACTGTAGTGTATGTAAGGAATCTGGTCCAGGTCTGCTCTTTTTGCTGTACTGTAGTGTATGTAAGGAATCTGGTCCTGGTCTGCTCTTTTTGCTGTACTGTAGTGTATAGGACACTATTAGAGAGATTTGGCCTCACTTTCTACATGTTCACTAGGAACAAGACGTTTATATCACAGGATTACTATGCAGGGTTTCCAGCACAAAATATGGTCCATGTGTTGGTGACATTTATCTGGTTGTTATATCCTTTGTTTGATCCCCATTGGAAAAAATTATATATTTGCACATTGTTGCCTGAGGCGAAGAGCTCTCTAGATGCAGTTGAATACCAATTTACTAAGGCTCTTTATATAAGATGGAAAGCCACATAAAGCGTTTGAATTGATAACTTCTTAATCTCCACAATAGGGTCACAACCCACAAAGAAAATGACATTGATTCTGACTGTTTACCATTGCTTTTTGGTTTTACAGGCAGCAGAGGTTTTCCATTCTTATTTTCTTTTTTAATAAGCTTGTTGCAAGGAAAATGTATTAAATATTTTTACTTCTGTTAAAGGCTAAGTCCAGAAATATTCCTCAAGCGACCGGTGGTGGAAGGAAACCGATGGAGGCTAGATTGTATTCTAAAGAGGAAAGCTGTAAGTTTTTTGTTCAGGTTTACTTTGATGATTTCGTACTAATCATTCAACTTTGAGAATCACCTGCACACACCACTTAGAAAAAGTCAATGAACAATATCTAGATTAGTTTTAGTTTAGTATTGCATTCTCAGAAAAGAATCACATGTTGAGTAACCAGAATAAAAGCAAATTTCACCTATTGGTTTAAAAATATACTTACACAGTCCATGTGTGTCCTCTCCCCTGTTGGATACTTTGGGTTAGCTGCTCCACAGATTGGGTGAAAATAAGAGATTGGTACCAGGATATATGAAGTTTAATAGTTTATTAGGAAGTTAACCTTATTCTCCTTGTTTCTGTTTAATTTCTTTCCTTTTGCTGATTATTTATATAACTAAGAGCTATTTTTTTTTTACAAAAAAAATCCAAAGAAAATGGAACAAGACTTCTCCCCAGGGAGGGTACATGGCTTTTTTCCCAGGGCCGGCAAGTTCAGATGCTCCATGTATGAGAGTCCTGCTTTATGAGGTGCAAAGCAAATGGGTAACATTAAATATGTGCCCAGGGCTTGTATAGTCTCAGTGGACCCCTTTGCAGGGTGTCATGATTTATTACTAATTAAAGGTTTATTGTTTTATTAAGGCATATTTTCCTATTGCATGGCATGGCCTGCTTCCAGAAGTTCTTACGTATGGGTTATTCCGCCACAAGGTGGCGCAGTGTACTGCAGAAGAGCTGTGGCCCCTCCCGGTACCATATAAAAACGGAATCACCATAGACTTATCCCAGATAGAAGATGGCTCTTTATATTGCGCAGGTGAGCGGGGCAACCAAGCCTGCGGCCCTGCATGGCTATTTCCACCCATTTCCAGACCCTCTGTGCCTCCCAGCCTCGGCTGACAGATCGAGTGAGGGTAGAGGAGCACTAGGGTCAAGTGCTCAAGGAGCGCTGCTCCAAGCCGCAGACCCTGTACCACAAAGGGTAGCCGGCCATAGGCTTTATGGTGAGCCTACTAGGGATGCAGAGTTCCTGTCCTAGCTTCTAAGGGGGTGAGTGTTTTGGGGACTATTTACTTGTTATGGCGTTTTGGGGTCCCCCCCCATTCCTGGCCTTGTCTCTCGCCGCTGCTCGCTCGCCTTCCTCTCCCCCCTCCCCATCGTGTGTTCCGCGGAGGGGGGCGCGGCGAGGGTGTTTTAGCTAGTTTCAAACTGTTTTTAACTGTGTTTTTAACTGTTTTTCGCACGCCGACACCGCTTTGTACTACGCTCCGTGGCAGGCGGCGCTATAACTGTGAGGCTTTTTTCTACTGTGTGATGACGCCGGCGCGGTCACGCGAGCGCCGTTTTCACGCTCTTCGGGGGGGCGGGGCCGGAGGATGACGCGTCATCCTCCCGTAGCCCGCTCCTCAAGGTTCCTCTGCCGGCGCCATTTTGCTTCTGCTGTGCGTCTGGGGCCCTTCTTCATACCGGAGCTGCAGCGGTGATCCCTGTCTATTGTGGCTTCCTCCTGTGGTCTGGCGGATGGTGCCCTTGCCCTGCTTGGTCCGTGAGTCCCCTTGGGGGGTTTTTAGTTTCCTTGGGCCATGTGCTGCGGGATGCAAATGTCTCTTTACTTATGTCTTTCAGGCGGGACTACTGTGGGTTGTGGTTTCTCCCGGTCCTACCCCTTACCATCCCTCATCTTCCCTTACTGGCTTCTGGGGGCATCCCTTGGGGGGGCATCTCGGGTGGCTTTTATTAGCCCTTACCGTGTGCTGGCCTGTTGCGCCTGTGTTAACCACCATATGGAGGCTTCTGGGGATAGCTTGCTTGGGGGTCCTTCAGGTCAATCCCCATGTGTGGGGTATTCCCTGTGAGTAACAGTGTCATGGTGTGCGTGCCGTGCGCCCAAGGTATCATTGCGGCCCAGGCTGGGCTGCCCGCTTCGCTTCCCAGCTCTGCGCCCCCTTGGGCATCGCCTACATTTAGCCCCCAGTGAGGGGGATACTAGCGGGGGGTCACAGTCTGATCTGGCACTGCGTGTGGCCAGTATTGAAAGGCAGCTTACCAGGCCTGTTCCAGGTAAGGCCTCTGGCAAGAAGCGGCACCTAGCTCCCGTGCCATCTCTCTTTCCTTAGGAGGATGAGGGACCTGATGCTTTTGTTGGCCTTTACCCCCTAGAGGAGGGGGAACTCTTTCAGGACTCTGACTCCTCTGGGGACCAGCAGGAGGGTTACGACAGTGACCCTGGGTCTGCGTCTGGGAAGGACTCATGGTTCCCTGAGGACACTGATTGCCTGTTGGCTCACATTTTCGAAATCTTGCACATTGTCCCCCTGAGGTGGCTAAGAGGAAGCAGGGTGAGCTATTTCGTCCTGATAAACAGCGTCCGGAGTTCCCTGAGCAGGGACATTTCACTAATATGGTGCTCAAGGAGTGGGAACGTCCTAGTAGATTGCCCGCGGTGCCCAAAGGGTTGGATAAGAGGTATCTTTTTCCTTCCGACCTGGTCAAGCGATGGTCGTGTCCTCCTGAGGTGGAAGCTCCCGTTCTAGGGCTGTCCAACACCTCGGTCATGCCTTCCCCTGACACTACTACACTGCGGGACAGTGAGGACCGGCACATGGATCAGCTGGCCTGCCATGCTTTTACATGTGTGGGGGCTGGGCTGCGTCCGGTCTGCGCTGCTGCCATTACAGCTATTGCCCTTAAGAAACAGCTCAAGCGTCTCCTTGATGGCGCTACGGCTGGTAACAGGGGGGAGGATTATAGGTCCCTTTTGCTTTGCTCTGATTTTGTTGCCTTTGTCCTTGCTGCCATGGATGATGCGGTACGGCTGTATGGTAGGGCCTCTGCATTTTTGGTGGCTATGCGCCGCTCTGTTTGGCTGCGTCAGTGGGCGGCTGATGCTGCTGCTAAGAAGGCTCTCGCTGGGCTCCCCTTTATGGGGCTGCGGCTCTTTGGTGAGCTTTTGGTTGTTCTAGCCAAGGATGGTAGGCTGCCTCAACCTAGCCTCGGCCTTTACAGGGGCCCTCCTCTTCCCTCCCCTCCTTTCGTGCTCCCAGGGGAGGTCGTGGCTCCCTCTTCTCGGGTTCCCGCAGGGATTCTTGGGGCCGTGGCAGATCACGTGGTCGTCCCTGCCTTGTGCTGTCCCAGGAATGGGGTCGAGGTTTCTATTCCAATCTGTTCACGGTCCCCAAAAAGTACGGGTCCCTGAGGCCCATCCTGGACTTGAAGGGTCTCAACAAGTTTGTCAGGTTCAAGCACTTTCGCATGGAGACTCTACGCTCGGCGGTCAGTACCCTGCGCCCGGGCGACTTCATGACCTCAGTGGACATCAGGGATGCCTACCTTCACGTGCAAATCTTTCCAGGTCATCAGAGATTTCTCAGGTTCGCTCTAGAGGATCAGCATTACCAGTTTGTGGCCTTACCATTCGGTATCACCTCGGCTCCTCGGGTGTTCACCAAGGTGCTGGCGGGCGTGATGGCTCTGCTGCGGAATCAGGGCATTCGCATCCTTCCTTACCTGGACGATATTCTGATTGCGGCTCAGTCTTTTCATCAAGCCGAGTAGGATACTCTGGTGGTGACCTCCACTCTGGAGTCCTTTGGCTGGGTGATCAACTATCCCAAGTATTCACTGTCTCCGTCTTTGGTGAGGTCCTTTCTGGGCATGTCTCTGGATACCTCTCAGGTCAAGGTATTCCTGCCTCAGCAGAAAGTGGAGGGCCTTCAGAAGCAGGCACGGACTCTGCTCTTGTGTCCCCATCCTTCCATCCGGCAAGGGATGTAGTTAGTGGGTCTGATGGTGTCCTGCTTCGAGGTGGTCCCCTTTGCTCAGTTTCACATGAGACCTCTTCAGTTGCACCTCTTGTCAGTTTGGGATCGGGACCCTGTGTCCCTGGATCAGGAATTTGTTCTTTCCCCCCTGGCCAGACAGTCCCTCTCGTGGTGGCTGGACTCGGGGAACCTTCTAGTGGGTAGGACATTTCTGCTCCTGTGCTGGGAGACTGTCACCACAGATGCCAGTCTGACTGGTTGGGGGGGCTTTTGGAAGTCTCTGAAGTTCCAGGGTCGGTGGGGCCCCCAGGAGGCCCATGCTCCCATCAATGTCCTGGAACTGAGGGCGATCAGGTTGGTTCTGTCTCAGCTGACCACACACCTTCGGAGTCGGGCTTTTCAGATCCGCCCTCAAGGAAGTGTCCCTGATACTGTCTTGGGCGGAAGAGAATGTCCCTTGCATCTCTGCGGTTTACATTCCGGGGGTGGAGAACCAGGAAGCAGACTCCCTGAGCAGGGGGACGTCTCGGCTAGGGGAATGGTCCCTCAGCAACAAGATTTTTCACTCCCTGTGTCACCGCTGGGGTCAGCCGGACGTGGACCTGTTTGCGTCCCGCCACAATCACAAGCTTCCCAGGTTTGTCTCCCTGTCACAGGACCCTCTGGCCTTCGCCACGGATGCGCTAGCAATGCCTTGGACGGAGTTTCGGCTCCTCTATGTGTTATACAATAAAAAATGGGGTTATTGGGTACCCCTTTGAATAAACACCAGAGCTCCGGTTAACCAGACCCCACCGTGGAGAAAACTTATTGCACTTTAAATGTACTAAAAAAAATGTAATTTTATTTGTACAAAAGAATTAATCTTAAAAAGCATATCACATTATAATGCAATGAATAAACATGACATAATGAATGACACTGTGATTATACATCACCTTTGCCAGGGTTACATACCCTACAATGTACAAGCATATTGATTCCATATACACAATTCAATCATTGGGCAGTATGTTCCAACAATCTTGTTATAATTCAGGGCGGACTAGTTTCGCCTGAACACCAGGCTTCTTCAGCACCCATCTGTTCATTCTGTTAAGTTTCTTATTTTTGTGTTTCTGCTCTGTACGTCATTGGCCAATAGCTGGGACGTTCACAAAACACCCTATCACAGTAGCCAGTCTTATAGAAAAATCTATTCAAGCACTTGTGGGGGCAAGAACCACTCCGTCTCCCACATGGAGTGTCCCCATAGAAGTGCCGGTATACCGACCAACATTGCGCCACCAGGACAGAAAACGCCCAAGCACGTGTGGCTGGGCTGCGGCGTGCGCAAAAAGTACATTTTTAGTACATTTGAGTGCAATAAGTTTTCTCCAGGGCGGGGTCTGGTTAACCGGAGCTCTGGTGTTTATTCAAAGGGGTACCCAATAACCCCATTTTTTATTGTATATTTGTTGCACTGAGCCCCGTACCACACCAGCCAATCTGTTGTAGGCCACCTAGGACTTGTTTTGTCTGGGTGACCCATTTTTTCATTTTTTTTTTTTTTCTTATTTCATTTAGAGTTTAGGCTGGGTCGTATATACCGGGTTCTAAAGAACCTTTCTTTTTGTACTCCTCTATGTGTTCCCTCCCTTCCCTCTGCTGGGCAGTGTGCTGCGCAAGATGGCTCAGGAAGGGGTACCAGCCATTCTGGTGGCCCCCTGTTGGCCAAAGAGGGTGTAGTTCGTAGACGTCGTGCAGTTGGCAGTAGATCAGTATGCCCTGCCCAAGGATCCAAATCTGCTCACTCAGAGACAACTGTGCCATCCCAATTTACAAACGCTGGCTTTAACGGCTTGGCTGCTGAAACCTCCATCTTGATGGATAAGGGTTTGCCGGCTTCTGTTGTTGATACCATGATTAGGGCTAGAAAGAAGTCCTCGTCCTTTATCTACTACAGAATCTGGAATGCTTACATTGCCTGGTGTGAGTCCAAGTCTCTTCCTTATCGGGTGTTTTTTATCCCCAGGATTCTGGAATTTTTGCAACATGGTTTGGATTCGGGCCTTCAACTTAGTACCCTCAAGGGACAGGTGTCAGCTCTGGCAATTTTTTTCCAAAGATCCTTTGCCAATCACCGGTTGGTTAAGACTTTTTTCCAGGGAGTTACTCATGTGCGTCCGCCACGTAAGCCTATGCTACTGGTTTGGGCCCTGAATCTGGTGTTGCCTGCTCTGCAGGGTCCTCCCTTTGAGCCTATCCGTGGGGCTGCTTTGCCCATTCTGACTCTTAAGGTGGCCTTTTTGGTGGCCATTACTTCTGTTAGGCGAGTTTCTGAGCTGGCGGCGCTTTCCATCAAACCTCCTTATTTTGAGCGGCATCAGGATAAGGTGGTGTTTCGGCTTAAGCCGTATTTCTTGCCTAAGGTTGTGTCTGCTTTTCATCTCAATCAGGACATTGTTTGGCCTTCTTTGTGCCCTAACCCCGCTAATTCCAAGGAGCGGACCCTTCACTCTTTGAATGTTATCAGGGCTCTGAAGTTTTATTTGGTTGCTACTGAGTCTTTCAGGAAGTCTGGCGCTCTTTTTGTTCTTCCTGCTGGACCTAGGGAGGGTTTGCCTCCTGCTAAATCCACTATCAGCAAGTGGATCCGTCAGGCGGTGGAGCAGGTCTATTCTGCCAGGGGGAAGGTTCCTCCTTTTTAGGGTTACTGCTCATTCCACTCATGCTATTGGTGCGTCTTGGGCTTTTCAGCACCAAGCTTCTGTTGAACAAGTTTGTAAGGCCGCAACTTAGTCTTCTGTTCATACTTTTTCCAAGTTTTACAAGGTTGATGCTAAGGCCTCAGCTGATGCTGCTTTTGGCTGCAAGGTACTTCAGACGGTAGTGGTTTAAACTGCCTGTTGTTACTCTTTTGGGATCCCACCCTACTTTAGGGACAGTGCTGTTGGACGTCCCATACATAAGGACTTCTGGAAGCAGGCCGTGCTATGCAACAGGAAAAAGACAATTCTGTGAGTACTCACCTGTAGAATTGCTTTTACTATGCATGGCACGGCCTGCTTCACCCCACCCTTGTTATCGTTATTCTTGGTTGCTTCTTTGTGGTGATTGTTCCAAGTTAGTTGGGGTTTTTTACTTTTATTATCTCCCGGTTTCTTGAATTACTGCTTGTCAACACTGGATAAGTCTATGGTGATTCCGTTTTTATATGGTACCGGGAGGAGCCACAACTCTTCTGCTGTACACTGCGCCACCTTGTGGCAGAATAACCCATACGTAAGGACTTCTGGAAGCAGGCTGTGCCATGCAGAGTAAAAGCAATTCTACAGGTAAGTACTCTCAGAATTGTCTTTTTTTGGAAGGTTGGCATTTACAAGTTTATAACTTTTTCAGCAACAAGGAGTCAAGATATTTGTCATGCTGTATAAGGAGGTAGAATTGGCACTAGGTATCAACAGTGAATACAGCAAGCGGACCCTTCTGCGTATACATCCAAATATTAAGGTATAGTGAGCATTGTTTTTTGTTTTGTTATTTAGTGCTTTATTTTTCAGTGGTCTGTTAAAAGAATGAATGAAATAAATGAGCTGAAATGAGAAAGGTGATCGACTGGCTCCTCTTAATATGTTAGCAATATGAGGCCTAGATTTCAGCTTTTATGGTAGTTTAACTACTTACCACCAATGGCCTGATGGTGGGAGGTTGTTAAAGAGGAACATCAGACCTCTTTACAACTAATTCCCATCCTCCCCTCTCGCTGGGCACTGCATATCTTTCTGGATGTTCCCAAAATCGGGAGGTGTCAACATCCTGCTGTTTCAGGGCTGTTTCTCTGCCCCCGCCAATTTAGCCACTTGAAATAGACAGCCGCATCTTTAGCCGTCCTTGTACAGAAGCAGGTCTGAAAAAATGCCACTCTTTAACGCTCGCGACTCTTTCTCTGGCTCCTATAGCAGCATGCTATATCAGCACTGTGAATACTTGAGTTGTGCGCAGTGCCTCATGGGAGAGAAATGATGCTGTCCAACAGAGGACACCCGGAATCTGAGCGACAGGGAATACAGATGCCCCAGTAAGGTGATTAAAGAAAGCCTTGAATGCAAACTGGAGGGGGGGGCAACAGGCTGATGAGGGTTTAGGGGCTTTGGGCTTTGATTATATATATATATATATATATATATATATATATATATATATATATATATATATATATATTATCTGATATAGATGGTATATATATGCGTCTGTGGAACTGCCAGCAATGCTGCAGATCGTTGTGATGTTGTTTTTACTATACAACCTAATAAAGTGATCAATGCTAAAAATAGAGTAAATATAAAATAGGCAAACACAGCCTCCAGAGCAGCGTTTGCTTCACTTTCAAATTTCCAATTTCAGATTTAAATTCCAGTTTTTCCGATAACACTGCAATATATGGCCGACGGCAGTTTAGATCTCTCAGAATGCATGTGTATGCTGCATTGAATGACTGCCTGGTTTAGAGCACTGTAGAGTGCAGTGTTATGTGGAATGCTGCATTTGACTCTCATGAAAGCCTGGAACTAGAAAATAACTTAGGATTTAGCTAGTGTGACAAACTGCAGGGTACCCCCAAATTGGTATACCCCCTAGGAAAATTGAGCAACAGATCAGGAGTCAAAATGTACATTTTTGAAAACTACAGACTAGATGTTGGCCAATTCTAATAATTCCCTCTACTCTTCTTCTTCATCTTTTCCAGATTCTCAGGTGTATGACCAGTCAGCTGCTGTTAACTAAATTCTCTAGCATATATTTACATATTTACATTCACATTTACATATCTAATCATTTTTACAGATATAGGTTAATGACAAAATGCTAATGGGTGATCATTTTGTACAATGATAAATTAGATCCTTTGTTTTTTTTATTTGATGACGGCCCAGTTTTGGTCTATGCATGTACATCTTTTACTTGCACTGCCACTTCAGGTGCTGATCATCAGGTGCTGATCATACACCCTGTGCTGTTAAGGAGTAGAGAAAAACTGAAAAAACACATTTACTTGTATGGCCATAATTGTGGTATAGTTACCAGCTCTTGAAACTGAATTTTTTTTTGTTCATCTATACAGGTGATGAGGCATCCAGATCACATGTCCTCCTCTGTCTACTTGTGGGCACACCATGAGAAAATTGTTGTAATTGATCAGTCTGTGGCGTTTGTGGGAGGAATTGACCTAGCGTATGGCCGATGGGATGATGATGAACATCGGCTCACAGATGTTGGTAGTGTCAAGAGAATTGTCGCTGCTCAGTCAACTAACGCTATAAATACGGTACATATCTACCATTTTAAATTATGTATAGGTGGCACACGGGAGCTTACTGTGAAAATTATTTTTTTCCCCTATAGCCTAAGCTATAGAATTCTACTTTATTATGACATTTAGATGTTGACAAAATAAATCTATTTGGTTGTGGATTAAACTGGAAGGGGCTGATGTTTTATGTGCTAATTGTTTTATTAAGAAAAAAAAGAACTTTATGGAACTGATCTAATCCAGAAAATGCTTTGTTAGATTCTGTCAGGCTCCTCCCAAGCCTTAAATGGTGAAGACAAGTCAGAGAGAAACAGTAACTTCCAAATGCAGCAGAACAAGCATGGTCAAGAGATGGTGGATAACTCAAAGATACGAGGAATAGGAAAATCCCGGAAGTTTGCAAAGTTCAGCCTGTACAAGCAGCTCCACAAACACAACCTGCAACACGCTGATAGTGTCAGCAGCATAGACAGCCAATCCCGTATGTATTTTTAGTGCTGTTTAACTCATTTTTCATTGATTTAGGGAGCTCTGGTACATGTATAGGGAGTATAGTTTACAAAGCTTTTTCCCCCCTGATAGAAATCAGCTCTGGCATAACTACCACCATAGCAACCCATGCATTTGCTAGGGGCAGACATGTTGACTCGGTTTTCTCAGGAGTCATCTGATTTGTTACCCTCCTCACTCAGTCAGAGCCGTTAATTACCTGACAAAAGCTGGAGCAGGGCACAGCCAGCACTCTTTGTAAGGACCAAGCCTGTCCTCCCCAGAGAGGCTGAAAGCATATTCTACTTTTTGTTTTTTGCATAGTTTAGTAATGGGACCAAGCCAATAATAAATTATAGCACATCAGCCAAGATAAGCCAGAGATGCCACCCACAAATGCGCTGTGAGATTGGGGTTTCACACAACGGGGCATCCCAAGCAGTTGATTGGAGCATTTTATGTTAGAAACAATTCACATTTTTCTTATTGCATGGCACGGCCTGCTTCAGTATTCATAACAGTTGGGTTATTCCGCCACAAGGTGGCGCAGTGTACTGCAGAAGAGCTGTGGCATCTCCCGGCCCCCTATATAAACGGGATTAACCATAGAGTTCCCAGTGTTTCCTCTGCAGTGAAACTGCAAAGATGGAAGATGGCTCTCTCTCTCTATGCACAGGTGAGCGGGGCAACCAAGCCTGCGGCCCTGCAAGTCTATTTCCAGCCGTTTCTGGACCCTTTCTGCCTCCCAGCCTTGGCTGACAGATCAGGTGAGGGTAGAAGAGCACTAGGGTCAAGTTCTCCAGGGGCGCTGCTCCAAGCCGCAGACCCTGTTCCACAAAGCCATAGGCTTTATGGTGAGCCAGTGGGAGGAATCATGGTGCCCTGAGGACAATGATAATCTGCTGTCTCACATTTTTGAAATTTTGCACATTGCTTCCCCTGAGGTGGCTAAGAAGAAGCAGGGTGAGCTCTTTGGCCCTGATAAACAGCGTCTTGAGTTCCCTGAGCAGGGACATTTCACTACTATGGTGCTTAAGAAGTGGGAGCGTCCTAACAGGCTGCGCGCTGTGCCCAAGGGATTGGATAAGAGGTATCCCTTTCCTGCTGATCTAGTAAAGCAGTGGCCATGTCCCCCTGAGGTGGACGCTCCCGTGCTAGGTCTGTCCAATACCTCGGTCATGCCTTCCCCTGACACTACCACTCTGAAGGACAGCGAGGACCGCATGGTACAGCTGGCCTGCCATGCTTTTACTTGTGTGGGGGCTGGGCTGCGCCCGGCCTGTGCTGCTGCCATTACAGCTATTGCCCTTAAGAAACTGCTCAAGCTCCCTTTTGCGGGGCTGCGGCTCTTGGGTGAGCGTCTTAATGTTTTAGCCAAGGATGACAGACTGCCTCAGCGTAGGAGGCAGCCCCGGCTCTTTCGGGGGCCCTCCGCCTCCTACCCCTCCCTTCATACTCCCAGAGGAGGTCGTGGCTCCCTCTTCTCAGGTAGCCGCAGAGATTCTTGGGGCCTTGGCAGATCCCGTGGTCGTCCCGGTCTCTCCTGGGATTCCAAGCCCAAACCCCCTCCCAAGCCCCCTCAGGCATGAGGGGGCACCCTCACCCATCTGAGTGGGGGGACGGCTTCGGCTCTTTGCTCACATCTGGAGGCTCCATGTCTCAAGACTGGTGGATTCAGGAGGTGGTGACCTCCGGTTACAAGATAGAGTTTGCAGCCTGGCTGCCCCCAAGATTCATCAGATCCCGGATGTCTTTAAACCCCCTGTCACCTCAAGGGTTGCTTTCGGCGGTTCAATGCCTGCTGGAGTCAGGGGTCATTTGTTCGGTGCCCCCTCAAGAAGAGGGTCAGGGGTACTATTCCAATCTTTTCACGGTCCACAAAAATTACGGCTCTCTGAGGCCCATCCTGGACTTGAAGGGCCTCGACAAGCTTGTCAGATTCATTTTCGCATGGAGACGCTACGCTCGGCTGTCAGTACCCTTCACCCAGCGACTTCATGACCACCTTGGATATCAAGGATGCTTATCTTCATGTACCTATCTTCCCAGGTCATCAGAGATTTCTGAGGTTCGCGCTGGAGGATCAGCATTACCAGTTTGTAGCTTTACCCTTTGGTATCACCTCGGCGCCTCGGGTGTTCACGAAGGTGCTGAACGGGGGTGATGGCTCCGCTACAGAACCAGAGCATTCGCTTCCTTCCTTACCTGGACGACATCCTTATTGTGGCCCAGTCCTTTCATCAGGCCGAGCAGGACACCCGGGTGATGACCTCCACTCTGGAGTCCTTCGGCTGGGTGATCAACTTTCCCGAGTCTTCACTGTCCCCGTCCTTGGTGAGGTCCTTTCTGGGCATGACACTGGATACCTCTCAAGTCAAGGTGTTCCTTCCTCAGCAGAAGGTGGAGGGCCTTCAGAAGCAGGCACGGGCTCTGCTCTTCTGCCCTCTTCCCTCCATCCGTCTGGGGATGCAGTTGGTGGGCCTGATGGTGTCCTGCTTTGAGGCGGTCCCCTTTGCTCAGTTTCACGAGATCTCTTCAGTTGCACCTCTTGTCAGTCTGGGATCGGGACCCTGTGTCCCTGGATCAGGAATTTGCTCTGTCTCCTCTGGCCAGACAGTCCCTTTCGTTCCTTTCGTGGTGGCTGGACTCAAGGAACCTTCTGGTGGGCAGGACTTTCCTGCCCCCGTGCTGGGAGACTGTCACCACAGATGCCAGTCTGACAGGCTGGGGGGGGCTTTTGGAAGTCTCTGAAGTTCCAGGGTTGGTGGGGCCCCCAGGAGGCCCATGCTCCCATCAATGTACTGGAACTGAGGGCGATCAGGTTGGTTCTTTCTCAGCTGACCGACCACACACCTTCGGGGTCGGGCTGTTCAGATTCGCTCAGACAACCAGACGGCGGTTTCCTACATCAACCATCTGGAAGGGACTCTGAGCAAGCGAGCCTTAAGGGAAGTGTCCCTGATACTGTCTTGGGCGGAACAGAATGTTCCCTGCATCTCATCGGTATACATTCCGGGGGTGGAGAACCAGGTGGCGGAGTCCTCTATCCTTTATCCGATCCTATCCTTTATCCATTACAGGGTCTGGCATGCTTACATTGCCTGGTGTGAGTCCAAGTCTCTTCCCTGTCGGGTGTTTTCCATCCCCAGGATTCTGGAATTTTCGCAACATGGTTTGGATTCCGGCCTTCAACTTAGTACCCTCAAGGGCCATGTTTCAGCATTGGCAATTTTTTTCCAAAGATCCTTTGCCAATCACCGGTTGGTTAAAACCTTTTTCTAGGGTGTTACTCATGTGCGTCCACCTCGTAAGCCTATGCTATCAGTCTTGGACTTGAATCTGGTGTTGTCTCTGCAGGGTCCTCCCTTTGAGCCTATTCGTGGGGCTGCCTTGCCCATTCTGACTCTTAAGGTAGCCTTTTTGGTGGCTATCACTGTCAGGCGAGTTTCTGAACTGGCGGCGCTTTCCATTAAACCTCCTTATTTTGAGCTGCATCAGGATAAGGTGGTGTTTCGGCTTAAGCCTTTCTTGCCTAAGGTCGTGTCTGCCTTTCATCTCAATCAGGACATTGTTTTGCCTTCTTTGTGTCTTAAACCTGCTAATGCCAAGTAGCGGACCCTTCATTCTCTGGATGTTGTTATATTTGGTTGCTACTGAGCCTTTCAGGAAATCTGATGCTCTTTTTGTTCTTCCTGGTGGACCTAGGAAAGGTTTGCCTCCTGCTAAATCCACTATCAGCAAGTGGATCTGTCAGGCGGTGGTACAAGCCTATTCTGCTAAAGGGAAGGAACCTCCTTTTAGGATTACTGCTCATTCTACTCCTGCTATTGGTGCGTCTTGGGCCTTTCAGCACCAAGCTTCTGTTGAACAAGTTTGTAAGGCCACTGCTTGGTCTTCTGTCCATACTTTTTCCAAGTTTTACAAGGTTGATGTTAAGGCCTCAGCTGATGCTGCTTTTGGCCGCAAGGTTCTTCAGGCAGTGGTGGTTTAAACTGCCTGCTGTTACTCTTTGGGGATCCCACCCTACTTTATGGACACTGCTTTTGGAAGTCCCAGATGTAATCACTGGAGAAGTCTATGGTAATTCCGTTTTTTTATGGTACCGGGAGGAGCCACAACTCTTCTGCAGTACGCTGCGCCACCTTGTGACGGAATAACCCAGATGTAATGACTTCGTGAAGCAGGCAGTGCCATGCATGGCAAAAGCAATTCTACAGGTGAGTACTCACAGAATTGTCTTTTTTAAATCCTGATATTTTAGCTCATGAAAAAAAACTTAAAATTTCCTCTCTTCATGAATGTTTCTTGTATGTCACTGTGTACAGAATGTGGAAAGGTTTTAAATGCCTGGTAAAGTTCTGTTGAGGAATGTAGACTGTGATGCTGAAGATAAACCAGTCAAAACATGCAGGCCCTTGACGGAGATACTTCAACACTGCAGGGTTTCTCTTCAGTGCTACTCCTCATGGGAGAAAAGTGCATAGCTGGACATACTATGAATAATAAAACGGAAAAAAATCCAGCCAGCCCTGCCCTGTAATCTACAAGATGGCTGCTGGCCTTCACCCGGGGCATCCTGAATCGGCAAGCCCTGTTGTATGAAACCACCCATGGCACCAGTATTCACTCGCTTTTCCCTGGTACAGTGGCACATGCGCATGCTCTCATCCAGTGCTCTCTGTAATCTGGCAAATGCATCAATAGATGAAGGAATAGATTAATTCAATCTCCTGCGGCCTTGGGCTGTGCGTGCACTCTCGCCCCAGCCATTCAGATACACTGGCGTGCATCACTGGAGAGGCGGTCACTTCCTCTCCCCATTGAGGTCAATGAGATCCATTCGGGCTGCCCCCGGGGCATGGAGCAAAGCCTCTATACCTATCTATTCACAATGCTTTCTATATGTAGGAAGATTCAGGGTTCCTGCTCCTTGAGGCTGATCTACTATATTGTGATGGTAGCAATGTGCATTTCAATCAGGAGGGTCGCTATCATCGTGGAATAGACAGACTGGATAGGATTATCATATATCTGACTTTGACATAGTGCAAATTATTTTTGAATGTGTTGGCTGTTACTGAATTTCTTGTACCTGGCAGTGACTTCATTTTGCTTCTTTGCATGCCTATAGTTTTAAGAGCTTGTTATTACATTATCATCGTATTGAGAAACTTGTTTTACTGCTGTTTAGTTTATAACACTGTGTCACAGTGATGTTAATAATTATCTTTGCTATCTTGTTACTGTTATCACTTGACTTTATACTGTATGATACTTCCACCCCCAGTCTAAAACCATCTGCCTGTTGGCTAAGCGATTTGGGGATTTACATAAGAAAGGCCTACTTACCCAATCCCACAGTAGAAGTAGGGCACCTGCAGACTCTTCTGTACCACAAGAAGCAAGGTGCACGTGTAATTAGTGACCCAATCACTGCAGCAGCAGGGGGAGGGATGGCATGGAATGGAGGTCTGCTTTTCTGCCTATTAGAACTGATTCCTCTTAGTTACGCTTTAAATAAAATGGATTAATTATGAAAAATCATATACAGACATAGCAATTGTTAACAAATACATCACAGCTCAGCCCATTGTGGTGTCTCGCAAAGAAGCCATTGAAAAGCATTTAAGATTTCAAGATATTGTAGCCTGATGCACCAGTGCAACAAGGTGAGCTTTAAAGAAAGCTGTATCTGTACTTACATAGGCCATGATGGCTCTCTATAAAGAAACAATATAAATAACAATCCATGACATTAATTGTAAAACACAAAATTGCATCTTTATGACACTTAAATCCAATTTGCATGATCATTTGGTACGCATTGTAGTGTGTGAATCACCCCCGCTCCCCTCCACTGCCCCCCACCTGCCCGCAATACATTGTATTGCAAAGTTTGCTTTGCTGGATAGGAGCAAACCATTTTGTGAATAAAAGCCTGAAGCTCATCCACTGTTGAAACTAGGGGATGGGATTCCTCCCACTTCTGTATGCCTAGATCAGGGGTATTCAACCCGCGGACCGCGGTCAGTTTCCATGGCCGGCCGGGAGGAGAGACAGTGGGCGGGGTAGGCGGGCCGGAGGAGAGACAGCGGGCAGGCGGGCGGGCAGGCGTCAAGCCGGGAGGAGAGACAGCGAGCGGGGCCGGTGGGCGGGAGCAAAGACAGGGGGTGGGGCCGGGGGGGGGAAACACAGGGGCCGGCTGACGAGAGGAGACAGGGAGCGGAGCCGGCGAATAGGAGGAAAAACAGCGTGTGGGAAGACAGGAGGAAAGGCAGCAGGGTGAGTTAAACCCAGGGGACGGCGGACTGGTGCAGAGACGGGGGCGGGGCCGGGGGGAGGAAACACAGGGGCCGGCTGACGAGAGGAGACAGGGAGCGGAGCCGGCGAATAGGAGGAAAAACAGCGTGTGGGAAGGCAGGAGGAAAGGCAGCAGGGTGAGTTATCCCATCCCATCTCTCTCTGTTCCCAGCTCTGCCTCATCCCAGCTCTCCCTGTTCCCAGCTCGGCCTCATCCCAGCTCTCCCTGTTCCCAGCTCTGCCTCATCCCAGCTCTCCCTGTTCCCAGCTCTGCCTCATCCCAGCTCTCCCTGTTCCCAGCTCTGCCTCATCCCAGCTCTGCCTCATCCCAGCTCTCCCTGTTCCCAGCTCTGCCTCATCCCAGCTCTCCCTGTTCCCAGCTCTGCCCCATCCCATCTCTCTATTCCCAGCTCTGCCTCATCCCATCTCTCTTTTCCCAGCTCTGCCCCATCCCATCTCTCTATTCCCAGCTCTGTCCCATCCCATCTCTCTATTCCCAGCTGTCCCTGTTCCCAGCTCTGTCCCATCCCATCCCTCTTCTCCCAGCTCTGTCCCATCCCATCTCTCTTTTCCCAGCTCTGTCCCATCCCATCTCTTTTCCCAGCTCTGTCCCATCCCATCTCTCTATTCCCAGCTCTGTCCCATCCCAGCTCTCTTCTCCCAGCTCTGTCCCGTCTCTCTTTTCCCAGCTCTGTCCCATCCCATCTCTCTTCTCCCAGCTCTGGCCCATCCCATCTCTCTGTTCCCAGCTCTGTCCCATCCCATCTCTCTATTCCCAGCTCTGTCCCATTCCATCTCTCTATTCCCAGCTCTGTCCCATCCCATCTCTCTATTCCCAGCTCTGTCCCATCCCATCTCTCTATTCCCAGCTCTGTCTCATCCCAGCTCTCTTCTCCCAGCTCTATCCCATCCCATCTCTCTTTTCCCAGGTCTGTCCCATCCCATCTCTCTATTCCCAGCTCTGTCCCATCCCATCTCTCTATTCCCAGCTCTGTCCCATTCCATCTCTCTATTCCCAGCTCTGTCCCATCCCATCTCTCTATTCCCAGCTCTGTCCCATCCCATCTCTCTATTCCCAGCTCTGTCTCATCCCAGCTCTCTTCTCCCAGCTCTATCCCATCCCATCTCTCTTTTCCCAGGTCTGTCCCATCCCATCTCTCTTCTCCCAGCTCTGTCCCATCCCATCTCTCTATTCCCAGCTCTGTCCCATCCCATCTCTCTTTTCCCAGGTCTGTCTCATCCCATCTCTCTTCTCCCAGCTCTGTCCCATCCCATCTCTCTATTCCCAGCTCTGTCCCATCCCATCTCTCTATTCTCAGCTCTGTCCCATCCCATCTCTCTATTCTCAGCTCTGTCCCATCCTATCTCTCTATTCCCAGCTCTGCCCCATCCCATCTCTCTATTCTCAGCTCTGTCCCATCCCATCTCTCTATTCCCAGCTCTGTCCCATCCCATCTCTCTATTCCCAGCTCTGTCCCATCCCATCTCTCTATTCCCAGCTCTGTCCCATCCCATCTCTCTATTCCCAGCTCTGTCCCATCCCATCTCTCTATTCCCAGCTCTGTCCCATCCCATCTCTCTATTCCCAGCTCTGTCCCATCCCATCTCTCTATTCCCAGCTCTGTCCCATCCCATCCCATCTCTCTCTGTTTATTTAAAATCAGTGCACCAAGGGTAAGAGCTGTAGGCTCGACATGGTCAAACAAAAAAAAAGTTGCTGTTTGTTTCCTCCCCAATGTCCAATAGATATAATGCCAGAGGGGGGACAAGCAGCCTTTATTTAATTATGCTTCTGGAATATATAGCTCCCTGGTGCGCTGATTTTAACCTACCCCCCCCCCCCCCCCCCCCGGTTCCGGACCTTCAGCTTGTGGCATACTGCTACAAGCGGACCTCTACAAAAAGTTCTTGAGTACCCCTGGCCTAGATCATAGATCATGGATGGCCATTCAAAGACAATGGGTGGTGTGGCTTAAAGCTGGAGTTATGTTATTTATTTTTTACTATGTGCCGCAACTACGGAGTTATATAGATCAGCAGCTTGGCATACAAAGATTTTGTTTAGACATGCTTTTTAACTGTGAGTCTTTTAAAAATTGCTACAATGTGTTCAGTATGTCTTATCACCGCGCAACCTTAGTGAAGATCAATGTACATTTTGTAGGGGCACTGGCCGCTGCCACCTACTGTAGTCTGCTTCAGACTTTTCCCTTGTCCCCTCTCCAGTCACTGAACATTTAGGGATTTTTTTGCACAAAAGTGTTTTATTTTAATAAGGTGATTGTCAGATGATAATTCCTAGTGGATAATTAGCTTTCATTGAACAAATATACTGTGTGACTGCAGTGTAGGGGATGTGCATGAGCAGTACATGTTTAGCCATACAGCATAATGTTACAGGCTGTAAATTTAAATTGATGCCTAATTAAAGTGGAACTAAAGACAGGATTTTGACTTACCCAGGTTTTGTTCCTTGCTCCCAGGTCATTCCTATTTGGGATGCCCTGCTGTGTGAAACCCCCTAGATCAACCCTACAAACTCGCCTTTCTCCAGTACTATAACACATGTGCGGGCTCTCGTCCAAGCCGAACCGTTTGCAGTGCATATTTAATGTCCAGCAAACTGCTCGGTTTACAGCAATCGGAAGCAAAAGTGGCCGCATCCCCAGCGGCAGCAGGTACACTTCTGTTCCCAGCCTTCTGAATGGCTGGGGGCAGGAGCACGTGCACAGCCTAAAGATGCTGGTGATGGAAAAGGTCAGTTTTTCACCGCCCCAGTGGGGGGGGGGGAGGGTGTCTCGCACATCTAAGCATCCCGATTTGGGATGGCCCACAGGGAAGGACAGCTTTTAGATTCCAAAAATTACAAATCAGCCATGATCCAAAATAACATCTGTGTCCTTTCTTCACCACTCAATTTGCTATATCGCAGAGATTGGCTAGCCGGTCAAATTGCAGCGAGTCACAGACTGGATTGGACCTTGGGAAAAATGTGATTCCAACTGGAGAATTTTTCTTGGTATCCGTTTCTTGAATAATAGATGACTGCATAGATGACTAGTCAGATCCACAATACTTTCAACAGGGCAAGCTGCCACCACAGATGACTCCTTTAATGTTTGTTTAGAGCTCTTCTTGAAGCACATCTTATTTTTGCCTCTACAAGAGTGAGTCTGGCTGGTTCTTATGAGATTCCAAGGTTATTCCCTCAGTGCTAATAAATACATTTAAAAGTAATAGGTTTCTCCAGGTCTCCAAGGTCTGGCACTGTAGCCTTACTAGGAGGTTAAAAAGGGCCTAACTTATCAAAGGGGCAAATGCTAAATCCTAGTTCAGTCGCTGCCATAGTCCCTGCTGACTTGCTTGTAAGTATTGTTAGAATTACTATATATAAACTTACTCAGACTTCTTATTCTCATTACAGACCGAGGATCTGTAAGAAGCTTACAGACTGGCGTGGGAGAACTTCTTGGTGAAACCAGATTCTGGCATGGAAAAGATTATTGCAACTTTGTCTTTAAAGACTGGGTACAACTGGATAAACCATTTGATGGTAAGTTCTGAGAAGAAATCACACATTCTACAGTTAACGTTAAAACTGTGGTCTATGCTGTACCTGGTAAATGCTTGACCCCCTCCACCCCACTACTTGTAAATAAGGAGCATAGGACTTGTTTACCCTTATTTTTCCTAGGAAGAACAGCTGACTCTGAACAGTGATAAGGGTGTGCTTTCCTGCTGTGTTAGATGTTTGGTTTGTGGGCCTCTCTATAATGCCATATTATGTGTATGTGCCTTACATCTGACTGCTTCTCTTTTAAAGATTTCATTGACCGATACCAAACGCCTAGGATGCCTTGGCATGACATTTCTTCTGTGGTACATGGGAAAGCTGCTCGGGATGTGGCAAGGCACTTTATTCAGCGCTGGAATTTCACAAAGGTGGTTGACTTTTCGCTTCTGCTATTTTCAGTATTTTCTTTCTTGTCTTCTGAAGCATGAACATTTTTGTGGATGTTATTGAAGCCATGCGGTTTGTTCTTTTGTTGTAGATAATGAAGCCAAAGTATCGTTCTCTTTCCTACCCATTTCTTCTGCCTAAATCTCATCAAACTGCTAAAGAGCTGCCATATCAGGTTCCAGGTTCAGTGAGCGTTTGTGCACAGGTTAGTATATCATATCTGATTGCTGTGCCACAGACTTGAAGGTGCTAGCCTGATGAAATTTCTGTATGACTGCATACGCTTTCCCTGCAGAAAGAAACGGACTATAACTGATATGAAATAAATGTCTACTATATATTCAGGTTTAATTGGTCTTTAAAAAAAATTACAGGGGTACTTTTGCTGTTAGAATGGCTCTCATCCCATATCGGTTTAAAAAAATCCCAGGACTGATCCTTTTTTCAGGGAAATAATATGCTCTCATCCGTTCATGTGTACATCTTAATGGTTTTCAGAGTTTTGGTGAAACTTGACCTCAAAGAGAGAAGCAGAAAACACAGAAGGTGGAGGGAGGGTTATCCAGGTGACAAAACCAAGACAGCATAAAAAAGCTGTCCAGAATTACTAGTTCTATTTAGTATGGTTAGTAGTTAGGTTGACTAAGCTTTACCATATTATTAGACCACATGGACATGTGACTGTACTCATGAGTGGTCAAACTGGACTTCAAAGAGAGAAGCAGAAAACACAGAAGGTGGAGGAAGCATTATCCATGAACAGAGGTGACAAAACCAAGATGGCATAAAGAAAGCTGTCCAAAACTACTAGTTCTATTTAGCATTGTCAGTAGTTCGGTTGACTGACCTTTCACCATATTGTTAGAAAACATGAACAGTAACTGTACTCATGAGTGGTCAAACTGGACCTCAAAGAGAGAAGCCGGAAACACAGAAGTGTATAGGGAGGTTTGTTCATGAACAGAGATGAAAAAAACTAAGACAGCATTAAAAAAAGCTGTCCAGATTGCTAGTTCTAGTTAGTATCATTAGTAGTTAGGTTGACTGGCCTTTACCATATTGTTAGACAACATGGACAGTGACCGTACTCATGATGATATGTAAATCATCCGAAGTATTGTATAAGTTACCCCGTGCATGTCCGTGTTTTTATTACAGAGCAATACATTGTTGTGACAGTCTGCACTTAATCAAAGCAAACCTCAGCCTTGGGACTGTAACATAACTACATTATATTATAGCTTTTTACATGCAAATAATAGTCAATTTCCTTTTTTATAAACAAAAAATATACATTCAGATGTGATAATATAGCTTAGATATAACTTTTTCCTTCTCTTTAAAGAAACTACTAAAGTCATCTTATAGGTTGCTTTGAGTAATCACCTTTCTGTTCTTTATCTTTATTTTCCCTTTATAAATATGAGAAAGTGGAATCTAGGACTTGCTGCAAATCCTGGTACTTTTTTTGGTTTCTGTTGAAAGCAGATTTAGGACACAGATGAAGGAGGAAATAGCTTGGTTTCAAGTTTTTGAGAATTTAAAGGATGGAAGGCCTCTCTCTTGAGTGAAGCCCAAAGACAGGGCAGTGTTTAGCATTTTTGCTAGGCAGCGAGACATCACGCTATACCGTGCTTTTTTTGTTGATTATTTTTCCAGGCGGTCTACAAGTATTCACATACATAATCGTTTTTCTTGGCATGGCTTTTTTTTTAAGCTGCATGAAAGATGACTTGGTTAACTAAGTCTGAAAAGGATGCAAGGGGAATAGCTCTGATCGTCTGCTATAAGTAACAAGCTCCTGCCACCAGTGGTGATCATTTGGGACCCATCTGCTGCTGATAAATCATAGCTGTTGCAATGGCGTGCAGCAGTTTAAATGAGCCCCAGAGTCTAAACAGAATATATATTTGTGTATTGAAGCATAATGGTAATGCTTAAACTGTACTGCACTCTGTATCAAGCTATGAGACTGGCATCTCTTTAAGAAAGTAGATTATGAATGAACCAGGGAACCCCCCTCCATATTAGTTTGGCCAATTTGCCAGTCTTCCCCTCAAAGAAGGACAAAACACTTTTATGCACATGCACCTTTCATCAATAGAAACACTTGCACAGGAAACACTGTTGCTCATGGCTTCAGGTTGACAGACCGGCTGTGTTGCTTCAGAGAGAATAAAGGATGCTGAAACAAGGCGGGCAGACGTTGCTTGATGACTAATTGCTTATGTAGCCATTATGAAGAAAAAAAATACAAATGACTCACTATTCTAGTTCAGCCTCCGCCAAATTGACAAAGCCAGAAGTCATGGCATTAGATGATTTCCCTGCCACTGACCTCCTCCCAGATGTTGGCACCATCTTTCTTTTACCCTGACTGGCTCCCCTTTAGGGCGTGCAGAGGATGTCTGACTAAACCCTGACTGGCTGTGGATTCACCAGCTCCATTTAACTCTGGTAGGCAGAGTACTGGCAGCAATGACACATGAAGTACAATTCTTTTTAGAAACCAGACTACTAAAAATAGGTGTTAAAGCAAACCTCAAATCCTCATGGCAACTCTATGCCAAATCTATGTCCACAAGGAGCCTAACCCACCTACTCCCACAGCCCGTGAGCCACCAGTTCAAGTGATCTTTTTTTCCTACTGCAGCTCTGTATGGACAGAAAACGGCTGCATGCCTCCTTTTAAAGTAGATCTAGCTGAGCATGTCTATGCAGCTGTTTGCTGCCTTTCATTGGATGGAGGTTTGCCAGGAAAATATTAGTATAACTAACGGCCGCAGAGGGAGAGACGCTTGTTAAAAAAAAAACTATTAAAGGATACAAGGTAAAGAGTGTGACACCCCCGGGGTCACTGGTAAACTCGTCCTTCCCGGCGGCACCCGCGACGTGATCGCCAGCCGCTGCTACCCTGTAGCTGTGTGTGCGCCTCCATTCAGATAGACTGGTCACGTCTAGCGTGAAAGCCACCGCAACACCCGGCGCCTTTGAGGTTGCCACATCGCCGGTATTTTAAATTTTTTTTTGCTTTAGTTGTGACAGTATTTGTTTTCTTTTACTAGTAATTTTAATTGCCATTATCAATTACCAGTAAAAAAAAAAAAAAACAAATACCACCACCATCAGGCCAGTAAAGTAAAAAAAAAAAGGGGGGGGCATGACCTCGGTGGTATAAAGCTCAGTTTTTTTCAAAAACTGAGACTGCAGCATTGCTTGTGGCACAATAAGCAGAGCACCCATAAAATGGGTTTTGGTCCACTTTTAAAACTAAAAACATTTACATGGCACCTACAGACCTAGAATAACAGGATTTACCCTGATTCTTAGCAGTAGGTGTAGCCATAACTTCCTTCTGTCTTTTTTCGCAACCAGAAAGAGTAGGCCAGACATACAATGCTTAAAGATATAGCCAAGCATTGTTTGCCCAGCCTCTCTTTCTGGGCACTTTAGATCTCAATAAGGCATGATGATTTGCATAGCTACTGCTAAGCATCATTGATAAGTCCTGTTATTGTTGGTCTGTATGTGCTATGTAAACACCTTCCATTTTAAAGTGGACCAACACCCTGCCCCCTTTTTTTTTTAATGTTTACTTTAAAAATATGTAAATAAACCAGGAAGACCCGAATAACAAAGTTATAAAAAAAAAAACTTACCTTGTATGTTCCCTCAGCGCGTCGCTAGATTTTAAAAAATCGGCCGCCATCTTAATTTTCCTCCTAACAGGAAGAGATCCTTTGACCTCTTCCTGTTAAAATCGCGCGCATGCGCGGTAGATAGGTGAAGCGCCGCTCGCTCCCGATGCAAGCGGCGCTTCACCTATCTACCGCGCATGCGCGCGAGTCTCCCTACCTAGGTGCGGGCGCGCACAAGCGCGCTCATTCTAATCTAACTGAATGGCCGAGATAGTAAAAGGTGGGGATAGGCCAATGACGTGGCTCATCCCCGCCTTTCAGCTCCTCCCTTTCATCTTTTGCCCTCCTCCGATCCGTACAGACACACTCCTCCGATCTTTTACACACCACCGATCCATACAGACACACACACCTGTTCCATGCACACACACCCACCCCATCCGTGAACACACACCCCCGATCCGTGCACATACACCCCATCCATGCAGACCGACCCCATCCTTGCAGACCGACCCCATCCATGCAGACCGACCCCATCCATGCAGACCGACCCCATCCATGCAGACCGACCCCATCCATGCAGACCGACCCCATCCATGCAGACCGACCCCATCCATGCAGACCCAAACCCACCCTATCCATGCAGACCGGCCCTATCCATGCAGACCCACACCATCCATGCAGACCCACACCATCCATGCAGACCCACACCATCCATGCAGACCCACACCATCCATGCAGACCCACACCATCCATGCAGACCCACACCCACCCCATCCATGCAGCCCGACCCCATCCATGCAGGCATCACATGGCCTGACTGGGCCACAGAACTCTAGCATGGGCTGACTGGGCCACAGAACTCTAGCATGGGCTGACTGGGCCACAGAACTCTAGCATGGGCTGACTGGGCCACAGAACTCTAGCATGGGCTGACTGGGCCACAGAACTCTAGCATGGGCTGACTGGGCCACAGAACTCTAGCATGGGCTGACTGGGCCACAGAACTCTAGCATGGGCTGACTGGGCCACAGAACTCTAGCATGGGCTGACTGGGCCACAGAACTCTAGCATGGGCTGACTGGGCCACAGAACTCTAGCATGGGCTGACTGGGCCACAGAACTCTAGCATGGGCTGACTGGGCCACAGAACTCTAGCATGGGCTGACTGGGCCACAGAACTCTAGCATGGGCTGACTGGGCCACAGAACTCTAGCATGGGCTGACTGGGCCACAGAACTCTAGCATGGGCTGACTGGGCCACAGAACTCTAGCATGGGCTGACTGGGCCACAGAACTCTAGCATGGGCTGACTGGGCCACAGAACTCTAGCATGGGCTGACTGGGCCACAGAACTCTAGCATGGGCTGACTGGGCCACAGAACTCTAGCATGGGCTGACTGGGCCACAGAACTCTAGCATGGGCTGACTGGGCCACAGAACTCTAGCATGGGCTGACTGGGCCACAGAACTCCAGCATGGGCTGACTGGGCCACAGAACTCTAGCATGGGCTGACTGGGCCACAGAACTCCAGCATGGGCTGACTGGGCCACAGAACTCCAGCATGGGCTGACTGGGCCACAGAACTCCAGCATGGGCTGACTGGGCCACAGAACTCCAGCATGGGCTGACTGGGCCACAGAACTCCAGCATGGGCTGACTGGGCCACAGAACTCCAGCATGGGCTGACTGGGCCACAGAACTCCAGCATGGGCTGACTGGGCCACAGAACTCCAGCATGGGCTGACTGGGCCACAGAACTCCAGCATGGGCTGACTGGGCCACAGAACTCCAGCATGGGCTGACTGGGCCACAGAACTCCAGCATGGGCTGACTGGGCCACAGAACTCCAGCATGGGCTGACTGGGCCACAGAACTCCAGCATGGGCTGACTGGGCCACAGAACTCCAGCATGGGCTGACTGGGCCACAGAACTCCAGCATGGGCTGACTGGGCCACAGAACTCCAGAATGGGCTTACTGGAAAAGACACCCACCTCATCCATGCAGACCCACACCCACCCCATCCATGCAGACCCACACCATCCATGCAGACCCACACCCACCCCATCCATGCAGACCCACCCCATCCATGCAGACCCACCCCATCCATGCAGACCCACCCCATCCATGCAGACCCACACCCACCCCATCCATGCAGACCCACACCCACCCCATCCATGCAGACCGATCCCATCCCCATCCATGCAGACCGACACCATCCATGCAGACCGACACCATCCATGCAGACCGACACCATCCATGCAGACCCACCCCATCCATGCAGACCCACCCCATCCATGCAGACCCACACCCACCCCATCCATGCAGCCCGACCCCATCCATGCAGACCCACACCCACCCCATCCATGCAGACCCAAACCCACCCCATCCATGCAGACCCAAACCCACCCCATCCATGCAGACCGACCCCATCTATGCAGACCCACACCCACCCCATCCATGCAGACCCAAACCCACCCCATCCATGCAGACCGACCCCATCTATGCAGACCCACACCCACCCCATCCATGCAGACCCAAACCCACCCCATCCATGCAGACCCACACCCACCCCATCCATGCAGACCCACACCCACCCATGCAGACCCACACCCACCCCATCCATGCAGACCGACCCCATCCATGCAGACCGACCCCATCCATGCAGACCGACCCCATCCATGCAGACCGACCCCATCCATGCAGACCCACCCCATCCATGCAGACCGACCCCATCCATGCAGACCCACCCCATCCATGCAGACCCACACCCACCCCATCCATGCAGACCGACCCCATCCCCATCCATGCAGACCCACACCATCCATGCAGACCCACACCATCCATGCAGACCCACACCATCCATGCAGACCCACCCCATCCATGCAGACCCACACCCACCCCATCCATGCAGACCCAAACCCACCCCATCCATGCAGACCCACCCCATCCATGCAGACCCACCCCATCCATGCAGACCCACCCCATCCATGCAGACCCACCCCATCCATGCAGACCCACACCCACCCCATCCATCCCACCCCATCCATGCAGACCCACACCCACACCATCCATGCAGACCCACACCATCCATGCAGACCCACCCCATCCATGCAGACCCACACCCACCCCATCCATGCAGACCCAGACCCACACCATCCATGCAGACCCACACCATCCATGCAGACCCACACCCACCCCATCCATGCAGCCCGACCCCATCCATGCAGGCATCACAGAATTTGCGTGCACGGATCAGGAGGAGAGACAGCGTGGCCGAGGCAGCGTGGGTTGGTGCGGGGTAGGTAGATATTCCCCGCACAGCTGCGCTGTCTCGCCCAACTTCAGTACCTAGCCGACAAGCCGATCCTGTAATAGGAAGGAGACAGGCGGCTGCGGCTAACAGAGGCCAGGCAGGACGGGCGGCGGAGCAGCTGACGGGGGGGGGGGGGCCACGGAGCACGGGCGGCCATACAAAACTTCTGCCCACACACACACAGGGGCAACCGGAATGAAAAAACGGCGTGCTGCACCATTATAAACAAATCATAAACAAACTCACCTGTCCTACAACCAGCACGAGACGAGAGGGAAGGCGCTGAAAATATGAGTGAGTGGAGGGAGGGAGGGGAGTGAGAGGAGGGGAGGCGGAGTCATGTGTCTGCAGCCAATCATGGCTGAGCACAGCTCTACCAATCACAGACAAATAGAGCTGGGAGACGTGCACGCTCCCGAGGACATGCCCGCAGATGACATCAAGACGACACAGCAAAATTGCGCGAGAGAAGAGAGGAGAAGCTCCACGGACAAAATATGCAAATGACGGACAAGCGTGATTGACATCGGACAAGACCTGGAGGGTGGGACTTCCGGCGAGGTAAATATTAAAATTACAGGCGCTGCGAGGAACAGATGGCTCCAACAGTCATCAAAAGGTAAGTGTTTTTTTTATATTAAAGCTAATAAAACGATGTTGTTTTGGAGGGTGTTGGTCCACTTTAAGAAAGTGCTCTTTGCCAGCAGTCTTTCACAATAAGTAAAGTCCTGTTTCAACCCCATTAAAATTAACAATGGGAGATATATTTTGTCTGGTAGAAGATTTGAGGAAATTGCCTGTGTGTGGTTGAAAGCAGGGGCGGGCTGGCCATAGGGCATACCGGGCAAAATCCCGGTAGGCCGGTGCCAGGGAGGGCCGAAAGTCGCAGTGTTCCTTTTAAGATGCGCGGGAGCGCGGCCGCGCACGTTGTGCAGCTGTCATTTTTTTTTTTTTTACATTGGTGGCTCAGTGGAACCAAAAACTCCTCTCCTGTTTCCCCTACTGCGGAGGACAGCCCAGAGCACAGCACAGCAGAGGCCAGCACTTCCGTTTCCTGTCATGCTGGCCGGCCAGCGCGGGGAGAGGATGACCTGACTGATCAAACAGAGAAACTGTGACTGATGGCTGGAGCAGAGGTCGGTGAGGGGGAAGAGTGGGGAGTGGAGAGAGAGAGAGAGTCTGAGTGTGAGTGTGTGTGTTGCAGCCATAGCCCGAGGAGAGGAAGGGGGAGGTAGGGGGGAGAGAGATGTGTGTGTGTCTCACCCACGAGGACAAGTTAGCAGCCTGCAGACACCATGAAGGAGAGAAGAACTCAACAACAGAAAGGATTCTCCAACTTGGCAGTGAAGTGGCTCCAGGTGAGTCCATGCTGTTGCTGTACTGTGTTCCAATACACCTCAAACTAAATGCTAATACTAATTAATGGTGCAATGTTTTTCTCTTAACCCACCCTGCCCTGCCCATCTACCCACCTGCTCACTCACCCACCTATTATTCCAACTGCCTAATCCACCCACCTATCTATATACCTGCCACTCACCTACCTACCTACCCAGACCCTGGGCCATCAGCAGACTGGAGTGATGTGCAGGCGGAATCAGCGGATTCTGACGTGGAGGTGGCAGTCACCCACCCACCTACCTACCTACCTGCCTGACCACCTGCCCACTCGCACATCTAAATACCCACCAACCAACCCTCCTGTCAACCCGCCCCCTTATACCCTAATAGAGTGTAAGCTCTTCTCCTTCTGTATCCTCCCTTATACCCTAATAGTGTGTAAGCTTTTCTCCTCCTGTATCCTCCCTTATACCCTAATAGAGTGTAAGCTCTTCTCCCTCTGTATCCTCCCTTATACCCTAATAGAGTGTAAGCTCTTCTCCTGTATCCTCCCTTATACCCTAATAGAGTGTAAGCTCTTCTCCCTCTGTATCCTCCCTTATACCCTAATAGAGTGTAAGCTCTTCTCCTCCTGTATCCTCCCTTATACCCTAATAGAGTGTAAGCTCTTCTCCTGTATCCTCCCTTATACCCTAATAGAGTGTAAGCTCTTCTCCCTCTGTATCCTCCCTTATACCCTAATAGAGTGTAAGCTCTTCTCCTGTATCCTCCCTTATACCCTAATAGAGTGTAAGCTCTTCTCCCTCTGTATCCTCCCTTATACCCTAATAGAGTGTAAGCTCTTCTCCTCCTGTATCCTCCCTTATACCCTAATAGAGTGTAAGCTCTTCTCCTGTATCCTCCCTTATACCCTAATAGAGTGTAAGCTCTTCTCCCTCTGTATCCTCCCTTATACCCTAATAGAGTGTAAGCTCTTCTCCTCCTGTATCCTCCCTTATACCCTAATAGAGTGTAAGCTCTTCTCCTTCTGTATCCTCCCTTATACCCTAATAGAGTGTAAGCTCTTCTCCTGTATCCTCCCTTATACCCTAATAGAGTGTAAGCTCTTCTCCTCCTGTATCCTCCCTTATACCCTAATAGAGTGTAAGCTCTTCTCCTGTATCCTCCCTTATACCCTAATAGAGTGTAAGCTCTTCTCCCTCTGTATCCTCCCTTATACCCTAATAGAGTGTAAGCTCTTCTCCTGTATCCTCCCTTATACCCTAATAGAGTGTAAGCTCTTCTCCCTCTGTATCCTCCCTTATACCCTAATAGAGTGTAAGCTCTTCTCCTCCTGTATCCTCCCTTATACCCTAATAGAGTGTAAGCTCTTCTCCTGTATCCTCCCTTATACCCTAATAGAGTGTAAGCTCTTCTCCCTCTGTATCCTCCCTTATACCCTAATAGAGTGTAAGCTCTTCTCCTCCTGTATCCTCCCTTATACCCTAATAGAGTGTAAGCTCTTCTCCTTCTGTATCCTCCCTTATACCCTAATAGAGTGTAAGCTCTTCTCCTCCTGTATCCTCCCTTATACCCTAATAGAGTGTAAGCTCTTCTCCTCCTGTATCCTCCCTTATACCCTAATAGAGTGTAAGCTCTTCTCCCTCTGTATCCTCCCTTATACCCTAATAGAGTGTAAGCTCTTCTCCTTCTGTATCCTCCCTTATACCCTAATAGAGTGTAAGCTCTTCTCCCTCTGTATCCTCCCTTATACCCTAATAGAGTGTAAGCTCTTCTCCTTCTGTATCCTCCCTTATACCCTAATAGAGTGTAAGCTCGTCTCCTCCTGTATCCTCCCTTATACCCTAATAGAGTGTAAGCTCTTCTCCTCCTGTATCCTTCCTTATACCCTAATAGAGTGTAATAGAATAGGGCGGCAGCAGGGGCATTAAAAAAGTTTGCTTTCAGCATTTGCATTGCACCAGTATTGTTATGGGGCCCCAGCAGCATGGACAATGCTGTTTTGTGGGGTTTTTTTGTACAATTTTTACAGTTTGTGGTTGTTGATTTTCTTTTCCTTGAGTACCCCCCCTGCCCGCACATGGTATGACCCAGTATCTATTGAGGACGCACAGCGCCAGGGGAGCTGGACTGTGGTGTAGCAATGTATTGTATAGACAGATGCAAGCTTCTTTACATGGCCCCTCCCTGACATCCTGATTTGGGATGCCCCATTGTGTCAAATTCCCAGTAAAAATACCTGGCCGCTAATCAAACACATGCGTGGTTCAAACATGTGTCTGCACCAGCTAGAGGCTGGTGGGATGTGGCTGGCAGCTAGCTCAGATCCACCCAGCCCTTAGCGAGGAGAACCCATGCATGAGCCAGTGGATCGCTGGTCAGGTAAGTTTTACTGGTGATCTGAGGGGGTTGCACAAAATGGGGCAACCCAAATCAGGGCGCCCCACAGAAAAGGACCAAAACTCTTTGAAGTGGACCAAAACCCAGGATTTTGACTATCCTAAGCCAGCGTCCTAAGTGCAGTGGCGCATGCGTGAGCCGCAGCCGCATCCCCAGCTACCCTCAAACGGGGAACGTGCCCGCACCGGCCATTCACAAATGCCTGGCGCGGGCATGCGCCCTGCTAGAGGGATAGCCCGGATGCGGCCGTGGCCCGCGCATGTGTTGTTGGACCGGGAAGTAAGGTAAGTGTAGCAGGTAACCTGGGGAGTTTCACACAGTGGGGCACCCCGATTTTGGATGCCCGGGTGGAGGTCCCGGGCCGATCCCGCTCAGATATATATATATATATATATATATATATATATATATATATATATTAATGTGGCGTTGACTCACTTTACCGGGCCGAGCACAGTACAGAAGGGCCAGTCTGACCAAAAAGTCCAGGGCCGTTTTTTGGTCCCAGTCCGCCCCTGGTTGAAAGGCTTGTCAGCCTGAGGCCTAGGATAAAATGCAACCATTAATTGTCTTTCATTTCCCAGAGGGAGTGGGACTGTTGCTGCAGGCACCTGGGTAGGGTTTTTTTTTTACCTTGGTTGGTTCATTTGATCGGACATCCGTGAGCGTGACATGTTGTAGGCTGACTTTAAGGTTCTCATGGTATAATATTATAAGAGACCTTTGAATAACATGCTGCCCTAAATTGCTCCATCTGGCTGCTATCTGCATTGCCAATTATAGGAATGCCGGGGAAATCTAGAAAGCAGTTTGCAAACGATTCTATTCTGTTTCCTGTTCAAATGTCGCCCCCTTCTGGGGAATCTTTTTTCACCTTCCAAAATGTAACATTACAGTGAGGCATGTGAGATGTGTATGTTATATATTCGCATCCAGATGTTATAGTGCAAACAGAGGGCTTTCGCGGGCCTTTGCACAGAGAGGACCCTGTCTAAGCTTATTCTTGTTGCATTTCCTTACTATCCAATTGGGCAAGTGCGTTCTCATGGCACATGCGCTGGCTCTCATCCTATTAGCCATACTAATGCACGGCATAAAGAGTTGTCCTGAACTGAGCACCAGCATAGGCAGCTGGAGCAGCAGCAGCCCCGGATTCCCTGAGGTGCGGGCCACTCTCCTGCCCCCAGCATATCAGAATGGCTGGGCATAAAACTACATCTCAGTTGCAGGGATGCCGTGGTCCAGGACCACCAAAAAGGTGACTGATTGTTTGGCAAGTCTTGGAAGTTTAATAAGGTTTGGGGAGATGGCTCATCACACTTTGAAGAGGAAGTTAAAGCTTTTTGTAACCCAGCCATCCCTCCCTCCCCTTGTGCTATGTGAATGTTTTGGGAGATAAAATAAAACAACTGACATGATCGCCACAATCCTTCCCTACTGCCAGCGGGGGGGCCCCGAGATCTTCATGGCAGCCATGGAGTTGAGTGACAGACCAGTACAGCCTCACTACTGCACAGGATTGGGTGACTGGCCTGTCACTCAAGGCCCCATCTTCAGCTTCTGTGCAGATTGCCTGCCACCCAATGATCATATTCTCAGCCCTTGACAATTAAAGCAGAACAAAACCCAGCACTGGAATCTAAAATATCCCTATCCCGTCCTACTGGGGCATCTCAAACTCACCTTTCCCCGGTTGAACGGCGCATATGTGGGCTCTCGTCCAATCAGAGCCTCCCGCTGAACTGATGTAATTAGGGGAGGCAGCTCTGTTGTGAATGGGGAGCTAAAGCAAGCACATCCCCGCATCCCCAGGCTGTGAGCGTGCTCCTATATAAATGGCTGGGGCGCAAGCGCAGGGGATGCAGGCACTCTCGCTCCCCATTCACTTTAATCAGAGCTGCTCATCGAATTACATCGGTTCAGTGAGCGGCTCTGACCGGGCAACAGCCCACACAGACGCCGTTGGCCTGGAAAGAGTCGAGCTGAATGCGCTGATCTGGGGGTTTTACACAGTGGGGCATCCCAATTCAGGATGCCTGGAGGGCACAGAACAAAACCCGGGAAAGTGAAAATCTCCATTTTGTTCCGCTTTTAGGGGTAATGTTGACCAGGTAAGTAAATAGTAGAGGCCACGTTACTAAACACATATTTGTACAGTAGAAACACATCTAGCCACTTCCAAAACGTTTTTAAAACCAATATTCCTCTTTTGCCTTTCTAGGTGCTCCGCTCTGCAGCAGACTGGTCAGCAGGTATAAAGTACCATGAGGAGTCTATTCACAATGCCTATGTCCACGTAATCGAAAACAGCCAGCACTTTATTTACATTGAGGTATGGAAAAATCATGGCATTTTCTTGTACAAATCTATTCCAGTAGATCTGCAGAAAGACAAACTGGGAGGAAAATGGAGTTTAGATTTTGATTTTATTAATGTACAATTAATGTTAATTACTGCATATTTTCCACTGCTTTAAGAGTTACTCTCACCTTACATTTTATTTGCAGAACCAGTTCTTTATCAGCTGTGCAGATAATAAAGTTGTTTTTAACAAAGTTGGGGACACCATTGCCCAGAGAATCATTAAGGCTCACAGGTAGTGTTTTCAACCTCCTTTCCAAACTTTACAGCATTTAATTAGTTCATTTTGTGTTGATAGTTTTATAGTTGCATCAGGGGCCCCCAACCTGTAGCTTGCTTTGCGGTTTGCAGACTGCTTAGGGTCAGTGAGCCGGGCAGGAGGAGACGTGTACCTGCCATGACATGTCTCTGGAGTTTCCAGCACCCTTCTGTTTTCCAGCCTCTTTGTGTGGTGTCATGTGACGCTTGTGTCACATTACTAGGCTTCACAATGGAAGAAAGCTGGGAATAAGTGTGTAGGAAGCTAAATAAACAGATAAGGGAAGTAACACACTTCTATGCCCGTCTCACTTCAAATGTAACCTCTCTGGGTGGGATGCTATAGATATTCTGCATATTAAAGTGGACCAACAATCAATAATGAAAAAAAAAAAAATAATGAAAAAAAGCCCAGGGGACTTACTCACCTTTCCTATGCAGATCCGGAAAACTCTGCAGCCACACAGCCGACTAATGCAAGCTGACATCCGCCACTCCATGTATGAACAGCAAGCTGTAGACTACTGGCGTCACCGGCCAACGGCAGCTGCTTCCTGCCTCATCGAGTGGCAACTAGCAACGCTCGACGTGGTCGCCCGCTTATTGTGCCGCCACTGCTCCCGGTGTAAAAAAAAGCCGGCCGCTGTCTGTGAGGGGCTGCCTCACCTGGAGGATTGTGGGATACTTACCCCCGGGTGTAGCAAGATGGCACGGGAGTGGAGTGAGATGTTAGAGAGCATACTCCCGGGTGTAGCAAATTGAAGGCGCGGGAGCAGGCAGGTAAGGTGAGTAAGTCATGAATAAGCATACAGCAGTTTGCATGCTTATTAATGTATTTTTTTTTTGTTTTTTAATTTAAAAGTAAAAAAAAATATAGACTGTTGGTCCACTTTAAGTTTTGAGGCCCAGAGGGGGGGGGGTTAGTTGCATAGGCAACACCTGCCTAGTGCTAAGGCAGATTTGGCTATTAACAAAGTGGCTCTCAAGAAAAGAAAGGTTGGGAACCCCTGTGTCACTATTCATTATTGTGTCATTATTAAAGTGGACCAACACCCAGGATTTTGACTATCCTAGGTATTGGTCCACTTCCCCGGGGCACCCCGATTTGGGGTGCCCCGCTACCTGAAACCCCCCCAAACACACCGAAAACTCACCTCTCCACGCTCCCACGTGAGTGCGCTGTCCAATGCCCGCCGACGGACAAGTGACGTCCGTCGACGGACAAGGGATCGCGCCCGCTGCCGCCTCCCGCGCGTCACTCTTGACGTGTGCGCGCCCGCGCCGGCCATTCAGAGACGGCCGGCGCGGGCGCGCGCACGTCTAGAGGAGCGCGAGAGAGGCAGCAGCGGCGGAAGCAGCGGCTGGAGAGGTAAGGATTTTTCGGGGTTTTGGGGGGGTTACACCCCGCGGGACATCCCGATCTCGGATGTCCCGCGGTGTGTGAGGTGATCGGCCCGGGAATCTTATAGATTCCCGGGCCGATCACCCCTGGGTGTTGGCCCACTTTAAAGTGGAAGCATATTATTATTGTTTTCCTATTGCATGGCACGGGCTGCTTCAAGAAGTCCTTACGTATGGGATATTCCACCACAAGGTGGCGCAGTGTACTGCAGAAGAGTTGTGGCTCCTCCCAGTACCATATAAAAACAGGATCACCAATAGACCTATCCAGTGTTTTCTCTGCAGTGATTCTGCGAAGATAGAAGATGGCTCTCTATGTTGCGCAGGTGAGCGGGGCAGCCAAGCCTGCGGCCCTGCAAGTCTGTTAGCACCCGTTTCTGGACCCTCTGTGCCTCCCAGCCTCGGCTGATGAACCAGGTGACGGTAGAGGAGCACTAGGGTCAGGTGCTCAGGGAGCGCTGCTCCAAGCAGCAGACCCTGTACCACAAAGGGTAGCCGGCCATAGGCTTTATAGTGTGCCGACTGAGTGATGCGGAGTTCCTGTCCTAGCTTCTAAGGGGGTGAGTGTTTTGGGGACTGTGTGCGCTGTTTTCTATGGTGTCTGCCCCCCCCCCGTCTTTGGCCTGGCTCTCGCCGCTGCCTGTTCGCTCTCCTCCCCCCCTCTCCCTGGCGTGTGTTCGGGGGGGGGGGGGAGGCGGATGGTAGCGGCGAGTGTTTTATACTGTGTCGTTAATTGTGTTTTTAACGGCATCTTTCGCCGCCGCTGCCGCGTTGTACTCTGCTCGCAGCGAGCGGCGCTACAACTTGAATGCATTATGATGGCGCCGGCGCGGTCACGTGAGCGCCGCTTTCACGCTCTTCGGGGGGGCGGAGCCGGGGGCATGGTTACTTGGGGCATGTGCTGCGGGATGCTTATGTGCATGTTACTTATGTCTTTCTGGCGGGACAACTGTGGATTGTGGTTTCTCCCGGTTCTGCTCCTTATCCCCCCCACATCTCCCCCTTCCTGGTCTGGGGGCATCCCTTGGGGGGGCATCCTGGGTGGCTTTTTTATTAGCCCTTACTCTGTGCTGTCCTATTGCGCCTGTGTTAATCACCATATGGAGGCTTCTGGGGATAGCGTGCTCTGGGGTCCTTCGGGGCAATCCCCTGCCTGTGTGCCATGTGTGGGGTATCCCCTTCGAGTAACAGTGCCGCGGTGTGCGTGCCATGCGCCCAGGGTACCCGCTTTGCTTCCCAGCTCTGCGCCCCCTTCGGCATCACCTACCCCTCCGCGCCTGCATTTAGCCCCCAGTCAGGGGGATACTAGCGGGGTGGTCACAATCTGATCTGGCACTGCGTGTGGCCAGCATTGAAAGGCAGCTTCCCGGGCCTGTTCCACGTAAGGCCTCTGGCAAGAAGCGGCACCTGGCTCCCGCGTCCTCCCTTTTTCCTGAGGAGGATGAGGGAATTGATGCTTTTGGTGGCCGTTACTCCCTAGAGGAGGGGGAACTTTTCCAGGACTCTGACGCCTCTGGGGACCAGCAGGAGGGTTACGACAGTGATCCTGGGTCTGCGTCTGGGGAGGACTCATGGTTCCCTGTTGACACTGATAACCTGTTGGCTCACATTTTTGAAATCTTGCACATTGTCCCCCCTGAGGTGGCTAAGAGGAAGCAGGGTGAGCACTTTTGTCCTGATAAACAGCGTCTGGAGTTACCTGAGCAGAGCCATTTCACTAATATAGTGCTCAAGGAGTGGGAACATCCTAGTAGATTGCCCGCAGTGCCCAAAGGGTTGGATAAGAGGTATCCTTTTCCTGCTGACCTGGTAAAGCGATGGTCGTGTCCTCCTGAGGTGGACGCTCCCATTCTAGGGCTGTCCAACACCTCGGTCATGCCTTCCCCTGACACTACTACACTGCGGGACAGCGAGGACCGGCGCATGGATCAGCTGGCCTGCCATGCTTTTAAATTTGTGGGGGCTGGGCTGCATCCGGTCTGCACCGCTGCCATTACAGCTATTGCCCTTAGAAAACAGCTCAAGCGTCTCCTTGATGGCACTACGGCTGGTAGCAGGGGGGAGGATTATAGGGCCCTCTTGCTTTGCTCTGATTTTGTTGCTTTTGTCCTTACTGCCATGGATGATGCGGTACGGCTGAGTAGTAGGGCCTCTGCCTTTTTGGTGGCTATGCGCCGCTCTGTTTGGTTGCGTCAGTGGGCGGCTGACGCTGCTGCTAAGAAGGCTCTCACTGGGCTCCCCTTTATGGGGCTGCTGCACTTTGGTGAGCGTCTAGATGTTCTAGCCAAGGATGGTAGGCTGCCTCAACGTAGGAGGCAGTCTCTGCCTTTTCGGGGGCCCTCTGCTTCCCTCCCCTCCTTTTGTGCTCCCCGAGGAGGTCGTGGCTCCCTCTTTTCGGGTACCCGCAGAGATTCTTGGGGCCATGGCAGATCACGTGGTCGTCCCAGTCTCTCATGGGGTCCCAAGCCCTAAACTTCTCCTAAGCCCCCTCAGGCATGAGGAGGCGCCCTCACCCATCTGGGTGGGGGGACGGCTCCGGCTCTTTGCTCACGTCTGGAGGCTCCGCGTCTCAGACCGGTGGATTCAGGAGGTGGTGTCCTCCGGTTACAAGATAGAGTTTGCAGCCTGGCCGCCCCCAAGATTCATCAGATCCCGGATGTCTGAAAACCCTCTGTCAGCTCAGGGTTTGTGCCTTGTGGTTCAACGTCTGTTGGACTCAGGAGTCATTTGCCCGATGCCTTCCCAGGAATGGGGTCAGGGGTTCTCCAATCTGTTCACGGTCCCCAAAAAAGACGGGTCCTTGAGGCCCATCCTGGACTTGAAGGGTCTAAACAAGTTTGTCAGGTTCAAGCACTTTCCATGGAGATGCTACGTTCGGCTGTCACTACCCTTCGCCCGGGCGACTTCATGACCTCCGTGGACATCAAGGATGCCTATCTTCACGTGCCAATCTTTCCAGGTCATCAGATATTTCTCAGGTTCGCTCTAGAGGATCAGCATTACCAGTTTGTGACTTTACCGGTATCACCTTGGTGCCTCGGGTGTTCACCAAGGTGCTGGCGGGCGTGATGGCTCTGCTGCGGAATCAGGGCATTCGCATCCTCCCTTACCTGGACGACATTCTGATTGCGGCTCAGTCTCTTCATCAGGCTGAGAAGGATACTCTGGTGGTGAGTCTCTCGAGTCCTTCGCCTGGGTGATCACCTATCCCAAGTCTTCACTGTCTCCATCTTTGGTAAGGTCCTTTCTGGGCATGACTCTGGATACCTCTCATGTCAAGGTATTCCTGCCTCAGCAGAAAGTGGAGGGCCTTCAGAAGCAGGCACGGACTCTGCTCTTGTGTACCCATCCCTCCATCTGGCAAGGGATGCAGTTAGTGGGTCTGATGGTGTCCTGCTTCGAGGCGGTTCCCTTTTGCTCAGTTTCACATGAGATTTCCTCAGTTGCACCTCTTGTCAGTTTGGGATCGGGACCCTGTGTCCCTGGATCAGGAATTTGTTCTGTCCTCCCTGGCCAGACAGTCCCTCTCGTGGTGGCTGGACTCAAGGAACCTTCTAGTGGGCAGGACCTTTCTGCCTCCGTGCTGGGAGACTGTCACCACAGATACCAGTCTGACCGGTTGGGGGGGCTTTTGGAAGTCTCTGAAGTTCCAGGGTCGGTGGGGCCCCCAGGAGGCCCATGCTCCCATCAATGTCCTGGAACTGAGGGCGATCAGGTTGGTTCTTTCTCAGCTGACCACACACCTTCGGGGTCGGGCTGTTCAGATCCGCTCGGACAACCAGATGGCGGTTGCCTACATCAATCATCAGGGAGGGACTCGGAGCAAGCGAGCCCTCAAGTAAGTGTCCCTGATACTGTCTTGGGCAGAAGAGAATGTCCCTTGCATCATGGTGGTTTACATTCCGGGGGTGGAGAACCAGGAGGCAGACTCCCTGAGCAGGGGGACGTCTCGACTGGGGGAATGGTCCCTCAGCAACAAGGTATTTCACTCTCTGTGTCACCGCTGGGGTCAGCCGGATGTGGACCTGTTTGTGTCCTGCCACAATCACAAGCTTCCCAGGTTTGTCTCCCTGTCACAGGATCCTCTGGCCTTCGCCACGGATACGCTAGCAATGCCTTGGACGGAGTTTCGGCTTCTCTATGTTTTCCCTCCCTTTCCTCTGCTGGACAGGGTGCTGCGCACGATAGCCCAGGAAGGTGTACCAGTCATTCTGGTGGCCCCCTGTTGGCCAAGGAGGGTGTGGTTTGCAGACGTCATGCAGTTGGCAGTAGATCAGTATGCCTTGCCAAGGACCCAGATCTGCTCATTCAGGGACAACTGTGCCATCCCAATTTACAAACGCTGGCTTTAACGGCTTGGCTGCTGAAACCTCCATCTTGATGGATAAGGAGTTGCCGGCTTCTGTTGTTGATACCATGATTCCATGTCCTCGTCCTTTATTTACTACAGGGTGTGGCGTGCTTACATTGCCTGGTGTGAGTCCAAATCTCTTCCTTGTCGGGTGTTTTCTATCCCCAGGATTCTGGAATTTTTGCAACATGGTTTGGATTTGGGCCCTCAACTTAGTACCCTCAAGGGACAGGTGTCAGCTCTGGCAATTTGTTTCCAAAGATCCTTTGCCAATCACAGGTTGGTTAAGACTTTTTTCCAGGGAGTTACTCATGTGCGTCCGCCACGTAAGCCTATGCTACCGGTTTGGGATCTGAATCTGGTGTTGTCTGCTCTGCAGGGTCCTCCCTTTGAGCCTATCCGTGGGGCTGCTTTGCCCATTCTGAGTCTTAAGGTAGCCTTTTTGGTGGCCATTACTTCGGTCAGGCGAGTTTCTGAGCTGGCGGCGCTCTCCATCAAACCTCCTTATTTTGAGCGGCATCGGGATAAGGTGGTGTTTCGGCTTAAGCCGGATTTCTTGCCTAAGGTTGTGTCTGCTTTTCATCTCAATCAGGACATTGTTTTGCCTTCTTTGTGTCCTAACCCTGCTAATTCCAAGGAGCGGACCCTTCATTCTTTGGATGTTGTCAGGGCTCTGAAGTTTTATTTGGTTGCTACTGAGTCTTTCAGGAAATCTGACGCTCTTTTTGTTCTTCCTGCTGGACCTAGGAAGGGTTTGCCTCCGGCTAAATCTACTACCAGCAAGTGCAAGGGTTACTGCTCATTCCACTCATGCTATCGGTGCGTCTTGGGCCTTTAAGCACCAAGCTTCTGTTGAACAAGTTTGTAAGGCCGCGTCTTCTGTTCATACTTTTTCCAAGTTTTACAAGGTTGATGTTAAGGCCTCAGCTGATGCTGCTTTTGGCCGCAAGGTACTTCAGGCGGTAGTGGTTGAACTGCCTGTTGTTACTCTTTGGGGATCCCGCCCTACCTTACGGACACTGCTGTTGGACGCCCCAGACGTAAGGACTTCTTGAAGCAGGCCGTGCCATGCAATAGGAAAAAGACAATTCTGTGAGTACTTACCCGTAGAATTGCTTTTACTATGCATGGCACGGCCTGCTTCACCCCACCCTTGTTACCTTGGCTGTGAGCCAGCTGCGAACCCAGTGCCAAGCACAGCCGTCTTAGATTTGCTGCACAAAGCAGTTTTCCCCACTCTGTGCACGGCCCCGTCCGTCAATTCCAGACATGTACACAAAGCGGAGGAAGACTCTCTGTGCAACATTGGTGGATCCCAGAAGATTTTTTATTTTTTTTGGAATCCCCACCCTGCCTCAACGCGATGATTGAGGGGGGTTCCACACACTGCCTGTAATAGAAGGATGGGGCATTCTGCACACTGCCTGTTATTGGATGTTTGGGGTTTTCTGCATGCTGCATTTTATGGGATGATTGGGGGGGGGGGATTCTGCCTTACTGTCTGTTTTGGGGTGATGGGGGGGGGGTTCTGCAACACTGTTATGGGGTATTTGGGGGGGATTCTGCTACAGTGTCTGTTATAGGTTATTGGGGGGGGGGCGGATATTTTATATTTTAGCACACCATTTAGTTCAGAAACCCTAAATGCGTGGTCCATAGCATTGTACTGGGTGATAAGGTGACTGGTAGTCAGGACTTTGTTTACTGCTGGAGGACAGAATTGCTTGATCTCCGCCATAGGTAAGTATGAAGACACCGGAGATGCACGTAAGAAGAGCTGGGGACAAAAGGTGAGAATCTGCCCCCCCTCCCCCAAGAACCTTTTTTAATTTATTGGCTGGACAGGAACTTGCTTGAAACAGTCACATATTGCTTTTGCAAATCATGTTTGGATTCTTTCTCCCATCATACAGTGCTTTGGCCAGATATTAGAGTGGTTCCCCATAGGCTGGCTCAGTGGAAAAGCTGTTGGGGTTGAGCAGTTCTCCCTGTAAACATGAAATGATATAAAAATCACCCTTGATATTCTTGTAGAGGAAAATCTTATTACACAGGGTGTGTGAACCCTCCTTCTGCCACATAACATGTTTATAAGAGTTTTTATTATTACAGTATTTTTGCAATAGAGGGTGTTGGCCAATAATTGTTTTTTGGGAGGGAGGGAGGAAGGAAGGCTACTGTGTCCTGTAATACATATTTCCTGTAAATTTCTGCTTCTTGATTCTGTGTACATACATGTGCTATGCACTGTGTGTCTGTGTGTACACGTATATGTGGTGGTGTATTTTCTTTTATCAGTTCTGACAAGCAAATCAGCAGAAATCCTTCAAAAGCCATATTACTGGTTACATGAAAAGATATATTGTTGTGTGGCATTCTATGTTCTAGGGAGAACAAACGATATCGGGTATATGTCATCACTCCACTACTCCCTGGATTTGAAGGTGATATTTCTACTGGAGGAGGCAATGCCTTGCAGGCTGTCATGCACTTTAACTACAGGTGACTTGAGCATTATTATTATTGTTTATATAGCGCCATCATCTTCTGTGGCACCGTACAAAGTGAGAATTACAGACAGGACAAAACAAATGCTTGTAAGATAGGTCAGATTTGACACTGGAACTGGAATACACTAGGACTGAGGGTCCTGCCTATTCGAGCTTACAATCTAAAGAAATGTTAACGGGAAGGTGCATTTTCAATGTCAATTTTGAAAGTGTATATTTTGTGTAGTGCCAAGATGTCCGCAAGGTTTTTACTTATGTTTGCAAATATGCATTTTACTACCTCTGTTGCTACTGACAACTGTACAAGACAACTGTAACACCAAAATCTACAAGAGGGAAGCCAATCCGGCTGCTTAAAGCAGAACAGAACCCAACATGGCCAGCCCTGGAATCTAAAAGACTGGCTTTCCTCCTGGGCATTCCAAATCGGGATGCCCTGCCGTGTGAAATCCCCCAGGGCTCCAGTAATCACTCATCTTTCCCTGGTCTAACGTTTCAGCAAATTGCTCTGATTGTTTTCAGTGGGGAGCAGCATGTGCTCCCCATTGAAATCAATGAGAGACGTTTGCCGAACAATGTATATGCGGCAAACTGCTCTGATTGGAGGAAAGCATGCACGGTTGGAGAGAGGAAAGGTTATCGGTGGGATGGCTCAGAAGCATGGAATAAAACCTGGGAAAGGCAAATTCCTGGGATTTGTTCTGCTTTATTTCAACTAATGTCTTACCATTCCCAATTGACTGCATGTACATATATATATATTAATTAAAAAAATATATATATATATCTTTTAAACTTGCTAGCAAGAGTATTTTTAGTGATTATAGAATGCAGAGGGGGTACAGTACATACATCTTGTATAATAGGTTTTGCAAAAGGTTGAAGGTTTAAAAGAGTAAAAAAAAAGTGTATTGCTCCCAATGGTGCTGTAGTTTTAAAAAAAAAAAAAACTATAGTTTTTTTTATTTTTGATATACATGATACACCTGTGACAGAAAATACTGTATATTGGCTGAATTTTTTCTATTTGGCACCCTCTAGTGGCCATCAGTTCCGTCTTGTGGAAGTCGCTAGTTATAGTTTCCAAATCCTTCATGTGCTTGTTATTAAAGTTTATTTATAAAGAGCCACCATCTTCCATTGCACTGTACAATGTGAAATTACAAACAACTAACTTACAATACATGAAATAGACAAAAAAGAACAAATACATAGTCATACTGAAATATACTAGGAGAGATGGCTTATTATTTTTTCTCTCTGTAATTCGAGGGATTATAAATGGAACACAGCTGCCACCTATTTCTAACGGGAGCAACTCATGTAATAAGTGGATGTATGAAATGTGATTGCTGTACAGAACGATACACTGAGTAATTCAAGGTCCACTTAATAAAGCATTATCTACAAATCACCATTGAGTGTCTCTCTGTATTCCTTGTGATGTTGTAGCTAATCTCTCTGTGCTGTGCTCATTTCTTGCCCATACTGTGTTCTTTTAAGCTTCCTTTTAATTATTTATAGAACCATCTGCAGAGGAGATCATTCCATCATTGAGCAGCTGAAAGCAGAAAGTGAGTTTTTTTTCCTTTTTTATTATTGTATATTCCTTCTTTTTCTAGTTCAGTGAATTGACACTTTCTGTATTACTTTCCAATGTATTAGATTTCATTACCAATAGAAACCAGTAATTATTGTTGTACATTACAAGTCCTTAAGCTGTGCTTAATAATTAATCTTAAGAGTTTTTAATATGTTTTTGGGGCATTCCATAACCTGATTGGGTGATATAATTGGGAAGTTCTACCAGTAAGGTACATACAGGTTAATTTATATACACTCACACTCTATATCAAATGTTTAACAACACCTCAGTTTTTATATCCAGTTATTTTATTATTACATTTAACATAGTTTTAATACAGCAAATATCGTTAGATGTTTCAAAGGTTCAAAAGTAAGTTAAGTAATATGAATTTTCAGAGTTTATGCAGAGAACTTTTCCCTCATGTTTCAACTTTTGGAGAGGACTTTCAAACCATTGATGGAACAGACTGTATTTCCAGGTTTGGAGGCACCCAGAGAAGTCAACGAAAGCTCTCCTTAAAGCGGTTCTTCACTCTGAATAAGAGTCTATCTTATATGTTCCCCACACCCTGCACATACAGATTGCTCACATTAAAAATCATCCTACCTGCATCTACTGCATGTTATGAGCCTTTAAACATCCAATATGGCGGCTCATGGAACATCAGGCAGCCTGCAAACAAGGAATTGCCTTCTGACTGTGCTTCTCTGCATTCTGGGGCTGCTGACCTTTTCCTGACCCCAGATCTGCTCTGTCTGAGCAAAGCACAGCTATAACCCCGCCCCCTATACTTTATCCCACTCTCCTTTCCTCAGTAAGTGTGATGCTTCTGAGTCAAGATGGCGGCGCCCGTATCCTAAAGTCCTTAACAGAGTTGCAGCACAGTGGGGGAAAGAATAATAAGTACGTGATTAAAAACTTAAAATTTATTAATTTTAGATGCTTTAGATCTGTTATTTAAGGGTTTGGCCTTTTCAATAAATCATGGTGAAGGTCCGGTTTAATGCAGCCATGCCCACCTGCCACAGCAGCTTCTCATTTTGATACACCATGCAATACCATCTGGTGTATCATAGTGGTTCAGGGTTTCATATATCAGCAAGGCTGGAATATAAAACATACATCTGGGTTATGTCAGAACTACCGTATTTGCCGGCGTATAAGACGACCCCCCAACATTTCCACTCAAAATATAGAGTTTGTTATATACTCACCGTATAAGACTACTCCCTCTTCCGCACACCAAATAAAACGTAAAAGAACATCAGATTTTATTTCAACATGTTAATTCCCTTCCCCAGAGTCCCTGGGTGGCTTCTTACAGTCATACTTTCTGGCTTCTTACAGTCATGGGGGCATCCCTCAATACAGTCATGGGGGCATCCCTCAATACAGTCATGGGGGCATCCCTCAGTACAGGCATGGGGCATCCCTCAGTACAGGCATGGGGCATCCCTCAGTACAGTTATGGGGGCATCCCTCAGTACAGGCATGGGGCATCCCTCAGTACAGGCATGGGGGCATCCCTCAGTACAGGCATGGGGGCATCCCTCAGTACAGGCATGGGGGCATCCCTCAGTACAGGCATGGGGGCATCCCTCAGTACAGGCATGGGGCATCCCTCAGTACAGGCATGGGGGCATCCCTCAGTACAGGCATGAGGGCATCCCTCAGTACAGGCATGGGGGCATCCCTCAGTACAGGCATGAGGGCATCCCTCAGTACAGGCATGGGGGCATCCCTCAGTACAGCAAGCGAGTGGCCCCACTCCCTCCTCCCCCCGCCCCGCCACTCACACACTTACCGATGGTCGGAGGGCCGGTCTGCCCCTCCCTGCTGTTCCTGTCGCCACCACCGCCGCCGCTCTCGTACGCTCTCAAACACACACACACACACACACACACACACACACACACATTCATTCTTACCGGCACTTCCTGGCTGTTGCGCGCTGGTCGTTGGTGGGTGTGCCCCAGATGGCCGGCGTCCATTGTTTTCATTGGACAGCGGCCATCTGGGACACGCCCACCGACGACCAGCGCGCAACAGCCAGGAAATGAAGTAAGTATGAATGTGTGTGTGTGTGTTAGTATGTATGAGAGCGGCGGCACCCGGCGTATAAGACGACCCCCCCCCCCCCCACTGGAAGGCATGTTTTACAGGTGGAAAAAGTCGTCTTATACGCCGGCAAATACGGTACTCAAAGTGGACCAACACCCAGGATTTTCACTATCCTGGGTGTTGGTCCACTTCCGCGGGGCACTCCAGAAAGCCCAAAAAAACTTACCTCACTGCCTACGGACAAGCTGAGACTGCCGCCGCCTCTCGCGCATCCCTCTTACAGGGAGCGCGCCCACGCCGGCCTTCACAAACGGCCGGCACGGGTGCACACCCTGCTAGAGGGCCGCGCAAGAGGTGGCAGCTGCGGCGGCGGCCCGCGTATGCGCCGTTGGAACGGGGAGAAGGTAAGGTTTGTGGGCGTCCGGGGGGGTTTCACACCGATCAGCGGTGGGTGTTGGTCCACTTTAAGATGACCAGAAGAAGCCAGTAAGCTTCAAAGACAGAAATGGCCTGCACAGTCCAGACTTAAGTCCAATTGAGTGTGTTTGGCATAAACTGAAGACCAGGGTGAAAACAAAACAACCCACAAGTGCATTATATTGGTAGGAACTTCTGCAGCAATGTAGGGAATACATTTCTAGATAATATCTGGAATGCCTTGTTTGCAGTCTCAATTTAATTTATTAAACAAGGTTCATTCATTTTTGTTTGATCATTGCATCTTTTTTATTTCTTTCATATGCTTTCAAGGTACCTTTGAAATAATAAACTGTGTGTAAGTATCTTTGAAAACAGAAAAAGAGAGGTGTTCATCACTTTTGATGGGTAAATACATAAACACATTTGAAAATATGTGTTTTGATACCCCACAAGTTGCTGTTACCAAAAAAAAACTTTTATTGTGTGTTAAAGGGACTAATTAGCCAGCAAGCAGCTGACCTGATGCCTGTCAATTGTGCATCTTCTCTATTTCCAACAGCATAAATTAGAAGGCCCAGCAGGGCTCCAAAGTATGCAATTTTGTCAATGCAGAAAAGTGTTTTTTACAACTACATTACCTTGGAGTTTAAGCTTGAGCAAGCACAGCAAGCCACAATGGTCCCACAGCAAACTGGAGCAAGGAAATCTGTTTTGCCTACAATACTTAAGATATTTACATATAATCAGAGAGCTTGAGATGCTTTGAAATGGCCCACTATATACTGTTCCCAAGGAGTATAAAGTGGGAGAACGTTGCTGTGTGTCTGGACAGGGAGTTTAATTTGGAAAGTCTGGAAACATCCCAATTAGAATTTCAAATTAGAACATGCCTTTTGAAACTGTGTGCCAGGGAGTGTCCTGGGCCACAATGACACAAACCTAACCCACCCTCTTCACGCTATTAATAAACCCTTCATTAGAAAATTACTAACCTTTGCCTATCAGAGCTCCATTTGATGAGGGACAGAAAACAGCTGTAATCATATGGGGCAGCAGCATCTCATTCAATTAGAGACATGCTTTTTTGAGGCATACAGGTATGTCCTTCCTCCATCTTAAATAGTTCTATTGGAGATTTTATCTTTTGAAGAGTCATTAATTGTACGAGCATCCGGGAATACCCCCAAAATGGGAAAATTGTTAAAGGATTTAAAGTGATTTGTGATTGAAGCGCCTCTTTAACTTTAGCAAAAATTGTTTTTAAAGGAGTACTAATTAGTGGGATTCAGAAATATTACAAATAATGTGCCCAAAATGCAAAACAAAATGAAGGCATATTCCAGCAACACTACGTAAACCTTGCTAATCTTCACAATGTTGCATTAACTAAAATTATATTTTCTTTCATGTAAAATATAAATTTAGGACAATGTCATGGTTTGTGTCTTTTAAGATGGTTTGATTTAGTTTTGGATTACTTTCAATTTAAAAATCTGACATGTGACTGGTTTTGACAAAAGTTTATTTTTCTTTTCAGTTGGAGACAAATGGTTGAACTACATATCATTCTGCGGCCTGCGGACACATGCAGAGCTGGATGGAAACCTGGTTACTGAGCTGATCTATGTGCATAGCAAGCTGCTTATTGCTGATGACAACACTGTCATTATTGGTAAGAAAAAAAATCAGATTTTCCTATGTGTTGCATTACAGCAGAATTAAAGATGTTTCAGACATGTTCTGAATAAAATGTAGTGCTTTTAATAACATTATAGACACAGAAACATAGAAGGGGTGACAGCAGAAGGAGACCAATATTATTAATCAATTTTATCCATTTATACAAGATGTTTAAAGATAAATAAGCCATCAGAACCTGGCGCCCTGTCAGTGTTTAATTTTCATAGATGCTACTTCACGAAAGATTCATTTACCACCACACTAAATTGTATGTTGTATGTATTGGTGTAGCTCTTGCCTCAAGCTTGCATGGTTGAAGTCTCCTGCTACTAACAGCGCATCTGGGTGACCAAAGTGTTTTACAGGTACTTTTCAGAACCAGGCGGAGCTCCACCCCACTAAAATGCCACAACCAGCCTGTGGTTGTATGACCGATTAGGGTGGACAAGCACTTTTAAATGAGGCCTTTTCAGTATCAAGGGTTCCTCACAATAGAATAGGCCCTGGTCCGAGCATCCAACCCATGCCCCAAGGATTTCCACTTTCTGTTCCCTAGACGGGACCAGTGGCTTCAGTGGACACTTCCCCAATAGCAAATGGGGCACTATGCACACAGTACTCACAGCGCACCTTGACCACCTGTTCTGGTTGCCTCACCAGCCAGCAGCACACCCGCTTGCCAGAGCTCCTGTTTGGGTAGTGTGAGATATTGTCCAGTTATGTTGATATCCTGTCCGATATCCAGGCGTGTGGACACACCCCCTCCCCTACCCTGACACAAGATAGTGAAAAGAGCGACAACGGGGCACCCAGTGCCTATGATATATCCCTGGCCCTCCTATCTGTACTGATTTTGATACTATTTTCTTGTGTTTGCTACACCCCTACAAGTACTGTTAAAAAAATATAATAATTTGGAACAACTTGATTGCTAAAAGGTAAAGATCTCTTTCCTAATCCAGAAATGATTTACTCCTCTGTTAATGCTGAGGTCAACGGATTCAAGAGTGAGTGAACAAACCTGAACCCAGATTGTTCATGTTCATTTCCATATGTCATTTGTCATTTTGTTTTTCAGAAGCCTTTGGGTCTCTTTTAGCCCTATAAATGTTTAAATGCAGTAATCTAGTAATGGATCTAGCAGCTGCAATTATTAACACCATAAAATAGCCAACCTAAAAGCCCAGAGCTCCTATCAAAAAATAGCTGAAGTTTCTCTAGTTTCAAAAAGAGTCCCAACTTTTCTAATCTGAGGAACAAATAAAAACCAAAAGCAGGAACAGCTATAGGTTCTCTAGCTAGTTATGGCAGTAGGCTGGGGGGGTTGCTGGAATGACCAAAGGAAAAGCTGCAGTTTATGTAAATGAAGGGTAGCTTAGGTGAGGGATGGGGTGAGATGACAGTTCCAAATAGCCCTTGGCATCAAGTTGGTCACTGCTGTCTACCTACCAGAGGGTCCACCTCCTACTTCAGCCTACTCAACGGCCCACAAACCCACCATTGCACACCCCAACCTCCTTTTTCATCTTTCATGCATGGCCATCTCATACTGTTTTTCTTTCACACTATCTTTTCAACAAGGGATGTTTGCTTTAGCTGGAAAGAGAACTGGTGGTGCAGGGGGCAGCTCCATTGGCTCTATGAGACTCCATGCTTCTCTGGGAGTTTTAGGGGAAGAGGGCAGCTTTGGTCCCAAAAGATGAACTCCGCAACCAACAAGAGTTTCAGGACCCACTCCATGCACCGCTTAGTCTCCAAGTGAGCGTCCCAACCGCCACACACCACTGACTGTTACCAGTAAAGTTCTGGTGCTTCATATACTGCTCTCTTGTAAGGAGGACAAACAATATGGGCATCTCTTTGGCCAGGGGAAGGGGGCCTCCAAGCATCTGTAAGACAGGAGAGCCACTGACGCAAACAAATCAGTCCAACTGAGATGAACAAAAAAAAATGGAGGAGAGTTAGCGGGAGGAAATAGAAAATGACTAGTTAGTGGGCCTCTGGTCTGGGCAGCTGCATAAAATGCCGTCTTGAATTGTCCAACCAGGGGACAGAAACACCAACTAAGTCATGCTCCTGATGCTTGTAAGTATATTAGTAAAGTCTATACTCTATTTCCATTAAACATATTCCTGCTCCAGAATAAATCACGGGCAAATAATGATTATCAGATGTCTTGGTTGGGTTTTTCAGAAAAACTAGCAGGCTTCAAGAGTGGGCTAACTGTCAAATTGAGGCCCATCTGTCTTGAATCAAAGTCAAGTTTAGCAATTAAACTTGACAAACCTGTTATCTGTTCTTTTGAAGAACACTGAGTGCTTTGAAATGAGAATTCTGTTGGCATTGTCTGTGCTGCATCACATTTCCTACAAAAATCTTCTTAATTATTATGTAGATATGTATGAAAAGAAAGCTTTAAAGCTTAACTCCTTTTATTGTTTACATATTATTTTTTGGCTTATTATCTAATGCAAACCCCCATTTCTTTAGGGAAAACATATTGTGGAACACAAGTCTTGTAATTCTTCCAGTGTTATTTTTAATTTCTCACACATTATCTTGGCATGCAAAGGCATGGACTTTTTTTAGCTTCTTTGACATTGTTCTTTTTTTTCCCTACAAATACAAACTGCCCAACATTCCATAATGAGTCATTCATTCATTAAATCAATTAATTCATCTAGGTTTGCATTTTTATATTTGAAAAATCCTTGTATTTGTGTTCATTTAAAATCTTTAAAGGGTCTGTCCAGTCATTAAAGGGATTTTTAAGGCACAACTTAAAAAACTGCCTCTCAGTGGTTTTCTAGCTGGCTTGGGCCGGGGGGGAAGGGGAACCATAATATAATTTCCTTGCCTGCCCCTTCATGTACACATCGAGCTATCAGAGCTTCTTGATGTGTATTCTCCCACTAGCCATAGGCCTGACCCTCCCTTGGATGTATTCCGTGCCTCTCCTCTTTGCGTAGCCCTGCCCTGCTTCCTGGCTCCATTCATGGTGCATTACTTCCAATGGCGGCATCTGGCGCTGCTGCAGAGACTGCAACCGCAGGAATAACAGTCACTCGTCACACCCACTGTGGTCTGCTGCACCTGCCACTCAACCTGTTCCCGCCACTGAAACCACTCTGGCTGGGCCCCCTGAGGACCTCTCTGGACCCCACCAACATTGTCACCCAGCTCACACATGTTGGCCCAATGGGGACCAGGGCAGCAAAGGGGGTGCAGCATAAGCAGGGGGACAGCGGTAAGCAGAAATGGGGTGCAGTAGGGCAGAGATTGGAATGCAGGGAGGAGCAGAGTATCATTTATTCATCATCATACCTGAGTCACCTCTCAGTCTTCAAGCTATGAAAGTTATGTACAGAGTAAGTATGTTAAAGTAGACCAAACCCCCCGATTTTGCCTATCCTGGGTTTTGGACCTTTCCCCCGGAAACCCCCAGATCGCCAAAACCAACTCACCTCTTCCCAGTCCTGCGGCACATGCGCGGCCGCTCGTCCAATCAGCGCGTTCGGAACCACTGACGTAATGTCCTCTAAGCCTTCTTCTAAGGCGAGTGGCTCAGAGCGCGCTGGTGGCCGCATCCCCCGCTACCCTCTAACAGGGAGCGTGGCCGTGCGGGCCATTCATAAATGCCTGGCGTGGGCATGCACCCTGCTAGAGGGATAGCGGAAATGCGGCTCACGCATGCGCCGATGGACCAGGAAAGAGGGTAAGTGTATGGGCGACTTGGGGGGATTCACACAACGGGACATCCCGATTTTGGATGCCCCATGGGCAGGGCGTTGATCAGCCCGGGAATCTTACAGATTCCGTAGCCAATCGCCGTGGATTTTGGTCCACTTTAAGGATGAGAAGCAGCCCAAAGCGACGGGAAAAGATACATTTTAGTAGAAGTGTATGCTGACACTTTGAGCTTATCTGTGGTCTGATAACATCACTTGCAGTCAGAAATTAGACTTTTTATTACACAAAGTGTGACGGTTGTTGGACGAACTTTCGAGCCCTCATGTCAACTTTTGACTGGACTTCCGCATTAAAATTTCAATGGACTTCTGTTTTAAAGCTCACCCCAGGAGCTTTAAAGCAGACATACTGCAATTTGAATATCAATATTAAATCAATACCCCACCAGCTCACATTTACTGGTAACTCTTCTGGGAGCCATGAGAGCAGGTGGAATGCATAGCAGTCGCTTGTCGCCCACACACCATGTCTATAGGGTGCACTAATCAACACTTGTTCTGCAGTGACCTGTGCAGAAGCTGCAACCCAAGTATGGGTGTAGGTCTGCTTTAAGGCTTCCTTTTTATTTTTGCTTAGTACATTTTATTTGCACCAGAAAAACAAGTTCTGCTTTAGCTTTCAAATTGCCTAGTAACTGCCCTTGGTCATTACCAGAACAGAACGTAAAAGTGGAAATCTGTGTTTTTTATTGGTGGTGTTTGTCGTACAATGGCATACAGCATTTAATTACAAATGTTTTCTAAATGCACAGGCATCATATTAGTTTTTTCTATGTTTGATTGTGCCTTGATAGCTGATAACAATATGTAGGGTACAATTAAAGCCCATAAGGTGGCCGCTGCATCTAAATTAAATTACCATATCACAACCCAGTTTAAAGCTCCTGATATAACTATTGCAGAATTCAGCATATGGCTGCCATTTGTTTAAGATCTGCAGCTTTATTGCCTATTTTACATGTGGGATTATAAATAACAGATGCAAATTTTATCTATGAGCCTCATTTTATTACCTAACATCCCTGATTTTTCTAGAGCAGATGCATAAAATCCCTTCTATTATGATTAGGAAGAGTGAGCAGGGTACAGAATGGCTAATAAAGCTGATGTGTATCAGTCACAAATCATATAACCTGCAACCTTCTTCTAATGGTCTGTGCTTGTATTTAAAAGTTACTACCCATATTAATTAATTATACTGCAGAACATTTACTAATGCTGCTGTTCTAGGTGAATAGATTCAGACTAATGATAACAGTATATGGGGATATTGGTCATCCGGAGCAGATGACATGTAGTTAAATCAGTGTGACACGAGCCATTTATTAAAGGAATTTTATAAAGGACTACTTTTACCTGTCTAGTAATCCAATTGATGATTTTTTTCATACTTTCAACTTTTCATAGCGCTGGATAATTGTTTATTTGATATGGCTCGTCAATGCCCTCTTCTGATTTTCAAAGCTTCTTAGGCATAGGGGAGAAGATGAGCCTGGTGGATTTAAATTTTTACCCATTTTTAGGGCACCCAGGGCAGAGAACCAGGGACCCTTTAACCAGCTCACACAGCAGGGGGATAACCAGCCACTTGGGTTGGCATGTGGGTTGCAGATCCCCCCTTCAGATTACCCAAACTGTCTACCAACCAGGTACCTGGGTGCAGACAACCCTGGTGCTCTTCAAGATATTCCCAATTTTTAGGCACCTGTCGCAGAATACCTGACCAGTCATAAATATCACAAGGACAGGTAATCTGCAGTGCAGCTTTTCAGCAACGCCTTAATGCTTGGTGTGTCAGACCGGTAATCTGGGGGTTGGCTTTTTTGTAAGAAACCATGTGAACCAAAGTCAAAAGTCCACTGATCCTGTGATATCTACACACATTTGAGCTGTTAAAGCGAACCTAAACTCAACCAGGCAACATTGACCCATGGAGGGTCCAGAACAAGGGCAAACTTCCCTTCACTAATAATCCCCACTAACTTTTACTCCCAGAGCTCCGCCCAACAGGCACCAAGAAGCACCTGCACTTTGCTGCACCGCACCCCTAATGATTGAGGTTTAGCTGCTGAATGTGTAGTGCAATTGTTGCTGGGTCCTCATTTGGAAGCTCCAGGTGTAAAAGGTTAGTATTTTTTTTCAGGTCAGTGGCAGCCAAGCGTGGGCTAGATTTGGAGAATCCTGAAAAGTAGGCATGCACAGGCATTGTGACTGATGTAGGAAGGTGGCAGGAATACACAAGGATGCTAGGGGACCCAATTCATAAACTGCTGCGTTTCTGACCACGAAACTTTAGGGAAGCTGCTGCGGGCAAGGTGATTAGTGTTTTCTTATGTTTTGTCACTAACCGTTCTGTTAGTGACATCCCCATCCCGAATCAGTTTTTCTACTGATCATCCTTATTTTTCAATTTATATAGTGCCAGCATCCTAAATAACTCTAAATATAGTATTTTCTCACATCGTCCAGGACAGCCACTGGGAGAGAGGCTCCCCTCCCAAAGAGGAAACACAAACTGGGACAGGTTAAAAAGCCCCGTCCCTTCCCCCCAGTCTTCAATATTGTGTTTCCTGTCCAGATTTTATTAATTGTCCAGTTTATTTTTTTAATTTTATTTTTTTTCAACCCCAGGAGGCGCCTGGGGAGGTGATTGCTGGAGCACCACATGACCTACCCTGGCTGGTTCCTGCAGTAGCTAGCAGGCTTGCGGTCTAGTCAGTGTGAGCCTCCCTCTCTGCGGCAGCACTGGTGTCATTGGCACTTTGGATGGTGTCCCCAGGTCTCCCCTCTGGTTCTCCAGGGGTAGACTGGTGCAGGGGCTTGTGTGCGCCCCAGACGTTTGCATTTGGGGACGGAGGGTCGAAGCTGACCGGGCATATGGTAATCCTGGGACTAATCCCGGTTAATGTTAGTGAACTTTGCTGTCCAGTCAGCGTGGTCCTCCCTCACAGTGGCAGTGTTCCGCTCTCAAAGCACTGACTGTGTATGATTTTAAACGGACAGCTAAACACTTGTCGGAGATCTCAGTAAACAGAAGCCCATGCTTGTATTGTCCACCAAAGGAATCCAACTTCATACTGTTTTATTAATATATATATATATATATATTTTTTTTTATTTTTTCTTCAGTATATATTGTGAAAAGGTGATGATGTCTCAAACCTCCTGAGAGAAGAAAATATCTGCTGCATCCATAGAGATTGAAAATCTAAAATGGCTGAAGAGTACTTCCTGTAGCAAAGGTTTACTTCCTGTCTAAGGGATTGACTGAATACTTTAATACTAAATAATACGAAATTCTGCCAGTAGATGGCAGTGGTGCACTACACAACTATAAGTAATACACTCCTAAGAGCAATTATAACTGAACTAGCCTGAAAAGGCAGCACACTCCCTGCCTGATATAATACATTATATCACTACCTATACGTATCTACTGTACAAGGAAAACACATTAATGAGAGAATACATTTCTAACTAGAACTGGTAACATAACTATACATGAGTCCACAATGTCGGTGTCTCTTGGCTGTGGCACTTCCCGCTAGTAGTCCACATGAAGAAATAATTTGTCCATAAACCCATCTTCGGATTAGAGAAGCCGCACTAAGCCAAACTATCTCCAACCCCAATTGTAATCCACAGGATGGAATTCAACTGAAGGCAAATGTCACATTTGAGAGCTGTTAGTGACAAGCTGTAAGTTATGTATTGTGCCAGCAACTTAACAAATACTCAAAGGAGAACAATGACATCTGAGACTGGACTGGCGTACACTTTAACATTCCCTTGTTTCGCCACTTTAACTTCAACCTTTCTGACTTTACCATCTTTACTTGGCGACGTATTTGTGACAATTCCCATAGGCCAGTTATTTCTGCTTTCTTGGATATCTTTCAACAGCACAACATCTCCCTCCTTGACGTTTGGACTAGTTTCAGCCCATTTCTTGCGACTTTGTAAGGTAAACAGATAATCTCTCCTCCATCTCTTCCAAAACGTATCAGCCAGGCTTTGGACTTGTTTCCATTGCTTTACATGAAGTTCTGTTGTACTAAATTCTCCACAGGGGGCTGTTAAAGAGTCTACCTTTTGGGTCAAGAGCATAGCGGTGGTAAGAACCATTGGGTTATCTGGATCTGTAGATATTGACATCAAAGGTCTCGCATTGATGATGGTACTCAAATTCTCATGAGTCAAACGAGTAGGTTTGGCTTGGAGCAACATTGCATCTAAAATGCGCCTAGCTACACCTATTAATCTCTCCCAGGCGCCTCCCATGTGAGAAGAGTGAGGAGTGTTGAAGAGCCATGTGCATACTTTGTCTTGAAGATAGTCTAGAAGTTCTGTATCACAGCATATATGCAGCTCCTTGCATGCACCTACAAAGTTAGTACCTCTGTCAGAGCGAATCAACTTAGCTGGACCACGAACAGAGAAGAATCTTCTTAGAGCATTGATGAAACTGGATGATGACATGGACTCAACCAATTCTATATGCAATGCACTGACAGAAAGACACGTGAAAAAAACGTTTGCTGTCAGCGCTACCTCCTCTGGTTCAGCGGGTTACAACTTCCCAGGGACCAAACACATCAACTCCCACACTAGTGAATGGAGGTTCAGGATTGACTCTGTCTTCTGGTAACTCTGCCATCTTCTGGCTTTCCAATCTCCCTCTGAGCTTCCGGCATATGACACATTTGTGAATGATTGCAGACACTAGACGTTTTCCACCAATGACCCAGAAACCTGCAGCTCTGATTGCACCTTCAGTAATATGACGCCCTTGGTATACTATTTGATTATGACAATATCTTATGATCAAGGCAGCAATATGGTAATCATGAGGAATGATGATAGGCTGCCTCTCCTCATCTGACAGTGTGGCAAATGATAAACGCCTCCTACTCTCAATAGTCCATCTTGACCTATAAAGGGACTGAGTTTTGTAAGACGGCTATGTTTTGGAAGTGTCTTTTGTTGTTCAATACAGTCATATTCTTGCCTAAAATATGTGTGTTGTACAGAAGAAATTATAACTGTCTTGGCTTGTAAAATTTCTTCTAAACTGATCCTTTCATGGAAAACTCTCCAGCTTCCAGGTTGATGATTGTTAGTTTTCCTCTGGAAACCTTTGGCAACATGGATTAACTTTGCTATAACCCTGCTCAGTCTCTTCCAGTCAGAGAATCTTACGAAGCGATGTGGCTTCAGTTTAGCGTCAAGGGCTTTAGTGCTAAAGTTTATTACTTCTGACCTAATTTCAGGATCCGCTTCAGGCTCCACTAAAGGGTAAACATTGGTGTTATCAAGATTATCTACAGCCGTCTGATACAGAAATGGTGGGCCTGAGAACCATATAGATTTCTGAAGGCTAGCTATCTGCGTAGGCCTGGTAGCATAATCTGCAGGATTTTGTTCTGAGAGCACATAGAACCATTGCTCTGGACATGTTGTTTGTCTGATCCTGTTCACCCGTTGGAAACATATAAGAAGAATCTCTTTGTAGTGTTGCAGATATAGGCTAGGACTGTTTTACTGTCTGTAAAGAATTTCACACATCTCGTCTCTCACTAGATCATACAGTTCAACTGCTAGTACAGCTGCACATAACTGTAGAAGTGGAATCGTATGTGCTGGCTTAGGGCTTAGCTTGGATTTTCCCATAACAAATCCAACATGGCAGACATTTCCTGCATCAGTTACGTTCAAGTAAGCAACTGCACCTATTGCTATCACAGATGCATCTGAAAAGACATACAGTTCTTTATTCCAAGTGTGACATACACTTCGCTTCAATTCTTCATGACATTTGGGTTATTCTCCAGTAGAGGTCGAACTTCTGCAGATATGAATGCAAAAAAGGAGCTCCTCCCAGTCCATAAATACCTGGGACCTCCCACCAATTCCCCAGTTTCTTCTCTGCAGGAAGGCGAGCAAGACAGAAGACTTCTCTTACTTGCAGGTAAACCGGGTTCGCGCCCGGCCATTTTTTGCCCCTATTGCTGCCAGGACCTTTCCTATATTATCCCTATGCGAGCTTCCCAGCCTTGGCTGCGGGTCCTGGTAAGAGTAGGTAGCACCTTATGGGTGCGCAAGGAGCATTGCTCCACCGTGAGGCCTCATTACAAGGGGTAGGCGGTTGCCCGGGTTTGGTGATCCTGGTGTGGGATGCCCTGTCCCTGTCATTACTTTGGCCAGATTCTGGCTGGGATTCCCCCCTTCCGGGTCCCTTACTTCCCTCTAGGGGGGGGGGGGGGTCGGCCTGTATACCCTGTTGGTTTATATGTGTGTATGACACTGTGTGTGTGTGTTTTTACTTGTGTTGGGTGCTACAGGATGTTTGCATTATACTCAGGGCCATAACGATGCTGACCTCCTTCACTCAAGCCTGGGGAGCTTCTCCCCCTCAGGCTTGTTCGGGTAGGGCCCTCGTTTGGCGCGATGCTGCGTGGCCTGACGGTGCGCGTTCTGTGCTGGCCCACCCCCCCTTCTCTTCCTCCTCTTCTCATGAGGCTCTTCACCGGGGGCCATCTTGGTGCTGCTGCGGGATCCTGGGTGCTCCTGGCCGGTAAGGGCCTGTTGGGCACTTCCTTAGCTTATGCGGGGGCCTCCTGTTTTTTCGCTTGTGTGTGCATGGATATTTTAATATATATATATTATATATATATATATATATATATATATATATATATATATATATATATATATATTATATATATATATAATATATATATATATGTTTTGTGAGGCTATTTTTGACTTGGATGCTTCATTGTGTGTTTCAGATTGCATCGTTTATGTGCATGTTAAGGGGGGGAGCCACAGCACTCAACCCTGTTAGCTTGCAGGCCAGCCTATAATCTGTCTCTAAGCTTGTTTAAAAACAGAGGACTCGGTCACACACATCTGCAGAAGTATGCTTAAGCTGCACCACTACGCCAAAGTGCCTCTGTGGGGTGCAGTCCTAACTCTAATCTCTGAGAGCCCATTTGGGACATACAGTGCAATAGATAAATTGGGAGCAGGCTTACCTGAGGTTGCCCTAAACCTCTCAAGTGCAAGCCATGGGGTGGAAGGGTCAAAGACCTTGCAATACAGCCTAGACCCCACACACCATGTGCTTGCACAAATTCAAAAGAAACAAAGGGGGGGTGGCAGCCGCTCAGACCATTTTATAACTAACCTGGGAGGTGCACGTTAGCAGGGCAATTAGAATACAAAAGTCTTAAAGGAGCCACAGCACTCAACCCTGTTAGCTTGCAGGCCAGCCTATAATCTGTCTCTAAACTTGGTTAAAAACAGAGGACTCTGTCACACACATCTGCAGAAGGGGTTCCTCCTAGTCCTGGGGTCCCTAGCCTTAATATAGATCACCACAAATCCGCCCACTGGGACTTTTAAGGAGCATCCCAGGTTGCTTATTGCTTAAACTCCCTGCGGTCTTGCGACTGACCACAAAAATCACCATATGGAGGCTCCGCAGGATACCGGGCTCGGGCTCCCTCTGTGACAATATTGGCCATGTGTGGTTTGTGGGGCATCCCTTACGGGTGAGAATGTGCTTATTTGTATACCATGTGCACAAAAGGCCATATCGCGGCAGTCGGGTGCCCAGCCTTCTGGGTCGGCGCCCCGCGCTTCATCGCATTCCCCTCCCCACCTTATCCGTACACCAAGTGACATTGGTGCTAGCGGGGAGTCGCATTCCGATGTTTGTGCTAGGTTGACCAGCATCGAGAAATCTATGGTTAGCACGGTGGGCAAGAAGGCCCAGGCTAAAAAGAGACATTTGTAGTCGGTCCAGGTGACTTGGGATATTGATGATGATTCTTTTGATATGTCAGATTATTCCCAGCTAGAGGAGGGGGAATTGTATGAGGAGTCAGAGGCTGACGATGTACGGTTTGGCGAGACTGATGTTGGACAGGCGCTGGGGGATGCTGTGGACACGGCCACGGTTTTGTCACATCTCTTGGAGGTTTTGGATATTGCCCCACCTGAGGCGCCTCCTCTCAAGAAGGGGGAATTTTTTTGGGGGCCCACAAGCCTCGTTTGGAGTTCCCTACTCAGGGTCATTTTGATGCACTGATCCTTAGGGAATGGGAGAAACCTAGTCGGCTTCCGGGTGTTCCTCAGGGATGGGATAAGAAGTATCCTTTCCCAGTGGAAGCGGTTAAGTGCTGGGTTTCTCCTCCCGAGGTCGATGCGCCAGTTTTGGGGATGACCAACTCTTCCGTGCTTCACACCCCAGACGCTACTTCCCTAAAGGATGGTGAGGATAGGCGCCTTGATCAGATGGCATGCCATGCCTTTGCCAGTGTTGGTTCGGCCTTGCGGCCTGTTTGTGCATCTGCACTAGTGGCGGTGGGTGCTAGGTCTCTGATTAGGGACTGGTTAAATGACGCTCACCTTGATCCGGCCAGTGCTGAGTTCACTACGCTTAAAAGATTTGAATTGTTCATGGATTTTGTCTTGGCTGCTATGGAAGACACTATTGTTATGTGTAGTAGGACTTCAACCTTATTGGTGGCCATGCGCCGCTCGGTATGGCTCCGTCAATGGACGGCGGACTTTGCGGCCAAGAAATCGCTCACAGCTCTTCCCTTCTTGGGTACGCGGCTGTTTGGAGATAAGTTGGATGCTGTGGCAAAGGGAGGTAAGTTACCTCAGCGGAAGAAACTGCGCCGTCCCTTTCGGGGGGCAGGCTCTTTCAATCCTTCCTTTCGAGGTGCCAGAGCTGGTAGAGGTTTGGCCTTCTCGGGTGTCAGAGGCTCTTTCTGGAACAGGGGCAGAGGTCGGGCCCGTCCCGCTTCTGCCTGGGGTTCCAAACCCAAGCCTGCGGGTAAACCAGATCAGCAATGAAGGGGCGCCCTCACCCGCTCGGGTGGGGGGGCGGCTGCGGCTCTTCCAGGTCTGGGCTCAGGAGGTCACAGACAATTGGATCTTGGAAGTGGTCTCCTCCGGGTACAAACTGGAGTTCGAGTACTGGCCTCCTCCAAGATATTTAAGGTCTCGGGTGCCCGCGGACCCTCAGGCGGCACAGGGGCTCCTGTTAGCAGTGAAAAACCTTCTGGACATGGGAGTTGTATGCCCGGTGCCTCCGTCGGAGAGAGGCAGGGGTTTCTACTCCAACCTTTTCACGGTTCCCAAGAAGGAAGGTTCTGTAAGACCCATTTTGGACCTCAAGGTCCTCAACAGATTCATCTGATTCAAGAAGTTCCGTATGGAGACTCTGCGCTCGGCCATCAGTTCCCTTCGTCAAGGGGATTTCATGACTCCGGAGGTGGATCTCTTTGCCTCACGGCACAATCACAAACTCCCGGCCTTTGTGTCTCTATCTCAGGATCCTCTAGCTCTGGCAGTGGATGCCTTGTCCCTTGCTTGGAAGGATCTGGGGTTTCTGTACCTGTTTCCTCCCTTCTCCATGCTGGGTATGGTAGTTTGCAAACTGGCTCTGGAGGGGGCACCAGCAATTCTGGTGGCTCCAAGGTGGCCAAGAAGGGTTTGGTACGCAGACGTTGTAAGGCTGGCGGTAGATCAGTACCGGCTTCCCATGTTTCCGGATCTGTTATCTCAGGGTCAACTACGTTACCCCAATTTACAAACGCTGGCTTTGACGGCTTGGCTGCTGAAACCTTCATTTTAAAGGAGGAAGGTTTGTCTGAGGCTGTGGTTCAGACCTTGATTAGAGCTAGGAAGCGGTCCTCTTCTGGCATTTACTATAGGGCTTAGCGGTCCTATATTGACGGGTGTGAGGCTAGGGCCTTGCCTTGCAGGGTGTTTTCGATCCCTAGGATTTTGGAGTTTCTTCACCATGGTCTGGATCTTGGGCTCCAGCTTAGTACCTTGAAAGGGCAGGTCTCTGCTCTGTCTGTTTTCTTCCAAAGATCTTTTGCCTTACACCCGCTGGTTAAGACTTTTTTCTAGGGGGGTCATTCATGTTTGACCCCCTCGGAAGGTTATGGTTCCTGTTTGGGATTTGAATTTGGTTCTTTCGGCTCTCCAGGGTCCTCCTTTTGAGCCGTTACAGGATATTGCTCTTAATGTTTTCACTCAAAAGGTTGCTTTCTTGGTGGCTATTACCTCTGTTTGGCATGTTTCTGAGTTGGCGGCTCTGTCGATTCAGGCCCCTTACTTTGAAAGACACCAGGACAAGGTGGTCTTTCGCTGTAAGCCAGATTTCCTTCCTAAGGTGGTTTCTGCTTTCCATCTCAATCAGGATATTGTTCTCCCTTCCTTGTGTCCTAAGCCTAGCAATGACAAGGAAAGGGTTTTGCACAATTTGGATGTGGTTCGCTGTGTTAAGTACTATTTGGTGACTACTTCTTCTTTCCGCAAGACGGATGCCTTTTTCGTGGTGCCCTGTGGGCCCAGGAAACGTTTGGCGCCCGCCAAGTCTACCATTAGCAAATAGATTCGTCAGGCCATTGTTGGGGCCTATTCTGCTAAGGGGAGGACTCCCCCTTTTGGGGTCACTGCGCATTCTACTCATGCTGTTGGTGTGTCCTGAGCTTTTCAGCACAAGGCTTCTGTTGAACAAGTTTGTAAGGCTGCTACTTGGTCTTTTACAAGGTTGATGTGCGGGCTTCAGCGGATGCTGTTTTTGGCTGCAAGGTTCTGCAAGCTGCAGTGGTTTAAGTTGGTGCGTTCTTTACTGTTTATGGTTCCCACCCATGAGGGGCACTGCTATTGGATGTCCCAAATGTCATGAAGAATTGAAGCGGAGTATATGTCACACTTGGAATAATACCATTTTGTGATTACTCACCTTTAAAACAGATATTATAAGTGTGACATACACTCCACTTCACCCACCCTGTTTGGTATTCTGGATCCTTTATATGGTGAACCATTGTTTCTTGGTTGTTAGTATTGTTATATTTGGTTCTTCCTGGTCCCCTTACTGCTATCTTACACTGGGGAATTGGTGGGAGGTCCCAGGTATTTATGGACTGGGAGGAGCTCCTTTTTTGCATTCATCTTTGCAGAAGTTCGCCCTCTACTGGAGAATAACCCAAATGTCATGAGGAATTGAAGTGGGGTGTATGTCACACTTATAATATCCGTTTTAAAGGTGAGTAATCACAAAACGGTATTTTTACAGGCTTGTGACAATGAAACAGGAACGTAACACCTGGATATTTGTAAGCACTGTAAGGCTTGTAAAGACTCTGTCCATTGGACCCACTCATGGAGTCTTTCTTGGGGAAGCGAGGCATCCCACTCACTTTCTCCATTTGACAGTTCACGAATTAAGGCCTTACCTTTCACGGTGACTGGTGCCACGAACCCGAGGGGATCATAGAGGCTGTTAACAGTGGATAGGATCCCTCTTCTTGTGAATGACTTTTCTGTTGAAAAAACCTGGAACAGAAAACAGTCTTTAACAAGATCCCAGCTTAGGCCTAGACTCTTCTGCAAAGGAAGGGCGTCTGTTCCCAGGCAAAGGTCTTTGAGGTCTTTAGCTCTGTCTTCTGTGGTGAAAGCTTCCTTGACTTGTTTGCTGTTAGAGGCAATCTTATGTAGTCGCAGATTAGACTACGCCAGCATTTGTTTTGCTTTGTTGAGAATGTTGACTGCTCCTTCAGGTGTGTTAGCTGAAGCAAGTCCATCATCCACATAGAAATGTCTCATGACAAAGTGCTTGGCATCTTGACCATAACGTTCTGCACCTTTCTGGGCAGCCTTCTGCCTACAGTATATAGCAACAGCTGGTGAAGGGCTGTTACCAAACACATGTACTCTCATTCTGTATTCTGTTACCTCTTTGTCTGTCGTTGTCCTTGTACCACAGGAAACGCAGGTAATCACGATGGTCCTCTCTCACTAGAAAACAATAAAACATCTGTTGCACATCTGCTGTGAAGGCAATGGGCTCTTTCCTGAAGCGTAAGAGGACCCACAGAAGTGTGTTGTTTAGATCTGGACCACTCAGCAGTACATCATTCAATGAAACGCCTTTATGTTGCGCACTGGAATCAAACACAACTCTTATTTGATCCGGTTTGTGTGGGTGGTAAACACCAAACATTGGCAGATACCAGTGTTCTTTACCTTTATCCAGTGGTGGTGCTACTTCAGCATGATTATTGTCCAGCATCCTTTTGATGAATTCTGTAAAGTCTTTTTTCACTTCAGGTTTTCTTTGCAAGGATTTACGTAGTGTGTTCTAGCGCTTCATGGCTTGCTCTCTGTTGCTAGGTAAATAACACCTGGGTGTGCGAAAAGGTAAAGGGGCTACCCAATTGCTGTTTTCATCTTGGAAAGCCTCTTTGTCCATGATATGGAGAAATGCTTGATCATCTATAGACATTGCTTGCTTGTCATCATCTTTTGTCTTCTGAAACACTGAGTTCCCTAAAGTGTCGGTCTTTATGTCACAACAAATGTCTCTATTATAACTGGAAGAAAAGTCATAGCATGGTTTCAGGGTTTCCTTAACAACAATGCTGGTCTGGCATGGGCTGAGGTGGGACGTACGCCCATTTGTTAGCACAGATGTCTTTGAAGTATTGACACTATCTGGGCGATGTGCTGCTCCCAGACAAACTTCTTCTACTATAACCCACCCCAGATCAAGTCTTTGAGCATACGGGGCATTAAATGGTCCATTAATTTGTTGACGTACCTTATGTACCTGCAGAATGTCTCTTCCAAGAAGTAGAAGAATAGAGGTGTCTCTCTGGACGGCTGGAATAAGGTGAGATATTGATTTAAGATGAGGATGATGAAGGGCCACTTCTGGTGAAGGAATCTCTGCCTTATCACCTGGTATCATATCACATTTGATCAAGGTGGGGAGTGAGAGATGGACTCTCTTGTCAAGAGACTCAATTGTAAAGTCAGTCGCTCTCCTTCCTGCGGTCTGTATCACTCCTGCACATGTTTTTAGAGTGTATGGAACTGCACTCGAGCTAATCTTGAAGGCATCAAAAAAGTCTGACCTTGCCAGAGACCTGTTACTTTGTTCATCCAGAACCACATACATCTTCACTGCCTTCTTTTTATTCCTGGTGGGGTACACTGTTGCTAGGCAGATCTTGGAACATGAGCGTGGATTTGTACTGTCACCACAGATTTCAGTGCATTTGGCCATTACTGGGATAGCTGATTCATCCTTTTGCTCCCTGCCCTCATCTTTCAGGGTTTCAGCAACCTCTAGTGGCTGATGCAAGGTATTGGGGTGTAAAGCTGCAATGTGTCTGTTACTGCCACATTCTGAGCAATTTGCTTGTATTTTGCAGTCTTTGGCTATATGCTTGGCGGATGCACAACACTTGAAGCAGATGCCACTTTCCCTAAGAAAGGCTAACCTTTCCTTGATAGGTTTACTTCTGAACCCCTTGCACTTATTTAGAGGATGGGTTTTTTTATGAAGGGGGCAAAGTCTGTCAGGGTCTTCATTGGTGTTTACCTTGTAGCTGCTTGTACCTCCTGGGTCTTCAGAGGGAACCATTGTCTTGTGGGCAATCACTGAAGTCCTATGGTAGGGTCTAGGTGGCTTTACTGCCTTTGGAAGCTGGCTGCTGGTGATGAAGGAAAAACCGGGATTGCACCTCATCTTGGCTTGCTGCTGTACAAACCTAGAAAACACAAAGAAAGGGGGGAAAGGGACACCATGATCTTCTTTGTATTTTGCTCCAACACTCACCCAATTTTCTTGCAGGTGGTGAGGTAGTTTCTCCACTATAGGCTTTGTACCGTTGACGGTATCTAAATGTGCAAGTCCCTTTAAATAACCTTCTTCCTTGGCACACTGAACTTCCCAAAGAATATCTCCTAGCTCTTGTAGTTTCAAATTGTCTTTGCTGTTTAGCTTGGGGAAAGACTCCAGTCTTTTCATTAGTGCACCTTCAATTGCCTCTGGTGATCCATATCTTTCTTCTAGCCTTTGCCAGGCCATATTGAGTCTTACTGGAGGGTTAAATAGGTGTATCCTGCGCATCCTTCTTGCATGCTCTGCAGACTCTGACCCAAGCCACTTTACCGTCAGGTCTAACATCTCCGCTGCTGTTAAGTCCAAGTCTCTGACTGCGTTCATAAAGGAAGCCTTCCATGCCCAGTAATTCTCAGGACAGTCATCAAACTTGAGGAAGCCTGCATTAACCATTTCTTTATTTGACAAGATATTTAGTGATGTCTTGCATGCTCTGGTGTTTAGATTGCTGCAGTGAGAGTTCATCTTTTATCACTCTGGTACTACCGGCCTTGTGGGTTTGTTTTTGGACACTCAGGAGTTCTGCTGGTTTTGGTTTAAATTCAGGTGACTCTGGATTGGGAAACTGTTTTATTGCACCATCACTTGAAAGTTCTCGGACATACTCCCTAGTGCGTTCTGCTGAGGGAACGGGTTTCTCGGGCACATCTGGGCCTCCACAGAAGGACTCCATTTAAGACCGCTCCATATCTGCATAAGCTGCGGCTTCTGCTGCTGCAACGGCGGCTGCACACGGACGCTGAAGAATATGCAACCTTGCTTCCTGTTCTGATTTTTCTTTTATAATGGCGGCCTCTTTCTCAGCGAATTCTAGCTGAACACGAGCGGCCTCTGCTTTGGCGCGAGCCCTGACAAAAAGGGCGCTTGCTGATGAAAACTGACTGGACCTTGCTGATCTAGATGAATGTGAGCGTGTATCATCCTGCTGGACACTTGGCATGCTCTCCCTGCTCTGATGTGTTGCAGGTAGCTGATCTTCAGCGTTATAGCGTCTTCCTGAGCTTAGGCTCATTCTGTCTGTGCAGCGACTCCTATCTCCAGGCTTGTTGCACCTTTTCACTGTTCCGCTCTCAAAGCACTGACTGTGTGTGATTTTAAACGGACAGCTAAACACTTGTCAGAGATCTCAGTAAACAGAAGCCCATGCTTATATTGTTCACCAAAGGAATCCAACTTTATACTGTATTATTAGTATATATATATATTCTTCAGTATATATTGTGAAAAGGTGATGATGTCTCAAACCTCCTGAGAGAAGAAAATATCTGCTGCATCCATAGAGAATGAAAATCTAAAATGGCTGAAGAGAACTTCCTGTAGCAAAGGTTTACTTCCTGTCTAAGGGATTCACTGAATACTTTAATACTAAATAATAAAGGTAGAACAGTTAATACCAAAATTCTGCCAGTAGATGACAGTGGTGCACTACACAACTATAAGTAATACACTCCTAAGAGCAATTATAACTGAACTAGCCTGAAAAGGCAGCACGAGTGGCAGTTGATTTGTGTCACGGGTCCAGGGATAGCTTCCGGCACATAGCTTTGGTATTCGTACGTTCCAGCAGACTGGAACATGTGTGGCCGTCTGCCTTCTACCTTCAAAAAAGTAACCCAGGTCATCTACAGCAGAGGATGTTTTGCCTTATTGGTTTTTCCTTTTCTGGGATTTAAACAAAAAAAAAATTAGGATTGCCCCCATACCTGTGATTTATTTATAGGCATGCTGTGTCCAAGTTTCTTTTTTTCCAATGCATGGCACGGCCTGCTTCACAAAATCATAGCCTCTGGGATTCAGCCACAAGGTGGTGCAGTGGCACTGCAGAAGAGTTGTGGCTCCGCCCGGTACCATATAAAAACGAAATCACCTTAGACTTATCCAGTTGTTCTCTGCAGTGCTTACTGCAAAGATAGAAGATGGCTCTCTCTCTATGCGCAGGTGTGCGGGGCAACCATGCCTGCGGCCCTGCATATCTATTTCCACCCATTTCCGGACCCTCTGTGCCTCCCAGCCTCGGCTGACGGATCGGGTGAAGGTAGCGGAGCACTGGGGTCAAGTGCTCAAGGAGCGCTGCTCCAAGCCGCAGACCCTGTACCACAAAGGGTAGCCGGCCATAGGCTTTATGGTGAGCCTACTAGGGGAAACAAATGGTGAATTACCAGCCCAATTCACCAAAACCCCCCCTCCTATCTATGCTGATAGACCGCTCGACAGAATTAGGTGAGTAAGATTAATACATATTCTTTATTGTAAGCCAAAAGGGAAAGGGAAAACATACATTTAAAATACAAAATTAAAACCCCAACCGTGGGGTATGGCAGCTTATAATTGGACTGTATCAATTCAATAATGAATGAATCTAATATTTACAAATATGCACAATGGGACTATTTACAAGAGTATATCACAAAAATATTTTAAAAATATTTACATATTCATAATTGTAATACCCTGATTAGAGAATCAGTATCTATGCAGATTAGAGATTCCAATAAATGCCACGGAAACTGCCCCTGAGAAAGTGCTATAATAGAGTGTAACCAGTGCCAAATACATGCAAAGTGTAAAGAAATAGTGAACTAAACCGTGAATAAAGGTTGAAAAATAAGAAGAGTGTAAGTGAGCATTCAAAGAGAAATCAAAGAAAAAAGAGGGACATAAGTGTCCCACTAGTGAAAGCACAGGCACCAACAGGTGCTCGGGTGCTAAAAGTGCTAGTATAAGTGCAAAAGTAAAAGACAGGAGTAAGTTTCCGGGCACATATTTGATCTGAAATGTCCGCACTTAAAACTACCACACTGTGCAAATTGCATAGAATTTAGTACATGCAATACCAAACAGTGTACATTACCGTATCATGAGGTCCAAAGCCACCTGCCCTCACGGTGCCAACACTGAGCCTACTAGGGATGCGGAGTTCCTGTCCTAGCTTCCAAGGGGGTGAGTGTTTTTGGACATGTTTTTCTATGTTCGGGCCCCCCCCCCCTTCCACTAGCCTGGGCTTCGCCACTGCCTGTTCACTCTCCTCCCCCCCTTCTGTCCCCGACGGGTGTTCGGGGGGGGGGGGGCGGGTGGTAGTGTGTGTGTTTTTAGACTGTTTTTGTATGCTTTTGCCGCCGCTTGGTACTGCGCTCCGCGGCGGGCGGCTCTATATTTGTGAGGCGTTTTTTCACTGTGTGGATGACGTCGGCGAAGTCACGTGAGCGCCATTTTCGCGCTCTTTGGGGGGGCCGGGGCCGGCGAATGACTCGTATCGCGTCGTTCTCCCGTGGGCCGCCCCTCAAGGTTCCTCTGTCGGTGCCATCTTGCTTCTGCTGCGTGTCTGGGGCCCTCTTCAATCCCTGGGCTGCGGCGGTGATTTCTGTCTGGCGGCTGGCGATCCTTGTCCTGCTTGATCCCTGAGTCCCCTCTGGGGTTTTTGGTTATCCTTGGGGCATGGGCTGTGGGATGTATGTTACTTATGTATGTTTGCTTATGTCTTTCAGGCGGGACACCAGTGGGTTGTGGTTTCTCCCGGTCCTGCTCCTTACTCCCCCCCTTCATCTCCCCTTACTGATCCTGGGGGCATCCCGGGTCGCTTTTATTAGCCTTTACCCTGTGCTGGCATTTTGCGCCTGTATTAATCACCATATGGAGGCTTCTGGGGATAACGTGCTCGGGGGTCCTTCGGGACAATCCCGGTTGTGTTCAACTATCAGTAATTACATCACGGTGTGTGGGCCGTGCGCCCAGGCTGTCCTTTTGATTCAGTCTGGGCTGCCTGCTTCTTTACCAAGCTCTGCGCCCCATTCGGCATCGCCTACCCCGCCGCGCCTGCACTTAGCCCCCAGTGAGGGGGACTCTAGCAGGGGGTCACAATCTGATTTGGCACTTCGTGTGGCCAGCATTGAAAGACGGCTTGCCAGGCCTGTTCAGCGTAAGGCCTCTAGCAAGAAGCGGCACCTGACTTCCTCGCCTGCACTGTTTACTGAGGAGCCGGAGGAAATTGATCTTTTTGATGAACGTTATTCCCTGGAGGAGGGGGATCTTTTCTCTGGCTCTGACTCCTCTGAGGACCAACAGATGGGCCGCGACAGTGACCCTGAGTCTGAGGATTCCTGGTTTCCTGAGGACACCGATAATCTGTTGTCTCACATTTTTGAGGTTTTACACATTGCCCACCCCCTGAGGTGGCTAAGAGGAAGCAGGGTGAGTTTTCCCGTACCATTAAGCAGCGTCTGGAGTTCCCTGAGCAGAGTCATTTCACTAATATGGTGCTCAAGGAGTAGGAATGTCCTAGTAGATTGCTTGTGGTACCTAAAGGTTTGGATAAGAAGTATCCCTTTCCTGCTGATTTGGTTAAGCGGTGGTCGGGTCTCCTCGAGGTAAACGCGCCCGTTCTTGGATTGTCCAACACTTCTGTTATGCCTTCCCCTGACACTACTACACTGTGGGACAGCAAGGACCGGCATATGGATCAGCTGGCCTGCCATGCCTTTGCCTTTGTGGGGGCTGGTTTGCGTCCGTCCTGTGCCGCTGTCATAACTGCTATTGCTCTTAAGAGACTGATCAATCATCTCCTTGCTGGCGCTACAGCTGGAAGGGATGAGTATAGGACCCTTTTTCTGTGCTCTGATTTTGTTGCCTTTATTCTTACTGCCATGGATGATGTAGTATGGCTGAGTGGTAGGGCCTCTGCCCTCTTGGTGGCTATGCGCCGCTCTGTTTGGTTGCGTCAGTGGGCAGCTGACGCTGCTGCTAAGAAGGCTCTCACTGGACTCCCCTTTGTGGGGCTGCAGCTCTTTGGTGAGTGCCAGGATGTTTTAGCCAAGGATTGTAGACTGCCTCAGCATAGGAGGCAGCCTCGGCCTTTTCGGGGGCCATCTGCTTCAGTCTCCTCCTTTCGTACCCCCAGATGAGGTCGAGGGTCCCTCTTTTCAGGAGCCCGCAGGGGGTCTTGGGGCCGTGGCAGATCCTGTGGTCCCGGTCTCTCATGGGACCCCAAGCCTAAACCTTCTCCCAAGCCCCCTCAGGCATGAGGAGGCGCCCTCACCCATCCGGGTGGGGGGGCGGCTTCGGCTCTTTGCTCACATCTGGAGGCTCCGCGTCTCAGACCGGTGGATTCAGGAGGTGGTTTCCTCCAGTTACAAGATAGAGTTGGCAGCCTGGCCACCCTCCAGATTCCTCAGATCCCAGATGCCTCACAACCCTCTGTCAGCTCAGGGGTTGCACCTTGCGGTTCAACGTCTGCTGGACTCAGGAGTCATTTGCCCGGTGCCTTCCCAGGAACGGGGTCAGGTTTTCTACTCCAATTTGTTCACGGTCCCCAAAAAGGACGGGTCCCTGAGGCCAATCCTGGACTTGAAGGGTCTCAACAGGTTTGTCAGTTTCAAACACTTTCGCATGGAGACTCTTCGTTAGGCTGTCAGTTCCCTTTGCCCGGGCGACTTCATGACCTCTGTGGACATCAAGGATGCTTATCTTCATGTGCCAGTCTTCCTGGGTCATCAGAGATTTCTCAGGTTTGCTCTAGAGGATCAGCATTACCAATTTGTGGCCTTACCCTTCGATATCACCTTGGCGCCTCGGGTGTTCACCAAGGTTCTGGCGGGCGTGATGGCTCTGCTGCGGCATCAGGGCATTCGCATCCTTGCTCTGCTCTTGTGTCCCCATCCCTCTATCCGGCAGGGGATGCAGTTAGTGGGTCTGATGGTGTCCTGCTTCGAGGCGGTCCCCTTTGCTCAGTTTCACATGAGGCCTCTTCAGTTGCACCTTCTGTCTGTTTGGAATCGGGACCCTGTGTCCCTGAATCAGGAGTTTGCTCTGCCCCCCCCTAGCCAGACTCTTGTGGTGGCTGGACTCAAGGAACCTTCTAGTGGGTACGACTTTTCTGCCCCAGCATTGGGAGAGTGTCACCACAGATGACAGTCTGACAGGTTGGGGGGCTTTTGGAAGTCTCTGCAGTTCCAGGGTCAATGGGGCCCCCAGGAGGCCCATGCTCCCATCAATGTTCTGGAACTGAGGGCGATCAGGTTGGTTCTTTCTCAGCTGACCTCACACCTTCGGGGTCGGGCTGTTCAGATCCGCTCGGACAACCAGACGGCAGTTGCCTACATCAATCATCAGGGAGGGACTTGGAGCAAGCGAGCCCTCAAGGAAGTGTCCCTAAAACCGTCTTGGGCGGAAGAGAATGTGCCTTGCATCTCGGCGGTTTACATTCCGGGGGTGGAGAACCTGGAGGCAGACTCCCTGAGCAGGGGGATGTCTCGGTTGGGGGAATGGTCTCTCAGCAACAAGGTATTTCACTCCCTGTGTCACCGGTGGGGTCTTCCGGATGTGGACCTGTTTGCATCCCGCCACAATCACAAGCTTCCCAGGTTTGTCTCCCTGTCACAGGACCCTCTGGCTGTTGCTACGGATGCGCTAGCAATGCCTTGGACGGAGTTTCGGCTCCTCTGTCTTCCCTCCCCTTCCTCTGCTGGGCAGGGTGCTGCGCAAGATAGCCCAGGAAGGGGTACCAGCCATTCTGATGGCCCCCTGCTGGCCAAGGAGGGTGTGGTTCGCAGACGTCGTGCAGTTGGCATTGGATCAGTATGTCCTGCCCAAGGATCCAGATCTGCTCACTCAGGGACGGCTGTGACATCCCAATTTTCAAACGCTGGCTTTAACGGCTTGGCTGCTGAAACCTCCATCTTGATGGATAAGGGTTTGCCTGCCTCTGTTGTTGATACCATGATTAGGGCTAGGAAGAAGTCCTCATCCTTTATCTACTATGGGATTTGGCATGCTTACATTGCCTGGAGTATAGGTCTCTGCCTTGTAGGGTGTTTTCTATTCCCAGGATTCTGGATTTTTTGCAACATGGCCTGGATTCGGGCCTTCAACTTAGTACCCTCAAGGGACAGGTGTCAGCCCTGGCAATTTTCTTTCAAAGGTCTTTTGACAATCACCGGTTGGTCAAGTGGAATTGTAAGTGTGTGAGGGTGGCGCTTAGTATGGAGCAGCAACCTGGTCAGATGGCTCGGCTGACAATGTCTAGGTAGGTGAGTTTATGGCGGATTTGAGTGAGGTCCACAGAGGGTTAAATCCTCTGTGGTTCCTGCTCTTGTCCTCCACAGGTGCGCTAGTTGTTAGAAATTAGAGAAAAGTACAGTCTCAATTGTCATGTGATTGTTTAGTCTCTTTTTCTAATATGTTGCTTTTTAATGTCGGCTGCAAGGTTGATGCTATTCAAAATTGCTGCCAATTTAGCACAAAACCAAAGTAGAAAAGTTGAGGCTGAGAAAGGTATGTTTAAACACTTACCCGTCTGGCCCGGGGGTGCTCGACCTGCCCTGGGCCACTGAGTGTGATGTGCAGAGATTATGAAGTGTTGTACCGCTTGTGGTGCATCTGGAAGTTGGTTGCTTCTTATTGTAATAAGGATCCAATCGATGAATGTTTTCTTCAAAGCTTTATTTCAAACAAGTATTACACGCTGGCTCATGTTGTTGTTGCCCGGGTGACTCCCGCGGGCACCACAGCACCGGGTTCTGATGAATTTACCTCATAACCTGAGGTAAATTCATCCTCCCAGGCAATCCAGGCAGGTTATGAGGTAAATTCATCAGAACCCGGTGCTGTGGTGCTATGGCAGCCACAGCTTGCACATCCTCTTTGACTGGAAACCATTTAGGTTCGTAGGGCAGATGTGCTCAGGCTGAGTATGTTGCCATTCACCCAGCCAATAAAACCATTTGGCCACCAGGGGTCACTTGCGTCTCAAGTGTGGACCTAGTCAGTTATTTGCCCCAAATTGCGGGTCATTGGTAACTAGAGGACATGCAATGTATTATGCTTTATGCTATGCTATGTCGTTTAACCCCCCTCTAGTTTCAGCTATGCCTAAGTACCTAGAAGCTTAGTTTATCAATCTTAGGGGTTATTTCAGGTATACACCCCTAGACAGACCCTGTTAGGATAGATCTGTCCATGTACTCCAGGATAATGTCACTCCCATACTAAACCCCTCTAGGGGGGTGAGCAGGTCTTGTACTTGTGCAGAACCTGGCCCACTGTTTGTTTTGTCCTTTTTTCTGTATGTGAATGAGATCACAAATATAAGAAATAAAGCAGAGAAACAATCATGGAGCTCTTATGGGTCCCAGTGCGGCCACACCTCTGCACCCCCTATAGTTTCATCCCTGGTCCTGGGTCTATGACCTACAACATCCCGACAATTACCTGGCTGTAACTTCACTACTGCCAGTTACAAGCCTTTTTCCTTACAGACATGGGCTCACTCCTGTTGGCAAACACCACTGCTTTCCCAAGCAGTCAGGGTAAGCCTGAATTGGTGGTTGGATTCTCTAGTACTCCATGGCAGCCATTGGAAACAAGAGGTCCCAGTTATCTTAACTGATTCCAGTGCTTGGGCATGGGAGCACTTCTGACTCTCGCCACATCCAGGGGCATAGTTCGGCAGAATTGATTATCAAATCATCAAACTACAAAGAGCAGAAGTTGTTTACTCTGAGCCACTTTGATTACCAAATCTATAAGTGGTATATCTGAATCACTAGGGAGGTACCATATCGGTAGCCTATCAAAATCTGGCCTGCACATTTCCAATAAGCAGAAAGACAACTACAAATAGAAATTCTATATTGGCATTCTTCAGATTCCTGCATAAGGGACTCGAGTTAAGTCTAGCCGTAAATATTTTAAAGACTCAGGCTTCAGACTTATCGGTCTTGTTAGTCGAAGGTCTGAATTTGTTCACCATCAGGTTTGTCGATTCCACAAGATCTTGGTGGCTTGTAGATTGTCCTTCCTGGGATGTATTGTTACTAAAGAGCCCTCAAATTCAGATAACATCTTAACACTTGAATCTAGTTTCTGGTTGAGGGACATCTGATCATTAGGATGTTTGGTGAGTTCTGTTCCCTACTGTTTGATCTTACTGAAACAGGAGTCTCTTCATTGCTATCAAGGGCTAGTTATTCTGTCCTCTGTGTCATTGGTTTTCAGAGAAAATTGTATTTTATTAGAATACCCTTCAAGTTTTCTTAACAGATCACCTGTTTCTTATTCAGAAAGGAATAGGGGACTATCTGCTTCTAAAATCACTATAGCTATGGAATATACAAGCCATATCCTGGACTTACACTTGTATGGATGTTTCCGCTCCATATATTTTGGCTCATTTTATAGCAGTCTCCCCTTTCTAGGGTGAAAGATCAGAGGCTTTGATAGAAACATTTTGATGAGCTACTGCTAGGTCCACGCCCCACACCTTCCTTAAGCACTACCATTGAAACCTTTCATCAGACAAATAAACTCTGGTAGAAATAATCTACAAGCGGTATCCCACCCATAGAATCTTAATTTCTTGATTATCGTCTCCATGTCTATCCTGAGGGCTGATGGGGGAAAATCCCCGTTAGACCTACCGGTAATGGTATTTCTATGAATCCTTCAGGACGGCCCTTACAACACACCCTTAAATGTTTTCTTTTTTCCTTCGGTTTATTATTTTTTTCTTGCCCAATACTGACCTGTCCCAGTTTGTGTTTCCTCTTTAGGGGGAGGAGCCTCTCTCTCCTCTGAAGGACTGGTAAGTCTTAACAGGGATTTTTAACACACTAATAACAATAGAGTCTTAGCCCCAAGTATATATTACTTGTACTTGAATTGTTAAAGTGGATATATAACTGCACTAGCACTTCATTTTTACCTTGAAGGTTTTTTGTTTGCTGATTCAATTTGTATTTTGTATTGTATACTGGCTGCTCTACTAATTATATGAATTGTATTTTTGTAATGAATGCAGGGGGAGTCAAGCTGCAGGGATACCCCGTTTTTTTTTAAATATGCCCTGGGATATGTTTGTTTTATGTGTGTTTTGGCAATAAAGTGTAATTTAGTTTGTGTATTCAGTTGGTTAGGCATCCTTACTTGGCCCATGCCCTAGGGGGACCCAGTTCGTTTCTATAAATGGTCCAAACAGTGCTGTCTCCTTTCTTCCCCCAGAACTCATATGGAGTATACATGTGTACAATGGGGAAATGTATACAGTATGTGCTAGTGCAGGTGTGCTCACATTAATTATTGTACCAATGCTAGTTGTCCTTCTAAAATGTTCTGGTGTTTGAGGTTTCATAGAGAGTGACACTAGTTTGCAGTATGCCCGCCTAAGCAATTACTGCTCTGTTAATAAGTCTATATATCATTTTAATGCATCCTTTCAGGTTCTGCTAATATTAATGACCGCAGTTTGATGGGGAAGCGTGACAGTGAGATGGCAGTTATTATAAAAGACACAGAAATGGTTCCCTCAGTCATGGATGGCGAGGCTTATCAAGCTGGAAAATTTGCTCTGTCACTTCGCACACATTGTTTCAGGTAGGCACAGTCTGAAGTTGGACATTCTGTAAGACCGTCCGTCTTGTCGCTGCATTGGGTATTAAACGTTTTTTTTTAAACGTATCTTCATGAGCCTATTTGGGAAATTTACAAGAGGTATGCATTTTACGATATTGTGATCAACCTGTAATTATGTTCTATATTCCAGACTTCTACTTGGCTGCCTCAATGATCCCACGGTCAACATCCAGGATCCAGTTAGTGACAAATTCTTTAAAGAGGTGTGGGTGGCCACAACTGCACGCAACACAACCATTTTTGATAAGGTCAGCATGCTTTTTCTTGCTTTTATCAAATCAAATATCATAGATGGTTGTTAAGCTCAGGCCTCCTTTTTAGATAAATATGCATACTGAGGCGATCAACAGCAATATGCAAATGTTGCAGCGTTAATGCAGTGATTGCTTTGAATAGCCTGCCAAAAGGCTGTCCATACATTACAAAATTCACTATGTATATCACAGATTTAGCTATAACTAAATATTGGGTAGCTAGGATTTCTCACTGTCATTTTGCAAAGAAAACCATTTAGTTTATATTACATCGAGGCACACTACAACGTTGGCCTACCTATAGGCTCCTCTTACCAGGAGATTGAACAATGTACATGCTCCTGGGGGCAAATATATACTAACGTGCAAACAATGTTTTGAACGTTTGACTTTAAGATCTCGCCATCCACTAGTTTTGAATGTGAGACAATCATCTTGGCTATCTCGTTCATAAATTGTGCTTGCAACTATTTAGTATATAAGTTATGCAGATGCTTGTCATGTAGCTGCATTGGTACATTTTTGCTCCTAAAATTCAAAATGTTATTTTTTTGTTAGTATTTTGTAAATCCACCTTTGGCTTTGAAAACTGCAGGAATCTGGCCATTCCCTATATCAGATTGAACCATGTATCGGCTGAAATCTGTTCCCAGGTCTCTTATACATATTCCTAATGCATACTGGTCAACTCACTGTACAAATACAGCTTTTTCTTCATCTGTACCCATAAGTGTCTGATTAGGTTGAGGTCTAGGAACTGTGGGGTCCAATTTTTCTATTTCACTTCTATTTCATTATCATTGAACCATTCCTTCGCCAATCTTTTCTTCTGTTGGAAGAATCCATTTTTCCAACTGTGATGGCACTCACATGATGTAGTTTGGCAATTTTCTTGGCCGAGAAACCGCTATCGATGAGTGGGATGATGCCATTTTTTTTGTTTTGTTAGATAGTGTTGTCCCACCTTAACTGCAAAAATGATACACAGAATGGATAGAAATATTGTACCTGATTATTTAAGCAGCTAGTTAAGGATATATAACCAAATCATTCAGCTCACATATAGTGGTATCATGTGAGTGGCCTGACATCTTCTTCGTGGCTGCTCCTCAATTTGAACCAATGACCTTTGACCTAGGAATAAACCTAATAACACACTGAGCTATTAGTAAACGTGAGAACTTTTTGTAATTTGTAGTACACAAGATAAAAAAGAATGTTTTACCACCAGGAGCAAAAGCATAACAAAGCATAACCTAATCAAATGCTAAATAGTTGCCGGTCCAATTGACTTATGAGATAGCCAAGATGTGTGAGGACTGTACCGGACACCAGTCTGTCTTGAGCTGATAATCCCCAATCTCCACCGCCTCTTCTGCCTATAGACAAGTCCCCGCTTGTAGGAGACGCGGGTTATGCCTCTCCTACTCGGTTACCCCCAGGACTTATAGGGCGCAAAGATTACCAGCTTAAGGTGGAGACTGATGAACGGCAGGGAGTCCCAAGTGAGGATGCCGGATGGCGGAAGTCCGATTACAAGCCGAGGTCGGAGCCGGGAGGTCACGGGGCGAGGTATCCAATGGGAGGAACAGAGAGTAGTCAAACAAGCCGAGGTCAAATCCAGAAGGTCACAGTGCGAGGTATCAGAGGGGTCAGGCGGAATCGTGGTCAGGCAGGCAAAAGGTCGGTTCAATCACTAGAGACAAGCTAGATAACTAAGTACTAGGCGCTATAACAGGCAATGACACACTGCAGTGGAAATCCCTTTATAGTGGGAAAACCGGCAGGATTGGACAGGGAGACAGTGGCTGGGATTGGTGCACTTAGGATCTGACGGCAGATTGGAGCACTGGCCCTGTGGTCTGATTGGTGAGCTCTGGGCTGATTGCTCCAGCTGAGCTTCCCAGGCAAACTGCTCAGAGCTGCACCTTCTAGACTTCGTTCTTTTAAACAGCCTCCGGTGGCCATTCTGAGTATTGCACCACCGGAGGACATGAGCTGATTGTATAGGCCAGCAAGCACAAACTGAGTGACAATGGGCAAGGGGGGAGGACTTACTCGGCGACACACGCGCCGCTGGGGATGGCACCGGAGGCAGAGGCGGCTGCTGGGCAGGAGAAACCCTGGCCAGTTGCCTAGGGACACCACGGGCACGGACTGAAGGCAAGTCATTCATGACAAGATGATTGTTTATAAAATGATGGTAGTCTCACATTTGAAGCTGTAGTACATGGTGGGATATGAAGCCTGAAAGTGGACCAACACCCAATGCTGATCGTCCCGGGAATCTATAAGATTCCCAGGCCGATCAGCATCGGGCCTGCGGAACACCCCGATCGGGGGTGCCCCGCTGTGTGAAACACCCCAGAAAGCCCCGAAATCCCTACCTGCTCCTCGATCCAGAGGCACATGCGCGAGCCTCTGGATCGAGGAGCAGAATGCTTGTTACGACTTTAGCAAGCAATGGTTTTGCAGCTCATACCTCCTCTTGAGGCAGTAGAATCTCTGTCTTGGGCACACTTAGATGAAAGAGGCTGCCTTGGGTTCATGCTCGATAATGACTCAGATAATCCTTTTTTTCTTTTTGTGTGAGTCTTCTTCTTCTGTGTCTGAGGTCTGAGATCAGCAGTTCCCTTTTTCCACTTCTTTTTCTTGCAAAACCCTAGGTGGTCCTAGGTGGCCGGTCCTTACTGGGTTTAGCTTCCCAGGGAGAGTGTATTCCCACCCCCGTTAGTTTAGTATGTCCCACAGTGCTTACAGCCAGGAAAACACCCACATTAAATGATACAGTGGAATGTGTACCTGGAGCCAACAAGCATGAACCTCTGCCTCAACCTGGATCAGTCAGGCTGGTCAGCAGCGAGCAAGTGGAGTATTGGCCAGCGACTCCCCAAGTCTCTTGGTAGTAAAACAGGGAAAAGTTTCCAAAAGCACATAGACCTCTCGTCAAAGGCTCCTTGGTTTTGGCTCAAAGGATGGCATGTATCAACTTTCCCGACACTGTCCCTTGGTTAAACTTGTCATATGTCTTTTTTCAACCATATTATCTACTGTATGTAACTTGCAGTACAGCTCAGCTCTAAATCTGTGAAGGTTGGCATAGACAGGCAGGTACAGATGGGGTTGATGGAGTGGAGATACAGATCTCCAAAGAGTCTTTATTTGGTCAGAAGCTCTTTGGACAGCATATGAATAATTCGATCAGCAGGTGGACATTGCTTATCTAACCTGAAAGAGGACTAAAACACGTAGATAAAATTGTTGATACCATTCCGTTAAATTCGCTCATGAAAAATCAGACATTGCTCTTGAATATTGGTACAACTAAAACAACTTTCATTATCAAACTAATAAAACTGACCTGGGGGAAAAGTGTAGTACGCCTAGAAAAGATTAAAAATAATATGATAATAAGGACATACAACAATTACATGTCCTGTAATTGGAACCACAATTGTCTTCAAACTTGTATTCAGTAAGTCTGCCTATTTAATGGGTGAAAAGTGCTGTAGTCCCTGTGCTGTCTGGTATCCTGGTGTGTACCACACGGACCATGAACCAAAGGGGGCTAAGGAGTGAAATATAGACGAATGGATTAATGGTAAAGGCTATAAGACTATATCCAAATAGTGTAATGTTCCTGTTATTACAGTTGCACAATTTATTCAGCAGTTTAAGGTCTATGGGACTGTAGCCAACCTCCCTGGACATATCTGCAAGGGGAAAATAGATGACAAATTGCGAAAGAGGGATAATAAGAATGGAAACAAAAGCACCCAAAAACAACCAAAGAGATTAGAGGAGAACTTCAAGGTCAAGGTACAAGGTGTCCGATCATGCCATCCGTCACGTCTAAGTAGACTTAGTGGAAGGCTACCAAGCAGGAAACCACTGTTGAAAGCGAATCATAAAAAAACAACCACAAAGCTTGAGGGAGAATATTCTTTGTACACATAAGACAAAAGATAAGGGTTTTGCTGAGTTACATCAGCAATATTTTTATACGTTAAATGAGACATAGAGAGAAAAAAAACATTGTACCTACTGTGAAACCTGGAGGAGGCTTGTTTACGTTTTGGCGCTGTGTAATAGGATTGTCCCCTGGCTAGGGGTGCACCTGGGAAAGGGGTCCCTGGAAAGTAGGGGTATGCTCTGGGAAACCCTTGGTAGGGTGGCTTATGTTAGTCTATAGATTTAGTAGTTAGTGTAGTTGCAATTACTTAAGGGGGCCACTAGATGCCCCATAGGCTAGGAAACAGAATAGGTAGTTTAAGAGAAATAATCGAGGATGCAATACCGCGTTGCTCAAAGGAATATTAAAATGCTACAGTAAATTTTAAGAAGATATAGCTCAACGTGTGATATGTAGGATTCCACTTCCTACAAAAAAATAACAATTTTCATACATACAAATTTACAGCTAATAAAAAGTCCACAGTGATGTAAATCAATCCACACGTGTTCTTCATAGATTAGATAATCCACCACCAATCACTCAAGCCTCTTACCAGACGGCCGATATAGATAGGCTAAAAAGATGTAATTTTCCAATTATATCCTGGTCATCATCAGGTTCACTCCAAATCATCACCAACAATGCCTTCAAGGGATCGAAATTGAAGCATAAACTTGTCGGGAGAAAGCATCAACCTCCTAGTCCAGAGCCATGCTCTTATCAGGAACTCCACAATAAAATTTCAGTGATGGTTCAAAGTAAAGGACCATAAGAAAATAAAAACAAATATAGTGCAATTTGTCTAAAAATAAGTCATTATTTTTAATGAATAAAAATGCACGCCCCACCCACTGACCCCATTCCTCCGCGCTGGAGATGTCATCAAACGGCGCCCGAGGAATCACGTGTGTGCTTTAAAGCCCCTTGAGGGTGAAACGCGTTGGAGGAATCCGCTTTTACATTTCTATTGGACTACATGCTGCCCCGGGTGTCTGTGTGGTGAGAACTACCATTGGCATTGGAGTTGTATTTGAATTCTGCCTATTTTAATTGATTGTTTGTGAGTGCATTTTTATTCATTAAAAATAATGACTTATTTTTAGACAAATTGCACTATATTTGTTTTTATTTTCTTATGGTCCTTTACTTTGAACCATTACTATTTAATGACTTATTTTTAGACAAATTGCACTATATTTGTTTTTATTTTCTTATGGTCCTTTACTTTGAACCATTACTGAAATTTTATTGTGGAGTTCCTGATAAGAGCATGGCTCTGGACTAGGAGGTTGATGCTTTCTCCCGACAAGTTTATGCTTCAATTTCGATCCCTTGAAGGCATTGTTGGTGATGATTTGGAGTGAACCTGATGATGACCAGGATATAATTGGAAAATTACATCTTTTTAGCCTATCTATTTCGGCCGTCTGGTAAGAGGCTTGAGTGATTGGTGGTGGATTATCTAGTCTATGAAGAACACGTGTGGATTAATTTACATCACTGTGGACTTTTTATTAGCTCTGTGTAAATTTGTATGTATGAAAGTTTAAGAGAAATGCACACAGGGTTTTTTTTGGAGTACACCCCACTACCCTGATAGAGGGTATAAGAGGGACTCAGGGGGTGGGGCTAGGGGAGTTCCAGGCAGTCTGAGCTGAGAGTTGTGAGGAGAAGGATCCCTGATGTTCAGGCGTGGGAAGTGGGCCCTGGTGAGGCAGCCTGATATAAAGGGGTAACCAAGAGGAGCTGGGTACCCAGAGAGAGGGGTACCAGGCCGGTAGGAGGCCTGTGCAGGTGTAGACCCTACCACCCATCCATGAGCAGCTGGAGTTGGGATGTTAATGGAGACCTGAAGTGTGATCTGAAGTTTTATGTGAAGCAAGGATGAACTGTCTGCTACTGCCTGAATAAAGGGAGGGATATCCTTCAGTTGAAACTGCGTTGTGCCTGTGTCTGAGATCCTTCTCCAGCCTGGTCATGAGTGACCATCTGGTGCAAGTACAAATGTGAGTACATTGCCCCAGCCCAGTTTTGGAAGTCCATAGCCCTGTTTGGAGGGGGAATTCCCAAGTGCATGAACAGTGATTTCACATGTGTGTTACAGCTGCTGTGCTGTATTTTCCACAGGAACATACATTTGTGCAGGGTACAAAGTAATCTCAAGTCCTTCTAGGCATTCTGGATCAAAATTTGCTGCTCTGTGTCACAAAGCTTGGTTTCAATCGCAGGTAATGGGTCTTCCAACAGGATGACCCAAACTTGAAACATCCAAAAATGGCTAAAAGCAAAGATTTGTTCTATTCTGTGACCTTCTATGAGCCCTGATCTAAATGCTAAAGAACCTCTGTGGAAGGAGCTGAAACATACTGGAGAAGGCACCTTTCAAACCTGAGATAGCTGAAGCAGTTTGCTCATGGAGTGAATCTAAATACGCATGGACAGATGCGGAAGTCTTATTGAGAATTACAGAAATTGCTAGTCTGCAATTATTGCCTCAAAAGGTTGTGCTACAAAATATTATATTAAAGTTATAATAAAGGTAAGCCATATTGTTGTCCCATTTTCTGGACTACACGTTGCATTGTCCTAAACAACTTTTCAAAAAGACCCTGTTGTTCCTAAGTTATCTTTAAAAGTATTAGAGCACTGGAGATGCAGAGAAAAAAAATAAAGAGAAACAGTGGGTGTGGCAACAGCAATGTGATGTAAGCACATTGTGATAAGTGTGAGAAGAGGGCGAGGTTTCAGAGCTGCAGCAGAGAGACAGCCAATCAAGACACCTGGGGAGGGAGTGGGGCAGGTATTTCCGTTCTTAGTCCATTAACCCTTCTATTGCCAGCCACGTAAATTTTACGTGGCTGCCTCTCCAACTGTTAAACGCCAGCCACGTAAAATTTACGTGCCTGACTTTCCCCAGCAATAAAGTAAAAAGTATAAAAAAAAATCACTTACCTGACCCCTTGTTTGATCCGGCCGGGTCTCCTCTTCAGCCAGAGGGGCTCCGATTGCTGATTGGGGCTCCTCCGGCTGCAGGGGAGGGCCCGGAATAGGGTGCCCCCCCCCCCCGTTTCAGCAGCCGCCGGCATTTGCCTGTAAAAAAAAAAATTACAGTTACTCACCTCCGCTCCCGCCGCCTCTCCTCTTCATGGGGGGGGGCATAACAGCCCTCCTCCCTTTCTGTCCTCCGATGGCGGCCGCCATCTTGGATTCTGGCCCCGCCCCTTCGGGCGTCCATGTGACCCCTTATACCAGTTCACAGGGCTCGGGGGTCTGGCAAGTCACCTGCGCAAGCGGGTGACTAGCCATTAACCCCTGGCCCCCCAAATTACCTGCCTCCCCAAAGCCCAGGGGGGGGCAGAAGAGCCGTGGCCCTAGGCTATGACAGCTTGTAGCCGCAGGGCCAGGGGCCACTAAAGCTGGCCCCTGCGCCCTGTTCTACAAGCCCCCATAGCTGGTCACAGGCTGGTTACGCTGGGTAGGGGGGACCTCATGCCATTTTTTTTTTGGATTTTTAAGGGTTTTATTTACTTAACAATATATAAAAAAAAGTAGAAAAAATACAAACAAGACATTTCAGGTTAAAGCCTAAACTCTGCCACAAAAAGAAAATATGCAATTTTCTTGGAAATTTCTGCAAAAATCACAGTTAAACATCACGCAAAATGGTGAAAAATATCCTGTCAGCAGCGGGTGACAAAATCTCAAGTAGGCTGGCAGTTAAAAGGTTACAGGTACCTATGCATGTAGGGTATTGTTCTGCTCGGGGGACCTTGCGCTTTCAGATTTACCTTGTTTTTTCTTATTTGCATATTGATATTTTAGGAAAAAGGTGTTTTTTATTCTGCTTTTTTATACATTTTTTTGTGAAACCCTGTGCAACCTAAGAATTCTTCGAGATATTGCTTCCAGAAAGATGATCACACTATAACAAGCTGTGTATGCTTAGAAAGCTTAACATGTATACTTTCAGGGAATTTATGGTTTATCGGGGATATTCCAAATGTAAAGGGTTGTTTTGGTAGAAAAAGCACAAGGTGTGCACTTTGTCTGCAGAGCTGAAATTTTGAAGTAAAACTACCGCTATGCGCATGCTTTACTTTGGTGTGTTTGGCAACTCTTTCCTTGACAGAACCTATGCATGTTGGGTATCGTTCTGTTTGGGGGATGTTGCTTTTTCAGAATTTCTGGTTTGCATATAGTTTTTTTTAGGAAAATGTGGTTTTGATTCTGCTTTTTTATTCATTTTTAAGGAAACTCTGTGCAACCAAAGAATACATTGAGGGATTACTTTCAGAAAACTGCACCCATGTCAACAAGCCTGGTACGCCTAGAAAGCCTGAGGTGTGTACTTCTAGGGAATATATAGTTTGTGGGGGGTATTTCAAATGTAAAGGGTTGTTTTTCTTGAACAACTGCAAGGTGCGCATATTGCATAGCATAGTTGTATTTTTATCTCAAAATCTCCTAAAGCTCGGTTTCAGTTTGGGGGAGTTTCCTGGGCAGGAAAGGGTGTCTACCTATACATATGTGGTACCGCTGTAACCGGGAGAAATTGGGGTTTCACACGCAATAAGATTTTATTGACAAACTTACATTTTTTGTTACAAAAAAACACTACAAATTGTAAAAAATAGTTTTTTTTTTATTTTGTTGTACAATTTTCACCCAAAAATATTGAGAATACACTTAGAAAATGACAAACAAGACATTTCATGTTAACGCCCAGGCTCTGCTGGAAAAAACAATATATCACTTTCCTGGGAAATCCCTGGAAATCCCTTCAAAAATCACAGTTGAACATGGGGAGCGCAAAATAGTGCAAAATGGTCTGGCAACAAAGGGTGACAAAAACTCCAGGTAGGCTGGCAGTTAAAGGGTTAAAAGTTGATGTATGGACCAGGTCAGCAGGGTGGGGACTGAAAGCTGAATGAGGAAGTGATTTTTCTAAGGAGACAGACAGTAGAGGAAGCACAATGCTCAAGCCACTCAATGAAAGGTACTGCTATTTATGAGTACCATCATTTTTTGTTATGGCCAGTTTAGTCTATTTTTTTTCTGTTTAAAACACAATTCCAAAGTAGTATCTGAGTTGTTAGCAGTTTTAATAAATAAAATTATACGTTTTAATAAAAATTAAATTTCAATTATTTCATGACCATTCTTTTGCTTTCTTTACCGGAAGGGTACCAAATTTTGTGTGTGTGTATGTATAATATATCTATATCTCATCCAACCTCATAGTACAAAGCAAGGCTATTTCACACATATCCCACATGCCATAAAGAAGTATGTCCACAAATAAACATTGAGAAAATTATTGTACAGTGAATACTCTAAAATATACTTTTTCATGCTAAAACGAGAGTTTACTAAATATCTAGGTCCATATTATAGACACATTTGGGTCCTGCATAATGAGTTTTTTTTTATCTACCAATGATCTACAACAATCAAATTCCACACTGGTATATTCTCATCCATTTCCTCAACTGCACTGCAGATGCTGTTGCAGGTCCCCAAAATTTGGCCCTCATTTACACTCCACTCCTTCACGACCAAGCTCTAAATTTGGTCACATGGCTGCCACTGTCTCTACACACTCCCAGTGTGTGCCCCATAAACCCCAGTGCTTGCACTAGCCAGGCTTGCTCATCCTATTACTGCAGGACAGGTGTGGCCTGAATTTTGAAGATCTGCTTACAGCATCTGCAATGCACTGCAGGAAATTAGGGAGCGGCACATGAAACAGGATTCAGGTGAACATCTTGCTTACATATTATTACTGTTGCCCGTAAAGTTCCTTTAAATAAATGTGAGATCTTCTAAAGTTGTTTTTTTCTTGCTTCCTTACTAACTGTGATGAACTGCTAACTGAAATTAAAAGGCTATATAATGTGTCCATGAATGAGCTTGACACTTTTTTTTTTCATTTGTTGACATTTTTCTTTCCAGGTCTTCAGATGCCTTCCCAGTGATGAAGTGCTCAATTTTGTCCATTTGCCAGAGTTTCTTGCCAAGCCAGCCTTGGCCACACAGGATCGTGCCAGAGCACAGGAAGAAGTGCAGCGGATCCGAGGTTTTGTTGTCCAGTTTCCATTCTTGTTCTTATCAGGAGAAAACCTCTTGCCATCTGTGGGAACAAAAGAAGCAATTGTGCCCATGGAAACGTGGACATGAGGGGTTTCGTAACAAAAATGAACATTATAGGGCTACAGATTTTATCCAGGAACATGGCCCTTGGTCACATATGAAGGCACTGAGACCCCCACTTGTCTGTTTTAGACTGCAATTTAGGCACACTAATTGTGTGTACAGTTTGCCCTTTCTACATTGTGATATTTGAAGGGCTTTTAATTCTTTGTATTACTTCATGTGGAAGAATACTTTCTGATAACTGGGACTATGATTCACATTATGAATAATCATAGCACAATGGAGTCTGAAATCAATGTTGGAATATCCACAAGAAAAAGAATTAATGTAGTGCACAGATGAGGAGAAAATTTTGAATCCTGTTGTGGGTAGTGGACATAGAATTCATGGAAGACAATAATATATGGACATAAAATCCTGAAGCCATGCAGCCCATTTAATCTGGTATAGGCTACAGTCATCTGTGAAGTGTTCATGGTAAAGTTATTGACAGGTTAAGGTTAACCTTTGCTTTAATTTGGAATAGGGACACCCCCAAATGGGTTTTAGTACAGCACTATCCAGAATAGCCAATCAGTGCCTTTGTGTGAGCACAAAAAATGGCAATTTCAGAAAAAATGTATCTGCAGGTTATCTGTGTACAGCCCTGTTGGCAAATTTCATTTCCTTTGTAGAGGAGGACCTGCTGAAATAGAACTTTCCTTCCTATTGTGTTGATGCCTTTAGTGGGTTTTATTCACTATAAATGACAACCATCCCAGAGGGAAGCTATACATTTAACTAAAATTATTTTCAGACTTCTTGGCTGTACTGGCTACTGAATAAATATTCTTAATGGGATCCTCGTGTTAAAGCTCACTGGCCTTTGGCTTTAAAATGGGGCAGCGTTGCTGCGTGGGAACATGGAAATAGGTGAGTTCCAGGGCCCCCATTTGGCTTGCCAGTGCTTATATCAAGCCCCATACTCAAAGATGTAACTAAATGTGAGAGAACTCCAATGCAGACCTAATCAGGCCTCATGAATTAAAATACATGTTTTAACTGAATTGGATACTATTATACCACTAAAGAGCAACATGATGCAGCACAAATCAGAGAAATGAAAGCTGGAGGAGCAATGCACTTAGCACGCTATTGGCATCTATTTTCTGCTAAATTAAACAAGACCCCAACTGCTAAACTGTTTATACACTGTGCAATGTGATAGTACAGTCTTCACTTGACTGAATGTCCTGTGGCCAATCGACTTAGTTAGGCCCTTGTATTGCAATGTTTTTTATTAGACTGTACAGTCTATAAAAAGTTTAAATCTAAACCCTTCTCAACAACCCAAACTCAGGTAGCATCCAGGTGCACAAGGAGCCCTACTTCAACTGCCTGTTGGCCCCGATTTTAGTAAATATTTTTTATATTGAAGCTCTGGGGTTCATGCTAAAGGTCTGGTCAGGCAAGTTTACCTGCTTTCGAGTGTGAACTGAAGTTTACATCTGAGTAAGCCTTTGTACTTGAACACATAAGAAAATTCTATAAAACATTCCTGTTCTAATATTTCCCAAAATGTCACCTACGCCTGTGATAGGTCATTTATACAGGTGAGATACATCATTCCTCCAATGATATGAAAGTCTTAAAGGAGCCACAGCACTCAACCCTGTATCTGGTTAAAAACAGAGGGCTCGGTCACACACATCTGCAGAAGTATGCTAAAGCTGTACCACCAAGCGCCATGGTGCCTCTATGGGTGCAGTCCTAACTCTAATCTCTGAGAGCCCCATTTGGGACATACAATGCAAAAGATAAATTGGGAGCAGGCTTATCTGAGGTTGCCCTATAACCTCGAGTGCAGCTCATGGGGTGGAAGTGTCAAAGACCTCGCAGTACAGCCTAGACCCCACACCACAATGATATGAGGATCATTTTGTGAATGTTTGTGAACAGCAACTTATGGGGTATGCAGAAGAAAAAAATGCTAATTCTTTAGCATAACCCATAGGGAGCTGTTAATTCCAAAATCTCAAAAAAAATCCATAACTCATTGGAAAAATGATGTACCTCATCTGTAAAAATACTTAATCACAGGTAAAGTTGATCTTTTTAGAAGTTGAACAAATATTTTTTCTGGTGTTAAAATAGTTAAAAGCTCATCGAGAGACAGGTTGCAATGCACACCCAAATGTGCACCCACTGTGCTTTTTCTGGCGAACTTTCTTTAGCATAACCCCCATGTATGCTTGCACAGGACCACTCCTGGCAGAGTTGTGGGTTGAGGGTTTAGATTTGCTTTATGGACTAAAATTGTTCACAATGTTGTAAAGTTGTGCTCAGTTGCTATAAAGTTCCTGGTCTTATATATGTACTCCTTTATATACCTGTAAAATGATTTACCACAATATCTGCCTGGCATCAGTATGTAGCTGCATACCTGTGCTGTACATTAAACTGGCCTGTAGGGTGCGCAGTGACACAAATGTGGTGAAAACTGAGCCACAATGGACCAAAGCTTGCCGTCGGACATATTTAGTCAGTATGTCCCATTAGCTTGCATTGTCTTGTCTTGTTTAGTTTAACAAATTTGTTGGCAAAAGGTGTTGTCAGTCATGTTGGTCTGGTAGAGGTTATGCTCTCATTACTACAGTTATGGGTCACTCTGTTTTATGTCATATTTAAAACTGATAGCTGTAGCCATAGCCAAAACATCATGTACAATACTTTGCTAATTGGACACATATTTACTATAATTTATGCACCAATACAATTCCTTGTACAGTAATTTAATATAATCAATGTTGCTATATGAAAGTAATATAATTGTGTTGCGTGTACTGTAATTTGATTTATTGTACATTTCATTGACTATAATGTAGTATTATGATGGTCCAGCAATTTGAATTGTTCTTACCATGTCTTCTGTAAAAGAAAGGAGGTCTCTCTATGCATGGAGGAAGGATCCTTACCTGCCCGTTTTACCAGCTGTTCTAGACCTAAAAATGCAACAGCTTTTGCATGCAAAATATTTGAAAGCAGAAGGGTGCTCAATCCCCCGGCATTTGTGAAAGAATTACTCCTTAGTCAGCCAATCAGGAAACAGCAGCAGTGCGGCTTCTGCATAACTGGCCTAATAAGCAGGAGATAGGCAGGAAAGGAATAGGTGAAAATGGGTTCCTGCCAGGTTGGACTTTTGAAGTGACCAAAATCCTTTAAATATTACTCACCCCAGGTTTGCATCCCCACCCCTGGCTGTCAGTGTCGAGCAAGTACAGTACAGGTAGCAGAGGATGCAACAAGGCGCTAAGACGTAGGGCAAGCTGTAAAGAGCTGGGTGGGGTGGAGGTGGGTTTCCCCAACCCTAGGGACTTTTATATTCTAGTAACGTGTATCGGTCCACTTTAAAGCTTTCACCTTTAAGGGCGCCTATTATGAAGAAAAAGTGAAATGGTTAGAAAATGTGAAACCCATCCCGTTTACATTTTTTCACTTCAAATCTTGCAGATGATTCATTTTTAACCCCTTCCCCCCTCAAAGTTCTGCTTCATCCTTTTAGCTTTGCTGGTCACATTCTGTGGCTCCACATGCCAAAAGGCATGTCACCATCTATGGGGCGGACATAGCTTTCACCTAGAACAGTGTGAGGGACACCTCCATGACGTAGATACACTGTCACAGAAGTCATCCCGTATTTTGGGGTAAAGGGGCATAAATGTGCAGAAAAGTTGCACCCTTATGCTTGAGGTCTATGGTTTACTCTTCTAAATGTTCCAAGATGCCAATTTCAACACTGAACATTGGTTGTCTCTTTGCATGGATAATGTACCTATTACATGTGCAGTAATGCAGTAGAATATATATAGACATGTATTTTAAGTAAAATAGTACAGCAAGTTATGCAAAATGTATTTTTATGAATTGTAACTTAAATAGAGTCTGGCTCATTTTCTATGCACTAGTTTGGAAATTGCTAAATGCAGTTTAATTGACTTTGGTTCCTTCTGTGAAGGATTATGAGCTGTTTGGATACCTAGACTGCATGACTTTGCCGTCCACTGATTTTATCTGTAGGCACTTTAATTATGTTTTAATTAACTATATCCGCAAATATATTTGTTTTTAATTAAAACAGGGCAACTTGTTTGTTTCCATCCTTACTCTTTGCATATAAATGCATTAACTGGCAACAGCACTTCACTGCTGTGGTGTAGTTGCGACTGGGTATGATATTTCCTACAATCATGTAAAGTGCCTGGACCAAGCTACACTTACAACTTTTAGTCATGTGCATCTGTGATTTTTGTTCTCACCAACGTTTCTGGTTTTTAAAGTTATCTGCCTCATTTCCACCTTTAGAACCTGTGTGTGTGAGACCCGGCCATGGTGCTCATAGAGAATAATGGGCGTGGGTTGAACTTCTCCCCAATGCCCCAATGAGCTGAGTGAAGTGGAGAAGGGAGCTTGACCAGCAGTCTTAAAACTAAATGGACAATAGGGTTGATTCAGAGAGACAAAAAAAGACTTTAGTTTTTGTGTCGATCTGTTTTTTTTTTTTAAATGTTCCCGCTCTCGTATGAGTGTACGAGCGATTCTATGCAATGCATTGCAAGTCTTCTGTAAAGTCTTCGCCCGTTCGTATGCCAGAGTACGAGTACGAGATTGTCATTCTCCAGCGTTAGTTTTCCGTTTTATTTTCTCATGTTACGTCGGCTTTCGTTTTTGTCCTTTTCCCATCGTCTCCTCCCACGAATCCTTTACGTTTCCCGTTAGATTCTGATTTCCTTTTTCAATAACTAATCGTCCAGACGAAAATCCTTACGATCTTACGCCTGCGCACTACAAACTTAACTCATTTAAGTGCTCGCCTACATATTTGGGTCTCTCACTTCTGCTACAATGCTTAGGTAAATCACTTTGCGCTTTCCTACATCTTCCATTTCTGACCCCTAAAACTCACCCAAACCACTTTGCGCTTTCCTTCTTCTTCCATTTCTGACCCCTAAAACTCACCCAAACCACTTTGGGCTTTTCTTCTTCCATTTCTGACCCCTAAAGCTTACCTAAATCACTTCGCGGTCTGGCGAATCTTCATATCTAAATTTTGTGTTTTGCATTCGTTTTCTGGTAACCAACCCTTAATGAATGTATTTAGAAAAGGAAATTACACAGAGACATTTTTTTTTAATAATCTTAAATGGCATTTTTCAAGTGCCTTTTTTTAAGTGAAATTGTTTCAACAAATTTACAACTTGCTTTATATATTTTTTTTTATTTTAAAAAATATAAAACTTTTAACAGATTTTAATTTTTTTAAATAACATATAAAACATAGTAAAATATATACATAGCAATGGCAGGCCACATAACATTATTCTTCCCCAACGAGTTGCGCAGCTCCTGCATCTCGCCCACCAACTGAAGGACCCTGTCAGTTGTGCCACTCTGGCACGTGTGGTCCCTGTTAAAAAACGTAAAATAAATTATTTGTATAACCTTGTTGGGGTCATACTGCAGTGCCCCCAATGTATGGTCCAAACACCTAAATCTGGACTTCAAAAGCCCGAAGGCCCTCTCCACAATGGCCTGGGTATTGGAGAGGGCCCGATTATAGAACTCCTGGTCCACATTCTGCGAGCGAAGAACGGGCGTCAGGAGCAAGGGCAGGAGCGGATATCCAGAATCCCCTGAAAGAATTTAAAAATACTAACATAAAATACACATTCTAAGCAACAATATTGTTTAACATGTCATCAAGGGCTAAAAACAGCCATAGGTTAAGACATGAGTCATCAACTATATTCATTGCCATACAGTGAAAATGGATTGATGGAATGTGAGCAAACTTACCCAGGAGCCATCCACCAGATAATTCTCCTGACTCAAACTGACGAAATAATCCGGAGCTCCGTAATATATAAGCATAATGGGATGACCCTGGATCCCCTGCAAAAACACTGAGGAATAGCATATCCGGACCAAACACTGCTTGTATGTTGTGCGAGTGGCACATCTTGTGGTTCCAAATATAAAATAATTACACAAAGCCAAGGTAAACAACTAAAACAATAACTCCAACAACAAATTAAGATTCAAGTTCAACAATCCAAATATAAATAACAAAGGACATAAGTCTAAAAAAATGTACCAATTATATGGATGTGTGGGAAAATAAAGGTTTACATGCTAAGGACTAATTAAGGTCAGCATTAAAATGCTTTTATAAGGCATACATGAAATGTATTGATTCATTTAGGTATGCATTGCTATACAATTTATGAGCTCGGCCATGCTGATACATTCAATGCCTTGGAGCTGAAGGCGCTCAGACTCCTCCACATAGCCGCAAAACATGTTCAACAATAGCAATCCGAGGCCTCAAAGGTCCCGTAAGTGAAGCAGAAAAGAATCAGTTTTATAGGGCGGAGGTCCATCGGCAATCACTTTTAAAGTGGGTATTAAAACCTCCACACTTGTCTTTCCACCTGAGACTGGTAAAATCTATTACCTGGACCTATGATATTCTGAAACCACAGGGCCCACAGCCGTATCATACACACACCTATGCCAGAGATATAGATAGGACTGCAAAAAACAAATGACACAGCGCTGTGACAAAAAACAGAAATCTTCAGCTCAAGAGTTGACCAGGAAATAGCAGCGGCTGGATCTGCAAGCCGTGCCATGGCCGCACCCTTGAGCTTAGCGCCCGATAGATCAGTCTGCAGTCAAGCGAAACTCCACTCTCATCTGGGCAGAACCATGTGCCCTATATCTAAACAAAGGAGGGTTGGCAGCCCCCCCAGACCATCTTATAACTATCCTGGGAGGTGCACGTTGGCAGGGCAATTAGGATACAAAAGTCTTAAAGACTAAAAAAAACAGTTAGCTTGCTGACCAACCTACAATCTGTCTCTAAATCTGGTTAAAAACAGAGGCTCGGTCACACACATCTGCAGAAGTATGCTGAAGCTGCACCACCAGCGCCAAGGTGCCCCTGTGAGCTGCAGTCCTAACTCTAATCTCTGAGAGACCCATTTGGGACATACAATGCAATAGATAAATTGGGAGCAGGCTTACCTGAGGTTGCCCTAAACCTCAAGTGCAAGCCATGGGGTGGAAGGGTCAAAGACCTTGCAATACAGCCTAGACCCCACACCCCATGTGCTTGCACAAATTCAAAAGAAACAAAGGAGGGGTGGCAGACACTCAGACCATTTTATAACTAACCTGGGAGGTGCACGTGAGCAGGGCAATTAGGATACAAAAGTCTTAAAGGGGCCACAGCACTGAACCCAGTTAACTTGCAGACAACCTAAAATCTGTCTCTAAATCACACTGTGGGTCAAGTTATTTCAAGAAGCGGCAGGTATATCGGCACTGCAGCACAAGGTGTGTGTATGGGGGCATGGTGGGTGTGGCCTCTGATGCATTTTGCCCTGCCTTCCCATAGACATGCAGCCCAATTTCAGGTAATATAGTCAACCCTTAAAACTATAGTATGAGCAAGACTATCCTAGTTTTGGAAGATCGTTGATAACCGAAAAGAGATAAAAAGCTGGAAATCCATGTAGTCAATTGCTAAAGCCTAAAAAGAGAACTGTAGTTTTCAGTAGTGCCCAGTCCATAAAGCTGAACCCTATTTGCCTGGTACCTCACACAGAAACAGATCATTTTAAATAACCAAAGCCGCTGTATACACTTTTCTAAGAAGGAAATCAATTTAGGTTAAGTGGATTTATACATTTCTCATATATATTTATTTGTGTATGTGTGTATGCATATGTATTTGTGTATATATATACATTTTACCACATCATCTGTATATGTGTTGCGTTAGAACAGAGGAGGAAAATGTCACTGTAATTTAAGGTTGCAGTGCGAAACACAGCAATTATCGTTCCAGTGATCAGCTGTTAAAATGTTAGTCCTAGTGAGGAAGACAATGGCAGCAGAGAAATAGAACATGCACCGCTGACTTTATCATTGTTCTTCCTGCTAAGCACTTCCCTATATAGATGTTTCCACTGATATGCCTCTGTTCCTCTAATTTTACATCATCACAGGCCATTTGATTAGAAAAGCTTAAGGGCTATAATGTTATGTAACGTATTCGCATATGTGGGTTCACGTGATTTGTCTGTCACGATTTTCCAAGTGCTTTATTCATTTTCACACCTACACATTTTACAATGACCTATTTGAGTTTAACAATTCCCAAAGGCATTTGACAACCCCACCACAAAAAGGTAAGTATTTTTTCCTGGTACCCTGCTCGGGTCGCTTCATTCTTCACAATTGGGTTATCCGCCACAAGTTGGGGCAGCTGACTGCAAGATGAAACTTGTGGCTCCTCCCGGCCCATATAAGTGGGTTTTTTCCCACCATCTCACTCCCCTCCCCTCTCTAACACCACAATTTCTGTAAATACTCTTACAATAACTGCAACTCATCAAGCTCGATGCCTGGGCGTCATTCTGGACTCCTCTCTAGTTCACACCTCACATTCTCTCCCTAGCCACCTCCTGTCATCTCCAACTTAAAAATATCTCCTGCATCCGTCCCTTTTTCTCACCTATTACCACTAAAATGCTAGTGCACGCCCTGGTCATATCCTGACTGGACTACTGCAACACCCTCCTCTGTGGTTTGCCAACAAACAGACCAGCTCCCCTCCAATCTATTCTAAAGTCTGCTGCTCGCCTCATCTACTTCTCCTCTTGCTTCTCCAGTGCTACCCCCCTCTGTCAATCCCTCCACTGGTTACCTGTCTCCCATAGAGTTCAGTTCAAACTTCTAACGCTAACCTACAAAGTTCTCTGCCCTTCCCTGCTCGATCCGCCACTCTCCATCACTCCAAGCCTTTAAAAGTGCCCTCAAAACTCACTTCTTCAGACAAGCATATGACCTGGCTTAAGCAACTCCTATAACCTTCAATGGCACATGCAGCCATACTCAAGCTCTACCACTTGTGACCCCACCCCTTTGTCTCCACCCCCATCCTTTAGACTGTAAGCCCGCAAGGGCAGGGCACCCCTCCCTATTGTCTCCTGTGCTCACAACACTTGGTTCTAACCTGTGGCATCACATTTTGTATTGTTCTCTGTACTATATGTTTTACCCTGTCTGTAATCATACCAGCGCTACGGAAGTTGATGACGCTATATAAATAAACAATAACAATAATCCCTCTCTGGATATCGCAGGTGAGCGGCGCATCCCAAGCCCGTCGGCCACTACAGACCTATTTCCAACTGTTCCGGGACCCATCCTGCCTCCCAGCCTTGGCTGCGGTTCAGGTGACGGTAGGGGAACACCTAGGGTCAGGAGTTCTCAGAGCTATGCTCTGGGCCGCAGACCCTGTACCCAAAGGGTAGCCGGCCATAGGCTATGGTGAGCCTATATGGGGGGGAAGAACCACCTAGGGACCCCTTATGCCTGTTTATTGTGCTTTATGTTAGTGTGTGTTTCTGTGTTTTACTTTTAAATTTTACTGTTCTGATACTTACCTTCCTCGCTCCTGCCCTTCTCCTCTCTGGCGCTCCGATGTCGGGGGGGCACCCTCTTACTGGAGGGTGGCAGTCCCCCGGCGTCCTCTCTGCCTGCTGCGGGCACCGACCACGCTCCGCGGCAGGGGTGGGTGGGTGGCACCCTCCCCCTCCCAGCCTGTCTCTCTGGGCGCCATTTTTTCCTATCCACGGGCGCCCAGAGTTCGTGCGCTGCGGCCCAGCCCGGGTCTGCTGCTGGCTGTGTGGACGGCGACCGGGGTCCTTCCCTCGCGGGTGCATGCGCTGTGGGGTCTGTGAGCCGGTCTTTTAATATATATATTTTTCATGCATGTATATAGTTTTTTTTATTGTGGTGCATGCGCTGCGGGTCCCATATTGTTCTACTGTGGTTCCTCCCGGTTCATCCACGCCCCCACCGGCCCCCCCATCTCGGGTTCTTGGGGGCTATTATTGGGGATTGTCCGGGTTGGGCCCTTAGTGCCTTTTAACCCTTTTTATTGGCTAATAATCACCCAGAGTCTTTTTGGGATAGCGAGCTTGGGGGCCCTTCGGGACGGACTAAGCTGTGTCTCATGTGTGGTACATGCCCTTTGAGCAATCGCAGCGCTGTGTTCCCTGCGCCCAGAGCGTTATTGCGGAACAGGATGGGGCGAGCGCTACTCTCCCCAGTCCTATTTTACCTACGGCATCGCCCACACCCCCGCGCCTGCATTTAGACCCCAGTGAGGGGGAAGCCAGCAGGGGGTCCCATTCGGACCTGGCGCTACGTGTGGCCAGCCTTGAGCGACAGTTGTCCCGCCCGGCCGCCGACAAGGCCACTGGTAAGAAGCGGCATTTCGAACCGGCTTATTCCCTCTTTGCAGATGATGATGATGGTTATGAGACCTTTGGTGGCCCTGACTCCATGGAGGAGGGTGAGTTATTTCATGATTTCAACTCCTCAGGGGATCGCCCGGGTGACTTTGATGGTGACCCCGGATCCTCTTCAGACGAGGACATGTGGCTCCCCGATGACACAGAAAAGCTTTTGTCTGCGGTGTTCGATACCTTGCACATTGTTCCCCCGAAGGCGGCCAAGAAGAAGCAGGTGGATCTTTTCCGCCCTGAGAGACAGCGTCTTGTTTTTCCTGAGCAAGGTCACTTCTCCAAATTGGTTTTTAAGGAATGGGAGAGGCCTAATAAATTGCCTTCGGTGCCTAAGGACCTGGACAGATGATATCCCTTTTCGGAGGAGTTGATTCGGCTATGGTCCCGTCCCCCGGAGGTGGATGATCCTGTTCTGGTGCTCGATAATACCTCGGTTATGCCGTCTCCTGACACTACTACCGTGCGTGATAATGCTGACCGGTCAACCAGCTTGCCACGCTTTCACTTTTGTGGGGGCTGGTCTGCGTCCTGTCTGTGCCACGGCTATTGTCTCCATTGCCATTAAAAGGAAGGTAAGGCGCCTTGTGGATGTAGCCAGATCTCGCAAGCGAGCGGATGAGTATAAGGAACTTTTGGCTTCCGCTGACTTCATTGCCTTTGTGATATCAGCCATGGATGATGCTGTCCGGCTTGGCGGTAGGGCTTCGGCCCTGCTGGTTGCTCTTCGTCGGTCTATCTGGCTGCGACAGTGGGCGGCCGATGCTGCCGCCAAGAAATCCCTCACTGGGATTCCCTTCTTGGGACTTCGTCTTTTTGGGGAGCGTCTTGATCTCTTGGAAAACATTGGACGGCTCCCTCAGCGACGGAAGCAGCTACGGGCCTTTCGGGGCTCTTCTTCCTTTCGTCCCTTCCGAGGGGGACAAGGTTCTTCCTTCCCTGGTGGCCGCAGGGACTCCTGGGGACGAGATAGATCCTGTGGTCATCCCAGTCCCTCCTGGGGGTCCAAGCCCAAGCCCCCTGCCAAGGCTCCTCAGGCATAAGGAGGCACCCTCACCCATCCCGGTGGGGGGACGGTTTCTGCTTTTTGCTCACGTCTGGAGACAGCACGTCTCGGACCGGTGGATTCAGGAGGTTGTGTCCTCCGGCTACAAGATAGAGCTGGCAGCCTGGCCGCCCCAAAGATTTCTTCGGTCCCGGATTTCCTAGAACCCCTTGATGGCGCAGGGCCTAAGGTTGGCTGTCCAACGACTTTTGTTGTCCGGAGTGATTTGTCCTGTGCCTCATCAGGAACGGGGTCAGGGGTTCTATTCCAATCTTTTCACGGTGCCCAAGAAGGACGGATCTCTGAGACCTGAAGGGTCTCAACAGGTTTGTCAGGTTCAAACACTTCCGTATGGAGACATTACGGTCAGCGGTGAGTTCACTTCTGCCCGGCGACTTCATGACCATGGTGGACATCAGGGATGCCTACCTGCATGTTCCTATTTTCCGGGGACATCAGAAGTTCCTGAGGTTCGCCTTGGAGGATCAACACTACCAGTTTGTGGCACTGCCGTTCGGAATCTCTTCGGCCCCTCGGGTGTTCATCAAGGTGCTGGCGGGTGTCATGGCCCTACTGAGGAGCCAGGGCATTCGTATTCTTCCTTACCTGGACGACTTGCTGATTGCTGCTCAATCTCTTCAGCAGGCCGAGAGCGACACTCAGAACATATTGTCCACTCTCGAGGCTTTCGGTTGGGTGATCAATTATCCCAAGTCTTCGATCACTCCGTCATTGGTGAGGTCTTTCCTGGGCATGACGCTGGACACTTCTCAGGTCAAGGTGTTCCTCCCTCAGCAGAAAGTGGAGGGTCTTCAGACGCAGGCGCAGGCCTTGCTGTCGTGCCCACACCCATCCATCCGTCTGGGGATGCAGTTGGTGGGCCTCATGGTGTCTTGCTTCGAGGCTGTACCCTTCGCCCAGTTCCACATGAGACCTCTTCAGTTGAATCTCTTGACCATTTGGGATCAGACACAGGAGTCCCTGGAGCAGGAATTTGCTCTGTCCCTTCTGGCCAGACAGTCCCTCTCGTGGTGGTTGGACTCGAGAAATCTTCTAGTGGGCAGGTCATTTCTGCCTCCGCGCTGGGAGATTGTCCCCATGGATGCCAGTCTGACCGGTTGGGGAGGGTTTTAGCAATTGCTGAAGTTCCAGGGCCAGTGGGGCCCTCAGGAGGCCCATATGCCTATCAATCTCCTGGAGCTGAGAACAATCCGTTTGGTCCTTTTTCAGTTGACTTCCCATCTACGGAGTCATGTGGTCCAGGTCCGCTCGGACAATCAGACGGCGGTCGCGTACATCACTCATCAGGGCGGGACTCGGAGCAAGCGAGCTTTCAAGGAAGTGTCCTTGTTCCTGTCTTGGGTGGAGGAGAATCTTCCCTGCATCTTGGCGGTTTACATCCCAGGGGTGGAGAACCAGGAGGTGGACTCCCTGAGCAGGGGGACTTCTCATCTGGGCGAATGGTCTCTCAGCAACAAGATCTTTCACGCCCTGTGTCGCCGTTGGGGTCAGCCAGATGTGGACCTGTTTGCGTCCCGTCACAATCACAAGCTTCCAAAATTTGTCTCTCTGTCAAGAGATCCCCTGGCCTTCGCCACGGACGCGCTAGCAATTCCTGGGTCGGAGTTTCGACTTCTCTATGCATTTCCTCCCTTTCCTCTTCTGGGTCGCATGCTGCGCAAGATAGCCCAGGAAGGGGTGCCGACCATCCTGGTGGCCACTCGCTGGCCGAGACAGTGCTGGTTCGCGGACATAGTCCAGATGTTGGTGGATCAATACGTCATGCCCGACGATCCAGGGCTTCTCACTCAGGGTCTACTACGCCACCCCAATTTACAAACGCTGGCTTTGACGGCTTGGCTGCTGAAACCTTCATCCTGACGGAAAAGGGTCTGCCTGCCTCGGTCGTAAGTACCATGATTCAGGCTCGGAATAATTCCTGTTCCATGATTTATTACAGGGTCTGGCATGCTTACATTGCCTGGTATGAGCCTAAGAATTTCCCTTATCGCACTTTTTCCCTGTCCAGGATTTTGGAGTTCCTGCAACATGGCTTGGATTCGGGTCTACAACTGAGTACCCTCAAGGGGCAGGTTTCGGCCTTGGCAATTTTTTTCCAAACATCTTTCGCTAATCATAGACTTATCAAGACCTTTTTCCAGGGAGTTACCCATGTGCGTCCGCCGCGTAAGCCTTTGCTACCGGTGTGGGATTTGAACTTGGTGCTTTCTGCTCTCCAGGGTCCTCCCTTTGAGCCCTTGTGTGATGATGCTTTACCTATTTTGACTCTGAAGGTGGTCTTTTTGGTAGCTATCACTTTGGTGCATTGCGTCTCAGAGCTGGCGGCGCTTTGTATAAAGCCTCCTTACTTTGAGAGTCATCAGGATAAGGTGGTGTTTCGTCTTAACCCGGGATTCTTACCCAAGGTTGTCTGCCTTTCATCTCAATGAGGACATTGTCTTGCCTTCCTTATGTCCGGCGCCTTCTAATTCTTAGGAGCGGACCCTCCATTCCTTGGATGTGGTCAGAGCACTTAAGTTCTACCTGGTTGCTACGGAATCCTTTAGGAAGTCGGATTCTCTGTTTGTCCTTCCTGCTGGGCCTAGGAAGGGCTTGCCTCTGGCCAAATCCACTATCAGCAAGTGGATCAGACAGACGGTGGAGCAAGTGTATTCTGCCAAGGGAAAGAGGCCCCCTTTTCGTGTTACTGCTCACTCCACTAGAGCTATTGGTGCCTCTTGGGCTTTTCAGCACCAGGCTTCAGTTGAACAGGTTTGTAAGGCCGCTACTTGGTCTTCAGTTCATACTTTTTCCAAGTTTTACAAGGTTGAGGTTAGGACCTCAGCTGATGCTGTTTTTTGGTCGCAAAGTGCTTCAGGTGGTAGTTGCTCACTGGGAATCCCACCCTTTTCTTGGACACTGCTGTTGGATGTCCCAATTGTGAAGAATGAAGCGACCCGAGCAGGATACCAGGAAAAATACAATTCTGTGATTACTCACCTGTAGAATTGTTTTTATTGGTATCCTGCTCGGGTCACTTCATCCCACCCTCTTTCTGTTATCCTCTTTTTCCTTTTTATGGCGATTACTGTTGAGGGAGTTTTTTTGTGGGGCTGTGTGAAATATCATGGTCTCTGGCCTCCCGGCTTGTCTCTGTATTACTGCTTTTCAACACTGGGAATTGTGGAAAATTTGCTGTCCTTATATGGGCCGGGAGAAGCCACAAGTTTCGTCTTGCAGTCAGCTGCGCCACCTTGTGGCGAATAACCCAATTGTGAAGAATAAAACGACCCGAGCAGGATACCAATAAAAACAATTAAGTAATCACATAATTGTATTATTTTATGGGGGACCATTAGGTGCTGAGAGACTATATTGGAGAGTTCTAGCCTCGCTTGGTTACCAAGACAGGAAATAAAGATAGTGTGAATCAGGGACCCCGACCTGGGACCTTCACCACTGGTTAATATAGTCAATGTTTAATCTACAGATACTGACTCCCTACCCTTAGAGTGGACCAAAACCCAGGGTTTTGACTATCCTGGGTTTTGGTCCACTTCCCCGATTGGGGTATGTGAAACCCCCCAGATCGCCTGAAACAACTCACCTCACCGCGGTCCAAGGGGGCATGCGTGGCCACTTGTCCAATCAGCGCGCTCAGAGCCGTTGAGCTATGCACGTCTTAGCGGCATCTTAGCTCAGCAGCTTCGAGCGCACTGGCGGCCACATCTCGCGCTTCCCTCTAACAGATGGACACGCGCCCTGCTAGAGAGAAGCTCAAGATGCGTCCCGCGCATGCGCTGTTGGACCGAGATTGAGGTAAGTGTAGCGGGCGTCCTGGGGGGTTTCACACTGTGGGGCATCACTATTTCGGATGCCCCGCGGGGAGGGAGTGGATAGATTCCTGGGCTGATCCAGCTGGGCTTTGGTCCACTTTAATCAGGTTGTCTATCCAGGGATGTATTTATGGTCCCCTCCACCCTAGGAGCTTTTTAATCATGACAACTCTTCATACTAAGCATACATGTTATTGACAAAACCTCTTAATGATTACTGCCAGGAAAGGGGTAATCTAGGCTACTACGTTGGGAGTTGGGAGTCCAACTACTTTGGGAGTTTAGGTTTAAAATGGGGTCAATTCAGAGCCTGCTGAGCAAACTCACTTTTTTAGGAGTAAAAACTGCTATTTGCTTTCATTGTCTACTGGGTGTAAATTTTCACCTGGCTTTCAGCCCCAAGGTAGACAATGAAAGTGAATGGCAATGTTCTCTTTGAATCAACCCCATTCCCCTCGATTCAAAGAGCAAAAGTTAATTGATTTTGGATCGAGAATCGTAAGTTTGGGTGGGTGTTTGTCATTTTTTCCTTTTTTTTTGCCCATTTCGTATTCGCACGATCGTTCGCGCATAGACGTATATGAACATACGCTTTTCGTATGTCAATCGTATATTTTGCGTTAGTTCGTGTGTTTTTCCCATCCAAATCGTATTTTTTACGTCCGATCCTATTTTTTACGTGCTTCACATGGGCTTGCGACCAATTCAGAGAGGTGATTGCTAATTGTTTTGAAGGCCATTAAAGAGCTGCTTCCCGAAATGTTTGCCGGCAGCTATTTGGCCTCGGGAGTAGGATGGAGAGGAGCGAGTTTGTGGCACATCAAGGGCTTATGCTTTTTGGCATCGATTTGATCCGGATGTCTGAGAGCAGATTGCCCCTGCGTCGTCGCATGAACATCGATAGCATGAATGATGTTGAGCTGTTTGAGCTGACCAGGCTTAATCGCGCTTCCCTCCATAAATTATATAGTGAGCTGCGGCCATGGTTAGCCCGCACCACAAGGAAGGGGCATGCAATTTCAGGTATGACCAAGATGCTTGGCTGCCTGCAATTTTTGGCGAACGGCTCGTTCCAGAGGCTGGGTGCCCTCTCCGTGGGGATGTCCCAGCCTACGCTGAGCCGCGCACTATCAAAATTTTTGGAAGGCATGGCTGCCATAACTCCCAAATATATTTTTTTCCCGGATGATATGGCAGCAAGAAACGCCATTAAGCTTGGTTTTTATAATGTGGCCGACATGCCCAACGTAATTGGTGTTGTTGACTGCACACATGTGGCACTCGTACCTAGGGCATCCGACGAATATATATATATAGGTATATATTTTTGGTTTTGGTTATTATGGGGCCCAACGTGTAATGTAACCTATTTTCCTTGGCGGCAGCATATTTTTGTTTGGCCTTTTGTGTACATGCCTTATTTAGGCTTCTCATTTGTTGTTTGAAATTGTGCGCAGACATGTTTTTTTTTTCTCAATGTTTTTTGCCCTTATCACTTACCCTTTTTTTTTTGTTTTTGCCTTAAGGAATCGAAAAATGGGACACTCCCTTAATGTCCAGGCCGTGGTGGGGCCGGACATGCGTTTCCTGAGTGTCCTTGCCGGCTACCCTGGATCGTCGCACGACTCCTATATCCTGAGACGATCTGGTTTGTTTAGGCGATTTGAGTCTGGGGAATTTTCGGGTGCATGGCTGCTTGGTAAGTGTGTCCTATTTTTGGTTATCGATATTTCCCAGGAATCTGTATTGTTTGCCTATTTTAGCTTTATAATTATTGACAGAAACACGAACCAGCATTTTTTGGGGGGGGCTTTTGTGGATTGTATTTTGTTTTTCCACAAAACGCTTTGCTCACTTTGTCCTTCAGAATTGTTTAACTTTGGTTAGGATGTCTGTAACTTCCATGTCAACAAATATATTGGGTAGCAGATTGTCCCGAAGTATCTGCTAGTTTTTGGTCCTTTTGTAGTATTGGTCTTTCAAGGCCAAAGTGGACTTAAACTGCATACAGTGCATTCTTTATCGAAATGTTGTGGGCCCCTCAGCAGCATCCTAATTGTAACATTTGCGAAACCAGAAAAAAAAACATATTTCTAAAAAGCCTTGTCCGTGCAGATGTTTTATCATTCTATGGTTTATTTAAGCTGCATTTTTAGTTATGTACTCCATTTGGCCCAATAGTGTTTTTTCTAATGTGCCCTGGGTGTCTTTTTTGGGCCTTTAGCTTACCTCATTTTGATATATGTCAAATTGTTTGTGTTTGTTGTCTTGCAATGTGTTAATTTTTTGAATTTAATTGTCTTGTTAAGGTGATTCCGGTTACCCACTTCTCCCCTGGCTCATGACGCCTGTGCTGCGGCCCCAGGATGCCTCTCAGGAAGCCTACAATCGTGCGCACCGCAAGATCAGGGCTGTTGTTGAGAGGGCATTTGGACTGTTGAAGACACGTTTTCGGTGTTTGGACCATACCGGGGGCGCCCTGCAATATGCTCCTAACAAAGTGATAGACATCATAATGGCATGTGCTGTTCTGCATAATTTTGCCATTCAAGAACGTGTCCCCCGTTATGTTGATGTTCTGCCCTCTACAGCCCGAGAAGATGATGGTGACAATTATGTTGGCCCACCCAGTGAGTCTGGCCAATCAGTGCGAGCAAATTTGATCTTGCAGCATTTTAGTTAAAGCCTTTTTTTGGCTTCCCATTCTGTGTGTGTGTATTTGCCTTTTTTTTCCAATATTTGTTTGCCCGTAATGTGGCATTACCTTAAATAAAAACAAATTTTCCCTTAATTGTTGGCTAATGTTTTTCCTGGTGTTTACTTAGATTGATCTTTGCATTTTTACACCTCTTAACCAAAAATGTATCTGCTTTAGCCCAAGGTGATGTTAAATGTGTTTCAACTAAAAACGCAACAAGTATTGTAAGTGTGAACATTTTTTACTTTTTGCACTTTGAATGGTGGTGCATAACAAATAGAAATCCACATCCAACTGTGGCTCCAAAAGCAAGAAGTTATTAACATTAAATCTACCACATCTACACCTGGAAGTGAGTGGCACAACCAAACAAGGACACCCAGTCCAAAGGCCAGCCTAGTCCAGTCATTAATATTGCCTGTGCCAAGGGATATTTGGGCATGGCCATAATGTCACACAAACATGTCTGCAAACAGGAGGAGCACAAACCAAACAAATGTCAAAAGCCATAATTGGCACATGATACTTGCCAACTAGACTGCACATAGACCTATGGCATTGGCTAGTGGCCTTAATCATTACTCTAAGGAGCTCTATGGGAGCAAATACAAAACACAACCTGCATGTGAAACACAAAATGGATTGTTCGAAACATCAAACGACAAGTAAATACAGTGGGGGGGAAGAGAAAAGATGTCCCACACATTCATGGATTAATAGGGTGGCTGCCCATAAAACCCAGGTGGAAGTCCGTGGGGATGGGACCTAACCTGGGCCATGGTTGCATTGTTAATTTGCAACTGCTCCATAATGTTTCTCTGCATATTGGTCATCTCAGCCATGGCTGACTGGATGCCATTACTTGCATTGACCATGTTGCTGTTGAGGGTCCGAAACTCAGCGAGGATGCCCTGTAAGGTGTTAGTTAGGTTGACCATATCGGCATGCCTTTCCTCCCGCTCAGTTTGGAGCTGTGCCTCAAAAGAGTCCCTCTCCTGGTTCCATAAATCAAGCAGGGCACTGTGCCTCCCCTGGGAAATTGTGCGGCGTAATGGAGTCCGCCGCACAATTACCCTGGCTCTTGGGCGTGCCCTGCCGCTTTGTCTCGTCCCCTCAACAGCAACAGGCATGCTTTGCAAATCCTCAGCAGCAGAGTGAACACTGGGGACTGTTGTCTCAGTCTCCCCATGTGCATGCACAATGGAGGCAGATTCACTCTGCTGCTGAGGATTGGCCAGAGAAACATTAGGGAGCAGTTGCAGATTGGGACCCAGGGGGAGGTCTTCGGATGTGGCCAGCATGGATCCATCATCTTCCTCCATTTCCTGGATCTCCCAAATTAGGATTCCATCAGTTTAACACATGCTTAAGCACTTGGTAGTATTTTTTGTACTAAATAAACTTACCGGAAAACTCGGATCTGGGCTCCTATGCTGTACGGACCTGGTAGGCATAATCAAACTGGGGGGTGAGTTTACCCTTGCTGAGGGGTCATGCTGGGCTGAAGAAGAGAAAACAAAACAAGGTAAACACACACATAAGCATTGTTTTGGTAGGTAATTAAACAAGCCACTATTTGTAATCTTAAGCAACTCTACAGTAACGGGGACGATTTGTAAAATACACTCACTTTAAGATATGTGAAATGGATCGAGTAAACTGCTAACTGACCTCAGTTCGAAGTCAGGAAGTGTACCCAGTCAGCATACAACTTGCAGAGCAACTATTTTGAGTTTGACTACCATTCTCTAGGTCAGGGGTACTCAACCACTTCTTGTAAAGGTCCATTTAAAGGTATCCGGTGAGAGGTGAAGGTCCGGGCATGGGGCTGTCGCAGGGGGTGTCTAGTTAGAAATCAGCACACTGGGGGAGGGGCTATAGATTGCCAAGGCCAAACTAATAAAGGCTGCTTGCCCTTGCTGGGCTGGATGGGGCAGAGCTGAGGGGACAGGGATTGGATGGATAAAGCTGGGAGGACAGGAATGGATGGTGATGGGATGGATGGAGCAAATCTGGTAGGAATGGATGGGGCTGATCTGGGGGGGGGGGGCGAGATGGTGGGACAGGGGCAGATGGGGCAGAGCTGGGGCAGCGGGACAGGATTGGACAAAGAGAATGATGCACCAAGTTAGTGTGTACCTTGCAATGCCACTTCCTGTGCAGTACTTCATATTGCAATGCTAGGTTTCAGGGAGCCATGACATTGGCCGGGAGACTAAGCACTACATCGCCGATCAAGGGGGCAGCTCTGAGCACGTCAACACAGAAGTAACTGAGTGCAGGGCTGTCTGGGCAGGGGTCCGGGAATCTGGTGCCAAGGTCCGCATTCGGACCCCGGTCCGCCAGTTGAGTATCGCTGCTCTAGGTCAGATATGTTTGGGGGTCTTGATTTAAATTGTTACCTCAAACACAACTCACACAACAAATAGCCAACACATCCCTAATGATGTGTGTTTTGTGATTGAGTCCAAATATATCACTTTTCTTCCTAAACTTCGTTACTTCACACATAATTAGTGTTAATTGTTATTTTACATAATGTATGTGGTCCGAAATGTGTGATTCACAGGGACCAAAACAGGACACAAACAGGCACAGTAGTGCGAGGCCAAGCAAGCCACACCGTACGGCCATACCGTCATCTTGGTACTAGTGAACTTTAATTTACTTTGCAAACAGGCAAACATGCAGATTAAGAGTACTCACCTTGTGTACGGGTCGGTGAGTCTGTGTCCCTTAGACCCGCATGGCCACCGACCGCGACAGGATGGAGAAGGCCCAGCACAATCAACTCAGCAGGTGTAAACTCCAGTTTTGTTGGAAAGCCACCTCCAGTTTTCATGCTGAAATGAAAAAATAGTTTGGTACCCAGAAAAGGTGCATACAGTACATCCTAATCATTACATTTGGATACATCATTTATTTACCTGTAATTATGCCTTTTAATTTCTTTTTGCCGTACAGCATATTTGAGATCCGAAATTTTCTTCTGGATTTGGGCCACATCTTTCCTCTCTTCCCCCGCTGCATTTACTTGTCGTAGGATGGTTTCGAACAATTCCATTTTGCGCTGCTTAGTGGTGTGTTTTGATTTGCTCCCATAGAGCTCGTCATAGAATAATGTAAGGCCACTAGCCAATGCCATATTTTGGTCATGGGAGAATCTCCCACTCAAATGTCCGCGCCGCAATGTGCGGACAGATGGTTGGCTTTGGTGCTCCTCCATGTGTGCAGACACATGTGGTGACATTATGGCCTGGGGCTGTGTAGGGGAATGGAAGGATTGCTGGCTTCCCAATGACTGGACTGGACTGGCCAAGGGACTGGGTGTTCTTGCGTGGCTGGCCACCGAACTTCCAGGTGTAGATGTGGTCCGGATGATGTCCATTCTTGGGCCTCTTGGGGGGCTATGTGCCCTGCTGGTGCCAGGTCTGGGGCTAGGTGCCCGGCTGGTGCCAGGTCTTGGGCTAGGTGCCTTGCTGGTGCCTAGTCTGGTCGTAGGTGCCCTGCTGCGCGGCCTTGATGGGCTTGTGGCCCTGCTGCGGGGCCTTGATGGGCTTCGGGCCCTGCTGCGGGGCCTTGATGGGCTTCTGGCCCTGCTGCGGGGACTGTATGGTCTTCTGGGCCTGCTGCGGGGCCTTGATGGGCTTCGGGCCCTGCTGCGGTGCCTTGATGGGCTTTGGGCCCTGCTGCGGGGCCTTGATGGGCTTCGGGCCCTGCTGCGGTGCCTTGATGGGCTTGTGGCCCTGCTGCGGGGCCTTGATGGGCTTCTGGCCCTGCTGCGGTGCCTTGATGGGCTTGTGGCCCTGCTGCGGTGCCATGATGGGCTTCTGGCCCTGCTGCGGGGCCTGGATGGGCTTCTGGGCCTGCTGCGGGGCCTGGGTTGGCTAAGTGCCCGGCTTGAGAGCATGGGTGGTGTGGGCTCCCTTGGGCGGCCTCTTCTGGGGGCAGAGGTGGTGGTGGCTGCTGTGGGGCTTCCTACCCGTTTGGGCTGTTTTTTGGCCGCAGGGGCACGTGCCTTTTGTGGCCCTTTTTTGGGAAAGGGAGGGTCCAGTGTCCCTTGGTGGGGCCGAGGTGCTACTTGCCTTCTGGGACCTTAGCTTCTTGGGGTCTTGCTGGGACCTGGTTGTTGGGCCCTCAGAGGTCTGCCTTGGCTGTGCGCGTTTCGCTGCTGCCTTTTTGGGTGCCATTTTCGCAAAAAGCTCAAAGAGAATGAGCTTTGGGTGCAGGGACCTTTAAATCATGTGCCCAGCGTCTGACGCCTATGCGCACGACTACGCGCTCGTACGGACGTACGTTCGTGCGGAACCAGGAAACCGCTGGGGTTTCACTTATCTGCTGCCTTGAAGAAGCATAAAGATGGCGCCCACTATCTTCACCCGTCAACAGGAAGAGATCCTCATGCTGGTAAGTGCCTTGCTCTGCCTTTTAAGCTAATACTGACTGATGTACTACATGTAAATGATGCGGTTGGAACTAGTTTTGGGGATCTTAATGGTTTAGAACAGGCTCCTCACACTTCATCCTCAAGGGCCGAGACAGGCCACGTTTTCACCTCTCTATGCTGATGTCTTAATTAGGGCAATTGCTCTGGCTTAGCACCAGTTTATTAACCTGTGGAGTAGCGTGGCTAGCTGTCAAACCTGGCCTGTCTCGGACCTTGATGCGGATGTTTGAGGACCACTGTTTGCCTAAGACATCAAAACACAACGGCAAGCCACACACGTGCCCAAAAAGACAGAAACCGGGCCTTCAGCGTGATTGACTAAAAAGCAATAAAACCTAAAAAACGAGTACACAGCCTATGACATTTCCAAATGGGCCATTTGAAGCCAATAACGTATTAGTCTTGCCTCCACTGGCCTGAAACTCTGCTCAAGAATTTAAGAGATGCGCGCAGCCATCTGTACTCAGAAGCATCACACTTACTGAGGAGAGGTGAGTGGGATAAGGTACAGGGGGGTGGGTTATAGCTGTGCTTTGTTCAGACACAGCCGAGCTGTGGTCATGGGAAGGTCATCAGTCCAAGAATGCTGAGCAGCACACACACTTACAGTTTGCATGCACTTCCTGTTTGCAGGCTGCCTTCAAAGAAGGCATTTTACATAAGCCGACATCTTGGATGTTCAAACCATCATAACATGCCATAGATGCAGGTGGCCTGATTTGTAATGTTGGCTATCTGTATGTACAGGGTGTGTGAAACATATAACATAAGACCAGACTCTGAATCAGAGTGAACGTCCGCTTTAAGGCACTCCCCAAAAATGGCTGGCACTCTAAATGTGTGTGTTAATGACATGACATTCGCAACTTGTGATGCAACACATATGGCTCTGTGTGTAAAAGTAAAAGCTCTGTGTCCATTATGTTTTTCAGATCATGCTTCAGCGCCGGTATGACTTCGCGCCCAATGTTTGCGAAAAAAGGGACATCGCCCGGGAGATCATCGCGGAAATACACCGTGTCACCAGCACCACCTTCACTCACACCCAGATAATGCAGCATTGGTCGGACCTGAAACGTCTGCACATGCCCCGGGTGCGGAGGTTTTTTGGGATCCATTTCCCAAGTAAGTACAAAGCGATTGCATGGTATATGTTCCAAATGTATAAGTTATGCCTTTATTTATAATGACTTTTCTTTGTTAGTGTTGGAAATGGATTTCAGAATTCGCCGCACCCGGAGGCGCACAGGCCGACCAGTGCTGCATGCTTCTGCATCTGTGAGTGAAGGTGGTGGATCTCCCGTGCGACGGACCTACCCCTCCTCTGTGGCCTCCTCAGACCAGCCCCTGGACCTTACCACAGAGGAGGGGCCCAACCGCGTGGGCGTGGAGTCATGCCCGGGCAGGCATGGGGAAGGCTCTGGTATGTCACTCTTCATGTATATGCACTAAGATATACATGCAAGCCAAAAAACTAAGTGCTCCTTTATTATGTATTTCTAGATGCTTCTGGAGCGGGTGAGGTAGTGGAGGAGGAGGCAGCAGAGATGCTTGAAGTTGATCCTGGCGAAGGTGAGTGATGTCAGCCAGACTGGGAGCCAGATATGTTGGGAATAGTGACTCTATACAACAACTAACCAAATGTCACATGTTTCTCCAGGGACTTCTTCACAGCATAGCCAGGACCAAGGGCAAACTGTTGGCCCCAACCAGCCATCTGTCGGCCACCAACAAAGTAAGTAGCCATGCCATTATTCAGATTTATGTGTTTTTGGCTAATAACACACACATAACTAAAGGCGTAGCCAATGTATAGTTAACACTTTCATGTGGGCACTTTGTTAGCTTAAAGCGGACCCTAACTCGTATTAAGAGCCTAGCTAATAAGTATCCCACACACTGTACATACAGATTGTGAACATTCCAAAACAGGCTACCTGCATCTACTGCATGTTAGGAGCCTTTAAACATCCAAGATGGCGGCATATGGAATGCGCCATATTTACAGGCAGCATGGCATCCAGATTTAACAAAGTAAGGTGCTGCCATGCATTGTGGGACTGCTGACCTTTCCCTGAACCCAGCTATGCTCTGTATTACCAAAGCACAACTGTAACCTGCTCCCCTGTACTTTATCCCACTCTCCTCTCCTCATTAAGTGTTATGCTTCTGAGTCCAGATGGCGGCGCAGTAATAAAAAATGCACCAAAATGTACTTTTATCTGGTGCAGAATCATTTTGAAAGAGTTTTGGATTTGCATTAAATCATGTTGAAGGTCCGGTTTAAGGAGTTTCACTACTTACCTGTGGGAAATGCATTTACTTTATCCCTTGGAAGAATGACATATGTCATGCATTTACATGTATTTGATTAACCCAAAATCTATTCCCAGCATACAAACCGGTCTGGTACTACTATTTATGTTTATTTCTCTATTGGTTACAGGGATGATCCCAAAAACCTTGGAGGGAAAAAAAAAAAGAATCAAGGAGTTGGTGGCCGAGCTGCTGGCCATACAGGCGACGTTGGGGCCAACAGAAGAAGAAGAGGAGGATGATTAGTGCCCTTGGTCCTGGCTAATTTTGTAATATAGTTTTAAAGTTGTTATTATTCCAAAAAATGTTATACTTTTTTAAAAAAATAAGCAAAAATTTTAACATTTTAACAGGTTTTACCAAACCCAAAGCCAAAAACAAAAAAAAAAATTTAAAATAAATAATATTTTAAGGCTTTAGAAATGTGTCATTTCTAATATGCGCCAAAAAAGACATTTACACAAACACGAAAATACATGCTTAGAAACATATAGACATATGTACATTATGTGGTTTGGGTAAGTTTTATGGTCGTCAAAATGAAGAAGGAATGCAAGCGCTAAGGGGTTTGGGTATGTTTTAGGGTCCGAGAAATTAAGAAGGATGCAAGCGCTAAGGGGTTTGGGTAAGTTTTATGGGCGTCCAAATGAAGAAGAATGCAAGCGCTAAGGGGTTTGGGTAAGTTTTAGGGTCCGAGAAATGAAGAAGGATGCAAGCGCTAAGGGGTTTGGGTAAGTTTTATGGGCGTCCAAATGAAGAAGGATGCAAGCGCTAAGGGGTTTGGGTAAGTTTTAGGGTCCGAGAAATGAAGAAGGATGCAAGCGCTAAGGGGTTTGGGTAAGTTTTAGGGTCGTCAAAATGAAGAAGGATGCAAGCGCTAAGGGGTTTGGGTAAGTTTTAGGGTCGTCAAAATGAAGAAGGATGCAAGCGCTAAGGGGTTTGGGTAAGTTTTAGGGTCGTCAAAATGAAGAAGGATGCAAGCGCTAAGGGGTTTGGGTAAGTTTTATGGTCGTTAAAATGAAGAAGGATGCAAGCGCTAAGGGGTTTGGGTAAGTTTTATGGTCGTCAAAATGAAGAAGGATGCAAGCGCTAAGGGGTTTGGGTAAGTTTTATGGTCGTCAAAATGAAGAAGGATGCAAGCGCTAAGGGGTTTGGGTAAGTTTTATGGGCGTCCAAATGAAGAAGGATGCAAGCGCTAAGGGGTTTGGGTAAGTTTTAGGGTCCGAGAAATGAAGAAGGATGCAAGCGCTAAGGGGTTTGGGTAAGTTTTAGGGTCCGAGAAATGAAGAAGGATGCAAGCGCTAAGGGGTTTGGGTAAGTTTTAGGGTCCGAGAAATGAAGAAGGATGCAAGCGCTAAGGGGTTTGGGTAAGTTTTATGGGCGTCCAAATGAAGAAGGATGCAAGCGCTAAGGGGTTTGGGTAAGTTTTAGGGTCCGAGAAATGAAGAAGGATGCAAGCGCTAAGGGGTTTGGGTAAGTTTTAGGGTCCGAGAAATGAAGAAGGATGCAAGCGCTAAGGGGTTTGGGTAAGTTTTAGGGTCGTCAACATGAAGAAGGATGCAAGCGCTAAGGGGTTTGGGTAAGTTTTAGGGTCCAAGAAATGAAGAAGGATGCAAGCGCTAAGGGGTTTGGGTAAGTTTTATGGTTCCTAAAGGTAAGTGGTAGCCTGGCGCGAGGCAGTAGTGGTGAGATTGGTAGTGTCAGATAGGGCACACATTGGTTTGTGGAGTGTAGCTTGGATCGCGCATGCGCAAGACCTTATATACATACGAACGAACGAATATAAGAGGCCAAAAACCATTGAAAACCAGAGGCAAACGCAAGTAATTGGAAGAGGTGGACGATGGAAGCGGCCGAAAAAACAGGCTGCCGCCGCAACAAGTGATCACATCAACCTGTTTTTTACAATTGACAACTGACTGAGGCAAGTTCGGGAGATAACATACGAACGGACGTACATTTTAGGATAGAAACGTATTTGCTTATAGAATCACTCGCAAGTTCATACGAACGCACGAGCGTACGGGAAAAATAGGATGATCGGCACCAAAATCAAAGCTGTTACATGTTTCTTTGAATCGACCCTATTGTGTCAGGCCCCTACCATATAACACCCCTCCCAGATTTCATGTTTAACTTAAAAACATAGTAAGTTGAGAGTTGCTGCCCCCCTACATCGCGCTTCACTAGGCCAAGGCCGTCAAGGGCCGGGAAAATACAGGCCAGCATTTACCATTTTACCTGGATTTACTAAATGTACAAGGAACTTAGTAGACAGGAACTTAATATTGGAATAATAATAGGAAGGTAATAATCGGTGACTGCAATTGTGATCAACCTCTTGTACCAGTAACAACACTTGTTTTCTGGTGACATGGAAGTGAAGCTTTAACTACCCAGTGGTGGTCTCCTAATTCATCTTAGTTGTAGTTAGGCTTTTTAGTGGACCCATTCATATTGGCTCTAAACTCTAAAAGACTCTAGGGCCTGGATCAAAGCTGTGCTCAAGGGCTCCTATAATCAAAAGTCTTAAAGGGGCCACAGCACTCAAACCAGTTAGCTTGCTGACCAACCTACAATCTGTCTCTAAACTAGGTTAAAAACAGGGGGCTTGGTCACACACATCTGCAGAAGTATGCTTAAGCTGCACCACCAGCGCCAAGGTGCCCCTGTGAGGTGCAGTCCAAACTCTAGTACTAATTCTAGCCTCTAAGAGCCCCATTTGGGACATACAATGCAATAGATAAATTGGGAGCAGGCTTACCTGAGGTTGCCCTAAACCTCAAGTGCAAGCCATGGGGTGGGGCACCTCACAGGGGCACCTTGGCGCTGGTGGTGCAGCTTAAGCATACTTCTGCAGATGTGTGTGACCGAGCCCCCTGTTTTTAACCTAGTTTAGAGACAGATTGTAGGTTGGTCAGCAAGCTAACTGGTTTGAGTGCTGTGGCCCCTTTAAGACTTTTGTATTCTAATTGCCCTGCTAATGTGCACCTCACTGGTTAGTTATAAAATGGTCTGAGTGGCTGCCACCCCTCTTTTGTACCTATAATCAACCAATTTTTACCTTGCTTCAATGGGGCATGCTCAGGCTGCCCCAGAAAGCAGGGAGCGGTCATCTGGAAACAGCAAAGGCTTACTAATGGAAGCCTGCGCATGTGTTGTGGGAATGAGGGGGAAGGTATGAAATGGTTAATTCCCATACATACTTCATCCCAAATCAGGTTGTCACTGTGAAGTAGACCCAATCTAGGGTGGGTCAAAATCATGGTTATAGTTAGCTTTAAAGATAAACAACCAATAGTAGCTCTTTATTTGGCAGTAGAGGGCATGTGATCACTGGAAGCCCAGTGCCACATACCGGCCAAAGAAGCACCCCCGACACCACTACTCTTCTATGCCACGGTGCACCTCAGCCCTAGGTGATTGCTGGCAGGCAGTGAATGTGGCTGGCATTTTTCTTTAAATGTTTTTAGTTAAAGATACAAAACAGGTAAGTCATCCACACTGATAAAGATATAAATTGCCACAATAAACTGATATAGAGCATTGAGTCACAGGTGTGATGTTATCCTTTGCATTTATTGCATGTATATGCCCTACAGGACAGAAGGCCATTGTGTTGCTTCTTATCACAGTTTGCACACACACCGTTTTACAAATGCAAAGCTTTACAGGGAGAAAGCAAAGCAGCAGGACTTATCCGCCACAGGAAGGTGTTATTAAAGTGCCCACCAAATATGTACATGAAAATAAATATGTAACAACATGATGGAACGCTGGCTCTCAAATTGAGATAGGCAGCCTTTGAGCTGCTCGGACTCCTGCCATTAATTCATATCAGCTGTATGGCTGAAAAATAGCAAAACAACTTGTTTCCATTACTCCTACCTGGCAGACCAAGCCACATGTATTCCTTTTAGACTACTGCTATGGAACACCCGTATCTTTCGAAAAATACATTTCAAAGCTGTATCAAGGTTTATCAGATCGTATTAAACAAAGTCAGGGAGATTGTTTTTTGGCTGGGGTCTTGAAATCTGCTTCAGAATAATCAGCCCACTGTCTGATAGCAGCAAATAAACACACACAACTATGTAATGACCTTTATTTTCCAAGTCATCCTTCAGCATGACACACTGAAAGAGAGGCTCCACCCCCTGGGAGGAAACACAAACTGAAATAGAGGGGCCTCGCCCCTTCCTCCACACCTCAGTTCTTTGTGATTCCTCCCTGGGAAACTGCTGGACAGAGTATGCTAAGATGTGTTAGACTCCGGCCGATTGTTTATTTTAGTTTGTTATTTTCAGACTCCAGAGTCCTGGAGAAGCCCGGTGATCATTGGATGTATATCCAGGTGGAGTTCACCCGAGGTCTTGGTATAGCCGGGGCTTATTCTCACATAGATTAGACCAAGCACAAGTTGTGCAATGTCCCCTTTAAATCCCAGACAGCTGAGTAAGTTGTGGGTATGCCGTGCCTTTATTTGTTTTTTTGACTCTTCAGGCAATGGATCAGTGATTTTGGAATTCCAAATATTTTTTCCATATAGCAACTTTTCCCTCCAAAATTTCAAATTTTGGGAGCAGAGTTTTGAGATTGGTGACCCAGCGTGCTGACGTCACTTCCGGACCTGGAAACGGAGAGGCAGCATTTTCTCTTCAGCCAGCACAGGTCGCAGGGAGTCAGAAGGACACCTGAGGCAGTAGGAGCGGTAGCCTAGCGCAGGCACATGAAGGTAAGGTGGACCTGTCCTCACAACAATGTCGGCCAGCCCAGCGGAGACTGAAAAGGGCCACAAAGAAGCTTTTTTGGCTGGCCCTTTGTGTAAGATAGCAGATCAGTCATTTTATAGTTGTGTGCCCAAAACCCACTGAACTTGTTTATATCTTTATCAGTGTGGATGACTTACCTGTTTTTGTATCTTTAACAACAGTGGCAATGACTTGAGGAGGGACTTTACAGCTAAAACAGGCGGCATTAGTTGGGATTAGAGTGAAGCAGGAGGAGTGAAAACTGCCAAAAGGTACTCTGTATAGGCAAGCAATTCAGGGGATGCTAGCTAAAAATTGGGGTTTTAGCCCGCTTTAAGACATTTACAGGGACTGTAAACCCAAATAAAAAAACAAATGAGCACTTATCTTTTCTCCCCAGCAGCAGCTCCTGACCGATCCTCTGCTTAGTCTCTGCTAGCCTCTGCTGGTTTCTGTGAACAAGGGGCTCTGCAAGCATGTGCTCCAAAATTCTTTGTGCCGCTCGGAAAAGAAAGGGACTGTAAAGGCTAGGTGTAAAAACAAATCATTGTCTATTTACCTACCATGCAGATGATTCATAATGCTCTGCTGCTGAATAAAGTTATTGCTGCTAAAATCTAGACCATCATCTATAGTTCAGCCCCATCTCATCATGAGAGATGGTTGTACCCTGCCCCCCCCCTTGCACCAGACTGTGTGAGACACACCATCTGCAGGGGCATAGCTGCCTTATTTATTTTTATATACAATTTTCACTGACAGACAAAAAAAAGAACCCAATTCTGGTTGGCAGCGAGGACATACATATACACATATATTTATTATTATTATTGATGTTTATTTATATAGCGCCATCATCTTCTGTAGCACTTTACAAGGAGCGATTACAGACAAGGTAAAACATTTAGTACAGGTTACAATACAAACTAGATGCCACAAGGTTTAAACCGAAGTGTTGTGAGCACAGGAGACAATAGGAAAGAGAGCCCTGTCCCTGCGAGCTTAGATTTGCATTTGTGTTCCGGTTACCGTATGTTGTATATATGTACTGATGGTCTCTTGTATGTAGATTATCTAACTATTGTACATGACGTGTGCAAAACAAAATGAACACTTTCTGGTGGGGGGGGGGTGGCCCCTTGGGTATGCCCCTTGGGTATGCCCCTGTAGACTTAAAAGTGTTTAAATACTGTTAATTACTGTTCATATAATGACATTATAGACCCGAATAGCTAAGATATAAATATCCATAAACACTACAGATGAGTGAACCAAATTTCAGGGAGAAATGGATTTGGTGTGAATCTGTCATTGACAGTCATCAAATTTTTACTGAAACCGGTATAAAAAATAAACCCCTCCAGTGCCAGGCCCACACCGCCACCTGCTCACTTCCGCTAATGATGATGCCTCCCCAGTCATCAGCCAATAAAGCAAAAGGAATGCCAGATGACATTCCATGTTGAGTCTGTTGCGTCATTTCCAGTCTGGTGCTGTGACTGGCACTAGGCTCAAGGGGGGGGCAGGTTACACAGCGGGGCATTTTGGGATGCCTCAGGGGAAGGCCAGCAGTCAGGCAAGGTTTTGTTCCACTTTAAAGAAATTCGCTAATTTCTAACAAACATACGAGGAGTCAACTTTATTTAGAGTGACCTGCTAAGTTCAGGTTTACATTTTCTTCTGCTTCTGAATAGGAAACTAAAGTGTGTTCCCTGCTGAGAGAGAAATAGCAGTTATTCTAGACAATTCCAGCTAGCACTAAAATGTCTTTTAACGGAAGCACGGTATCGTGTACCAGAAAAAAATAAAATACAATTTTAAAAATACACCAGTGCAGTTTCCAACTAATATGCATTTATAATGTATGATTGGGTTTTTTTTTCTTTATTCTGTCTTGCACCCACCTTTAATAAGTCCATCCGGCGGGGGTGCACACAAAGAAAAAAGGAAAAAGTTGGGGCAGTTAAACTATACCTTGTGTGATTCCAGTAAAAAGATAGCTTCAATACTTAATACATAGGGGGGCGTGGCCGGACATGGAGGAGTAAGGACGCGTTTGCCTTGAGCTCCCTCCAGTCGACCGACCAAGCGGCATTTTGAGGTGTTTTGCCCGATCCCGGAGAAGTGCTTCAGGCATGGCTAAGAAGAGGAAGGGGGGAAAGACCTCCTCACCCCCTCACACAAGAAAAATCAGGGACTTTCTGGCCCCCGAATGTCCCGAAAGCGGGAGCCACGAGGGTCCTAAGATGGCGGCGGTGGACAACCCAGCGGCGATAGATCGCCAATACAACATAGCGCCCGGGCGCCCTCACCTGTCTGACCCCGCGGGCCGAGATGGTGGCCAGCACCGGGGCCCCGACGAGCAGCTGAGCGCTGTTGACGAGCGGAGCGAACGGCGGGGAAGCGGCCGGGAACCTGATCCTCGCGGGGCGGGCGCGGGAGCCCGAGAAGCAGAGGCGGCGGCTGAAGAGGAGACGAGCCGGGTCCTGGCGTGCAGTGGCAGGTGCGGACTTCCTGAGCACAAAGTACCGGGCGACAGCTCTGGCGGGGCTCTGCCAGTCCAGCCGGCGCCCGGAGACCTGATACGGCGGTGCCCTCCCACACAGCGCACGATGCAACAGCAGACTGGCTGCCCAGGTGAGAGCCGGGGAAGCGGCGAAGCGGAAGACAGGAGCGCAGGGCTGATCTCCGGCAGGCCGTCGGCCGCGGTGAGTGAGAGGGGGGGCGACGGGGAGAAGCTTTATGGACGCCTTGCAGTGACCCCCCATAATAAGCACACCGAGGTGGTGGATGAGACGGGAGGAATCTCCCCTGCTGGCACAGCGGGGTGGGTTAGTTCTCCCTCCCCCGACTCATCTGCTTCTGAGGGGATAGAGCCCCATCAGCCTCACAGGGATTTCACAGGGGACCCAGAAGATCAGCACTCCCCGTCCCAGGGGAGCTGCAGAGGGTTTCCTGACACCCTGATGCCGGGAGGCTCTGGTCCCCCTTCACCCCTCCTGGACCCCACACGAAACACCAGCGGAGAGTGGTTCTCCCCCGGCGTCCTGATGCGGGATGCCCCCTCTCCCTCCTGGCACTCAGCGGGTGACCGGGAGAACCCTGCAGAGTCCATCAACGACGGCCCTATTGGACTGCGTCCCCTCCCGCCTCCAACCCAGATCCCAGAAAAGGTGGCGCAGCACTGGGCCGGCGTGGTCTTCCCTGCCCGGGAGCCCCGCCCCAACACTGGAGGACCCCCCCCGGTGGGAGTCAGGGGGCAACATCCTACCGCACCCCAGCTGAATCAAGCGCAGTATTCCCTGGGCACCAGGGAGTCTCGGGAGGCGGCCGGAAGACGATCCCTACCCCCGTCCTGGATTCTCGCGAGGAGATGTTAGCCGACATCAGGGCCGAGCTCAGAGCCCTCCCCACCAAGGCGGACCTGGAATCCTTTATTGCGAGGGTGGAGAGCTCCTTTAAGAAGGACATCTCGGATCTGCAGACATCTGTGGCAGGTATCGATACCAAAGTCTCGGGCCTGGAACAATCACACCTTTCAACGACGCTGAGAATTGAGGCCCTGGAGAGGGGATTGGCTTCCCAACGAGCCATTTCCCAAGCCACCATCCTGCACTTGGACGACCTCGAAAACCGCAGTAGGCGGAATAACATCAGAATAAGAGGTCTGCCCGAGGCGTCGGGTCCAGACCAGCTCCGGCATACTGCCACAGGCATTTTTAATGATATCCTTGGCCGGCCTCCCGACACGGAAATCGCCATCGACCGGATCCATAGATCCCTCGGCCAACGCCCAACTGACCAGGACCGCCCACGCGATGTTATTTGCCGCCTGCACCACTTTCCCATCAAGGAGGAGATACTAAGGAAGGCCTGGGAGAGAGACAGAATAGGCTTCGACGGAGCGCAGATCCAGATCTTCCCCGACGTCTCCAGACGATCTCTTCATATGCGCCGACTCCTGAAGCCCCTCCTCACCAAGATCCTGGACTGTGGGGGCTCCTACCGCTGGGGCTACCCATTCCACCTTCTCGTCCGGAGGAACCAACGGACTTGCGCACTGAGAACACCGGCGGACCTCCCGGAACTCTTCTCTTTCTTGGAGACTGAGCCCTTCGCGGTGCCGGACTGGCTTGACCCTGTGCCGCTCCCTGCCCCGGGACGGGGGGGCGGTGGTCCGCCCCGCGGGGCCCGATGGACCGGAGGCGGCACGCCCGCTCGCAGGAGGGGGACCAGAAGATCACCGGGCATGCCGCGCCCCATGGTGCACGAGTCTTGATCCGGCACGAGTACCGCAGCCAGCAGAATATCCTTTTCAGCTCCCGCTATATCAAAGCAGTTGTTAATCTCTACTTTATAGTATCTTACGCATGCTATCTCAGTTATGTACCTTAAATTTGCATAGCTCTCGGGCGGTAGCCGATGTCTTCCGTTGGCGGGGTGGCCCGCCCTGCTGCTGCCTGAGGCACCCCTGTTTGCCCCTAAGGGGTGGGGGGGGCCGGGGCGGCGGTGGGGGGGCTCCTGGGTTTTGCATATGGGTCATGCATCGGCTACACCTCTGACTTCGATTACCGGGGGGCCATATCGGCTCACCTAGTAGATTCACCGTTCATACCCGGGGTCGGCTGGGGGGGCTCTTCCACCCTTCCGGTTCGCCTCGCTCCCACGTTAGGACCGAGCCCGTCTTGCCAACCTCTTGGGGGGGTGGTGGGGCTCATATTTGGGAAACAAACAGTATTTCCCGACTAGGGTTTTTCTGTGCTTAGTGAGTAACACTTACAAGTGTTGCTCTTCTGGTTTAAGTGTTAAGTGTTTTTTCCTCGGTGTTATTGTCTTCTGACCCCCGCCTCCTGTCTGGTGCCCCTTGTCCTACCCCCCTCTCTGCCCTTTTTCCTGATTCTTCCCCCTCCCCCTCTCCATCTTCCTCCCCGCCCCGGTCATGTCGAGGGTTAAGTGCACATCCCTGAATGTTAAGGGGCTCAATTCCCCTTATAAGAGATCCATTGTACTACGAGAGCTGGGGCGCCTACATACACAAATAGCCTTCCTGCAGGAAACACACCTTATGAGGGGGCGGCCACATAGCCTCAAAAATCGCTCCTTTAAAACCCAATACCTCTGCCCGTCCCCCGATTCTAAGTCCAGGGGGGTGGCCATCTTGTTGGCGGGCTCCCTGCCATGGACGCATTCGGAGACGCTCCTAGACCCAGAGGGGAGGTTTCTATTTTTAAAGGGCACCCTATTCTCTCTAAAGGTCACGCTGGCCACATGCTACGCCCCAACGCCCACCAGTCCGAGTTCCTGCGCTCCGTCCTTGGGAGGCTGGCGTCCTTCACAGAGGGGGTTCTCATTCTGGGTGGGGACTTCAACGCGGTACTGGACCCCGCGATGGATACTTCCCGCGGGATATCACATCTTTCCCCTACAGTACTGAAAAAATTCAAAACCCTATTATTCCGGAACCAGCTTATGGACGCCTGGAGGACGCTCCATCCCAAGGAGAGAGACTACACTTTCTTCTCCTCAGCCCACAACTCGTACTCTCGCATTGACTGGTTCCTTGTTCCCCACAGATATCTCCATCTTATCGTTAGCATGGACATAGGTCAGATCACGATCTCCGATCACGCTCCAATTTCAATGACCATTTCCATCCCTGACACGCCCCCCCTTAGAGGCCAATGGAGACTGAACAGCTCCCTCCTGCAGGACCCCGGGGTAAAAGCAGACATTAAAAAGGCCCTTGCCGAGTTCTTTGAGACTAATGTCACGGAGGGGATATCGAGAATGTCTATGTGGGAAGCCCACAAATGTGTAATACGGGGTCTCCTGATTAAGCACGGAGCCCGTCTTAAGAAAGAAAGGCTTAAACAAATTGAACGCCTTACCCAAGAGATTTTCAAATTGGAAACCCAGCATAAGCAAACACTTGACGTGACTCTGATGGCCAAGCTGACGGGTCTACGGGAGTCGCTCAAGGACATCTGTTTTGCCGATGCCAAAAACCTAGCTGTCAGATGTAGGAGATTTTTTTACGAGTATAGTGACAAATGCGGCAAAGCTCTGGCAAGGGCCCTCAAAGCCCAGCGCAGCAAAAATTATATCCCACTGGTCCACGACCCAGAGGGTAACAGGCAACACTTACCGGTTGACATTGCCCGGACCTTTCGGGAGTTCTACAGGAGGCTCTATAACCTCCCTCGGGACAAGCCTGCCAGCCATCGGAGGGATATCGAGACCTACATTCGCGAGTCTGGGCTCCCACGTCTTAGGCGGGAGGTGGTGGACTCCCTGGAGGGGGGAATCGAGATGGATGAGTTGCGGGTTGCCATTAAGAATACCAAACCGGGAAGGGCCCCTGGTCCCGACGGCTTCAGCTTAGACTATTACAAGGAATTCCTGGATACCTTGGGCCCCCAATTTATAGCCTCGGTCAGCTCCCTGAGAGATGGCGCCCCCCCCCAGGGATACCCTGCGTGCTAGTGTGACTCTGGTTCCCAAGGAAGGAAAGGACCCCACGCAGTGCGGGAGCTACAGACCTATCTCCTTGTTGAACTGTGATATAAAACTCTTCAATAAAGTGATGGCTGACAGGCTTGCCCCACACATCCCCTCCATTATACATTGGGACCAGGTGGGATTTGTTCACACACGGGAGGGCAGAGATAACACGACGAGGGTGATCAACCTGATCCACCGCGCCCGCACGAACGATAAGGCCGCGATGCTTCTCTCGACTGACGCCGAGAAGGCATTCGACAGGGTCGGGTGGGATTTTATATCTGCCACCCTGCGGCATATCGGCTTGGGGAACAACCTCACCCACTGGATCATGGCCTCCTACTCATGCCCCTCGGCGTCAGTCGTGGTGAACGGGATGGCATCTGAGCCCTTCTCCCTGGCAAATGGCACCCGCCAGGGCTGCCCACTTTCCCCCCTAATATTCATTTTGACCCTGGAGCCCTTCTTGCGCTCCGTCAGAAAAAACCCCGATATTGCCGGGATCCTCTCGGGCCGCGCAGAACATAAGGTTGCGGCATACGCCGACGACCTGATGTTCTTTATCACTAGGCCGGAAACGACTCTCCCCAATCTCATGGCAGAACTGAAAACTTTTCAGCTTTTGTCCAATTATAAAATTAACTATCAAAAATCCTCTGCCCTAAATATTAATATCCCCCATGGAGAGACTGGGGCGGATTGTGGGGAACTTCCCGTTTAAATGGGAGAGCGAGGCGGTGTCATACCTGGGGACACGAATTTCGGCCTGCCCTCAAAAGTTATATGGCTTGAACTTCCCTCGGTTGCTTGAGGGGGTGGAGGGGGACCTCCAGAGATGGAACAAAGGCGCCTTTTCGTGGTTTGGCAGAGTTAACATTATAAAGATGAACATCTTGCCTCGGGTGCTTTACCTGTTCCAGGCCCTGCCGATCGAGGTTCCTCACACTTTCTTCAGGAGACTGATGGGAATCTGCACAAGGTTCGTCTGGGCTGGGAGACCCCATCGGTTGGCCGCCTCTCTCTTGGTACTCCCGAAGAGGCAGGGGGGCCGGGCCTTCCAGACTGGAAATCGTACTACAAGGCAGCTCACCTCGCCCAGGTGATTGACTGGTGCAGGCACGCACATTTAAAGCAGTGGACAAGGGTTGAACAGGAGGAGTCCCCGGTCCCCTTCCCTGGGTTGCCTTGGGTTTCGTTGGACCGCTCGACTGCACTAAACAAGCACCCCACGATTGGGCCCACTAGGAGAGTTGTGAGTAGAGCGTTTCGGGGCTTAGATATTTCTCCAGCTCTCTCGCCTCTGACGCCCCTGATAGGTCACCCGGACTTTCCGGCAGGCATTTCGGACAGTGCTTTCAGGACGTGGTTGAAGCTCGACAGGTTCCGGATTCTCCACATGAGGGATGGCTCGGGCTGGATGGGGCTGGAGGAGCTGGCGCGTAGAGAGTCTCTGCCCACTTTGGGCTTCTGGCATACCCTTCAGTTAACACATTACCAGAACTCGATACGCAGGGCAGCTGAGACCTCCAGGCCCCTGACTCCCTTTGAGCTGGTCTGTGTGGGGAGTGGCCATTTCAAGGGGGCTCTGGCCTTTGCCTACTCGCAGATGACCCGTCCCCCCGTCTCCTTTTCGCCCCATTTCCTAGAGGGATGGGAGAGGGAGCTAAACAGGGGCTTCTCCGAGGAACAAAGGACGGCAATGATACAGCTGGCCCATGGCTCTTCCATGTCCTGCAAGTACCAAGAAACGTCATATAAGATACTCACTCGTTGGAACCTGGTCCCAACTAGATTGTCAAGGATTTTCCCATCATCTTCCCCCCTGTGTTGGAGATGCTTGCGCGCGAGAGGCACCATGGTCCATGTGTTTTGGGAGTGCGGAGACCTCGCCGGGTTCTGGGGCAATGTAAGGAAAATTGTCCTGGCCCTTACGGACGTAGACCTGGGCGGAGATCCGGCAAATTACCTGCTGAATCTCGCCCCTACCTCTATCCGGAGACGAGGCAGGTCACTGCTCGCCCCCCTCCTGAACGCGGCGAGGTCCTGCATTCCGGCGTGCTGGAAATCTCGGGAACCCCCAACCATCGCGATGTGGCTGAACAGAGTCAAAGATATCTGCAGGATGGAGGGGCTAACGGCCCTGCTGAGGGGAACCTCGGATAGGTTCAGGGCTATATGGTCGGAGTGGGACCGCTTTGTCCTCTCGGCGGAATACATGGAATACCTGAGGATGTAAGGAGGCTTGCTTAGTGGGTAATCAACCCCCCCCCCACGACATCACTGACCCTTCTCTCTTTGGCCCTTTATTCTTTCTTCTATCCCCCCCACCCCTCCCCCCTACTGCCTACCCACCCCCCCTCCCCTTTTGTTGTGAGTTTCGTCTAGTGTGTTTACCCTGTCTGCGTCTACAAGTTGTTCTCTTGATTAGTCTGCGTTGGGCTACAGGTGGCCCTGTTTTATTAATAGAAAAGCTAGAGGAGGCGGGCTATGCAGGCCCCAGGCCATTTTGAATCCCAGTTATATGAATAATTTCATGCTTCAGCTGACCCAATGGGGTATATCTATGGTCTCGAAGCACCTTAGTAACCTAGAAACAAGATGTACCAAAGGCCCGGTATACAGTTGATCTTTCTTTAATGTAGCTCTTTGGTCAGGTCGGTCCGGCCCATGCAGATCGCACTCACATTTACCAGTTGTATTGTATGGTTGTCGTGCATTGTTGTATTTGATTCCTATACTGTGCTGTACCACTTCTGGCGTATAAGGTGTTGTACCCTGATTACGGTCTGTAACCTGCTTCTCTCTAATAAAAAACTACAATACTTAAAAAAAAAAAAAAAAAAAAAAATACTTAATACATAGATAGTCCGAAATTGATCACAAAAACAATGATTTATATTGTAATTGGTACTTTTACTTTTTTCTGAATCCTATACATATATTCTGTTAGGTCAGTTTTGTAGCAAGAGACAACTTTGTAGCAAGCTGATAGTTGCAGCAAGCGGGTTTATACCCCTTCTAGGTGTAGACGCGTTTCGCATAACAAATGCTTCCTCAGTACACCTTATTAACTGTAATACATATACAATAATCCAAAACTCAATCTATACATTTCGTAAGTTATCCATACATTTATTTTCTTACAGGTTCATACCTGTGAGTGCACTTACTTGTAAGCTCTCGAATTTAGCCAATATGCTGGGTTGTTCAGCAGCGTGGTTCACAATTTTATCTGTGAATTGTATTTAAGGTTAGCTTTTGGTGGGCGTAATTAGTTTAGGTGAGTAGGGAGGATTATTACCTCATGAGTGGTTTTCAAAAGATCTGTGATCTGTGAATGGGTATAATATGTATATATAGTAAGCTTGTTGGCCAGTAATAAAAAAGCAATTCTGTGAGTACTCACCTGTAGAATTGTTTTTGTTCTTGCATGGCACGGCCCGCTTCGGTATTCATAACAGTTGGGTTATTCCACCACAAGGTGGCGCAGTGGTACTGCAGAAAGCTGTGGCATCTCCCGGCCCCCTATAAAAACGGTATTAACCATAGAGTTCCCAGTGTAGACAAGCAGTGAGACAAGAAGCCACGAGAGAATAAAAGTAAAACATTTAAAAAGGGTAAAAAAAAACCCAAGTAACTTGGAACAATCACCATAAAGAGGCAACCAAGAATAACGATAACAAGGGTGAGGCGAAGCGGGCCGTGCCATGCAAGAACAAAAACAATTCTACAGGTGAGTACTCACAGAATTGCTTTTTTCTTTATTGCATGGCACGGCCCGCTTCGGTATTCATAACAGTTCGGACATCCAAAAGCAGTGTCCAAAAGTAGGGTGGGATCTCCAAAGAGTAACGGCCAGTAGTTCAAGTCACTACCGCCTGAAGCACCTTGCGGCCAAAAGCAGCATCCGCTGAGGCCTTAACATCAACCTTGTAAAACTTGGAAAAGGTATGAACAGAAGACCAAGTAGCGGCCTTGCAAACTTGTTCAACAGAAGCTTGGTGCTGAAAAGCCCAAGAGGCACCAATAGCACGAGTGGAATGAGCAGTCACCCTAAAGGGAGGTTCCTTTCCCTTAGCAGAATTGGCTGGAGTCACCGCCTGATGGATCCACTTGCTGATAGGGGACTTAGCCGGAGGCAAACCCTTCCTAGGTCCAGAAGTAAGAACAAAAAGAGCATCAGACTTCCTGAAAGTCTCTGTAGCAACCAAATAAAACTTCAGAGCCCTGACCACATCCAGAGAATGCAGTGTCCGCTCCTTGGAATTAGCAGGATTAGGACACAATGAAGGCAATACAATGTCTTGATTGAGATGAAAGGCAGACACAACCTTAGGCAAGAAATCCGGCTTAAGCTGGAACACCACCTTATCCTGATGTCGCTTGAAATAGGGAGGTTTGAGGGAAAGTGCCGCCAGCTCAGAAACTCGCCTTACAGAAGTGATAGCCACCAGAAAGGCTACCTTAAGAGTCAGAATGGGCAAGGCAGCCTCACGAATAGGTTCAAAGGGAGGCCCTTGCAGAGCAGACAACACCAGATTCAAATCCCAGACTGATAGCAAAGGCTTACAGGGTGGACGCACATGAGAAACACCCTAAAAAAAAGGTTTTAACAACCGGTGATTGGCAAAGGATCTTTGGAAAAAAATTGCCAGAGCAGAAACATGGCCTTTTAGGGTACTAAGTTGAAGGCCTAGATCCAAACCATGTTGCAAAAATTCCAGCATCCTGGAATAGAAAAAACCCGACAGGGAAGAGACTTAGACTCACACCAGGCAATGTAAGCATGCCAGACCCTGTAATAGGTAAAGGACAAAGACTTCTTCCTAGCCCTAATCATGGTATCAACAACAGAAGCAGCCAACCCCTTTTCCATCAAGATGGAGGTTTCAGCAGCCAAGCCGTTAAAGCCAGCGTTTGTAAATTGGGATGGCGTAGCTGCCCCTGAGTGAGAAGATCTGGATCCTTGGGCAAGACGTACCGGTCTACTGCCAACTGTACGACGTCTGCGAACCAAACTCTTCTTTTCCAACAAGGGGCCACCAGGATGGCTGGTACACGCTCCTGGGCTATCTTGCGCATGACCCTGCCCAGGAGAGGAAACGGAGGGAACACATAAGGAAGCCGAAACTCCGTCCAAGGTATTGCCAGGGCATCCGTGGCGAAGGCCAGAGGATCCTGAGATAGAGAGACAAATCTGGAAAGTTTGTGATTGTGACGGGACGCAAACAAGTCCACGTCCTGCTGACCCCAGCGGTGACACAGGGAGAGAAACACCTGGTTGCTGAGGGACCATTCCCCCAGACGAGATGACCCCCTGCTCAGGGAGTCCGCTCCTGGTTTTCCACTCCCGAAATGTAGACTGCTGAGATGCAGAGAACATGTCGTTCCGCCCAAGACAGAATCGGGGACACTTCCTTGAAGGCTCGCTTGCTCCGAGTCCCTTCCTGATGATTGATGTAGGCAACCGCCGTCTGGTTGTCTGAGCGGATCTGAACAGCCCGACCCTGAAGGTGAGCCGAGAAAGAACCAACTTGATCGCCCTCAGTTCCAGGACATTGATGAGAGCATGGGCCTCCTGGGGGCCCCACCAACCCTGGAACTTTAGGGACTTCCAGAAGCCTCCCCAACCAGTCAGACTGGCATCTGTGGTGACCGTCTCCCAGCACGGGGGCAGGAAGGTCCTGCCCCCCAGAGGGTTCCTTGAGTCCAGCCACCACGAGAGGGACTGCCTGGCCAGAGGAGACAGAGCAAATTCCTGATCCAGGGACGCAGGGTCCCGATCCCAAATTGACAAGAGGTGCAACTGAAGAGGTCTCATGTGAAACTGAGCAAAGGGGACTGCCTCGAAGCAGGACACCATCAGGCCCACCAACTGCATCCCCTGATGGATGGAGGGATGAGGACACGATAGCAGAGCCCGAGTCTGCATCTGAAGGCCCTCCACCTTCTGCTGAGGAAGGAACACCTTGACCTGAGAGGTATCCAGAGTCATGCCCAGAAAGGACCTCACCAAGGACGGGGACAGAGAAGACTTGGGATAGTTGATCACCCAGCCGAAGGACTCTAGAGTGGATATCACCATCTGAGTGTCCTGCTCAGCCTGAGGAAAGGACTTGGCCACAATCAGGATGTCGTCCAGGTAAGGAAGGATGCGTATGCCCTGGTTCCTTAGCCGAGCCATCACCCCCGCCAGTACCTTGGTGAACACCCGAGGCGTCGAGGTGATACCGAAGGGTAGAGCCACAAACTAGTAATGCTGATCCTGCAGCTCGAACCTTAGAAATTTCTGATGACCTGAGAAGATACGCATCCTTGATGTCCACATTGGTCATGAAGCCGCCCGGGCGAAGGGTACTGACAGCAGAGCGCAGCGTCTCCATACGAAAATGCTTGAATCTCACAAATTTGTTGAGGCCCTTCAGATCCAGAATGGGCCTCAGAGAGCCATCCTTTTTGGGGACCATGAAAAGATTAGAATAGTACCCCTGACCCTGTTCTTGATGGGGCACCTGACAAATGACTCCTTACTCTAATAGGCATTGAACTGCCAGAAGCAACCCTTAAGCAGACAGAGGGTTTAAAGACATGCTGGATCTGATGAATCTTAGGGGGGGGCAAACTCTGTCTTGTAACCGGAGGACACTACTTCCTGAATCCACCAGTGTGAGACGGGAAGCCTCCAGACGTGAGCAAAGAGCCGAAGCCGTCCCCCCACCCGGATGGGTGAGGGCGCCCCTTCATGCCTGAGGGGTTTGGGCTTGGAACTCCAGGAGAGACCGGGACGACCACGGGATCTGCCACGGCCCCAAGAATCTCTGCGGCCACTAGAGAGGAGGGAGCCACAGCCTCCTCTGGGAGCACGAAAGGAAGGGAGGGGGACGGAGGACCCCCAAAAGGGCCAAGACTGCCTCTTACGCTAAGGCAGCCTGCCATCCTTGGCTAGAACATCAAGACGCTCCCCAAATAGCAGCAGCCCTGTGAAGGGGAGTCCAGTGAGAGCTTTCTTAGCAGCGGTGTCAGCTGCCCACTGACGTAACCAAACAGAGCGGCGCATAGCCACCAAGAGCACAGAGGCCCTGCCGCACAGCATCATCCATAGCAGTAAGGATAAAGGCCACAAAATCAGAGCAAACCAAGAGAGTCCTATACTCCTCCCCCCTGCTACGATCTGTAGCGCCATCAAGGAGATGATTGAGCAGTTTCTTAAGGGCAATAGCTGTAATGGCAGCCGCACAGGCCGGGCGCAATCCAGCCCCCACACAGGTAAAGGCATGGCAGGCCAACTGATCCATGCACCGGTCCTCACTGTCCCTCAGAGTGGTAGTGTCAGGTGAAGGCATGACCGAAGGAAAGGAAGGGGAAATATTCCCCGAAACACTTACCCCCTCAGAAGCCAGGACAGGAACTCCGCATCCCTAATAGGCTCACCATAAAGCCTATGGCCACCTACCCTTTGTGGAACATTGACTGCGGCTTGGAGCAGCGCTCCAGGAGCACTTGACCCTAGGGCTCTTCTACCCTCACCTGATCTGTCAGCTAAGCTGGGAGGCAGAGAGGGTCCAGAAACAGGTGGAAATAGACGTGCAGGGCCGCAGGCTCAGTTGCCTCGCTCACCTGCGCATAGAGAGAGCCATCTTCTATCTTCGCAGTTTCACTGCAGAGGAAACACTGGGAACTCTATGGTTAATCCCGTTTTTTAGGGGTCCGGGAGATGCCACAGCTTTCTGCAGTACCACTGCGCCACCTTGTGGCGGAATCACCCAACTGTTATGAATACCGAAGCGGGCCCTGCCATGCAATAAACAAAACGTACATCTACGTTGTAATTAATTAACCTGTTTGCTTACTTGCTATCTCAGCGCTGCTTTTATGCCGGTTTCCCGTCCATATTCTGGTCGGTTAGTGCGTTTCTTTAACAAGGGGGTCCTTGGCAGCCCTCTGTAGTAAAGTTAGTTGTAGCGTCTGTTTAGGAGCGCTGTTCGCGCCTTCTTTGCATGTGTCTGCCCCAGTGGCGTCTGTTTATGTCCGTGTGCGCTGTGATCAATTTCGGACTATCTATGTATTAAGTATTGAAGCTATCTTTTTACTGGAATCACACAAGGTATAGTTTAACTGCCCCAACTTTTTCCTTTTTTATTTGTGTGCACCCCCGCCGGATGGACTTATTAAAGGTGGGTGCAAGACAGAATAAATAAAAAGCCCCCAATCATATATTCATGTTAAGGGGCTCTATAACCTTGTAAATACTTCTAGGAGCTGTCTTCCCCATCAAAAAGGGATAGACGTAGGAGTTAACTATAGATTGTGGTTTGGATTTGTTTTTGGATTGTTTTTCTGCTTGGTATTCCTGTTATAGGTATTTTGATTTACCCCAGTTATGCTATTGACTGGCATTGGTTTCTTACAGGATACCATTGTTCTAAACTGTTTAAGCGCCCCCTCACAATCACATACTTGGAACAATTACAACATATTGAAAATGGTGCTAGAATAAAGATAAGGACTAAAAGAATATTTAATTTTCCCCATTTTTCCTTTGAAGCTGAGATTGTTTGTGAGCAATTTTATCCAATTCAGGAGTTGATGCATGTGTTTTTTTTAAATGTAACTTTCCAGGATGTGGTTGGTCTGCTTTAAGGTATGGACCATATGACTGATGCCTCTGTCTTTCTAACCCCTCAAAATTAGTGGAGGATATAGGTAGGTTCAGCAAGTATATGTACCAAAAGAAGAGAAATTGAGAGATAAACTCAAATTATTTGGATGCTACAATTCGGTAAGGGATATCTGCACCACCTGTTTCCAATAATTAAGGAATATCAAGATTTGATTTATTCCTCCTACCGTAATGGTAATTGGTATGCATATTTTATTTATCTAGTGATGGAGAACACGGGTTTGCTGTGGAATAGCGAAGGTGTCACAAGAGACAGTGGAGGAATAGACTGTTGAAGGAGCTTGGTGGGGTTGTATTCTATGCAAGGCTCTTAAAGTGGACCAACACCCAGGGGGGATCGGCCCGGAAATCTATAAGATTCCCGGACCGATCAGATCCCTCCCCGCGGGGCATCCGAAATCGGGATGTCCCGCGGGGAGGAACCCCCCAGGAGGCCCACAATCCTCACCTTACCTGCGATCCAACGGCGCATGCGCGAGACGCGGCCGCGTCTCTCGCTTCCCTCTAGCAGGGCGCGCTCCCGCGCCGGCCGTTTTGTGAATGGCCGGCGCAGGAGCGCTCCCTGTTAGAGGGAAGCGAGAGACGCAGCCAATGACAGTGCTCTGGTATGCGCGTCCAAGCGGCTTTGGACGCGCATACCAGAGCTGCTCTGAGCGCTGTCATTGGCCGGACGAGGTCACGTGGGAGCGGGGAGAGGTGAGTTTTTGCGGCGATCGGGGGGGTTTCAGACAGCGGGGCACCCCCGATCGGGGTGCCCCACCTAAGTGGACCAACACCCAGGATAGTCAAAATCCTGGGTGTTGGTCCACTTTAAATATAATGCTACTAACGTTATTTATTACACATTAACCCCCTCTTTTGCCTTTTGATAAAGGAGCTTTTATTTTTGGTTGAACAGACTGCTGACTAGTGTTGGGCAAACCTGTACCACAAAGTTCGGGTTCTTACCGAACATTGCATCAGCCTGAAGTCTGTGCACGAGTTCTGCGTTTGTCCTGAACCACGAAAAGCTGGTTGATGGGCTACTTGAGCAGCCATCAACCAACTTAATCTAAAGTGTGCAGTAGCAGGAAGCTGTCAAATAGGCTACAGCCGGGGCTTCAGAAAGATGGCTGCCTCTCCCATGAGTGAGGACACTGGCAAATAGAAGTGCTGCCAGCTGCTGCCAGTGTCCTCCCTCATGGGAGCGATGGCCATCTTTCTAAAAGCTAGGCCGTAATCTATTTGACAGTGGAAAGAACGCCAACCTCTGGCAGGCTTGTGGGGCTCAGGTAAGTGTACAATCGCTTTCTGCTGCACACTCTGCATTCGTTTGCGTCCCACCACATCCGCCGCCACAATTCTTTTTCTTCAGTTTCAGGTAGAATCACCCCTTAAAGTTCAGTGGGGACCGTGTTTGGGGTCAGCTCAAGTTCAGGTACCTGAACAGAACTTCGCCCGAACTTGCTGAACCCAAACCTCTAGGGGTTTACCCAACGCTACTGCTGACCTTATGCCCCCTTCACCCTGTGTTTCAGTACCCCACAATTGTTAATGTAGGGCAAATATAGATTGTATGTGACAAATTCAACCTTATAATCTAACCATAGCAAATTAGTAATACTTGCCCCTAAAGATTGGTTGTTACTCCGCCAACTAGAAACTTTTATATAACCTTGCTATACTACATTTGGGACATTCAAGTGCAAACATCAAAGGAAAACCTAGTGTTTAGAATACAAAGTCATATTTCAACTGCCAGATGTGAGAGCAAAATCCTTTCCCTGTAATGTAAGGAGCCCTCTGCCAAGTGTTGCTCATTTCACGCTGGCTGTGCTATATTCATGCCAGGCAAACATTTATCATTCTGCCCGAAGAGTATATGGAAGTAGAACAATATAGCAGGGCAGTCTGCTTGTTCTTTTGCTCTTGTCTAATGTAGCTCAATTTACATTTCACACTACATCGTTTAGTTGACAACCCACTACTTTACAAGCAGATATGTATTAAAAAAACAGGTATAGTAATAACTTAAGAGCAGTGGAAGTGTTCTCAGTCAAAACCTATATGCAGGATACTATATGAATCAATGGAGTATTTTTTGTTTTTTACATACCGGTATATATTTTTGAAAAAAAAAAGCCACAATAAAGCTACACAAGTTAGAATGCTATTTGCTGTTTAGAGTTACTGCACCCCATTGATCATTGTATTGTGTTATTGAATGAAGGTCAAGTTTACTGATTTATTGAGGATGCAATTTTCTATGCTTTGTTAGCATGGGAAAGATGATAAATTCACAAATCAGGGCAGCTAGGGTAGATTTCTGTTAGTCTCTGTCTGTTTAAAGAAAAAAACTCTACTTGCCTTCCTGCCCACAGTCTTGGTCTTACTAGTCCTCCTTGAGTCCTGAGGACTTCAGCTACCATGTTTCTATGCCATTAGCTCTGATCCTAATAGTGTGCTCCACTTCCAGCTTTGCTGCACGCCCTCGCTGCCAGTCACATGAAAGCAGGCTCCTTAATTGGCAGTAGGGGCTGCATTCTACAAGTACCTGCCGGTCAGGGGCTGACAGGTCATTGGGAGCACAGAGAGAATTTTTTAGGGCCCCTTGGGCTGGGTGTAGCCACTAGCCTACTGTTTGCCTCACCAGGAGCCTCTATACTGCTTCTTCATTCATACCTGTACACTCCCTGCTTCTCAAGGTTCCCCTAGCCCATCTGCCCCTTAACTGGCCCTATTCCCCAGCCAGGACACCCCAGCTTATGTTCTGTCCCTGCAATGCTATAGCCACAGTGTCATGACTGTGGATAGCCATACCCACTTCTGCCACAGCATCTGTCCCTACAATACTATAGCTCCAGTACCATCAGTTATCACATATCCACCCTGCCTGTGATCTGTTCCAATGCTATGGCATCAGCCAATAAACACACCTATTGCTAGCAGGGTTATACAAGCCTGGTAAGGTGTTTTTAGTAACTTTTTTTACATCGCCTGGACAGTGCATTCAAAGTGAAAGTCCAGACAACCCCCCACTGGCACTAAGCAGAGTTTGGAGTTTTAATTTAAAAAAAAACTTACCCACTTGTAGCTGGCCACCCAATACCATTGCCGATCTTGGTGGTTGTGCTGCTGCTGCACTAATTGGCTAACTAACCAGTGTCAGTAAGGCCAATTAGAAGCCAGAAGTGCTACTGCACTGCACTGAACTGTGACTGGCCAAGCCAAAGTTGAGTCTTTTTTTTTCTTTGCTTTAATACACCAAACTGGGCTACTAACTTTGTGACAGTTTGCAGCTCACACACAATATGGAGGAAACAATATTGCCCTAGAATTGCCCTATTGCAGGGGGTTTGCTTTAAAAATATTGGATATTTCTCCCACTTTAAAGTGTATTGTATTGAATATGCTCAGAAGCTTCAGGCTGACTTGGACATTTTGAGTGTCAGGACATCCATTTGGCAAATTAAATTCAATGTAAATAAATGTAAAGTAAGGCACTTGGGATGTAATAATCTGCAGGCCACATATGCTCTCGAGGGAGTAAAGCTGGGAGAGTCACTTGTTAAGATGGAATTGGAGGTACTGGTAGACTACAGGCTAAATAACAGCATGCAATGTCAAGCAGCTGCTTCCAAGGCCACCAAGATATTTGCATGTATTAAAAGAGGTATGGAATCATAGGATAGGAATAGGTTAATATTTCCTCTTTAAAAGGCACTGGTGCACCCTTATCTAAAATCTGTTATCTAGTTTTGGGCACCAGTTCATAAAAAGGATGCCCTGATTATGGAAAGGGTGCAGAGAAGAACATCATTAACTTGAATATATTAATGACCAATACCATAAGAAGTATAAATCTGTGAATAACCTCTCACAAAAGCTTGATACAGCATCAACAGTTTTTGGGTCAAAACACGATTAGATGTTTTTAGCAGAAGCTAAGATTAACAGTGATTATTGGCTGTTATCTGTAAATATTAAAAAAATATCTTTCACCAACCCTGTCCCTTGGAACAATGGCCATTGTTCGCGAAAATTTGTAGAGACTCGCAAAATCATTTGGACAAGGTCTGAGGTCCTCTGCAACTAATCCTATGTTATAGGGAAAGGAAGTGGTAACTTTTTTTATTTAAATTTTTTAGTTGTGTGGACCTGGTTAGATGAGTATCCCTGCTATAGCTTATCCTAGTCCCCAACGGGAACATCCATGAAGTGAAAAATATTATAACCGGCAGCTCCAGCATTATATACTGGTATTTCCTATATGTAATGAGGCTTCTCCTTTCACTCTAAAATACATTACTTAGTTAAATGATAGGGCACTGTAGGCTTTCTTTCAGAACAAAAAAAGTAGAACTATTAAATTAGTCAACAATAATTAAAGGGCTTTTTCGTGCAGAAGGTTAAAACAATAAGGAGTTTACCTTGGCAAGCACTCCTCCAGCGCCGTGTCTCCTTTCAGCTCGGCACTGTGAATGAGGAACTGCACATCCTTATCTGACTCCAGTGCCATCCTGCCAATGTGGACCACCAATACTAGCTTGAGCAGCTAGTACAGACTGGGTTGGCGTCTGCACCTGGCAAACCTGGGCAGATGCCAGGGCCCACTGTGCCATTGGAGGCCCACTTCAGTTCATCATTTCCTTTTATTTTTTAGGGCAGGGCATACTGGGGAAGAATGGTGTCAATTTATGAATCCCAGAGTGGGGGAAGGGCTGGTTAGCTTTGCCTAAAATATCACTTTAAATAATCAATTAGTTGCCAAAGCAAGGGTAAAATACAATTCTGTGAGTACTCACCTGTAGAATTGTTTTTGTAGTATACAGCACATCCTGTTTCACTAAATTCTTTACGTCTGGGTTATCCGCCATAAGGTGGCACAGTGGACTGCAGAAAACACTTGTGGCATCTCCCGGCCCTATAAAAGGCCAGGAACCTCCCACAAATTCCCAGTGTTTCCAGCAGTTAGACAAGAAGCCGGGAGAATAATAATGAAGGAAACCCCAAACAAACATTCAAACAAATCACCATACAGAGGTAACCAAGAACAATGATAACAAGCGAGGGATGAAACAGGACGTGCTGTATACTACAAAAACAATTCTACAGGTGAGTACTCACAGAATTGTATTTTTCCAAGTATACAGCACATCCTGTTTCACTAAATTCTTTACGTCTGGGACATCCAAAAGCAGTGTCCGTAAAGTAGGGTGGGATCCCCAAAGCGCAATGGCCGGCAGATTAAACCACTGCCGCCTGAAGAACCTTGCGGCCAACAGCAGCATCAGCTGAGGCCCTAACATCAACCTTGTAAAACTTAGAAAAAGTATGAACAGAAGATCAAGTTGCGGCCATACAAACTTGTTCAACAGAAGCCTGGTGCTGAAAAGCCCAAGAGACACCAATAGCACGAGTAGAATGAGCAGTAAGGCGGAAGGGAGGTTCCTTCCCCTTAGCAGAATAGGCTTGCACAACCGCCTGACGGATCCACTTGCTGATAGTGGATTTAGCCGGAGGCAAACCCTTCCTAGGTCCAAAAGGGAGAACAAAAAGAGCATCAGTCTTCCTGAATGATTCACTAGCAACCAAATAAAACTTCAGAACCCTGACCACATCCAAAGAATGCAGTGTCCGCTCCTTGGGATTAGCAGGATTAGGACACAAGGAAGGCAAGACAATGTCCTGATTGAGATGAAAAGCAGACACAACCTTAGGCAAGAAATCTGGCTTAAACCGAAACACCACCTTGTCCTGGTGTCGCTCAAAATAAGAAGGTTTGATGAAAAGCGCTGCCAACTCAGAAACATGCTTGACAGAACTGATAGCCACCAAAACAGCTACCTTAAGAGTCAAAATGGGCAAAGCGGCCTCACGGAGAGGCTCAAAGGGACGACCCTGCAGAGCAGATAATACCAGATTCAGATCCCAAACTGGTAACATAGGCTTACGTGGTGGACGCACGTGAGAAACCCCCTGGGAAAAAGTCTTAACCAAAGATGATTGGCAAAAGATCTTTGGAAAAAAATTGCCAGAGCTGAAACATGACCTTTGAGGGTACTAAGTTGAAGGCCCAAGTCCAAACCATGTTGCAAAAATTCCAGAATCCTGGGAATAGAAAACACCCGACAGGGAAGAGATTGGGACTCACACCAGGCAATGTAAGCATGCCAGACCCTGTAGTAGATAAAGGACGAGGATTTCTTCCTAGCCCTAATCATGGTATCAACAACAGAGGCAGGCAACCCCTTTCCATCAAGATGGAGGTTTCAGCAGCCAAGCCGTCAAAGCCAGCATTTGTAAATTGGGATGGCACAGCTGCCCCTGAGTGAGCAGGTCTGAATCCTTGGGCAGGACGTACTGATCTACTGCCAATTGCACGATGTCTGCGAACCACACCCTTCTTGGCCAACAGGGGGCCACCTGAATGGCTGGCACCCCTTCCTGGGCTATCTTGCGCAGCACCCTGCCCAGCAGAGGAAACGGAGGGAACACATGGAGGAGCCGAAACCCCTTCCAAGGCATTGCTAGCACATCCGTGGCAAAGGCCCGAGGGTCCTGTGACAGAGAGACAAAAAATGGAAGCTTGTGATTGTGACGGGACGCAAACAGATCCACATCCAGCAGACCCCACGGACGGCACAGGGAGCGAAACACCCTGCTGCTGAGGGACCACTCCCCCAGCCGAGACATCCCCCTGCTAAAGGAGTCTGACTCCTCCAGGTTTTCCACTCCCGGGATGTAAACTGCCGATATACAGGGGACATTCTCTTCCGCCCCGGGACAGTATCAGGGACCCTTCCTTGAGGGCTCGCTTGCTCCGAGTCCCACCCTGATGATTGATGTAGGCAACCGCCGTCTGGTTGTCCGAGTGTTTTTGAACAGCCCGACCCCAAAGGTGTGGGGTCAACTGGAAGAGAACCAACCTTATCGCCCGCAGTTCCAGAATGTTGATGGGAGCATGGGCCTCCTGAGGGCCCCACTGACCATGGAACCTCAGAGACTCCCAAAAGCCCCCCCAACCTGTCAGACTGGCATCTGTGGTGACAGTCTCCCAGCACGGGGGCAGAAAAGTCCTGCCCACTAGAAGATTCCTTGAGTCCAGCCACCACGAGAGGGACTGACTGACCAGAGGGGACAGAGCAAATTCCTGATCCAAGGACACAGGGTCCCGATCCCACACTGACAAGAGGTGCAGCTGAAGAGGTCTCATGTGAAATTGAGCATAGGGAACCGCCTCGAAGCATGACACCATCAGGCCCACCAACTGCATCCCCTGCCGAATGGAGGGATGAGGACAAGAAAGTAGAAACCGTGCCTGCGTCTGCAGGCTCTCCACCTTCTGCTGAGGCAGAAAAACCTTGACCTGAGGTGTATCCAGAGTCATGCCCAGAAAGGACCTCACCAAGGATGGAGACAGTGAAGACTTGGGATGGTTGATCACCCAACCGAAGGACTCGAGTGTGGAGACCACCATCTGGGTATCCAGCTCGGCTTGATGGAAGGACTGAGACGCAATCAGAATGTCATCCAGATAAGAAAGGATACGTATGCCCTGAGATCTCAACAGAGCCATCGCCCCCGCCAGCACCTTGGTGAAGACCCGAGGAGTCGAGGTAAGACCGAACGGTAAGGCCACAAATTGGTAGTTCTGATCCTCCAGAGCGAACCTGAGAAATCTCTGATGACCTGGAAAGATTGGAACATGAAGGTAAGCATCTTTGATGTCCACAGAAGTCATGAAGTCGCCCGGCCGCAGGGTACTGACCGCCGGGTGTGGGGTCAACTGGAAGAGAACCAACCTTATCGCCCGCAGTTCCAGAATGTTGATGGGAGCATGGGCCTCCTGAGGGCCCCACTGACCATGGAACCTCAGAGACTCCCAAAAGCCCCCCCAACCTGTCAGACTGGCATCTGTGGTGACAGTCTCCCAGCACGGGGGCAGAAAAGTCCTGCCCACTAGAAGATTCCTTGAGTCCAGCCACCACGAGAGGGACTGACTGACCAGAGGGGACAGAGCAAATTCCTGATCCAAGGACACAGGGTCCCGATCCCACACTGACAAGAGGTGCAGCTGAAGAGGTCTCATGTGAAATTGAGCATAGGGAACCGCCTCGAAGCATGACACCATCAGGCCCACGAACTGCATCCCCTGCCGAATGGAGGGATGAGGACAAGAAAGTAGAAACCGTGCCTGCGTCTGCAGGCTCTCCACCTTCTGCTGAGGCAGAAAAACCTTGACCTGAGATGTATCCAGAGTCATGCCCAGAAAGGACCTCACCAAGGATGGAGACAGTGAAGACTTGGGATGGTTGATCACCCAACCGAAGGACTCGAGTGTGGAGACCACCATCTGGGTATCCAGCTCGGCTTGATGGAAGGACTGAGACGCAATCAGAATGTCGTCCAGATAAGAAAGGATACGTATGCCCTGAGATCTCAACAGAGCCATCGCCCCCGCCAGCACCTTGGTGAAGACCCGAGGAGTCGAGGTAAGACCGAACGGTAAGGCCACAAATTGGTAGTTCTGATCCTCCAGAGCGAACCTGAGAAATCTCTGATGACCTGGAAAGATTGGAACATGAAGGTAAGCATCTTTGATGTCCACAGAAGTCATGAAGTCGCCCGGCCGCAGGGTACTGACCGCCGAGCGCAGAGACTCCATGCGAAAATGCTTGAACATGACAAAATAGTTGAGACGCTTCAAATCCAGGATGGGCCTCAGGGACCCATCCTTTTTGGGCACCGGAGTAGAAGCCTCTGCCCCTTTCCCGGAAGGGCACCGGGCAGATGACACCCAATTCCAAAAGGCTTTAGACCGCAAGCCCTGAGCTGACAGTGAGTTTTGAGCCATCCGGGATCTGATGAATCTTGGGAGTGGCCAGGCTGCAAACTCTATCTTGTACACCTAGGACACCACCTCCTGAATCCACCGATCTGAGACGCGCAGTCTCCAGACGTGAGCAAAGAGCCGAAGCCCAGTAAAGGGGAATCCAGTGAGAGCCTTCTTAGCAGCATTATCAGCCGCCCACTGACGCAGCCAAAGTCTTACCACACATCCTGACCGCATCATCCATAGCAGAAAGAATAAATGCAACAAATACATAGCAAAGCAGGAGGGATCTATACTTCTCCCCCCTATTGGCATCCAAGGCATTATCCAGGAGGCACTTGAGCAGCCCTTTAATAGCAAGAGCCGTGATGGCAGAAGCGCACACAGGGCGCAGCGCAGTCCCTGTACAAGCAAATGCGTGACAGGCCAGCTGATCCACACGCCGGTCCTCACCATCCCTCAGAGTAGAAGTGTCAGGGGAATGCATGACTGAGGTATTGGACAACCCAAGCAGGGAAGCATCCACCTCGGGGGGACACGACCAGCGCTTAACCACATCAGCAGGGAAGGAATACCTCCTGTCCCAACTCTTGGGCACCGCGGGCAATCTGCTAGGATGTTCCCACTCCTTGAGCACCAAATTATTAAAGTAGTTCTGCTCAGGGAACTCCAAGCGTTGTTTAACAGTGTGAAAAAGCTCACCCTGCTGCTTTTTAGACGGCACAGGAGGGGTAATACATAGCACTTCAAAAATGTGAGCCAACAGCCTATCAGTATCCTCGGGAGACCATGGATCTTCTCCAGAAGGAGACCCAGTACCGCCATAAACCCCCTGCCGTTCCTCAGAGGAATCAGAATCAGAGAAAAGTTCCCCCTCTTCTAGGGGGTAAAGGCCAGGGAAAGAATAATGTCCCTCATCCTCCTCAGGAAAAAGGGAAACAGCGGGAGTTAAATGCCGCTTCATGCCAGAAGCCTTACGGGGGCAGGCCCAGTAATATGCCTTTCCAGGCTGGCCACCCGCAAAGCCAAGTCATAATGTGATTCCCCACTAGCATGTCCCTCACTAGGGGTCAAATGCAGGCGTGGGAGGGTAGGTGCTGTAGAAGGGGGCGCAGAGCTGGGCAGTGTAGCAGGCAACCCAGTCTGCAGCGCAAGTACTTTCTGGGAGCAGGGCACTCACAGGGGATACCCCACACGCGGCACACAGGAACCCCAAGCACATTATCCCCGGAAGCCTCCATATGGTGATTAGCATAGGCCCAATGGCCAGTATAGGGTTAAGGCTAGCAAGAGCCACCCGGGATGCCCCTCCAACCAGGGATGCCCAGACGCCCGCTAGGGAAGGTGGGAGATAAAAGGGCCGGGAGAAACCACAGTCAAAGTTATCCCGCCTGAAAGACATAATAAAAATACATCCGCCGCAGCGGACCTGGAAGGGCGGGCCACGGAGGTATGACGCATAAAGCGTCATCCGCGGGACCCGGCCCCCTGAAGAGCGCAAACTCGCCGGTCACATGACCCACCAGCGGCATGATAGCGCAGTGAATCGCCGCAGCTCATATCGCCGCCCGCCGCGGAGCGCCGTACAAAGCGACACGGCGGCGAGCGCACATCAAGACAGTGACAAAGCACAGCTAAACAAGTCAAACACCTCTCAGGGCACCACCGCCTACCCCCCCCCTCCCCTGGAGAAGTCCCTAAGGAGAGAACGAGGGGGAGAGAGCAGCGGCAGGGGCGCCCAAGACAGACGTTGGGAGGGAGTGGGGGGGGGGGAAGTGCACAAAATATTCCTGATAGCAGGGAAGGGCATCCCAAAAAAGGCTCACCATAAGCCTGAACCGACTACCCTTCTATGGTACAGGGATTGCGGTTGGAGCAGCGCTCCCCGAGCACCTGACCCTGGTGCCGTCCTACCTTCACCCAAACCAGTCAGCCGGGGCTGGGAGGCAGTGGGTCCAGAACGGGTGGAAATAGTCCTGCAGGGCCGCAGGCTGGTAAGCCCCGCTCGCCTGCACAATATAGAGAGCCATCTTCTATCTTCACAGTCCAGACTGCAGAAGGAAACTGGGAATTTGTGGGAGATTCCTGGCCATTTATAGGGCCGGGAGATGCCACAAGTCTTTTCTGCAGTCCACTGCGCCACCTTGTGGCGGATAACCCAGACGTAAAGAATTTAGTGAAACAGGACATGCTGTATACTTGGAAAATCTGGATGGCATAACTTGCAACGAAGAGTTGTATGAACGGGGGTATGTTTTTACTAAAGACCAAGCTACTAGTGATGAGCCAACCCGTAGAAGTTTGTGTTCAGAAGTCTGGTTCCGGGGACCCAAACCCCATCGAAGTCAATGGGACCCGAACTTGGGGGCCCAAAATGGCTGTAAAATGGGGGTAGTAAGGGGTAGAGGGCTGCAAATTGTATGTAACACCAGGGCGATTTCCATGTACAAGATGGGTTAGGTAAAGTACTCAAAATAATAACCAAAAAATTAGAGAATATATAAAAATCTGTTTATTCTGGTGATCGGAGGGGGGGGGGGGGGGCATTTCCAAAGATAATTGTTCATTTTTATGCACTTTGATAGACAGGTGGCTTATATACTGAGGAATAGCTAGGGACAAAGAAACCTCTGCAATCAAATTGGACACAGATGTGTTAAATGCCCACTGAGTACACTTCAATAGGATACAGATCAGATTGGGCACAGATTGAGCACAGATCAGATTGGTTACAGCTGTTTTAATTCAGATCAGATTGAGCACAGTTGTATTAAATCTGATTACATTTGTAATAAATCTGATCAGATTGGGCACAGTTGTAATAAATCAAATCAGATTGGCCACAGATTTGCCACGGATCCGCTGTTGATTCAAAATTTGCCCCAGCAGATGCTGCCTGTCCTCGTCTGTAGTACAATAAGGACAAGAGGCAGATATGCTTCTATGTTCCTCCCTATCTGTCCTTCACTGATGCCGTCCACTCTCCCTACCTAGGTGCCCTAAAAAGGGACAGATTTACCTCACTTTCCCTCAAACCAGCAGCCTCCTCTCCCTACCTATCTGTCCTGAAAAGGACATTTCTGTTCTTTTTCTTTTAAACTGTCCCTCACTCTAGCAGCAGTAACCTCTCCCTGTCTACTCAGCACTGTAATGATGCAGGGACGCTTGACCCCCGCTTTTTATACAGCGAATCACAGCCATGCCCAGTATGGTTGTTAGAGCCTGAAAGCTGGTTAATTGGCTTAATTAAGCACACATCTATCCTAAGATTAAGCACACATCTATCCTAAGATAAAGAGAACATACAGTTACATGGCAGACTAGATGGAGCATATGTTCTCCTTCTGCCACCAACCTTCTATGTTTCCATCATTAAGCCCTGGCGAAACTTGAACACACACTTCAGAAAGAATTCTGTGTTTTGGTTCGGTGGCCTGAGCATGCAAAGTTCGGAATGAACCCAAACTTTGTGGCTCAGACTCACTTAACACATACTAGCTATCTAGATAGATAGCTAGATATTTCACATTTTTGGATCTAAGAAATTTAATGATGGTTAGGATTTCATGGGTTGGTTTAGACATTGTTATATCTGAGGATTAGCCGGGGAGGCTGATTCATCATTAGCGGCAGGTAGCGACGGATGAGCGTCTGTAGCAGGCATTTTCCGAGTGCCCGCTAGTAGTCGCAGTGCTCAGCCGTGGGTCGCTACTTTATAGCGACTCAGTCGCTGTTCAGTAGTGTTGAATACATTGTGAGGAGTCACTATTTGACCAGTACAGCGCTGTATGGGAGCGGATGTTAGTGACTGCTCATAGCGACCGACTCACACCATAGCCTCGATTCAAAGACACATTCGTCCGGGCTTCCGTAGCTGTCTGTGAAAGTTTTGGTGGGTGTTAGTCTTTTTTTTGCTTTTTTTCGTCCATTTGTGTATATGCTCTTTTGATGAACGGAAGCAAATCGGAACATTTCCAAACAAAATCGGAAATTTTCCGTTCGTTCAGATAACTTCCGTTGTTGGGATGGTTTCTGTCTGATTCAGAGAGCTGATATCCGATGGATCACCACCCTATAAATCCGTTTCATTTCCGATCCACTTACGAGACCTTTGAGGGCTCGGATTGCTATTGTTGAACATGTTTTGCGGCTATGTGGAGGAGTCTGCGCGCCTTTAGCACCAAGGCATTGCATGTATCAGCATGGCCGAGGCCATAAATTGTATAGCAATGCATACCTGAATCAATACATTTCATGTATGCCTTATAGATGCATTTTAATGCTGACCTAAATTAGTCCTTAGCATGTAAACATTTATTTTCCCACACATCCATATAATTGCTATATTTTTTTAGACTTATGTCCTTTGTGAATTATATTAGGATTGTTGAACTTGAATCTTAATTTGTTGTAGGAGTTATTGTTTTAGTTGGTTACCTTTGCTTTGTGTAATTATTTTAGATTTGGTTGCAGGAACCGCAAGATGTGCCACTCGCCCTTGCTCCTGATGCCCGTTCTTTGCCTGCAGAATGCGGGCCAGGGGTTCTCTAATCGGGCACTATGCAAAACCCGGCCCGTGGTGGCAAGGGGCCTCTGGCTTTTGAAGTCCAGATTTAGGTGTTTGGACCATACGGGGGGGGGGGGGGCACTGCAGTATGACCCCAACAAGGTTATACCAAAATTTTAATTTACGTTTTTTAACAGTGACCACACATGCCAGAGTGGCACAACTGAGTGTCAGGGTCCTTCAGTTGGTGGGCGAGATGCAGGAGCTGCGCAACCCGTTGGGGACCACAGATGAAGAATAATGTTCAGTTGCCTGCCATTGCTATGTATTTTGTTTTTTATAGTTAGTACATTTTCAAAATTTTTTAAAATTGTATATTTTATGATGGTATAAAAAAAAATGTTACAATGCCATTTCATTTACAAAATACATTAACACAAAACTAATGGGCCCAGAAATATTTAAAGATCACATGACCGAGAAGTGATTTGGGTAAGTTTTAGGAGGCTAAAATGGAAGAAGAACCTAACCGAGAAGTGGTTTGGGTGAGCTTTAAGGGTCCAAAAGGGAAGATGGAGGATAGTGCTAAGTGGTTTGGGTGAGCTTTAAGGGTCCAAAAGGGAAGATGGAGGAGAGTGCTAAGTGATTTAGCTAAACATTGTAGTAGAAGTGAGGGTGGCAAATATATAGGCAAGCACTTTAATGAGTTAAGTTTGTAGTGCGCAGGCGCAAGATGGTAAGGATTTCCGTCTGGACGAATATTTATTGAAAAAGGGAAACAGAATCGAACGGGAAACGTAAAGGATTCGTTGGAGGATACAATGGGAAAAGGGCAAAAATGAAAGCCTACGTTGTAACATGTGAAAATGAAACGGAAAAGTCTGGATGGAAAATGACATCCTCGTAATTCGTAATCTGCCGTACTAACGGACGGAAACTTTACAGAAGGTTTTCAATGCATGCATTGAATCGCTCGAACGCTCATACGAGAACGGAAACATTTCACAAAAAAAACAGATCGGCACGAAAACTGACGTTTTTTTGTGTCTCTCTGAATTGAGGCTCATATTCAGGAAAAAAAAGCCTCCCAAATCTCTGGCACTGAAAAATACTTGTTTGAAGCCCAGAGAGCAGGAGGCGGTGTGTTTAAAGTCTGTTTTCAAGCATCTATCAACTAGTAACAAAACAAAAACATATGGAATTACATTGTAACAACATTGTAACATGAACACTTTAATGCCAGACCTGTAATGTCATTTCTGAAGAAATATTTAAAAAATGTAAAAAATGTGAAAAAACAGCTTTTTCAGTGCCAGAAGAGGTCACAGAATTATATGTGATTTTGGGGAAAAATAAAAAAAAAACTTGTTTAAAGAGAAGAAAAGGTTCATCCATTGAAATGTATGGGGGAGCGACAGGTAGCGAGAGGTCATACCTGGCGCTGTGCAAGGCTGAACGCTGGGCTGTTCGCAGAGGCTTTGAAAATGATGAATCAGACGCTACATGGCGCTATCCCAGTCGCTAAACAGATTCTGCTTGATAAATGTGGAATTGCGTGCTGTGTCCGGCGTTGACCAGTCGCTATCTGTCGCTACCTGTCATTAACCAGGCGCTACCTGACGCTATCCTTTCTTAAATAACCCCCTATGTCTCTGTTATATATTCAAGGTTTTAGTAGGCATTAGGGCCACTATCAGAGTAGTACAGGCAAAAAAATGCATAGGTATATTTTTTGTGCTTTAAAACTGTTTTTTTATAACATTGGAAATGTTGTCTTACAATGCCCATACTGGATGAAAGTGCTAAACAGAGCTATACAGAAAGCATAGCATGATGTGAATGACAAGGACGTGGTCAGACTTCCTAAAGATCTGTGGTTTCATTATATTCTGTAATTACGGTTTTGTGATATATGTACACATAGTACTTCCCTGTTCCCTGAAACATTTCCTGAGAAAAAACAAGCCAGCTTTAGGGGCCTGAATAAAAATGTCGTTATAGCTGTTCTAAAATGATTGGTTGGCTGAGAGACTGAAGCAAACTCTAAAGGCGATACCAGTAGCAGTCAACCTAAATTCCTTACCCTCCTGACTTTCTTGTTTTTAACATGGGTGCTGACAGCATATTCAAACACAACAAATGATTGTTGCATAGACAGGATTTCTTCTGCAAACAAAGTGGTTTGTTATTCAATACATGTTACAAAAACAAAGCTCATATAGCGCATATGAAATTAAGAAAACATAGGAGAGTTGCATTTGATTTCTTACCAGCAAATATATTTGATGTATCATGAACGCCTCACTAGACAATTTGAAATGAACTCTAGCTATCTCTGTAAGTAACTAAAAGTAAATAGATTTTAGTTCCCCTCTGTAAAATATGTTTTATTTGGGGGCACAGACATTTATAGATAATGTAGCTTACTATGATATACACTGGGAATAGCAAAACTATAGTAGCCCCTCTTAGTGCAAATATCCCATTTACTTACCCACTACCAGCACTAATCCACTACTCAATTCCATTAACATCTGTTAATGGAATTTCCCAGAAGAGTCTACAGCCTACAGCCTTTGCATGGTCCATTTTGCACGGAAAGTGAGCGTTGGATACTCGACTACTATATAATACGTCTGAGCTACAATGACATCCAAATAACGCAGCAACCGTTCCTTCAGATGAACTGGCGTGGGGGTGACAACTTCTAACTATCTTGAGTTTGAGTTAGGATGATAAATCTGCTAACTCTTGCAACTAGAAACCCAACATTGAGGTGTTGGCTTGAAACAGAATGGACAAGTGATCTGCCCCTTGAGTTTACTTATGATGAGGCCGTCATCAAGGTTCTCATAGAGGGAATTCAGGAGTCTTAATACCAACAACCATTGCATAGTGACCTTTGTTCTCCAAGACCTAGTCTACAGAGTTAGCTGTCAAAGCAACTGTAAATCAGGGTATCATATTGGACGGATTCAGAGGTTTACCCCGGTTCCTCTTTCCTGCTCAGGAAGTTTACCTGGATGTTTTCTGCTGGGAAAATTCCACCATAGTATCTTGGTTGCCTCTCCAGTTGCCGTTCTGCTTCTGATCCAACAATGTGCAAGTTAGCAGCTAAGTAGGTGAAGGGCCTGTGTTCTTCCTAAAATGTTGTAAAAACACTCTACCTTCTATATGTTTCTTCACATCCATAAAGACTTCATTACACCAAGATTGTGAACCTCTCCAGCCTCTTGTAACATAACAGAAATTCTTTCACCTTTTCTGCCATTGATTATGCCCTAATAAATTTGAAGTTTCCTCGGCATCCTTGTGTCTAAATTGTAAGCTCTTTTGTATCCTCCAGTATACCCTAATAGACTAAATACTCACTTTCTGTATTGACCATCATAACCCAGCAAATTGTAAGCTCTTCTAGACTCCGTTGTACAGATGTTTAGTAAGAGCAAATCTAAAAGTCTCCAGGGAGGCTGATTCACTCATCCCATCATCCCATCATGATCCCACGGCGCATGTGTGAGCTGCAAGCAGCCTTCTGTATGTCTCAGCTGCAACCAGCCTTCTGTATGTTCTGTTAGAACAGAAGTTATTAAAACTTTTCCACCTTCTATTAAACCCTTTGTGTCTTTACATTTTGTGTATGCCCTCCGTTATACCCTTATAGACTATGAGCTCTTCCACTTTCTGTATTGTCCCTGATAACCAAGCAACTTATAAGCTCTTCTAGACTCCTTTATACAGATGTCTGGTACAAAAAAAATTTAGAAGCCCAAGTCTAAAAGACCCCAAGGAGGCCAATTGGCTCATCCTGATCGCACGGCACAGATGTAAGCTGCAACTCAAGATGGCGGTGCCCATATCCTAGAGTCCTGAACAGAGTTGCAGCCTGGTGGGGGAAAGAATAATAAGTAAGTGACTAAAAACTTAAAATATATTAATTTTAGATGCTGGGGAATAGTTTTTTAAGGGTTTGGGCTTTTCATTAAAAGACGCTGAAGGTGCGGTTTAAGTTTGGCTGTCCACTATAGGAGCAGTACTCAGGAGGAATGCAAGCAGCATAAAGGGACACAGTAATCCTTTTCTTGTCTTCCTGGGGGAGAGTAGGTGAGTACTTTTGGACTTCTTAAAGAGGGACAGCGGACCAAAAATAAAAAGAGGTCGATTGCTCCTCCATCGACTCCTACTTACCTATTGGATGTCTGCTGCCTGCTGAAATGACATCCGGCTGCTTCAGGGCCCAATCCTCATCCGCTTAGCCGTCTGATAATGACAAGCATGGCCTTAGCCATCAATGTCCCATGGCGATCTTGCAGCTCAGCGAAGTCTTGCGGGATTTCGGGCCATTGAATCCCATTCATGGGCACTGCACAGGTGCAAGATCAGGAGCCACGCGCAGTGCCAGATGGGACACAAGATGGCATCATCCGTTGGAAGGTCGCCTGGAAACCGAGGGACCTAGAGGATGGATCCCTTGGTGAGGTGAGTAAATAATGCCCTAAGGTAAAACCAGAGCGGGGGGGGAGCAGATTGGTGAGGCTTGGGGGAGGTTTTAACCTCCCCTGATGTTCCTCTTTAAGGGATCTCCTTACATCCTTCTCTATGTAGGGCTAAATCTGCATGACACTGAATCACATTTTTAGCTGCTGATTCAAAATAATCTTTAATAAGAGCTACATTTCTGTCTCAGAATTACCTTGCAGGAACCATTCATAATTTACAGCATTTGAAATGTTTTTTCTCTTCTCTTGTTGTTAGGGAAACTGTAGAGAACAGAACAGGCTGAACGCAGTATGCCGAGACGCTAAATCAACATATGACACGATGGAGGCAAGCTGAGTCTTCACTTGCTGCTCACAGTTGTCCATGGCAACAAGAGGAAATATTTAAACAGCTATGACTAGTGATAGCTGGAGACTAGTAACTAGAGAGAGTATAAAAAAAAAAAAAGCTCATAAATGTTTACAGTTAAACTCTGCTAAAAGCATTTATTTGCCACTTTCTCTGGTTCTCTGTGCTCCCGTGTATATGGCTTTGTGGTTTGACCATTGAGATAAATAGTGAGGCTGTGACATTACAGCCTGATGTCAAATTTATTTTAATTAGCTTTTTCTTTGCTGTCTGTGTCCTGGTTGTAGAGTACTAGCCTCACGTCCTGACGACAGTGACCATACAGGGGAATTATGGGGGGCCACAGAGGCTGGCCCCTGCACCCTGTTCTACAAGCCCCCATAGATGGTCCCCGGGCTGGTTATGCTGGGTAGGGGAAACCTCATGCCATTTTTTGGGGGGATTTTTAAGGGTTTTTAACCCTTAAAATTCCCCAAAAATGCCCCGACCCCATTTTTTTTATGTAACCCTTTATAGTGTGGATAGTAGTTGTATTTTATTTGTAAATGTTACAAAGTGCTCGTTTCAGCTTGAGGAGGGTCTCCTGGGCAGGAACAGGGGCTACTGATACATATGTGGTACCTTTGAAATCAGGAGAAATGGGGCTGTTTTTAATTTAAAATGAATGAGACCATTTTAAAAAAATGTTTTATTTCTAGTTTTTTTAACTTAATAATATTTAAAAAAGTGGAACAATTACAATTTTTTAGACATTTCACATTAAAGCCTAAAAAAAATTTAAATTTTCCTGGAAATTCCTGCAAAAAACAGTTAAACATAGCGCAAAGCGTGAAAAATGATCTGTCAACAGGGGGTGACAAAATCTCAAATAGGCTGGCAGGTAAAAGTACCTATGCATGTTGGGTTTTGTTCTGCACAAGGGACCTTGCACTTTCAGATTTAGCTTGTTTTTTCTTTATTGCATATTGATATTTTAGGAAAATGTGTTTTTATTCTGCTTTTTTATACATTTTTTAGGGAAACCCTGTGCAACCTCCGAATTCTTCAAGGGCTTGCTTCCAGAAAGATGAGCCCACTACAACAAGCTGGGTACGCTTAGAAAGCTTAACATGTGTACTTAGTGAATATATGGTTTGTGGGGGTATTCCAAATGTTATCCGTTACACGCATGTTTTTTTGAGGTGTTTTGTCAACTCTTTACTTTACAGTACCTATGCATGTTGGGTATTCTGTTTGAGGGACCTTGATTTTTCAGATTTAACTTGTTTTTTCTGGATTGCATATTATATTTGTAGGAAAATGTGGCTTTGATTCTGCTTTTTTGGGAAAAACTCTGTGGAACCAAATAATAAATTGAGGGATTACTTCTAGAAAACAGTGCCCACAATCACATTAACAAGCCTGGTATGCCCAGAAAGCTTGATAGGTGTACTTCCAGAGAATATATCGTTTGTTGGGGGTATTTCAAATGTAAAGGGTTGTTTTTCTTGAGAAACTGCAAGTTTTAGTAGTATTATTTTATCTGATGCTGTGCTGTTTTACTTCTTCTGGGCAGGAAACAGTGTCATGTGTTACCAATACATATGTGGTACCGTTATAACCGAAAGAAATTGGGCTTTTACATGCAATAATATTTTATTGAAAAACTTCAATTTTTTATTCCATTTAAACACAAAAATAGATGTTTTTATTTTTTTACAGATATTTCACACAAAAATATTGAGAATACACAAAAACAAGGCCAAACAAGACATTTCCTGTTATAGCCCAAGCTGTGCAAAATATTGAAAAAATGGTCTGGCAACAGAGGGTGACAAAATCACCAGGTAGTCTGGCAGTTAAAGGTAAATAGCATGGCTTGAAGTTTCTGGCAAGCAGCAAATGAGAGTTCTTTACTAATCCACTATTTAGCATGTTGAGATACGTGATTTGATTGAATTCTGTTTAACTGCCACCTCAGGGCTTGTCTACCAACTGCAACACTATGTTATCATCATCTTATATTTTTGTAGATTATTCTTTATCAAGGCGATACCGGATCGGTATTACAAAATGACGTGTGAATTCTAATTAGCCTGTGCACTGCGGTAACATTATTCTTACTTTACATTTCTTTAAATAGACTGAGCTTATGCATCAATTTCTAGACCCCCATCGGATTGCCTGTGCATATTTATTTGCAGTCCTGTCCTGACCACGGCAGCAGAATTGTATGTAGGTCTAATTACTACCATAGCAGTGCATACAGCTTCTAAAGGGCCCAGGGGTCCCTCTAGTGAACTTCTCATGTATTCCTTACTGGGGGTTCCAGCAGAGACTTCGTAGTGGCCTTTACATGACATGGAAAAAATTGTGATTACATAATAAATAATTATTTCAATTAAATGGGTCATTTGGTAAAGAAGACCACCCCCCCCCCCATTGTATGCTGTTCATTCCTGACAGGATACCATTATTCTAAACCAGCTACTTAAAGTGGCCCAAAACCCATGTCTGACAGCCTCGGAATCTAAAAGACTCCAGGACCATCAGATCCCCTACTCCCAGGGCATCCAGATTGGGTATGCCCTACTGTGTGAAACTCCTTAGGTCGCCCAATAAACTCACCTTCTTCTCTGATTCAATGGTGCACGCGAGAGCAGCAGCTGTCTGCTATGCATGCTCACGACAGGTATTTGTGAATAGCACGGGATGCGGCCACCAGTGCGCTCGGCTCCACTCGACTAGACTCGCCTGGAGCTTAGTCGCCTGGAGCTGAGTGGGCATGAGTGGATCCGAGCGCTTTGATTGGACGAGAGGCCGTGGATGCTCCAAAGGACCGGGGAAAGGTGAGTTAATTGTTTTTGAGTATGTTTATACAATTCATTACCAGGACACTAAAGGGAGTTGATACAGTACATTGTTTTTTTTTTTCAATTTAGGTTTTCATAAGATGTGGTTGCTGCGCTTTAAATAACATTTCTGTGCAATGCGAACTATCTGTGCAGTCTGCTTAGTGGTTTATATAACTTAATCGGGAATATAATAGCATTTTCTAAATCTATGTAAACATTATAAATAAAAGGAGGGGTTACATATATAGTTGCAAAAATCCCACCATGCTTGTTGTTTTCCTTTACTGTATTTTAAATGTACCATTCCACATTTATGGGCAGAAACTTTCAACTCTGTCTATCCTTCTCAAGGCCTGATTGTAGAAATTCTGATTGTAGAGATTTTGCCTCAAAGCTAGTTCCGCTGAGCTTTAAGAGAGGCACCAAACTTTTGCCAAAATCTGTAATATGTCTTGTTTGTCGATGCCCTCCTTCATTTAAGCAAGGTGTTTATGACACTCTCAGAGCAACCATAGTTTCAATTTTTCCCTCTCGGCAGTCAAGCCGTCAAACTCATGTGAAAGGGAAGACTGAAAAAGGAAGAAAGGAAAGGGAAAGACCTCCAACTGGAAAGCCCACTGCCGAGGCCTCCCGGACATGGGAACCTTGCAAAGAATATCTTCGTCTTGTTGTTTTTGTCAAGGCAAAGGGGACTACTTCCAGAGTTCCATACCTTTAGATAGGCTGTTGAAAACACTCTGAGTGACCACTCTTTACTGTCTAGCTGCATGTGGGAGAGATTGTCCCCCATCAGATTGCAGATTGCTGGACCATAGCCCACTTGAATAAAGGGGAGACCTCTCTCATCATGGGGGACTCCTGGTACACCCCTGTATGCAAATATAGGAACAGGCCGTTGTTTTGTCCATTCTCAGTAGGATACAATACTGCAGGTATGTGCTCCCTAACCTTGTGCACTGGCATATGTCATAAGTACTGCACAGACTAATGGTAGAATGGAAGGACAGATGACCAGGTTTTCTGTCCTGCACCACCACTTCATTGCGATCTTCATTCTCGTATCCAGGTGGATCATTTGCGATAAAGAACTGTTGTCCCACTGTTTGAGGAAACCACACTAGAGAATCCTCAACCTCTAATGCGCCCATTTCACAGCCGGTATTGAGGAAGCTATTGTTCCTAAAAGACTCATAAATCTTCTCACTGAGAGAGAATTCTTGGAGAATTTGCCTTGCATCTTTGCTTGTAGGGAGAGCATCTTGCCCTTGGGAAGCGAGACTGTCACCCGAGTGGTATCGAACATTGCTCCTAGATAAATTAATTTTATCTGTGTTGGGGTTAACTGACTTGTTCCCCAATTTATGAGCCAGTCATGTTCTTGAAGGGCTGCAAGAAGAATCTCCCTGTGCTGTAATAGGGTTGCCTCACTGCTATGCTCAGAAGGTCGTCGAGATAATCATAAACTCTCATACCGAACATAGGCCACCAACGTTACAAGGGTCTTTGAAAAGGCTCTTGGAGAGGTTGAAAGCCTGAATGGCAAGGACCAAAATTGGAAATGATTCTCCCCCGCAGCAAACCTTAGGAACCTTTGAAATCGTAGACTGATCGAGACATGCAAGTAATCCAAATCCACCGACAACAACCAGTCCCCCAGATGGATTGCTTGTCTATAAGATTCCTGGCCGATTGATTCCCTCCCCCCGGGGCATCTAAAATCGAGATGCCCCGATGTGTGAAATCCCCCGGGTCAACCATAAACTCACCCTCTTTTCCGGTCCAACAGCGCCAGTGTGCTCGGATCCGCTCACCTTGGACGGGAAGAGGTGAGTTTGTTTGGACGACCTGGGGGGTTTCACACAGCGGGTCAAGGACCAAAACCCAGGATAGTCAAAACCCTGGGTTTTGGTACCAACACACAGGAATTTAACTTTCCCGTGTATTGTTCCTCTGTGTGCCAGCATCCCAAATCGCCAAAGACGTGGTGAGGGCTTCGGGCTTCAGGAGAAGGTGAGTGAAATTGGAGATTGGGAGGGTTTCACACAGCAGGGCATCCGAATTAAAGTCTTTTAGACTCCAGGGCCTCCGATGTTCCTCTTTAAGTCTATCACAGGTTAGTTCATGGGTTTTTTTCAGTACTAAAAAAGAGCCTTGAGTACCATTCTTGAAAGAGTTGCATGAGAGGGATTTGACAGTATTTTCTTGTAAAGTGATTTCTCACTTGACTATAAAAACCAGGTGTGTTTAGAACTAAGCGATCTTGGTTTGTGGAAGGCCAGACAGGAAAAAAAATTGGCTAACCTTGCAACAACCACTTGAGTTGGGACAGACTGGTTGTCAAAAAGATTTTTGGTTATCCTGGGAAGAATAAGCTGGGCTCTTCTTGTCTTAAAAAAAGGTAGATTGGGTACCTTTCCAGGTTTTATTGAATGGTTTTCCGGGCTTATAATCTCTTGCATCCCTGAATCTACTGGAAGGCTGCCTTTTCCCAAACTGACACTGCTGCCCCTTCTCTTCTGTGAAATAAGGCCCAACATGCCGCCGGTCACCATAGAGATCACTTCTTTCATTTTCCCCCCGAATAAACTGTTGCCATCATAGGGAATTTTGATCCAGGCTTGCTTGAACACTGGATCTGATGCCCAAGTTTTCAACCAAGGGGCCCTTCTAGCAGTTACTGCAGATAGCCTGGCCCTAGATGAAGCCCTTAAAGCATCAATGGAAACATCCCCTAGGAAATCTGATGTAAGCTTGGAGGGTGGATCTGATCCCAAGGCTTGCTTCGCATAAGCAACCCAAGACTTATGGGTTCTAGCAATAGCTGTAACAGTTATCGTGGGTTTGGCGGTTAAACCCGCTCCAGAGTAGACTCTCTTCAAATCCATATCAATTGTGGTCCAGGCTGTCTTTGAATTAAACTGAGTCCTCAAGAGGAAGGGTTGCTTTTTTTCAGTTAACGATCACTCTTGCTTGATTATCCCTTTAATCTCTGGAAAGAAAGGCATGGAGAGAGCTGACCTTGTAAGGTGAAGATAATATTTTCCCACTTCCGTAAAATCATCATCTTGATCTTTCCAGTAATGCGAGCACCTTGCAGATTGCCATAATGTATGGCTCCACCAAAGCATATCTAAATCCACCTTCTGATGTAAGAGCCTCCTCAGCCATTTCATTGTCTCCAGATGAAGGCTGTGAGGGATATGAGTTGGAGATACAGAGGATGTGCCCTGCAGATTCTGGGACATGGACTTGAAAATCCTCCCTGACTGCCTGTCTAATTGCCTCCAATGGATCAATGTTCACAGACTCCTTTGCTGCCAGGTCCTGTAACCATTTAGGGCACAGTCTTTAGCCAGTCAGGGGCGCGTGTCCGCACAATCTGCAAACAGGGCGTTCAGCGCGGTTCTGCCTCTCCAAGCGATGAGATCTGCGGCTGGAGCGGGACCTGGATCTAGACTTTTCTCTTCTATGCCTGGTGGACCCAGAGGATGACCCACAAGACCACCTGGTGACCATGTTACCTCTGGGTCTCATGACCCCTAGCTTTGGCTATAAGAGAGATACGTTTTGAGTATATAAGGCATGCATATGGTAGAAACAAATAAATAAATCCTTACGTGCTTCTGCAGCAGGCTAATCAGGCAAGGGACCTGCTTGGTTTGGTAGAGGATACGTAGCTATAGGGTACAGAGAAATAGAAAACAGGCAAATATAATTTCTTATTAGGTTAGAAATTTTGCAATGGCATGAACAGAAGGACATCATGAGGTGAACAGATTTCCCCAGATTGTGATGGGTGTGGTGTGGTGTGATGGGACAGAAGGCAGTGAATTCATCCTCTACATTACCATAGTAGAAGCCAAGCACAAGGCTTTTGTATGCACCTAGCCCTGCTGCCTGCTAGGCCCACCTGTAATGATTGGCAGCAGGCCTCGAGGTCCGTGGGATAGTTTCGGCCCAATTCCTCCTTCTCCTCCCTCCGGGACAGCAAAACAGGTGATTTTCCATTACTCAAGGTGGCGCTGAGCACCTCAGCCTGATGCACCTGCGCAGTAGCATCATTCAGGTCTCAGGGGCGTAGGAAGGTGAACCACTGTGTGCCCATAGCGTTCCTCACCAAGTGTCCTCACAGCGCTGTCCCCACATCTGCTACCTCCAACAGGCTGCATCCTCATCATCCTGAGACTCTAAATGGAGGAGGAACATCATAGGGGTCACACCCGAAACCAGGTGGCATTGGCTGTGCTATAGCCATTCTTTGCCCAATGCTGCACTGTGCATTGAGATGCAGTGATCTACGAGGAAAGAGAAAAACATGAATTTATTTGTATCGATAATGACAGGGAAAGCTTTCTTAAACCGATTTATTGAAAAGCCCAAACCCTTAAAAACGATTCCCCAGCATCTAAAGTTAATATATTTTAAGTTTTTAGTCACTTACTTATTATTCTTTCCCCCACTGGGCTGCAACGCTAGGATGTTGCATCTTGACTCAGAAGCATCACACTTACTGAGGAGAGGAGAGTGGGATAAAGTACAGGGGGGCGGGTTATAGCTGTGCTTTGCTCAAAAAGAGCAGAGCTGGGGTCAGGAAAAGGTCAGCAATCCCAGAATGCAGAGCAGCACAGTCAGAAGGCACTTCCTGTTTGCAGGCTGCCTGATGTTCCATGAGCCACCATCTTGGATGTTTAAAGACTTATAACATGCAGTAGATGCAGGTAGGATGATTTTTAATGTGAGCAATCTGTATGTACAGGGTGTGGGGAACATATAAGATAGACTCTTATTCAGAGTGAAGGACCCAAGGATAGCAGGATTTCTCCTAGAATCCTTTGCAGTAGGCAGAGCCATGCAAATTATCTCTTTACATCTCTAAAGCTATTCCCAGAGCTCTCAGAGACCGCTGAGGGGGTGCAAAGAGATCATTTGCAGGGCTCCGCCTACTGCAAATTATTCTGGAAGAAACCCCTCCATCCTTGGTTTGTATGCTGCATGCAAGTAATCTGTTTTAAGAAGGCTTTTTCTGCAGTGTACATTATAATTAGGGATGAGCGAATCGATCAGGACGAACCCGGATTCGTTCCGAATTTCATGAAAAATTTGATTCTGAACGAATCCAAATTTCCCGGCGATTCGATCGATCGAAGTTTTCCTTTAAACTCAATGACAGGCATTCTAAGATGGTGGGCAGACATGTTCAGACATGTCCCCAGGGGCAAGTGACGATGGGACAGTCACATGCAGCCTATCAGCAGCCAGGAAGCCCGGTGACGTCACCGTGCTATATAAAGCGGCGGCCATCTTGCTTGTGCGCATTTCAGACTTGCATTCGTGAGACAGTGGTGGTTGCTGCAGACAGGGACAGACAGTTAGTCATAGTTAGGTGAGAGTTAGCGATAGCTAGAGACAGTTACAGATAGGTAAAGAGAGAGACAGATAGGGAGATTTAGAGTGGTAGACAGAGCTAGGGAAAGATAGATTTAAAACCAGAACAATCCAGCAGCATACAAGTCACATTGACAGGGTGCCTAGTGATGCCTATGATTCATATTTCATAATTACTGGGTTACTGTTAATATATTTGTTTTGGTTTAAATACAGCTGCACACTGTGCATGCAATGCACATGCTATTTAACCCTTTCTGCTATTTAGCCCTGAACGCTATTTTAACCCTATCTGTTAAACAAAAGCATTTCTCATACTTGGATTAGTGTTAAAAGTTTCTGCTCAGCTTAAAATACATTACGCCACACTGGCATCCCAAGGCACATGCTATTTAACCCTATCTGTTAAATAAAAGCATTTCTCATACTTGGATTAGTGTTAATACTTTTTGTTCAGCTTAAAATACATTACGCCACACTGGCATCCCAAGGCACATGCTGTGTAACCCTATCTGTTAAACAAAAGCATTTCTCATACTTGGATTAGTGTTAAAAGTTTCTGCTCAGCTTAAAGTGGACCAACACCCAGGGGTGATCGGCCCGGAAATCTATAAGATTCCCGGGCCGATCACCTCCCACCCCGCGGGACATCCGAGATCGGGATGTCCCGCGGGGTGAAACCCCCCAGAAACCCCAAAAACATCTTACCTGATCCGCCGCCGCTTCCGCCGCCGCCTCCCGCGCGCCCCTCCAGACGCGCGCGCCGAGAGTGACGCGTGGGAGGCGGCGGTGGCTTGGACGTTCCTGATCCCCGCCTGGACGTTGGCGGGGATTGGCTGCGGCGTTCACGTGGGAGCGTTGAGAGGTGAGTTTTTTAGGGTTTCTGGGGGGTTTCACACAGCGGGGCACCCCCGATCGGGGTGCCCCGCCGAAGTGGACCAAAACCCAGGATAGTCAAAATCCTGGGTGTTGGTCCACTTTAAAATACATTACGCCACACTAGCATCCCAAGGCACATGCTATTTAGCCCTTTCTGCTATTTAGCCCTGAACGCTGTTTTAACCCTATCTGTTAAACAAAAGCATTTCTCATACTTGGATTAGTGTTAATAGTTTCTGTTCAGCTTAAAATACATTACGCCACACTGGCATCCCAAGGCACATGCTCTTTTAACCCTATCTGTTATACAACATAAGCGTTGATCTGCATCAGCTTCATGAAGCTACTTTAGTTTGCACTTGTTTTTGACTGCTTTCAATAAACCAGGCCGCAGGGCACCCCAAAACTGCACCTTGCACCCTATCTGTTTATACTAAATAAGCAAATACATAAAAATGTCAGGCAGACAAGTGCCAGGATGTTCAAAGAGAAGTGGCAGAGGCCAAGATTCAGCAGGCAGAGGTCGCAGCAGACTAGGGGCGAGTGGCAGCAGGAGTCACGGTGAGAGACCTGATCTGCCAGTATCTGCTAGCGGTCGTGTCTCCACCAGTAACGCATCTGCCGTGGTAGATTGGTTAGCGCGCTCATCAACATCATCACAAGTTACGTCTGAGACCCCCAGTCTAGGGTCGGTAGGTTCCTCTTACACAACCCTGAGTTGGCATGCCCCGAGAGAAGTCCCTGTCCTCCCATTGCCTCTGTCCTACGCCGTTCCCTCCCCCAGCGACGTATCCTATGCTTTGGGTTCAGCTCCACTCTTTAGTGAGGAGGACGATCAGATAGAGGACAGTCAGCAGCTGCTGCCCAGCCATGAAATGGAGGTGGCTTCTTTAGTTCGGCAGACAAATAGTGATGTGGACAGTGTCATGGGTGTTGCGAGATTTCCAGCTTCTGCGCCAGACACTGTTGAGGAAACTGAGAACAACAGTGACGTACAGCCACAACTCGGTGATGATGATGATGATGATGAAGCCGATCGCACTTGGGAGCCGGGTGATGAAGGGGCTTCATCGTCATCATCAGGAGAAGAGGGGCGCAGGTTGCCCCGGAGTCAGCAGCTCAGGCAGCAAGGTGTTAGCAGCATGGTTGGCAGTCAGCATGGGGGCACAATTGTAAAGCCTGGAGCCAAACGGCCGGGGCCGGGGTAGAGCACCTGCTGCGCGGCAGGCTACCTTATCGGGAGGTAGTGGAGCAGGGGTTCCTGGAGTTGGCGACAATAGCAGCGAATCAGTGAGGCCTGTTGGTGGGAAAAGTAGCTACTCGGCAGTGTGGCAGTTTTTCCTGAAGCATCCGCAGGAGGGTAACATGGCCACATGCAAGATATGTAGGCAGAAGGTGAAGCGTGGCCAGGGCCCAAATGTTGGCACCACGGCCCTGCGTCAACATATGATGCGTCACCATAAAGCGACCTGGGAGAACCAAGGCTCCCAAGGGGTGGTCCAGTCTGCTTCCTCACCAAGTGGCACGCCGCTCCCAATTTCTGCCAGCCAAGGCTCCAGCACCTCAGCCGAAGGCAGCTGTGCGTCATACCCATCCTCTGTCGCTCCTGCTCCTCCTCCTCCAAGTCATGCATCCCGCCAGCAATCCATCAGCGAAGCCATGTCCAAGAGACAGCAGTATGCGCCCACTCATCCTACGGCGCAGAAGCTGAATGTGCTCCTGTCCAAGTTGCTGGTGCTGCAGTTGCTCCCTTTTCAGGTGGTGGACTCTGCACCTTTCAGAGAACTGATGGCTTGTGCCGAGCCGAGGTGGAGAGTCCCAAGCCGTCATTTCTTTGCCAAGAAGGCAGTACCAGCGCTGCACACTTTTGTTGAACAGAAGTCCTTGAGCCTGTCGGTGTGTAGCAAAGTGCATGGCAGCGCCGACGTCTGGAACTACGGTCAGGGACAGTACATGTCGTTTATGGCCCACTGGGTGAATGTGGTCCCCTTGCAGCAGCAGCAACTTGGACAGGTCACGCCGCTTCGGCCTCCGCGCTCCCTGCCCGTTGGGCCTGTGACACTGTGCGACTCGGCCTCCTCATCCTCGGCCATCTCCTCACCCTCCACTGTAGGCTCAAGTCTCCGTGCCCCTCCAGTCTACCATGTGTGCAGGGCACGGAGGTGTCACGCAGTGCTTCACATGGTTTGTCTTGGCGAACGTCACACAGGGGAGGAACTGCTTAAATTTATTCATCAGGAAATCCAAACATGGCTTACTCCAAGAAAACTTAAAATGGGAATCATGGTTACCGACAATGGGAAGAACATTTTGTCTGCGCTGCGCCAAGGAAGGCTGACCCATGCCCCCTGCATGGCTCACGTCTTCAATCTGGTTGTCAAGCGGTTTCTGAAGTGTTCCCCCCATATGCAAGACATCCTAACAACTTCAAGGAAACTTTGCATGCACTTCAGCCACTCATACACTGCCAAACACACCCTTCTTGAGCTACAGCGTCAGAACGGTATCCCCCAACATAGTCTGATTTGCGATGTTTCCACCCGTTGGAATTCCACCCTTCACATGTTGGACCGATTATATGAACAGAGAAAAGCCATCACGGATTTCCTGATGATCCAGGCGGATAGGGGGACTCCCCTGTGTAACTTCAATGTCAACCAGTGGCAGCTCATACGTGACACCTGCCGTTTGCTCAGGCCCTTTGAGGAAGCCACTTTATTTGTCAGTCGGCAGGATTACGGGATGAACGACGTGATTCCACTGCTTCATGTACTACAGCACATGTTGGAAACCATGGCTGGTCAGGGCACTGGAGACATGGCGTCTACATCTTACGGCCACATGAACCCCGTTGGAGCTGAACTGGAGGAGGAGGAGGAGGAAGGGCACAGTGAAGCACAGTTTAGGCTTGGCGAAATGGCTGGTTTATCTAGTCAGCGGACAGGAGAGGAGGAGCAGGAGCAGCCAGAGGAGCTAGAGGGTTTTGAGGAAGGCGAGACAGAGGACCCGGACACACCATGGCAGTATGCAGTGGAGATGGAGACAGGTAGTTCATCCGAGTCACTTGCGCAAATGGCAGGAAGCATGCTCACGTGCTTGCGTAGTGACCCCAGAATTGTTTCCATTTGTCGGCGGGATGACTTCTGGCTGTCCACCTTATTGGACCCTCGCTTCCGGCACAAAATGGGGGCATTTTTTAAACCCGTCGAGAGGGAGGACAAACTGAACTACTACAAAGACATTCTACGTAGTCAGTTGGCCAATGCCTATCTGCGCCATGGTCCATACTCTTGCAGGTCTGACTCGAGGGGACCTCTGCACTCACCTTCCACTGCCATGGCTGCTGGGGGGGTTGGCAGGAGCAGCAGCAGCAGCTCCATCAGCAGCAGCCTCAGTCTTCAGTCGCTAATGAGTAGCTTTCTACACCCGCATAGTGAGGCTACTCATGAGCAGCAGGAAGACCTGGAGCAGGACCTCAACCAGCAGGTCATGTCATACCTTGACATGACCATGCCAACACACCTTGAGGATCCGCTGGATTTCTGGGCAGCCAAACTTGATTTGTGGCCGCAACTAGCAGAGTTTGCCCTGGAAAAGCTGTCCTGCCCGGCAAGTAGCGTGCCATCTGAGCGGGTGTTTAGTGCGGCGGGGGTCATTGTTACGGCGAGGAGAACTCGTCTGTCAACTAAAAATGTGGAGAGACTCACCTTTGTCAAAATTAATCAGGGATGGATCAGCCAGGATTTCCACTCACCAATGCTTGATGCATGCGACTAGATTCAGCATGGTGCCACGTTTTACACTTTCCAAATGGTGCAAAACATATTTATGTCTTTAGGCCAATTTTTGGGCTCCTGCTGATGCCAACTTCAGGGTGTGCCTTCCAACCAATTTTTGGCCTCCTGCTGATGCCAACTTCAGGGTGTGCCTTTCAGCAAATTTTTGGCCTCCTGCTGCTGCTGCTTCTTGCAACTCCAGGGTGTGATTCATCCAATTATTGGGCTCCTGAAGTCAACTCCAGTGTGTCTTTCAAGCTATGTTTGGGCTCCTGCAGCTTGCAACTCCAGGGTGTGATTCATCCAATTTTTGGGCTCCTGAAGCCAACTCCAGTGTGTCTTTCAAGCTATGTTTGGGCTCCTGCTGCTTGCAACTCCAGGGTGTGATTCATCCAATTTTTGGGCTCCTGCTGCCAACTCCAGTGTCTGTATCAGCCAATGTTGGGCTCCTGCTGCTGTTTGCAACTCCAGGGTGTGATTCATCCAATTTTTGGGCTCCTGTTGCCAACTCCAGTGTCTCTTTAAAGCAATGTTTGGGCTCCTGCTGCTGCTGCTTGCAACTCCAGGGTGTGATTCATCCAATTTTTGGGCTCCTGCTGCCAACTCCGGTGTCTCTTTCAGCCAATGTTTGGGCTCCTGCTGCTGCTGCTTGCAATTCCAGGGTGTGATTCATCCAATTTTTGGGCTCCTGAAGCCAACTCCAGTGTGTCTTTCAAGCTATGTTTGGGCTGCTGCTGCTGCTGCTTGCAACTCCAGGGTGTGATTCATCCAATTTTTGGGCTCCTGAAGCCGACTCCAGTGTCTCTTTAAAGTAATGTTCGGGCTCCCGCTGCTGCTTGCAACTCCAGGGTGTGATTCATCCAATTTTTGGGCTCCTGCTGCCAACTCCAGTGTCTCTCTCAGCCAATTTTTGGCCTTCTGCTGCCAACTCCAGTGTCTCTCTCAGCCAATTTTTGGCCTTCTGCTGCCAACTCCAGGGTGTCTTTCAAGTAATGTTTGGGCTCCTGCTTATGCTGCTGCCAACTCCAGGGTGTGCCTTCCAGCTAATGTATGTGCTCCTGCTGCTGCCAACTTCAGGGTGCCTTCCAGCCAATTTCTAGGTTCCTGCTGCTGCTGCTGCCAACTCCAGGGTGTGTCAGTCAATTTTTGGGCTCCTGCTGCCAACTCCAGTGTCTCTTTAAAGCAATGTTTGGGCTCCTGCTGCTGCTGCTTGCAACTCCAGGGTGTGATTCATCCAATTTTTGGGCTCCTGCTGCCAACTCCAGTGTCTCTTTCAGCCAATGTTTGGGCTCCTGCTGTTGCTTGCAACTCCAGGGTGTGATTCATCCCATTTTTGGGCTCCTGCTGCCAACTCCAGTGTCTCTCTCAGCCAATTTTTGGCCTCCTGCTGCTGCTGCCAACTCCAGGGTGTCTTTCAAGCAATGTTTGGGCTCCTGCATATGCTGCTGCCAACTCCAGGGTGTGCCTTCCAGCTAATGTATGTGCACCTGCTGCTGCCAACTTCAGGGTGCCTTAAAGACAATTTCTAGGTTCCTGCTGCTGCTAACTCCAGAGTGTGTCAGTCAATTTTTGGGCTCCTGCTACTGCCAACTCCAGTGTCTTTAAAGCAATGTTTGGGCTGCTGCTGCTGCTTGCAACTCCAAGGTGTGATTCATCCAATTTTTGGGCTCCTGCTGCCAACTCCAGTGTCTCTTTAAGCCAATGTTGGGCTCCTGCTGCTGCTGCTTGCAACTCCAGGGTGTGATTCATCCAATTTTTGGGCTCCTGCTGCCAACTCCAGTGTCTCTTTCAAGCTATGTTTGGGCTGCTGCTGCTGCTTGCAACTCCAGGGTGTGATTCATCCAATTTTTGGGCTCCTGCTGCCAACTCCAGTGTCTCTTTCAGCCAATGTTTGGGCTCCTGCTGCTTGCAACTCCAGGGTGTGATTCATCCAATTTTTGGGCTCCTGAAGCAAACTCCAGTGTGTCTTTCAAGCAATTTTTGGGCTCCTGCTGCTGCTGCTTGCAACTCCAGGGTGTGATTCATCCAATTTTTGGGCTCCTGCTGCCAACTCCAGTGTCTCTTTAAAGTAATGTTTGGGCTCCTGCTGCTGCTTGCAACTCCAGGGTGTGATTCATCCAATTTTTGGGCTCCTGCTGCCAATTCCAGTGTCTCTTTCAAGCTATGTTTGGGTTCCTGCTGCTGTTGCTTGCAACTCCAGGGTGTCATTCAGCCAATTTTTGGGCTCCTGCTGCCAACTCCAGGATGTGTTTCAGCCAATATTTGGGCTCCTGCTGCTGCCAGCTCCAGGGTGTGTTTTTCAGGCAATATAGGGGCCCCTCATAGTGATGCCACCTCAACTCTCTGTAATTGTGCCGCTCTGCGATTCTAATAGCGATGCCTCTGATCTGCATGTCCTAATTATTTACAGTATTATTTCAGTAACCCAGCACGCATCCTATGCGTGTTACAGCAAGGCAGAATGGTTTACAACCCTATTGAGGCTCTAGGAAGCTCAGAAATAGCCATTTTTAATAGCGATTCGTCGCGAATAAATTCGAGTCGAAACGATTTTTGTCGGAAAATTCGTCGAATCAGTCAAATCGAATTTTTCAAAAGTTCGCTCATCTCTAATTATAATAGAGGGCGTTTAGATCTCTTTAATCCCTCTCTATGGCCTAACATGGGTCTCTCTCTAGGCGGCTACTGACTATGTTTTGTATCAATAACTTACTCTAATGTACCAGATCTAAGGACTGGAAGAGGCGAAAAAAGAAATACTAGCAAAGGGTGGGGCAAAGTTTTTATGCATTTGTCAGGGCTAATGGGAGACCAATTAACCCTTGGTATGATGCCGTGGAGGCACCAGGAAATATAAGCAGAGAAAATGTAAACAGTTTACTGCAGGGAAGTTGTAACCTTAAAGGAGCACTATCGGGAAATGGCCCAATGATAAAAATCCCTAAAAATATGCTGGATGGCGGGAGGAGGGGGTCACTTGGCATCAAGAAATATTCAGCCAGGCTTGTTTCTTTCTTTTGGAAGGAAGGAAAAAGAAATCAGGGGTGACAGGCTCTACACTCTCTTGGATTACACTTAAACCTGTCACCCTTGGATTTTATTCCTACCAGGAGAAAAAAACTATAAGCTTGGTGGAGCATTTATTCAGTTTGGGTGTGTAAATGACCCCTCCTCTCATCAGCCAATGTGTTTATATAAATTATTAATATTATACAATATCGCAATACACCTCCTTTAAAGTATTGCCAGCCCAGGACTGGCCCAATGTGCCAAACATCTTATAGAAGGGCAGTAATATTTTCATCTCAACAGCCACTTTAAATCTTACCTATATTGCTGTGTGAGCTGCCTGCTGCATCTCAGACAAATGAGATGTTGTGTGAAAACTTTGCATCTTTGTAGATCTGGGCAAAGAGCAGAACCCGGAAGCTTGTTAACATATAACACCGTTCCCTGTCCGCCCCCTGCAGTCAGTAACTGAGCAACTCCCCTCCCTGAGTTCAAGCAGCAGGTGAGGGGTAGAATCAGCAGGTGCTCCCTGTCCCTATTCCCTTCCTGCCGCATATGTGGGGGTGGTGATTTTTAGCAATATTGGTTGTGAGGAGCCACAGATCCCGTCCCTCCTCTCCTCCCATTCCCTTCCCACTTGATGCACACTGTGCTTTTATAGGATACTACTTTCTGGGGGAGGGGGTGAGACTCCAGGGCCAGCTGATTCTTATTCCCCAGCGAATACTGAACTGGTATGCCCCGCTCTGTCGCAGTTGGTTTTCTTACCTGTCCAACAATCCCACAGTGCATGCATGGTCAGCAGCTGCATCCCTCGCATCCTATTTTGGCTGTGCGCATCTATGCCCGACGCAGCTGAATGCAGCCATGCACAGCTGAAAGATGTGAGTGCCACATGTATGAGTGGGGCTGGGATTCTATTAATATGCACGGCTGGAAAAGCTGATAGGAGGAGAGCTGCGTCTGCGCCATGGGCTTGTGGGACAGGTAAGAAAGTACAGCAAAATGCAGGGGTTTCACAATGTGGGGCATCCCAAACCAGAGTGGATAGGAGGACAGAACTAAACCCAGGATATTGAAAATTTCTGGTTTTGGTCCACTTTAACACACTTCACAATGTCCAACAAAATGCATCCAAGCTGCTTGGGCCAGTGACTGATTTTCTAGTGGTGCTAATTGCTGATTTTCAGTCCCAGTCTGCCCCTGCCTGCAAAGTCAGCTCAGAAAAATTGCAGCTGTCCCTAGCCTTCAGTTTTACAAGTGGCTGGGCTAAATGCTGGACATTTCAGTAGTTTGTTAACCCATACAAAGTCTAAAGAGTCCTTTAAGAAACAGTTGGGCACCTGAATGAATCTTGCATACAGATGCTATTTTGACCTTGTTGATTAAACTAAACGTCCTTAAATGCTTTATGTATGTGGTTGTTCACCAGGCTAGGGATTGGGAATACAGCATTGGGGTCCATAAATCATGTAAGTCTGTGGGCAGTGGTCCATCCAAGAGGTAGCAAGGACACCGAGCATCTTTAATGAGAAGTACAGGTCTGATCCATTAGGGGAATCACCTCTCCCCTCATCCCTGCCAAATCAGCCTATTTTTTTTACATACATTTGAGATATATAAACATTTTTTCTTCTGATTCCATTATTTCCATCACAAGCACATAAGAAGGGACCTGCTGGTTTTGTTTCTAGGATGCAGGGCAATAGAAAACAGGCAAATATAAATTCTTATTAGGAATATTTAGCAGTGGCATACACTCTGCTGCAGATTTTCTTTACAAAAACAGATGGACATCATGAGGTGAACAGATTTCCCCAGGTTTGAAAATTCTTGTGAAATCCATAAAACTACCCAAGTATTAGCCAGGATGCTCTATGGTGTGAATTCAGGGGGCTGGACAATGTCCCCAGCAGGTGTGATGGGACAGAGGGCAGTGAATGAATCCTCTATATTACCATAGCAGAAGCCAAGCACAAGGCTTTTGTATGCTGCTGGCTTAATCTCTACATTATTATGTAGCAATGAAAGGAAAGGCCAGGCTTTGAAACATTTCTCATGAGAGACCCCCCCCCCCTCCTTATGTCTGCCTACTCCCAGGAATCTGTGGTGCCATTTTTAAACTACCTGAGATCTGTGCGTGGGTCTTATTATTCCGATTACATGCTGCCAACCCAAGGTAACAGGAAGGCCGCTAACCAGTGCCTATAGGAAGTGTGTGTGTGTGTGTGTGTGTGTGTGTGTGTGTGTGTGTGTGTGTGTGTGTTTGTGTATGAAGCAGTATTAACGCTTTCAGCCACAGTTTATTTTATAACACAACTCTATCCTGTCAGCCATATATAAACATGGACCAACTGTCAAAAATGACTTAAACCGGACCAACACAACAAACAGAAAACATAAAAATTAATTTACCTTTTCTTAACTCCTGCTGTCATAAATTTAAAAAACAAAATGGCAGCTCATGTATCTGCAGGCCACCTGCAAACATGAAGTGCTGCTGGGTTTCCTGTTACTGTGTATTGTCAGTTACATCAGTTGAATTCCGGCAGCAGAGGCATTTCAGCTTTGAGTGGATGCATATGTAAGTGCTGACAATGATTCAGTAGCATGCCTGCAGATGGAGCAAGTGAGTTTTGCTAGAATATGCTACATAGGATGAGTATGAGTTGCCTACATGCTGCATCAAAAACAATTTGTTTATTATCTTGTAAGAGGAGGAAGAAGAATCAGGAGTGCCCGATTTTAATTTGATTGACAGCAATTCCGTGTTGGGATTCTGCCCTTCTACCATCAGTACATGGGACAGGCTTCAAGTCACTGCTGGCTGCCTTATTATTTTGATTGTTTTAACTGTCCCTTTAAGGTAGAAACAGTAGGAAGTTTAAGACAATTTCCAGCCAAAAACAAAAAAAAAATTCTGTGCTCACCCACGTAGCCCATAACTGCTAGTCTGGGGCTGCAGTGCTTACCTCATTGTTAGATCCACATCCAGTGGCGCTCAGCTGACTACCCACGCTCCCCTCACTCGTCGTGAGGTCTCTTCCTGGGTCCCTCAGACACAGCGACATCCCCCCATCAGTCAAGGTTAGCCGCCATACCCTTTCAATTCATTGCAATGGAGGGGGGAGTGGAAGCTCACAGCTACTGATGGTGGGGGCATCACCACAGCTGACTGACCCAGGAAGAGACTGCACTACGATCTAGAGGAACCCGGTGATCAGCTGGGTGGCACTGGATGTGGATCTAACAACGATGTAAGCCCTGGAGCCCTGCACTAGCAGCTATGAGCTACGTGGGATTTAAGGCGAGGGTAGCGTTTTTATTTTTGTTTATGGCTGAAAAATGACTTAAAGAATGTACAGTACTTTTGTTCTAGTAGAACATCTAAGTTAGCAGCACACCTTTGTTGTTATACACTTTCCATCTGTAAGAGGTCCAGCAGGCTAAACCATAGTCAACAGAAATGGCAAACCCTCCCTAGCTGTGGCTTAGCAGCTTCAGATGGACCTCTAACATAATCATTGCATCAACCTGTTCTTGTTAGCCTCACCTTCCATGAGGCGAGAGTCACACTCTAACCCCTGTCCCCAGTGGCAGATGGTATAATAATTTTCAGTTGGTTCCCAACACTTGGTACTCTCCAGCTTCCACTTAAGCTTAGCATGTCCTGTGATCACCCATATAAAACATCCCCCAATTATTGGAGACACCAAAATCCATGAAATAATATTAGGAGTGGCACCTCAGGCATAGTATGCAGCAGGAAGTGCTGCTGGAAAACTTACTTCTGCTCCGATCCCTTTCCTGGTTCAGTTCCTTTGAAATGGTGCATGGCCAGAGCCACAGAAAGATGGCCACCGCTCCCCATGAGAGAGAACATTCCTAGTACTAGCTGCTGGCACAAAGGAACAATGCTGCTGACCAGGGACTGTGGATCAGTTGAGTTACCTTAGATGAAGCGGGTTGGTAATTAGTGCTTAGGCAGAGCTGTAGACTAATTGCTTCACCTGGGCATCTGTGTGGAGATCTGAAAAATACAACTCTGTGAAGTACTCACCTGTAGAGTTGATATTATACGCATACAGCACGTCCTGCTCCAGATATAGTAATAACATGTGGGTAATCCTCCGCCTTCGGCGCCGTGCACTGCAGACATGTAGAAAACAAGCTCCTCCTGGCCCTACATATACCGAGGGACCTCCCACAAATCCCCAGCATTGACAAGCAGTGAGAAAGAGAAGCCAGGAGGAAACAACCACCCAGAGACTGGCAATAATATCAAGATAATAATCACAATACAGGGGATCCAGAACAAGGTGAACCAGGGTGGGGTGGAACAGGACGTGCTGTATGCGTATAATATCAACTCTACATGTGAGTACTTCACAGAGTTGTATAATTCTAAGCATACAGCACGTCCTGCTCCAGATATAGTAATAACATGTGGGACATCCAATAGCAGTGTCCATAAGGTAGGGTGGGATCCCCAAGAGAAAGGGCACAGCCAACAGTAACAGCGCTGTCACCCGCAACCTTGCTACCAAGAGCAACGCGAGCAATGCTCTAACTCAACTTCTGAACCTTACAAAGGCTAAGCGAAACACAAGCAGCGAACTAGTCAGCCTGCTGAACAAAACCGAGTGCTGAAGGCCCAAGCCAAGCACAAGTAGAAGAGAACAAAACTCAAGAGAGAAAATGAATCTCCCCTAAACAATAGGCCAGAGTAACAGCCTAACCACGCTACTGGAACAACAGGGCAGTCATGGCAACCTTAGAACCTTCCACGTCAGAGAAAACGAAGCCTGGTCTAAGCGAGACCGGCGGAAATACTGAAAAACAACGCTAACAAGGCTCAGCAAGGCCGAAACGTTAACTTTAGGCTCAGAAGGACAACCCAACCGAGCAAGACCAATCCAAAGAGCTCATACACCCATGTTGGCAATCAGAAACCGTTGCATAAAGGATGGAACGCCTATAAGCCCCGAAGGCATAATCCCAACCATGGACAGGGAACAGTCCAGGAGTCTCCAATGCCAGTCGAGGGATACAGATCCCTATAAGCGCAGAGTAAGCAAGACACTAGCCTGGAGGCCGGAGGGTCTGGAATAAGGAGAATATAAAACTCCGCCTGGACCCAAACACGATGTAAGGTGGAACATCCTCACCTAATGGCGTACAGATAAGAAACATATATGTAATACATATAGTGACTAGACTAACAGAGCCGTCCCCTATGGCATACTTCTGAATGAAGTAATCGCCCCGGAAGAATGATGTGAGGGAAGGAACAGGTCAGACAAAAACCTGAATAAGACCCAGGGGAACCCTTAGCAGGGCATCAGGTTAAGTAACCCCCCCACAGGGAGTTTAGAAATACCTGTGGAATGCACCTGAGCAACCCCTGAGGAATGCTCAACACAGACGATTGAACTAGGCTCTGCAGTGGGCGAACAGGGCGAGCCCTGGAACCCCCCCAGAGCACTGAGTTGAGGAACCAACCTCAGCCATGCTGTAATAACTCTAGGACCCAGGGATAAGGCAACATCCCGCAGGAGAGAGAGCTAGTCCAAGCACGCAACTAGAGCGACATCTCCCAACATAGTCGGTAGAGAAGGGAGAAGAAGAAGAGGAGGGAGCTAGGTCTAACCCTCCAAAAGGAAAGGACACCCAGAGAGATCCATCTTCAAGAGGGTGAAGAACAAACCGCCCGATCCCAGTAGATAGGGGCGACGTAGTAAGGAGCCTGAATAGGCCGAACAGCCCTCGTGGGAGGGCACCCAGTACAACTGTCGTCAGCAGAATCTGCGAACCGCACTCCACTGGGCCACCCAGGGCCCCCAGCGTAACGGTCCACCCCTGCTACAGCAATCTTGAGCAGCAACCCACCTAGCAGGGTGAAGAAGATAAGACATATAGAGAATAATGTCCTGATAGAGCCATACTAGGTCCCATGACCAAGGCCAGAGAGTCCTGGAACAATAACCCAGAACAATAGACCAGGACAATAATCATGACAATAACCAGGACAGAGTCCTTGTAATATCCCCGGGGCCCCACGGGGCCACCAGTAGGGGTTCAGCGAGACACTAGAATAGGCCCTCCTAACACAGTAGGACAGCCAACAAGCCAATACTAATGGGGTGCAAGCAATGTAAACCCCCACTGAGATCAGAACCAGACCCCTCCTGAAGGGTCACCTGTTCAAGACCTTAACAGATAAGAAAGGACAGGCCACCGTCCGCAGACAGACCGAAAATCCCCAAAGAGACAAGTCCCGAAGGGAAGTAGTCCAGCAATTTGGGGCCCAAAGGGGCTCAATGTGATAACCGAAGACAGTATGAAATTGGACCCCCTAAGGGGACCCCCCTTTGGAACCGCGGGGAATTTCAGAAGAAATAGAACCCCCTAGTCAACCTGCCTGGCATGGTCCCCATGGTGACCATCTACAGGGATAGGCAAGAAGGAAGGGGATGGTCCCTGACAACTTTCTTGAATTTACAAACTCAAAGGGGACCCCCGCAATAAAAGGAGGGGCGTACAGACCCATTTTAAGGGGAGCTGGAACCCCGTCCAGGATAAATAACCCAAGGTGTCGCATGGTCCAAGGGCACCAGTGGATAAAGGACAGCGTCCGGGCCGCCACAACAGGCCCACCAGCTGCAAGGTGAAATTAGTGTGATCACAAGGAGGGCAAGGCCCTTTCATACTGAGGCCATACTAGCAGAAGGGAAGGTTTTGACCTGAACCCATCTAAATGCCACCCCGTAGGGAGATACCGAACCAGGGTACACTAAGAAGGTGATATGCCAGAGCACTAATTCAAAAGGCTCCCAAGGAGCCCCGAGTCAACAGCCAACGCGGCCTGATGCAAAAATTGGAAAAGAATGACAATCAAGTAAAACTAACGCGGATGTCACAGGTGCACATCCAAGACAACACTCCCATACTTGCCTTGGCGAGCCGTGGGAGCAGGGGAGGGACCCCAAGACAAGACTCTAATCCACAGAATTGGTCCTGTAACACTGGCTGGAAATGGCCTGGGTGTCCTGAAGGCACCAGGGACTCCAAAGGGATATAGATCCTTGCAGGCATCAAGAGGTCCACTGGACAAGGGCGCCCGCGGCCCAACAGGTGGATACCATGTAGGAACTGCCTGTGAAAACTAAAAATACTAGGCCCTGAATGCAGACTGCTTCATCCCAGAGGGAAAAGGTAATGTGGATGCAAACCCCAGCCAAAGGCCAACCTGAAAGAGAGCCCAGACCCAGCCCACCAAACTTGGCCTGCGTCAACTCCCGAAGGGAAAAACAGGGACTACAGGACCCCTGACAACCTCAGAAAGGGACCGCCCAGCAACTCCATTCTGCATCCAGGGAGACTAACTCCTGTAACAACCTGAACGAAGCATGGCGCCCTGCAATAGGAGCCAAGTGCTGCGGCAGCCCCCTCGCCCACTCCAAAAAGTTGGAAGCACACTTCTGGTTCTCGCTTGACACTAACGTAGGGAGGGGGAGGGGTGTCCCTGCCCCTGGGCGGCCGGGACGGCCTTCTGCGCAAGGGCGCCTTACCCTTTCTTCCAAAAAGGTCCAACCTAGCCCCGAATAAGCGTCGTCCTCTAAAGGGAAGACCAGTAAGAGCCTTTTTAGTCTCATTGTCAGCCCCCCACTGTCGCAACCAAAGCAGGCGGCGAATAGCCACCACAAGAACCAAGGTTCTAGCACACATTTTAATAGTGTCATCCATCGCTGAGAGAATGAACCTCACAAAAACATCACAATCAGACAGTGCATTAAAGACCTCGCAAGGGAGATCCTCCGGTTGTTGGTCAAGTATCTTCCTAAAAAGGGTCCTGGCGGCCACCGCGGTGACGGCCGCAGCACAGACCGGGCGCAGAGCCGTCCCTGCACTCGAAAAGGCGTGGGAAGCCAATCTGTCAATGCGCCGGTCTTCAGCATCCCGAAGGGTACGAGGGGTAGAAGCTGCCATGAAGGGAGGGTTAGCAACCCCAATAATAGGCGCATCCACCTCGGGAGAGACTGACCATCGATCAACCGAATCATGGGGAAACGGGTACTTCCAGTCCCAGACCCCCGGAACCCCTGTAAGTTTACAAGGTGATTCCCATTCCTTAGATATAAGAGTCTGGAAATGATCCTGTTCCAGAAATTCCAGGCGAGGCTTCGCCGTGTGGAAACTCTCCCTCTTGGGCTTGGGAGACTCTCCCGGAGGAGAGATGGACAGTACTTCAAAGATCTTTATAAGTAACTCATCAGTGTCACACAGGCCCCAAGAACCCGGGCCAGAACTGTCACGGGCCCAAGACATCTCGTCTGAGGAACTGGAACCTGAGAACAGTTCACCATCATCAGAATGATCAAGGTCCTGCATAGCTGCAGACTCCTCAGTTTCAGTGGGAACCCTAGAACCAGGGGGCGTCAGGGACAGTTTCTTTCCAGCGCCCAAGCGCTCCGCCAAACCAGACATCACCTGCTCCGCTGCGGGTAACCTGCGTGGCACCACCTGCTGGTTATCCCCGCTCGAGTGCTACTCATCTGGAGTGAGATTTAAAGTGGACCAACACCCAGGATTTTGACTATCCTGGGTCTTGGTCCACTTCGGTGGGGCACCCCCGATCGGGGTGCCCCGCTGTGTGAAACCCCCCCGATCACCCGGAAAACTCACCTCTCCCCATTCCCACGTGGCCGCGGACAAGCGACCTGACAGTCCCGGACAAGCGGCTCCTCCGCCGCCGCCTCCCGCGCGTCCCTCTTGACGCGCGCGCGCGTGCGCCTAGAGGGGCGCGAGGGAGGCGGCGGCGGCGGAAGATAAGGGGGTTTGGGGGGGTTTCACCCCGCGGGACATCCCGATCTCGCATGTCCCGCGGGGAGGGAGGGAGGGCGGGCCAGAGCTACGGATGATGCGGAACGCGCCAAACCAGACCGCGCCCCCTCCGGAGAGCGTGAAGCTCTAAGCGCGTAACAAGACAGAAAAAGAAGACAGTAATAAACGCCATAGCGTTGCGAAACCAAGCCGCCGTACGTGCCAAGTCAAAATACATTAAAGGCGCTGCGGCCAACGTTAAAATAATGTTTGAAGTGCGGCTCTGACCCCCGGTAACCAATAAAGGCTCTAATCATACAGTGTAATAGGGCAAGGATAGGCCAACGTACACAACCCCCCCCTCTTTTTCCCCCCACTAACGGGGGGAACTGAGGAAGAAGGTGACCCAGCACTCGGGGTTCACCGCTACACGGGCATGGGGCAATAATGCGGGAGGGACTTCCACTGAAGGCTCACCATTAGCCTTAACCGCCTACCCTATGGTGGGGGATTGCGGTGGAGCATGGCTCCGTTAAGCACGCAAGGTGCTGCCTACCTTCACCCGACCAACGCAGCCCAGGCTGGAAGGCATATTCTTCACAGAGAGGACGGGTGGAAATAGTCCCGCAGGGCCTCGGGCTGTAAAGCCCCGCTCGCCTGCGAGAGCGTGATACTTCATGTCTTCGCAGTTCAGCACTGCAGAGAAATCTGGGGATTTGTGGGAGGTCCCTCGGTATATGTAGGGCCGGGAGGAGCTTGTTTTCTACATGTCTGCAGTGCACGGCGCCGAAGGCGGAGGATTACCCACATGTTATTACTATATCTGGAGCAGGACGTGCTGTATGCTTAGAATAACCTGGCCTGTTAGTGAGCACCTATGCGATAATGGGTAAGCCCCATCTGTCAGGGCTCTTTGCCTATTAGAGTACCGTGCAGCACATTTTTCTATTTATTTTTTCCTTTCCTTTCAGATTATGCATCCCCTTTATACTCTCACATTTTATTCATATTAGGACTTTACAGTCACCCAGATCGTAGTCGGTAACAAGTAGGCCAATAATAAAATAATTTGAATAATAGGATAAATAAAAATTGGTAAGCACACTTAAATGATTAAGTAGGTGAAAATCTGTATATATGGGTGCATTCATATAATAAAGGGGAATTAACCCGAAATCCAAGTGAAAGAACTAGTTTATAAATGCACACCTATCACTACAATGTATGATGCAAAAGTAACAGTGAATTTATTGGGGTACAGTTCATAAATCACAGTGCGGCGGTTTAGGTACACATGAAGGGTTATAATACATTATGTATTGGGGGACACTCATTTACTAAAGACACAGAAAAACTATATACAATATATACAAAAACATATTTGCATGAGGATCTGAATACTGTTTGCAACAGTGGCTGTTCCAGAAATTCCAGGCGAGGCTTCGCCGTGTGGAAACTCTCCCTCTTGGGCTTGGGAGACTCTCCCGGAGGAGAGATGGACAGTACTTCAAAGATCTTTATAAGTAACTCATCAGTGTCACACAGGCCCCAAGAACCCGGGCCAGAACTGTCACGGGCCCAAGACATCTCGTCTGAGGAACTGGAACCTGAGAACAGTTCACCATCATCAGAATGATCAAGGTCCTGCATAGCTGCAGACTCCTCAGTTTCAGTGGGAACCCTAGAACCAGGGGGCGTCAGGGACAGTTTCTTTCCAGCGCCCAAGCGCTCCGCCAAACCAGACATCACCTGCTCCCTGCGGGTAACCTGCGCGGCACCACCTGCTGGTTATCCCCGCTCGAGTGCTACTCATCTGGAGTGAGATTTAAAGTGGACCAACACCCAGGATTTTGACTATCCTGGGTCTTGGTCCACTTCGGTGGGGCACCCCCGATCGTGGGTGCCCCGCTGTGTGAAACCCCCCCGATCACCCGGAAAACTCACCTCTCCCCGTTCCCACGTGGCCGCGGACAAGCGACCTGACAGTCCCGGACAAGTGGCTCCTCCGCCGCCGCCTCCCGCGCGTCCCTCTTGACGCGCGCGCGCGTGCGCCTAGAGGGGCACGAGGGAGGCGGCGGCGGCGGAAGATAAGGGGGTTTGGGGGGGTTTCACCCCGCGGGACATCCCGATCTCGGATGTCCCGCGGGGAGGGAGGGAGGGCGGGCCAGAGCTACGGATGATGCGGAACGCGCCAAACCAGACCGCGCCCCCTCCGGAGAGCGTGAAGCTCTAAGCGCGTAACAAGACAGAAAAAGAAGACAGTAATAAACGCCATAGCGTTGCGAAACCAAGCCGCCGTACGTGCCAAGTCAAAATACATTAAAGGCGCTGCGGCCAACGTTAAAATAATGTTTGAAGTGCGGCTCTGACCCCCGGTAACCAATAAAGGCTCTAATCATACAGTGTAATAGGGCAAGGATAGGCCAACGTACACAACCCCCCCCTCTTTTTCCCCCCACTAACGGGGGGAACTGAGGAAGAAGGTGACCCAGCACTCGGGGTTCACCGCTACACGGGCATGGGGCAATAATGCGGGAGGGACTTCCACTGAAGGCTCACCATTAGCCTTAACCGCCTACCCTATGGTGGGGGATTGCGGTGGAGCATGGCTCCGTTAAGCACGCAAGGTGCTGCCTACCTTCACCCGACCAACGCAGCCCAGGCTGGAAGGCATATTCTTCACAGAGAGGACGGGTGGAAATAGTCCCGCAGGGCCTCGGGCTGTAAAGCCCCGCTCGCCTGCGAGAGCGTGATACTTCATGTCTTCGCAGTTCAGCACTGCAGAGAAATCTGGGGATTTGTGGGAGGTCCCTCGGTATATGTAGGGCCGGGAGGAGCTTGTTTTCTACATGTCTGCAGTGCACGGCGCCGAAGGCGGAGGATTACCCACATGTTATTACTATATCTGGAGCAGGACGTGCTGTATGCTTAGAATAACCTGGCCTGTTAGTGAGCACCTATGCGATAATGGGTAAGCCCCATCTGTCAGGGCTCTTTGCCTATTAGAGTACCGTGCAGCACATTTTTCTATTTATTTTTTCCTTTCCTCTCAGATTATGCATCCCCTTTATACTCTCACATTTTATTCATATTAGGACTTTACAGTCACCCAGATCGTAGTCGGTAACAAGTAGGCCAATAATAAAATAATTTGAATAATAGGATAAATAAAAATTGGTAAGCACACTTAAATGATTAAGTAGGTGAAAATCTGTATATATGGGTGCATTCATATAATAAAGGGGAATTAACCCGAAATCCAAGTGAAAGAACTAGTTTATAAATGCACACCTATCACTACAATGTATGATGCAAAAGTAACAGTGAATTTATTGGGGTACAGTTCATAAATCACAGTGCGGCGGTTTAGGTACACATGAAGGGTTATAATACATTATGTATTGGGGGACACTCATTTACTAAAGACACAGAAAAACTATATACAATATATACAAAAACATATTTGCATGAGGATCTGAATACTGTTTGCAACAGTGGCTGTTAAAGTTCGGGTGAGAGTACAGTATTCGAATCGATTTTTGCAAAAAAGGAGGCAAATAGAGTCTCAAGAATGGCGTAGTACCTGTGAGCGTAATGCTACCTTATGCTGAGTCTATTTGGGAAGTCCACACAGGGTTAAGTGTGTGTCTGGCGAGGCTCTAGGGAGAGCTACTGAGGATCCAGTCTGCCACTTGTAATGCTGGTGCTGACACGTGTTTCGGGTTTGCAGAGCTGTCAAAGTGGAGGATGCGGTGCCTGTCTTACTGCTGCAATCAGCTGTTTTTTAAAAGCGCTTAGAAGCGCGCGAATCCCCCCGGGCCGGCCCTTGTGACGCGTCAGACTGCGTCACTTCCGGTGACGCGTATCCCGGCCTCGCGCCAGTCATCCGGCGGCCGGCATTCATGCCAGCCGCAAGATGGCGACGTGCAGGCGAGCGGGGCGCGCGTCACAGCGGAAAAATAGTGGAATGATGCTGGGTGAGTATCCACGTAGGGGAAAAGAAGGAATTGAAGGGGATTCGTCTGAAAAGAAAAATAAAGAATAATAGCATTATTCACGGCACATATTGTATCATTATTACTATTGCAGCATCTGAACAGGCATGCTAACCATGTTGCATGATCGTACAACGTTATATAATGTGGAAACTAGATCACAATAAAGAGATAATTATGCTGGTTCACCTGATGGAAATAGTCAGGTGATATGGACATTAATGGTTAATTGAAGCATGTCTATTTCATTACCCATATATTAATAGATAACTTAAGGGGCATTATTATGCATCCAAGGAGGAATCCTATTGATACGCCGATTTGAGTGATGTGTGTGGGTTACCATCTTCATCTGGTGTCCTAGATGATTTGATGCGAGTATAGCAGTGGGTTGGGGCTTAGTAAGGGGCCAGTATTACTAGGACTTTTGTAAGGGATACAAACTTAACAAAGTACTATGAGTAACCAGCTAACACACAGTAGTTGTAATAAGAGAGGGGCTATAATATAGCTAAGGCGTATGCATTGGGTTTAACCCCACTATCTTGTTATTCATGGAAAAGTGATTCTAACAAAGTATTTGGATAAAAAATAACCTCTCTCTTCAGGCCATACTGTGTGACAGTAATTTAGTATAATACACATACCCTTATGAAGCCTTTAGCTTGTCTTTTGGCATACAGAGTAAAGTGAAGATGAGTTTTCAACAAGTAGATGACGTTACTAGTGTTGCAATTGAAGAAGCTTTGTAAGGAGTACAGTTTGCCCGATGATGGATGATTAAAGGAATTGCACTTTATAACAGAGTTGCATTGAGCACAACTTCCACAAGGGTGCATACCTAGGGGTTTGGGGAATGAAGTGAGCCCGTCCTGGTTTTCTTTTTCTTCAAATTTGTGTGTTGTATCTGCTTGTATGAGTGTGTCCTTAATATTTTTAGATCGTTTATATGTAAACATGGGGGGTTCTGAAAATATGTCCTGTAGTTTCTCATCGCATGTCAGTATTCGCCAGTGTTTGTTAATGATGGAACGCACAGTCTGACTTTGGCTATTGTAGGTGAGTATGCATGAGATGCGTCTGGAGGTTTGTTTAGGTTTATATTGTAGCAGAGAAGAGCGTGGGAGAGTTGCAGCTTTTTGGAGGGACATAGCCACCTCTGAAGGGGAATAACCCCGCTCTTCAAAGTCGTGGGTCATCTTACTGGCTCTAGTCTGAAATGTATTTTCATTGTACACAATACGCCTAAGGTGGACAAACTGGCTATAGGGGAGGCCTTGAAAACTGGATGCGTGTAGATATGTATTACGGTCTGTAGGTTTTGTAAAGAGATCTGTATGTATGATACCTTCTTGTTGTCTGACCCAAACATCTAGAAAATGTACCTCTGTTTTCCCAGCTTCTATGCTGAAAGAAATGGTTGGCCATGCATGATCGAGATCCTCTTTAAATGTCTCCAGGCTATTGGTATCTCCTGTCCACAGGAAAAAAATTTCGTCAATATATCTAAACCACAGTAGTGAGTATTTGAAATATAGGGGATGTTGGTAGATGACCGTGTTTTCAAATTCTGACATGAAAAGATTTGTGTAAGCGGGAGCAACATTGGAGCCCATAGCGGTCCCTTGTTTTTGTAGGTAGAATGTGTTGTTGTAACTAAATAGTTTCTGGTGAGGATGATTCTTAAAAGATCTACACAAAATCTTTTATAGGCCGGTGTCAATGGCATGGAATCCAATGTTTTGGCTATGACGGTGATACCTTCTAGGTGTGGTATGCTTTTGACCAGTCTGGGCTGCTACCTTTACTAACATTCCCATCCAATCCCTGCCTCCCCTCAGCTCCCCATCCCCTTCCCCACTGTATCCCCCTCACACAAGCATGTATCCCCCTCACACAAGCACTCATGTCCTCACCTTAATGAAATAGCCCCAGCCTTGGAGTACACTGGTTGATTTCCAGGAAGCAGCAGCAATGTCACCTGGCTGGACATGGGCAGGCCGAGTGATGGCAAAATCCCGGGCTGATTTTTGGCATCAGTTCGCCACTGCGTGTGGTTGATACAGCTGCATTAAAGCGGACCAAAACCCACCACCCACCAACTTGTGAAATAATTTTGACCAAAGCCCTTGCTGATACTCTCTTCTTAGGGTGCAGAACTGGTAATGGATATTTTTGCTTATCAAATCACCCTGGAACACTTTTTTTTGTCTCCATCTCTCTGCAGGATTGCAAGTGATTAGTCATTGCATAAGTGTGGCAATGACATCATTGCCATACACAACAGTGTCAATGAATGAAGGAGGCGGAGCTTTACAGCTAAAATAGGTGCCATTATCTGGTATTAGAATGAAGCAAGAGCAGTAAAAATAGGCAAAAGTTTCTATTCATGGGAAAAGCAATTCAGGGGATGCTAGTTAAAAATGTGGTCTTTGGTCCGCTTTAAGCCACTGGCACTCACGTGGGCAGGTCACGAGTGGGGCTTTCCAGCGTCTTGCGGCGGCTGCATTCTTGGATAAGGTAAGAATATTGAGCATTCTGAGGGGAGATGCAAAAGGGTGGCTCCAGCAATCCCCCCCAGAATGAGTTAAAGTGGAACAAAATCCGCCAGCGGCCGGCCTGGAATCTTTTAGATCCCAGACTTTTCTTCATCCCAAATCAGCATGCCCCACTGTGTGAAACCCCCAGTTCACTCACCAAATTCCCGGGTTTTGTTCTGCTTCAATGCAGCGTTACCAGCACCCAATAGCAGGGAAATGGGTGTTAGCCTGCTGTAAATGCAAATTGCTAAAATGTTTCACAACTTAGTATGTTGCTGAATTGCACTAAGGAAAAAAATCATTATAACAATTTTCTTCCTCACAAAAAACGTGAGAAAAAGAAATTGTCACTGTACGGTGCTGAATCAGCCCCCGAGTTCTTTTCCACTGTGTGTCAGAATGAAGGGATTTGTGAAAGACATACCCACATATATGGAGGCTTCTGCCCCGCCAGCGTGCCCTGAATAATGCCCGCCGCCCTCCGTGCCTGCACTGGGGAGCCGCCTGAATGGGTTAATAACGACTGCAGGGCGGTGGCGGAGGAGTGGGGGCGGGGCTTGTGACTCGCAGCCGGAGCGGAGGGGAAGCTGCTGCACATGTGCAGTGTGAGGAGACGCTGCTAGCGGGGGATAGTGTGCTTACTGGCATCGTTCATGTGACAGCAGCGCAGCATCCCCAGCATGCCCTGTGTGCAGCCAGCGCCGTGCCCTCTCTGAGGGGGAGGGAGGAGGAAGAGGCGCGCACCTTGCGGGCTCTGCTACTGCTGCACAAGGGGACATTAGGAGGCAGGTGGTCAGCCAGGGGCGCTAGCTTCAGCGGCATCATCGCACAGCACAAGAAACATGGCGAGCGACTCCCCGGCTCGCAGCTTGGATGAGATAGACCTCTCTGCGCTCAGGGTGAGTGTGCTGTGTGTGTGTGTATATGTGTGTGTCTGCCCATCACTCCCTGCCTCTGGAATGCGGCCATTGTGTGCACACCTCTACGTGTGTCTGCTTGTATCTCTGTCATATATTCTCCCCTGTGTGTCTCTATGTAATGTACATACAGAATGGGGGCTCTGCCCGGCAATGTGGCTACACATACAGAATGGGGGCTCTGCCCAGCAATGTGGCTATACATACAGAATGGGGGCTCTGCCCGGCAATGTGGCTACACATACAGAATGGGGGCTCTGCCCAGCAATGTGGCTATACATACAGAATGGGGGCTCTGCCCGGCAATGTGGCTATACATACAGAATGGGGGCTCTGCCCGGCAATGTGGCTATACATACAGAATGGGGGCTCTGCCCAGCAATGTGGCTGTACATACAGAATGGGGGCTCTGCCCAGCAATGTGGCTGTACATACAGAATGGGGGCTCTGCCCAGCAATGTGGCTATACATACAGAATGGGGGCTCTGCCCAGCAATGTGGCTATACATACAGAATGGGGGCTCTGCCCAGCAATGTGGCTGCACATACAGAATGGGGGCTCTGCCCGGCAATGTGGCTATACATACAGAATGGGGGCTCTGCCCGGCAATGTGGCTACACATACAGAATGGGGGCTCTGCCCGGCAATGTGGCTACACATACAGAATGGGGGCTCTGCCCGGCAATGTGGCTGTACATACAGAATGGGGGCTCTGCCCAGCAATGTGGCTACACATACAGAATGGGGGCTCTGCCCAGCAATGTGGCTACACATACAGAATGGGGGCTCTGCCCGGCAATGTGGCTGTACATACAGAATGGGGGCTCTGCCCAGCAATGTGGCTGTACATACAGAATGGGGGCTCTGCCCGGCAATGTGGCTACACATACAGAATGGGGGCTCTGCCCGGCAATGTGGCTACACATACAGAATGGGGGCTCTGCCCGGCAATGTGGCTACACATACAGAATGGGGGCTCTGCCCAGCAATGTGGCTACACATACAGAATGGGGGCTCTGCCCAGCAATGTGGCTATACATACAGAATGGGGGCTCTGCCCAGCAATGTGGCTACACATACAGAATGGGGGCTCTGCCCGGCAATGTGGCTATACATACAGAATGGGGGCTCTGCCCAGCAATGTGGCTACACATACAGAATGGGGGCTCTGCCCAGCAATGTGGCTACACATACAGAATGGGGGCTCTGCTGGGCAATGTGGCTATACATACAGAATGGGGGCTCTGCCCAGCAATGTGGCTGCACATACAGAATGGGGGCTCTGCCCGGCAATGTGGCTGCACATACAGAATGGGGGCTCTGCCCAGCAATGTGGCCGCACATACAGAATGGGGGCTCTGCCCGGCAATGTGGCTGTACATACAGAATGGGGGCTCTGCCCGGCAATGTGGCTGTACATACAGAATGGGGGCACTGCCCGGCAATGTGGCTGTACATACAGAATGGGGGCTCTGCCCGGCAATGTGGCTGTACATACAGAATGGGGGCTCTGCCCAGCAATGTGGCCGCACATACAGAATGGGGGCTCTGCCCAGCAATGTGGCTGCACATACAGAATGGGGGCTCTGCCCGGCAATGTGGCTATACATACAGAATGGGGGCTCTGCCCAGCAATGTGGCTGTACATACAGAATGGGGGCTCTGCTGGGCAATGTGGCTACACATACAGAATGGGGGCTCTGCCCGGCAATGTGGCTACACATACAGAATGGGGGCTCTGCTGGGCAATGTGGCTGCACATACAGAATGGGGGCTCTGCTGGGCAATGTGGCTGCACATACAGAATGGGGGCTCTGCTGGGCAATGTGGCTATACATACAGAATGGGGGCTCTGCAGAATAATGGCTGCTTAGTGCTGTGGCTACCCATAGACATGCAGAATATTGTCTGCATCACATTGTGGCTACAGATAGACATGCAGATAATGGTCGCCTATAAATGTGGCTACAAACAGTTATGGTGGCTGGCTGTCATTCCGGCCACTCTTACATAATAGTGAAACAGAGAATAGTAAGGCTACACAAACTGAATGGTGGTCACCTTTGAGTAAGGCCTAACATACAGAATGGTGCCTGCCTGTCAGTTTGGCTACACATAAAGAATGGTGGCTGGCTATCATTGTGGTTACACATAAAGAATGGTGGCTGCCTATCTGTGTGGCTACACATAGGGACTGGTGGTTGCCTATCAGTGAGGCTACACATAGACTGGTGGTTGCCTATCAGTGAGGCTACACATAGACTGGTGGCTGCCAATCAGTGTGGCTACACATAGAGACTGGTGGCTGCCAATCAGTGTGGCTACACATAGAGACTGGTGGCTGCCAATCAGTGTGGCTACACATAGAGACTGGTGGCTGCCTATCAGTGTGGCTACACATAGAGACTGGTGGCTGCCTATCTTTGTGGCTACAGTACACTAGTAAAATAGGAATAGAGGTTGCTTATCAGTACACACACAGAATGACTGCCTATCAGTGTGGCCATACATACAGAAAGGTGGCTACACACACATGATAATGGCCAGCTGTCATTGTGATCATGGTGGCCGGCTGTCAGTGAAAGCTCTCTCTGGCAGGGTTCTATCCCTGTAGAGAAGGCAGTATGCTGTAATCAGGGTGTGCAGTGTGAATGGAGGCAGGCTCTCCAGTGTGCTCAGCTGCTTTTATAGGGCAGCAGACTCCCGGGATCCGCTCTTACATGTCATTGATTTCATAGCGAGGGGCCTGTGCTTCATTGTGAGGGCTGTGCTGTCTCACTGGGGGATGACTTGCAGGCACTGAAGGGATGGAGAGAATGCACTTAGCATTCCATGGCCAGTGCCTGCCTGCCTCTGAGACAATGAGCCTGATGGCATAGTAACCAAGCATTTATGTGGTGCTCCCGGGTCAGAGGTCTCCTGTGATAACGGCCCCATTAACATGAGACTTCTTATTCTTCATTGCTGCCTGCACAGCGATGCTCCCTCCTCCTTCCATCTAGTGTGCCATCCATTGTTATGGAGTGGATGCCATGTTCATTTTTGCTGATGTGAGGATGCCGGCACAAATGATGCTCTGTGTTTGCTCGGGAGATGCCGTGGTCAGAAGTCAATGAATGACCAAGTGTCCTAACCCCATGCTTTCCCAAAATGACCTATGTTAATGAGATTGTAGTAGTGTCTTGCATGTCATACTCGCATGCCCCCAAAAAAGCCTCTTTGTATGTTGCAAGTCTGATGCTTTTACAGATTGTGAGATTACATAGGCTTGGATAGTCTGCCTGAATGGAAAGCTTAGATTTGCTCCATTGCCCAGGCTCTCTGATCATATCATTTGTAGCAGAAGTATAGATAAAGTGCCTTTCTAGCATAAGTATAATATGCTCAATAATTGTTCATAGGGTCTGACCCAGCAGAAAAATTCTAGAGATACAAGATGCCGTTCTAGCATAATATCCTCAGGATAGTTGACTATAGTGCCACTGACCCAGCAGAAAAATAAGCTCTATATGAAGTATATGGTGGTGGGCTTGTAAGTATGAGGATGCGTTTGAAATCTTGATGTATGGCTCTTATTTAATAAGGTCTTCCTGTTCCTCTGTCAGACGCGATGCTTGATATCCTGATGGTAATGGATGGCTGCAGCCCACGCTAGTGATTGCTCTGTGGACCTTTAAAAGAATTTATGACCATTGTAGAAGGTCAAAAACTCGGGTGATGCATTGATGGCTTCCAGTAATTTCACAGTGTCTGAACTAGGATCAATAGTGTATTTGCTGGCTGAACTGAAAATAAACTATTGCTTGGACTTTTCCTGCATTGTCTTTCATCCGTTCCCCCTCATCTCTATATTGAGGCTCAAAATGATGTAGCAACAAATAGGCACTGGATTTAGACCCTGGTAGTCCATCAGAGCTATAGCATATCATTGCAGTCTAGATATTTACTTTATAAAGCACCATCATCTTCTGTGGGGCTGTACCAAAAACAAATAATATTCTTATAATGGCTCTCATGGAACTACAAATACACATTGATACAGCAGTAATTTAGAAGTGAGGGCCTTGCCCTAGTGAGCTGTTTGGTGTTGGGCTCAATGTATTAAAGAACAGCACAAGTATACCTGTAACCCTCCAAATGCTTAATTACATTTGTGGCATTTATATATATATATATATATAGTGCTTTCTGTCACTGGTGATCCCCGTTTCTTTAACCCACTGGGCCCCATTGCGCTCAGCTAGCCAAGCACAAACGATGACTGGGTTGTGCCAACTGTGTGGGGATGCCACTAGCCTGCTTCTCCCTTTGGATGACTGCTATGATGACATGCTATCTGAGGTGCCTGCCATTTCTACACTGTGGGCAGATGAGCTAGAGAGATATTTAGAAACAGAAGACCTGGCAGTGGATTGGGTAAATATAAGCCCTCTTTAAATCTAAACAATTTTGACCAGAGAGGGTTAGAGCTGCATTTGTTTGTTTTTTTCTGATACTGTTGTGGAGATCCATTAGTGTTTTGTCTAGAGGAATCACATAACAAAAACAATGTCACAAGGTTCACTATGGTGGTGTTGTCAGATGAACCCCATATCTTGTCTTTGGGGCATCCTCATTTGGGATGGCTGATCAAAAATATTAACTCTGTCTGCCAGTGGATTAAACCTGCAACCCTCCTGTCACAGGATTGCGCCCTTACTTTTATCCCTACTCATAATCTTTCTAGTCTTTTAGTCCCTTATAGAATTACTGGTTTATTTAGGTTGATTGTGATTTTGCTAGGCTCCCTTTCAGCCAAGTGTCAGTCATTTGATGGTCTGACACTTGCGTAAGCAACTCCTATAACCTTCAATGGCACATGCAGCCATACTCAAGCTCTACCACTTGTGACTCCGCCCCCTTTGTCTCCACCCCCATCCTTTTGACTGTAAGCTCGCAAGGGCAGGGCACTCCTCCCTATTGTCTCCTGTGCTCACAACACTTGGTTTTAACCTGTGGCATCTAATTTTGTATTGTTCTCTGTACTATATGTTTTACCCTGTCTGTAATCATATCATGTAAAGCACTACGGAAGTTGATGGTGCTATATAAATAAACAATAATAATTATAAATAAATTGTGACCCCCTCATCTGCAAGAATGGAACATTTATAGTTGGTTCTTTGGTAGGTACACATGCGTCTTGCGGCAATGTTTGCGTAAGAATTCCCTTTTGTATTTGCGTTTTTGTTTGGGTTTGCGCTTGCACATGCATTATAAAAGGATCCCTGTTTCCGGGTCCTATTCCCTGCATTAAAAATGGCACAAGCTTTTGTATGGTGCTTTGTCGGCCTCCATAGACTTTTATGGAGTGTTTGTGGCCTGGACGCAGCAGGTAGGACTTCTTGCGGCCACTCTTTCTTCGTCTCTGCCGCCCTTGAGATGTGTGAAATGAACCAGGGAGGTGCCATTGTTTTTTCTTTTTTTGCATTACAGCAAGAATCTTCTGCAAATGCAGAAATGCATGTGGTACTGGATGGGTGTGAACGGGGGCTTAAAGATTTGTTGCTGTTCTCAGGTCTAGGCTGTGAAAGTAAGCCATCATAGGTAAACTGACTTTCAAGTGGACCAAAACTCATATAAATTAGTCAACCCTATTTAAGAGATTTCCCTAGAGACATCCCGAATTTGTGTCCTGCAGTGTGCGTATGGCAGATGTTCAGAGTGGGGATGCTGCTAGAGACCTGTGCATGTGCTGGGAGATTGAGATGAGTATGTATGGTAATTGGGATGCCCCAAGTACGAAATTGCTGGGCCATAGAATAGGACCAGGGGAAAAAAAAGTTTTGGGTTTGTCTATGGACAGGAGCATATGAAAATGCATTGGTTTAAGACCTCTATTCTTAGTGAGAAAACTATGTAGGGAAATAGGACTAAAGTGGTCCAACTCCCTTTTGGAGCACAATGTGACAGTGGAGGGGGGTGACAAATTGCTTCACTAATGGATGTTGGCTTCTGGATCCACCCTCACATCACCACTCAGAACACCCGCAATTCTTACGTGTCCTTCGATTCTCCCCCAGGAATGCAGCCCCGTAATTGGCTGCTGGTTGTCACATCACATGACCGCCAGAGGAAAATTGCAGGAAGCTAACTTAAAGAGGGACAAAACATAGGAATTTGTCTTTCTCAGGTTTTGTTCCGTGTCCCTGGGGCATTCCAAATTAGGATGTGTTAAACCCCCCAGTTCATTCAGTAAAACTCACCTCTCCTCTGTTGCATTCATATACTCTAGTTAGAGCCCTTTGCCATGTTTACAGCCTTCAGCAAAGGGCTCTGATTAAATTCAGTGGGAAGCGTTCGCACTCTCGCGGATGTGGTAGCGCGCGCTGCCCATTGCAAACAATCAAAGCCATTTGACGAAAGAACGGGAGCCTGCACATGCTCGATTACACTGGGGAAAAGTTATTACCCATAATCTTGGGGGTTTCACACAGCGGGACATGATTTGGGATCCCTGGGAAAAGCCAGCGGACGTCCCTGAAATCTTTTTAGATTCCAAACTGGCCGCTGGTGGGTTTTGTTGCGCTTTAAAACATCAGTGCTTTTAGTTTTTTTTCCAGGCTCTCAGTACAGTGTGTTTGCGGACCACTACAGTAGCTATGTTTAGCATTGTTTACCCTTGCTTCCTTCAACTGAGAGGGGATATCAGGAAGAAGGTATTTCATGTAATGTATCTTACCATACCATAACTCATCATAGAGACTCCTATTTCTTTTGTATTTAGGGTAAGGGATATTGATTTTATAGATGGAAGAAAAACAAATTTGACCTGGAATTGAAATTGTCTCAACCAAACTTTAAGAGAGTGAGTGGTACCATGCAGCAAGTATAGGTTCCAGGGGTGTGACTGCACCAGGGCCCACAAGGTCAGGGGCCCCATAATTGTTGCTCTCCCATAATATTTATCATATTTGTGGTCACTTGGCATCAATTAGAAAAGGGAAGCAGCATTTATCTCTGATGTTTCAGTCTTTAGTTGTCGTGCTGCATCCAGTTCAGTTAAAATAAAGAAAAAAGTCAGAATGATCAGGAATAATGTTAATAGCGCATAATGGAGATAACAATTCTGTCTATACTTGGACTATAAGTAGCTTTAAAGCGGAACAAAACCTGGGATTTCACCTTCCCAGGTTTTGTTCCCCGCATTGGGATGCCCCACTGTGTAAAATCTCCACCATCGCTGTATTTGGACTCGCCTCTTCTTGATCCAGTGGCACCTGCGTGGGCTCCCATTCAATCAGAGCAGCCCGCAGAAGTGACATAATTTGGCGAGCGTCCCTGATTAGAGTGAATGGGGAGCGAAAGCAGAGTAAACAATCAGAGCCAGCTTGCTGAATTACATCAGTTAAGAGGGTGCCTCTGATTTGGCAAGGACCCGCGCATACACTGTGGACCAGAGAAAGGTGAGTGATTAATGGCAGGGTGGGCGGGTTTCACACGAATCCAAATGCCCCAGGGAAAAGCCAGCGGACGGCCCTGGAATCTTTCAGATTCTAGGCCCATCCATCGCTGGAGGGTTTTGTTTTGCTTTAAACTAACAAAAATCTGAGAATTAATGTGAAATATTCTGAAAATGGACATTTACTCAGATGTGAAATATAGAATGAAGATTTTTTTAAAGTGGACTAAAACCCAGGATTTTCATTCCCTCAGGTTTGTACCCATGGGCATCACAAAATCTCCTATTAACAAAAAACGACTAAATGCTCTCTATGTTTGTTTCTCCCGCCAAAAAACGTCTGGCTCATGATGACACTTGTGTTTTTTTTTTTGTAGGTACTCCTATGCTTTTCCATCTGAGCACACTTTGTATGGGGAGCATTTATTTTCTGAGCATCCATAAAAACACAGTGTGTATAAAAATCCAGAGAGAGAGAGTCATTTTAAGAAGAAATATGAATCCCTGGGAAGTTATCTGCAATAACTGTGCTAGAAACAATAAATTAAATACAAAACATGCTATTTTGGGACAAATACACGTGATATCGAGAGCGGAGTTAGGCCTTCTGAGAAAGGAAACAAGTGCTGGCCATTCTATCTATTTTGTTACTGTAATAAAGCCTTGTAGAATTGTTGTTATTTACAGTACTAATAGATTAAAAGGAAAACAAAAAATGACTGAGCATTTTTGGACACCAGAGGATTGTCTGTGATTGGTCAGATTTAAAATTGCCTAGGTTTTATTTTTAATATAAAAATTTTAAGCACAACCAATGGACTGTAATGATTTTAATGATGTAATCCAAAATCCCTTTTCAAGGAGCATGCAGTGCAGGCACATACATAGGAGAAAATTGAGAGGTCCTGGGTGTTCTCTAGGACAGTGCTTCTCAATCTCTTTATATCAAGTACCTCCTAGTGACAAGAAGTTCCAAACAAGTACCCCAAAATGGGTGATTCATTATAAATAGCACCAAATAAGTAGGCCATAGGCCTCACTGCACTTTTAAAGCAAGAGGGGAAGGTTTCACTTGTAAAATAATACACAAGACCAGTCAGACACCCCCTGAAGGTTTGCCCCGAAACACTACTGCGTACCCCCTAGGGTTCGTGTACCCCAGGTTAAAGTGGACCAAAGCCCAGGTTTTTGACTATCCTTGGTTTTGGTCCTTTCCCCTAGGCCACCCCCACTGCGTGAAACCCCCCCAGGACGCCAATACCAGCAGCTCACCTCTTCCCCGGTCCCATGACGCATCTAAGAGCAGCTGCTCTGAGTGCCCTGATGGCCGCATCCTCCACTTTCCTCTAACAGGAAGCGTGACCGTGCCGGCCATTCACAAATGCCTGGCATGGGCATAGCGGGATGCAGCCGCTGCTCTTAGACTTCCTGTCTAAATGGTTGGGGTAAGAGCACGAGCACAGCACAAGGATGTTAGGGATACCCTTGCTTTCGCTCCCCTCTGTAAACAATCGGAGCTGTTTGCCGAATTACTTCGGCACGGCAAACATCTCTGAGAGAGATGAGAGCATGCTCATGCACCAGCAGGCTGAGGAAAAGTGATTGAATACCGGCGACTTGGGCGGTTTTACACAGTGGGGGAAGGCCAGCTGCCAATACTGGAATCTTTGAGATTCCAGGGCTGGCCACCCTGGGTTTTGTCCTGCTTTATTTGCCCCACAGTCATCTGGAGCTTTGAAATAACCAGAAAAATGCATTGGGTCTGCCTATGAATAAGTAGGTTATTTTCCTCCATGAAAGCGGCTCAAAACCCAGCTAATCGATTCCCTCCTTCAGGGCATCCAAAATCAGGATGCCCCACTGTGTGAAACCCCCCAGGTCGCCCCGTTCACTCACATTTGTTCGTGCTCCAATGGCGCATGCGCGGGCTGTGGCTGCATCCCTGCTATCACTCTAGCAGTGTGTTATCGTATTTTTCGCCCTATAAGACGCACTTATTTTCCCCCAAAAGTGGGGGGAAAATGTCAGTACGTCTTATCGGGCGAATGCTGGAAAAAAATAAATAAAAGGGAAAAGTTTACTCACCTCTCCATCGCTCGTGCTGTCCCGGAAACAGCGGAGGCAGCGGCGCCAGCACACACAGACACCGGCCTGTTATAGTGGTACCAAGGCCGGGTGTTCACTGTGTGTGCTGGTGCCGCAGAGTGAGGAAGCGGCGGAGGCAGCTGTATCTGCCGCCGCCTCCTCCGCAGCGCCTGTATGTGCTAGCGCTGCGGAGGAGGCAGCAGGTACAGCTGCCTCCATCGCTTCCTCTCTGACACACTGCCTTATGCAGCGGTGGGCGTGGCCGACGCTCGAGCGCCGGCCATGCCCACCGCTGTATAGTCCGGGTGTCTCTATCTGCTGGGGCAGTGGAGAAGTGACAGGGACAGTGCGAGCGGCGATACCTCTGCCGCTCGCACTGTCCCTGTCACTTCTCAACGGCCCCAGCAGACAGAGACACCCGGACTATACAGCGGTGAGCGTGGCCGATGCTCGAGCGTCGGCCACGCCCACCGCTGTGTGTGTCTGTGTGTGAAGACGGCGGGGACAGCGGGAAGGATTTAAAGGTGTTTACTTTTTTTTTTTTTTTGCTATTGCCTATAAGGAGAATGAAAGGGGGGTGGATGCCACACTACCTATACAGGGATGCAAGGGGGGATACCACACTGCCTATACTGGGATGGAAGGGGGGGATGCCACACTCCCTATACTGGGATGGAAGGGGGGGATGCCACACTACCTATACGGGGATGGAAGAGGGGGGGGGGGATGCCACACTACCTATAAGGGGATGGAAGAGGGCTGGATGCCACACTACCTATACGGGGATGGAAGAGGGGTGGGTGCCACACTATCTATACAGGGAATGGAAGAGGGGGGATGCCACACTACCTATACAGGGAATGGAAGAGGGGGGATATCACACTACCTATACAGGGAATGGGAGGGGGGATGCCACACTGCCTATATAGGGAATGGAGGGGGGTGCCACACTGCCTATATGGGGAATGGAGGGGGGAGAATGCCACACTACCTATAGGGGAATGCCACACTGCCTATATGGCAATGGGAGAGGCGGATGCCACACTGCCTATATGGGAGGGGGAATGCCACACTGCCTGTATGGGGAATGGGATGGGGGGGGATGCCACACTGCCTATGGGGAGTAGGAAGGGGGGAATGCCACACTGCCTATGGGAATGGGATGGGGGAACGCCACACTGTCTGTAATTGGGTGTTTTAGCACAACATTTGGCTTAAAATATTTTTTTTCTAGTTTTCCTTCCCCAAATCCTAGGTGCGTCTTATGGGGGGGAAATACGGTACATTTTTTAGAAGCCAAGTCTTATTCACCCTAATAACACCTATAGACCCTATATAGGGTTCCCGAAATGAAACAAATTCTGAAAGGACATTGAAGAGGACCTGCAGAAAGTACAGATTTTACTGGTAGTTACTGAGAAATATGATGCAGGGTGAATGAAGTCTGGATGAATGGTGCAGCTCCTAACAGCCAGCATGGGGAGAACAGAAAGCAGGATAATGTAATCCTTTACCTTTAAAGTGGACCAAAACCCTGGATAGTCAATAGTTTTGACTATTCTGAGTTTTGATCCTTTCTGCGGGGCACCCCCCAGGACGCTCTGACAGCGCGCAGGCACTCGAACAGCTAGAGGGAAGCGGAGGACGTGGCCATCAGAGCTGCTGCTTTAGACGCTTTGTGGAACCGGGAAGAGGTGAATGAGATCAAGCCATCTGGGGGGTTTTCCCACAGTGGGGCACCCTCGATCAGGGTGCCCCGGGGAAAGGACCAAAACCTAAGAGAGCCAAAATCCTGAGTTTTGGTCCACTTTAAGCAATGTCATGTTTTCTGACCTTGTCTCTTGACTTGCACCTTACATCAAACTAACGGCATCATTATTATTTATCAATTGGTTTTGCGCTTTTGAGGATAACTTCTCATAATGTTTTTGAGCCAAGTGCATTGACCAAAGCTGATGATAGCCAGAGATATGAATTCTAGATGCTGACTGTACAAATGCCACATGTTCCTGGCACAGCACTTACTGCAGATAATTACACAAGGCCAATAAAAGTGTGGCAGTAGTCATCTACAGAAATCCTCTTTTATGGTAAATAACATGCACAAGTTTAAACAGATTTTTTGTGGACAGCATATGGATTCCTGTCATTTTCATTTTTTTTGACAATTTAGCGGTATGCTATATTCAGTGGATATAAAAATCTACATTCTTAAAAATGGCAGACATTTCAGAAAGGTTCCACTTTTTAATGTCTTTTATAATATTTAAATATGCACACCCATAAAGTGATACTAAACCCAAAAATCAAAACTGGCACTCCTCTCCTCTCCCGCACAGCAGCTATAGCCCTGTCCGCTGCTGAACGAGGACTGGGGGGGGGCTACCCGACCAACAGTGGCAGGCATGCTTACTGCTGGTCTGAATCCTGCAGCTTCTGCCGGCCTAATACTTTGAAACGTCCTTAAACCGGACCTTCACCCTAAATAAGAGCATATATGTTTCAGGATACTGATCCAGCGATAGGCGAATTGCTGATCACCAGCAAGGGACAAATGTAAGTATCCTTTGTTTTTTTTTTTGTTTTTCTTTGGCTGCTAAATGACTTTAAAATGTATAACATTTCATGCAAAATTGCTCCAAATCTTCATCCGATTGAGAGGGCGTCTCCTGTGTATAACCTTCTTCAGGTCAACCCATACATTTTTGATTGGAGTTAGGTTTAGGCTCTGGCTGGGACATTCCAAAACTTTGATGATCCGGTGAAGCCATGCTTTTGTTGATATGGGTGGTTGCTGTGCTGAAAGGTAAAAAGTCTCCTTATCTTCAACTTATTCTTGTTGTACATCCCGTTCCGAAAGATATGCTTACTCATGGGTTATTAATTTTCAGATGTCACGTGACTGCAGAGCAGAAAAAGTGGCCCCTCCCGGCCCATATATACCGAGGCACCTCCCACAGAACCCCAGATTTTTTCTGCAGTCTTGGACTGCCAGGACGAGAAAGTGGCTCTCTCTTTTTCAGGCAGGTGAGCAGGGTCTTATGGCCCTATGGACCTGTTGAGCTATTTCCGCCAGTGCTGTCTTTACTATACTGCCTCCCAGCCTTGGCTGTAGCGTTCGGGTGACGGTAGACGGCACCATATTAGGTGCTAAGGAGCTATGCTCCGCCGCAACTCCCCCACCAAAGGGTAGACGGTTCAGACCATGGTGAGCCTTATGGGATGCCCTGCCCGCATTTGTGTGCCTGTCGCCCCCCTATCCCTCAATAGTGGGTTCCCTTGTGACTGCTGACTCCCCTCGTTCCTCTGAGTCCCTTAGGGGAAAGGGGGGGTTCTCCTTTATGTTATATGCGTGTATCTTGTATTGTGTGGCACCTTTTGTTTATTCTAAGCATAGAGTACGTCCTGCTCCATATATAATACTTACACGTGGGTAATCCTCCGCCAGAGGGCGCTGTTCACTGCAGACATGCAAAAACAGGCTCCTCCCGGCCCTTCATATAACCAGGGACCTCCCACAAATCCCCAGATTTCTCTGCAGTGCTGACTGCGAAGACATAAAGTATCAACTCTCTCGCAGGTGAGCGGGGCTTTTACAGCCTGCGGCCCTGCAGGACTATTACCACCTGTCCTCTTCGATAAGGATGTGCCTCCCAGCTGGGCTGCGCTGGTCAAGTGAAGGTAGGCAGCACCTCGTGTGCTCACTGAGCTACGCTCCACCGCAATCCCCCACCATAGGGTAGGCGGTTCAGGCCGATGGTGAGCCTCCATTAGATGCCTCTCCCGCATTGTTACCTGTGCCCCTCATAGCGATGAACCCTGGGTGCAGGTTCGCTTCTCCCTCGCTTCCTCCCGTAGCTCAGGGGAAAAGAAAGGGGGGGGGGTATGTGTGTGGCGGTCCCAGCGTAAGGTTAGACACGTGTATGGCCGTTGCTTTTTTCTTTAAACTTGGGTGTCAGTGCCGCGCTACTTGCCCCACATAACCCTTGTCTGGTTGTGCGCGTGTGTGTCCTTTTCATTTACAGAAGTGTGCAGCCCGGGCGGCAGCATTATTCTCTAGTTTTGAGAGCATTCTCCTTAATTACACTCGGTATGGGTGTCCTATCCACTACTGTCACTGACGTTGCGCTGGTTAGAGCTTCGTGCTCTTTGGGGGAGGCGGGGACTTGGCATGACGCGCCCCGCGTCACGGCCAGATCAGGCCCGCCCCTCGAGGTTCGCTTGGCGCCATTTTGACGGTCTTCGCGCGCGTGGTTGCGATCCGCCTCCTCCCTTGGTCATGTAAGTGCCCTCCTGGGCGGTTTTCGTTCTATGATTTTTCATTCAGCTGCGCATGGCACTGACACCCCCCCTTTTTATCCTCTTATGTCTTTCAGACGCCAAGATTTCGGTGGCTTCTCCCGGCCTGACATATATTATAGCGGGTTCACATAAAAAATCCTCCCACATTCCTAGCGGGTATTGGGGCATCCAGGGTTGCCTATTGCGTAAATCCCTGCGGGCATACTGCTCAGATAAATCACCATATGGAGGCATCTCAGAATTATGTACCCGGGGTCCCTCGGGGACAAGACCGGCTGTGTACAGTGTGTGGTCAGCCCCATGCTGATGCTGACAGAGCACGGATCTGCGGACCGTGTGCTGAACAGGCACTGACCCTGCAATCAGGTTTGCCAGTGGCTGCACCTCTCTTCAATACACCTGTCTCCCCGGACTTAAATCTCACTCCTGATGAGTCACAGAGCGGGGATGACCAGCACGTGCCGCGCAGGCTTAGCAGGTACTATCTAGTTTGGCGGAGCGCTTGGGCCTTGGAAAGAAGCGGTCCCTGATGCCTCCTGGTTCTCCGGCTCCTAATGATACTGATGAATCTGCTGCTATGCAGGACCTTGATCCTTCTGATGAAGTGAGCTATTCTCCGATTCGGGCTCCTCGGATGAGATGCCCTGGAGTCGTGATGATTCTGGACCCGGTTCTTGGGGCCTGTGTGACACAGATGAACTACTTATTAAGATCTTTGAGGTTTTGTCAATCTCCCCTCCTGGAGAGGCTCCCAAGCCTAAGAAGGAGAGTTTCCACACAGCGACGCCGCACTTGGAATTCCTGGAACAGGAGCATTTCCAGAATCTTATATCCAAAGAATGGGAATCGCCTTGTAAACTTAAAGGGGTCTGGGATTGGAAGTACCCTTTCCCTCCTGATGTGGTTAACTTTTGGTCAGCACCTCCCGTGGTGGATGCACCAATTATAGGGGTTACTAACCCCCCCCCTTCATGACTGCTCCTCATTACCGTACCCTTCGGGATGCTGAGGACCGGCACGTTGACAGACTGGCTTCCCACGCCTTTTCGTGTGCCGCCAGGACCCTCATTAGAAAACTACTTGATCACCGACCTGAGGACCTCCCCTGGGAGGTCTTTAATGCACTTTCAGATTGTGATGTGTTTGTGAGGTTTATCCTCTCAGCGCTGGATGACACCATTAAGATGTGTGCTAGAACCTCTGCCCTTGTGGTAGCTATTCGCCGGTCTGGCTGCGACCAGTGGGGTGTTGACGAGGATACGAAAAAGGCTCTCACTGGCCTTCCCTTCAGAGGACGGCGTCTATTTGGGGCCCGTTTGGAGCTTTTTGGAAAAAAGGGTAAGGCACCGTCTCGCCCTCCTCGGGGCAGGGACACCCCTCCCCCTCCCTACGTTAGTGTCAAGCACGAACCTGAGGTGTGCTTCCAACTTTTCGGGGTGGATTACCACTCCAGGGTGGGCAGGCAACGCCCTGGGCCCTCTGGCAGAGCTAAGTCCAAATCTGCCAAGACCTCCCAAGCATGAAGGGACGCCCTCGCCCTTCCGGGCGAGGGGACTGCCGCAGCCCCTGGCTCCTATCTGGGAGCGTATTGTCTCCTTCTGGTGGATCCAGGAGGTAGTTCCCCTGGACACAGGATAGAATTTGCTGGGCGGTCCCTCTCAGAGGTTGTCAGGGTGCTTCTAGCCCCTGTTTTCCCCTCGGGAGTTGGTGCAGGCCGTACTCGGCCTGCATAGTCTGGGCTCACTTGCAGGTTGCCCTTAGCAGGCTGGGGCTATGGCCTCTAAGTTGTGACGAGGCAGTTTGGGCCCTGCTGGCCTATTGTAGGATTGGCAATTCTACACTCACAGGTAGTCCCTGCAGGATATCCCTATCTTGGGACACAGGCGCCCTGTGCAAGGGTGGGCTTCTGGCCTCCTGTGGAGATCTAGATCCCTTTAGTTTCCCCTGGGTCTTCTGGACACCAAGTCCATTACTAGTCAGGGTTGAAGGACCAACCCTGCGGATTGGGCCTTGTTTTTGGCCTCTATTCTTCTCCCAGGCTACTCGCCAAGGCGCGGATGGGGGTGATGTCTCTGACATGCCTGTGGGGCGTCCGCACTAGGACCTGCCGGATCGTCCTTCCTTACATCCTCGATCTCTACGCCAGGCCGAGTGGGTTAGTCGGCCGGCGGTGTCCTCTGGGAGTTATTTGGATGGGTGCTCAGTCACCTCAATCCCTCATTGTCCCTTATTCGCTACCTCCATTCCTTGGATTCGGTTCAGGCTTGAATCTTCTTCCTTGGCAATAAGTGGACTCCTGGTTACATAGGCTCTGTCCCTCTGTGCTGACACCTTACTTTCACCAGGCAGGATTGCAGCTAGTGGGCCCGTTGGTGGCGGATCAGCTGATGTCCCTTATATACAGAGCCCTTGGGCTCTTCGGCATGGTAGGTTATTAATCCTGGATGGGGTTCCTGAACCCCTGGAGCTAGGTCTGAGCTCATTCCCCCTTGGTACGTTGGGTCCTCTTGAGCTGGTTATATTCAAGGACCCTGTCAGGGGGCACCCCCTTCTTTGCTTGCATCTTCCTGTGAATGATCACCTTGGGTACCAAGTCTCGCAGGTTGGCGGTGGGGGGGGAATTTCTTCCAAAACCCCCCGTGGTTCCTAGGTAGGGTCCCTTAGAGGGTCCATCTTACCTACTGGGTTTGTTAAAACAATGAGCCTTCAGTTGGCTCTATATTGCTGGCCTTCTCCTCTTTCAGGACCTGTCTATTTGGGGACTCCTTGGCCTGTTGGAAGACAATGGCCTGTATTTATTATTGGTCTGGAGCTTGAAGCAGGATGATTCTCCTGGAAGGTTTCTGATCCTGATCTGGGTGGGGGTCTACGCCCCCTACACCTCAGTGGTATTCGCTCCAATGGATGTCTTTCAGTGGCAGGTTGTGCTATCCTGGTGTCCCTCTGAGAGCCAACTAGGGTGGCCCTGTTGGGTCTCGCTAATATCACAGGGGCTCTGCCTTTGTTTTTACTGCCCCAGAATATTCTGACTCTGGTCATGGGGGCTTATAAAATAGAATGTCCAGACATAAAATTACTATGTCTTCTCTTCATTCACCCTGCTATGTGGGGTTCTGCGCACGGTTGCGCTGATAAAGAGACCCGTGAGATTGATGGCCCCTGGGTGGCCTAGTGACCTGTGGTTCGCAGATGCTTCTGCTGAGGTCAGCGGACCTGTACGCTCTCTCAGGAGTGCGGTTCTGCCCTTGTCAAGCTCCTTCTTATGTCGTCCCAATCTACAGACTCTAGTCTGAGGGTTTGACATCTGATTCATTCACCCCTTTGGAGACGGGTTTATCTTCTGGGTGACTTGGTCTATGGGGGGCTTGGAGCAAGCTTCTTTTTCTTCTTCCTCCGTCTATTGTGGGTTATGGTGTACCCATATTGATTGGTATGAATCTTGGTCTCTCCCCTGTTGGACGTTCTCGGTTCCCAGGGTTCTAGAGTTACAGCATAGGTTGGGGTTGGCTCCCCATCTAGGTACTCTGAAGGTTCAGGTTCTGTCCTGTCTGCCTTCCTGTAGGAGTCTGGTTCAGTCTTCTTTTTTAAGAGTTCTCTTGGGGATTGCTCTGGGGCATCTCCCAAGTAGTTCTATGGTCCCTGTTGGGATCAATTTTTATTCTGTTTGCCTTGCGGGTTGTTCCCTTGGGGCTTATTCCGGATGCTGTCTGAGCTGTTTCTTAGTTTAAGTTGCCCTTCCGGGGGCTGTTGCTTCAGTCAGACGTGTGCCTGAGAGGGTGGCTCTGTTCAGTTAGCCCTCGTTCATTTTATATATATACACACCGTGATGGGGTGGTATTCCGCCTTACGCCGGACCTTTGCCCAAGGTGGTGTCTTATGATCATTATTTAAGTCCCTTTTGTCTGCCTATGGGCCTTATTCTTAGTAATGCTGAAGTAAGGGGGTCTACATTCCCTCAACAGGTGTTGAAGTTTCCTGGTTGTTTCTTGTCCCTTAGGGGGACTGATGCCCCTTGGGGTCTGTGGGTGCATCCTTGCGTATGCGCCTGATCTCGTTTGCTTCCAGGGGCTATGCGCCCTTTGGACTGAACTTACTTGGATGATTTGTCCTTCTGGTCCTGAGTAAAGGTTTCGGCTTCTTGCTGATCCTTGTTAGAGTAGTGGTCAGTATCCCCGCCTGTCTAGCGGGTGACCAGGTTTCTTTTCCCCGATGGGGACAGTTCTAAGTTTTCCAAGGCTACTGTTGCATTTGGTCTGGTCAGGATGTTACTCTGGCCTATTCCTTTAAGGGGAAGAATACCGTTGGCCCTTCAGCAACAGGTTTTGCTAGACCACTGCTTGTTTTCTGTTCATACCTTTTCAAATGTTTTGTTTTATGAGGTTGACTTTAGAGCCTCTGCTCCTGTCGCTCTTGGTAGCAAGGTTTGCAGGTGACAGCGCCTTTACTGTCGGCTGTGCCTTTTTTTATGGGGATCCCACCCTACTTTATGGACACTGCTATTGGATGTCCCACGTGTAAGTATTATATATGGAGCAGGACGTACTGTATGCTTAGAATAATACAATTCTGTGAAATACTCACCTGTAGAATTGGTATTATACGCATACAGTACGTCCTGCTCCACCCCACCCTGGTTTTACATTTTCTGGATCCCCTGTATGGTGATTGTTATCATTGCTATTGTTACCAGTTTAGTGGTTGGTTTCTCCCGGCTTCTTTTCTCACTGCTTTTCAATGCTGGGGATTTGTGGGAGGTCCCTGGGTATATGAAGGGCCGGGAGGAGCCTGTTTTTGCATGTCTGCAGTGAACAGCACCCTCTGGCGGAGGATTACCCACGTGTAAGTATTATATATGGAGCAGGACGTACTGTATGCGTATAATACCAATTCTACATGTGAGTATTTCACTGAATTGTATTTTAATGCTCCGGCGTATGCTGGGTGCATTATGCAGTGATCCCAGTTTGAATTGGTTGCACTGTTTTCTTTTTCGCTGATATCGCACTCGTGTACACCGCCTTGTATATGGCGGCGACATTTACCTCAGGTTCCTTTGCGCAGCCATTGGCTGCCTCAGTCACGTGGGCGCGTCTTTTTTGCGCTCTTCGGAGGGAGGCGGGCGGGGCGAGTGATGCCTTTTGCGTTGCTCCCCCACGGCCCGCCCCTCGAGTTATATGTCTGAGCGCCATCTTGCCTCGGCGGTGCTGCGTGGCTGACGTCTCTCGTGTGCTGGCTATTCTTATTTATTACAGTTTTATGTATATGTGCCTTGTGTATGCTAGCGGGGATGCCCAATCTGATTTTGCTACTAGATTGGCCGATCTGGAGAGGCGGATGGGCAGTTATGAGCCGCGCAAGGCTATTGGCAAGACACGGCATTTGATTGATAATACATATGTTTGCCCTGTGACTTCTGAAGCACTGGAAGACGTTGGGTTTTCCCCTGAGGGGGAATTATTCTCTGAGTCTGAATCTGAGGATCAGAATAGGTCTTTTGATGATCCCAGGACCGGGTCCAAGTCTTGGGATGCAGCTGATACTGACAGGCTACTAGCCCATTTATTTGAAGTGCTTGAAATCTCTCCCTCTGTTGCCCTTCCGCAGCAGCAGGGAGAATTATTTTATGCTGCTAAACCATGCTGGGAGTTCCCTGCAAAGGCACATTTCAACAATCTCGTTTTACAGGAATGGGAAAAGCCTAGTAGACTTCCAAGTGTACCTAAAAGCTGGGAGAAGAGGTATCCCTTTCTCCTGGAAACTGTTAAATTATGGTGTTCCCCACCTGAGGTTGAGGCACCAATTCTTGGACTATCTCATACCTCTGTGGTGCACTCACCTGATACTACCACCTTAAAGGATGTGGAAGACCGGCGCATTGATCAGCTGGCCACTCATGGTTTTGCCTGTGCGGGGACCACGCTGCGTCCTGTATGTGCATCTGCTATTACAACTGTGGCGATTAGAAGATTGATCAGAAGTGCCTTAGAGGGCGGTTCTGCGACTTTGGGCAGAGATGTATTTAACTGGCTTATGTATTGTGAGGAATTTACTTCATATGTTCTTGCTGCCCTGGAGGATGCCTTTAGAATGTGCGGCAGAACCGCTGCCCTGCTGGTTGCTATACGCCGTTCGGTTTGGCTGTGCCAATGGATGGCTGATATTGCTGCTAAAATGGCTCTTGCTGGGGCCCCATTTAAAGGACTGCGCCTTTTTGGAGAACGTCTGGATCTGTTTGCCAAGGAAGGCAAGCTGCCTTAACGCAAGAAGCCACTCAGGCCCTCTGGGGGTCCAGAGTTGCTCTGTCCCCCTTTTATTCCCCCAGGAGAGGAAGGGGGGCTCCCCCCGCGGGAAGCCGTGGTGAGTCATAGGGCAGAAGCAGAGGACGTGGCAGGCCCGGTCCTTCCTGCGGTTCTAAGCCAAAATCCTCTCCCAAACCACCGCAGGCATGAAGGGGTGCCCTCACCCATCCGGGTGGGGGGGCGGCTTCCTTTTTTTGCTCACATCTGGAGACATCTTGTCTCAGACCGGTGAATTCTGGAGGTAGTCTCCTCTGGTTACAAGATACAGTTTGCAGCCTGGATGCCCCCCAAGATTCAAATAATCACGGATAGCTCAGGACCCCCTGTCAGCTCAGTATCTGTAACTTGCTGTCCAAAACCTACTGGAATTGGGGGTCATTTGCCTGGCCCCTCTGCGGGAAAGGGGCATGGGCTATTATACCAATCTTTTCACTGTCACCCAAAAAGGACGGATCAGTCAGGCTTATCCTGGATTTAAAGCTCCTCAACAAATTAGTCAGGTTTAGGCACTTTCGCATGGAGACTCTGCGTTCTGCCATAAATTCTCTTCGCCCAGGGGACTTCTTGGCCTCTATAGACATCAAGGATGCTTACCTTCATGTGCCAATTTTTGCAGGCCATCAAAAGTTTCTCAGGTTTGCAGTGGAAGATCAGCATTACCAGTTTGTGGCTCTGCCATTCGGTCTTACTTCTGCTCCCAGGGTGTTCACCAAGGTGTTGGCAGGAGTAATGGCTCTGCTGAGATCTCAGGGCATTCGCATTCTCCCTTACTTGGACGACTGCTTGTTGCAAAGTCTGAGAAACTACAAGAATGAGTTGGACGTTCAGGCGGTGGTATCCACTCTGGAAAAGTTTGGCTGGGTGATCAATCTTCCCTGTCTTCTTCCAGGGTAAAGCCTTTTCTGGGCATGACTCTGGATACCTCTCAGGTCAAGGTCTTTCGCCCTCAGCTGAAGGTAGAGGGTCTTCAGGCACAAACACAACTCCTTCTGTCTTGCCCTCATCCGTCCATCAGACAGGCTATGCAGTTGGTGGATCTGATGGTGTCCAGCTTCGAGGCTGTCCCATACGCTCCGTTTCACATGAGACCTCTCCAGGTTCATCTCTTGTCAGTATGGGATCGGGACCCAGGGTCCCTGGATCAGGTATTTGTTCTGTCCGCTCTGGTCAGGCGGTCTCTGTCATGGTGGCTGGACCCAAGGAATCTGCTAGTGGGCAGATCTTTTCTGACTCCCTCCCAACAAGACGGCGGTTGCTTACATCAATCATCAGGGAGGAACCAGGAGCAAGAGGGCTCTCAAGGAAGTGTCCCTGATTTTGTCCTAGGCAAAGGACAATGTTCCCTGCATCTCAGCGGTGTACATTCCGGGAGTGCAGAATCTGGAAGCAGACTCTCTGAGCAGGGGGGCGCCTCGCATGGGAGAATGGTCCCTCAGCAACAGGGTGTTTCACTCTCTTTGTCGCCGTTGCGGCCAGCCGGATGTGGATCTCTTTGCGTCACGTCACAATCACAAGCTTCCAGACTTTGTATCCCTGTCACAGGATCCCCTGGCCCTGTCAGTGGATGCTCTGGCAATGTCTTGGAAGAGCTTTCAGCTCCTTTTATGTTTTTCCTCCGTTTCCTCTGCTGGGCAAGGTGCTGTGCAAAATAGCCCTGGAGGGAGTGCCAGCCATTCTGGTGGCCCCGTGTTGGCCAAGAAGAATTTGGTTCGCAGAAATCTTACAGTTGGCAGTAGATCAGTTCATCCTGCCTCTGGTGCCGGACCTGCTCACTCAGGGGCGGCTGCGCCACCCCAATTTACAAACGCTGGCTTTGACGGCCTGGCTGCTGAAACCTCCATCTTGATGGACAAGGGGTTGCCGGCCTCTGTAGTTAATACCATGATCAGAGCTAGGAAGAAGTCTTCCGCTACCATTTATTACAGGGTTTGGCGTGCTTACATTGACTGGTGAGAGTCTAGGTCACTTCCATGTCGACTGTTCTCAATTCCCAGGATATTGGAATTCTTACAAAATGGCTTGGACATGGGTTTTCAGCTTAGTACTCTGAAGGGCCATGTTTCTGCTCTGGCTGTTTTTTTCCAAAGATCTTTTGCTCAGCATCATCTGGTTAAGACCTTCTTTCAAGGCGTTACTCATTTGCGTCCTCCGCGCAAGCCATTGTTACCTGTTTGGGATTTGAACTTGGTTTTGTCTGCCATGCAAGGGTCTCCCTTTGAACCCTTGCAGGAGGCGGCTTTGTCCACTCTCACTGTCAAGGTAGCCTTTTTGGTGGGTATTACCTCAGTCAGGCGTGTTTCTGAATTGGCGGCGCTTTCCATCAAGCCTCCTTATTTTGAGAGACACCAGGACAAGGTGGTGTTTCGCTTTAAAACTGACTTTCTGCCTAAGGTTGTGTCTGCTTTTCATCTCAATCACGACATTGTGTTGCCTTCTTTGTGCCCTAACCCTGGTAACCCCAAGGAAAGGGTGTTACACTCTCTCGATGTTGTTAGGGCTGTGAAGTTCTATTTGGTGGCTACTGAACCCTTCAGGAAGACTGATGCTTTCTTTGTGGTTCCGTCCGGTCCTAAGAAGGGCCAGGCTCCTGCTAAATCCACTATCAGCAAGTGGATCCGTCAGGCCTTACTGCTCATTCTACTTGTGCTATTGGTGCATCTTGGGCTTTTCAGCATCAACCTTCTGTTGAACAAGTTTGCAAGGCCGCATCTTGGTCTTCTGTAAGTTTTACAAGGTTGATGTTAAGGCCTCAGCTGATGCTGCATTTGGCCGCAAAGTTCTGCAGGCGGCAGTGGTTTAGACTGTTTATTGTTGCCTTTGGGGATCCCACCCTACCTTACGGACACTGCTATTGGATGTCCCATGAGTAAGGATATCTTTCGGAACGGGACGGAATGTACACTAAGAATAATACAATTCTGTGATTACTCACCTGTAGAATTGATATTATGAGTGTACATCCCGTCCTGTTCCGCCCCACCCTTGTTGTTCTTGTTACCGCTTTATGGTGATTGATGGTTATTTTCTCCCGGCTTTTGTTAACTGCTCTTTAAATACTGGGGTTCTGTGGGAGGTGCCTCGGTATATATGGGCCGGGAGGGGCCACTTTTTCTGCTCTGCAGTCACGTGACATCTGAAGATGAATAACTCATGAGTAAGGATATCTTTCGGAATGGGACGGGATGTACACTCATAATATCAATTCTACAGGTGAGTAGCCACAGAATTATATTTTTCACAGACGCCTGATGGTTATGTTCCAAACTTAAAGGATATGTTGAAGCTTTCATAATTACTTTTACCTTCACTAAAGCCCCAGTTGCATAAAAGCTGTCCCTCAGCATAATTCTGCCTCCACCGTGCCGATGAGCAGTGTTGCCTTGGCGACAAACAAACCTTTTTGGTTTGATTGTGACCAAAGAGTTGACCTTTGGTTTCATCACAGCATTACACATATTCCTGCCTACATGCTTTCCACATGATGTAGGTTTTATCCTCCAATCGGAGGACAGCATTTGGCCGAGGTTCGAGCTAAAGGCAAGGATTTTGGGGTGTTGCAGGGGTCATTGCACAAGGAGGCTCCAGCCATCTGGATGCCCCCCCTGCGAGCCTGTCACAGCAGTGTCCTGTACCCGTTCATTAGAAAACGTGTGTGGGACCGATTTGAATGTCTTCGCCGTGTTTCATGGTACAGTATATCTAATGATCCCTTTGATGTGATGCAAGCTGGACTATGGCCTTTGCTGTAATTGCCATTAAGAAAATGTCATGAGAATCCTAATAGAACAGTTATGGCAATCACCCGCTCTCCCCCCCCCATGTTGCCATCGGACTCTGTGGCTGTAACCATTGCTGAGTTTCATTTAGGGTATTATGTGATTCTCTTAGAGTTCAAAGTTAGATGGTAAAAGCATATTCACTAACACTGATTTATAATGTATCATTTATCTTCCCCCGTGATTTATGGTCTGCTAAACATACAATTGAATTATACATTTTAATTTTTTTTTTGTGTGGACCAAAACCTGGCTTTGGTCTGTCCCCCTGTCTACCCAACCGCTGTGTTCACTCACCTTTCCTCGATCCCACACTGTGGCTAGAGCAGCCTGCTGGATCCTAGCTGTCCTTGCGAGCGGCAGTTAGCATTACTCGGCTCACTTCAGCTGTGCACACAGCCTGCACAGTCATCATTTAGTTGTGGCAGGCGAGGCTGCACACAGCGTAGAAGGGAAGCGATTGATGCCGGCAAATGCCAAGAAAAAGGTAAGAGTATTGGGCGACTCGGGAGAGTTTCACAGAGTGGGGCATCCCATTTTGGGAAAAGGGGGTAGTTCTGCCCTGTAGTTTCATAGACTCCAGGGTGGGTTTTGGTCCACTTTAATGCCATGAGCTGATTTTCTTCCCATTTAATTTTTCTTTGGGATATTGGGAGTGCCACCTCTTGTGTTTCAGATGTATTGGAGAACTGGTAAGTAATATGTGCCCAAAGGGTAGCAGAGAAAAAGGTACATGTCTGTTTAGGTTGTTCCCTAGCAGTGCAGGTATAATTGGAAGGACTGTAATAATCTGTAGGCTTATGGGTATTGGACTAAAAAATAAAAAAAAAAGACTTTGGCTAACAGAGAACCTTTTTTTTTTCTTCCTGCAGCGGCACCCTTGGCCACTGCTCTACTGCCCCCACCCAAGCACCCAAATTGGATCCTAAATCTGCTCCCTAGGAAGCCCAAAACCTGGGCAGAACTTCTGCACCATGCTGTGAAAGGCATGTCATGGGATGCTCTGCTGTGGTTCTAGGCAGCAGTAGGGCCACTGTGGCTTGACATGCCCACTGGTGCTGAGAGCTCCTAGAGACAGAGTGACCATTTTTTGTGTAATCCTGGAGGAATAAATTTAAAAGGAGGGCAAACGTTGGAGCCCTGGTGTGGCTTCTACCCAGCTCTGCAGAAATGGGGTAGAGGCACATGGGGGCATCAGGTGAGCTGCTTGCTGCCATATTATTGCGATTGCCTGGAAATTCCCTTTAAAATAACTTGCCGTTTTACACAAGTTGGTAATCTTTCACAAAATGGATGTTGTTCTTAGGACAGGCGGTGTCACCTAGGGGTGTCAGAAAAAAATCAATTGTCAATTATCCCGATATTTCATTCGGCGATACTAGAATCAATATTCTTTCTTTCTAGAATCGATTCTGCGGCTAGCGGGTGACTTGCCATTAACCCCTACCCCCTCCATTTCTTGCCTCCCCAAAGCCCGGGGGGGGGGGGCGCAGAAGAGCCTGTGGCCATAGGCTATGGCGGCTTGTAGCCTGCAGGTCCCAGGGGCCACCAAAGCATTGAAATTCCCCAAAAATTGGGTCCACCCCCACCCGGGAAGGGGAACCCTATGTAATAAAAAAAAAAAAAAAAAAAAGTAAATTAAAGTAAAACAAAAAACGATATATATTGTTATATTGTCTTTAGACAGAATCGGGATATATCGGAATAAATCGTATCGTCATACGTGTATCACGGTATGTATCGTATAGCTAGCTAGATTCTTGTCAATTCGCACTCCTAGTGTCCCCCTTGCGCATTACCCCCCTGATTAAAAGTGAGAAATCTTACCTTGCTCCTGGCCCCCCCCCGCCCCCCCCCCCCCCCCCGTGAAATTGAGCGATGCGATTAGCTGCCGTGGTCACTGAGGCCCAATACCCTGAAGAAGCCTGCAGATTGCAGCATGGCATTTGGGATGCCCTCTACACTAGGAACAACATCCTTTTTGTGAGAAACGCATGTGTCTGCTTAAACGTCTCTCTGGCTAAAATGATACTTCACCTGCTTTATGGCTCAGTGAGCGACTGACATGAAATAAACATTCTGCCCATAGTCAGAAATCATAATCTGCTTGTCTGTTCCAGGTCACTGACCAGGTAGTGCAGTTTTATTTTCTGTTCCTGGCAGTACAGATTGTGTTCAACCTAAAATACATTTATAGATGGAAAAGCAGCCATTTTGTGTCCACCCAGAGCTGAAATAACTGGGTGTGCCGTACAGGATGGAACGTGAGTTTCTTGAGTTTTCCCAGTATCAGCTAGTGTTATGTAATATTGGCAGAGTTTTCCCAATCTCTATGCAGCCGCCCTTCATGTGGTTTTGTTCAGAGAAAGATGATTTTGCCTATAGTAAATGCACAGTATGATTGACTTATTTATTAATTTATTCTTAGTATACAGTACGTCCTGCACCAAATCTAATACTTACACGTGGGATATACTCCGCCAGATGGCGCTGGACTGCAGAGACATCGAAAATAGGCTCTTCCCGGCCCCTCAAACACCCAGGGACCTCCCACAAATCCCCAGAATTTCTCTGCAGTCTGGCTGCGAAGGATGAGAAATTGGCTCTCAACTCGCAGGGGAGCAGGGTTATTAACCCGTGGCCCTGTAGGACTATTCCCACCCGTTCCACTAGTAATATGCCTCCCAGCCTTGGCTGCGCTGGTCGGGTGAAGGTAGGCAGCACCGCTGTCAGTTGCTTAGGAGCGCTGCTCCACCGCAATCCCCCACCAAAGGGTAGGCGGTTCAGGATTATGGTGAGCCTCTATGGATGCCCCTCCCGCACTATTGCCCCTGTCTATCGGTGGGCCCTATTTAAGTGTCCGCCGTCCTCCCTCATCCTCCTTATAGTCTTCGGGGGAAAAGAGGGGAGGGTGTGTGTGTATGTGTATAGATATGTAGGTTATGAAGTCTGTGCTTTCTCCTTTCACATGTCTTTATTCTTGTGTCAGCCGCCACGCTGACTTGTCTTTAGTGCTTTTAAATTTACAGCCGCCGCGCGCTGGCTTGGTTCCGCGCTTGGCGGCGGCATTACCTCAGGCGCTGGTGCGCCATCATTGGCTGTTGGCCTTCTGGCTTTGCGCTCTTGGGGGGGGCGGGGCCCATCTTTGGTGCCTTCCGCGTCATCGCTGTTACTGGCCCTCGAGGTATACCGACGCCATCTTTTCTGACTTGGCCTATGCGCGACGGAATACTACCTACCACGGTCCATAAGTGCCCTTGCGGGCGGCTTTATCTGCTTCACTTTTGTTACGATGTACTTAAGGTCTTGTCTGCTTATGTCTTTCAGGCGGGACGAACCCTTCTTGGCTTCTCCCGGCCCTGTTTTTAGTATATTACTTGTAGGCCTTGTAAAAATTATACTCCCACGTCCCTAGCGGGTTATTGGGGCATCCAGGGTTGCTATATAGCGTTATTCCCTATAGGCGTATAGCGCCGCTATAATCGCCATACGGAGGCATCTCAGGATAATGTTACCGGGGTCCCTTCGGGACAAGACCGGCTGTTTGTAGCGTGTGGGCAGCCTCATGCTGACGCTGACAAGGCACGGGTCTGTGTACCCTGTGCTGAGCAGGTGCTTGCATTGCAATCTGGCCTGCCAGTGGCTGCACCTCGTTTCACTTCACCTACTCCCCCAAGCTTAAATCTCACTCCTGCTGAGTTGCATACTAGTGGGGATTCTCAGCCTGATGTGTCTTCTAGACTGGCTACTGTTGAACAGATTATTGCGAAGTCTTTAGCGCGTAAGGCCCCTGCTAAGAAGCGGCACTTGACGCCTAATGTTACTGTTTTCCCTATGGGAACTGAGGAGTTTTGGAATCTGTGTGGCTATACCCCGTCTGACGAAGGGGAGCTCTTTTCTGATTCAGGCTCATCTGATGAGAGACCAAGGGGTCATGACGATTCTGGCTCTGACCCCTGGGCCCCGGATGACACTGACAGATTATTGACCCAGATTTTTGAGGTTCTGTCTATCTCTCTCCCTGTTGAGGCTCCCAGGCAAAGAGGGGAGCTGTTCCATACAGCGAAATCACGTTTGGAATTTCCAGAGCAGGCACATTTCCATAACCTTGTGCTCAAGGAATGGGAGTGCCCCAGTAAACTTCCCGGGGTTCCAAAGAGTTGGGATAGGAAGTATCCCTTTCCTACTGAGGTGGTTAAATGTTGGTCATCCCCCCCCCCCCCGAGGTGGATGCCCCGATCCTAGGGCTATCTAACACCTCTGTCATGCATTCCCCTGATTCTACTACCCTGCGGGATGCTGAGGCATTTCCCAGCTGGCCTCCCACGCCTTTGCATGTGCGGGGACGGCGCTGCGCCCGGTCTGTGCCTCTGCTATTACTACTAGAACCCTTATCAGAAATTTGCTTGATAGTGCCCCTGATGAAATGCCTTGTGAGGTGTTTAATGCACTCTCCAGTTGTGATGTTTTTGTAAACTTTGTACTATTAGCATTGGATGACACCATCAGAATGTGTGCCAGAACTTCTGCCCTCGTGGTGGCTATACGCCGCTCGGTTTGGCTGCGCCAGTGGGCTGCTGACAACGCTGCCAAGAAGGCCCTCACTGGTTTTCCCTTTAAAGGACTGCATTTGTTTGGAGACCGCCTGGACCTTTTTGCTAAGGGAGGCAGGTTACCCCAGCGCAGGCGGCAACCTCGGCCCTTTCGGGGTCAGGGTTCCTTCTCCTCCCCTTACCGTGGCGCAAGACAGGGAAGGGGGGTCTCTTTCCCTGGGACCCGGGGAGATTTCTGGGGTAGAGGCAGAGGACGTGGACGTCCTGGCTCCTCCTGGGGTCCCAAAGCTAAATCCTCTCCCAAGCCCCCTCAGGCATGATGGGGCGCCCTCACCCATCCAGGTGGGGGGACGGCTGCAGCACTTTGCTCACGTCTGGAGGCTCCATGTCTCAGACCAGTGGATTCAGGAGGTAGTGTCCTCCGGTTACAAGTTGGAGTTTGCTGCCGATCCCCCTCCAAGATTCATCAGATCCCGGTTTCCTCAGGACCATGTGTCAGCTCAGGAGCTAGTGCCAGCAGTGCAAGGCCTCCTGGAGCTGGGGGTCATCTGCCATGTCCCTTTTAAGAGAAAAAGGCAAGAGCTTTTATTCCAACCTATTCACAGTACCCAAAAAGGATGGTTCTGTCAGGCCCATCCTGGACTTAAAGATTCTCAACAAGTTTGTCAGGGCAGGCGCTTTCGCATGGAGACTCTGCGCTCTGCCATCAGTTCCCTGCGCCAAGGGGATTTCATGACTTCTGTGGACATCAAAGATGCTTACCTTCATATTCCTGTGTTCCCAGGTCATCAAAGGTTCCTCGGGTTCGCTCTGATGGATCAACACTACCAATTTGTGGCCTTGCCCTTAGGCCTCACTTCAGCTCCCAATGTGTTCACCAAGGTGCTGGCTGGCGTGATGTCTCTACTCAGATGTCAGGGCGTCCGCGTGCTTCCCTATCTGGACGACGTCCTCATCACTTCCCAGTCTCTACATCAGGCAGAGTTGGATACTCAGCTGGTGGTGTCCACTCTTGAGTCATTTGGATGGGTGATCAACCACCCCAAGTCCTCACTGTCCCCTTCCTTGGTAACTCCATTCCTAGGAATGAATCTGGATACAGTTCAGGCAAGGATCTTCCTTCCTCAGCAGAAGGTGGACAGTCTGATTGCACAGGCTCAGTCCCTCCTAGCTTGTCCCCATCCCTCCATCAGGCAGGGGATGCAGCTGGTGGGCCTGATGGTGGCGTGCTTCGAGGCGGTCCCTTATGCTCAGTACCACTTGAGGCCTCTGCAACTTCACCTATTGTCTGTATGGGACAAGGATCCAGCGTCCCTGGACAGGGTCTGTGTGCTCTCCCCCCTGGTCAGGAGGTCCCTCTTGTGGTGGATGGACTCAAAAAACCTGTTGGGGGCAGATCCTTTCTTCTCACTTCCTGGGACACGGTCACCACGGATGCCAGTCTGTCAGGTTGGGGGGGTTTCTGGAAGTCCCTGCGGTTCCAGGGGAGGTGGGGCCCTCAGGAGGCCCACACTTTTATCTATGTCTTGGAGCTGCGAGCGATCAGGTTAGTTCTGGCTCGCTTGACTACTCATCTTCAGGGCCTGCCTGTTCAGGTGCGCTCGGACAACCAGACGGCAGTTGCCTACATCAATCATCAGGGAGGGACCCGGAGCAAGGGGGCCCTCCAGGAAGCGTCTGGCTTGGGCGGAGGCCAATGTCCCCTGCATTTCAGCTGTGTACATCCCGGGGTGGAAAATCGCCTGGCGGACTCTCTGAGCAGGGGGACCTCTCGCCAGGGAGAATGGTCCCTATGCAGCAGGGTGTATCAATCTCTGTGTCACCGTTGGGGCCAACCAGATGTGGATCTGTTTGCGTCCCGCCACAATCACAAGCTTCCAGCTTTTGTCTCTCTGTCCAGGGATCCTCTGGCCCTGACCTCGGATGCGCTAGCAATGTCATGGAAGGACTTTCAGTTCCTGTATGTCTTCCCCCGCCAATTCCCCTGCTGGGCAGGGTTCTGCGCAAGATTGCTCTGGAAGGGGTGCCAGCAATTCTGGTGGCCAAGAAGAGTGTGGTTCGCAGACGTGGTACAGCTGGCAGTAGATCAGTACGCTCTGCCCTTGGTGCCAGATCTGATCATTCAGGGCTCACTACGCCATCCCAATTTACAAACTCTGGCTTTGACGGCTTGGCTGCTGAAACCTCCATCTTGATGGAGAAGGGGCTGTCTTCCTCAGTTGTGGATACTTTGATTAAAGCTAGTAAGAAGTCTTCCTCTTCCATTTATTACAGAGTTTGGCGTGCCTACATTGACTGGTGTGAGTCTAAGTCTCTTCCCTGTCGTGTCTTCTCTATTCCCAGGATTCTAGAGTTCCTGCAGCATGGGTTGGAGATGGGGCTCCAACTCAGTACTCTGAAGGGTCAGGTTTCTGCCCTGGCTTTTTTTTCCCAGAAGTCCTTTGCTCAGCACCCTCTGATAAGGACTTTTTTCCAGGGGGTCACTCATGTGCGTCCCCCACGTAAACCTATGGTGCCTGTTTGGGATTTGAACTTGGTTCTGTCAACCTTGCAGGGTGCTCCCTTTGAACCCGTGCAGGATGCTGCCTTGGCCATTCTTATGCTCAAGGTTGTGTTTCTGGTGGCTATCACTTCTGTCAGGCGTGTGTCTGAGTTGGCGGGACTGTCCATTCAGCCCTCCTACTATGAGAGGCACCAGGGCAAGGTGGTGTTTCGTTTCAAACCTGACTTTCTGCCTAAGGTAGTGCTTTTCATTTGAATCAGGATATTGTTCTTCCTTCTTTGTGCCCTAATCCTAGCAATGCTAAGGAGAGGGTTTTGCACTCTTTGGATGTGGTTAGGTGTCTGAAGTACTATCTGGTGGCTACTGCACCTTTCAGGAAAACTGATGCTCTTTTTGTGGTTCCTTCTAGTCCTAGGAAGGGTTTGGCTCCTGCCAAAGTCTACTATCAGCAAGTGGATTTGTCAGGCTGTGATTCAGGCCTACTCTGCTAAGGGGAAGAATCCTCCCTTCCGCCTTACTGCTCATTCCACTCGTGCTATTGGTGCCTCTTAGGCTTTTCAGCACCAGGCTTCTGTTGAACAAGTTTGCAAGGCCACTACTTGGTCTTCTGTTCATACCTTTTCAAAGTTTTACAATGTTCGGGCCTCAGCTGATGCTGTTTTTGGCCGCAAGGTTCTGCAGGTGGCAGTGGTTTAAACTGCCTGCTGCTAATTTTTCTTAGGGATCCCACCCTACTTGGACACTGCTATTGTCCCACGTGTGAGTATTAGATTTGGAGCAGGACGTACTGTATACTAAGAATAATACAATTCTGTGATTACTCACCAGTAGAATTGGTATTATGAGTATACAGTACGTCCTGCTCCAACCCACCCTTGGTTGGCATTTTCCTGGATCCCCTGTATGGTGATTGTTATCATTGTTATAGTTGATAATTTGAATTGTTTAATTCTCCCGGCTTCTCCTTAACTGCTTTTCAAAGCTGGGGATTTGTGGGAGGTCCCTGGTTGTTTGAGGGGCCGGGAGGAGCCTATTTTCGATGTTTCTGCAGTCCAGCGCCATCTGGCGGAGTATATCCCATGTTTAAGTATTAGATTTGGAGCAGGACGTACTGTATACACATAATACCAATTCTACAGGTGAGTAATCACAGAATTGTATTTTTTCAGCATTTTCCAACAAATGGAGATAATTTTAAACACATGTTTTGTAAGTTCTCTGTGGGTGGGTTTCATTGTTTAACACCTGCTAAGAAACGTCATTTGCTATCTCCTCCCACTCGCTCTGTAAGCCGTGCTTTATTCCCGTTAGCCAGAATGTAAGCTTTCAATCAATGATTCATTTGTGTATGCAGTTGGCCACTTTATTTGAATTGACCGTTTCCTATTTTTTTTTTTTATTCTATCAAGCTCACTAGATAGAAGCAATGTTTGCTTGCAAATCACACAGGCCTTCTTGCAAACATTAAACCTAAAAGCAAACCTAAACCATCACCTCTTGGGCATCCTGATTTGGGATTCCTCTGCTGCTTAACACCCCCCCCCCCCCCCCCACGGTGACACTTGGGACACTGCAGTGCAGCAGGAGCATAGATACTGTGAGTAATCATGCACGACTTTGCATCAATGGTGAATTTGCCTGTCTGAAGGAAAGCAGCCCGAGATCGCGACAAGGGAGTTGAAAGGTGATTGCCGTCACTGCAGGGAGGGGCGGGGTCACACAATGGGGTATCCCAAATTGGATCATCTATTTGTCCAGTCGTGGAGTCTGAGCCGGTAATTGGTCCACTTTAAGTATAAATGCAGATCAAGCTCCTGCAACCTTGCTGAGTACCAACCAATAGATTCTTGCGTACCACAGTTGTTACCCGTACCACTTGTTTGAGAACCCCTGGCCTATAATAAAGGCCCTCACACATTAAGCATTACACCGCATTGCACTAGTGCAATGTACTGTGCTTTGCCCCTGTTAGTGGTACCTTTGCAGTGGTGACCCTATTGCCCCCCCCTCCCCCCAAGCAAGCTGTTAAAATAAGATATAGATGACCTAGACAAAGGCCAGTGAGTAAAAGATGATCAGTGGCGATGGCAGCAGAAGCTGAAGTTAAAGCGGACCAAAACCCACTGAACTTGTGAAATACATTTGGCCAAAGCCCCCGACAATACTCTCTTCTTAGGGTATAGATCTTGAATCTTCCTGTAACCCTGATTTTTCGACTGTTCCTCTCTGTAATATGGCAGGTGATCAGTCATTGCACAAGTGTGGCAATGACATAATTGCCACACACAGCAGTGGCAATGAATGGAGGAGGCGGAGCTTTACAGCTTAAACAGGCACCATTATCTGGGATTAGAGTAAAGCAGGAGCAGTGAAAATTGGGGGATGCGAGGTAAAAATATGGGTTTTGGTCCGCTTTAAGACTAATAGAACCAGTGGAGGGGGACGGTAGGAACTGTCAACAAGAGGGCTGAGCAGAGATGGTGTGCTGCCCAATGACTTTTATGGCTTCACTGTCCACTGGCTTCTATGGTCTGCACTCCATTTGTTTTGAGGTCCAAACACTGCTAAAACTGCAGTGCAACACCAATCATACAGATGTAGATGAGAAGTTGCCTGTTGATTTACAGCAGAACAAAATTCAGGAATTTGACTTTAACAGGTTTTGTTCCGCTTCACAATTTGGGATGCCCTGCTGTGTGGAACCCGTCAGAAAGCCCCAAACAATTTGCCTCTTCTGGGTTCAACGTTCACACGCCAATGAGAGCCTTTTGATGTGTTCCTCTTTTGGTAAACTGCTCTCATTTACTTTAATAGCAGGGGGGAAGCACACGCAAAGCGCTGCAGGTGCAGAGGATGCGACGGCATGCGCTCCCCATTCAATACAATGAGAGCCACCTGCCGAATGACGTAGTCATAGCAGATGGCTCTCAATGGACGAAAGCCCATGCATGCGCCGGTGGACCAGGAAAGAGGTGAGTTGTTTTAGGCTTTCTGGGGGGTTTGCCCTGGGGGAAAGCCAGTGGCCGGCCCTGGAGTCTCTTTAGATTCCAGGCTAGCCACTGTTGGGTTTTAAGTAAAGGGGGAGGGAGTTGCTCCATTACTATTACTATACAGGATCTTTCAGGGCCTGGGAACTAATTCACCGCCCAGTTTAACCCTATCATCACTGTATAATATTCAGAAAACAGGCATATGAATCCTGTACAGAAACTAGGGGCCTTGGTTTGCATACAATTGCAATCGCATGTATTAAAAAACACGCCACGTTAAGGCGCCTCTATTGGTGGGGTACTCCTATTTTTGAGTGGCCAAAGTTGGGACATACAATGCAATCAAATATTTCAGAGCTACTCACCTAAAGGGATGCTGGCAGCTTCCCAGAACTATCCACAGGGAGAGATCCATATTGACTGAATACACAGGGTGAGTAGCTCTGAAATATTTGATTGCATTGCATGTCTTAACTTTGGCACTTAAAAATAGGAGTAGGGACCCTACCAATAGGGGCGCCTTGACGTGACGTGGGGTTTAATACATGCAATTGCAGTTGTATGCAAACCAAGGCCCCTAGTTTCTGTACAGGATTCATATGCCTGTTTGCTGAATATTATACAGTGATGATAGGGTTAAACTAGGTGGTGAATTGGAATCCTAGGCCCTGAAAGATCCAGAATAAACAATAGTAATGGAGCAACTCCCTCCCCCTTTACTCACTGTTGGGATTTGTTCTGCTTTAAGCCCTCGTTCCCACCTGTCTGGTACCGCATGCGTTTTTGTGTTTGTGGCAGACTCAACGGTACCACAAAAAAAATGTATCAATGGCACCTCTATGGCCCCTTTCACACCACTCTGGTGTGGCAGAGAGGAGAAAAATGTTGCAGCAAAAAGTCCTACCCGCTGTGTCCTGGGTGCAAACTTACCACATTGCAAAGAGATTGTTTTGGAAGACAGACGCAAGTGCAAACGCAAAACGGAATTTCTGCCGCAAACCACATGCTGCAAACGTGCCTGGACAGCCTTAGCCTTAGTGGAAAGAATTTTCTTCCTTATCTACTTGAATGCAATGCAAGCAGGAAGGTGTAAAGTGACCTCAGTCATTTAAACTGCAACTGATTTACATTTAGTATCTATGAATCTTTTTTGTATAATTAGTTAAGTCTGTCTTCTGACCTTCTAGAAGCTTTTTATAGAAAATTACCTTTATTCTTTTGTTAGAGGCTACCCGATCTGCGACTGCCTTTTCTAGTCTGCATAGTAACTCTCCTAATTTTGCAGCGCTTCGTTTCATGCAGATTGCTCATTGCAATATGCTGAAGTACAGAACTGTAATTAAGCAGTGAAGCCTAATCACAGGTTTCATTGTGATGTGCTGAAAATATTGCAGATTACTGGGCTACAGGGAGGCTTAGTAGCTGCATAGAGGATTTTACTGCTCTTGAAATGTAATATAATGCAGGCCAAAATCTGACCTACAGTGGCAGTCTATCCTATGATGCATTTTGTTTTTATATATTGTCTAGCGCTGTGATGATTTGGGCCGCGTTTCTGTACCCTACAGCAGGAGCACAGGGATTACACCACTATTACAGAAATACTTTATTTATGGGCAGCCTGGGGGCAGGGTCAAGGAGGGCTTGGCTGCAAAATGAAATGGATGCTTCACCATCCTGGCTATTCAGTATGGCAGTGAGGTGTGAATCACAGCAACGGCTAAAGAGAAAGCCTGAAACATTTGTGTTTACTGCTGTTATGCACTAAAGGCTGTGTGCTTTTCTAATCAATAAATGCCTCTGGGAATACCTTTTTATGGCCATTAATGCACAGAGCATCCTTATTGCTGGCTTCCAAATGTCAGGGAGCAGTGATATGTATATAAGAGAAACATTTGACCTGCTTCCACTATATCCCTGCTTGAAATTACTTTGGAAACAAATTACCACTTTGTAATTAGTATTCTGCATTAATTGGTGGTTATGTACATGTGTGGCTTAGAAGCTTGGAAGATGTTAATGGTTTGCAATATAAATTTTATTTAGAGTAGTTGTGAGTACTAGTAGCAAATCTATAGGTGTCCTTGGACGCGACATCTTATGGAGTTTCTCTGCTAGTATCAGTGGAATGATGATATTATTCATAACAGCTGGGATATACCTCCACAAGAGGGCACTTTACTGCAGAGATGGCACAAAAGAGGCCCCTCCGGGTCCATATATACCCGGGACCTCCCACTTATTCCCCAGTTCCTTCTCTGCAGTGGGCTGCGAAGGTCAAGATGATGGCTTCTCTCCTCGCAGGTGAGCTGGGCTTCACAGCCCCTGGCCCTGTTGTTCTATTCCCACCCGTTCCACCTTTATTTGCCTCCCAGCCTTGGCTGCGTGGTCGGGTGATGGTAGGCAGCACCTATTAGAGGTGCTTCATTGGAGCTTACTCCACCGCAAATCCCCCACCAAAGGGTAGGCGGTTTTCAGGTTACTGGTGATCCTGAATTGGGATGCCCCCGTCTGCTATTGCCCTGCCATTTATTAATGTTTTAATGGGCTTTCTACTTCCCCCTTCTCCCATTATACTGCTCGTTTGGGGGGGGGGGGGGGGGTTGGTGAGTGCCTGTCAGTGTAAATGGGTTTGCATTTTTGACATTACTGTTATGTGTTATAATGCCTTTATTCTGTCTCGCTGGCACCCTCCTCGGCGCTGCTCCTCTCCCCTTCAGTTTGAACTTCCCGCCGCTGACTCGCACGTCCTGCGGTCAGCGGCGATGTCACTCGGGGACTTGATGGCTGCTGATTGGCTGCAGGGTGGCTGTCTTCAGCCTGTAACCCCGCGTTTCCTGGAGGGGGCGTGGCTTATCTCTGGGCGCGCTCCGCGGTGTTTCCTCATGCGGCCAACCCCTTTCAGAGCCCTCCAGCGCCATCTTGTCTCTCCTGCCGGATCGATTGCAAGCTCTTCGGCAGTCTGTGAGTGCTCTTGCGGGCCCCCCCTTTTTATAATTTAATTGTTTATCACTCCTGTTTAATTAATGCGGGTATTGTCCTCTTATGTCTTTCAGGCGGGAAAACTGATTAGAGGTTTCTCCCGTTCCTGCGCCTTCTATTAGTCTAGTGACTATATTATAGGCCTAAATCATTAAAATCCTCCCACTATCCTAGCGGATATTTAACGGGCATCCCGGGTAGCTGCACAGCGTAATTCCCATTGGTCATTGTGACACCAAAAATCACCATATGGAGGCTTCTCAGGATACTGTGCTCGGGGTCCCATCTGGGCAAGCCCGGCTGTGTGTGGTGTGCGGGGCATCCCCTGTAAGCGATGATGTGCGGGTCTGTGTACCCTGCGCCCAGCAGGCGCTTGCACGGCACTCTGGACTGCATTTGTCTGGGTCTGCGCCCACCATTTCTTCCCCCACACCCCCTCGCTTGATTATTACTCCCAGTGAGATCAACACTAGTGGGGAGTCTCAACCTGATGTTTCCACCAGGCTGCCCAACAAGAGACTGATTGCTAGCTCTGCGGCCCGTAAGGCCCCAGCTAAAAGACTGCACGTGGCGCCTGCTACGCCGGCCTTTTCTATGGAGCCAGAAGATTTTCTTGATTTGTCTGACTATACCCCTCTTGAGGAAGGGGAATTATTCTCTGATTCAGAATTTTCTGATGATCAGCATTGCCTTGGCGCTGATGCCGGCTCAGAGCATTGGGATGCTGATGACACCCATAGACTTTTGACTCAAATTTTTGAAGTGCTTTCCATTTCTCTTCCTGCTGCGGCACCTAAGCAGCAGGGGGAATTGTTTGGTACCGTAAAACCACGTTTGGAATTACCAGAACAGGCACATTTCAATAGTCTGGTTCTCAAGGAATGGGAGCGGCCTTGCCGGCTCCCTGGTATCCCTAAGGGATGGGATAAGAGGTATCCTTTCCCATCGGATGTGGTCAAATGTTGGTCAACTCCCCCAGAAGTGGATGCCCCTGTGCTGAGATTGTCCAGCACTTCTGTGGTGCATTCCCCTGATTCCACTACCTTGAAGAATGGTGAGGACCGGCGTATTGACCAGCTGGCTTCCCACGCCTTTGCCTGTGTGGTTTCTGCCTTGCGCCCGGTCTGTGCTTCCGCTATTACTGCCGTGGCAATTAGGACATTGATCAAGAGCCTTCTGGAAGGTTCCCCTGATGATCCTTCTAGTGCCGAATTTAGAGCCTTATCACAATATATAGTAACATAGTATGTAAGGCTGAATAAAGACTTTAGTCCATCCAGTTCAGCCTGTTTAACTCCTTCCAGTGGTCTAGTAGCCATAGCTGGAAATGTTATTACATGCCAGGAAGGCATCAAGGCCACTTTTGAACGTTTTTACTGTATCCATCATTACTACCTCCTCTGGCAGCGAGTTCCATAGTCTCACGGCTCTTACAGAGAAGAATCCCCTCCTATGTCGGTGGAGAAAGCACCTTTCCTCTAACCTTAGTGGATGCCCCCGGGTTATGGTTACACTCCGGGGCCGGGGTATAAATAGATTGTGGGACAGATCCTTGTATTGACCCCGAATATATTTATACATAGTTATTAGATCACCCCTCAATCGTCTTTTTTTTTTTCTAGACTAAATAAGCCTAACTTGGACAATCTTTCCGGGTACTCTAGCCCCCGCACTCCTTTTATTAACTTTGTTGCCCTTCTTTGAACGCGCTCCAGTTCTGATATGTCCTTCTTAAGCACAGGTGCCCAGAGCTGTACACAGTATTCCATATGGGGTCTGACTAGTGACTTGTACAGGGGTAAAATGATGCTCTGGTCATGAGCACCTATGCCCCTCCTGATGCACCCCATGATCCTATTTGCCTTGGCAGCAGCTGCCTGGCATTGATTACTACAGTTGAGCTTATTGTCAACTAAAACCCCTAGGTCCTTTTCCATTGTTGTTTTACCAAGTGTTTCTTTATTTAGTGTGTAATCATGACACAGATTTCTCCTTCCCATGTGCATAACCTTACATTTATCTGTGTTAAACTTCATTTGCCATTTAACTGCCCATGCTTCCAATTTATCTAAATCTGTTTGTAGCTGCCTGTTGTCCTCTTTTGTTTTAATTACTTTACTCAGCTTAGTATCATCTGCAAAGATTGAGACTTTACTGTTTAATCCATACCCAATGTCATTTATATATATATTGAAGAGAATTGGTCCCAGAACTGACCCGTGTGGTACTCCACTAGTAACAGTGACCCAATCTGAGTGTGTACCATTGATAACCACCCTCTGCTTCCGATCATTAAGCCAATTTCCCACCCATCTGCACACGTTTTCCCCCAGTCCAAGCATTCTCATCTTTTGTACCAGCCTTTTATGTGGCACAGTATCAAATGCTTTAGAAAAGTCAAGATATATGATATCCAATGACTCCCCCTGATCCAATCTTGAACTTGCCTCCTCATAAAAGCTGATTAGGTTTGTCTGGCAGGAGCGATTCCTCATAAATCCATGCTGATATGGAGTAATAAGGTCATTTTCCCCAAGGTGCTCCAGGATAGTATCCCTTAAGAAACCTTCAAACGGCTTGCCCACCACAGATGTTAAGCTTACCGGTCTGTAGTTCCCAGGTTGCCCCCTAGATCCCTTTTTGAATATTGGCACCACATTTGCCAAGCGCCAATCCATCGGAACAGACCCTGTAGTTATGGAATCCACAAATATTAGAAATAACGGCTTGTCTATTACTGTACATAACTCCCTTAAAACACAAGGATGTATGTCATCTGGTCCCGGTGATTTATCGATTTTTATCTGCTTGAGACGGTGCTGGACTTCTTCCTTGGTTAGACCAGTGACATTTAATGGAGGGTTTTGGTTATTCCCCTGCATTTCACTCGGCATGTCAAATTCTTTTGTGAATATAGAAGCAAAGAAGTTGTTAAGCAAATTAGCTTTTTCCTCATTTCCCTCTATAGGGTTCCCCTCCTTGCTTTTCAGGGGGCCCACACCCTCAGGTTTGTACCTTTTACAGTTTATGTAGCTAAAGAATAATTTGGGGTTAGTTTTACTCTTTCGCAACCAGTCTTTCTGTCTCCAGCTTAGCTGCCCTTATCTGTTGTTTACATTGTTTATTTTCTTCCGCTGTCCCTACCTGCTTTAAATGTTTAAATGCCTTTTTTTTGTTGTTTATTGCCCCCTTAACCTTTTTATTTAGCCACATCGGTTTACATGTGCGTCTAATAGTTTTATTCCTGTAAGGTATATATCTGTCACAATGAAAATTAAGTATTCCTTTGAAAGTATCCCATTTAGCGTCCATGCTTTTGTTTTTAAAGTGGACCAACACCGAGAGGTGATCGGCCCGGAAATCTATAAGATTCCCAGGCCGATCACCTCCCACCCCGCGGGACATCCGAGATCGGGATGTCCCGCGGGGTGAAACCCCCCAAAAAAACCCCAAACACCTTACCTGATCTTCGGCGGCGGCCGGCCGCCGCCGCCTCCCTCGCGCCCCTGTAGGCGTGCCCGCGCCGGGCGTCTGCGAATGGCCGGCGGGGGCGCGCGCGCGCCGAAAGTGACGCGAGGGAGGCGGCGGCAGCCGCTTGGACGTTCCTGATCCCCGCCTGGACGTTGGCGGGGATTGGACCGTCCAGTCACGTGGGAGCGGGGACAGGTAAGATTTTGGGGCTTTCTGGGGGGTTTCACACAGCGGGGCACCCCCGATCGGGGTGCCCCGCCGAAGTGGACCAAAACCCAGGATAGTCAAAATCCTGGGTGTTGGTCCACTTTAAGGGCATTTTCCCAGTCAATGCAGTGTAGGGCATCTCTAAGTTGGTCAAACTTTGCCTTTTTGAAGTCCTGCGTTTTTGTGGCTCCTTGATAAGGCACCCTAGTGACTGCTAATTGTGTCCCCCAACCTGTATCTTTATTACTTTGTCTGGTACATTGGTTAGTATTAGGTCCAATATGGCTTTCCCCCTTGTTGGAGCTTGTACTTGTTGGGAAAGGTAGCCATCTTTTGTTTTAGATAAAAAACTATTACTTTTATGCGAAACACATGTTTCATCATCCCAGTCTATATCCGGGTAGTTAGTCCCCCATAATCACAACCTCATTTAGTTTAGCGGCTATATCTATTTGCCTTAGCATCATATTTTCTATGGATTCGGATATATCTGGAGGTTTATAGCAAACCCCCATCAGTATTTTATTTTTGTTTCTCCCTCCATGTATTTCTACCCATACAGATTCCACATGGTCATTCCCCTCACATATATCCTCCCGCAGAGCAGGCTGTAGAGAGGATTTTACAATTAAGCAGACTCCACCCCCTTTGCGTTTGTTACGGTCCTTCCTAAACACTCAGTATCCCTGTAAATTTACTGCCCAGTCATAGCTTTCATCCAGCCAGGTCTGTTACCCCCACTATGTCATATTGCTCTTCTGTTATTATCAATTCTAGTTCATCCATTTTATTAGTCAAGCTTCTAGCATTTGTAAGCATGCATTTCAAATGCTTATGACAATTTTGATAATTTTGTATATTGCACTTATTCCTACTAGATGTGCTAACCCCTCCCCCCTCTCCACCCCCAGTTTCATGTCTACACCCACTGTCACTTTCTTTCCTAACTTCCCCTTTGTAACTGCTTTTACCCTCCCCCCCCCCAATGTTTATTGCTTATATTCTTTCTGCCTTAGATGACACCATTAGGATGTGTAGCAGCTCTGGTTGTTTCTATTCGCCGATTGGTCTGGCTGCGCCAGTGGGCTGCTGACAATGCTGCTAAGAAGGCTCTCACAGGGCTACCCTTTAAGGGGCTGCGCCCTGGCAGCTCAGGGTATATTTCTGGCTGTACAGAACCTATTGGGTATGGGGGTCATCTGTCCGGTCCCTCCGGGGGAAAGAGGTCAAGGTTATTATTCCAATCTCTTCACAGTACCCAAAAGGGATGGTTCCATCAGGCCCATCCTGGACTTAAAGCTTCTCAACAAGTTCATCAGAACCAGACGCTTTCGCATGGAGACCCTGCGCTTCGCGATCAGCTCTTTGCGCCCGGGGGACTTCATGACCTCCATAGACATCAAGGATGCTTACCTTCATGTGCCAGTCTTCCCAGGGCATCAGTGGTTCCTCAGGTGTGCAGTGGAGGACCAGCACTACCAATTTGTGGCATTTCCCTTCGGTCTCACCTCAGCCCCCAGAGTGTTCACCAAGGTGCTGGCGGGGGTGATGGCCCTTCTCAGAGCCAGGGGCATTCGCATTCTCCCTTATCTGGACGACCTTCGGATACCCAGACGGTGGTAACTGCCCTGGAAACGTTCGAATGGGTGATCAATTATCCCAAGTTCTCCCTCTCTCCGCCCGGGTGACCCCCTTCCTGGGCATGAATCTGGATACAATTCAGGCCAGGATTTTTCTTCCTCAGCAGAAGGTGGATTCTCTTCAAGCTCTGGTTCATTTCCTGCTGTCAAGTCCTCATCCTACCATCAGGCAAGGGATGCAATTGGTGGGACAGATGGTGGCCTGCTTCGAGGCAGTCCCTTACACTCAATTTCACATGAGACCCCTTCAGCTCCGTCTCCTTTTAGCCTGGGACAAGTGTCCCCTGTCTCTGGATCAGGCCTTTGTTCTCTCTCCTCTGGTCCGGCGGTCCCTCCTGTGGTGGCTGGACTCGAGGAATCTTCTGGGGGGCAGATAATTTCTGACACCATGTTGGGAGACGGTCACTACGGATGCCAATCTGTCAGGTTGGGGGGGCTACTGGAGAGCCCTCCAATTCCAGGGGCTGTGGGGCCCTCAGGAGGCTCATGCTCCTATCAACGTCCTGGAGGGCGGTTCGGTTGGTGCTGGCGCAGTTGACTCCTCACCTTCAGGGCCGGCCGGTACAGGTTTGCTCCGGCAACCAGACGGCGGCCGCCTATATCAATCGTCAGGGAGGGACTCGGAGCAAGAGTGCCCTCAAGGAGGTGTCGTTGATTCTGTCCTGGGCCGAGGACAATGTCCCGAGCATCTCAGCAGTTTATATTCAGGGAGCGGAGAATCTGGAGGCTGATTCCCTGAGCAGGGGGACCTCTCGCTGGGGGGAATAGTCCCTCAACAGTGAGGACTTCCTATCCCTTTGTCACCGCTGGGGGATGCCGGACGTGGATCTGTTTGCTTCTCGCCATAATCACAAGCTGCCAGCATTTGTCTCCCTGTCCCAGGATCCTCTGGCTCTGGCGGTGGAAGCTCTGTTGCTACCCTGGCAGGGACTCGGTCTCCTGTACCTTTTTCCTCCGTTTCCTCTTCTGAGCAGGGTTCTGCGCAAGTTGGTGCAGGAGAGGGTGCCAGCCATTCTGGTGGCTCCCAGGTGGCCAAGACAGGTGTGGTTCGTAGACGTTGTGCTGCTGGCAGTGGATCAGTACACTCTACCCTTGGTTCCGGACCTTCTCACTCAAGGAAGGCTCTCTTATGCCAATTTACAGCTGGCTTTGATGGCCTGGCTGCTGAAACCTCCATCCTAAAGGAGGAAGGACTGTCTGGTTTGGTTGTTCGTACTCTTGTCAGTGCTGGGAAGAAATCTTCCTCTACTATCTACAATAGGACCTGGTGGACCTACATTGACTGGTGTGAGTCTAGGGCCCTTCCCTGTCGTGTGTTCTCCATTCCTAGCATCCTGGAGTTCCTTCAACATGGTTTGGATTTGGGTTTTCAGCTCAGCACCTTGAAGGGTCACGTGTCTGCCTTGGCTGTTTTCTTCCTTCCTTCGCTCTACATCCTCTGGTCAAGACTTTCTTCCAGGGGGCCCCCTACCTTGAGAGACAGCAGGACAAGGTTGTTTTCCGTTTTAAACCTGGCTTCTTGCCTAGAGTTGTCTCTGCCTTCCATCTCAATCGGGACATTGTGCTTCCTTCTTTGTGCCCTAATCCTGGTAATACCAAGGAGAGGGACTTGCATTCTCTGGATGTTGTCAGGAATTTGAAATACTACCTGGTGGCTACTGCGCCTTTCAGAAAGCCTTGTTTGTGGTTCCCTTGGTCCCAAGAAGGGGTTGGCTCTTGCTAAGTCTACTATTAGCAAATGGATTCGTCAGGCTATTGTTAGGGCCTATTCTACTAGGGGGAAGGATCCTCCTTTCCGTGTTACTGCTCATTCTACCCGTACTGTTGGGGCTTCCTGGGCCTTCCAGAACCAGGCTTCTGTTGAACAAGTTTGTAAGGCCGCTACTTGGTCTTCTGGTCATACCTTTTCCAAATTTTACAAGGTTGATGTTTGGGCCTCAGCGGATGCTGTTTTTGGCTGTTCTGCAGGCGCCAGTGGTTTGAACTGCGCGTTGTTGCCTTTTTGGGATCCCCACCGGTTTATGGACACTGCTATTGGATGTCCCAGCTGTTATGAATACTATCTGGAGCAGGACGTGCTACATACTTAGAATAATACAATTCTGTGATTACTCACCTTGTAGAATTGGTATTATAAGTATGCAGCACGTCCTGCTCCATCCCACCCTGATTGCCTTATTCTTGGGTCCTCTATATAGTGATTGTTTTCCTTGTTAACATTGTTGAATTTTATTGGCTTCTCCTGGTTCCCTTACTATTTTTCTATACTGGGGAATTAGTGGGAGGTCCCGGGTATATATGGACCGGGAGGGGCCTCTTTTTTTGCCATCTCTGCAGTAAAGCGCCCTCTTGTGGAGGCATATCCCAGCTGTTATGAATACTATCTGGAGCAGGACGTGCTGCATACTTATAATACAAATTCTACAAGGTGAGTAATCACAGAATTGTATTTTCTGTACTAATTGCACGTAGAAAACAACAAAGTCTTAAACCGGACCTTCAGCATCATTTAATGAAAAGCCCAAATCCTTAAAATAACTGCTAAAATTTTAGCTTAGCATCTAAAGTTTTAGGTCGCGTACTTATTATTCTTTACCCCGCTGTGCTGCAACTCTGTTGCGGACTCCAGGATACGGGTGTCGCCATCTTGCCTTAGAAGTACCACATACTGAGGAGGAGGGAAAGCAAGTGCAGGGGGGCGGGTTATAGCTATGCTTTGCTCAGACAGAGCAGAACTGGGGTCAGGAAAAGGACAGCAATCCCAGAATGCAGAGCGGCATATTCAGAAGACACTTCCTGTCTGCAGGCAGCCTGAAAATCATCGCACCGCCATCTTGGATGTTTAAAAACTCAGAAAAGGCAGTAGGCGCAGGTAGGTTGATTTTTAATGTGGGCACTCTGTATATACAGGGTGGGGGAAACAAATAAGATAAGCTCTTATTCAGGGTGAATGTCCAGTTTAAGTGCTATCTGACATTCTTCCAAAGGAAGCAAAATCTGCATTGACCCACTGTCTGCACGATACATTATTCTTAGTATACAGTACGTCCAGCTCCAGATAGATTACTTACACTTGGGTATTACACCGCCAGATGGCGCTGGACTGCAGAGACATCGAAAATAGGCTCCTCCCGGCCCCTCAAATACGCAGGGACCTCCCACAATCCCCAGATCTTCTCTGCAGTCTGGACTGCGAAGGACAAGAAGATGGCTCTCTCTTCTCGCAGGTGAGCGGGGCTGTTAGCCTGCGGCCCTGTAGGACTATTCCCACCCGTTCCATTATTAATGTGCCTCCCAGCCTTGGCTGCGCTGGTCGGGTGATGGTAGGCAGCACCGCTGTCAGGTGCTTAGGAGTGCTGCTACACCGCAATCCCCCACCAAAGGGTAGGCGGTATAGGCATATAGTGAGCCTCTATGGGATGCCCCTCCCGCACTATTGCTCCTTGCCCCTATCTATCGGTGGGCCCTATATTAAGTGGCCGCTGTCCTCCCTCGCTCTCCTTGTAGCCCTCGGGGGAGGGTGTGTGTGTGTATATGTGTATTGGCCTTGTGCTTCACTACATTTTTTATTATGCTTAGCGTCAGTCGGCGCGCTGACTTGTTTGCACCTATTGTGTTTTTAAAATTGCCGCCGGCGGCGGCGTTACCTCAGGTGCTGGTGCGCCGTCATTGGCTGCTCGTTATGTGTATGGCTTCATGCTCTTTGGGGGGCGGGGCCCGCTTTTGGCGCGTTCCGCATCACTGTCCCTGCGGGCCGCCCCTCGAGGTATACCCGACGCCATTTTTTTCTTGGTTCCGGCTGCTGCGTGACGGGCTTCTACTATCGTGGTCCGTGAGTGCCCTCGCGGGCAACCTTATTACTACTGTTATTTATTGTATGCTTACGGCCCCCCTTTGCTTATGTCTTTCAGACAGGCCGAACCCTCTTGGCTTCTCCCGGCCCTATTCCTTCTATTTAGTTGATTAACTTGTGAGGCCTAGTGTTAATTACTCCCACTTTCCTAGCGGGTTATTGGGGCATCCCGGGTTGCTTTATAGCGTCAATCCCTATCGGCCTATTGTGCCGCTATAATCACCATATGGATGCGTCTCAGGATAATGTGCTCGGGGTTCCTTCGGGACAAGCCCGGCTGTGTGTAGCTTGTGGGGTGTCGTCTATTAGCGCTGACAATGCGCGGGTCTGTGTACCTTGTGCCGAGCAGGTGCTTGCGCTGCAATCTGGCCTTCCAGTGGCTGGGCCTGCAATTCGTTTCACTTCACCTACTCCCCCAAGCTTAAATCTCACTCCCATTGAGTTGCATACAAGTGGGGATTCTCAGCCTGATGTGTCTTCTAGACTGGCTAGTGTTGAGAAGTTGATTGCTAATACCTTGGCTCGTAAGGCCTCTGCAAAAAAGCGGCATTTAACGCCTGATGTCACTCTTTTCCCTATGGAAGCTGAGTTTTTGGAACTGTCTGGCTATACCCCTTTGGAGGAAGGGGAGCTATTCTCTGACTCAGGGTCATCTGATGAGAGGCCCAGGGGTCATGACGATTCTGGCTCTGACCCCTGGGCCCCAGATGATAGACTGTTGGGCTCAGATTTTTGAGGTTATGTCTATTTCTCCCCCTGTTGTGGCCCCCCAGGCAACAGGGGGAACTTTTTCATACTGCTAAGTCATGCTTGGAATTTCCTGAGCAAGCCCATTTTAATAACCTTGTGCTCAAGGAATGGGAACGCCCCAGCAGGCTTCCCGGTGTACCTAAGTGTTGTGATAAGAAGTATCCCTTTCCAGCTGATGTGGTGAAGTGTTGGTCATCCCCTCCTGAGATGGATGCCCCGGTCCTAGGGTTATCTAACACCTCTGTCATGCACTCCCCTGACTCTACTACCCTGCGGGATGCTGAGGACCGGCGCATTGATCAGCTGGCGTCCCATGCCTTTGCATTTGTGGGGACGGCGCTGCGCCCGGTCTGTGCCTCTGCCATTATGGCTGTGGCTATTAGGACCCTGGTCAGAAGTATCCTTGATGGTGCCCCTGATGATGTGTCTAGGGAGGAGTTTAATGCACTCTCTAGTTGTGATGTTTTTGTGACACCATTAGAATGTGTGGCAGAACCTCTGCCCTTGTGGTGGCTATACGCCGCTCGGTTTGGCTGCGCCAGTGGGCTGCTGACTATGCCTGTTTGGGGACCGCCTGGACCTGTTTGCTAAGGGAGGCAGGTTACCCCAGCGCAGGCGGCAGTCTCGGCCCTTTGGGGTTCAGGGCTCCTTTTCCTCCCCCTACCGTGGTGCTAGACAAGGGAGGGGGGTTTCCTTTACTGGGGCCCGACGAGACTTCTGGGGTAGGGGCAGAGGACTTGGACGTCCTGGCTCCTCCTGGGGCTCCAAGCTTAAGTCCTCTCCCAAGCCCCCTCAGGCATGATGGGGCGTCCTCACCCATCCGGGTGGGGGGACGGCTTCAGCACTTTGCTCACGTCTGGAGGCTTCATGTCTCAGACCGGTGGATTCAGGAGGTAGTGTCCTCCGGTTACAAGATAGAGTTTGCTGCCTGCCCCCCCCCCCCCCCCCAAGATTTATCAGATCCCGAATTTCTCAGGACCCTGTGTCAGCTCAGGCTCTAGTGCAGGCAGTGCAAAGCCTTCTGGAGCTGGGGGTCGTCTGCAAGGTCCCTTTAAGAGAAAGGGGCAAGAGCTTCTATTCCAACCTCTTCACAGTGCCCAAAAAAGATGGGTCAGTCAGGCCCATCCTGGACTTGAAGATCCTCCAACAAATTTGTCAGGTGCAGGCGCTTTCGCATGGAAACTCTGCACTCTGCCATCAGTTCCCTGCGCCCAGGGGACTTCATGATGTCTATGGACATCAAAGATGCTTACCTTCATATTCCTGTATTTCCAGGTCATCAAAGGTTCCTCAGGTTTGCTCTGGAGGATCAACACTACCAATTTGTGGCATTGCCATTCGGTCTCACTTCAGCTCCCAGGGTGTTCACCAAGGTGCTGGCAGGAGTGATGCCTCTGCTCAGGTTTCAGGACATTCGCGTGCTGCCCTACCTGGACGACATTCTCATCACTTCCCAGTCTCTACATCAGGCAGAGTTGGATACTCAGCTGGTGGTGTCCACCCTGGAGTCATTTGGCTGGGTGATCAACCACCCCAAGTCTTCTCTGTCTCCCTCCTTGGTGACTTCATTGGTGGGAATGAATCTGGATACAGTTCAGACAAGGATTTTTCTTCCTCAGCACAAGGTGGACAGTCTAATTGCGCAGGTCCAGTTCCTGCTATCTTGTCATCCCTCCATCAGGCAGGGAATGCAGCTGGTGGGCCTGATGGTGGCGTGCTTTGAGGCGGTCCCTTATGCTCAGTTCCACTTGAGGCCTTTGCAACTCCACCTCTTGTCAGTATAGGACAAGAACCCTGCGTCCCTGGACTGGGTCTTTGCTCTTTCCCCCCTGGTCAGGCGGTCCCTCTCGTGGTGGCTGCAGGAACCTGTTGGGGGGCAGATCCTTTCTGACTCCCTCCTGGGAGACGCTCACCATGGATGCCAGTCTGGCAGGTTGGGGGGGGTTTCTGGAAGTTCCTGCAGTTCCAGGGGAGGTGGGGTCCTCAGGAGGCCCACTCACCTATCAACGTCTTGGAGCTGCTGGCGATCAGGTTGGTTCTGGCCCAGTTGACTCATCACCTTCAAGGCCTGCCTGTTCAGGTGCACTTGGACAACCAGAGGGCAGTTGCCTACATCAATCATCAGGGAGGGACCCGGAGCAAGAGGGCCCTCCAGGAAGTGTCTCTGATCCTGAAGGCCAATGTTCTGCGGTGTACATCCCGGGGGTGGAAAATCTGCTAGCAGACTCTGAGCAGAGGGACCTCTCGCCAGGTAGAATGGTCCCTCTGCAACAGGGTGTTCCAATCTCTGTGTCACCGTTGGGGCCAACCAGATGTGGATCTGTTTGCGTCCCGTCACAATCACAAGCTCCCGGCCTTTGTCTCCCTGTCCCAGGATCCTCTGGCCTTGGCCACGGATGCCCTAGCAATGTCATGGCAGGACTTTAAGCTCCTGTATGTCTTTCCTCCATTCCCCTTGCTGGGCAGGGTTCTGCGCAAGATTGCTCTGGAGGGGGTGCCAGCAATTCTGGTGGCCCCCAGGTGGCCAAGAAGAGTGTGGTTCGCAGATGTGGTGCAGCTGGCAGTAGATCAGTACGCTCTGCCCAGGGTGCCAGACCTGCTCACTCAGGGTCACTTACGCCATCCCAATTTACAAACTCTGGCTTTGACGGCCTGGCTGCTGAAACCTCCATCTTGATGGAGAAGGGGCTGTCTGTCTCTGTTGTTGATACCATGATAAAGACTAGGAAGAAGTCTTCTTCTTCCATTTACTATAAGGTTTGGCGTGCCTACATTGACTGGTGTGAGTCTAAGTCTTTTCCCTGTCGTGTGTTCTCTATTCCCAGGATCCTGGAGTTCCTGCAGCATGGGTTGGAGCTGGGGCTCCAACTCAGTACTCTGAAGGGTCATGTCTCTGCCCTGGCTGTTTTCTTCCAGTGGTCCTTTGCCCAGCATTCTCTGATCAGGACTTTTTTCCAGGGGGTTACACATGTGCGTCCCCCACGTAAGCCTATGTTTCCTGTTTGGGATTTGAACTTGGTCTTGTCTGCCTTGCAGGGTGCTCCCTTTGAACCTATGCAGGAGGCTGCCCTGGCCATTCCAACTCTCAAGGTTGTCTTTTTGGTGGCTATCACCTCTGTTAGGCGTGTTTCTGAGTTGGCGGTGCTTTCCATCCAGCCCCCCTACTTTGAGAGACACCAGGACAAGGTGGTGTTTCGCTTCAAGACAGATTTTCTGCCTTAGGTCGTGTCTGCCTTTCATCTGAATCAGGACATTGTTCTTCCTTCCTTGTGCCATAATCCTAGTAACGCTAAGGAGAGGGTTTTGCATTCCTTGGATGTGGTTAGGTGTCTGAAGTATTTTCTGGTGGCTACTACACCTTTCAGAAAAACTGATGCTCTTTTTGTGGTCCCTTCTGGTCCTAGGAGGGGTTTGGCACCTGCCAAAACTACTATCAGCAAATGGATCCGTCAGGCTGTGATTCAGGCCTATTCTGCTAAGGGGAAGAATCCTCCCCTTCCACCTTACTGCTCATTCCATTCGTGCTATTGGTGCCTCTTGGGCTTTTCAGCACTAGGCTTCTGTTGAACAAGTTTGCAAGGCCGCTACTTGGTCTTCTGTTCATACCTTTTCAGAGTTTTACAAGGTTGATGTTCGGGCCTCAGCTGATGCTGCTTTTGGCCGCAAGGTTCTGCAGGCGACAATGGTCTGACCTGTCTGTTGTTACCTTTGGGGATCCCACCCTACTTTTTGGACACTGCTATTGGATGTCCCAAGTGTAATGAATCTTATCTGGAGCAGGACGTACTGTATACTAAGAATAATACAATTCTGTGATTACTCACCTGTAGAATTGATATTATGAGTATACAGTACGTCCTGCTCCACCCCACCCTTGGTTTTGCATTATCCTGGATCCCCTGTATGGTGATCGTTATCATTGTTATAGTTACTAGTGTGGTTCTGTTATAATTCTCCCGGCTTCTCGTTAACTGCTTTTCAATGCTGGGGATTTGTGGCAGGTCCCGGGTATTTCAGGGGCTGGAAGGAGCCAATTTCGCTGTCTCTGCAGTCCAGCGCCATCTGGCGGAGTAATTCCCAAGTGTAATGAATCTTATCTGGAGCAGGACGTACTGTATACTCATAATATCAATTCTACAGGTGAGTAATCACAGAATTGTATTTTTTCTGTGGTAGCTTCCGGCAAGAGTTTATAGTAAGTGGCGTTTTATTATAATTCCCATTTAAAGCAGATTTGATGGCACAGATGGTTATGTAACTAAAACCTGCTCCCCAAATATATTTAATTCTGTCTCTGTTAATTGCGGAGCAGTCCTCATGTCACGAGTGGCATTTATAGATCTTATAGATGCATCTTGACTGCTCAGAAGTGCTCCCCCTCTTTCTGTACCGGATGATAGTCTGCTGTAAGAAGAATTTTCTGGAAAGCATTAGGAAATGCTCAGGAAGTATAGAAACTGACCTAGAAAGCAAAGGAAGCTGATAAATACTTCTCTAGCTTTGTATTCTTGTTTGAATAGAGAGAGATCCTTGTATAAAGAGACACACAAGTATATATTAGCAGTACTCGGTGAATCGCAGTATGTACAGATTTGGTGGTCTTCCTGTTCTTTGACTGTACAGGGCCTTCTTTTTTAGTATGAACTAATCTTACTTCAATATGTCTTTATTCTTAGTATACAGTACGTCCTGCTCCAGATAAGAATCATTACACTTGGGTATTACTCCACCAGATGGCGCTGGACTGCAGAGACTGTGAAATTGGCTCCTCCCGGCCCCTCAAATACCCGGGACCTCCCACAAATCCCCAGAATTTCTCTGCAGTCTGGACTGTGAAGGACAAGAAGATGTCTCTCTCTTCTTGCAGGTGAGCGGGGCTGTTAGCCTATTCCCACCCGTTCTATTATTAATGTGCCTCCCAGCCTTGGCTGCGCTGGCCTGGTTGATGGTAGGCAGCATTGCTGTCAGGTGCTTAGGAGCGCTGCTCCACCGCAATCCCACACCAAAGGATAGGCGGTATAGGCATATGGTGAGCCTATATGGGATTCCCCTCCCGCACTATTGCCCCTTGCAACTGTCTATCGGTGGGCCCTACGTTAAGTGGCCGCTGCCCTTCCTCGCTCTCCCTTGTAGCTCTCGGGAGGGGGGGGTGTATGCGTTGGTGCTTTACTTGGTTATGTGCTTTTTGTTTTTGTCAGTCTCTGCGCTGACTTGGTTGCACTGGTTGTGGTTTGGTGGCATTACCTCAGGCGCTGATGCGCTTTAATTGGCTGCTTGTCATGTGTGCTGCTTCGCACTCTTTGGGGGGGGCGGGGCCCGCGGTTGACGCGTTCTGCGTCACGGTCTCCGCAGCCCGCCCCTCGAGGTATACTCGGCGCCATTTTTCTCTGGTTTCGTCTGCTGCGTGGCTGGCATCTACCTACCATGGTCCGTGAGTACCCTCGCGGGTGGCTTTATTTACCCTTTGTCATTATACATGCTTATGAGGTTCTCTTCGCTTATGTTTTTCAGGTGGGTCGAACTCTATTGGTTTCTCCCGGCCCTATTCCCTCTATTTAGTTATTAAACTTGTGAGGCCTAGTGTACTAATTACTCACACTTCCCTAGCGGGCTATTGGGGCATCCCTGGCTGCTTTTATAGCGTGAATCCCTATCGGCCTATTGTGCCGCTATAATCACCATATGGAGGCGTCTCAGGATAATGTGCTCGGGGTTCCTTCGGGACATGCCCGGCTGTTTGTAGCTTGTGGGGTGTCCCCTACTAGTGCTGACAATGTGCGGGTCTGTATAACTTGCGCCCAGCAGGTGCTTGCGCTGCAGCCTGGTTTACCAGTGGCTGGGCCTGCGCCACGTATGGCCTCACCTACTCCCCCAAGCTTGAATTTGACTCCCATTGAGTTGCTACCAGTGGGGATTCTCAGCCTGATGTGTCTGCTAGACTGGCTAGTGTTGAGAAGTTGCTTGCTAATACCATGGCGCGTAAGGCCTCTGCTAAAAAGCCGCACTTGACCCCTGATGTCATTCTTTTCCCTATGGAGGCTGAGGAGTTTTTGGAACTGTCTGGTTATACCCCCTTGGAAGAAGGGGAGTTGTTCTCTGACTCGGAGTCATCTGATGAGAGGCCCAGGGGTCATGATGATTCTGGCTCTGACCCCTGGGCCCCAGATGGTACTGATGGGCTGTTGGCTCAGATTTTTGAGATACTGTCTATCTCTCCCTCGGTTGCCACCTCCAGGCAGCAGGGGGAATTGTTTCATACTGCTAAGCCACGTTTAGAGTTTCCTGAGCAAGCCCGTTTTAATAATCTCGTGCTCAAGGAATGGGAGCGTCCAAGCAGGCTCCCCGGAGTCCCTAAGAGTTGGGATAAGAGGTATCCCTTTCCTGCTGATGTGGTGAAGCCTTGGTCATCCCCTCCTGAAGTGGATGCCCCGGTCCTAGGTTTATTTAACACCTCTGTCATGCATTCCCCTGACTCTACTACGCTGCGGGATAATGAGGACCGGCGTATTGATCAGCTGGCGTCCCATGCCTTTGCCTGTGTGGGGAAAGCGCTGCGCCCCGGTCTGTGCCTCTGCCATTACAGCGGTGGCCATTAGGAATCTGCTTAGAAGTGTCCTGGATGGTGCTCCTGATGATGTGTCTAGTGAGGAGTTTAATGCACTCTCTCGTTGTGAGGTTTTTGTGACTTATGTCCTCTCTGCCCTGGATGATACCATTAGAATGTGTGGCAGAGCCTCTGCCCTAGTGGTGGCTATACGCCGCTTGGTTTGGCTGCGCCAGTGCGCTGCCAAGAAGGCTCTCACTGGTTTTCCCTTCAAAGGACTACGCCTGTTTAGGGACCACCTGGACCTGTTTGCTAAGGGAGGCAGGTTACCCCAGCGCAGGAGGCAGTCTCGGCCCTTCCGGGGCCAAGGCTCCTTTTTCTTCCCCCTACCGTGGATCCAGACAGGGGAGGGGGGTCTCCCTTGCTGGGGCCCGAGGAGATTTCTGGGGTAGGGGCAGAGGACGTGGCCGCCCTGGATCAGCCTGGGGCTCCAAGCCTAAGTCTTCTCCCAAACCCCCTCAGGCATGAAGGGGCGCCCTCACCCATCCGGGTGGGGGGACGGCTTAAGCATTTTGCTCACGTCTGGAGGCTTCAGGTCTCAGACCGGTGGATTCAGGAGGTAGTGTCCTCCGGTTACAAGATAGTTTGCTGTCTGCCCCCCCCCCCCCCCAAGGTTCATCAGATCCCCGATGTCTCAGGACCCCATGTCAGCTTGGGCTTTAATTCTGGCGGTGCAAAGCCTTCTGGAGCTGGGGGTCATTTGTCAGGTCCCCTTACGAGAAAGGGGCAAGGGGTTCTATTCCAACCTTTTCACCGTGCCCAAAAAAGATGGGTCAGTCAGGCCCATCCTGGACTTGAAGATCCTCAACAAATTTGTCAGGTGCAGGCGGTTTCGCATTGAAACTTTGCGCTCTGCTATCAGTTGCCTGCGTCCAGGGGACTTCATGACCTCTGTGGACATCAAAGATGCTTACCTTCATATTCCTGTTTTTCCAGGTCATCAAAGATTCCTCAGGTTCGCTCTGGAGGATCAGCACTACCAATTTGTGGCATTGCCCTTCGGTCTCACTTCAGCTCCCAGAGTGTTCACCAAGGTGCTGGCAGGGGTGATGGCTCTGCCCAGGGCTCAGGGCATTCGCGTGCTGCCATATTTGGACGACATTCTCATCACTTCTCAGTCCCTCCATCAAGCAGAGATGGATACTCAGCGAGTAGTGTCCACTCTGGAGTCATTTGGCTGGGTGATCAACCATCCCAAGTCTTCCCTGTCTCCCTCCTTGGTGACGCCCTTCCTGGGAATGAATCTGGATACAGTTCAGGCAAGGATTTTTCTTCCTCAGCAGAAGGTGGACAGTCTGCTGGGGCAGGTTCAGTCTCTGCTATCTTGCCCTCATCCCTCCATCAGGCAGGGAATGCAGCTGGTGGGCCTGATGGTGTCGTGCTTCGAGGCGGTTCCTTATGCACAGTTTCATATGAGGCCTCTGTAACTCCATCTTTTGTCAGTGTGGGACAAGGATCCCGCGTCCCTGGACCAGGTCCTTGTTCTATCCCCCCTAGCCAGGCTGTCCCTCTCGTCGTGGCTGGACTCCAGGAACCTGTTGGCGGGCAGATCCTTTCTGGCCCCCTGCTGGGAGACGGTCACAACGGATGCTAGTCTGACAGGTTGGGGGGGCTTCTGGAAGTCCCTGCAGTTCCAAGGGCGGTGGGGCCCTCAGGAGGCCCACACACCCATTAACATTCTGGAACTGAGGGCGATCAGGTTGGTTCTGGCTCACTTGACCCAACACCTTCGGGGCCGGCCTGTTCAGGTACGCTCGGACAACCAGACAGTGGTTGCCTACATCAATCATCGGGGGGGACCCGGAGCAAGGGGGCCCTCAAGGAAGTGTCTCTGATCCTGTCCTGGGCGAAGGACAATGTTCCCTGCATATCAGCTGTGTACATCCTGGGGGTGGAGAATCTGCAGGCAGACTCTGAGCAGGGGGACCTCTCTGCAAAAGGGTGTTTCACTCTCTATGTCACAGTTTGGGCCATCCAGATGTGGATCTGTTTGTGTCCCGTCACAAATACAAGCTCCCGGCCTTTGTCTCCCTGTCCCAGGACCCTCTGGCCTTGGCCACAGATGCTCTAGCAATGTCATGGCAGGACTTTCATATCCTGTATGTCTTTCCCCCATTCCCCCTGTTGGGCAGGGTTCTGCGCAAGATAGCTCAGGAGGGGGTGCCAGCTATCCTGGTGGCTCCCAGGTGGGCAAGTATCCTGTATTGTGATTGTTATCATTGTTTTAGTTACTAGTTGGTTCTGTTATCATTCTCCCGGCTTCTCGTTAACTGCTTTTCAATGCTGGGGATTTGTGGGAGGTCCCGGGTATTTGAGGGGTCGGGAGGAGCCAATTTTGCGGTCTCTGCAGTCCTGCGCCATCTGGTGGAGTAATACCCAAGTGTAATGATTCTTATCTGGAGCAGGACGTACTGTATACTCATAATAACAATTCTACAGGTGAGTAATCACAGAATTGTATTATTGGATTTTAACAATTTGTGCAGAACAGCAGGTAGAGACAAGAACATAGAGGACCGCAGGGCGAAGATGGCACAGCAACCAAATACAAAACATTACAATCTTATTCGGCCTAAGTGGTTCCGATCATACCGCTTTCCCCATCTAGGGACACAAACTAGGTTCAATCATAGGAGATCTGTAACCGGTGCCCAGCAACAACCTACCGCTTCACCCTGGATCACCGTCCTGAGGTGTGACCCTCCCCCTTCCTGTGGCCCGACCACCATCGGCCTTATCCAATCTGTAACAGCTGTGTCCAATCCCCCCAGCGATCCGAAGGAATAGAGTGGTTGTATAGAAAAATAGAGGGAAGAGAAAAGAACAGGAAGAACGAGTAGAGAAAAAAGGAAAAGAGAGCGAACCCTGAGGCCCGGCGTCCCATGCCCAAACTCGCCCCTCCGCTCCCACCGGAGCACACCACATCGATCATGAATCAGCCCCACCTAACACTACACACGTTTTAGGAGCGCCCGAAAGTCAGGTAAGACCCGTGATACTTCCCAAAGAGTCCATGTCTTAATGTAACCTCTGGGTACCCTCCTCAATCTTTTCCAGAGTCGGCTCCTCCATCCTCTTGATGTTCTCCACCTCTCCATACCATTCCAGCAGGGAAGGGGCAACATTGGTACGCCAGTGCTTGGGGATCACCGATCTGGCAGTCGTGAGCAAGTGCCTCAACAACCCCTTCTTGCTCACAGACACCGACCCTGGGATCATCGATAAGAGAGTAACCTGCGGCGTATGCGGGACATTTTCCGAGCACTCCTTCCCAAAAGGTCCTCACCATCGGGCACTCCCACCAGATGTGTAACAGAGTCCCCAAGTCCCTCCCGCACCTCCAACAGTCTCCAGACTCCGCTCCCCCGAATTTCCCAAGATCTGATGGGCATCTATACCATCTTGCTAGGATTTTATAATTCCTTTCCTGAGCCCTGCATGCCATAGACAACTTGTGGGTAAGCGCAAAGGACTTCTCCCAGTCTTCCTGTTCAAATGATTGTCCTAATTCCTCCTCCCACTTCCTGCAGAACTGGGGCAGCTCCCGTCCCTCCCCTTCGTCCTAAAGGATCTTAAATAAAGTAGAAATCACATGCTTGGGGGGCATTGGGTCCCTTAAAAGCCTATCCAAGGGCGTGAGGGGGCAAGGAAGGTTCGAGGCTGGTGTATGGGATTTGACAAAGGCAACCAGTTGGGCGTGCATAAGCCAGGAGATATTCCCATGTCTGCCTCGAGCCCGTAAGTCAGAAAGGGAGGGCACACCCGCTCTTGACACTGTCTCCCAGTCTAGTGTCTTGAGATGCTTCCCATAGGAGAAATGTCCTAGAGTTCATCCCTGGAGGAAAGGCTGAGTTGTCAAATTGCGGGGTGAGGGGGTCCAGGTCTGAGTGACAGTTCCCCCCGCCTCAAGGACCTATCCCTTACCGTCAGCAGAGGGCCCACTAAATAAGGCAGCTCCTGTCTTCTGGGCCGGCGTGGGGGATCAACCCAAGGCAGGGCTGCCAGTCCAAGGGGGGGGGTGTCCCCCTCAATGCCAACCCAACACCTATCTTCTTTATGGTGGAACCAGTCCAAGAGACACACCAGCACTGAAGCAGCATGGTAAGTCCTAAGGTCCGGAACCCCAAGTCCCCCTTATGTTTAGGCCTAAAGAGTGTAGCCCTCCGTATTCTAGGCCTCCTGTTGCCCCAGATGAATTTAAAAAAAGGCCCCTTGAAGCAGCTTGAAGAAACCACGTTCCGGGGCCAGGGGGACTGCCTGAAATAAGTAGAGAAACCGGGGCAAAATGTCCATTTTAAGGATATTTATGCGTCCCAGCCATGTATATTGTTTTTTGCTATATAAACTAAGGTTGGTGACCGTAGACTGAAGGAGTGGAGCGTAATTAAGTTTGTATAGTTTCCCCAAATCCGAGGACAGCTAGACCCCTGGGTACCTTATGGCCTCCCCCTGCCACTTGAAGGGAAAATTCGCCTGTAGGAGTTGCTGAGTCCGCGTGTCAAGCGAGACATTTAAGATCTCTGTTTTAGATAAGTTCACTTTAAAGTTGCTAAGCTCGCTAAAGCGATTGAACTCCGCCAAAATAGAGGGCATAGATATATGTGGTGAGGTTATGTACATGAGCAAGTCGTCAGCAAAAAGAGAGAGCTTATGCTTCCTCCCCCCACAGGCGATCCTCCTGATAGAAGGGTTAGCTCTCAGGGCATTGGCAAGATGCTCCATCACTAACACATAAAGCAGTGGAGATAAGGGGCACCCCTGACGAGTACCATTTCGGATATCAAAGGGGCCAGACAAGGAGCCATTGACCTTTTACCTTCGCGGTTGGGTCTTGATATTGGGCCATGATTCTAGATAACATAACCGGACCTAATCCCACTTGCTTCAGTATGGCTCTCAGGAACCCCCAATGCACCCTGTCGAAAGCTTTTTCCGCATCCACCGCCAGCACACAGGCCGGGATGGCCTGCGACTGTGCGTAATGTATCAGGGAGATTGTCTTGATGGTGTTATCTCTTGCCTCCCTTCCCAAGACAAATCCCACCTGATCCAAGTTGATCAATGAGGGGACAGCGGTTACATTCTGAGAGCGATAATTTTAGCATATATTTTCATGTCTACAATAATCAATGATATTGGTCTGTAGCTTCCCGGCAAAGTACTGTCCTTGCTCGGTTTTTGAATGACCGCGATGTGCGCCTCCAAGGCTTGTCTCGGGAAGGAGCAGCAGTTCGAGATCGAATTAAACACCTTAACCAAAAAGGGGGCAATCACAGTCCCCAACGCTTTGTAAAATCTGGGGGTAAACCCATCAGGGCCCGGACTCTTACCCGCGGGAGCCTCCCCTGTGGCCCGAACCACCTCCTCTAGTTTGAATGTGTCTTCCAACAATTCGCTGTCTTCTGGGGGTAAGGTTGGGAGGGCCGTTTCCCTTTATAGTCTACTATCGGAACGCTCGCTACCTGACGTGGCCCCTGGGCAGGGGTGCTCTCAATGTTGTAAAACCTGGTAGGAAAGAACGCACAACCCTGTCTCGGGTGAAGAGACCGAGCCAGCATATTGCTACATTTATCGGACTGTTCATAGATACGGGCCCTATTTCTATCCCGGTATTTGAGGAAACACTGGACGTACAAGCTCTTCAAATTCTTCCTGGCGTCCAGTAGCTCCCTCAAGGCTGAGTGGATGGAGGAGGCTTTGTGTGCCTCCCTGATACGCTCCAGCGCAGTCCCAATCTGTTTCACCCGTTCCCTCTTGAGCCTGGACCCGTGCTTGATAAAGACCCCCCGCAACACACACTTGAGTGCTTCCCACTGCAATGGAAGTGGAGTTGGGTCATTCACATGATCAGAATGGAAGTTGGCTATAGATGTTTTTATTTCTGCTAGGCAAACGGTGTCTTTCAGCAAATTATCGTTCAGACGCCAATTGTATTGCTTAGGGGCCACTTCCGGGATCAGGATGCTCAAGAAGACAGGGGCATGGTCCGACCAGAGTATGCCCAATAGAGGTATCGGTCACGCACAAGTGCGTGGTGGCTGAGGAAGATGTAATCCAGCCTGCTATAGGTATTATGGGGGTAGGAGAAGAATGTATAATCCCTTGCCCCCCCCCCCCCGTGTTGCATTCTCCAGGTGTCAACAACCTGGAGAGCGCGGAGGGCCCTAGGGAAACTATTCAACCTAGAAAGGGGAACTGCAGACTTACCCTGGGAGGAATCAAGCCTCGGATCTAATACCAGATTAAAGTCCCCCCCCCCCCCCAACACTATAGTGCCTTCTGCAAACTCCTCCAGCATACGCAACATCCCCAGGCCCACCTCCACCTGATCCTCGCTGGGCAAATACAGGTTAGCAAGAGTATACCTGGCTTCATACAGCGTAAACTTGAGGAATAAATACCTGCCATTTGGATCCACTTTCGAGTCCAAAGGTTCCAGAGGGACAGTGTTATGAAATGCAATAGACACTCCCTTAGATTTGTTTTCTGGGTTAGCGCTGTGGAACCATCTATCATAATATCTGTTTCTGATTTCCGGGATTTTCCCCTGGCAAAAATGAGTCTCTTGCAACATGACATTCACCCTTTCCTTGTGGAATCCATACAGTACTTTTCGCCCTCTTTTCAGGGACATTCAACCCCTTGGCATTGAAGGTACATAGTTTAAGACCAGCCATGCTAGCTTATTGGCTGAAGTTATGACTCGAGAGTGGGCACGTTGCGACGGCCAGGGGGTCACAGAGACCAGAGGAGCCCAATGCGCGGGATCCGAGCCAAGGACCGAGCCCCAGGAAAGAACGGAGGAAAAGGTAAGAAGGGGGTGCAAGAACAGAGAGAAGTTGTAGAAAGTAGATGAAGAAACCTAATGAGCCCTTCCTTTACAGAGAAGGGCAACCAAGAGTACTGAGGACAATGTCCTCGAACACCACGTGCCACCCGCTGGTCAAGGTCCAACAGGACAGCGCAGGACTGGGATCAGCGGCCTGATAACCTCAGGCCGATATTGTAAAGGGGCCCACCAAGAGTTATGATTCCTTCAGCTCCAAGGAACATCCCCCCTCCCAATGAGCCAACAAACCAAGGCTATCCTCACTCCCCCAGCCGGCCCGGCCGGCGGGCCACCCCCCCCCCCCACCCACCGCGACACATGCATGGTGGGCGGGGTGGGGGAAGGCCGGCCCACCCACATGGACCCGGGGAAGGGTGCGCCTATATAATCCCAGACCCCGGCCCCAACTCAAGAGTCCGAAAACACTCCAGTCAGTACATTGCCACAGAGTCACACTGGAACATAATACTCCTTGGCAGGTGATCAAAAGGGTACAGGGAGCGGGGGGGACAACGGGGAAATCAGGCTGCAATCGCCAGGAGGGGAGGGGCAAAAAGAAGAAGAAGGGAGGGAGAGTCCTAGCGGTCCATGACCCTTCTAGGGGCACCTCCTCTCAGATCCCCGGCCATCCGGGGTCTCCTAGGAGCTCTCTGCGATAGGAGGCGGGGGGTCAAACGCCAGCTAATCCGGGACCGGGAAAGGGTCTAGTCCCAGAAAAATGAACAACCCTGGCAGGTCCGCCTTGCTTCTGAGGATAAACCTGGAGCCGTCCTTGCGCGCTATAAGATGGAACGGGTGACCCCATTTATAGGAGGCTCCAATCTCCCGTATCTTGTCGAGGAGAGGTCAAAGCACCCGTCTCATCTGTAGGGTGTGATACGACACATCTGGCAGAATCGTGATTTGCGCGCCCTTCCATTCGAACCTTCCTCTTTCCCAAGCCAGGCGTAGAATGTCCTCCTTGATGGTAAAAAAAAGTGGATTCTACATAGGACATCTCTGATGGTCTCCGGCCGGGCGACCAGCCACCCTGTGGACTCTCTATGATCAGCTCAGCATCTGGTGATCTTCCCAGCAGATAGTTGAACATTTATGTTGCCAATGGACGAAAAGCTTCTGATCTGATCGATTCCGGAATACCTCGGATCTTCAGGTTGTTACGCCTGTTTCTATTCTCCTGGTCATCTGTTTGAAGCCGAAGGTCCACCAGCTGTTGATTGATTTCTTTCCAGGGTCGCCAGGCGCGCTTCGTGATCTGTGCGGGAGCCTTCGAGCAACGCAACTTTAGTGTCTAAGGCTGAAGATTTTTGTTGCAGATCCTCAATTTCTCTGCGTAAAGCACGCTCAATTCTGGTCGCCACCACCTCTAGGTCCACTTTGAGCTCGGCTTTTGTCGGGAGGAACTGCAGGATGGCTCGGATACTGGGAACAGCTGTCTAGCCGGTGCCTGGGTCGAGGGCATCCCGAATGGAGGGCCATGCAGGCCCGCATCAGCTGGGCACAAACTGGAAGGGCTCGATCCCCCTACGCTATGTGCGGACCTCTGATCCGGGGATAAGCCGCTTGGCAGGTTGATGCTAGAGCCAGACGACCACTCCAAGATCATGGCCCCCGAGGGTGTGTGAGCGGGCGCATGTGGGAGCTCGGGATCCTCTGGGATTGGGTGGATGTCAGCCCATACGACCATAATGTGGGGCAGACATTTATTCCCCCCTCTGCAGTGATTAAACTTTCACCCAGGCTGTCCTCATTGACACACTGGGCCAGGAGAGTCTCCTTTGCCGGGAACACCGACATGTGCGAGGCATCTGTGCGAGCAGCCCTCTCAGACGACGCAGGCCACTCTCCTGCAGCGACGCAGCGCTCCCCCGGCGCCCGCCCCTGACCCCCGCCACTGACAACAGCTGATTCCCCCGGCGGGGCGAGGCAGGCTCAGGTCTTCTCGGCGTCTGACGCTGGCCCCCCGCTGCTGCTCCCTGCCTCAGCGTCAGACCCGCTCCCCGGCATCGGCATCTTCACACTGGCGCAGGACGCGGACGCGCTGCCAGCCTTGCTCGCGGCTCCCAGGCCCCCAGCCTCGGTTCCATGGTAAGAGGCGTACCTGCGATGCCCTGGGGCGCCACAGCCTCTGGCTCCTCTCGGCGCTCCTCCCAGCTCCTCTCCCCTCCGCGGGATCCACCAGGCGCCATCTTGTCGGCCAGAGCTTTCTGGGATTGCTGACCTGTTTATGAAAAGCACAGCTATAACCCTGCTCAACCTGCACTTTTGACCCTTCTCCTCTCCTCAATATGTTATGCTACTGAGCCAAGATGGCGGCGCCCGTATCCTAGAGTCCTGAAAGAGTTGCAGCACAGTGAGGGAAAGAATAAAAAGTGACTAAAAAATGTTAAATATATTAATTTTAGATGCTGGGGAATAGTTTAAGTGTTTGGGCTTTTCATTAAATGATGTTGAAGGTCCGCTTTAAGTAGTACAACCCACGGGTCCGGTTTTAGCCTTCTGCCCAATATCCTGCTCAAGGATATTCTTTTTCCCAAAAGAACTGAACCTTATCACAACTCCACCACATATGAAGGTACGTACCCTTAACTGCACATCCCATAAAGCACTGACCCTGTGAACACTCGTCAACATAACAACTTCGCTCTGGTGCCCGATACCACCTCATAGCCACTTTTACATTAACCTCAATAGCCATTATAGAAGCTGCATTTCCAAAAGAGTTCAGCCACATCCTCTGCCAATCCTCGTGCTCTTTGCTATCTTTTAAATCTTGTTCCCAATTTTGTCTATATGCCAGACCCTTATTACCCAGGTTTTCGTTCAATTGCTGATAAATTTCTGATACCGCACCCTTACCCCGCCGATTATCCCTACACCTCTTTTCAAAAATGGAGTGGAGACCCACAGAGCTCATCTCTTTGATTATAGACCTAATGAAATGAGAAACCTGTAAATAGCCGAAAAGATCTTTTGACAGTAACTGGTAGGTATCTTTAAGATATTGAAAGGAAGCAATGCTTGAGCCCTGCAAGCACTCAAAGAGATGAAAAATACCAGCCCCTTTCCATCTAGAAAACCTGCCTGGATCCATACATGCTGGGGGAAACATTGGATTGTTCCATAACCTTAAAGTGGACCAACACCCAGGATCTTGACTATCCTGGGTTTTGGTCCACTTCGGTGGGGCACCCCGATCGGGGGTGTGTGAAACCCCCAGAAAGCCCCAAAAACTCACCTCACCCCGCTCCCACAATCCTACCTTTTCCACGTTCCAGCGGCGCATGCGCGTCCGCCACCGCCTCCCGCACGTCCCTTTTACAGGGAGCGCACCCGCGCCGGCCCCTCACAAACAGCCGGCGCGGGAGCACGCCCTGCTAGAGGAACGCGCAGGTGGCGGACGCGCATGCGCCGCTGGAACGTGGAAAAGGTAGGATTGTGGGCTTCCTGGGGGGTTTCACCCCGCGGGACATCCCGATTTCGGATGCCCCGCGGGGAGGGATAGGCCCGGGAATCTTATAGATACCCCCTGGGTGTTGGTCCACTTTTATAAAGGTAGATGGGCTGATGTGAGTTTTCCTGAATATTTAAGGTCATCCCACACTTGTAAAGAATGGATCATAATTGGGTTTTGTAAAAATTTCCTAAATCTCGGAGTGATCCACAACAGATTATTTACCTGAAGTGGTTGACACTGCTCCACTTCAATTTGAACCCAACTAGTTACCTCAGTGGCTGCATGGTACGAGAGCAATTGGGCAATCTGGGCAGCTTGATAGTATTTTGCTACATTGGGAACTCCCAGGCCTCCCATCACTTTTGGACTCATTATAACGTTTTTGGCTATTCTCTGACGACTGCCACCCCAAATAAACTCAAGGATTTTATTCTGGAGCATTTTTAAATATTACGGAGGGACCCTAACAGGTAGAGTCCTGGCCAGGTAAAGAAATTAAAGGTAAAGGTAAAGAAAGGTAAAGGGTAGCAATGTCATTTTAACTGCTGCTATTTTACCAAGCCAGGACAAACCATAACTCTTCCACTGATTTAGCAACCCATATAATTTCTGTTTCATGGGGATTTAAATTGCTGAAAATGTTTTTTTTAAATTCCCAGATAAATTAACCCCTAAATATTTAACTACCCCCTCCTCCCACTGAAATGGGAAAGAGGCTCTCAAAATGTTCCATAGATCACTCACGATATTTATATTTAGGGCTTTTGATTTGGCAGTATTCACCTGGAGGCCTGATACCTCCGTGAATTTTTCCAAAATTTTTAGAATATTAGGTAATGAAATGGAAGGATTCGAAACCAGGAGAAGCACGTCGTCCGCAAATAGACATAACTTATGATGTACCTCTCCCACTCTCACCCCTGTTATATCCGAGGAGTCCCTAATCAGTTGTGCTAAGGGTTCCATCGCCAGGGCGAACAGGAGGGGGGAAAGAGGGCAACCTTGCCTAGTACCTCTTGATAACGGAAACAAATCAGACTTATACCCATTATATTTGACAAATGCAGCCAGATTAGCGTATACCGCCTTAAGCATATTTAAAAAATTTGGGCCGAACCCCCATTTTTCTAACAAAAAGAAGAGGTACTCCCAAGATACCGAATCAAACGCTTTTTTAATATTGAGGAACAGCAACATAGAATGTATATTCTGCACTTTAGCCAAATGGTAAAGCTGCACCGCCCTTCTAATATTGTCCCCCGCCTGCCGCCCTGGAATAAAACCTACCTGGTCATTTTGAATTATTTTGGACAAGTGATCTGACATTCTATCCGCTAAGACCTTCGTAAACATTTTTACATCAATGTTAATAAGAGAGATCGGTCTAAAGTTAGACCAGATCGCATGATCTGAATCTGGCTTTGGAAGCATACTAATTGCGGCAGTGAGGGATTCCCATGAAAACTTGCCTTCTCTGCATATATCGTTAAGAAGAACGGCTAGGTGGCTGCGGCATGGTAGCGTGAGGACATCCATAGTGAGGGCTCCTGACCATCCCCGGCCTTCCAGCGCTATTTCTGACGTGAATCCCCTCATACAATCCCCCACAGTGATGGGGAAACGTGGAGGAACAAAAAAGAGCTCCCGAGTGGAGGACAGACAGGTCATCACCCGCTTTCTGAGACCAGAGGATCCGGAGCTGCCACAAACCGGCGGGGAGCGGGGGAGAGGACCTCGCTGCTCACACCAAGATGGCGGCCGCCCGGGACCGGAGGTGCCAGGAGACGCTGGCGACGGAGGAGCCGCAGGACGGGACACCCACAGAGGTACAGCGGGGGGGCGGGCGGGTGGGTGCCACCTGCAGACGGTGGGAGAGGGGAGCTGCGGAGCACAGCACAGAGCCCCAGAGTAAAAGGCCCCTACCCACCAGTTAAAGGGCAGGCAGCAGGCACTCTCAGACCCCTTCTGCGCCATCCGTCCCCTTCACCAGCCCTGGAGGACATCTCTGATGACCAGGAACCGGAGGCCTGGCATGTGCAGGCAGAGAAGGGTCAAGTCCAGCGGAGGGAGACCCTGTTTTCCTCTGTCGCAGGGGTGCAGCGGATGCCATCCCCTGACGGGCCATCCACCTTCCCGGCTCTGCTCCAGCCCAGAGAGGAGGGATACGATGAGAGTTTCTGGGGCTCAAGGGGGAGAAGCCCCCAGTCTCCACGCGGGATGCCCGGCTCCCCATTCAATTCAGAACCCAGATTCAACCCAGCGAGTTCGCGAGGCAGAGAATTTACACACCAAGTTATGGTTCATGCCCCACAGCAGAACCCGGATCCCGATCTGCGCTCGCTCCTCCTCTCACTCCCCACTAAAGCAGATATGGAGGCAATCCCTACTAAGGCAGATCTAGAAGCCATGATCTCCAGAATAGAAAAAACCTTCCGGAAAGACCTGGAAACCGTACAACACAACGTGGCAGCGGTGGAGGACAGAGTGTCCGCTTTGGAGAATGTAGGAACCTCGATGGAGGAACGCCTTACCCGACTGGAACAGACGAGTGATACGCAAGCAGCCCAGATCTCAAACTTAAAGTTACACTACGACGATTTGGAGAATAGGAATAGGCGGAACAATTTGCGCCTCCGGTGGATCCCTGAAACACCCTAGTTCAGACCTTGACTCGGTCGCCACGTCGGTCTTCAACGAGCTCCTGGGGAACCCTCCGGGCACCGCAATAAAGATGGACAGAATACACAGGGTGGCGGGCCGGCCACCGGGCATCCCTGATGGCCCCCGAGATGTCCTGTACAGAATACATCACTTTAAGGTAAAGGAAGAAATCCTTAAAAAAGCATGGGAGGCGAGGCAAATCGTATATGACTCCGCGCACATAACCATCCTCCCGGACATGGCTCGTTCCATGCTCTGGATGAGAAGACAACTGAAACCACTTCTTCAGAAAATAAAGGATAGTGGCGCAGTATACAGATGGGGCTACCATCTCATTGTCAGAAAAAATGGAGGTTCTTTTACACTGCGGACACCCGGGGACCTGGACAATCTTCTTGCGTTCCTCGACACCGCCCCTCTTGAAGTCCCGAATTGGCTTGACTTTCCTACGTTTCAGCCCTTGCCGCAAAGGATTCGACGTCGGGGAGCCCTGATCGGCCGCGGCCGGCCGCGAGGGGGAGGCGCTCCCCCACCAGTGGCCGAATAATACTCAGGACTACCTAGACGCATTGCAGTGGACTTGACTTTCTCGTCCGGGCTTTCTTCCCTCTTCGGGACGGGCCCCCGGCGGACTCTTGCCTTCTCCCCGCTACAAGCTTTTGCCGTTCCTGTGATCGGGGGGGGGGCGTCGCTTCCGGCTACGGGGTTTGAATAGAGCATTTGGGAAATGATGATTGCATGCTTTATGGGTCTTGGGCTCTCCCCCCGCTCGCGCCCCCCTGCCCTTCTGTCCGTGTGGTGCCATTGTGGTGCTCGCCCGGGCGCCCCTGGCGCTGACTGGGCTTCTGCCCAGCGGGGGGTGAGCCAGACTCATGGTGCCCCCCTGGGCGCGGTGTGGTGGGCCTGTCCCCATCGGCCGGGCTTCCTTCCCTATTAGGGGTGGACCCCCGCGGACTCTGGCCTCCTTTCCTGTTGGGGCCCTCTGTCGTGCCTGTGGTCGGGGGGGATCGCCGCTCCCGGCCGTGGGGTCTGCGTGGGGTGTCTCGGGGATAATGGTTGCATGTTGCTGTGTGTCCCCGGCACCCCCCCTGCTTGTGCCCTTCTTGCTCCGGGTGGTGGGTTGTGGTCGTCCCATCGGCGCCCGATGTGCGGGTTCTGGGCGGGGGGGTGCTGGGGGGAGTGGACCGGTGGGATGATCGCCTGGGACGGGGAGCGTTACTTGCATATGTGTTTCCTTTTTTCTTCTTTCGGCAAGTGCCATAAGTTCATCAGCCTGGCATGGAGTGTTACTACAGAGTTAAAGAAGGCCCCAGTTTGTTTGTTGATTGTTTGCTGATTACTGTCCTTTTAAACCAAGTCTTGGACCGTCCCTCGTAGGAGGGGCTGAGTTGGGCTGGGGAGACGGGAGCCCTCCGCAGCCTTGCAGCGCCACAGTTTCTCTACCCCACATAGGCCTGCGCACCTAGGCTAACTCTGCCTTAGGCGGGCGTTTTCTCTCATTCTTTATTTCTTTTTCCCCTCTCTCCTCCGAACCTTTCCCTTCCCTCCACCCCTTCCTCCTTTTCACAACCCCCCCCCCATTCAGTCCTTCCCCCTGGTAACCCATCTCCCCTCCGGTCTTGGTCGACCATCCCACTCTCTTACCCTTCCCCTACCCTCTGGCCAGGCGGCCGTACCCGTGCTGCCCGTGAGGGCGCATTGGTCCCTTGTCTGCAGCAGTAGCGGCTTCTGGCTCTTCTCTAGGGGGGCGCCGCGGGTGGTCCGGATCGGGTGTAGGTGACGCGACCTCAGGATCGTCTCCCTAAACACCAAGGGACTCAACGTCCCAGAGAAGCGAAGAGTCTGCCTGAATCTATTTTGGAAAAAAAGGGCGCAAATCGTGTTTGTGCAGGAAACACACTTTCAGAAGGGGAGAGCCCCAAGGTTCTCAGACAGGCGTTTCCCATTGGGATGGCACTCTTGTTCGCTGGACTCAAAATCTAGGGGAGTGAGCATTCTGATTGCAGCCAACATCCCATGGACCTTGATAGATAGCATACTCGACGAGGAAGGCCGCTTCATCTTCGTTAAGGGGTAAATAGGTACCCAAGTATTCACGTTCGCTAACATATATGCCCCCAATTCAGATCAGATTCACTTTATTGAGTGGGCCCTTGAGGCTCTTCAGACGTTCTCGGAGGGCGTCTTGATTTTTGGCAGCGATCTCAACGTGGCCCTTGACCCACTGCTGGATACATCCAGGAAGGCTTCTCACCTATCGTTCTCAGCCCTTAAGAAACGAAAAAACTCCCTGCGACTCTTGCAACTCATGGACCCGTCGCGTCTCCAAAATCCTCGAGGTCGAGACTATACCTTCTACTCGGCACCCCATGACTCCTACTCAAGGTTAGATTACCTAGTTTTAGAACACAGATACCTGGAGATTGTCCAAAAAGCGGAGATTGACCCTATCTTGATCTCTGATCATGCCTTGATCTCACTGTCCGTGAAACTCCCTGAGCGGTTTATAAGGCCAAGTACCTGGGTGCTCAACGAGTCTCTTCTCCAGGATCAGATCCTAAAGGAGGAGATCAGGAAAGAATTACAGACATACTTTGAAACCAATGCCAACCCAGAGACGTCTCCCTTAAACCTATGGGCAGCACACAAGTGCTACATCAGAGGCATCATCATAAAGATGGCATCCAGAAAGAAGAGGGAGAGAGAGAAAATGACGGCAGCTCTAATACAGAAAATCACTCGTTTGGACTCGGAACACAAAAAACAGCGAGCGGAGAGTACCAGACAGGAGCTGGCAGCGGCCCGTGAAAAACTAAGAGACCTCCTGCTAACCAAAGGTTTCACTCATAAGAGCCAGACGCTCTTTTTATGAATACGGGAACAAATGTAGCCGCATGTTGGCTAGGGCAATTAGAGAGCAGAGAGCCAGCAACTTCATACCTCAGATACTGGGGAACGGAGGATGAGTGCTCTCTAAACCGTCGGACATTGCCGGGGTCTTCAGAGACTTCTATCTCAAGCTGTACAACTTGGAGGGGAGTGGGGGAGGCCGGCCGAATAGGCTACAGGAAGCCCGAAGGTACGTTGAGGCGTCGGGCTTGCCCACATTGAGCCCAGAGGTGGTAGAAACCATGGAGGAACCCATTATGGTGCGGGAGTGGTCACTGGCAATAAAATCATCCCAAACTGGAAAGTCCCCGGGCCCTGACTGTTTCGCATTGTCCTATTACAAGTGGATGGAGGACATCTTGACCCCAAGGGCAGTAGCAGCCTTTAACTCTATATATTCTGAGCAAGTTTTACCAGTAGACATGTTGAGGGCACAGATAGCGATAATACCCAAACAGGGAAGAGACCCACTGCTCTGCTCCAACTATAGGCCGATATCTTTACTTAATGTGGATCTCAAGATATTCGCAAAAGTCTTGGCGAACAGACTCCTACCATACCTTGACAACCTAATAGGTCTGGACCAGGCGGGGTTCACCCCGGGTAGAGAGGCGAGAGACAACGTGACTAGAATTCTCAACTTGATCCACCTTGCACATGAGAAAGGGATCCCTGCTATGATGCTCTCTACCGACGCTGAGAAAGCGTTCAATAGGGTCCATTGGGACCTTATTCGAGCCACTCTAGAACACATAGGCTTGCAGGAGAATATGAGATCTTGGATGTCATCTCTGTACTCCTCTCCCTCGGCATGCGTCAAGGCTAACGGGGTTCTCTCTGATTAATTCCCGATAAACAACGGCACGCGGCAGGGGTGCCCGCTTTCCCCAGTTATTTTCATCTTGACTTTGGAACCCTTCCTCAGGAGGGTTAGGGCGAACCCAGACATCAATGGGCTGTCAAGATGTGGTACGGAACATAAAGTCGCAGCGTTTGCCGATGACTTGCTCTTTTGCATCACACAACCAGTGACGACTATTCCCAATCTTCTGAGAGAAATGAGAGAGTACGCGGAGCTGTCGAATTTTAAAATCAACTTAAAGAAATCCGAGGCACTCAACGTCTCCCTCACACAGAGACATTTAGCTAATTTACAGGCCAACTTCCCCTTCCGATGGGCATCCAGAGCGATCAAATACCTGGGAGTCCAGATAACGCCCCAACTTAAAGACCTGTTTGCCAGAAACTTTCCACCCCTCTTACGTTCCATTAAGAGAGACCTCCATACATGGAAGGACAAGCCATTGTCCTGGTTTGGTAGGTGCAATGTGCTGAAGATGAACGTCTTGCCGCGTCTGCTCTACCCCATACAGGTGCTGCCCATCCACCTACCATCAGGCTTTCTGATGGAGGTCCGATCTGAATTTATACAGTTTATATGGGGGGGCAGGAGCCCGAGAATTGCCCAACAGACGTTGGTGCTCCTGAAAGTGAGGGGAGGGGTGGGGCTTCCTGATGTCGGAATGTATTATGTAGCGGCACACCTAAACAGAATTTTGGACTGGAACCGTCATGGGAGCAGCAAACGATGGGTTCATTTGGAGCAATCGTGGGCTCCGGTTCCACTGGCGGGCCTCCTTTGGTCTCCGGGGGAGCTGCCGGGCTCGCTCAAGTCCCATGCTACAATAGGCCTGACCCTCCGGGTTTGGGCAAGACACATGCTGAAGGAGAACATAGCCCCAACGCCCTCCCCGCTTCGCCCAATTACGGGGGCATTGGACTTTTTTCCGAACCGGCTTGATGCAGGCTTTGCGAGGTGGAGATTGCCTGGCCGAGGTGCCGCCTACGAGTTTCTTGACGGCTCCAATTGGAAGTCCCTGCAGAAACTGATGAATTGGGGGGACCCCCTCATTTGTCTTACTGGAGGGCACTACAGGTATCGCACTTCCTGGCGAGCTTGCCACCGCCCGGGGATTTCACTAGAGAGTTGACCCCATTTGAGCGCCTATGTGTGACAAACGAAACAACCAGGGGCGCATTATCCACAATCTACTAATTGCTGGTGGACCCAGGGGAGAGCCACATACCGAACTTCATTTTGGCGTGGGAGTGGGAGCTCGGGGTCACATTTACTCCACCTAAAGTAAAAGTAAAGAAAATGCTGGAGCTTGCACAACGAGCCTCAATAAGTAACTAGTACCAAGAGGCGGGCTACAAAATTTTGAGTCGATGGTATAGGTCACCACAGACACTACATCGCCTCTTCCCGTCAGTGCCGTCCCCTATGCTGGAGAAGTGAGAGAGACACAGGCTCCCTCGCACACATTTTCTGGGGATGTGCAAAAATAAGGGGCTTCTGGGAGGAGATTAAGTGGATCCACAAGATTACCGGAGAGCCTATAGAACTCTCCCCGGAGGTCCTCCTTCTACACTCCACCAAGGCCTCGGTAAGAAAATACAAGAAATCCTTGACAGTCCACTTGGTAAACGCTGCCAGAGCATGTATCCCCGCCAGATGGAAATCGACCACCCCACCAACCATCGGCTCTTGGATTAGGAGGGTAGAAGACATCAGACGAATGGAGGACCTGACATCCTTCCTTCAGCGCACTGAGAAGCATAGACTTTGTTGGATGCAGTGGTCATTATTCATGGAATCGGATGAGGGCAAGACTCTTAAGGGACATGACTTGAGGTGTTGAGGAGACGCCCGGGGACCGCCGCTGGACGGGAGTGCTCGATCCGGACCGGGTGATACGACCCCTGTCACGCGACGGTTCCGTCCTTGCACCTGATCGTGGAGGCCCAGGCCTCTCCCCCCGTTCCCCCGCCGCCCCCCTCGACCTTTCCCCGGTCTGGGCCCCTCGTGGGGTCGTGGACGCAGATGCACCCCGTGGGGGCACGGATGGGGGAGTGGGGGACCTTTTTCCCGCGTCGCGGGGGGTGCCGGGGTGGGCGTGGGGCTATTATGGGACTCGGGGCCGCCTGTGCCCTCCCCCTCCTACTTTGGCCCTCCTTCTCCCTCTCTCTTTATCGTCCTCTCCCCCCCCCTTTTTCTTTCCCATCCCTACCCCCCCATCTGAACACATTACCCTCCCTCTCTCCCTCCACTGAATATTGGAAAAATTGAGAGGCTGGGGCGAGAAGACATGATTCCAGAGTGAGCGCTAGTTAATAGGTCATGCATATTGGAGTTTTAGTTAAATGGGGTATTGTAGAACTTGAAAGTTACGTTGCGATTGTAATGTTCGGTTGCTGTGACCGAAATGTCTAATGAGCTAATTATGATCTGTCTTTTTACCGTTGCTCTTTTCAATAAAGATTTATTGTTAAAAAAAAAAGAGCGGCTAACTTAGGAGCTAAAATTGCAACAAAGGTACAGTACAATCCTGAAAACCCATCTGGCCCAGGCCTTTTTATTGACTTTCAAATCACCCGTTCCACCTCAGCAGCCCCAAAATCCTCCTCTAAGGACACTCTCAACTGATCGGGAAGTTGCGGTAAGGGGATTTCCTCCAAAAACTTTTGGAGACTTTCTGTTTTCGGAGGGTTCGGGTTCGCGTGCAGCTTCTGAAGTTGTACCTTAAATATTTCTGTTATTTTCTTTGGATTACTAGTAAGTTCTCTCATCTTTTAGTCTTATTGGGCGATAATCTTGCTCGGGTGTTTTTAATTTTCTTGCCAATAAAGTGTCTGGCTTGTTAGCTTTGCAATAATATGTATGTTTCACCCAGCGAAGAGTTTTTTTCTGCTTTACCCGCCAAAGCCAGATTCAGTTCATGAGTGATTCTATAGAGTTTGGTACGCAAAGACGGGGTCATCCGAATTTTTGCCTTCTCCGAATTTAATATACTCGCTCTCCAGACTTGTAATAAGGTTATTCCTATCCCTCTTCTTCCTAGAGGCAATGATAATTAATTGGCCTCTAATGGAAGGTTTATGCGCTTCCCAGCAAATAGTGGGGGATTTATTTTTTTTAAACTTACTGTACCTTGACTTATTGGCTAAGATGATGAACTGTTTAGCTAAAATACAATGAATAGGTAAGGCAGCTCTACCTTGCATGCTCAGCCCCAGCACGAAGAAGTCCACCAAACCATATACCAGTAAAAAGAAAGTTCAGCTGTGGGTCTGCTTGAAGTAAAATAAATTCTTTACCTGTAAGCAAAGAAGTTCTCATCTTCCGTCTTGTCGCCTTCTCTGCAGAGAAGAAACAAGGGGAATTAGTGGGAGGTCCCAGGTATATATGGACCGGGAGGGGCATTCTTTTTTCGCATATTCATCTCTGCAGAAGTTCGCCCTCTACTGGAGATTACCCAGATGTCATGAAGACCTTAGTGGAGTGTATGGCACACTTAGAATAATAAGACAAGCTTTATATACATGTCCGAAGGCGGTAGGCACAATCCATACTGGCTTATTGTGCCTATTAATCACCATATGGAGGCATCCCAGGATAATGTGACCGGGGTTCCTTCGGGACAAGCCCGGCTGTGTGTAGCTTGTGGGGGTCTCACCTATCAGCGGTGACAGCGCACGGGTCTGTGTTCCTTGCGCACAGCAGGCGCTAACGTTGCAACCCGCCCCTCCGGTGGCTGGGTCTGCACCTCGTCTCACTTCACCTACTCCCCCAAGCCTGAGTCTCACCCCCATTGAATTACATACAAGCGGGTATTCCCAACCTGATGTGTCTGCTAGACTGGCCAGTGATGAAAAATTGATTGCTAATACCTTAGCGGGTAAGGCCACCGCTAAAAAGCGTCACTTAACCCCTGATGCCACTCTTTTCCCTATGGAGTCTGATGAGTTGTCGCATCTATGTGGCTACACACCATCGGACGAAGGGGAGCTGTTCTCTGATTCAAGGTCATCTTACGAGAGACCCAGGGGTCATGACGATTCTGGCTCTGACCCCTGGACCCCGGATGATACTGACAGACTGCTGGTTCAGATTTTTGAGGTTCTGTCCATCTCTCCCCCTGTTGCGGCTCCCAGGCAAAGGGGTGAGCTTTTTTTATACTGCTAAGGCTCGTTTGGAATTTCCGGAGCAGACCCATTTCAATAACCTCGTGCTTAAGGAGTGGGAACGTCCCAGTAGACTTCCCGGTATACCTAAGAGTTGGGACAGAAAGTATCCCTTTCCTGCTGATATGGTCAAGTGCTGGTCATCGCCCCCCGAGGTGGATGCTCCTATTCTAGGGCTGTCTAACACCTCTATTATGCACTCCCCTGACACTACTACTCTGCGGGATGCTGACCAATTGGCGTGCCATGCCTTTGCATTTGTGGGGACGGCGCTGCGTCCGGTTTGCGCCTCGGCCATTACGTCTGTGGTGCTCAGGGCCCTGATCAGAAGTGTACTTGAAGGTGCTCCTGATGAATTGTCACCTGATACCTTTAATGCACTGTCTAACTGTGATGTGTTTGTAAACTTTATCCTATCTGCCTTGGATGATGCCATTAGGATGTGTGCGAGAACTTCTGCCTTGGTGGTAGCTATACGCCGCGTGGTTTGGCTGCGCCAGTGGGCTGCTGACAATGCTGCAAAGAAGGCCCTTACTGGGCTTCCATTTAAGGGGCTACGCCTGTTCGGGGACCGCCTTGACCTTTTTGCTAAAGGAGGTAAGTTACCCCAGCGCAGGCGGCAGTCTCGGCACTTTCAGGGCCAGGGCCCCCTTTCACTCCCCTACCGCAGTGCTAAGCAGGGAAAAGGGGTGTCCTTCGCGGGGGCTCGTGTTGATTCCTGGCATAGGAGCAGAGGACGACGTCCTGGCTCCTCCTGGGGGTCGAAGCCCAAATCCTCTCCCAAGCCCCCTCAGGCATGATGGGGCGCCCTCGCCCGTCATGGTGGGGGGACGGCTACAGCACTTTGCGCACGTCTGGAGGCACCACGTCTCAGACCGGTGAATTCAGGAGGTAGTGTCCTCTGGTTACAAGGTAGAGTTTGCTGTGCGCCCCCCCCCCCCAAGATTCATCAGGTCCCGGATCCCCCAGGACCCTGTCTTAGCTCAAGTCTTGATGCAGGCCGTGCACGACCTTCTGGGTCTGGGGGTCATTTGCAGGGTCCCCTTAAGAGAAAGAGGCAAGGAGTTCTATTACAACCTTTTCACCGTTCCCAAAAAAGATGGGTCAGTCAGGCCCATTCTGGATTTAAAGATTCTCAACAAATTTGTCAAGAACAGGCGCTTTCGCATGGAAACTCTGCGCTCGGCCATCAGCTCCCTGCGCCCAGGGGATTTCATGACGTCTGTGGACATCAAAGACGCTTACCTTCACATCCCTGTGTTCCCGGGACACCAAAGGTTTCTCAGATTCGCGTTGGAAGATCAACATTACCAATTTGTGGCCTTGGCATTTGGCCTCACCTCAGCTCCCAGAGTGTTCACCAAGGTGCTGGCGGGGGTGATGTCTCTGGTAAGGTCAAGGGGCATACGCGTGCTGCCCTACCTGGACGACATACTCATCACCTCTCGGTCTCTACAGCAGGCAGAGTTGGACACTCAGCTGGTGGTGTCCACCCTGGAGTCCTTCGGCTGGGTGATGAATCACCCCAAGTCCTCTCTGTCCCCTTCCTCGGTGACCCCGTTCCTGGGAATGATTCTGGATACGGTTCAGTCAAGGATATTCCTTCCTCAACAGAAGGTGGAAGCTCTAACTGCGCAGGTGAGGTTCCTGCTATCGTGTCCCCAGCCCTCCCTCATGCAGGGAATGCAGTTGGTGGGCCTGATGGTGGCGTGCTTCGAGGCGGTGCCCTTTGCTCAGTTCCACTTGAGGCCTCTACAACTTCACCTTCTGTCAGTATGGGACAAGGACCCAACGTCCTTGGATGGGGTCTGTGTGCTTCCCCCCTTGGTCAGGCGGTCCCTTTCGTGGTTTTCTGGACCACAGGAACTTGCTGGGGGGGCAGGTCCTTTCTGGCCCCCTCCTGGGAGACGGTCACCACGGATGCCAGTATGTCAGGATGGGGGGGATTCTGGAAGTCCCTGCGGTTCCAGGGGAGGTGGGGCCCTCAGGAGGCCCACTTACCCGTCAACTTTCTGGAATTACGGGCGATCAGGTTGAGGGGTGCGCTCAGACAACAGGACGGCGGTTGCCTACATCAGCCATCAGGGAGGGACCCGGAGCAGGGGGGTCCTCCAGGAGGTGTCGCGGATTCTGACATGGGCGGAGGCCAATGTTCAATGCATTTCGGCTGTGTACATCCCGGGGGCAGAGAATCTACTTGCAGACTCTCTGAGCAGGGGGACCTCTCGTCAGGGAGAGTGGTCCCTCTGCAACAGGGTATTCCAGTCCCTGTGTCACCGTTGGGGTCTACCGGATGTGGATCTGTTTGCATCCCGTCACAATCACAAGCTCCAGGCTTTTGTCTCCCTGTCTCAGGATCCTCTGGCCTTGGCCACAGATGCTCTGTCCATGTCATGGCAGGAATTTCGGCTCCTGTATGTCTTTTCTCCATTCAGGCAGGGTCCTGCGCAAGATTGCTCTGGAAAGGTTGCCAGTGATTCTGGTGGCCCCCAGGTGGCCAAGAAGGGTGTGGTTCGCAGACGTGGTGCAGATGGCAGTAGACCAGTACTTTCTGCCAGGAGTGCCAGATCTGCTCATTCAGGGCCCCTTACGCCATCCCAATTTACAAACACTGGCTTTGACGGCCTGGCTGCTGAAACCTCCATCTTGATGGAGAAAGGCTTGTCTGCCTCGGTGGTTGAGACCATGGTGAAGGCTAGGAAGAAAACTTCTTCTTCCATCTATTATAGGGTATGGCATACCTACATTGACTGGTGTGAGTCTAGGTCTCTTCCCTGTCGGGTGTTCTCAGTTCCCAGGGTTCTGGAGTTTTTACAGCATGGGTTGGAGTCGGGTCTCCAACTCAGTACTTTGAAGGGTCAAGTTTCTGCCCTGTCTGTCTTCTTTCAGAAGTCTTTTGCTCAGCATTCTTTGGTTAACACTTTCTTTCAGGGGGTTACTCATGTGCTTCCCCCACGAAAACCTATGGTCTCTGTTTGGGATTTGAACTTGGTCTTGTCTGCCTTGCAGGGTGCTCCATTTGAGCCTATTCAGGATGCTGCTTTGGCTGTACTTACCCTCAAGGTTGTCTTTCTGGTGGCTATTACTTCGGTCAGGCGTGTGTCTGAGCTGGCGGCTCTGTCTATCCACCCCCCATACTTTGAGAGACACCAGGATAAGGTGGTGTTCCGCTTTAAGCCGGATTTTCTGCCTAAGGTGGTGTCTGCTTTTCATTTGAATCAAGATATTGTTCTTCCTTCATTGTGTCCTAATCCTAGCAGTGCTAAGGAAAGGGTTTTGCATTCCTTGGATGTGGTCAGGTGTCTGAAGTATTACCTAGTGGTCACTGCGTCCTTCAGGAAAACTGATGCTCTTTTTGTGGTCCCTTCTGGTCCTAGGAAGGGTTTGGCTCCTGCCAAGTCTACTATCAGCAAATGGATCTGTCAGGCTGTGATTCAGGCCTATTCTGCTAAGGGGAATAATCCTCCCTTCCGCGTTACTGCTCATTCTACTCATGCTATTGGTGCCTCTTGAGCCTTCCAGCACCAGGCTTCTGTTGAACAAGTTTGCAAGGCTGCTACTTGGTCTTCTGGTCATACCTTTTCAAAGTTTTACAAGGTTGATGTTGGGGCCTCAGCTGATGCTGTTTTTGGCCGCAAGGTTTTGCAGGCGGCAGTGGTTTAAACTGTCTGCTGTTACCTTTTTTGTTGGGGACCCCACCCTACTTTATGGACACTGCTATTGGATGTCCCAAGTGTAAGTAATCTATCTGGAGCAGGACGTACTGTATACTAAGAATAATACAATTCTGTGAAATGCTCACCTGTAGAATTGGTATTATAAGTATACAGTACGTCCTGTTCCACCCCACCCTGGTTTGTTGCATTATTCTGGATCCCCTGTATGGTGATTGTTATCATTGTTATAGTTACCAGTTTTTGGGTGGTTAAGTTCTCCCGGCTTCTTGTTCACTGCTTTTCAATGCTGGGGATTTGTGGGAGGTCACCGGGTATTTGAGGGGCCGGGAGGAGCCTGTTTTTACATGTCTCTGCAGTGCAGCGCCATCTGGCGGAGGATAACCCAAGTGTAAGTAATCTATCTGGAGCAGGACGTACTGTATACTTATAATACCAATTCTACAGGTGAGTATTTCACAGAATTGTATTTTTGAGCCTCCCAGCTTAGGCTGCGGGACCTGGTAAAGGTAGGAGCACCCTATGGGTGCAGCAGGAGCACTGCTCCACCGTGAGACCTCACTATGGGGTAGGCGGTTTCCAGGTTTCTTGGCGATCCTGGTGTGGGATGCCCCGTCCCGTTAGGCTTATGGCCGGCTCCTGGCAGGATTCCCCCCCCCCTTCCGGGTCCCTTATTCCCCTCCTGGGGGGGGTGGGCCTGGCCGATATTTCGTTTTGGCCGATATTTCGTTTTACCCAGCCCTTGTCCCTGTGTGCTGAGTGTTCACTTTGTGTGTGTGTGTGTGTGTGTGTGTGTGTGTGTGTGTGTGTGTCTTATTTGGCGAGATTACAGTGCTCGTTGTCTAGGGGTCCGCGTTGCTGGGAGGGGAGCGTGGCCTCGGCAAACGCTTGTTCTGCGCTGGCCCGCCCTCCCCCTGCTCCTCCTCCTCAGGCACGAGGCTGCGTGGGGGCCATCTTCTCTGGCAGGCCGCTTTGCACATTGGGGTGGTAAGGGCCTGATGGCCATCTGCTATATCTATATATATATATCTATCTATATCTATCTGGATCAACATTGGATCAACCTTTCAGGATGTCTCCCAGGGTTCGGCAGTCCTTTCGGTGGTGGCTGGACTCGAGCAATCTGGTGAAGGGCAGATCCTTTCTGGTCCCTTGTTGGGAGACGGTTACCACGGATGCCAGCCTGTCGGGCTGGGGAGGTTATTGGAAAAGTCATCAGTTCAGCGGGGTTTGGGGTCCCCAGGAGGCTCACACCCCCATCAATGTATTGGAGCTCAGAGCCATTCGACTGGTTCTGGCTCGGCTCACCCCACATTTACAGGGTCTTCCGGTGCAGGTTCGTTCGGACAACCGAACGGCAGTGGCTTACATAAATCACCAAGGAGGGACTCGCAGCAGGAGTGCCCACAGGGAAGTCTCTCTGATCCTGCACTGGGCGGAGAGCAATGTTCCTTGCCTTTCGGCAGTCTACAATCCGGGAGTGGAGAATACGGAGGCGGATTCCCTGAGCAGGGGATCCTCTCACCACGGAGAGTGGTCTCTCAACCCCGAGGTTTTTCTGGATCTTTGCCGCAGGTGGGGGACTCCGGAGGTGGATCTCTTTGCCTCGAGGCACAATCATAAACTTTCGGCTTTTGTGTCTCTTTCTCAAGATCCCCTGTCTCTGGCAGTGGATGCCTTGTCACTGGCTTGGAAGGACCTGGGTTTTCTGTACCTGTTTCCGCCCGTCTCCATGCTGGGCAAGGTAGTTTGCAAACTGGTTCTAGAAGGTGCTCCAGCGATTCTGGTGGCTCCAAGGTGGCCTAGAAGGGTCTGGTACGCAGACATTGTAAGGATGGCCGTGGACCAGTACCGGCTTCCCTTGCTGCCGGACCTGCTATCTCAGGGTCATCTACTTTACCCTAATTTACAAACGCTGGCTTTGACGGCTTGGCTGCTGAAACCTTCATCTTGAAAGAGGAAGGTTTGTCTGAGGCTGTTGTTCAGACCCTGATTAGGGCTAGCAAGCGGTCCTCTTCTGGCATTTACTATAGGACTTGGAGGTCCTATATTGATTGGTGTGAGGCTAGGACCTTGCCTTGCAGGGTTTTTTCTATACCTAGGATTTTGGAGTTTCTTCAGCATAATCTGGATCTTGGGTTCCAGCTTAGTACTTTGAAAGGACAGGTTTCTGCTCTGTCGGTTTTCTTCCAGATGTCTTTTGCCTTACACCCGCTGGTTAAGACTTTTTTCCAAGGGGTCGCGCATGTGCGGCCTCCTCGGAAGGCTGTAGTCCCTGTTTGGGATTTGAATTTGGTTCTTGCGGCTCTGCAGGGTCCTCCTTTTTAGCCATTACAGGATATTGCTCTTTCGGTTCTCACTCAGAAGGTTGCCTTCTTGGTAGCTATTACTTCTGTCCGGCGTGTCTCTGAATTGGCGGCCCTGTCGATTCAGGCCCCTTACTTTGAGAGACACCAGAATAAGGTGGTATTCCTAGTATGTCACACCCCCCACTTCCCGATATTCATGACACTTGGGAACCCGGCCTGTAGAGGGCGATCTTGCAGAGATGACATGGAAAAAAGGAGCCCCTCCTGGTCCATAAGTACTGGGTTCCTCCCACTATTCCTCAGTCTTTTCGTCTCTGCAGTCGGCGAAGCATTCAGAAGATGACTCTCCTTCAAGCTGCAGGTAGCCGGGGTTGCTCCCGGACCCTTTTTTTCTCTATTTCTGTCTGAAAGCTCTTTGTTTCTGGCTTTGTTCAGATTTGAATTTTCCCTCCATTGTTGGCCATGTGATCCTGGAAGTGGGCGGGGCTTAAGGATGCTTTTATTCAGAGAGCACCTGGTATGCTCGGTTTGACTTCCTGTTTCCTGCTTCCCTGTGGCCTTACCTCGTGATGTGAGCTTATTGCATGGGCTGTGAGTACCCTTCAGCTTGGCTAAAGGGAGTTTTTTTTTGTCATTTATTTATATTGTGTGCATTTGGTGACTGTTTTTTTGTTTTCTCTGTAGGTGGAAACTCCTTATTTAAAAAGGGGTTTCTCCTGGTCCTTATATATATAAAAAAAAAAAAAAAACCCTTAAGCCTTATTTGGGGGTCCATTTGTGTTTCAATCCTCCCACTTGGGACTATTTAAAGGGGCATCCCGGGTAGCAATTGCGTAAATCCCATATATACTTGGCGACTATAATCAATTATAGTATAATACTAACACCATATGGAGGCATCCCAGGATAACGGACATGCAATTCCCTCTGCACAGACTCGCCAATGTTTTGGATGTGGGGCATCCCTTGTTGGGGATAACGCAATTCTTTGCGTCCCTTGTGCACAATTAACTATTATGCAGCAAACTGAGGCCCAGGCTTCAGGGCCTGCGGCTGATGCCTCATCTCCTACTCCACCATATCTTGTCCGTACCCCCAATGATATTGTCATGGGTGGTGAGTCGCATGCTGATTTATGTGCCAGATTGGCTCATCTTGAAAGATTAATGTCTACCTCTGTGCCTAAGAAGGCCTCAGCTAAAAGAAAGCACTTGACTCATGCCGCTCCGGCAAGTGAGTCAGACAATTGTGAATTGCTTGATTGGTCTGATCCTTCTCAGTTAGAAGAAGGAGAATTATATGAGGAATCAGATGTTTCTGATGAACAGCAATTTGTTGGTACTGAGATTGAGCAGGGTGAAGCAAGTGTTGTGGATACCCCAAAAGCTCTTGCTCAGTTATTTGAGGTTTTGGTTATTACTCTTCCTGAAGTAGTCCCTCCTCAAAAAGGGGAATTCTTTGGAGCCTCTAAACCTCGTTTAGTAATCCCAGATCAAAAGCATTTTTTTGATATTCTTAAAGAATGGGAGAAGCCTGCGCGGCTTCCTGGCATTCCCTTGGGCTGGGACAAGAAGTATCCCTTCCCAGCTGATACTGTTAAACGTTGGTCATCACCACCTGTGGTGGATGCCCCTGTGCTTAAATTATCCAATTCTTCTGTGTTGCATTCTCCTGACTCCACTACACTTAAAGATGGAGAGGATAAGCGTATTAATCAAATGGCGTTGCCACGCTTTTTCCAGTGTGGGCTCGGCCTTGCTGCCTGTTGGTGCTTCAGCGCCCATGACAGTGGCTATTAGGTCTGTTGGGAGAGACCTAATGAATTACTCAGGCCTCTGATGAGTACATCCTTTGTACTTTCTGCCTTAGATGACACTCTGGTCATGTGCAGCAGAACCTCTGCCTTGTTAGACGCCATTCGGCGGTCGGGTGGTTGCGGCAGTGGGCAGCTGATATTGTAGCCAAGAAATCACTTATAGCGCTCCCTTTTGTGGGATTGCGCCTCTTTGGAGAAAGATTGGATTCTGTCACTAAGGGAGGTAAATTACCTCAGCGTAAGAAACAACGTTGTTCCTTTCGTGGAATGGCCTCTTTTAACTCTTCGGGGGTCTAGATCCGGTAGAGGATCGGCCTTTTCAGCCCCTAGAGGGAATGCATGGAATAGAGGAAAGGGACGTCGCCGTCCAAGTCAGAATTGGGGGTCCAAAACCAAATCTGCCACTAAGCCTGCTCAACAATGAGGGGACGCCCTCACCCTTAAGGGTGGGGGACGGCTGCGGTTCTTCTTCCAGGTCTGGGTTCAGGAGGTATCAGACAATTGGGTTCTGGAAGTAGTCTCTTCCGGTTACAAACTGGAATTCGAGTCCCGGCCTCCTCCCAGATTTTTCATGTCCCGGATGCCGTCAGATCCGGCAATTGCACAGGGACTGCGGGCAGCAGTAGCGTATCTGTTAAACATGGCTGTCATCTGCCTAGTGCCTTCAGCGGAAAGGGGTTTGGGGTTTTATTCCAACCTATTCACGGTACCCAAAAAGGACGGCTCTGTTTGGCCTATCCTAGACCTAAGGAGACTCAATCAATTTATCCGTTTCAGAAAATTCCGCATGTAGTCTCTGCGATCAACAATCGATGTTCTCCGTCAGGGGGACTTCATGACATCCATAGCCAACAAGGATGCTTATTTACACATTCCTATTTTTCCGGGTCACCAGAGATTTCTCAGGTTCTCGATAGAAGACCAGCATTATCAATTTGTGGCCCTGCCATTCGGCCTTACCTCGGCCCCAAGAGTCTTTACCAAGATGCTGGCAGGAGTGATGGCTATATTCGGGGTCCAGGGCATCCGCATTGTGCCTTTCCTGGACGATCTTCTTATCGCGGCCTCCTCCCTTGCACAATCAGAGTTGGACACCAGGACGGTGGTCTCTACGCTAGAAAGGTTCGGATGGGTAATAAGTTACCCCAAATCCTCTGTCCGTCCAGGGAAATTCCCTTCCTGGGCCTGATTCTGGATACATTGCAGGCCAAGGTTTTTCTTCCTCAGTCCAAAATGATTCTGATTCAGGACTTGATTCGTCTATTCTTGTCCAGCCCTCGTCAGTCTATCCGTCTAGGGATGAGACTAGTGGGATTGATGGTAGCTGCATTCGAGGCAGTCCCGTTTGCCCAGTTTCACATAAGGACGCTTCAGCTCTTCCTCTTGGAAAATGGGACAGGTGCCCACTATCATTGAATCAGACTTGTCTATTGTCTCCCCACGTTTTGCAGTCCCTTCAGTGGTGGTTAATATCGCACAACCTCCAGAAGGGCAAGTCATTTCTGACTCCGCGTTGGGAACTGGTTACGATGGATGCCAGCCTGGTGGGCTGGGGGGGCTTCTGGAAGAAGCATCAGTTCCAATGATTGTGGGGGCCTCAGGAGGCTCATTCTCCAATCAATGTATTAGAGCTTCGGGCCATACGTCTTGTTCTACTTCGACTGACCCATTTCTTACAGGGTCTGCCAGTTCAGATTCGGTCAGACAACCGAACAGCTGTTGCCTACATCAATCACCAGGGAGGACTCGCAGTTGGGGTGCCCTCCGGGAAGTGTCTCTGATCCTTCAGTGGGCAGAGATCAATGTTCCCTGCATATCTGCAGTTTACATTCCGGGGATAGAGAATGACTCGCCAGGGAGAATGGTCTCTCAGTCCAAGGGTATTTCAGTTCCTCTGTCACAAGTGGGGGACTCCACGGTTGGACCTGTTTGCTTCTCGTCACAATCACAAGCTGCCAGCTTTTGTGTCTTTATCCCAGGATCCTCTGGCAGTGGCAGCGGATGCCATGTCTCTAGCCTGGAAGGATCTGGGGTTCCTATATCTGTTTCCCCCATTCTCCATGATCAGCAAGGTGGTGCGCAAGCTAGCACTGGGGGAGGTGCCAGCAATTCTGGTGGCGCCAAGGTGGCCAAGACGTCTGTGGTACGCAGACGTCGTAAGGCTGGCAGTGGATCGTGTCCATCTGCCTCTTCTTCCAGATCTCATCACTCAGGGTCAACTTTGTTACCCCAATTTACAAACGCTGGCTTTGACGGCATGGCTGCTGAAGTCTTGAAAGAAGAAGGTCTTTCTGATGTGGTTATTCAGACTCTTATTAGAGCTAGGAAGAAGTCTTCCTCTGTCATTTATTACATGACTTGGAGGTCCTATATTGATTGGTGTGAATCCAGGGCTTTGCCCTGTAGAGTATTTTCTATTCCTAGAATTCTGGAATATCTGCAACAAGGTCTGGATATGGGATTACAGATTAGTACTTTGAAAGGGCAAGTCTCTGTCTTGGCAATTTTCTTTCAAAGATCATTTGCTCTTCATCCTTTGGTTAAGTCGCGCATGTGTGGCCTCCCAGAAAGCCTTTACTTCCTGTTTGGGATCTTAATTTGGTGCTTTCGGCTATGCAAGCTGCTCCCTTTGAGCCATTGCAGGATATTCCTCTTCCTATTGTTACTCAGAAGGTTGCCTTTTTGGTTGCTATTACTTATGTCCGCCGAGTTTTTGAACTGGCGGCTTTGTCTATTCAAGCCCCTTATTTTGAGAGGCATCAAGATAAAGTTGTTTTCCGTTTTAAACCGGATTTCCTTCCTAAGGTGGTGTCTGCTTTCCACCTAAATCAGGATATAGTTCTTCCTTCCTTGTGTCCTAAACCTAGTAACGACAAGGAAAGGGTCTTACATTCTTTGGATGTAGTTCGTTGTGTTAAGTATTATTTAGTTACTACCTCGGCCTTCCGCAAGACGGATGCCTTTTTTGTTGTGCCTTCTGGGCTCAAGAAGGGTTTTGCTCCTGCCAAATCTTCCCTTAGTAAGTGGATACGTCAGGCTATCATTGGGGCCTGTATGGCAAAGGGTAAGGTTCCCCCTTTTCGTGTCACCGCTCATTCTACTCGTGCTATTGGAGCCTCTTGGGCTTTTCAGCAACAAGCTTCTGTTGAACAAGTCTGCAAGGCTGCGACTTGGTCTTCTGTGCATACTTTTTCTAAGTTTTACAAGGTTGATGTGCGGGCCTCAGCGGATGCTGTTTTTGGCCACAAAGTTCTGCAAGCTGCAGTAATTTAAGTTATGCATTATTCCTTCGGGATCCCCACCCATTATAGACACTGCTATTGGATGTCCCAAGTGCCATGAATATCGGGAAGTGGGGGGTGTGACATACTAGGAATAATACCATTTTGTGAGATACTCACCTGTAAAACGGTTATTACGAGTATGTCACACCCCCCACTTCCCCCGCCCTTTTTTGTTCGAGGGATCCTTTATATGGTGATTATTATTTCAAATAATTTTACAATTATTGAATATAATTGGCTCTTTTTGCTCTAAGAGATCCTTTATTTGGTATTATTATTTCAAATAATTTTACAGTTATTGAATATAATTGGGTCTTTTTGTTCTAAGGGATCCTTTATTTGGTATTTTTATTCTCATATAATTTTACAATTATTGAATATAATTGGCGCTTCCTGGTTCTTCACTGCTGTTTAACTGCTGTTTAAAAAGACTGAGGAATAGTGGGAGGAACCCAGTACTTAAGGACCAGGAGGGGCTCCTTTTTTCCATGTCATCTCTGCAAGATCGCCCTCTACAGGCCAGGTTCCCAAGTGTCATGAATATCGGGAAGTGGGGGGTGTGACATGCTCGTAATAACCATTTTACAGGTGAGTATCTCACAAAATGGTATTTTTTCGTTTTTAGCCGGATTTCCTTCCTAAGGTGGTGTCTGCTTTCCACCTCAATCTCCCTTCCCTGTGTCCTAAGCCTAACAATAACAAGGAGAGGGTTCTGCACAATTTGGGTGATGTTCGCTGTGTGAAGTACTATTTGGTGACTACTTCTTCCTTCCGCAAGACAGACGCTTTTTTCGTGGTGCCCTGCGGGCCCAGGAAAGGTTTGGCGCCTGCTAAGTCTACGATTAGCAAATGGATTCATCAGGCCATTGTTGGGGCCTATTCTGCTAAGGGGAGGACTCCCCCTTTTAGGGTCACTGCGCACTCTACTCGTGCTGTTGGTGCATCCTGGGCTTTTCAGCAACAGGCTTCTGTTGAGCAAGTTTGTAAGGCTGCTACTTGGTCTTCAGTTCATACTTTTTCCAAGTTTTACAAGGTTGATGTGCGGGCTTCAGCGGATGCTGTTTTTGGCCGCAATGTTCTGCAAGCTGCAGTGGTTTGAGTTGGTACATTCTTTACTGTTTCTGGTTCCCACCCATGACGGACACTGCTATTGGATGTCCCAGATGTCATGAAGACCGAAGTGGAGTGTATGGCACACTTAGAATAATACCGTTTTGTGAGTACTCCCCTTTAAAACGGGTATTATGAGTGTGCCATACACTCCACTTCGCCCCACCCTTTTTTTCAGGTATTCTGGGGCTTTTATATGGTGAACCATTGGTTTTGATTGTTAAGGTTATATTTGGTTCTTCCTGGTCCCTGGCTTTTATACACTGGGGAATTGGTGGGAGGTCCCAGGTATATATGGACCGGGAGGGGCTTTCTTTTTTGCATATTCATCTCTGCAGAAGTTCGCCCTTTACTGGAGATTACCCAGATGTCATGAAGACTGAAGTGGAGTGTATGGCACACTCATAATACCCGTTTTAAAGTTGAGTACTCGCAAAACGGTATTTTTGGGGAATCAAGGTAAAATCTTCTATGTAGTACATTAAAATAGTCTGTCAGGCATCAGGGTGGATACATCACTGCATGTAGTGTTGGATAGAACGCAAGCTCCCATCTGGCAGAATATCCAGAAGAAACCTCCATAACAACCATTGGGTAGCTAAAATAGCTATTCTGGGATATTTTTATGGTCTAAGGTCCACTTTTTGGATTTAGACTTTTTTTTTCTTTTTTCCTAAGTGTAATAAGTGCTGTTAGGCCATTATTCTTTAAGTGAGAAAAAGGGATACAGAACCTTTTGCCCTGCATATTAGGAATTTACTTTTGCTAGAGGCAATGGTGTTATAGTGTTGATACACAGATCATAAAGGAATACAGTTGGAAAAATTGTCATTGTTATATATATTTTTTGGTAGTAGTAGAGACTTTGATTACCAACAATAATGGATTAGTATTTTGGGGAGAGAAGTTTTGATCAGACTGTGGATAAAGTGCATTTTCCTGTTGTAGTTGGCCATGAAGTGGTTCTGTCGTTAGGTGGTCAGAGGTCAGTTTATATACAGCAAGCTGTCCTTTTTACATGCTTTTGTTTTGGCTAAGAGTCCCTTAAAATAATTTGCACTATTGTTTACTATAACTGTTAGATGAAGAGGTCATTAGTGAGATGCTGCTGCTACAAAGCGGTTCCTGTTGCTGAGGGCTCTGTCAGGAAGTTGCATACTGCTGATAACACTCTTATTTAAAGAGTGATCATCCATAAATGACATGCGTGTTTAGCGGTTTGCAATGTTTCTGAGAGAGGAGCTTAGTATCTTAGATGCAGTAGCATGAACCCTCAAGTCCTGTCCGTGATTCCTGTGGCTTTTTTTTTTTTTTTACTCATTTTTTTATGTCAGGTTTTTGTTGTTTTGCATCGTTGTTTTCCTCTTTTGGTATGTAAAACAAACATTTGTGTTCGGATTGTGCTCCCAGACCTGTAATTTACTTACCAGAATGCTGATTCCAATTTCTTATATTTGTGTGCGTCTGTGATCCTAAATTGGGAGTGGCTTTCCTGGACTAAAAACTGAAGTCTCAGAAGCCTTCCATGGTAACAGGTGAACTCTTCAGCCTCTTTGGCAAAATTACACAGCAAAAGTCTTAAAGGAGCCACAACACTCAAACCAGTTAGCTTGCTGACCAACCTACAATCTGTCTCTAAACTTGGTTAAAAACAGAGTGCTCGGTCACACACATCTGCAGAAGTATGCTTAAGCTGCACCACCAGCGCCAAGGTGCCCCTGTGAGGTGCAGTCCTAACTCTTAATCTCTGAGAGCCCCATTTGGGACATACAATGCAATAGACAAATTGGGAGCAGGCTTACCTGAGGTTGCCCTAAACCTCAAGTGCAAGCCATGGGGTGGAAGGGTCAAAGCTAGATTGGTCAGCAAGCTAACTGGTTTGAGTGCTGTGGCTCCTTTAAGACTTTGGTATCCTAATTGCCCTGCTAACGTTCACCTCCCAGGTTAGTTATAAAATGGTCTGAGCGGCTGCCACCCCTCCTTTGTTTCTTTTGAATTTGTGCAAGCACATGGGGTGTGGGGTCTAGGCTGTATTGCAAGGTCTTTGACCCTTCCACCCCATGGCTTGCACTTGAGGTTTAGGGCAACCTCAGGTAAGCCTGCTCCTAATGTATTGCATTGTATGTCCCAAATAGGGCTCTCAGAGATTAGAGTTAGAACTGCACCTCAAATGGGGCACCTTGGCGCTGGTGGTGCAGCTTAAGCATACTTCTGCAGATGTGTGTGACCGAGCCCTCTGTTTTTAACCAAGTTTAGAGACAGATTGTAGGTTGGTCAGCAAGCTAACTGGTTTGAGTGCTGTGGTTTTTTTAAGACTTTTGTATCCTAATTGCCCTGCTAACGTGCACCTCCCAGGTTAGTTATAAAATGGTCTGAGCGGCTGCCACTCCTCCTTTGTTTCTTCAAAATTAGACAGCAGTAATGGCATCCACAGGTGAGAGCGCTGTCAGTTACCCTGTAGCTACAAGAATACTAGACTGTGACCCACTTGCCTACAGAGTTTGAGTTAGGGCAAATTGGGTTAAACCTGTCATCTCTGCCAATTGGATGATTAGCAAGCCGGAGTCAGGAAGTCTGTGATATGTACTCCTGGCCATTGGGGGTACGGGTACTAGGGCAGGGGTAGCATCTACTTCTTTCTTGACAACCAAACCTCCCAGAAACAAGTAAAGTTCCTAAGTCATAGGTATCACCAGGCTTGTTAAAATGGCACCATCTGGTATAAGATGGGGGTGCACACAGATTGACAAGATCTTAAAAACCTAGATGTAATCCTTTTTATGCAAGTGGATTCCCAATTTTTTTTCCTTGAAGTACAGTACTACAAGCGGCGCCGCGCGCGCTTCCCTGTGATTCGCGCTTGGTGGCGGCGTTACCTCAGGTGCCGGTGCGCCGTCATTGGCTGCTTGTCACGTGTATGACTTTGCGCTCTTTGGGGGGGGGGGGGGCCTTTCTTTGGCGCGTTCCGCGTCACTGTTTATGCAGGCCCACCCCTCGAGGTATACTGACACCATGTTTTGCTTGGTTTCGGCTGCTGCGTGACTAGCTTCTACCTACCGCGGTCCGTGAGTGCCCTCGCGGGCGGCTTTATTACCGCTGTTTTTATTGTATACTTACGGCTCCCCTTTGATTATGTCTTTCAGACGGGCGAACCCTCTTGGTTTCTCCCGGGCCCTACTCCCTCTATTTAGTTGGTTAACTTGTGAGGCCTAGTGTTAATTAGTCCCACTTCCCTAGCGGGTTATTGGGGCATCCCGGTTTGCTTTATAGTGTCAATCCCTATCGGCCTATTGTGCCGCTATAATCACCATATGGATGCGTCTCAGGATAATGTGCTCGGGGTTCCTTCGGGACAAGCCCGGCTGTGTGTAGCTTGTGGGGTGTCCCCTATTGGCGCTGACATTGCGCGGGTCTGTGTACCTTGTGCCGAGCAGGTGCTTGCGCTGCAATCTGGCCTTCCAGTGGCTGGGCCTGCGCCTCGTTTCACTTCACCTACTCCACCAAGCTTAAATCTCACTCCCACTGAGTTGCATACAAGTGAGGATTCTCAGCCTGATGTGTCTTCTAGACTGGCTAGTGTTGAGAAGTTAATTGCTAATACCTTGGCGTGTGTAAGGCCTCTGCAAAAAAGCGGCACTTAACGCCTGATGTCACTCTTTTCCCTATGGAAGCTGATGAGTTTTTGGAAATGTCTGGCTATACCCCTTTGGAGGAAGGGGAGCTATTCTCTGACTCAGGGTCATCTGATGAGAGGCCTAGGGGTCATGACGTTTCTGGCTCTGACCCCTGGGCCCCAGATGATACTGATATACTTAGTATACAGTATGTCCTTCTCCAGATAGATTACTTACACGTGGGTATTACTCCACCAGATGGCGCTGGACTGCAGAGACATCGAAAAAAAGGCTCCTCCCGGCCCCTCAAATACCCAGGAACCTCCCACAAATCCCCAGATTTTCTCTGCAGTCTAGACTGCTAAGGACGGGAAATGGCTCTCTCTACTCGCAGGTGAGCGGGGCTATTAGCCTGCTGCCCTGTAGGACTATTCCCACCCGTTTCATTAGTAATATGCCTCCCAGCCTTGGCTGCGCTGTCGGGTGAAGGTAGGCAGCACCGCTAGCAGGTGCTTAGGAGCGCTGCTCCACCGCAATCCCCCCACCAAAGGGTAGGCGGTTCAGGCTTATGGTGAGCCTCTATGGGATGCCCCTCCCCCACTATTGCCCGTGCCCATCGGTGGGCCCTATTTAAGTGGCCGCTGTCCCCCTTTATTCTCCTGGTAGCCTTCGGGGGAAAAAGGGGGGGGGTGTGTCGGTAATGGATGCTTTGCGTTACGTGTTTTAGACATTTATTTTTTATTCATTGTCTTGTGCCAGCCGCCGCGCAGTCTCGCTTTACTTTTACTGTATTTAAAATTACAGCCGCCGCGCGCCTTTTCTGTTACTATCTCCGCGCTTGGCGGCGTTACCTCAGGTGCCAGTGCGCCGTCATTGGCTGCTTGTCATGTGTTGGCTTCGCGCTCTTCGGGGGGGGGGCGGGGCCCGCCTATGGCGCGTTCTGCGTCATTGCTGTTACCAGCCCGCCCCTCGAGGTATACCGACGCCATCTTGTCTGCTTGGCTGGCTTATGCGCAACGGTCCCCTACCTACCGCGGTCTGTAAGTGCCCTCGCGGGCGGTTTTATTATCTAATATTCTTAGTATACAGTACGTCCTGCTCCAAATCTAATACTTACAGTTGGGATATACTCCGCCAGATGGCGCTGGACTGCAGAGACATCGAAAATAGTTTCCTCCCGGCCCCTCAAATACCCGGGGACCTCCCACAAATCCCCAGAATTTCTCTGCAGTCTGGCTGCGAAGGACGAGAAATGGCTCTCTACTCGCAGGTGAGCGGGGCTATTAGCCCGCGGCCCTGTAGGACTATTCCCACCCGTTCCACTAGTAATATGCCTCCCAGCCTTGGCTGCACTGGTCGGGTGAAGGTAGGCAGAACCGCTGTTAGGTGCTTAGGAGCGCTGCTCCACCGCAATCCCCCACCAAAGGGTAGGCGATTCAGGCTTATGGTGAGCCTCTATGGATGCCCCTCCCGCACTAGTGCCCCCTTGCCCCTGCCCATCGGTGCGCCCTGTTTAAGTGCCCGCTGTCCTCCCTCATCCTCCTTGTAGTCTTCGGGGGAAAAGAGGGGGGGGGGGTGTAAATATGTATGCTATGCATTCTGTGTTATATACCTTTTTTCCATTCTGTTTAGTCTTGTGTCAGACGCCGCGCTGGCTTGTCCTTACTGTCTTTTTTTAAATTGCCGCCGCCACGCACTGACTTGGTTCCGCGCTTGGCGGCGGCATTACCTCAGGCGCCATCATTGGCTGCTTGCACGTTCTGGCTTCGCGCTCCATGGCATCCTTGATATCGGCCCGCCCCTCGAGGTATACCGACGCCATCTTTATCCTGCCTTTGGCCCATGCGCGACGGACCCCGACCTACCGTGGTCCGTAAGTGCCCTCGCGGGCGGCTTTATATCTTTCACTTTTTTGTTGCTATTTGCTTACAGGTCTTATCTGCTTATGTCTTTCAGGCGGGGCGAACCCTTTTGGCTTCTCCCGGCCCTGTATTAGTATATAACTTGTAGGCTTTGTAAAAATAATACTCCCACTTCCCTAGCGGGTTATTGGGGCATCCGGGGTTGCTATATAGCTTTATTCCCGATCGGCGTATAGCACCGCTATAATCACCATATGGAGGCATCCCAGGATATTGTGACCGGAGTCCCTTCGGGACAAGGCCGGCTGTGTGTAGTGTGTTGGCAGCGTCATGCGTACGCTGACAAGGCGTGGGTCTGTGTACCCTGTGCTGAGCAGGTGCTTGCATTGCAATCTGGCCTGCCAGTGGCTGCACCTCGTTTCACTTCGCCTACTCCCCCAAGCTTAAATCTCACTCCTGCTGAGTTGCATACTAGTGGGGATTCTCAGCCTGATGTGTCTTCTAGACTGGCTACTGTTGAGCAGTTGATTGCTAAGTCCTTAGCGCGTAAAGCCCCTGCTAAGAAGTGGCACTTGACGCTTAATGTCACTGATTTTCCCTATGGGAACTGAGGAGTTTTGGAATCTTTGTGACTATACCCTGTCTGATGAAGGGGAGCTCTTTTCTGATTCAGGCTCATCTGATGAGAGACCAAGGGGTCATGACGATTCTGTCTCTGACCCCTGGGCCCCGGATGACACTGACAGATCCTATGGCTATCTAATACCTCAGCATTCCCCTGACTCTACTGCCCTGCGGGATGCTGAGGACCGGTGCATTGACCAGTTGGCATCCCACACCTTTGCTGGTGCAGGGACGGCGCTGCACCCAGTCTGTGCCTCTGCCATTACTGCTGTGGCCACTAGAACCCTTATCAGAAATATGCTTGATAGTGCCCCTGATGATTTGCCTTGTGAGGTGTTTAATGCACTCTCCAGTTGAGATGTTTTTGTAGATTTGTCCTCTCAGCATTGGATGACACCATCAGAATGTGTGACCTGGTGGGGGCTATACGCCGCTCGGTTTGGCTGCGCCAGTGGGCTGCTGACAACACTGCCAAGAAGGCCCTCACTGGTTTTCCCTTTAAAGGACCACGCCTGTTTGGGGATCGCCTGGACTTTTTTGCTAAGGGAGGCAGGTTACCCCAGCGCAGGCGGCAATCTCGGCCCTTTCGGGGTCAGGGTTCCTTCTGCTCCCCTTACCGTGGTGCAAGACAGGGGAGGGGGGTTTCCTTTCCTGGGGCCCGGGGAGATTTCTGGGGTAGAAGTAGAGGACTTGGACTTCCTGGCTCCTCCTGGGGTGCCAAAGCAAAATCCTCTCCCAAGCCCCCTCAGGCATGATGGGGCGCCGTCACCCATCCGGGTGGGGGGACGACTGCAGCACTTCGCTCACGTCTGGAGGCTTCATGTCTCAGACCGGCGGATTCAGGAGGTAGTGTCCTCCAGTTGCAAGTTAGAGTTTGCCGCCGATCCCCCTCCAAGATTCATCAGATCCTGTTTTCCTCAGGACCCTGTGTCAGCTCAGGAGCTAGTGCAAGCAGTGCAAGGCCTCCTGGAGCTGGGGGACATCTGCCAGGTCCCCTTAAGAGAAAAAGGCAAGGGCTTTTATTCCAACCTATTCACAGTACCCAAAGAAGATGGTTAAGTCAGGCCCATCCTGGACTTGAAGATCCTCAACAAGTTTGTCAGGGGCAGGCGCTTTCGCATTGAATTCCCTGCACCAAGGGTATTTCATGACTTCTGTGGACATCAAAGATGCTTATCTTCATATTCCTGTGTTCCCAGGTCATCAAAGGTTCCTCAGGTTCGCTCTGATGGATCAACACTACCAGTTTGTGGGCTTGCCCTTCGACCTCACTTCAGCTCCCAGGGTGTTCACCAAAGTGCTGGCTGGCGTGATGTCTCTGCTCAGATGTCAGGGCGTCCGCGTGCTTCCCTATCTGGACGACATTCTCATCACTTCACAGTCTCTACATCAGGCAGAGTTGGATACTCAGCTGGTGGTGTCCACTCTGGAGTCATTTGGATGGGTGATCAACCACCCCAAGTCCTCTTCCTGTCCCCTTCCTTGGTGACTCCATTCCTAGGAATGAATCTGGATACAGTTCAGGCAAGGATCTTCCTTCCTCAACAGAAGGTGGACAGTCTGATTACACAGGCTCAGTCCCTCCTAGCTTGTCCCCATCCCTCCATCAGGCAGGGGATGCAGCTGGTGGGCCTGATGGTGGCATGCTTCGAAGCGGTACCTTATGCTCAGTTCCACTTGAGGCCCCTGCAACTTCACCTATTGTCAGTATGGGACAAGGACCCAGCTTCCCTGGACAGGGTCTGTGTGCTCTCCCCCCTGGCCAGAAAATCCCTCTCGTGGTGGATGGACTCAAGGAACCTGTAGGGGGGCAGATCCTTTCTTGCCCCTTCCTGGGAGATGGTCACCACGGATGCCAGTCTGTCAGGTTGGGGGGGTTTCTTTAAGTCCCTGCGTTCCAGGGGAGGTGGGGCCCTCAGGAGGCCCACACACCTATCAATGTCTTTGAACTGCGGGCGATCAGGCTAGTTCTGGCTCATTTGACTACTTACCTTCGGGGCCTGCCTGTTCAGGTGCGCTCGGACAACCAGACGGCAGTTGCCTACATCAATCATCAGGGAGGGATCCGGTGCAAGGGGACCCTCCAGGAAGTGTCTCTGATCCTGACTTGGGCGGAGGCCGATGTCCCCTGCATATCTGCTGTGTACATCCCGGGGATGGAAAATCGCCTGGCGGACTCTCTGAGCAGGGGGACCTCTCGCCAGGGAGAATGGTCCCTATGCAGCAGGGTGTATCAATCTCTGTGTCACCGTTGGGGCCAACCAGATGTGGATCTGTTTGCGTCCCGCCACAATCACAAGCTCCCAGCTTTTGTCTCTCTGTCCCAGGATCCTCTGGCCTTGACCTCGGATGCGCTAGCAATGTCATGGCAGGACTTTCAGTTCCTGTATGTCTTCCCTCCAATCCCCCTGCTGGGCAGGGTTCTGCGCAAGATTGCTCTGGAAAGGGTGCCAGCAATTCTGGTGGCCAAGAAGAGTGTGGTTCGCAGACGTGGTACAGCTGGCAGTAGATCAGTACGCGCTGCCCTTGGTGCCAGATCTGATCACTCAGGGCTCACTACGCCATCCCAATTTACAAACTCTGGCTTTGACGGCTTGGCTGCTGAAACCTCCATCTTGATGGAGAAGGGGCTGTCTTCCTCGGTTGTTGATACTTTGATTAAAGCTAGGAAGAAGTCTTCCTCTTCCATTTATTACAGGGTTTGGCGTGCCTACATTGACTGGTGTGAGTCTAAGGCTCTTCCCTGTCGTGTGTTCTCTATTCCCAGGATTCTGGAGTTCCTGCAGCATGGGTTGGAGATGGGGCTCCAACTCAGTACTCTGAAGGGTCAGGTTTCTGCCCTGGCTATTTTCTTCCAGAAGTCCTTTGCTCAGCACTCTCTGATCAGGACTTTTTTCCAGGGGGCCACTCATGTGCGCCCCCCCCCCCCCCCCCCCCCCCCACGTAAGCCTATAGTGTCTGTTTGGGATCTGAACTTGGTCCTGTCAGCTTTGCAGGGTGTTCCCTTTGAACCTGTGCAGGATGCTGCCTTGGCCATTCTTACGCTCAAGGTTGTGTTTCTGGTGGCTATCACTTCTGTCAGGCGTGTGTTCTGAGTTGGCTGCGTTTTCCATTCAGCCCCCTACTATGAGAGACACCAGGACAAGGTGGTGTTTCTTTTCAAATCTGACCTTCTGCCTAAGGTAGTGTCTGCCTTTCATTTGAATCAGGATATTGTTCTTACTTCTTTGTACCCTAATCCTAGCAATGCTAAGGAGAGGGTTTTGCACTCTTTGGATGTGATTAGGTGTCTGAAGTACTATCTGGTGGCTACTGCTTTTTTTGGTCCCTTCTGGTCCTAGGAAGGGTTTGGATCCTGCCAAGTCTACTATCAGCAAGTGGATTCGTCAGGCTGTGATTCAGGCCTACTCTGCTAAGGGGAAGAATCCTCCCTTCCGCCTTACTGTTCATTCTACTCGTGCTATTGGTGCCTCTTGGGCTTTTCAGCACCAGGCTTCTGTTGAACAAGTTTGCAAGGCTGCCACTTGGTCTTCTGTTCATACCTTTTCAAAGTTTTACAAGGTTGATGTTAGGGCCTCAGCTGATGCTTCTTTTGGCCGCAAGGTTCTGCAGGCGGCAGTGGTCTGACCTGTCCTTACCTTTGGGGATCCCACCCTACTTTATGGGCACTGCTATTGGATGTCCCAAGTGTAATGAGTACTGTATACTAAGAATAATACAACTCTTTGATTACTCACCTGTAGAATTGTTATTATGAGTATACAGTACGTCCTGCTCCACCCCACCCTTGGTTTGCATTATGCTTGGATCCCCTGTATGGTGATTGTTATCATTGTTTTATAGTTACTAGTTGGTTCTGTTATCTTTCTCCTGGCTTCTCGTTAACTGCTTTTCAGTGCTGGGGATTTGTGGGAGGTCCCGGGTATTTGATGGTTCGGGAGGAGCCAATTTCGCGGTCTCTGCAGTCCAGCGCCATCTGGCGGAGTAATACAAAAGTGTAATGATTCTTATCTGGAGCAGGACGTACTGTATACTATCTTTTCTTCCAACAGGGCTCATTTAATGGAAAACCTCATATTTAAAAAAAAAATAAATTGTAAAGTATACCACATACCAGCGATTATCTCTAGTAATGTCCTGGACTCTTTTTTTTTTTTTTTTTTTAGATTGTAATATATTCTTAAAAGGCTGTTCCGCAGTCTCTCAGAGCTCCAGCTGCTCTGCAAACCAGTGTAAGATTGCGTAGTCTAACGCCTTGTGGTATGAGATGCTCCTTTTTGCATGTGGTTAGAAAAAAGCTGTGGCTGTCCCATTGCAGCTTACCTCACAATACCTTTACATTATGACAAAGTTTCACAAGAATTTTGAATTTTAGTAGAGTTTAGATTTAAAATCTAATAGACCTGATCTGCAGTATATGAATGTTAACAAATGATAAACCTATTCTCCACTGCCTACCAGGCATTTGTTAAATACTGATTTGAAAGAGGTGGATATAGATCATGGATGCATAATATGTGGCTCTCACTTGCGGCCCCCAACACCCCTAAAGAGTAAGCACGCAGAGCTTTCCTTGCAGTGCAAGTGGCTAACTAATGGAGAGCAGTGTGTCTTTAATTTCTGTAGCAGAAAGTGGGTCACAGATAAGCTTGTCTGTTAAGGTGGGTGAGGTGGGTGACACCAGTGCTACTGGAGAGTTATTTGTGCTTGCTGTGTCTGGAGATGCCCAAGTAGACTCATCCCACCTCACCTTTGCCTACCTCTTTCCTGCTTACCTGTGTTCATTTTTCCTCTGCCCACCTCTACTCACCTCTTTGTCCGCCTTGTCCCATCTTACCTGCACTCCCCTCACCTCTGCCTATCTTTATCCACCTCTTGCCACCTTACTTCTATCCATTGCTTCTTTTACTATCTCAACTCTGCTCAACTCCTCCTGACTCAGCTCTGCCCACTTTACCACTGCATCTCCTCTGCTCAGTTCTCCTCTTCTTGCCTTACCACGGCCCACTCATTCCCACCCCACATCTTCTTATCTCCCCTCTACCCACCTCACCTGTCCATTGCTTCTTTTACCATCCCACTTGCCTACCTATTCCCACCTCTACTCACCTCTTTCCTCTTAACCTCTGTTAAAATGACCTTTCCCTGCCTTACCTTCGCCCACTCCTTCTCACCACACCTCTGGTAACCTTACCTCTTCCACTTCATTTCTCTTCCTGCCATCTCTGCTCACCTTTGCATATACATAAAGGCATTTGAAGCTTACATTTTTGTGCGGCCCCTGATATAGATGTAGCATATTTTTCCTGTTACAGTGAGTATTGGAGATTATTATTCTGCATTGTTCTGCTTTTCCACATCCATATGTAAGTCTTCTCCATGTGACTTAAATCTCTTTGTAGAAATGTATCCAATTTGCTGTTTTGAAATGTATAGGTCTGATTTTCCCTATATCCATTTCAGGTCATCCCAGAGTAATGACATGTGGGTATTCCGCCCCCAGGGGGCGCACAACTGCAAGATCAAAAGCAGTCGCTCCTCCCGGCCCCCTATAAAAGCAGGTGTCTCAATATGATTTCCCAGTGTTCATCTTGCAGTCTGGCTGCTGAAGATCTTTGGATACTCTCTCCTGGATATTGCAGTTGAGCGGGGCCTCCTAGCCCGTCGGCCGCTGCGGACCCTATTACCACTGATCCCGTGAACCCACTATTGTCTCCCAGCCACGGCTGTCGGGACTGTGACGGTAGGGAGAACCCCGGGTTCAGGCGTTTAGGCTGTGAGGGGGAGGGGGAGGACGTCGCTCGGCGGTTTTCTCCTGAGACCGCAGCCATCCTCTGTATACCGACGTGGTGAGCGGCCACGTCCGCGCGCCGCACGGTTTGTACAGGGGCCCGGCTGGCAAGCTATGTGGGGGCTTTTGGAGGAAGGCCTCCATCTTGGGCTGGCAGGAGGCGGGCGCCCATATTCGCGCCGACGGGGGCGGGACCGCACTAAGACGCTTTTCACGTCACTGCCGCGTGGCCTGCCCCTCGAGGAACGAGCCGAGCTGCTGGCTCTGCACCATTTTGTGCTCTCTCCCCTTCCACGCTGCCTGGGACCTCTCCGGTGTTGGTCTTCGCTGTCGGTGTTGTGAGTCCCTATTACTGATACCGTTTTGTGCTATCTATAATGCGCACGTGCTGTGGGATACTTTGGGCCTTCTTTGCTTGTGTCTTTCAGGTGGGCCCATTGATAGATTGTGGGTTGTGGTTCCTCCCGGTCCCCCTCCCCTCCCCCCTCACCCTTTTATTAAGAGGGATCACAAAAAGAGGGACTATATAGGAGGGTTAATTAGGTTTGGGGCGTCAGTGCCTTGTAACCTGCATACCAATTTTTTGTCTAATCACCATAATGGAGGCATCTGGGGCTAGTGAGCTGAGGGCCCCATCTGGGCGGGTGAAGCTCTGCCCCATGTGCAGTGCATGCCCTCTGGGCGGATTCAGCACTGTATGTACCACTTGCGCCCGGAGCGTCATTTTGGAGCATGACCGGGCGGGCATACCTGCCCTTAGTCCTCCTTTGCCTACGGCCTCTTCAGAACCCCCACTGCTGCACTCAGCCCCCAGTGAGGGGGAAGCCAGCAGGGGGTCCCATGTTGATTTGGCATTTAGGGTGGCCAGCCTCGAGAAACAGATCTTGCGAACGGCTCCTAGGAAAGCACGAGTAAGAGACGGCACATCAAGCCCATTTACTTGGATAATTATGTTGATCTTTTTGTGTAGGAAGGTGAGTTGCCAGAAGATTCACGGTCCACTGTGAATTATTCTGCTGGCGAGGACAGTTTGTCCGGTTTCTCCTCGGATGAGGATGCGTGGCTCCCTGATGATACGGAGCAGTTGCTTGCCTCAGTGTTTGAGACTTTACACATTGTCCCTCCTAGAGCGGCTAAGAGGAAACAGGGTGATCTGTTTAGGCCTGATAGACAGAGGCGAGTCTTTCCAGAGCAGGCCCATTTTTCTAATATGATTTTCAAGGAATGGGAAAATCCTAATAAACTACCGTCGGTGCCTAAGGGCCTGGATAGGCGGTATCCCTTCCCTGAGGAGCTGGTCCGGCTATGGTCTCGTCCTCCCGAAGTGGATGCCCCTGTGTCGGGGTTGTCCAACACTACTATGATGCCTTCACCTGATACCGCTTCCTTACTTGATCCAGCTGATAAGCGCATGGATCATCTGGTCTGTCATGCCTTCACCTTTGCTGGTGCCTTGTTTCAGCCTGTGTGTGCCGTGGCTATTGTCTCCCTGGCCATTAGAAAGAAGGTGAGACGCCTTGTGGATAGCGCTAAGACTTGCAAGCAGGTGGAGGACTTTAAGGACCTCAAGGCTTGCGTGGCCTTCATTGCCTTTGTTGTCTCTGCCATGGATGGTGTCCGGCTTGGTGCCAGGATTTCGGCCCTGCTTGTTGCACTTCGCAGCTCGCTCTCGTTGCGGCAATGGTCGGCTGATGCCGCGGCCAAAAAGTCGCTTACTAGTATCCCCTTCGTGGGGCACAGGTTGTTCGGGGAGCGTCTGGACCTCCTGGTCAAGGATGGTAGACTCCCTCAGAAACGGAGGCCTGCTCTGCCCTTTTGGGGCTCATCTGCCTAACGCTACTTTCGAGGGGGAAGAGGCTCTTTATTTTCAGGTGGCCGCAGAGATACCTGAGGTACCCGACCCAATCCCGCTTGGGGAGCCAAGTCCAAGCCCCCTGCCAAGTCCCCTCAGGCATGAGGACACGCCCTCACCCATCCGGGTAGGGGGACGGCTTCTGCTATTTGCTCATATCTGGAGACAGCGCGTCTCGAATAAAGCTGTCAGTCAGGTCGCCCTCAAGATTTCTGCAGTCTTGCATATCCCAGAACCCAGTGAAGGCACAGGGCCTGAGAATGGCCGTGCAACACCTCCTGCGGTTAGGTGTGATTTGTCCTGTACCTCGTCAGGAACAGGGTCAAGGCTTCTACTCCAATCTCTTCACGGTTCCAAAGAAGGTCGGAACGTTGAGGCCTATGCTGGACCTGAAGGGTCTCAATAGGTTTTGTCAGAGTCAGACATTTCCACATGGAAACCTTACGGTCCGCGGTGAGCTCGCTTCGGCCCGGCGACTTCATGACCACGGTGGACATCAGGGATGCTTATCTGCCCATCCCGATATTCCAGGGGCATCAGAGGTTCCTGAGGTTTGCTCTGGAGGATCAGCATTACCAGTTTGTGGCACTGCCATATCCTCAGCCCCCCGTGTTTTCACCAAGGTGCTGGTGGGCCTCATGGCTATGCTGAGGAAGGGGCATTCATGTGTTGCCCTATTTGGGCGATTTACTGATGCAGCTCAGACTTTGCGGCCCCGGCCCTTTCAGCAGGCCGAGAGCGACACCCGGATGGTGTTATCCACTCTCGAGGAGTTCGGATGGGTAGTCAATTACCCCAAGTCTTCTATCACTCCCTCAATGGTGAGGTCCTTCCTGGGCATGACGTTGGACACCTCTCAGGTCAAGGTTTTCCTGCCACAGCAGAAGGTGGTGGGCTTCCAGACACAGGTGCAGGCCTTACTGTCTTGTCAGTGGCCTTCGATCCGGCTAGGGATGAAATTGGTGGGCCCAATTCCACATGAGACCTCTTCAGTTGAACCTGTTGACCGCCTGGGACCGGATGCAAGAGTCGCTGGAACAGGAATTTTCACTGTCTCCCCTGGCCAGACAGTCCCTCTTTTGATGGCTGGACTCCAGAAATCTGTTGGTGGGCAAGTCCTTTCTGACTCCCCGGTGGGAGATAGTTACCACGGATGCCAGTCTGACCGGCTGGGGAGACGTTTGGCAGACACAGAAGATCCAGGGTCAGTGCGGGGTTCCGCAGGAGAACCACTTGCCCATAAATCTCCTGGACCTGAGAGCGATCCGGTTGGTGCTTCTTTGCTTGACTCCACATTTAAGGGGTTGTGCGATCCAGGTTCGCTCGGACAATCAGATGGCTGTCGCCTACATCAATCACCAGGGCGGGACTTGAAGCAAGCGAGCCCTCAAGGAGATAACCCAGATTCTGACTTGGGCAGAGGAGAATGTTCCCTGCATTTCGGCGGTTTACATCCCCGTGGTAGAAAACCAGGAGGCAGATGCCCTGAGCAGGAACGCCTCACCCCTGGAGGAGTGGTCTCTCAGCAACGAAGAAGTCTTCTTCCATGATATATTACAGAGTTTGGCATGCCTACATTGCTTGGTGTGAATTCAAGAGTCTCCCTTGTCGCACATTCTCTATCTCTAGGATATTGGAGTTTTTACAACATGGCTTAGACTTGGGTCTCCAGTTGAGCACCCTCAAGGGCCAGGTCTCGGCCTTGGCCATATTTTTCCAAAGATCCTTTGCCAATCATAGACTGATCAAGACTTTTTTCCAGGGAGTCATCCATGTATGTCCGCCGCGTAAGCCTGTATTACTGGTGTGGGACTTGAATTTGGTTCTTTCTGATCTACAGGTCCCTCCCTTTGAGCCTTTGTGCGATGCGGCATTACCTATTTTAACCCTCAAGGTGGTCTTTTTGGTAGCGATCACCTTGGTGCGTCGCGTGTCAGAGCTGGCCGTGCTTTGTATGAAGCCTCCTTATTTTGAGCGCCATAAGGATAAGGTGCTTTTTCACTTTAAACCTGATTTTTTGCCTAAGGTCGTGTCTCCCTTTTACCTTAATACGGAAGTTGTCTTACCTTCTTTGTGTCCAGCACCGACTAATTCTAAGGAAAGGACCCTCCATGCCTTGGATGTGGTCAGAGCCATTAAGTATTACCTGGTTGCGACTGAATCCTTCAGGAAATCAGATTTGCTCTTTTTCCTAACAGAGGGCTGTAGGAAAGGTTTGCCACCACCCAGTCCACTATCGGTAAGTGGATCAGACAGGCTGTGGTGCAGGCATGTTCTGCCAAGGGGAAGAAACCCCCTTTTCGTATTACAGCTCATTCTACTAGAGCTACAAGGTTGATGTTAGGGCCTCAGCTGATGCTATCTTTGGCGGAAAGGTGCTTCAGGCGGTAGTGAAATGAACTACATGCTGTTCCCCACTGGGGATCCCACTTAAATGGACACTGCTTTTGGATGTCCCACATGTCATTACTCTGGGACGACCTGGACTGGATATAGAGAAAAATACAATTCTGTGAAACTCACCTGTAGAATTGTTTTTGAGTATAGCCAGTCCAGGTCGTCCCACCCCTCCCTTTGTTCATTATCTCCATTTGCCTGTTATGGTGATTACCATTTGTATTCTTGGACTTGTTGTCCTTAAAGTTCTTTGTTGGAGAGAGTACATGCTGAAGCTATGTGAAGTAACATGGTTTCTTGGCCTCCTGGTCTGTCTCTTTTTTCTTACTGCTTTTTAACCACTGGGAAATCATAGTGAGACACCTGCTTTTATAGGGGGCCGGGAGGAGCGACCGCTTTTGATCTTGCAGTCGAGCGCCCCCTGGGGGCGGAATACCCACATGTCATTACTCTGGGACGACCTGGACTGGATATAATCAAAAACAATTCTACAGGTGAGTTTCACAGAATAGTATTTTTAGCCGACCTCTTATGGCTATTCATTGTTGTAAAACCATGAGAGGTGCGTTTGTACTGCATTGTTCCATGAAACTAAGGGGATGAGTACTTATAGTAGGTGAAAAGGCCCCTTCAACTATCTATCTAGGGCTTATTGGATTCCAAACTATACCTGGAAAAACTGTGGATGAGGGAAATCGGGGGCCTAGTTTTAAAACCATAATACTCCTTATAAGCCATAATGAATTTTCTATGTAAATTTTATCCATTTAGGAAAGCTCCAGGTAAAAGTTTTTTTATTATTTGGAGGCATAGCTACTCAGAAAAAAAATAAAATAAATTCTAACACTACCCCCTGAAAAAATAATCTTCCTTTAAGCCTATTTGAATTACAAAAAAAGAACTTCTTGTGTTATGTGTGTAAAGGGCTTTTGCTGTGTGTATACCCCAGGGGTCACCAGTAAACTCGACTTTTATTGGTGGCTCCCTTGCTGCTTCTGTTGCCTGCATTAGCATCCTCTGCTTCCCTGTAGCTGAGGTTCTCTGCAGCACCCAGACATTCAGAAAGGCTGGAGGTGGGAACGCTTCCCAGACTAGAGGAAAGTTGGGGACGTGGCCAAGAGGACTGGTAATGTCAGCTGGCATTCTTAAGATCAGAAAACTGGGTCACTGCAGAGTAAGCCATTTCACCAAAGGTACTTAGCCTGGGGGGTTGCAGGGGGAGGGGTTTTGTCAGCCAAGGTATGTTTAATTAACCAGCTACTAAATAAATGTTTTTGATTGTTTAAAATAAACAGTAGGTAAATGTATGTAACTTGCTTGCTGCTTCTTCATTTGCATCATATAGTAGGTGACTTTAAAGGGGACCAAAACCCAGGATTTTGACTATCCTGGGCTTTTATGAGACCCCCAGATTGCCTGATATTGCTCACCCGTCTCTGGTCCTACGGCACATGCGCAGCCTCTCGTCCAATCAGAACACTCAGATCTGCTCCCGCCCGTTCGTCCAAGAGCTCGTCTGAGGCAAGCGAATCCGAGCGTGCTGGCGGCTGCATCCCCCACTACCCTTTAACAGGAAGTTTGCCTGTGCTGGCCATTCACGAAGGCCTGTCACGGGCCCTACTAAAGGGATATCGGGGATGTGGCCGCGGTTTGCGCATGCGCTGTTGGACCAGGAAAGAAGGTGAGTTTTTCGGGCAACATCAGGGGTTTTACACAGCGGGGAATTCCGAATCTGAATGCCCCCGGGGGTAGCGAGTATGCCTGCCCTGGAATCTCAAGTCCAATTTAGCTGCCTCCATGTTTTTCCTATTGAAGGTCAATTTAGGAGAAAAAGTCTTTGTGTTCTGCTTTGTCTTTTTATTTTTTTTGTCTATAGGACATTGCCTTGTTTTATATATTTTATTGCGTTAATTTAATTCCCATTGTTTTTCTAGGATCCAGCTGGAATTTTTGAATTGGTTGAACTTGTTGGAAATGGAACATATGGTCAGGTCTATAAGGTAAGATGCATACAACTGGCCACTTATTTGGTGTTTTTATGCTGAAGCACCTTTGAATACCTAGATATTTTTCAAAGGCACTCAGACACATCTGATATATTCTTGGTGTGCCACACACCCCGCTTCACCTTTAATATTCTTCACTTATTGGGTTAACTCACCGCCAGGTGACGCTGTGCAGAGAGGAAGTCTTGTAACGAGCCCCCTTCCGGCCTATATATACCTGGTACCTCCCATTTATCACCAGTATTTTTCTCTCTGCTTGACGACAAGACAGAAGATTGAAGTCTCCTGCTTACAGGTAGCCGGGGTCTTACCCCGGCACCCCCTTTTGGTCTATTTCTGCCCGGTTTTGATTGTTTATACCTTTATGGTGGATTGGAAGCCTCCCAGCCTAGGCTGCTCACTGGGCAATTGGTAGACGGCACTATAGGTGCCTAGGAGCTTATCTCCTCCGCTCGACCCCCTCTTTTGGGGGCAATGCGGCTATCCGGCATGGTGATCCGGAAATGGGATGCCCCTGTCCCGAGGGTCCCCTTAGCCCCTTACTCTCCCGTTACGGTCCCTTCTCCCTTCACTATGGGGGGGGGGGGGTTAGAGGGTTGTGTATTGTGTGTGGGTATTTCACTGTATGACTTCTTATTCCTCTTATTTTTCCTCTTAAAAGGACTTTCCTTGGGCAGGTCTTGCAGATAAGTACTGGCCGGCTTGGCCAGCGTTTAGGTCTGCTTTAGGGGACAGCTGGGGCTTGGCCGCGCTGATTGCAGGCTGGCTTGCTGCCTGAGCCTTTGCTATAGCAGCCTCCCTCCCCCCTCCCCCGCTGGTCTCCTTGCCGTTCACCGCCGCATTGTCAGCGTTGGCTGCGCTGAGTCTTTCCTTCCCTCCCTCCTCCTCCCCCCTCCTCCTGCCTTTGTGTTTGGTCCCCTTGTAGTGGCTCATCTGGTAGTAATCCCTTGATGAATGGGCGCACTGATCGGGCTTGAGGGGGGCGGGCTCCGGTGACGTGGAAACGGGGGCGTGGCACCGGCGGCAGCGTCATGTGACCGGCCCCAGCCTCACTTCCTTCCTTCCTGGCTTAAAGGAAGTCACGTGGGGGGGGCTTGCTGACACACATGGTTTTGTTTACTTCTGGCTCCTACTGCTATTGCTGGCTGCTGCGTCGTCCATACTATTGCTGCGGCCGCCCTCGGTGCCTAGCAGGTAAGCGGCCCCCACCTTGTGTAGGGCCGTTGAGTGTCTTTTTAAAAACTATATTGTTTATAGTGTTTTTAGACATGGGGGGAGAGATCTATAAGGGGATTCATCATGATTGAGGGCAAGGGTTTTTCCTTTGTTTATTTAAAGGCACCTTGGTGCCATGCATTAGTATGTTTGCATGTTGCCACATGTTTGGGGATCTGACTGTTGGTTTTTTTCTTCCCCTACAGATCCCGGGAACCACTGATTAAAGCGGCCTCCCGGCTCTATATTACTTGGCTAGTCTTTCTTTTTAAAAATAAAAAATAAAAGGAAAGGAAAATTTGGACATTTATATATATAAATATATATATTGACATAAAAAAAAAAAAAAAAAAAAAAAAATATATATATATATATATATATATATATATATATATAATCTATATTTATATATAGATTATTAAGGGGATCTTCTTTTTGAATTAAATCCTCCCAAAAAAAAAAAAATAAAAAAAAGAAATTCCGGGACATTTACAATAAGGGGGCATCCCGGGTCGGCTTATGCCTTAAATCCCAAAAGAATTGCGAATACCATAAATCACCATATGGAGGCTTCAGTTATTACCGGAAATGGTTCTTCTGGGCCATCTAGGGGGTGCGCAAGATGTGGGACTCCGCTCCCAGATGATGATGTCTTTGTATGCATTCCTTGTGCAAGGCAGAGTATTGCGCGTCAGTCCGTCGCTTCGGCTGCTGGCCCGTCGCATCTTCCATCATCTCCTACCTCTCCCTCCCTGTTCCGGACCCCGCATGACACTGTCAAGAGTGGGGATTCGCAATCCGAGGTGGCGGCGCGATTGGCCAGCCTCCGGAAAATAGTGCCCGTTAAAGCAGGGTCAAAAGCCACTGCAAAACGGAAGCACCTGACTCCGATACCTTCGGCTTCACAGGATGAGGTATGTGAGCCTGTGGAATGGTCCGATGGCTCCCCGGACGAGGGAGAATTCCTGTTGGAGTCAGATGAGCCTGCAGATCAGCTTGACGCTGATGCTATTGGCGAGTGCTCGGCCGGTTGTTTCCCTTGACACCCCCTCCATTCTGGCTCAGATGTTTGAAATTCTGAATTTAGATCCGTCTGAGGCTGTCACCCGGCCAAAGGGCCAGTTGTTTAAAGAGCCTCAGCCGCGTTGGGTTTTTCCCAGACAACACCACTTTGAGAGGGTGGTCCTTAAGGAATGGGAACATCCCACGTGGTTATCTGGAATCCCTTCCAGTTGGGAAAAGCGTTATCCTTTTCCGCCAGAATTGGTGAAGCTCTGGTCCGTCCCTCCTGACGTCGATACCCCTGTGCTAGGGCTCTCCAGCACGGCTATGGTACAGTCTGCTGAGACCACTGTCTCTAAAGATGGGGAGGATCGTCGGATTGACCAGTACGCTCGCCATGGTTTTATTTATGCTGGGTCAACGATGCGCCCGGTGTGTGCTTCGGCCCTTCTTCTATTGGCGGTTAGGTCTGTAATTCAGGAGCTGTATGAGGATCTAGATCCCACTTGCAAAGAGTTTACTGCGCTCAAGCAGTGTGAATCTTTTGTTTCCTATGTTCTATCCACTCAGGACGATGCGCTGGCTATGAGTAGCAAGACAGCTGCAATGCTGGTGGCTATTCGTCGGTCAGTATGGCTGCGTCAGTGGTCGGCGGACTCGGCTTCTAAAAGGGTGCTCACAGCTCTTCCCTTTTTGGGCTTGTGTCTGTTTGGTGAGAAAATTGATTCAGTCGCAAAGGGTGGTAAGATGCCACAACGCAAGAGGCCTCGTCGTCCCTTTAAGGGGGCAAGTGCTGGTAGGCCTTCATTTCGGGGATTCAGAGCGGGTAGGGGGGCTTCCTTTCCCGCTACCAGAGGTGCAGGTTGGACTCGGGGGAGGGGCCGTGGCCGTCCCGCTCAGTCCTGGGGCACCAAGCCCAAGCCTGCTGGTAAACCCGCTCAGCAATGAGGGGCTGCCCTCACCCGTGCGGGTGGGGGGACGATTACGACACTTCTCCCAGGTTTGGGACCAGGAGATTCCGGACAGATGGATCCGGGAGGTAGTGTCGTCCGGTTACAAACTGGAATTCGACTCTCGCCCTCCTTCACAGTTCTTTCGGTCTCGGGTGCCCACCGATCCTTTAGCCGCACAGGGGCTCCTGGCGTCGGTAAAGAATCTGTTAGAGATGGCGTTCATCCCGCCGGTACCGCCCTTAGAGATGGGCCTCGGGTTTTATTCCAATCTTTTCGCAGTCCCCAAGAAAGACGGGTCAGTCCGTCCCGTCCTGGACCTGAAATTACTCAACAGGTTCATCCGTGTTTGGAAGTTTCGCATGGAAACCTTGCGTACGGCCGTCGGTTCCCTTCGGCAAGGGGACTTCATGACGTCCATAGAGATCAAGGATGCTTATCTTCATGTTCCCATCTGCCACGCTCATCAACGTTTTCTTCGATTCGTGATGGAAAATCAGCATTATCAATTCGTGGCACTTCCGTTTGGCCTCAGCTCCAAGAGTGTTCACCAAGGTGCTGGCAGGGGTCATGGCCATTTTCAGATCTCGGGGCATTCGTGTCGTACCTTATTTGGATGACCTTCTCATCATGGCTCCGTTGCTCAATCAATCGGAGACAGACACCAGGTTGGTGGTCTCCACGCTGGAAAGCTTTGGTTGGGTGATCAACTTCCCCAAGTCCTCCCTCGCTCCGGCCAGGGTGGTGTCCTTTCTGGGGATGCAGTTGGTCTCTCTTCAACACAGGGTGTTTCTCCCCCAGTCCAAAATTCATCTGATCCAGGAGTTGGCTTGGGTCCTACTTTCCAATCCTCGGCCGTCCATCCGTCTGGGGATGAGGCTGATAGGGTTGATGGTCGCCTCTTTCGAGGCAGTTCCTTTTGCTCAATTTCACACGAGGACGCTTCAGCTTTATCTGTTGGCGTCCTGGGACCGGCAGCCTCGGTCGCTGGATCAGCCCTTCCAGTTGTCCTCCCGGGTCCGGCAGTCCCTCCAGTGGTGGTTGGTCTCGACCAATCTTGTGAAGGGCAGGTCTTTCCTGACCCCTCTTTGGGAAATTGTCACCACGGACGCCGGTCTGTCGGGTTGGGGCGGATTTTGGAAGGAGCTGCAGTTCCAGGGGCAGTGGGGACCTCAAGAGGCCCACTTACCCATCAATGTTCTGGAACTGAGAGCCATCCGTCGGGTGCTTGCTCTCCTGACTCAGCACGTTCTGGGCCTTCCGGTCCAGGTGCGTTCAGACAATCGAACAGCGGTTGCTTACATCAATCATCAGGGAGGGACTCGCAGTCTGAGTGCTCTCAGAGAGGTGTCCCTGATCCTGACCTGGGCAGAGGCCCATGTTCCTTGTCTCTCGGCGGTATACATTCCAGGAGTGGAGAACCAGGAAGCGGACCGGTTGAGCAGGGGCTCTCCCCGTCTGGGAGAATGGGCTCTCCATCCTCGGGTGTTTCGCTCACTGTGTCTCCGATGGGGGACACCAGAGGTGGACCTGTTTGCCTCTCGTCACAATCACAGGCTCCCGAACTTCGTGTCGCTCTCCCAGGATCCTCTGGCTCTGGCAGTGGACGCCATGTCCCTGAGCTGGGGGGATCTGGGATTTCTATACCTGTTTCCTCCGATACCCATGCTGGGTAGGGTGCTCCGGAAGTTGGCTCTGGAAAGGGTGTCCGCCGTTCTCGTGGCCCCAAGGTGGCCAAGGCGAGTGTGGTTCGCAGACATCGTTCGGCTGGCAGTGGACCAGTTCGCCCTGCCTCTTCGGCCCGATCTGCTCACTCAGGGTCGGTTGTGTTACCCCAATTTACCAGCGCTGGGTTTGACGGCCTGGCTGCTGAAACCTCCATCTTGAAGGAGGGGGGTCTTTCTGACTCAGTTGTCAAGACTCTGATCAGTGCGGAAGAGGTCTTCTTCGATCATCTACTATAGGACTTGGAAAGCCTACATCACTTGGTGTGAGATGAGATCTTTTCCTTGTAGGGTCTTTTCGGTCTCCCAGGATTCTGGAGTTTTTACAATCTGGGCTGGACTCTGGTCTTCAGCTAAGTATGTTGAAAGGGCAAGTTTCTGCCTTATCTATCTTTTTTCAGAAGCGTGTTGCGCTTCAGCCTTTAGTTAAAACTTTTTTCCAGGGGGTTACGCATGTGCGGCCTCCCAGGAAACCATTACTCCCGGTTTGGGATTTGAATTTGGTTCTTTCTGCTCTTCAGGCTCCTCCTTTTGAGCCTTTGCAAGATATTGCTTTGTCTACCCTGACTCAGAAGATTGTCTTCTTGGTAGCGATCACTTCGGTCCGGCGTGTCTCGGAATTGGCGGCCTTGTCTATCCAGGCGCCTTACTTTGAGAGGCATCAGGATAAAGTGGTCTTTCGGTTCAAGCCAGACTTTCTTCCTAAGGTTGTTTCTGCTTTTCATTTGAACCAAGATATTGTTCTTCCCTCCTTGTGTCCTAATCCTAAGAATGACAAAGAGAGGGTTTTGCATTGTTTGGATGTAGTACGCTGTGTTAAGTACTACTTGATTATCACGTCTCCTTTTCGTAAGACTGATTCCTTTTTTGTTGTGCCCTATGGGCCTAAGAAGGGTTTGGCACCAGCCAAATCTGCCATTAGCAAGTGGATACGTCAGGCCGTTACTGCGGCCTATTCTGCTAAGGGGAAAGTTCCCCCTTTTCGTATCACTGCTCATTCTACTCGCGCCATTGGGGCGTCTTGGGCTTTTCAGCACCAAGCTTCTGTTGAACAAGTTTGTAAGGCCGCCACTTGGTCTTCTGTTCATACTTTTTCTAAGTTTTACAAGGTTGATGTGCGAGCCTCAGCGGATGCTGTTTTTGGCCGCAAAGTTCTGCAGACTGCAGTCATTTAAGTTATGCTTCACCTGGCCTTGAGTTTCCCATCCCTTGTGGACACTGCTTTTGGATGTCCCAATAAGTGAAGAATATTAAAGGTTAAGCGGGGTGTGTGGCACACCAAGAATAATACCATTTTGTGAGTACTCACCTGAAAAATGGATATTGTTGGTGTGCCACACACCCCGCTTCACTCCCACCCTTTTCGGTATTCCGAATCCTTTATATGGTGAAGCTTTTATTTATATTGATTTATTTTGAGGTTACCGTTAATTTACTGGTACCTTGTCTTTCTGCTTTTTAATATACTGGTGATAAATGGGAGGTACCAGGTATATATAGGCCGGAAGGGGGCTCGTTACAAGACTTCCTCTCTGCACAGCGTCACCTGGCGGTGAGTTAACCCAATAAGTGAAGAATATTAAAGGTGAAGCGGGGTGTGTGGCACACCAACAATATCCATTTTTCAGGTGAGTACTCACAAAATGGTATTTTCCCCAGGTGTCCTTCCTAAACCAGAAACACAAACTGACAGAGGAATAAAGCCCTGCCACTTCCCCTCTGCCCTCCAGTGTTTTTGTGTTTCCTGCCAGGAAACATGTAGTGGAGTATGTCCGTTGATGGCGGGTCCGGATTCCCCTGGTGCAGATTTATTCTCTTTAATTTCCTTACAGAGCCTCAGCTAGGTCGGGTATGCACTGTAGGTTTTTCCTGTACCCCTATATGGGGGTGGGGGGGTGGAACATTGTGGGCACTACTTTTTTTTTTTTTTCCCTGGCCCCCCCATATCTAGTGTAGATCTTGGCCAGGTGCCAGGATCCCTACACAAGAGCTCCAAGATATTGTGTTCTCTTGCAGTTGGCAGGCCGGGGGACCTGGAACAATGGGCGCTGCTGTGGAACGCGGGTTGGGTTCCTGGTTCGCAGCAGTGTCAGGGTAAGTATGGCATTCTGGGTCAGGCTCCAGGGGCGCTTCCAGACATTTGGAGGGCAGGTGGGTTGAAGGCGCTTTTATCTCTTCTGGTTAGTGACAGCGATTAAGGCGTCGCTTGGGGGTGGGCATGTGACATCATCCTTAGGCGCTCAAAATGGCGCCAGAGCACTGGAGGAAGGAGGGCTAAGAAGGGAAAGGAGAAGCACAGAAGAGAAACTCGCAAAATGATTGTCGGAAGCAGCTGCGGCAGTATTGAAGGGCATTGGCTGCAATTCAACTACTATGGGCGGGGGTGATTATCACTCCTTAAGTATTTCTTATCCTGGGGGGGTTATCGGTGCAGGGAGGGAAAGGAGAAGCATGTCAAGCCTAAAGATCCTAAGGCAGATAAGGATGTTAAGGAGCCTAAGACCCCTAAGAAAGGTAAGGACAGACCCCTACCTAGACCCTGCCAAAAATGCCAGATGCCCCTATACGACAACTGGAACAATTATGTATGCATTGTCTCCAGAATGCGGGCATGCCTAAACTTAATCTCTTGACACCAGGTTTTTCCCTACATCTAGTCCAGGTCGTCTCAATATCCTTACGACTGAGTGTTCGCCCCTAAGGGGCGCTTGACTGCAAGATCAAAGATGTAGCTCCTCCCGGCCCCTATAAAGGCAGCTGTCCCTCTGTCATTCCCTAGTTGTTCATCTTGCAGTCTTGGCTGCAGAAGATCGTTGGCACTCTCTCTGTTATTGGCAGCAGAGCGGGGCCACCTAGCCCGTTGGCCGCTGCGGACTCTATTTCCATGGATCCCTTCTGACCCACTCCTGCCTCCCAGCCTCGAGCTGCTACGGGATCTGTGACGGTAGGGTGAACGCCGGGGGCTGTGGCGTTAGGCAGAGCTTAGGCTCAGGGCCGCAGACCTTATATTAAAAGGTAGCTGGCCTCAGGCTGATGGTGAGCCTGAGGGGGAACCATTGTGTGTACTGTATACATCCCTCCCTGCCCACAAGCTTTATTGGTGTACTTGGCTGTTGTTTTTTTGTACTGTTTGTTTTCACTGTGCTGGCTCCTCGCTGGCTCAGCATATGGAGGCTTCTCAGGATACCGGGCTTGGGCTCCCCTCGGGGCAACCCCGGCAGTGTGTGGGTTGTGGGGCATCCCTTGCGGGGGATAATGTACTTGTTTGCATACCTTGTGCTCAGCGGGCCATAACGCAGCAGTCGGGGGCCCAGGCGTCTGGGTCTGGGGTCCCGGCCTCATCTCCTTCCCCACCCTGCCTTATGCGTACCCCTAGTGATGTTGTCACAGGTGGGGAGTCGCAATCTGATGTATGTGCCAGACTGGCTAATATTGAGAAATGTATTTCTGGCTCTGTTGCCAGAAAGGCCTCGGCTAAGCGAAAGCATTTGTCTCCAGCCGCGCCGGCCTTTGAGTTTGAGGATTATGATTTCCTTGACTGCTCTGATTATTCCCCGCTAGAAGAGGGGGAATTATTTGAGGATTCTGAGGGTTCTGACAATCAGCAGTTTGTTGGTGCTGATACTGAGCAAGGGCAGGGGGATGCTGTGGATACCCCGAAGGTCTTGGCTCACCTTTTTGAGGTTCTGGCAATTTCTCCTCCTGAGGAGGCCGCTTCTTAAAAAAGGGGAATTCTTTGGGACTTCCAAGCCGCGCCTGGAGTTGCCAAATCAAAAGCATTTTGATGGCATTATTCTTAAGGAATGGGAGAAGCCTACTCGGCTTCCAGGTATTCCTCAAGGTTGGGATAAAAAGTATCCCTTTCCGGTGGACGTGGTAAAATGATGGTCGTCCCCTCCCAAGGTGGATGCCCCGGTGCTCGGGTTATCCAATACTTCTATTTTGCATTCTCCTGACTCCACCACTCTCAAAGATGGTGAGGATAAACGCATTGATCAGATGGCTTGCCACGCATTTGCTAGTGTCGGTTCAGCCTTGCGGCCTGTTTGTGCTTCGGCGCTTTTGGCAGTGGCTACCAGGTCTGTGGTTAGAGACCTTTTGAGTACCTCCAGGCTTGACCCGGCTAGTGATGAGTTCGCCGCCCTTAAGCGGTGTGAATTGTTCATGTCCTTTGTGCTTGCCGCCTTAGATGACACCATGGTCATGTGTGGTAGAACCTCGGCCTTGCTTGTAGCTATTCGGCGGTCGGTATAGTTGCGCCAGTGGGCGGCTGATTTTGTGGCCAAAAAGTCGCTTACAGCACTTCCCTTTGGATTGCGGCTCTTTGGAGAAAGATTAAATTCTGTCACGAAAGGAGGGAAGTTACCTCAGCGTAAGAGGCAACGTCGTCCCTTTCGGGGGGGGCGGCCTCCTTTAACCCTTCCTTTCGTGGTGCCAGAACTGGCAGAGTTTTGGCCTTCTCTACCCAGAGGTGATTCCTGGAGTAGAAGCAGAGGTCGTGCCCGTCCAGGTCACAATTGAAGTTCCAATCCCGAGCCCGCTGCTAAGCCAGCTCAGCAATGAGGGGGCGCCCTCACCCTTGCAGGTGGGGGCACGGCTGCGGCACTTCTTCCAGGTCTGGGACCAGGAGGTCTCAGACAAATGGATTCTGGAAGTGGTGTCTTCCGGTTACAAGCTGGAATTCGAGATCCGGCCTCCTCCCAGATTCTTCAGATCTTGAGTGCCTTCGGATCCACTGGCCGCACAGGGGCTCCGGGCGGCAGTAAGTTATCTGCTGGACATGGCTGTCATTTGCCCAGTGCCTTTCGCGGAAAGGGGCTTGGGATTCTATTCCAATCTATTCATGGTGCCCAAGAAGGATGGCTCAATTCGACCCATTTTGGATCTGAAGCTCCTCAATCGGTTTATCCGCTTCAGGAAGTTTTGCATGGAAACCTTGCGGTCAGTCGTCAATTCTCTTCGTCAGGGGGACTTCATGACGTCCATAGACATCAGGGATTCTTATCTGCATGTACCTATCTTCCTGGCACACCAGAGATTCCTCAGGTTCGTGGTGGAAGATCAGCATTTTCAGTTTGTGGCCCTTCCATTCGGGCTTACCTCGGCTCTGAGGGTGTTCACCAAGGTATTGGCGGGGGTGATGGCCCTCCTCAGAGTCCAGGGCATTCGCATTGTACCATACCTGGACGACCTTCTCATTTTGGCTTCCTCTCTCAGCCAAGCGGAGCTAGACACCAGAGTGGTGGTATCCACGCTGGAGAGGTTCGGTTGGGTGATCAACTAGTCCATGTCCTCCCTCTCCCTGTCCAGGGAGGTTTCGTTTCTGGGCATGACCCTGGATGCCTTTCAGGCCAGGGTGTTCCTTCCTCAGCCCAAGATTCTTCTGATCCAAGATTTGGTTCGGCTTCTGCTTTCCAATCCTCGCCCGTCTATCTGGCTAGGGATGAGATTGGTAGGTCTGATGGTGGCTTCCTCGAGGCAGTCCCTTTTGCCCAGTTTCACATGAGGACGCTTCAGCTCCATCTTCTAGCGACTTGGGACAAGTGTCCGCTGTCATTGGATCAGTCTTGTCTGCTGTCTCCCCGGGCTCAGCAGTCCCTTCAGTGGTGGCTAGTGTCAATCAATCTGTTGAAGGGCAGATCCTTTCTGACCCCTTGTTGGGAAACTGTCACCACGGACACCAGCCTGTCGGGCTGGGTGGAGCTTCTGGAGGGAACATCCGTTCCAGGGGTTATGGGGGCCTCGGGAGGCTCATACCCCTATCAACGTTTTGGAGCTACGGACCATTTGGTTGGTTCTGTCTCTGTCTTGGTGTTGACTCTTCTATTGCAGGGAATGCCAGTTCAAGTTCGATCGGACAATCGGACAGTGGTCGCTTACATCAATCACCAAGGAGGGACTCGCAGCAGGAGTGCCCTCAGGGAGGTATCTCTGATCCTTGTTTGGGCAGAGAGCAATGTCCCATGCATCTCAGCCATTTACATCACAGGAGTGGAGAACACGAAGGCAGATTCCCTGAGCAGGAGATCCTCTCGCCGAGGAGAATGGTCTCTCAGTTCCAAGGTATTCCAGTCCCTTTGTCACAAGTGGGGGACTCCGGAGGTGGATCTTTTTGCCTCTCGTCACAATCACAAGCTTCCTGCCTTTGTGTCTCTGTCTCAGGATCCTCTGGCCCTGGCAGTGGATGCCATGTCCCTGGCTTGGAGGGAACTGGGGTTTCTGTACCTGTTCCCCCCTTTCTCCATGGTGGGCAAAGTGGTGCGCAAGCTGACTCTAGAAGGGGCACCAGCAATTCTGGTGGCTCCAAGGTGGCCAAGACGAGTGTGGTTCGCAGACGTCGTGCGGCTAGCAGTAGATCAGTTTTATCTGCCTCTTCTTCCGGATCTTATCACCCAGGGTCAGCTACGCTACCCCAATTTACCAGCACTGGCTTTGACGGTGTGGCTGCTGAAACCTCCATCTTAAAGGAGGAAGGTCTTTCTGATGCGGTGGTTCGGACTCTTGTTAGAGCTAGGAAGAGATCTTCCTCTAACGTCTACTATAGGACTTGGAGGTCTTATATTAACTGGGGCGAGGCTAGGGCCTTGCCTTGTAGGGTGTTTTCTATTCCCAGAATTCTGGAGTTTCTTCAACATGGTCTGGACTCGGGGTTCCAGCTTAGTACTTTGAAGGGGCAGGTTTCTGCCCTGGTGGTTTTCTTTCAAAGGTCTTTTGCCCTTCATCCCCTGGTTAAGACATTTTTCCAGGGGGTTACTCATGTGCGGCCTCCTAGAAAGCCCTTGCTGCCGGTTTGGGATTTAAACTTGGTTCTGTCGGCTCTCCAGGGGCCCCCTTTTGAGCCGGTGCATGATATTGCTCTTTCTCTGCTCACTCAGAAAGTTGCCTTTTTGGTGGCTATTACCTCTGTTCGGCGTGTCTCTGAGTTGGCGGCCTTGTCTATTCAGGCTCCTTATTTTGAAAGGCACCTGGACAAGGTAGTTTTCCGCTTTTAAGCCGGATTTCCTTCCTAAGGTGGTTTCGGCCTTCCACCTCAATCAGGATGTAGTTCTCCCTTTCTTTTGCCCTAAGCCTAGTAATGACAAGGAGAGGACCTTACATTTTTTGGACGTGGTTGGATGTGTGAAATATTATTTAGTGGCTACTTCTCCTTTTCGTAAGACGGACGCCTTTTTGTGGTGCCCTCCGGGCCCAGGAAAGGTCTGGCGCCCGCTAAGTCTTCCATTAGTAAATGGATTCGACAGGCCATTGTTGGGGCCTATTCTGCCAAGGGGAAGGTTCCCCCTTTTCGTGTTACTGCTCATTCTACTCATGCTGTTGGAGCATCTTGGGCTTTTCAGCATCAGGCTTCTGTTGAACAAGTTTGTAAGGCTGCTACTTGGTCTTCCGTTCATACTTTTACCAAGTTTTATAAGGTTGATGTGCGGGCCTCAGCGGATACTGTTTTTGGCCGCAAAGTTCTGCAAGCTGCAGTAGTTTAAGTTTGCATTATTGCCTTTTTGGGATCCCCACCCATTATGGGCACTGCTATTGGATGTCCCAAGTGTCATGAATATTTGGAAGCGGGGTGTGTGACATACTGGGAATAATACCATTTTGTGATTACTCACCTGTAAAATGGTTATTACAAGTATGTCACACACCCCGCTTCATCCCGCCCTTTTTTGGTTTTCTGGGATCCTTTATATGGTGAACCTTTTTCTTTGCTGTTTACGTTTGTCTCTTCCTGGTCCCTTTACTGCTGTCTTATACTGGGGAATGGTGGGAGGTCCCAGGTATTTATGGGCCAGGAGGGGCTCCTTTTTTCATGTAATCTCTGCAAGATCGCCCTCTACAGGACAGTTACCCAAGTGTCATGAATATTCGGAAGCGGGGTGTGTGACATACTTGTAATAGCCATTTTATAGGTGAGTAATCACAAAATGGTATTTTACTGCATTGTTCTTTTTTGTCTATTTTATTTTGCCAAGGCTGATCAGGGGCTCTCCCTCCCTTTTTTATAGATCGTGGGCTAGGGTTGAGGGTTGTGGTTCCTCCCGGCCCCCCACTTTTAATAAGAGGGATCGTGTTTTAGGCCTAGGCCAATAGTGTCTTGTAGCCTTTATTGAATTTTATTGTCTTAAATCACCATAATGTAGGCATCAGGGGATAGTGAGCTGTGGGCCCCATTTGGGCAGGACAGGCTCTGCCCTTGTGCAGTAGGAATCCTCTGGGCGGATTCAGCACTGTTTGTACCACATGCGCTAGAGGTATTATTTTGGACCATGAGCGGGCGGTCGTCCCTGACCCTAGCCCTGCATTACCATCGGCCTCTCTGGACCCTCCGCTGCTGCATCCAGCCCCCAGCGAAGGGGGAGCCAGCAAGGGGGTCTCATGCTGACTTTGCGCATAGGCTGCGAGAGATGGATCTAGTTGTCGGCCCCTAAGAAGGCCTCGAGTAAGAAGCGGCATCTGGAGCCCATTTACTCAGATGATGATGATCTTTTTGATGGTCTGGGCCCTGTGGTGGAAGGTGAGTTGCCAGATGATTCACGTTCCACGGTGGATTATTCTGTTGGCGATGACAGTATGTCTGGTTCTTCCTTGGACGAGCATTTGTGGCTCCCGGATGATACGGAGAAATTGCTTTCCTCAGTGTTTGATACACTAAACATTGTTCCTCCCAGAGCGGCTAAGAGGAAGCAGGGAGATTTGTTTAGGCCTGAGAGGCAAAGGTGGGTCTTCCCGGAGCAGGCCCACTTTTCTAACATGATCCTTAAGGAATGGAAAAGGCCTAACAAGTTACCGTTGGTCCCTAAGGGCCTGGATAGGCGGTACCCCTTCCCTGATGAGTTGGTTTGGCTATGGTCTCACCCTCCCGAAGTGGATCCTCCCGTGTCAGGGTTGTCCAACACTACTGTTATGCCGTCACCTGACAATGCTTCCTTACGTGACCCTGCTGACAAGCTCATGGATCAGCTGGTCTGCCATGCGTTCACCTTTGCTGGTGCCCTCTTTCGCCCTGTGTGCGCTTCGTCGATTGTCTCACTAGCCAACAGAAGGAAGGTGAGACACCTTGTGGATAGAGCTAAGGCTCGCAGACGGGCTGAGGAGTATAAGGACCTCAAGGCCTACTTGGACTTCATTGGTTTGTTGTTACTGCCATGGATGATGTGGTCCGGCTCGGTGCCAGGATTTCGGCTTTGCTTGTTGCTCTCCGCCGTTCACTCTGGCTGCGGCAGTGGTCGTCTGATGCGGCTGCCAAGAAGTCTCTCATGAGTATCCCTTTTGTGGGGAACAGGCTGTTTGGGGAGCGCCTGGACCTTTTGGTCAAGGATGGTAGACTCCCTCAGAGAAGGAAGCCTGCTCGGCCCTTTCGGAACCCCTCTTCCTATCGCTTCTTTCGAGGAGGAAGAGGTTCTTCGTTTCCAGGTGGCCGCAGAGATACTTGGGGCAAAGGTATGTCCCGTGGCTGACCCAACCCTTACTGGGGAGCTAAATCCAAGCCCCCCGCCAAGCCATCTCAGGCATGAGGGGGCGCCCTCACCCATCCGGGTGGGGGGACTGCATCTGCTGTTTGCTCAGATCTGGAGGCGGCACGTCTCGGATTAGTGGATTCAGGAGGTGGTGTCCTCCGGTTACAAGATAGAGCTGGCAGCCAGGCCGCCCACAAAATTCCTCCGTTCAAGGATATCCCAAAACCCGCAAAAGGCTCAAGCCTTGAGAACGGCTGTGCAACACCTCCTGCGGATAGGTGTGATTTGCCCTTTACCTCGGCAGGAACAGGGTCAGGGATTTTATTCCAACCTGTTCAAGGTTCCCAAGAAGGATGGAACGTTACGGCCAATCCTGGACCTGAAGGGTCTCAACAGGTTTGTAAGAGTCAGACATTTCCACATGGAAACATTTCGGTCGGCGGTGAGATCTCTTCGGCCCGGTGACTTCATGGCCACGGTGGACATAGGGGATGCTTATCTGCACGGCCCGATTTTCGAGTTACTGAGGTTTGCTCTGGAGGATCAGCATTACCAGTTTGTAGCACTTCCATTCGGGGTATCCTCAGCCCCCCGTGTCTTCACCAAGGTGCTGGCGGGCATCATGGCTATCCTGAGGAACCAGGGCATTCGTGTGTTACCCTATCTGGACGACTTGCTGATTGCGGCCCAGTGCCTTCAGCAGGCCGAGAGCGATACTCGGACAATGTTGTCAACCCTGGAGGCCTTCAGCTGGGTAATCAATTACCCCAAGTCCTTTGTCACTCCTGCAATAGTGAGATCCTTCCTGGGAATGACTATAGACACCGGTCAGGTCAAAGTTTTCCTGCCACAGCAGAAGGTTTTGGGTCTCCAGACGCAAGTGCAGGCCTTGCTGTCTTGTCAGCAGCCGTCGGTACGTCTGGGGATGAGATTGGTGGGCCTAATGGTGTCCTGCTTCGAGGCAGTGCCCTTCACCCAACTTCACATGAGACCTCTTCAGTTTAACCTGCTGACCGGCTGGAATAGGACTCAGGAGTCCCTGGAACACGGCTTTTCGCTGTCCCCCCTGGCCAGGCAGTGCCTCTTGTGGTGGTTGGACTCACGGAACCTGTTGGTGGGCAAGTCCTTTTTGACTCCCCATTGGGAGATAGTTACCACGGATGCCAGTCTGACAGGCTGGGGAGGCGTTTGGTAGACCCAGAAGATCCAGGGTCAGTGGGGTCCGCAGGAGAATTGCTTACTCATAAATCTCTTGGAGCTGTGAGCGATCCGGTTGGTGCTTCTATGCTTGACTCCCCATTTAAGAGGGCCTTGCGATTCAGGTTCGCTCAGACAATCAGACGGCTGTCGCCTACATCAACCGCCAGGGCGGGACTCGGAGCAAGAGATCCCTCAAGGAGGTAACCCAGATTCTGACTTGGGCAGAGGAGAATGTTCCCTGCATCTTGGTGGTCTACATCCCTGGCGTGGAAAACCAGGAGGCAGACTCCCTGAGCAGGAGTGCCTCGCGCCTGGGGGAATGGTCTCTCAGGATCTGTTTGCGTCCAGACACAATCACAAGCTTCCAAGGTTCGTCTCCCACTCAAGAGATCCTCTGCCCATTGCAACAGATGCTTTGGCGATTCCTTGGATGGAGTTTAAATTTCTGTATGCATACCCTCTGTTTCCGCTCCTGGGCAGAGTGCTGCGCAAGATAGCCCTGGAAGGAGTATCCGTCATCCTGGTGGCTCCTCGCTGGCCAAGAAGGAGTTGGTTTGCAGACATAGTCCAGATGTCAATAGATCACTACATCATGCCCGACGACCCAGGGCTTCTCACACAGGGGGTCATTGCGGCACCCCAATTTACGGACGCTGGCTTTGACAGCCTGGCTATTGAAACCTTAATCCTAACGGAGAAGGGGTTATCGGCCACGGTTTTACAGACAATGGTTCAGGCACGGAAGAAATCTTCTTACATGATATACTACAGAATTTGGCACTCCTATATCGCTTGGTGCGAGACCAAGAGTCTTCTTTGCTGCTTATTTTCTATTTCTAGGATTCTGGAGTTTTTACAACATGGCTTAGACTTGGGTCCTCAGCTGAGCACCCTCAAGGGTCAGGTCTCGGCCTTAGCCATCTTTTTCCAGAGATCCATTGGCAACCATAGGTTGATCAAGATTTTTTTTCAGGGAGTCACCCATGTCCGACCACTTTTGGATGTCGTAAGGATATTCGGACAACCTGGACTGGATGTAGGGGAAAAATACAATTCTGTGAAACTCACCTGTAGAATTTTTTGGATGCATCCAGTCCAGGTCGTCCCACCCCGCCCTTGTTTTCATTATGTCCTGTTTGCCTGTTATGGTGATCAACCATTTTCTTTTCATAGGACATTGTTTTGTTCTAATCGTTTGCTTAGAGAGAGTACAAGCTGAAGCTATGTGAAGTAACATGGTTTCTTAGGCCTCCCGGCCTGTCCTCTTGTTGAGTACTGCTTTTTTAACCACTGGGGAATGATAGAGGGATAGCTGTCTTTATAGGGGGCCGGGAGGAGCTACATCTTTGCTCTTGCAGTCCCGATATTGGGACGACCTGGACTGGATGTATCCAAAAACAATTCTACAGGTGAGTTTCACAGAATTGTATTATTCCTAGTATGTCACACACCCCACTTCCAAATATTCATGACACTTGGGAACCCGGCCTATAGAGGGCGATTTTGCAGAGATGACATGGAAAAAGGAGCTCCTCCTGGTCCATAAGTACTGGGTTCCTCCCACTATTCCTCAGTCTTTTCGTCTCTGCAGTCGGCGAAGCATTCAGAAGATGACTCTCCTTCAAGCTGCAGGTAGCTGGGTTTGCTCCCGGCCCCTTTTTTTCTTTACTATACTATTTAATAGGATATGTTTTATTTAGATTTTCCTATCTGTCTAGGCAGCATTCTTTTTTGCTAACCTTTTAAAGCTCTTTGTTTCTGACTGTGTTCAGCATCATTTCATTCCCAGAGCAACTTGGTGTGCTCTTTGTCTGCCTGGCTCCTGCTGCTTCCCTATGGTCTTCCCTCATGGTGCGAGCTGATTTCCTGGTGCTGTGAGTACCCCTCAGCTTGCTGAAGGGAGTTTCTGCCATTTTTTTCATGCTTTGTCACTTATTGTATTGTGTGCATTTGTGACTGTTTTCTTTGTAGGTGGAAACTCTTTATTTTAAAGGGGTTTCTCCTGGTCTTTAGCCCTTAAAGCCTTATTTGGGGGTCCATTTGTGTTAATATCCTCCCACTTGGGACTATTTAATGGGCATCCCGGGTAGCAATTGCGTAAATCCCATATATACTTGGCGACTATAATCAATTATAGTATAATACTAAACACCATATGGAGGCATCTCAGGACAACGGGCACGCAGTTTTCTCTGCACAGACTCGGCAATGTTTTGGATGTGGGGCATCCCTTGTTGGGGATAACGCAATTCTTTGTGTCCCTTGTGCTCAATTAACTATTATGCAGCAAACTGGGGCCCAGGCTTCGGCGTCTGTGGCTTCTGCCTTATCTCCTACTCCGCCATGTCTTGTCCGTACCCCCAGTGATATTGTCATGGGTGGTGAGTCGCATTCTGATTTATGTGCCAGATTGGCTCATCTTGAAAAATTTATGTCTAGCTCTGTGGCCAAGAAGGCCTCAGCTAAAAGGAAACATTTGACTCAGGCCGTTCTGGTAAGTGAGTTGGATAATTGTGAAATGCTTTATTGGTCTGATCCTTCTCAGTTAAAAGAAGGAGAATTATATGAGGATTCAGATGTTTCTGATGAACAGCAATTTGTTGGTTCTGTGATTGAGCAGGGTGAAGCTAGTGTTAAGGATACCCCAAAGGCTCTTGCTCAGTTATTTGAGGTTTTGGTTATCACTCCTCCTGAAGTAGTCCCTCCTCAAAAAGGGGAATTCTTTGGAGTCTCTAAACCTCGTTTAGAATTTCCAAATCAAAAGCATTTTGATGAAATTATTCTTAAAGATTGGAAGAAGCCTGGGCGGCTTCCTGGCATTCCCTTGGGCTGGGACAAGAAATATCCCTTCCCAGCTGATACTGTTAAGCGTTGGTCATCACCACCTGTGGTGGATGCCCCTGTGCTTAATTTATCCAATTCTTCTGTGTTGCATTCTCCTGACTCCACTACACTTAAAGATGGAGAGGATAGTGTATTGATCAAATGGCGTGCCACGCTTTTTCCAGTGTGGGCTCGGCCTTGCTGCCTGTTGGTGCTTCAGCACTCATGACAGTGGCTATTAGGTCTGTTGTGAGAGACTTACCTCAGACTTACCTCAGGCGCTGGTGCGCCATCATTGGCTGTTGGCCCTCTGGCTTCGCGCTCTTCGGGGGGGCGGAGCCCGTCTTTGGCGCCTTCCGCGTCATCGCTGTTACTGGCCCGCCCCTCGAGGTATACCGACGCCATCTTTTCTGACTTGGTTGGCCTATGCGCGACGGACTACTACCTACCACGGTCTGTAAGTGCCCTTGCGGACAGCTTTATCTGCTTCACTTTTCTCAGCCTGATGTGTCTTCTAGACTGGCTACTGTTGAACAGATTATTGCGAAGTCTTAAGCGTGTAAGGCCCCTGCTAAGAAGCGGCACTTGACGCCTAATGTTACTGTTTTCCCTATGGGAGTAGTTTTGGAATCTATGTGGCTATACCCTGTCTGCCGAAGGAGAGCTCTTTTCTGATTCAGGCTCATCTGATGAGAGACCAAGGGGTCATGACGATTCTTGCTCTGACCCCTGGGCCCCGGATGACACTGACAGATTATTGACCCAGATTTTTGAGGTTCTGTCTATCTCTCTCCCTGTTTAGGCCCCCAAGCAAAGAGAGAAGCTGTTCCATACAGCGAAATCACGTTTGGAATTTCCAGAGCAGGCACATTTTCATAACCTTGTGCTCAAGGAATGGGAGTGCCCCAGTAACCTTCCCGGGGTTCCAAAGAGTTGGGATAGGAAGTATCCCTTTCCTGCTGAGGTGGTTAAATGTTGGTCATCCCCCCCCCCCCCCAGGTGGATGCCCTGATCCTAGGGCTATCTAACACCTCTGTCATGCATTCCCCTGATTCTACTACCCTGCGGGATGCTGAGGACCGGCGCATTGACCAGCTGGCCTCCCACGCCTTTGCATGTGTGGGGACAGCGCTGCGCCCGGTCTGTGCCTCTGCTATTACTGCTGTGGCCACTAGAACCCTTATCAGAAATATGCTTGATAGTGCCCCTGATGATTTGCCTTGTGAGGTGTTTAATGCACTCTCCAGTTGTGATTATTTTGTAAATTTTGTCCTATCAGCAGTGGATGACACCATCAGAATATGTGCCAGAACTTCTGCCCTCGTGGTGGCTATACGCCACTCGGTTTGGCTGCGCCAGTGGGCTGCTGACAATGCTGCCAAGAAGGCCCTCACTGGGTTTCCCTTTAAAGGACTGCGTCTGTTTGGAGACCTCCTGGACCTTTTTGCTAAGGGAGGCAGGTTACCCCAGCGCAGGCGGCAAGCTCGGCTTTTGCGGGGTCAGGGTTCCTTCTCCTCCCCTTACCGTGGTGCAAGATAGGGAAGGGGGGTATCTTTCCCTGGGGCCCGGGGAGATTTCTGGGGTAGAGGCAGAGGACGTGGACATCCTGGCTCCTCCTGGGGTTCCAAAGCTTAATCCTCTCCCAAGCCCCCTCAGGCATGATGGGGCGCCCTCACCCATCCAGGTGGGGGGACGGCTGCAGCACTTCGCTCACGTCTGGAGGCTTCATGTCTCAGACCGGTGGATTCAGGAGGTAGTGTCCTCCGGTTACAAGTTGGAGTTTGTTGCCGAGCTGGAGCCAGTGCAAGCAGTGCAAGGCCTCCTGGAGCTGGGGGTCATCTGCCAGGTCCCCTTAAGAGAAAAAGGCAAGGGCTTTTATTCCAACCTCTTCACAGTACCCAAAAAAGATGGGTCAGTCAGGCCCATCCTGGACTTGAAGATCCTCAACAAGTTTGTCAGGGGCAGGCGCTTTCGCATGGAAACTCTGCGCTCTGCCATCAGTTCCCTGCGCCAAGGGGATTTCATGACTTCTGTGGACGTCAAAGATGCTTACCTTCATATTCCTGTGTTCCCAGGTCATCAAAGGTTCCTCAGGTTCGCTCTGATGGATCAACATTACCAATTTGTGGCCTTGCCCTTCGGCCTCACTTCAGCTCCCAGGGTGTTCACCAAGGTGCTGGCTGGCGTGATGTCTCTACTCAGATGTCAGGGCTTCCCTATCTGGACGACATCCTCATCACTTCCCAGTCTCTACATCAGGCAGAGTTGGATACTCAGCTGGTGGTGTCCACTCTGGAGTTATTTAGATGGGTGATCAACCACCCCAAGTCCTCTTTCTGTCCCCTTCCTTGGTGACTCCATTCCTAGGAATGAATCTGGATACAGTTCAGGCAAAGATCTTCCTTCCTCAGCAGAAGGTGGACAGTCTGATTGCACAGGCTCAGTCCCTCCTAGCTTGTCCCCATCCCTCCATCAGGCAGGGGATGCAGCTGGTGGGCCTGATGGTGGCGTGCTTCGAGGTGGTCCCTTATGCTCAGTTCCACTTGAGGCCTCTGCAACTTCACCTATTGTCTGTATGGGACCAGGACCCAGCGTCCCTGGACAGGGTCTGTGTGCTCTCCCCCCTGGTCAGGAGGTCCCTCTTGTGGTGGAAGGACTCAAAGAACCTGTTGGGGGGCAGATCCTTTCTTGCCCCTTCCTGGGAGACGGTCACCACGGATGCCAGTCTGTCAGGTTGGGGGTGGGGTTTCTGGAAGTCCCTGCGGTTCCCGGGGAGGTGGGGCCCTCAGGAGGCCCACACTCCTATCAATGTCTTGGAGCTGCGAGCGATCAGGTTAGTTCTGGCTCGCTTGACTACTCATCTTCAAGGCCTGCCTGTTCAGGTGCGCTCAGACAACCAGACGGCAGTTGCCTACATCAATCATCAGGGAGGGACCCGGAGCAAGGGGGCCCTCCAGGAAGCGTCTCTGATCCTGACCTGGGCGAATGCCAATGTCCCCTGCATTTCAGCTGTGTACATCCAGGGGGTGGAAAATCACCTGGCGGACTCTCTGAGCAGGGGGACCTCTCGCCAGGGAGAATGGTCCCTATGCAGCAGGGTGTTTCAATCTCTGTGTCACCGTTGGGGCCAACCAGATGTGGATCTGTTTGCGTCCCGCCACAATCACAAGCTTCCAGCTTTTGTCTCTTTGTCCAGGGATCCTCTGGCCCTGACCTCGGATGCACTAGCAATGTCATGGAAGGACTTTCAGTTCCTGTATGTCTTCCCCCTTCAATTCCCCTGCTGGGCAGGGTTCTGCGCAAGATTGCTCTGGAAGGGGTGCCAGCAATTCTGGTGGTCCCCAGGTGGCCAAGAAGATTGTGGTTCGCAGACGTGGTACAGCTGGCAGTAGATCAGTACGCTCTGCCCTTGGTGCCAGATCTGATCACTCAGGGCTCACTACGCCATCCCAATTTACAAACTCTGGCTTTGACTGCTTGGCTGCTGAAACCTCCATCTTGATGGAGAAGGGGCTGTCTTCCTCAGTTGTGGATACTTTGATTAAAGCTAGGAAGAAGTCTTCCTCTTCCATTTATTACAGGGTTTGGCGTGCCTACATTGACTGGTGTGAGTCTAAGTCTCCTCCCTGTTGTGTCTTCTCTATTCCCAGGATTCTGGAGTTCCTGCAGCATGGGTTGGAGATGGGGCTCCAACTCAGTACTCTGAAGGGTCAGGTTTCTGCCCTGGCTATTTTTTTTCCAGAAGTCCTTTGCTCAGCACCCTCTGATCAGGACTTTTTTCCAGGGGGTCACTCATGTGCGTCCCCCCACGTAAACCTATGGTGCCTGTTTGGGATTTGAACTTGGTTCTGTCAGCCTTGCAGGGTGCTCCCTTTGAACCTGTGCAGGATGCTGCCTTGGCCATTCTTACGCTCAAGGTTGTGTTTCTGGTGGCTATCACTTCTGTCAGGCGTGTGTCTGAGTTGGCGGCGCTGTCCATTCAGCCCCCCTACTATGATAGGCACCAGGACAAGGTGGTGTTTCATTTCAAACCTGACTTTCTGCCTAAGGTAGTGTCTGCTTTTCATTTGAATCAGGATATTGTTCTTCCTTCTTTGTGCCCTAATCCTAGCAATGCTAAGGAGAGAGTTTTGCACTCTTTGGATGTGATTAGGTGTCTGAAGTACTATCTGGTGGCTACTGCACCTTTCAGGAAAACTGATGCTCTTTTTGTGGTCCCTTCTGGTCCTAGGAAGGGTTTGGCTCCTGCCAAGTCTACTATCAGCAAGTGGATTTGTCAGGCTGTGATTCAGGCCTACTCTGCTAAGGGGAAGAATCCTCCCTTCGCCTTACTGCTCATTCCACTCGTGCTATTGGTGCCTCTTGGGCTTTTCAGCACCAGGCTTCTGTTGAACAAGTTTTTAAGGCCGCTACTTGGTCTTCTGTTCATACCTTTTCAAAGTTTTACAAGGTTGATGTTAGGGCCTCAGCTGATGCTGTTTTTGGCCGCAAGGTTCTGCAGGCGGCAGTGGTTTAAACTGCCTGCTGCAAATTTTTCTTGGGGATCCCACCCTACTTTATGGACACTGCTATTGGATGTACCACGTGTAAGTATTAGATTTGGAGCAGGACGTACTGTATACTAAGAATAATACAATTCTGTGATTACTCACCTGTAGAATTGGTATTATGAGTATACAGTACGTCCTGTTCCAACCCACCCTTGGTTTGCATTTTTCCTGGATCCCCTGTATGGTGATTGTTATCATTGTTATAGTTGATAATTTGAATTGTTTAATGCTCCCGGCTTCTCCTTTGATTTGTGGGAGGTCCCTGGGTATTTGAGGTGCCGGGAGGAGCCTATTTTCGATGTCTCTGCAGTCCAGCGCCATCTGGCGGAGTATATCCCACGTGTAAGTATTAGATTTGGAGCAGGACGTACTGTATACTCATAATACCAATTCTACAGGTATTTGCGCCTGCCGCTATGGAAACATTTTCGGTTTAGCAGCGAGCAGCGGCTCTTCCCGCTCTACCTAGAAGATTTTCGGCCAGGCGAAGCGGCAAGTACCGCTAACATCGCGGTTCTCCTCCGGCTGCTCGCACTGCAACATTTTCTGCTGGGACTATGCAACAAGTACCGCTAACATCGCGGTTCTCCTCCGATCTCTCTCACTGGAAGATTTTCGGCCAGACGAAGCGGCAAGTACCGCTAACATCGCGGTTCTTCTCCAGCCGCCTTCAGTGGAAGATTTTCGGCCAGGCGAAGCGCCGAGTACCGCTGAGATCGCGGTTCTTTTCCGGCCGCCTTCACGGGAAGATTTTCGGCTGGGGGAAGCACAAAAGTACCGCCAACTTCACGGTTCTTCTCCGCCAGCTCTTGATAATGGGGTTGTTGCCCGGCAAAAAGGGCTGCTTCTGAGCCGCTGCACGACCACCCTCAAGCGGACCTAAATCTTTAGGTAGCTCATTTTTAGAGATTATGTGTATTAATGTGATATTTATTCATATATATAAAAATGTGTTTTAATTCTTGTTTTTAAAAGATATGTATATATATGATTGTGGGATAAGACTGACAATATATTGATGTGGTTCACCCTCTGAGCTCTCAGAATAGTCTTGCGACTATCGGGAACTGTTCACATACTAGGTTTTAGACCCCCTGGGAGGTAATCTAGTATTAATCACCATGACGGAGGCATCTGGGGTAATCGGATCTGGTCCTTTAGCAGATAGATTCACCTCATGTCCAGTATGCAAACAGACACTGGACGAGGATAGCATGGTGTGCAGGGTTATGCTACAGTAGTAGTGGATATGGAAAACAATCGTCTTCTCCCTGCAAGGGCTCTGACCCTTGTTGCCGGTGCCCTCTGAGCTTAAATGCCCCCCTGGCAGCCTTCAAGCGGACCTAAAACCTTATCATATCGGCTACTAAGGAGGTTTTGGGGAAAAAAAATTCCTCTGAGTTTTGAAGAGGATATTGTTGCTGCCATAGCCTCCTTCCGAGTCTTTAATCTCTTGTCGGCAGCCCTCAAGTGGTCCTAAACCTTTAGAAGGTAATTTAGGATTGGCTACTGAAAAGGTTTTTAAAGAAAAGATTTATCCTCTAACTTGAAGAGGATATTGTAGCTGCCATAGTCTCCCAGGAAGTTATCCGTTGGGAGGATTTATCCAGTAGGGACTCGTATTCAGAAGTCCTCTACAAAAGGGGGTGCTCAGTTAAGATGAATGGATGGTTTGATTTCCTTCATTCTGGAGGATGTTGCAGAGCATACATATTATTCTAATCTGATCAATAGGGAATGGCAGAAGTCAGGTTCTCTTCCGCCCATTTTTAAAGTACTATATACTATGTATCCCTTTCCTCCAGATCAGATTGAATTATGGTCTCACCCTCCTGTGGCGGCTCTGTTGCCAGGTATTTTTAAGATTTTGGTTATGCCATCCTCGGATAGTGCTTCTCCAAAGGATCCAGCGAATAAGTGCGTGGATCAGGTGGCATGTCATGCTTATTCTATTATGCGGCCGGCCTGGGCTACATCCATAGCATTTTTGGGGAGCAGGAGGTTGTTAAAACAACAGGACTCGAAGACTCGTAGGGGTCATTCATGGAAGTCATGCTCCCAGGTGATCAAGACCAGTTTGGCTACAACAGGTATATGGGCTATGGAGGATTGAGCAGGATAAGTGCCAGAGGCCTAGCTCTGGTGTTAGCCTTAAGGCGTGCTTTATGGCTTAAGCAATGGCCAGCTGACATAGCCTTCAAAAAAGAATGACAGGACTCCCCTTTAAGGTGGGGTGTCTGTTTGGGGAGTGCTTGGTTGACATGGTAAAGCATGCTACTAGTGGTAAATCATTTGATCTGCCATAGAAGCCGAAGTCTAATACTGCTTCTGCAGGGCCTCTAATACTCCGGGGTTCTGGCTAGAGGTTCGGCCTCTTCGGGATACCAAAGAGATTTGTGGAATAAGACAAAGTTCCAAAGTAAGGCAACAGGTGTCTGGCAGAATAAAACCAGACCCCCTTCAAAGCCTGCTCAGGCATGAAGGAATGCCCCCGCTTCTGCATTTTGCTTATATTTGGAGGCTTCATGTAACAGATATTTAGATACAGGAAGTTGTATCCTCAGGTTACAAGATCAAATTTGGAGCCAGACCCCCTTGGAGATTCTCTTGGTCAGGGGTATCCCGAATTCCGCAAAAAGCAGAAGCATTGAGATCTTCCGTATGTTGCCTTTTTTAGAGATTTGAGTTGTTGATCCACAGTGAAGTTACTCCCGCCGGGCAGTGTATATATAAGGATACATATCTACATTGCTGTAGGTGGCCTGCATCTTCAGTTTGTGGCGTCACCCTTCGGTCTATCTTCAGCACCAAGGGTGTTTACCAAAGTGTTGGCAGGTCTCATGTTTTCTTTAAAAAGTCAGGGTATACATATAATCCCTTACTTAGACTATCTGTTGATATGGGCCCCATCATGTCAGGGGGCCCAGAAGGATACACAGACTGTCTGATCGACATTGGATAATTGACTATCCAGTCGAATCAAATATCATATAATAGCTTCAAGAGTTATTCTTTCTGGGACTGTCATTAGACACGTCTCAGGCAAAAGTGTTTTTTCCAACACAGAAGTGACTCTTACTTCAGGCCAGGGTACAGGGTCCTTTGTCTTGCCCTCACCCGACGATTAATCAAGGAATATGTCTTTTGGGCCTGATGGTATCTTGCTTTGAGTCAGTACCTTTTGCACTGTTCACACAATACCCCATGCAGATGGGATTGCTCACAATCTGTGATCGAGACCCACACACTCTAGGTCACTCTTTTGACACCGTCAACAAGGCAGTCTTTAGCCTGGTCCTCGGCCTCTTCAGACTGGCAAATCCTCCCTTCCAGTACAGTGGAAGATCATCACCATGGATGCCAGTCTATATCTAGTGTCATGGAGTCACCAACGCTCCAGTGGTGTCAGTGGAGTCTGAAGGAGAGCAAACTCTCCATAAATATCCCGGAACTGAGAACCATCGGACAATCGGATGGCGGTGATATTTTTCTTCCAATCCATTCCAGGCCATCCTTATTCAATACGATTAAGTAACTCCTGCCCAAAGGGGCGTGACTGCAAGACAAAAGCGTGGCTCCGCCTCCCGGCCGACTTCCTGGATTCCAGTTTCATTCTTGCAGTTGGGATGACTGCATGGCTCTCTAGACTCCTCTTCCATTTACTTTTTTTGTTTCTCAGATTATACCTTTGAAGCCGGGACAAGACCCTGTCTGTCTTCCTAGGTCCCTTATGCTGCTCTGATCTGGATTGACCCATTATGCCTCCTCAGTTTTCGGCTTGGCGAAGTTCCGTAAAACTGTATCCGGATCAGGATGGTAAGGTAAGCGCAGGGTCCAGTGTGCGCTTTGTAGTGCTTTGGCACTCTGGCTGAAGACTTTCATTGAAAAGTATAAGCAGCCACAGGTTTTTGTCTGAGGAGCCTGATTGGGGGTGACCAAGGGAATGATTTTCCCTCTCATTGTTTTTTATTGCTCTTTCCCATGTGGTTTTGTTCTCTGGTTGAAAAATTCAAAATTTGCGTGCCTTTTTAGGGGGCAGAGCTAAAGCTGCAACGAGGAAATAGTCCGTCGCCATGGAAAGATTTTTGGCTTGGCGAAGTTCCAAGTACCGGGCGCAGATTGCTTCCTCCGTCCGCCTCTGTGGAAAGATTTTTGGTTTGGCGAAGTACCGAGTACTGGGCGCAGAGCGCTTCCTCCGTTCGCCTCTGTGGAAAGATTTTCGGCTTGGCGAAGTTCCGAGTACCGGATGCAGATCGCTTCGTCCGTTCGCCTCTGTGGAAAGATTTTCGGCTTGTTGAAGTTCCGAGTACCTGGTGCAGAGCGCTTCGTCCGTCCGCCTCTGTGGAAAGATTTTCGGCTTAGCGTAGCAGCTAGCTCCGCTGAGATCTCCGGTTCTTTTCAGCGGTACTGTGCGTTTTCTCTAGCCGGGGACGCTGGAGGATATTCGGCTTAGCGAAGTCACCAGCTCCGCTGAAGTGGCCGGTTCTCCTCCGTGACGGGGCACGTTTTTCTCGCTGACCAAGCTTAAACATTTTCGGCTAGGCAATTTTTTATTTATTATTGATTGGGAAGGGGCAAGGTAATATATAATTTATATTGTAATATATCATTATTTGGTGGTCTACCCTCAAGGACTCGCAGTAGTTTTGTGACTGTCGAGAACCTATATATACTTGGTCTCAGATCCCCAGGGTCATAGAATAGTATTATTAAATTCACCATGGCGGAGGCATCGGGGGTAGTCATCTTGTCTTTATCAGATTTACCCCATATCCAGTTGCATGCAGTGGCACTGGATGAGGATAGCACGGTGCGCAGGGATTATGCCACGGTTGTAGTGGATAGGGAGACGGTGTCTCCTCCCTGAAGGGGCTCTGACCCCTATCGCCGGTGCTTTCTGAGAAACCCCTTGGCAGTTTTCATGCGGACCGTGATGTGAATCGTACCGGTTACTAAGAAGGTTTTTTGAAAAAGAAAAAAAACAAGAGAAAAAGAAATCCTCTGAGTATATTGAAGAGGATATTGTGGCTGCCATAGGCTCCTTTGGAGTCTGTAAACTGTCGGCAGCCCTCAAGTGGTCCTAAACCTATAGAGTCGTCATGGAGTATTGACTACTAAAAAAGTTTTAAAGAAAATAATTTTTCCTCCAATTTGAAGAGGATATTGTGGCTGCCATAGTCTCCTTCTGAGTCTTTAAACTCTGTTAGCAGCCCTCAAGTGGTCCTAAACCTGTAGAGTGTCATAATGGAGTATTGGCTACTAAAAATATTTTAAAAGAAAAGATTTTTTCATATGAGTGGAAGAGGATATTGTCTGCCATAGTCTCCCAGGAAATTATCTGTTGGAGAGTCCTCTACACATGGGGTGTCCAGTTAAGGAGAAGTTGGATGGATGGTTGATTTCCTCCATTTCTGGAGGATTTTGTGGAGCATATGCATTATTATAATCTGATCAATAGGGAATGGCAGAAGTCAGGTTTTCTTCCAGCCATGCCTAAAGTACTAGATACTATGTATCTCTTTCCTCCAGATCAGATTTAATTATGGTCTTACCCTCCTGTGGTAGATGCTCTGGTGCAAGGTCTCTTTAAGATTTTTGTTTTGCCATCCTCTGATAGGGCTTCTCCAAAGTATCCAGCGGATAAATGCGTGGATCAGGTGGCATGTCATGCTTATCTTTTATGGGGTCGGCCTTGGGCTGGCCGGTGTTACATTCATAGAATTTTGGGAGCATCTGGTCTCTATGACTCTTGGGTCATTCACGGAAGTCATGCTCCCAGTTGTTCAAGATCAGTTTGACTCCAACAGGTAGTGTTCCTGGCTATGGAGGATTTGATGTGGTTAAGTGCCAGAGGCCTAGCTCTGGTAGTCGCCTTAAGGCATGCTTTATGGCATGGGCAGCTGACATAGCCTCTAAAAGGAATATGACAGGACTCCTTTTTAAGGGGGGCGTCTGTTGGGAAGGCTTGGTTGACATGGTAAAGCATGCTACTAGTGGTAAATGATCTAATCTGCTATAAAAGCCGAAGTCTAATACTGCTTCCGCAGGGCCTTTAATACTCCGGGGTTCCGGCTAGAAGTTTGGCCTCTTTGTCTTATTCCAAAAAGAAAAAAAAGAAAAAATTCTCTTCTATCCCAAAGTTCCAAATTAAGGCAACAGGTGTCTCGCAGAACAAAGCCAGATCCCCTTAGAAGCCGGCTCAGGCATGAATGCCCCCGCCCTTGAGGTGTGGGGGGGAAACTTTTGCATTTGGCTCATATTTGCAGGAAGCTTTGAGATCTGCCGTATCTCACCTTTTTAGAGATTGGAGTTTTGATAACCACAGTGTATATATAAGGATGCATATCTACATTGCTGTAGGTGGCTTACATCTTCAGTTTGTGGCGTTACCCTTCGGTCCATCATCAGCACCAGGGTGTTTACCAAGGTGTTTGCAGGTCCCATGTAATACTCTAAGAAGTCAGGGATACATATAATCTCTTACTGAGACTATCGGTTGATATGGGCCCCATCATGTCAGGGGACCCAGAAGGATATAGTGACTATCCAGTCAAATTCTTAAGTCAAATATCATATCGTAGCTTCAAGAGTTATTCTTTTCTGGGACTGTCATTAGACACGTCTCAGGCAAAAGTGTTTTTCCAACACAGAAGTGACTCTTATTTCAGGCCAGGGTACAGGGTCTCTTGTCTTGTCCTCACTTGACGATTCATCAAGGTATATGTCTGTTGGGCCTGATGGTGTCATGGAGCCACAAACGATTCAGTGACAATGGAGTCTGAAGGAGAGCAGACTCTCTATAAATATCCTGGAACTGAGAGTGATTCTATTGTATTTCAGACATTGGACATACCATCTGAAGGGGCATCCCGTCCGGATTCAAACAGACAATCGGACAGCGGTGGTATATATCAGCCTCCATGAGGGCACCAGAAGCAGTAAATTCCTGATGGAGTGAGCTGGGATTTTACTTTGGGCCGAGAAACTGGTTCCATGTATTTTGGTGGTACACATACCAGGAGTGGACAACTTGCAGGCCGTTCATATCAGCAGAACGGTCCTGCATCAGAGGGAATGGTCTCTTTTTAATCCCTATGCATGTGCTGGGGGATCCCAGACGTAGTTCTTGCATCAGGGCACAGTCGGAAGATACGAAATTTGTCCTGGCCCAGGGATCCTGTAACAATAGCAACAGATGCCCTGACTCTTTAGTGGTCAGCATTCAAGCTTCTTTATGCATTTCCCTCTGATTTCACACCTGGGTCGTGTACTAAAAAAGTTTAGCTCACAAGGAAGTCCCAACCATTCTGGTGACTTCTCTGTGGCCAAGAAGAAGCTGGTTCTCAGACATAGTAAGGATGTCAGAGGGCAACTTTTGGAGGCGACGATCCAGATCTTCTCACACAAGGGCCTCTAAGGCATCCCAATTCACAGTTCTGGCTTGGACTGCCTGGTTATTGAATCCTTTATCTTGGCAGAAAGGGTTTCTTTCTGCCAGAGTTATCCAGACTATGATTCAGGCCAGGAAGAAATCTTTATCAAATGATCTATTATTGAGTGTTGCAAGCAATTATCGGTGAATCCAGGGGTTCGTTTATAGTACTGTTCTGTTACGGAATATATCGTTTTTTTGAGGCCTTGATGATGGTCTTCAATTGAGGCCAAATATCTGCTATCTATCTATCTTTCAGAAACCCATAGCTGAGAATGTTTTTATCAGAACTTGTTTTACAAGGAGTCGCTCAGGTGCGGCCTCCTCATAATCCACCTCTGCCGGCTTTTGGACCTGAACTTGTTTTTCAGGGTCCTCCTTTTTGGACCATGTTAGATGCGTCATTAAGTCTAAGGGCGCTTATGGTTATCCCTTAGTGGCAATAACCTCAGCAGGTGGTTTTCTGAATTAGCAGCTTATCAGTAAGCCTCGTTATTTGAGTGTTTTAGGATTTTCTGCCTAAAGGTGTCTTTTAATTTAATGAAGAGATGGTTTTTGCCTTCCTTATGTCCTGCTCCAGTGTCTAATAAGGAAGGGGTGTTCTTCACTGTTGGATGTAGTGAGGGCACTAAGATATTATCTCACTACTACATAATCTTTCCATAGTTTGGACTTCTTATGTCATACATGAGGGTCCACGGAAAGGTCTTCCACCAGCTAAGTCTGCCATCAGTCGATGGATTAGACAGACAGTGGTAAGAGTCTATTCTGCCAAGGGGAAGGAGCCCCTTGTTTTGGGTTACAGCTCTTTCCACTAGGGCCATTGGTGCTTCCTGGGCTTTTCAGCATCAGGCCTCGGTGGAACAGGTTTGTAAAGCTGCCACCTAGTCTTCGGTTCCTACATTTACCAAATTTTACAAGGTAAGTGTTGGGGCCTCAGCTGACGTTGTATTTGGTTGAAAAGTTCTTTAGGCGGTAGTGAAAGGAACTACCTGCTGTTCCGCGTTGGAGATCCCGCCCATATTTGGCACTGCTTTGGATGTCCCAATCGTATTGAACAAGGACGGCCTGGAATGGATTGGAAGAAAATACACAATTCTGTGATACTCACCTGTAGAATTGGTTTTTCTGTTAATCCATTTCAGGCCGTCCGACCCGCCTCTTTTGGGGGAATATAGGAAGTTACGATCTATCCTTGATACCCTTTTTATGGTGGTGTTCTTTTTTTATAATAATATTTTGCATTGAAAAGAATGCTAGGTTGATATATCCATGTCTTAAATGCCTAGTCTTATGGATATATAAAAAACAAATATGTACCATTTCTATTTTTTTTTATCAGAGAGAGGAGTCTTTTATGTCGTCTCCAGCCTTTTTGTCTCCAAAGAGATATAGGTATGCCTCCCGGGCGGCTGGTTATACTGCTTTTTAATTAACTGGAATCTAGGAAGTCAGCCGGAAGGATATAGGCCGGGAGGCCGAGCCACGCTTTTGTCTTGCAGTCTCACCCCTTCGGGCAGGAGTTACCCAATCGTATTGAATAAGGACGGCCTGGAATGGATTAACAGAAAAAACAATTCTACAGGTGAGTATCACAGAATTGTGTTATATCAACCACCATGCGGGCACCTGAAGCAGTGAAGCCCTCATGGAAGTGAGCTGGTTTTTACTTTGTGCCGAGAAACAGGTTTCATGCATTTCGCCTGTACACATACCTGGAGTGGACAACTTGCAGGCCAATCATCTAAGCAGAGCGGTCCTGCATCAGAGGGAATGGTCTCTTAGTCAGAGGGGTTTTTTCAATCCCTATGCATGCGCTGGGGGATCCGGACATAGATCTCTTGTGCATCACGACAACATTATAAGGTTTGTGTCTCGGTCCAGGGATCCTCTAACTATAGCAACAGATATCCTGACTCTTCAGGGGTCAGCATTCAAGCTTCTTTATGCATTTCCTCCGATTCCACTCCTGGGTCATGTATGAAGAAAGGTTAGCTCACAAGGGAGTCCCAACCATTCTGGTGGCTCCTCGGTGGCCAAGAAGAAGCTGGTTCTCAGACATAGTAAGGATGTCAGAGGGCAACTCGTGGAGGTTACCCGCCGATCCAGATCTTCTCACACAGGAGCCTCTAAGGCATCCCAATTCACATGTTCTGGCCTGGACGGCCTGGCTATTGAATCCTTTATCTTGGCAGAAAGGGAGTTCTTCTGGCATACTCATGCAGACTATGATTCAGGCCAGGAAGAAGCCTTCATCAATGATCTACTATAGAGTCTGGCAAGCATTATCGCTTGGTGCGAATCCAGAAGGTCCCTGGTAGAATTTTTTCTGTTCCCAGAATATTTGATTTTTTGGCAGAAAGGTCTTGATGAAGGTTTTCAATTAAGTACTTTAAAGGGACAGATATCTGCGTTATCTATCTTTTTATTCAGAAACCCATTCCTGTGAATAAATGTATCAAAACTTTTTGTATAGGGAGTCTCTCATGTGCGGCCTCCTCGAAACTTCTGCCGGGTTGGAAGCTGAACTTAGTTTTATCTTATCTTTAGCTCTTAATCAGCATCCTCCTTTTGAACTATTGGCAGATGCATCATTAAGTTTATTGACTCTTAAGGTTATCTTTTTTAGTGGCAATAAGGTAGGAAGGTTTCTGAATTAGCAGTTTATCAGTTAAGTCTCCTTATTTAGTGTTATATAAGGACAAGGTCGTCTTCTGCTTTAAACAGGATGTCCTTCCTAAGGTGGTTTCCATCTTAATAAAGAGGTGAATTGCCTTCCTTATGTCCTACTCCAGTGTCCGATTAAGAAAGGATTCTCCATTGCTGGATGTAGTGAAAAGCACTAAGATACTATCTCCCTCCTACACAATCTTTCCGTAGGTCGGACTCCTTATTTTGTCATAACTGAGGGTCCACCATCTAAGTCTATCATCAGCGATGGATTAGACAGGCAGTGGTAAGAGTCTATATTCCCTAAGGGGAAGGATTCTTCTTTTAGGACTACTGCTCATTTGACAAGAGCTAGTAAGTATGCAAAGCCGCTACTTGGTTTTTAGCTCATATATTTGCCAAATTCTATAAGGTGGAGCCTTTTGGTAGGAAGGAATTACATACAGTGGTAATTAGATTGTTTTGGAATGTCTTATTCCTGAAAGGAATAAGGGTTTTGGGAATGTCTTGTTCCTGAAAGGAATAAGGGTTTTTGGAATGTCTTATTCCTGAAAGGAATGTCCATGTCTTGGATGCCTAGTTTTAGTGGAGTGGTAAATATGTATATAGTTGCTGTAAATAATGATCAGCATTTAAAAAAAAAATAAATAAATTAAATGGAGAGAGGAGTCTTGTATTTTGTCTCCAGCCTTTTGTTTCCAACAGGATAGGTATGCCTCCCGGGCGGTTGGTTCTACTGCTTTTCAATTAAACTGAAGTGCATCAAGCCAGCCAGGTGGTTATAGGCCCGGGAGGTGGAGACACACCTTTGTTCTTGCAGACCACACCCTTCGGGAAAGGTTAACCCATTTGTCTCTGAATTCTTCTGATGGCCTGAAGTAATAATGGAATATAAATTAATTCTACAGGTGAGTACTCACAGAATTTTCTTTTCCCTCCTGTCCCGTATGTCCGTAGAACCCCCATGGCTTCTACCAGAGTTTGCAGATGTCATTTACCAGGGCACAATTTTCCATCCACAGGTTTAGTCCCTAAAATTAGAAGCGTGGACCCTGAATGAGGCTTACTAATAAAAAAGGGGGTTATCCCATAAAGTTATTTCCACCCTGTTGGAAAGCAGAAAGTTAGGGACACGAAAGATGTACGTATGAAAAAAAGCTGTCGATCCTTCACCTCGACTCAGTCCTTAAGGATAGAAGAGCAGCATAGGTTTTAGAATTTATACAGGAAGGTTATGAGTTATGCCTAGCCTTAAGCACCCTTAAGGTTCAGACTTCGGCCCTTTCATTCTTTCTGGAGGAACATCTTGGAGACTATACTTTGGTGGATAGATTTTTCATAGCCGTTCCTGAGCACTAACCTTTAAGGCCCAAATGTTTCCCAGCAGGGATTTGTCAGTTCTTCAAGGACTAACCTTACCTCCTTTTGAACCCATTAAGGACGCCACATTAAAGATGCTAGCCTTATTGATTACTTTCATCCTAGCAATTACATCGGCCACACGGGTTAGTGACCTACATGCCCTGTCAATTAAATAACACTACCTGAGAAAGTTACCAGGCAGACTTCTTTTAAGACCAGGCCCCTTATAGTTACCTAAAATTACCTTAAAATGTTACATGTCACAGGAGGCCATGTTGCCGGCAGTATAGCTAACTTGGTCAGATCAGGACAGGTCCTTAGTGCTCCTAGATGCCAGAAAATTTGTTCTCCTGTATTTACAAATTACAGCAGAAGGAGAACGTGGGATCATTTATTGGGCTCCTTTGGTGGGGAAGAGCAAGGAGTTGCAGGAATCCAAAGCATCCATAGCGATATTGATCAGAGATGCAATGGCTTTGGCCTATCAAGCAATGGCTGCCTGGCCCCCTTAGGCATTAGAGCCCATTCCTGAGGAACTACAAGCTGGATTTTGGAATCGCGACCAGCAGAATTTCGTCCCACACCTCCCACCCCATTTTTTCATGTCTATTCTGGCTTTTTTGCATGGGTGTTGCTTCTTGCCTGTCTTTTTCCCATTCAGGTCCTGGATTATTACTGTATGATTGCCTTAAAACACCGAGGGCCGAGGGGAAGGGGTGGGGCTTTAATTCTCAGTCAGTTCGTGTTTCCTGTTTAGGGAGAGGAAGTGGGTGACTGGACGTCCTGGAGAACTAATGGAATTTCTATTACCAGACTAACTGAAGTTTTTATTTTCATGTTTATTAAAATTTGTAATCGATCCATTGTCAGTGTGGTTGCTCATTCCCTGCTGTCTTTTTTTTTTCTTCTTGGTAGAGATCAATGTCCTAGCTAGGTTTACCAATATTTTATTTGTACAGCCCACCCCAATTTTGACCTGAACAGTCCTAATTCCTATCACAAGGTGTATCTGCAAAGATTTCCACTAATCCCTATACAATGCAAAAAAAAAAAACACTCCACTTGCTCTAAGTTTGTGACATGTATATTCTTTACTCTTAATTAGTTAGCAGCCTTTAGAGATCAAGATTTATAGATAGATTAGACACATTCACCTTACACTCTTCCAGTCCTGTCTAATCTTATCTAGGTTAGATTATGCAGAACTAGGTGCATTGCATAAAACATTGGTACATTTATTCAACCTTTATTTTTTTATTTCATGTAATAGTCATATTTCTGAATTATTATTTGTATTTTATAAGGGAATCGCTGTACAGTTGAGTGCCACAAAAGTAGATTGTAGAGCCTAAATTAGTGCTTTTATATGTTGGCTAAAGACCAAGTATAGAAAGAACATAGATATTCATGCTCTAAAAACACCTGTCAAAAATGTCTGGAGGTCTGCTCAGATCACCACCCAGGGGATTCCCTGCCATTTAAAAATTGGTCACCAGAAGAGAGGTCAGGAGTTGCAGCTGTGGCTGGGAAGGGGCTAGTATTCTGCCTAATTTTAGGCTTACTTTTAAACCCTATCTAGAGTGTCATTCCAAATTGGAATGGCCCCAAAGTGTAGGTGTGAGCAGACACAGTCATTTTTTACTTAAGCTCCATTTTCACGGGACAACAACATTGGCTTATAGAATAGATAGACTAGTCCACTGTTCCTAGGGGGGATCCCGATTTAGGATTCTCCTCAGTATAATACTGACAAGCCTCAGCTCGTACTATGTTCTTGCCTTGTTCTGGGTTCCAGCGGCCACATGTGATCATCACAGGAACCTGGATTAAGGCCGGTATGTGTCAGTAGCGATTTTACTCTGAGGGGAGTCCTAAATCAGGATTGCGATTTTACTATTGGGGAATCCCAAACTGGCACACCACCTAGAGAATATTGACCATGAGATAATTTGCTTGTGTTCCCAAGTATCATTTTATAAGTAGGGCATAGTTTAGAAATGATGCTTAATAACCCCAAATCATTTTTGAGATTTGCTGATAATTTTGGTCCGCTTTTAATAATGTATTGTCTAATAAACAGAGCAGACGAGTATATTTAGTGGAATCTGTGTGTCAGGTAAAAATGCATTGCGGCTTTATTGTGAAGTATGTCGGAAGATCTCTAGTTTGGATGAAAATGAATAACAATATAGGTGGTTTATCTATGCACAAGAAGAAAAAAAACATTTTTTGTTTGAAAAGCTATTTCTGAGATTTCACTGGCAGACAAGTTTAAACGTTTACTTAGTTTCTTGGCACTGGAACAACTTGCATTCCTTTGTAGAACTGGTTTCTAATGAATTCCGTAGGTTGTCTGATGAGTAAACACACCCCATATCTCCCTATGGAGTTGTCTGTTGTACTGAATAAATTGTGTTTTATAGTTTGATAAATTCTTCTCTTAAATTGGAACTTACAGCAAAAGCTGAAAGCCCAACTCGGGGCAAAAATAAAAACGGTTCTTGAATCACATATGGTTTAAAAAGTTCAGATTGGAATGTATTGATATTTTTGTACTGTAAAATGCACAAATATGCTGGAATAATGCATAAATATCTAATATTTCGTAATAACTCTTTTCTCATCAGATGTCTGTGTCCTTGTAAGCTGTCCCATCTGCTTCCTCCAGCTCTTATTGTTCTGTTTAGCATTTTATAGTCTATCCAGGCAGTAAATCTTATGTTGGCACTGAGCAGATAACTAAAGTTTGCATTTCATAATAAGACGTATTAAAGCAAAAGCCCAGCAAGCAGAGTCCTATCCATTTGTAATGCTCAGCTGATTTGTGCTGCTGTATACAATTCAACTTTGCATTAAAGCAGACAAAGGCCACAGTAACTCCAAAAACGTTTAATCAAATTTTACAAAATTACTAAATGATTAACAAAAAAAAAAAACATAAAAACGATTAAAATACCCCCCCCCCCCCCCAAATGATTAAAGTAGATTTTCAGGCTGAAAAAAGTTATACTCATTGTTTCTCCCACGCAGACCACCTCTCCCAGTCCGAGGCTGCAGCGCTTACTTGAAAGGCTAGATCCAGGTCCCTCACCACCCCGCGTTGTGCATTGCTATCTCATCGTGAGTCTTTCTGACTCCCTCCTACGTGGTGACGCCCCGCGATCCGTCATGGTGAGCTGCCACGCCCCCCTCCATTGCAGTGAATGGAGAAGGGCGTGGCAGCTCAGTGACTGATAGTGTCACCCCAACACTGCCTACCAATAAAGAAAAAAATTGTAATCCTATGATCCAACAAATATTAATAAATTACCCAAAAAAGGCTCCCAGGAAATTACAAATTGTATACAACAATACAAATTGTAAAAACATTTTCTTTTTGCACATATTTCACCCCCAAAAATTTCCAATTAATGCCTAGATGGGGGGGGGGGGGGTTCACACGGTGTAGGCGTCCATTCCATTCTATAGCATAGGTTTTGTTCTCCTTTTAAGGATCTGTTAGAGCAAATCAAAATAGAAAGACCTATGCTCTCCTTCCCTCCCACTATGCCTTATATGGATTTCTATAATCACTAGTTTTGACAGTTCGGCCTGGCGGCTGCCCAATGCAGGAACAAGATAGAACAATGCTTCATTCTCAGAAGCATAGTGGTAGTCAGAAATTGCACCCCCCCCCCCCCCCCCCCACCCGATTGAATGAAACTGTTGCTGTTGGTTTTCATTTTGGCCCAGTTCAAACTGGCATTTAGCTCCAGTCCCCCCCCCCCCCCCTTTTTTTTAATTTCTTTTGGAAGCATAAGACTTCTAAACCTTGCTGCCCCTTAACCCTGTCTGCACTAGGTATCTGGAGCTGCCCCTGATAATGGAGACACATTTGTTGGATGTGTTTATTATTCTTAGTATACAGTACGTCCTGCTCCAGATAAAATATACTCGGGTACTACTCTGCCAGATGGCGCTGGACTGCAGAGACATCAAAAATAGGCTCCTCCCGGACCCTCAAATACCCAGGGACCTCCCACAATCCCCAGATCTTCTCTGCAGTCTGGACTGCGAAGGAGAAGAAGATGGCTCTTTCTACTCGCAGGTGAGCGGGGCTATTAGCCTGCAGCCCTGTAGGACTATTCCCACCCGTTCCATCAGTAATTGCCTCCCAGCCTTGGCAATCCCCCACCATAGGGTAGGCGGTACAGGCATAGGGTGAGCCTCTATGGGATGCCCCTCCCGCCCGTTGCCCCTTGCCCCTGTCTATCGGTGGGCCCTATGTTAAGTGGCCGCTGTCCTCCCTCACTCTCCTTGTAGCCTTCGGGGGAAAGAGGGGGGGTGTGTGTGTATGAATATACGTGTATTGGCTTTTGTGCTTCACTACACTATGCTTGGTGTCAGCCGCCGCTCTGACTTGTTTTCATTATTGTGCTTGAAATTGCCGCCGTCATTGGCTGCTTGTCACATGTTGGCTTCGCGCTCTTCGGGGGGGTATACCGACGCCATTTTTTTACTTGGTTCCGGCTGCTACGTGACGGGCTTCTACCTACCGCGGTCCATGAGTGCCCTCGCGGGCGGCTTTATTACCGCTGTTTATTATTGTATACTTATGGCCCCCCTTGATTATGTCTTTCAGACGGACGAACCCCTTTGGCTTCTCCCGGCCCTACTCCCTCTATTTAGTTGGTTAACTTGTGAGGCCTAGTGTTAATTACTCCCACTTCCCTAGCGGGTTATTGGGGCATCCCGGGTTGCTGTATAGCGTTAATCCCTCTCGGCCTATTGTGCCGCTATAATCACCATATGGAGGCGTCTCAGGATACTCCCCCAAGCTTAAATCTCACTCCCTCTGAGTTGCATACAAGTGGGGATTCTCAGCCTGATGTGTCTTCTAGACTGGCTAGTGTTGAGAAGTTGATTGCTAATACCTTGGCGCTTAAGGCCTCTGCTAAAAAGCAGCACTTAACGCCTGATGTCACTCTTTTCCCTATGGAAGCTGATGAGTTTTTGGGACTGTCTGGCTATACCCCTTTGGAGGAAGGGGAGCTATTCTCTGACTCAGAGTCATCTGATGAGAGACCCAGGGGTCATGACGATTCTGGCTCTGACCCCTGGGCCCCAGATGATACTGATAGACTGTTGGCTCAGATTTTTGAGGTTCTGTCTATTTCTCCCCCTTTTGCGGCCCCCAGGCAAACGGCCTGGCTCCTCCTGGGGCTCCAAGCTTAAGTCCTCTTCCAAGCCCCCTCAGGCATGATGGGGCGCCCGAACCCATCCGGGTGGGGGGGCGGCTTCAGCACTTTGCTCACGTCTTGAGGCTTCATGTCTCAGACCGGTGGATTCAGGAGGTAGTGTCCTCCGGTTACAAGATAGAGTTTGCTGATGCCCCCCCCCCCCCCCAAGGTTCATCAGATACCGGATTCCTCAGGACCCTGTGTCCTTCTGGAGCTGGGTGTCATCTGCAAGGTCCCTTTAAGAGAAAAAGGAAAGGGCTTCTATTCCAACCTCTTCACAGTGCCCAAAAAAGATGGGTCAGTCAGGCCCATCCTGGACTTGAAGATCCAAAACAAATTTGTCAGGTGCAGGCGCTTTGAAACGCATGGAAACTCTGTGCTCTGGCATCAGTTCCCTGCGCCCAGGGGATTTCATGACGTCTATGGACATCAAAGATGCTTACCTTCATATTCCTGTTTTTCCAGGTCATCAAAGATTCCTCAGGCTCGCTCTGGAGGATGAACACTACCAATTTGTGGCATTGCCCTTTGGTCTCACTTCAGCTCCCAGGGTGTTCACCAAGGTGCTGGCAGGAGTGATGTCTCTGCTCAGGTTTAAGGGCATCCGCGTGCTGCCCTATCTGGACGACATTCTCATCACTTCCCAGTCTCTACGTCAGGCAGATTTGGATACTCAGCTGGTGGTGTCCACCCTGGAGTCATTTGGCTGGGTGATCAACCACCCCAAGTCTTCTCTGTCCCCCTCCTTGGTGACTTCATTCCTGGGAATGAATCTGGATACAGTTCAGGCAAGGATTTTTTTTCCTTGGCGGAAGGTGGACAGTCTGATTGCGCAGGTACAGTTTCTGCTATCTTGTCGTCATCCCTCCATCAGGCAGGGAATACAGCTGGTGGGCCTGATGGTGGCGTGCTTCGAGGCGGTCCCTTATGCTCAGTTCCACTTGAGGCCTCTGCAACGCCACCTCTTGTCAGTATGGGACCCCTGGACCGGGACTTTGCGCTTTCCCCCCTGGTCAGGCGGTCCCTCTCGTGGTGTCTGGACTCCAGGAACCAGATCCTTTCTGACCCCCTCCTGGGAGACGGTCACCACGGATGCCAGTCTGTCAGGTTGGGGGGGGTTTCTGGAAGTCCCTGCAGTTCCAGGGGAGGTGGAGCCCACACACCTATCAATGTTTTGGAGCTGCGGGGGCTCAGGTTAGTTCTGCCTCAGTTGACTCGTCACCTTCAGGGCCTGCCTGTTCAGGTGCGCTCGGACAACCAGACAGCGTTTGCCTACATCAATCATCAGGGAGGGACACGGAGCAAAAGGGCCCTCCAGGAAGTGCCTCTGATCCTGACCTGGGCGGAGGCCAATGTTCCCTGCATATCAGCGATGTACATTCCGGGGGTGGAAAATCTGCTGGCAGACTCTCTGAGCAGGGGGACCTCTCGCCAGGGAGAATGGTCCCTTTGCAACAGGGTATTCCAATCTCTGTGTCACCGTTGGTGCGAACCAGATGTGGATCTGTTTGCATCCCGTCACAATCACAAACTCTCGGCCTTTGTCTCCCTGTCCCAGGATCCTCTGGCCTTGACCACGGATGCCCTAGCAATGTCATGGCAGGACTTTCAGCTCCTGTATGTCTTTCCTCCATTCCCCCTGCTGGGCAGGGTTCTGCGCAAGATTGCTCTGGAGGGGGTGCCAGCAATTCTGGTGGCCCCCAGGTGGCCAAGAAGAGTGTGGTTCGCAGCCGTGGTGCAGCTGGCAGTAGATCAGTACGTTCTGCCCAGGGTGCCAGACCTGCTCACTCAGGGTCCCTTACGCCATCCCAATTTACAAACTCTGGATTTGACGGCCTGGTTGCTGAAACCTCCATTTTGATGGAGAAGGGGCTGTCTACCTCGGTTGTTGATACCATGATAAGATCTAGGAAGAAGTCTTTTTCTTCCATTTATTACAGGGTTTGGTGTGCCTACATTGACTGGTGTGAGTCTAAGTCTCTTCCCTGTCATGTGTTCTCTATTCCCAGGATCCTGGAATTCCTGCAGCATGGGTTGGAGATGAGGCTCCAACTCGGTACTCTGAAGGTTCATGTTTCTGCCCTGGCTGTTTTCTTCCAGAAGTCCTTTGCTCAGCATTCTCTGGTCAGAACTTTTTTCCAGGGGGTTACTCATGTGCGTCCCCCACGTAAGCCTATGGTGCCTGTTTGGGATTTGAACTTGGTTTTGTCAGCTTTGAAGGGTGCTCCCTTTGAACCTGTGCAGGATGCTGCCCTGGCCATTCTTACTCTCAAAGTTGTCTTTTTGGTGGCTATCACTTGTTAGGCGTGTTTCTGAGTTGGCTGCGCTTTCCATCCAGCCCCCCTACTATGAGAGACACCAGGACAAGGTGGTGGTCCGTTTCAAGCCAGACTTTGCCTAAGGTCGTGTCTGCCTTTCATTTGAATCAGGACATTGTTCTTCCCTCATTGTGCCCTAATCCTATTACTGCTAAGGAGAGGGTTTTGCATTCTTTGGATGTGGTTAGGTGTCTGAAGTACTATCTGGTGGCTACTGCACCTTTCAGAAAAACTGATGGTCTTTTTGTGGTCCCTTCTGGTCCTAGGAAGGGTTTGGCTCCTGCCAAGGCTACTATCAGCAAATGGATCCGTCAGGCTGTGATTCAGGCCTACTCTGCTAAGGGGAAGAATCCTCCCTTCCGACTTACTGCTCATTCTACTCGTGCTATTGGTGCCTCTTTGGCTTTTCAGCTCCAGGCTTCTGTTGAACAAGTTTGCAAGGCCGCTACTTGGTCTTCTGTTCATACCTTTTCAAAGTTTTACAAGGTTGATGTTAGGGCCTCAGCTGATGCTGCTTTTGGCTGCAAGGTTCTGCAGGCGGCAGTGGTTTAAACTATCTGCTGTTACCTTTGGGGATCCCACCCTACCTTATGGACATTGCTATTGGATGTCCCGAGTGTAAGTATTCTATCTGGAGCAGGATGTACTGTATACTAAGAATAATACAATTCTGTGATTACTCACCTGTAGAATTGGTATTATGAGTATACAGTACGTCCTGCTCCACCCCACCCTTGGTTTTGCATTATCTTGGATCCCCTGTATGGTGATTGTTATCATTGTTATAGTTACTAGTATGGGTTGTTTTAATCCTTCCGGCTTCTCGTTAACTGCTTTTCAATGCTGGGGATTGTGGGAGGTTCCTGGGTATTTGAGGGGCCGGGAGGAGCCTATTTTCCATGTCTCTGCAGTCCAGCGCCATCTGGCGGAGTAGTACCCGAGTGTAAGTATTCTATCTGGAGCAGGACGTACTGTATACTCAAAATACCAATTCTATAGGTGAGTAATCACAGAATTGTATTTTTATTATTATTTTTCACTAGGACAGGTAAGGGGTTAGAGTACTGCCTACTGGCAGTCTGTTTCCAATTTTTTTCAACAAAATAGGTCCTCTTCCACTGGTAAAGAATAAAATTTGACATTTCAAACAACACTGCTGTGACCGCAGGTTTCTCCTGGACATCTTGCCGCTGGCGACTACATTACCGCAGCAGCCAAATGTAGGGCTCAGTTTTGCTGGTGGAGCGATTTGAAAGGTAAAAATATATGCTTTAGCTCAATGGTCTGTGCAGCAGGATTGTGCCTCTGCTGGTACCTGTTTGTTTTTTTTTGTTTTTTTACTGCTCAAATTGGGCATCCAATCGGGTGCTACTCCTGTTGCAGACTGATTTTGTACCCATCTAAACCTAGCCCAGCCTGATTTGCTCAATAGTTTCAAAAAGTCCAAAATGTGATAAATATTTATGTGCATTTCATACACTTTATATGGCTATGTTGTTTGTTTAGCGCTGTTGTAGTTACTGATAACCCAGGTGGTCCACGAGATACTTAGAAAAGGGGTGATCATTTCAAAAGGCTGGTTAGTAAATGAGTAGGATGCACTCTTTTGGTTTATGACTTAATTTTCAATTGTACTACCAGTAATTATGTGAGCAAGCTCTCCTGTTAATAATCTCTCCTGTTAAAAATGAGGTATTTTGAGTTTTCCTAGCTCTCTCTTTGCCAGTATTTATCACTGCTTTGTGCTACTTTATATGTCACCATTCAGTGCACTCTTTGCAGATGTTTGAGACAAGTTTAGTTCTTCTTTTTTCCCCAAATTGCAGCAATTTGTCTTCAGACGAAGGTTACCAAGGAAACAGACTTTCCTCATTATTTGAGTTGGTCATTTTTCCGGCCCTTACATTTCAGCATGCCTGCCTGGTGGGTGGCTCGATCTTTGAAATTGGTACTTCACTTCTACTACGGCTCTATAGCCAGCAGTTAAGGATGGTTATAGTGTTTTTTTTTTCTATTTTTGAGTATTTTCTACATCTTTAGTTTGAAAGTTTTGGTTGCTGTATGACAATATATGACTTGCTTTATAATGTACAGCACTTTACATGAGTTTCATTAACTTCTGGAATATGCTTTAAAATTGAGTTTTTCCCAAAAAAGGCAATATTGTTTTTATTAAACAAGAAAATGGTTTGTTTGTACCGCATTGGGTTGAAAGTGTCTTTCATGATCTTTTAAGAGTACAAAATAATGAATATCGTAATTAAAGTATTGTAGCACGTAATTTGGTAAACATGAAGCATACATAACCGAGCTATATTTGAATATATGCTCAACATATGTAACGCTACCTATTAGAAACAGGTGCCAAGGACAATTAGCTATCTTATGGCTTCATTTTATTTTCATCTGGTGGTAAATATTAATTTAGATACACATACAATGGTTTTCCAATTTCCCAATCTGCAAACTCTGCCTCTGCCAAGACAAAGTTCCACCCCTCAGCATTCCCCCTCTTTTGCGAAGAACGAAGAATGACTTACTGCTTAGTCAACCAGTTGGTGCAGAAGTTGCTGACAATCCAGGCAGGATTAAGGCTCCAGGTACCCAGCTTCTAATTAGGGATCTCCCCCATCCAATCGGGGTGAGAGGAGGAGGTTGGTGGGTTACTTGTTGGGTAACTGTACCGGAGGCAAGGAGTAGGGCCTCTTCCAGCAATATCTTCACAAGTGTAGGTGTAAGGCATAGGTTTGGAAACATATAGGATCAAAAATGAACAGCTTATGAAAAGATTTTTGTGGGGTGCTTGAAGTGAAGTTCTCTCTGAGGGGGACATCAACTTAGTTTAGCTAAAGACTTGTAATACTTTATTTCATTTTTTATTGGTGATAAGGGAACTGTTTTATATACAAGTATAACGTTCTCCCTGGATGTGAAGTATGGCATGTCTTGTGGCATGTCATTCTGAGGTATTAAAGTGGACCAAAACCAAGGATTTTGACTATCCTGGGTTTTGTACCTTTCCCCCGGGCACCCAGATCGGGGATGTCCCACTGTATGAAAAGCTGTGTGAGGTTGCCCGATCTAACTTGCCTTTCCTAGGTTCTATGACCCATGTGGCCTCTCATCCAATCAGTGCGCTCAGATCCGCTCCCGCCCCTTTGTCTAATAGCTAGTCTAAGGCGAGTGGACCCAAACGCACTGGCAGCCTCATCCCCGCTACCCTCTAACAGGGAGCTTGCCCGTGTTCAACATTCACAAATGCCTGCCATGGGCACGCACCCTGCTAGAGGGATAGCGGGATTGCAGCTGCTGCTCGCACATGCGAAAGTAGGGGAGTATCTGGGCAACCTGCAGGGTTTCACACAGCGGGGCATCCCAATTCTGGATGCCCCGCGTGGAGGGAATCTAGCAGCCCTGGAATCTTATAGACTACAGGGCCATCAGGGTATGGGTTTTTGTCCACTTTAAGCGAAACTAAACATAAACAGTGGACTTCCGATTCCCCACATTACTTGTACTGCTATCTGGGTTCATCTGCACTGTAAAAGGTTGAAAGTTTATTTTAAATCTCAATATTGAGTCATGTGTGAAATTTGAGCCATATCTTTAGCGCTTGTACTTTTACATTTCCTCTTTTTTGCATTCTGTTCTTGGTGAAGATAGGTATTTCAAACCCAACATCTGACAGATGCAGGATATGTGATTTTCAGTCATTACAGAACATTTTTACTCACGGTTGAGAGGACGACACATTTTAAATGACACATTTACACATTTTGTAGGTTTATTTACTTATTGCATGATAAAATATAGATTTACATTGGTAAATTAGAACTGCAAGTGTTAAAAGAGGTACTGGAACCTCCATTTGAGCATTGGAGGAAGTACCAGAAAGGGGTTAGGTTTTAAATTTTGTTTCTCTTCGGCCATCAGATCAGCCAGGCGGGTACATGACCTGCAGGTCTTATCAATAAAGGAACTCTACTGTCCTATTTTCGCAGATAGGGCTATACTGAGACTTGATCCTTTAATTTTTTTGTCCGAGATGCTACATCTAATAACACGCTCCAAGATATAGTACTCCCGACATGCCAGCTAAGACAGGATCAGAAGATCTCACTCTTAGATGGGAAGAGCATTAATTATTTATTTCTAAAAAAGGGATCAAGGGAATGGCAGTTAGCAGAATAACCTTGAGAACGACAAAAGAAAATGAGTAAGGTGGCCTTCACCCTACACCTTCCTGACGCACTATAAGCTAGATCTCCCTTCTGCGCAAAACAGACTATTGTACAAGCATATACATCCAGAGGAGTTCGCTTCCACAGGTTTCTGCACACTCAACCATAGCCATGTTAGCTTCTTGGGCAGAGAGGACAGGTGCCTCCTATAGAAGAGATCTGTAAAACAATAACGTGGTTTTCACCCCACACCTTCCTCAAATACTATAGACTGGATCTCCTTTTTCGAAGCATCAGGCCTTCGGTAAAAGTGTCTACTAGCAGCTTTCCACCCCTAAGGTTAATTACTTTGCTAATCCCCTCAGTGGGTCCTCATGAAGGATGAAGGGAGAAAATCCCCATTAGACTTACTGGTAAAGTTTTTTTTTTCTATGAATCCTTCATGACCACCCATAGTCCCACAGTTTACCTTATGTTACTTTACTAAGACTGAGGTGGGGAGGAAGGGGTGGGGTTTTAACCTCGGTTCAGTTTGTTTCCTCCCATGGGGTGGAGCCTCCCTCTCTGTGGGTCATCATGAAGGACAGTTACCGGTAAGTCTAATGGGGATTTTTTTTTTTATCAGATCAAACAACATTCCTAAATATTATGCAAAACTGATCATTCTATATTATGCTGCTCACAGTATATTCCATATTTACGGTGTCATCTCTTTTTGACCTTTTCAAATGTTGTGCTTGGATTTGTGTGAAAACCAGAGCGCCTTAACAAGTGTATTTCTGCAGGGTATGGTGGTGTACAATGTATAGAATTTGCGCAGTGGCCGATATGACAAGTGCAGCTGTCTGAAGATGAACTTGACAGATCTGATTTGTCATCTTGATACTAGCTATTTAAACAGCTTTGGTTAGTTCCAGAAACACAAGATACAAGTGATGAGGACCATGCCTGAATGGAATGTACACCCCTGTAAACCTGGGCTAATGACCCATTTCCATGGAACAATTTGAGAACAAATATTCACTAAAGTGAATGCATGCAGACTATAATTGATCCATGGAAATGCCTTCTACAATCAAGTGATCAACGGGGATCCATTCGCTGGTCAAGTGCCATATCATTTTAGCTAACATGGCTAACAATCTAGCTCGTTGTTTAACTGTCGGCATGTGGATACAGAAATCGATTGCAAATAGGACTATGCAAATAACGTGAATGCAATCTTAATTACGCTATTATCGCTCTTATGAGTATTTATCCGATAAATTACCCATGTCCGAATGCAAGCCGTCTGATTGCAAGTCGTGCAATTGTTTGCTCGCTCAATGAGCGGTCCGTTTATCTGTTCATGGAAATGAGCCATAACTCATGGAATTAGGTACTCCCATTGATAAGATTGTATTTTCCTGCAAATTATTATACAGTAGGATGGAACCCAGTCATCCCAGCCTGGGAACCAGCATCCACACACACTTCCAACTGTTGATGCCTCCTCCAGTAGAAGGTGTCTGCTGTGGTTTTTAGCTGAGCACTCTTATGCTGTGCCTAGGATACCACATGGGTCACTTGCAGCTGTGATTCATCTTTTGATAGGTGCAGGTGTACTTTTAATAAAAAGTAAGGCATTACACAGAGCTGTCTTTTCTTATTGCATGGCACGGCCTGCTTCAGTATTCATAACAGTTTGGTTATTCCGCCACAAGGTGGCGCAGTGTACTGCAGAATAGCTGTGGCATCTCCCGGCCCCCTATAAAAATGGGATTAACCATAGAGTAACCAGTGTTTCCTCTGCAGTGAAACTGCGAAGATAGAAGATGGCTCTCTCTCTATGTGCAGGTAAACGGGGCGACCAAGCCTGCGGTCCTGCAAGTCTATTTCCACCCGTTTCTGGACCCTCTCTGCCTCCCAGCCTTGGCTGACAGATCGGGTGAGGGTAGAAGAGCACTAGGGTCAAGTGCTCCTGGAGCGCTGCTCCAAGCCGCAGACCCTGTTCCACAAAGGGTAGCCGGCCATGGGCTTTATGGTGAGCCTACTAGGGATGTGGAGCTCCTGTCCTGGCTTCTGAGGGGGTGAGTTTTGGGGGACTGTGTCTTTTTATTTTCCTTCAGGGGGCCTCCCCCGCCCCCCCTCCTTCCCCCTGGCCTGGATACTCGCCGCTGTCTTTCGTCTCTCTCCCGTCCCCCCCCCTCTCTGACTTATGTTCGGGGGGGCGGGTGGTAGCGGTGAGTGGTGTTAGTTGTGGTGTATTTTGCTGTGTACAGTGTTTTTTTTTTTGGTGTTTATTCTTAGTATACAGTACGTCCTGCTCCAGATAGATTACTTACACTTGGGCATTACTCCGCCAGATGGCGCTGGACTGCAGAGACATCGAAAACAGGCTCCTCCCGGCCCCTCAAATACCCAGGGACCTCCCACAATCCCCAGATCTTCTCTGCAGTCTGGACTGCGAAGGACAAGAAGATGGCTCTCTTCTCGCAGGTGAGCGGGGCTATTAGCCTGCGGCCCTGTAGGACTATTCCCACCCGTTCCATTAGTAATGTGCCTCCCAGCCTTGGCTGCGCTGGTCGGGTGATGGTAGGCAGCACCGCTGTCAGGTGCTTAGGAGCGCTGCTCCACCACAATCCCCCACTAAAGGGTAGGCGGTATAGGCATATGGTGAGCCTCTATGGGATGCCCCTCCCGCCCTATTGCCCCTTGCCCCTGTCTATCGGTGGGTCCTGTTAAGTGGCCGCTGGCCTCCCTCGCTCTCCCTTGTAGCTCTCGGGGGGGGGGGGGGGTCCTTTGTGCTTCACTGTATTATGTTCTTATTATTGGTGTCAGTCGCCGCGCTGACTTGGTTGCACTGATTCTTTTTTAAAATTGCCGCCGCCACGCGCGCTTCCACTGTCTTCCGCGCTTGGCGGCGTCGTTACCTCAGGCGCTGGTGCGCTGTTATTGGCTGCTTGTCACGTGTACGGGTTTGCACTCTTTGGGGGCGGGGCCCGCGTTTGGCGCGTTCCGCATCACTGTCCCTGCGGCCCGCCCCTCGAGGTATACCCGGCGCCATTTTTTTCTTGGATCCGGCTGCTACGTGACGGGCTTCTACCTACCGTGGTCCGTGAGTGCCTTCGCGGGCGGCTTTATTTACCGTTGTCATTTACATGTCACTTACGGTTCCCCTTTGCTTATGTCTTTCAGGCGGGCAGAACCCTATTGGCTTCTCCCGGCCCTACTCCCTCTAATAGTTATTAACTTGTGAGGCCTAGTGTTAATTACTCCCACTTCCCTAGCGGGTTATTGGGGCATCCCGGGTTGCTTTCATAGCGTCAATCCCTATCGGCCTATTGTGCCGCTATAATCACCATATGGAGGCGTCTCAGGATAATGTGCTTGGGGTTCCTTCGGGACAAGCCCGGCTGTGTGTAGCTTGTGGGGTGTTCCCTACTAGCGCTGGCAATGTGCGGGTCTGTGTACCTTGTGCCGAGCAGGTGCTTGCGTTGCAGCCTTGTTTTCCAGTGGCTGGGCCTGCGCCTCGTATGGCTTCACCTACTGCCTCAAGCTTAAATCTCACTCCCACTGAGTTGCATACAAGTGGGGATTCTCAGCCTGATGTGTCTTCCAGACTGGCTAGTGTTGAGAAGTTGATTGCTAATACCTTGGCGCGTAAGGCATCTGCAAAAAAGCGGCACTTAACGCCTGATGTCACTCTTTTCCCTATGGAAGCTGATGAGTTTTTGGAACTGTCTGGCTAGATCCCTTTGGAGGAAGGGGAGCTATTCTCTGACTCAGGGTCATCTGATGAGAGGCCCAGGGGTCATGACGATTCTGGCTCTGACCCCTGGGCCCCAGATGATACTGATAGACTGTTGGCTCAGATTTTTGAGGTTCTGTCTATTTCTCCCCCTGTTGTGGCCCCCAGGCAACAGGGGGAATTGTTTCATACTGCTAAGTCACGTTTGGAATTTCCTGAGCAAGCTCATTTTAATAACCTTGTTCTCAAGGAATGGGAGCGCCCCAGCAGGCTTCCCGGTGTACCTAAGAGTTGGGATAAGAGGTATCCCTTTCCTGCTGATGTGGTGAAGTGTTGGTCATGCCCTCCTGAAGTGGATGCCCCGGTCCTAGGGTTATCTAACACCTCTGTCATGCATTCCCCTGACTCTACTACGCTGCGGGATGCTGAGGACCGGCGCATTGATCAGTTGGCGTCCCATGCCTTTGCATGTGTGGGGACGGCGCTGCTCCCGGTCTGTGCCTCTGCCATTACGGCTGTGGCTATTAGGACCCTGCTCAGAATTATCCTTGATGGTGCCCCTGATGATGTGTCTAGTGAAGAGTTTAATGCACTCTCGTTGTGATGTTATTCTTAGTATACAGTACGTCCTGCTCCAGATAGATTACTTACACTTGGGTTATCCTCCGGCAGATGGCGCTGCACTGCAGAGACATGCAAAACAGGCTCCTCCCGGCCCCTCAAATACCCAGGGACCTCCCACAAATCCCCAGATTTCTCTGCAGTGCCGACTGCGAAGACATGAAGTATCACTCTCGCAGGTGAGCGGGGCTATCAAAGCCTGCGGCCCTGTTGGACTACTCCCACCCGTCCTCCTCGTATTGTGCCCCCCAGCCTGGGCTGCGCTGGTCGGGTGAAGGTAGGCAGCACCATGCGTGCTTATGGAGCCATGCTCCACCGCAATCCCCCACCAAAGGGTAGGGGGCTTAGGCTGATGGTGAGCCTCTAGGGGATGCCCCTCCTGCATTATTGCCCATGCCCCGTGTAGCGGTGGGCCCTGTACAAAGGGTCGCCATCCTCCCTCGTTCCCCCCGTAGGTCGGGGGGAAAGAAAGGGGGGGGGTGTGTGTGTTTGATCCCAGTGTATTGTGATTACACGCTTACGGCCTTAGTAATGTCCTGGACTTGTATATGTGGTGTCAGACGCTGATTTGCCTTTTTTACTCGTGTAACTGCCGCCGCCACGCGCGCCATTTTTCCTTCATGGATGTGCTGCGCTGGGCGGCGGCGCCACAGACGCTGTGGCGTCATCCTTGGCAAGGCATCTATTCTAAGTGTGTCATACACTTCGCTCCTCATGATAACATTGACGGCTGTCCTAGAGCTTCGCGCTCTTCGGGGGGGGGGGGGGGCCCTGGCTTGGCGCGCTCCGCATCTGGCCCGCCCTTCGAGGTTCGCTTGGCGCCAGTTTGAGGTGTAGTCGTGCGCGCGTGGTAACGGTCCCTCTCCTTTCGTTGGTCTGTAAGTGCCCTCGCGGGTGATTTTTATGCTCCTTGCTTACTGTGACATGGTTCTGACACCCCTCATTCTCATTATGTCTTTCAGACGGTTGAATCCAGTGGCTTCTCCTGGCCCTGTGTAATTGCCAGTTGGGCCTAGTATAATTACTCCCACTTCACTGCGGTTCATTGGGGCATCCAGGGTAGCTTCAGCGTCAATCCCTACTGGCCTATTGTGCCTATTAATCACCATATGGAGGCATCCCAGGATATTGTGACCGGGGTTCCTTCGAGACAAGCCCAGCTGTGTGTAGCTTGTGGGGTCTCACCTATCAGCGGTGACAATGCACGGGTCTGTGTTCCTTGTGCACAGCAGGCGCTAATGGTACTTCCCGCCCCCCCGGTGGCTGGGCTTGCACCTCACCTCACTTCACCTACTCCCCCAAGCCGGAGTCTTACCCCCAATACAAGCGGGGATTCTCATTCTGATGTGGCTGCTAGACTGGCCAGTGTTGAAAAATTGCTTGCTAATACCTTAGCGCGTAAGGCCACCGCAAAAAAAACGGCACTTAACCCCTGAAGAGGCTGATGAGTTGTTGCCTCTATATGGCTATACCCCCTCGGATGAAGGGGAGCTGTTCTCTGACTCAGGGTCATCTGACGAGAAGTCAAGGGGTCATGACGACTCTGGCTCTGATCACTGGACCCCGGATGATACTGACAAACTGCTGGTTCAGATTTTTGAGGTTTTGTCCATCTCTCCCCCTGCTGCGGCTCCCAGGCAAAGGGGTGAGCTATTTCATACTGCTAAGGCTCGATTGGAATTTCCTGAGCAAACCCATTTCAATAACCTCGTGTTTAAGGAGTGGGAACATCCCAGTAGACTTCCCGGGATTCCTAAGAGTTTGGACAGGAAGTATCCTTTTCCTGCTGATATGGTCAAGTGCTGGTCATCGCCCCCCGAGGTCGATGCTCCTATTCTGGGGTTGTCTAACACCTCTATTATGCACTCTCCCGACACTACTACGCTGCGGGACTGGCGCATTGACCAATTGGCTTGCCATGCCTTTGCATTTGGGGGGGGGGGGAGCGGCGTTGGAGCCCGGACTGCGCCTTGGCCATTACTTCGGTGGCGCTCAGGGCCATGGTCAGGAATGCACTTGATGGTCCAGACGAATTCCCATCTGATACGATTAATGCACTGTCTAACTGTGATTTGTTTGTGAACTTTATCCTGTCTGCATCGGATGATGCTATTAGGATGTGTGCCAGATATTCTTCCTTGGCGGTAACTATACGCCGCGCGGTATGGCTACGCCAGTGGGCTGCTGACATTGCTGCTAAGAAAGCCCCTACTGGGCTTCCATTTAAGGGGCTACGCCTCTTTGGGGACTTTCGGAGCCAGGGCCCCCTTTCAGTCCCCTACCGAGGCGCTAAGCAGGGGAAAGGGGTGTCCTTCGCGGGGGCTCGCGCAGATTCCTGGCATAGGAGCAGAGGACGACATCCTGGCTCCTCCTGGGGGTCCAAACCCAAAGCCCCTCCCAAGACCCCTCAGGCATGATGGGGCGCCCTCGCCCGTCAGGGTGGGGGGTCGGCTACAGCACTTTGCGCACGTCTGGAGGCGCCAAGTCTCAGGCCGGTGGATTCAGGAGGTAGTGTCCTCTGGTTACAAGATAGTTTGCTGTGCGGCCCCCCACAAGATTCATCAGGTCCCGGGTCGTCCCGGGTCCCCCAGGACCCTGTATCAGCTCAGGTCTTGATGCAGGCCGTGCAAGGACTGCTAGATCTGAGGGTCTTTTGCAGGGTCCCTTTAAGAGAATTGGGCAAGGGGTTCTATTCCAACCTTTTCACGGTGCCCAAAAAAGATGGTTCAGTCAGGCCCATTCTGGATTTAAAGATCCTAAACAAGTTTGTCAAGAACAGGCGCTTTTGCATGGAAACTCTGCGCTCGGCCATCGGCTCTCTGCGGCCAGGGGATTTTATGACGTCTGTGGACATCAAAGTTGCTTACCTTCACATCCCTGTTTTCCAGGGACATCAAAGGTTTATCAGATTCGCGTTGAAAGATCAACATTACCAATTTGTGGCCTTACCATTCGGCCTCACTTCAGCCCCCAGAGTGTTCACCAAGGTGCTGGCGGGGGTGATGTCTCTGATAAGGTCAGGGGGCATACGCGTGCTGCCCTACCTGGGCGACATTCTCATCACATCGCGGTCCCTACAGCAGGCAGAGCTGGACACTCAGCTGGTGGTGTCCACCATGGAGTCCTTTGGCTGGGTGATCAATCACCCCAAGTCCCCGCTGTCCTATTTCGGCTGTGTATATCCCAGGGGCAGAGAATCTACTGGCAGACTCTCTAAGCAGGGGGACTTCCCGTCAGGCAGAGTGGTCCCTCTGCAACAGGGTATTCCAGTCCCTGTGTCACCGTTGGGGTCTACCGGATGTGGATCTGTTCCTATCTCGCCACAATCACAAGCTCCCGGCCTTTGTCTACCTGTCTCAGGATCCTCTGGCCTTGACCACGGATGCTCTGTCAATGTCATGGAAGGAATTTCGGCTCCTGTATGTCTTTCCTCCGTTCCCCCTGTTGGGCAGGGTCCTGCGCAAGATTGCTCTGGAAGGGGTGCCAGTGATTCTGGTAGCCCCCAGGTGGCCAAGAAGAGTGTGGTTCGCAGATGTGGTGCAAATGGCAGTGGACCAGTACGTCCTGCTGGGGGTGCCAGATCTGCTCACTCAGGGCTCCTTACGCCATCCCAATTTACAAACTCTGGCTTTGACGGCCTGGCTGCTGAAACGTCCGTCTTGATGGAGAAAGGCTTGTCTGCCTCGGTGGTGGATACCATGGTGCAGGCTAGGAAGAAGACTTCTTCTGCCATCTATTATAGTGTATGGCGTACCTACATTGATTGGTGTGAGTCTAGGTCTCTCCCCTGTAGAGAGTTCTTAGTCCCTAGGGTTCTGGAGTTTTTACAGCATGGTTTGGAGTTGGGTCTAAAACTCAGTACTCTGAAGGGTCAGGTTTCTGCCCTGTCCGTCTTCTTTCAGAAGTCTTTTGCTCAGCATCCCTTGGTTAAGACCTTCTTTCAGGGGTCACTCATGTGCGTCCCCCACGTAAACCTATGGTCCCTGTTTGGGATTTGATCTTGGTCTTGTCTGCCTTGCAGGGTGCTCCCTTTGAGCCCATTCAGGATGCTGCTCTGGCTGTACTTACCCTCAAGGTTGTCTTTCTGGTGGCTATTACTTCGGTCAGGCGTGTGTCTGAGCTGGCGGCTCTGTCTATCCAGTCCCCATACTTGGAGAGACACCAGGATAAGGTGGTGTGCCGCTTTAAGCCGGATTTACTGCCTAAGGTGGTGTCTGCTTTTCATTTGAACCAGGATATTGTTCTTCCTTCATCGTGTCCTAATCCTAGCAACGCTAAGGAAAGGGTTTTGCATTCATTGGATGTGGTCAGGTGTCTGAAGTATTACCTGGTAGTCACTGCGGCTTTCAGGAAGACTGATGCTCTTTTTGTGGTACCTGCTGGTCCTAGGAAGGGTTTGGCTCCGGCCAAGTCTACTATTAGCAAATGGATTCGTCAGGCTGTGATTCAGGCCTATTCTGCTAAGGGGAAGAGTCCTCCCTTCTGCCTTACTGCTCATTCTACTCGTGCTATTGGTGCCTCTTGGGCCTTCCAGCACCAGGCTTCTGTTGAACAAGTTTGCAAGGCCGCTACTTGGTTTTCTGTTTATACCTTTTCAAAGTTTTACAAGGTTGATGTTAGGGCCTCAGCTGATGCTGTTTTTGGCCGCAAGGTTTTGCAGGCGGCAGTGGTTTAAACTGTCTGCTGTTAACTTTTGTTGGGGGATCCCACCCTACTTTATGGACACTGCTATTGGATGTCCCAAGTGTAAGTAATCTATCTGGACGTACTGTATACTAAGAATACTAGGAATAATACAATTCTGTGAAATACTCACCTGTAGAATTGGTATTATAAGTATACAGTACGTCCTGCTCCACCCCACCCTGGTTTGTTGAATTATTCTGGATCCCCTGTATGGTGATTATCATTGTTATAGTTACCAGTTTTTGGGTGGTTAAATTCTCCCGGCTTCTTGTTCACTGCTTTTCAATGCTGGGGATTTGTGGGAGGTCCCAGGGTATTTGAGGGGCCGGGAGGAGCCAGTTTTGCATGTCTCTGCAGTGCAGCGCCATCTGGCGGAGGATAACCCCAGTGTAAGTAATCTATCTGGAGCAGAACGTACTGTATACTTACTCACCTGTAGAATTGGTATTATATTTCACAGAATTGTATTTTTTGACTTATGTCCTCTCTGCCTTGGATGACACCATTAGAATGTGTGGCAGAACCTCTGCCCTTGTGGTGGCTATACGCCGCTCTGTTTGGCTGCGCCAGTGGGCTGCTGACAACGCTGCCAAGAAGGCCCTCACCGTTTTTCCCTTCAAAGGACTATGCCTGTTTGGGGACCGCCTGGACCTGTTGGCTAAGGGAGGCAGGTTAGCCCAGCGCAGGCGGCAGTCTCGGCCCTTTCGGGGTCAGGGTTCTTTTTCCTCCCCCTACCGTGGTGCTAGACAAGGGAGGGGGTTTTCCCTTACTGGGGCCCGAGGAAACTTCTGGGGTAGGGGACGAGGACGTGGATGCCCTGGTTCCTCCTGGTGCTCCAAGCTTAAGTCCTCTCCCAAGCCCCCTCAGGCATGAAGGGGCGCCCTCACCCATCCGGGTGGGGGACGGCTTCAGCACTTTGCTCACGTCTGGAGGCTTCATGTCTCAGACCGGTGGATTCAGGAGGTAGTGTCCTCCGGTTACAAGATAGTTTGCTGCCCCCCCCCCAAGGTTCATCAGATCCTGGATTTCTCAGGATCTAGTGCAGGCGGTGCAAAGCCTTCTGGAGCTGGGGGTCATCTGCCTGGTCCCTTTAAGAGAAAGGGGCAAGGGCTTCTATTCCAACCTCTTCACCGTGCCCAAAAAAGATGGGTCAATGAGGCCCATCCTGGACTTGAAGATCCTCAACAAATTTGTCAAGTGCAGGCGCTTTCGCATGGAAACTCTGCGCTCTGCCATCAGTTCCCTGCGTCCAGGGGATTTCATGACGTCTGTGGACATCAAAGATGCTTACCTTCATATTCCTGTGTTTCCAGGTCATCAAAGGTTCATCAGGTTCGCTCTAGTGGATCAACACTACCAATTTGTGGCATTGCCCTTTGGTCTCACTTCAGCTCCCAGAGTGTTCACCAAGGTGCTGGCAGGAGTGATCCCTACATCAGGCAGAGTTGGATACTCAGCTGGTAGTGTCGACCCTGGAGTCATTTGGCTGGGTGATCAACCATCCCAAGTCTTCTCTGTCTCCCTCCTTGGTGACTCCATTCCTGGGAATGAATCTGGATACAGTTCAGGCAAGGATATTCTAAGCATACAGCACGTCCTGCTCCCGAATAATCATAACATGTTTGTAGTCCTCCGCCTTTGGCGCCGTGCACTGCAGACATGTAGAAAACAAGCTCCTCCCGGCCCTACATATACTGGAGGACCTCCCACAAATCCCCAGATTTCTCTGCAGTGCTGGAACTGCGAAGACATGAAGTATCACGCTCTCGCAGGCGAGCGGGCCTTACGGCCCAAGGTCCTGTGGGACTATTTCCACCCGTCCTCTTCAGAAGAAATATGCCTCCCAGCCTAGGCTGCGCGGGTTGGGTGAAGGTAGGTAGCACCTGGTGTGCTGAATGGAGCCATGCTCCACCGCAATCCCCCTCCATCGGGTAGGCGGTCAGGCCGTGGATGCCCCTTCCGCAATTTTGCCCGTGCCCCTCACAAAATCAGTCCATGGACACCGTCAGCTTCCCCCTCGCTTCCTCCCGTAACTCGGGGGGGGGGGGGGAAAGAAAGGGGGGGTATGTGTGGCTGCCCTAGCGCTATTTCGCCCTTAGACTTCGGTCCCTGAGTTAGGGGGTCAGTGTCGTGTCTCGCTATACAACGTGTGCTGGCTTTTTCACTAACTATCTGCTGCTCGGCAGCTTCATTCAGCATGTCGGCATGAGACTTATACATCCACTCTGTTCTACCTTTTCTGTCGGTTGGAGCTTCGCGCTCTTTGGGGGAGGCGGAGACTCGCCCTGACGAGTATTGCGTCACAGCCTGGCCTGGCCCTCCCCTCGAGGTTCGCTGGCTCCATTTTCTCTATCTTCCCACGCGCGCGTGGTGTGGCTTATCTCCTCCCTCGGTCATGTAAGTGCCCTCCGGGGCAGTATGATTTCTAGGTTTTTTCGATCAGAGCATGGCACTGACTCCTCTCCCCTTGTCCCATTGTGTCTTTCAGAAGCGAAGACCTTGTTACCGGCCCCGGCCTAACATATATTACACAGGCATTACACAGGTCCTCTTTACAAATTCTCCCACATTACTAGCGGGTTGGGGCATCCAGGGTCGCTTATTGCATAATTCCCTGCATTATACTGCATAAAAATCACCACATGGAGGCATTTCACAATTATGGAACCGGGGTCCCTCCGGGACGCGACCGGCTGTGTGCAGTGTGGCTGAGGCTGACAGGGCACAGGTCTGCGGACAGTGTGCAGCACAGGCATTGCTAACAGAGGATCCTCCCTTCCTCACCCCCGTCTCCCCGCTCCCAAACATCGCTCATGATGAGTCCCACTCCAGCGGGGATGACCTACAAGAGGTGCCGAGAGCGTTGCCCACGGCGGAGCAGGTGCTCTCTGGATTGGCGGAGCGTATGGGCCCTGGTAAAAAGCGGTCCCTGATGCCCCCAGGTTCTCCGGTTCCTAACGATACCGATGATTCTGCTGATATGCAGGACCCTGACCCTTCTGAGGAAGCTGAGCTATTCTCAGACTCGGGCTCCTCCCATGGGATGCCCGCGGGCCGGGAGGAATCCGAGCCTGGCCCCTGGGGTCTGTGTGATACGGATGAAATCCTGATCAAAATCTTTGAGGTCTTGTCAATCTCCCCCCCTGGGGAGATTCCCAAGCCTAAAAAGGAGACTTTCCATACAGCGCCGCCGCGCTTGGAGTTCCTAGAACAGGAACATTTCCAGAATATTATATCCCAGGAATGGGAATCGCCTGGTAAGCTGAAAGGGATTCCAGGGGTCTGGGAATGGAAGTACCCTTTTCCCCCTGATGTGGTCAATTTATGGTCAGCTCCCCTGGTGGTGGACGCGCCGGTTATAGGGGTCACAAACCCCCCTTTTATGACTGCCCCCTTTTATCGTACCCTCCGGGATACTGAGGACCAGCGCATTGACAGACTGGCATCACACGCCTTCTCGTGTGCTGGGACGGCCCTGCGCCCGGTTTGTGCCACGGGCATCACTGCGGAGGCCGCCAGGACTCTTGTCAGAAAGATACTGGATCACCGCCCTGAGGATCTTCCTTGGGGGGTGTTTAGTGCCCTATCAGACTGCGAAGCCTTTGTGAAGTTTATTCTATCGGCACTGGATGACACCATTAAGATGTGTGCTAGGAGCTCAGCACTTGTGGTAACCATTCGCCGCCTGGTCTGGCTGCGATAGTGGGGCGCTTATGGAGCTACAAAAAAGGCTCTCACTGGCCTTCCATTCAGAGGACGGAGGTTATTCGGGGCCCGCTTGGACCTTTTCGGCAAAAAGGCTATAGCACCCTCCCCCAGAAGGCCGCTCCGGCCTCCACGAGGCAGGGTCACCCCTCCACCCCCCTACGTCAGTGTTAGACGTGAATCTGAGGTGTGTTTCCAGTTATTCGGCGTGGACTTCCAACATGGCGCGGGCAGGCAGCGCCCTGGGCCTTCTGGCAGGACCAAGTCCAAATCTGCCAAAACCTTGCAAGCATGAGGGGGCGACTGCACATCTGTCTCACATCCAGGAATATGCCTTCTCCTTATGGCGGTTCCGGGATGTAGCCCACCTGGGCTTAGGATGGGTTCTCGCTGGCGGTCCCCCCCCTCAGTTTCCTGTCAGGGTATTTTTAGCCCTGCTCTCCCTTCTGAACCTGGCGCAGGCCGGACTAGGGCCTGCAGTTTTGGGCGCGCCTTGGCAATTGCCTTAACGGGATGGGGCCATGACCCCTATACATTTTTTCCATCCTCCCCCCTCATCAGTACGAGGTAGTCTGGACCCCATGCGCCTACGGCAGGCTTAGCTATTCTGCCCTTGCAAGCAATCCATATATGACATATCTGTCTTGGGCCATGGGCCCCTGCGCGCGCGGGGGGGGGGTTCGGCCTCTTGCGAGGCTCTAGCACTTCTCAGCGTCTCTGGGGTCTGCGGCACGCCTTAGACTATTCTAGCCAGTGTCACAGGATCAACCCTGCAGCTTGAGGAACCGCAGGGGCCTTCCTTCGTGCCCAGGCTACTAGCCTGGCGTGTATGGGGATGCGCCTGAGGTGGGGCTTCGGCGTTGGGACCTACCGGGTCGTCTTCCTTACTCCCCCGCCTCTACATCAGACAAAGTGGGTCGGTTGGCCACCAGGGGGCCCCCTGGTGGTCATTGTGTCTATTTTTAATTATGTTTTAAATGTGTTGTGTATTTGTGGTCCTTGAACAATAATAAAATGGGATTTTGATTTTTAAATTACAGTTGGGTGGTGCTGTTTTTGCTCTGGCATATTGGAGGGATTGTGGGGTCCCTTCGCAGTTAAGATCTTACTGCTCATTCTACTCGTGCTATTGGTGCCTCTTGGGCTTTTCAGCACCAGGCTTCTGTTGAACAAGTTTGCAAGGCCGCTACTTGGTCTTCTGTTCATACCTTTTCAAAGTTTTACAAGGTTGATGTTAGGGCCTCAGCTGATGCTCCTTTTGGCTGTAAGGTTCTGCAGGCGGCAGTGGTATGACCTATCTGCTGTTACCTTTGGGGATCCCACCCTACTTTATGGACACTGCTATTGGATGTCCCAAGTGTAAGTAATCTATCTGGAGCAGGACGTACTGTATACTAAGAATAATACAATTCTGTGATTACTCACCTGTAGAATTGGTATTATGAGTATCCCAGAATAATATTTTTAGCCGCCGCGCCGCTTTGTACTGCGCTCCGCGGCGGGTGCCACTATAACCTGTGGTGTTTTTGCTTAGTCATGGTGCCGGCGGGGTCACGTGGGGACCGTTTTTGCGCTCTTCGTAGGGGCGGGGCCGGGGGATGACGCGTATCACGTCGTCCCCCCGCGGCCCGCCCCTCAGGGTACTTCTGCCGGTGCCATTTTGGATTAGCTGCGCATCTGGTTTTCTCCCTTTCTGGCTGCGGTGCTGTATCCTCCTGTGTTTCGCTTCATCCAGCGGTCTGAGGCTTGGTGATCCTGTGATTCCCTTGGTCCGTGAGTCCCCCTTGGGGGGAGGGTTTATTGGTGTTGTGGTGCATGTGCTGCGGGATGCTCATGTGTCATTTTTACTTATGTCTTTCAGGTGGGATACCAGTGGGTTGTGGTTTCTCCCAGCTCTACTCCTTCCTCCCCCTCATCCCCCCCTTTACTGACTTCTGGGGGCATCCTGTGGGAGGGCATCCGGGTGGCTTTTATATTAGCCTTTGCCCAATGCTGGCCTATTGCGCCTGTGTTATTCACCAAATGGAGGCTTCTGGGGATAGCGTGCTTGGGGGTCCTTCGGAGCAATCCAGGCTGTGTGCCATGTGTGGGGTATCCCCTGTGAGTGACAGTGTTAGGGTGTGCATGCTGTGCGCCCAAAGTGTCCTTGCAGCTCAGCTGGCCTGCCATGCTTTTACTTGTGTGGGGGCTGGACTGCGCCCGGCCTGTGCTGCTGCCATTACGGCTATTGTCCTTAAGAAACTGCTCAAGCGTCTGTGATGGTGCTATGGCTGATAGGAGGAGGGAGAATTATAGGGCCCTCTTTCTGTGCTCTGATTTTGTTGCATTTATCTTATATGGATGATGCTGTGAGACTGGGCGGTAGGGCCTCTGCACTTTTGGTGGCTATGCGCCGCTCTTTTGCTGTTGTACATATATACTGAACTGATCTCAAGTCTGCTGTGGGAACATTACCATTTTGTAAGATCTCATTAGCCTCTGTATTTCCTCTAAGCTGCACACTTATTTAAAGTAATTTGGCCTGTTGCAGCCTGCTTAGACACTTTTGCTGTGCATATATACTGATCTAAAGTCTGCTGTGGGGGCATCCCATTCTGTGACATCCCATTAGCCTCTGCATTCACTGTAAGCTGCACACTTATTTAAAGTAATTTGGCCTGTTGGAGCCTGCTTAGACACTTTTACTGTGCATATATACTGATCTCAGGTCTGCTGTGGGGGTATCCCATTCTGTAACATACCATACCCCTCTTGATCTTCACTAAGCTGCACACTTATTTAAAGTAATTTGGCCTGTTGGAGCCTGCTTATCCACTGTTGCTGTGCATATATACTGATCTCATGTCTGCTGTGGGGGCATCCCATTCTATAACATACCATACCCCTCTTGATCTTCACTAAGCTGCACACTTATTTAAAGTAATTTGGCCTGTTGGAGCCTGCTTATCCACTGTTGCTGTGCATATATACTGATCTCAGGTCTGCTGTGGGGGCATCCCATTCTATAACATACCATACCCCTCTTGATCTTCACTAAGCTGCACACTTATTTAAAGTAATTTGGCCTGTTGGAGCCTGATTATCCACTGTTGCTGTGCATATATACTGATCTCAGGTCTGCTGTGGGGGCATCCCATTCTGTAACATACCATACCCCTCTTGATCTTCAGCTGCACACTTATTTAAAGTAATTTGGCCTGTTTGAGCCTGCTTAGACACTTTTACTGTGCATATATAGTGATTTCAAGTCTGCTGTGGGGGCATCCCATTCTGTAACATACCATACCCCTCTTGATCTTCACTAAGCTGCACACTTATTTAAAGTAATTTGGCCTGTTGGAGCCTGCTTAGACACTTTTGCTGTGCATATATACTGATCTCAGGTCTGCTGTGGGGGTATCCCATTCTGTTACATACCATACCCCTCTTGATCTTCACTAAGCTGCACACTTATTTAAAGTAATTTGGCCTGTTGGAGCCTGCTTAGACACCTTTACTGTGCATATATACTGATCTCAAGTCTGCTGTGGGGGTATCCCATTCTGTAACATACCATACCCCTCTTGATCTTCAGCTGCACACTTATTTAAAGTAATTTGGCCTGTTGGAGCCTGCTTAGACACTTTTACTGTGCATATATAGTGATCTCAAGTCTGCTGTGGGGGCATCCCATTCTATAACATACCATACCCCTCTTGATCTTCACTAAGCTGCACACTTATTTAAAGTAATTTGGCCTGTTGGGGCCTGCTTAGACACTTTTACTGTGCATTTATACTGATCTCAGGTCTGCTGTGGGGGCATCCCATTTGTTTTTGACTGCTTTTAAGAAACCAGGCCGCAGGGCACCCCAAAGCTGCACCTTGAACCCTATCTGTTTATACTAAATAAGCAAATACATAAAAATGTCAGGCAGACAAGTGCCAGGATGTTCAAAGAGGAGTGGCAGAGGCCAAGATTCAGCAGGCAGAGGTCGCAGCAGACTATGGTCGAGTGGCAGCAGGAGTCACGGTGAGAGACCTGGTCTGCCAGTATCTGCTAGCGGTCGTGTCTCCACCAGTAACGCATCTGCCGTGGTAGATTGGTTAACGCGCTCATCAACATCATCACAAGTTACGTCTGAGACCCCCAGTCTAGGGTCGGTAGGTTCCTCTGACACAACCCTGAGTTGGCATGGCCCGAGAGCAGTCCCTGTCCTCCCATTGCCTCTGTCCTACGCCGTTCCCTCCCCCAGCGACGTATCCTATGCTTTGGGTTCAGCTCCACTCTTTAGTGAGGAGGACCATCAGATAGAGGACAGTCAGCAGCTACTGCCCAGCCAAGAAATGGAGGTGGCTTCTTTAGCTAGGCAGACAAATAGTGATGTGGACAGTGTCGTGGGTGTTGCGAGTGTTCCAGCTCCTGCGCCAGACACTGTTGACGAATCCACGAACATCAGTGACGTACATCCACAACTCGGTGATGATGATGAAGCCGATCGCACTTGGGAGCCGGGTGATGAAGGGGCTTCATCGTCATCATCAGGAGAAGAGGGGCGCAGGTTGCCCCGGAGTCAGCAGCTCAGGCAGCATGGTTGGCAGTCAGCATGGGGGCACAATTGTAAGGCCTGGAGCCAAACGAGGCCGGGGTAGAGCACCTGCTGCGCGGCAGGCTACCTTATCGGGAGGTAGTGGGGCAGGGGTTCCTGGAGTTGGCGACAATAGCAGCGAATCAGTGAGGCCTGTTGGTGGGAAAAGTAGCTACTCGGCAGTGTGGCAGTTTTTCCTGAAGCATCCGCAGGAGGGTAACATGGCCACATGCAGGATATGTAGGCAGAAGGTGAAGCGTGGCCAGGGCCCAAATGTTGGCACCACGGCCCTGCGTCAACATATGATGCGTCACCATAAAGCGACCTGGGAGAACCGAGGCTCCCAAGGGGTGGTCCAGTCTGCTTCCTCACCAAATGGCACGCCGCTCCCAATTTCTGCCAGCCAAGGCCCCAGCACCTCAGCCGAAGGCAGCTGTGCGTCATACCCATCCTCTGTCGCTCCTCCTCCTCCTCCAAGTCATGCATCCCGCCAGCAATCCATCAGCGAAGCCATGTCCAAGAGACAGCAGTATGCGCCCACTCATCCTACAGCGCAGAAGCTTATTGTGCTCCTGTCCAAGTTGCTGGTGCTGCAGTCACTCCCTTTTCAGGTGGTGGACTCTGCACCTTTCAGAGAACTGATGGCTTGTGCCGAGCCGAGGTGGAGAGTCCCAAGCCGTCATTTCTTTGCCAAGAAGGCAGTACCAGCGCTGAACACTTTTGTTGAACAGAAGGTGGGCCAGTCCTTGAGCCTGTCGGTGTGTAGCAAAGTGCATGGCAGCGCCGATGTCTGGAGCTGTAACTACGGTCAGGGACAGTACATGCCGTTTACGGCCCACTGGGTGAATGTGGTCCCTTTGCAGCAGCAGCAACTTGGACAGGTCACGCCGCTTCGGCCTCCGCGCTCCCTGCCCGTTGGGCATGTGACACTGTGCGACTCGGCCTCCTCATCCTCCGCCATCTCCTCACCCTCCACTGTAGGCTCAAGTCTCAGTGCCCCTCCAGTCTACCATGTGTGCAGGGCACGGAGATGTCACGCAGTGCTTCACATGGTTTGTCTTGGCGAAAGGAGTCACACAGGGGAGGAACTGCTTAAATTTATTCATCAGGAAATCCAAACATGGCTTACTCCAAGAAAACTTAAAATGGGAATCATGGTTACAGACAATGGAAAGAACATTTTGTCTGCGCTGCGCCAAGGAAGCCTGACCCATGCCCCCTGCATGGCTCACGTCTTCAATCTGGTTGTCAAGCGGTTTCTGAAGTGTTCCCCCCATCTGCAAGACATCCTAACAACTTCAAGGAAACTTTGCATGCACTTCAGCCACTCATACACCGCCAAACACACCCTTCTTGAGCTACAGCGTCAGAACGGTATCCCCCAACATAGTCTGATTTGCGATGTTTCCACCCATTGGAATTCCACCCTTCACATGTTGGACCGATTATATGAACAGAGAAAAGCCATCACGGATTTCCTGATGATCCAAGCGGATAGGGGGACTCCCCTGGGTAACTTCAATGTCAACCAGTGGCAGCTCATACGTGACACCTGCCATTTGCTCAGGCCCTTTGAGGAAGCCACTTTATTTGTCAGTCGGCAGGATTACGGGATGAACGACGTGATTCCACTGCTTCATGTACTACAGCACATGTTTGAAACCATGGCTGGTCAGGGCACTGGAGACATGGCGTCTACATCTTACAGCAACATGAACCCCGTTGGAGCTGAACTGGAGGAGGAGGAGGAAGAGGAGGAGGAGGAGTTGCCCAGCGAAACACCGTTTAGGCTTGGCGAAATGGCTGGTTTATCTAGTCAGCGGACAGGAGAGGAGGAGCAGGAGCAGCCAGAGGAGCTAGAGGTTTTTGAGGAAGGCGAGACAGAGGACCCGGGCACACCGTGGCAGTATGCAGTGGAGATGGAGACAGGTAGTCCATCAGAGTCACTTGCGCAAATGGCAGGAAGCATGCTCACGTGCTTGCGTAGTGACCCCAGAATTGTTTCCATTTGTCGGCAGGATGACTTCTGGCTGTCCATCTTATTGGACCCTCGCTTCCGGCACAAAATGGGGGCATTTTTTAAACCCACCGAGAGGGAGGACAAACTGAACTACTACAAAGACATTCTACGTAGGCAGTTGGCCGATGCCTATCTGTGCCATGGTCCATACTCTCGCAGGTCTGACTCGAGGGGACCTCTGCGCTCACCTTCCACTGCCATGGCTGCTGGGGGGGTTGGCAGGAGCAGCAGCAGCAGCTCCATCAGCAGCAGCCTCAGTCTTCAGTCGCTAATGAGTAGCTTTCTACACCCGCATAGTGAGGCTACTCATGAGCAGCAGGAAGACCTGGAGCAGGACCTGAACCAGCAGGTCATGTCATACCTTGACATGACCATGCCAACACACCTTGAGGATCCGCTGGACTTCTGGGCAGCCAAACTTGATTTGTGGCCGCAACTAGCAGAGTTTGCCCTGGAAAAGCTGTCCTGCCCGGCAAGTAGCGTGCCATCTGAGCGGGTGTTTAGTGCGGCGGGGGCCATAGTTACGGCGAGGAGAACTCGTCTGTCAACTAAAAATGTGGAGAGACTCACCTTTGTCAAAATGAATCAGGGATGGATCAGCCAGGATTTCCACCCACCAATGCCTGATGCATGCGACTAGATTCAGCATGGTGCCACGTTTTACACTTTCCAAATGGTGCAAAACATATTTGTCTTTAGGCCAATTTTTGGGCTCCTGCTGATGCCAACTTCAGGGTGTGCCTTCCAACCAATTTTTGGCCTCCTGCTGATGCCAACTTCAGGGTGTACCTTTCAGCCAATGTTTGGCCTCCTGCTGCTGCTGCTTGCAACTCCAGGGTGTGGTTCATCCAATTTTTGGGCTCCTGCTGCCAACTCCAGTGTCTCTCTCAGCCAATTTTTGGCCTCCTGCTGCTGCTGCTGCCAACTCCAGGGTGTCTTTCAAGCAATGTTTGGGCTCCTGCTTATGCTGCTGCCAACTCCAGGGTGTGCCTTCCAGCTAATGTATGTGCTCCTGCTGCTGCCAACTTCAGGGTGCCTTCCATCCAATTTCTAGGTTCCTGCTGCTGCCAATTCCAGGGTGTGATTCATCCAATTTTTGGGCTCCTGCTGCCAACTCCAGTGTCTCTTTGAAGTAATGTTTGGGCTACTGCTGCTGCCAATTCCAGGGTGTGATTCATCCAATTTTTGGGCTCCTGCTGCCAACTCCAGTGTCTCTTTAAAGTAATGTTTGGGCTCCTGCTGCTGCTGCCAACTCCAGGGTGTGATTCATCCAATTTTTGGGCTCCTGCTGCCAACTCCAGTGTCTCTTTAAAGTAATGTTTGGGCTGCTGCTGCTGCTTGCAACTCCAGGGTGTGATTCATCCAATTTTTGGGCTCCTGAAGCCAACCCCAGTGTCTCTTTAAAGTAATGTTTGGGCTGCTGCTGCTGCTTGCAACTCCAGGGTGTGATTCATCCAATTTTTGGGCTCCTGAAGCCAACCCCAGTGTCTCTTTAAAGTAATGTTCGGGCTCCTGCTGCTGCTTGCAACTCCAGGGTGTGATTCATCCAATTTTTGGGCTCCTGCTGCCAACTCCAGTGTCTCTTTAAAGTAATGTTTGTGCTGCTGCTGCCAACTCCAGTGTCTCTTTAAAGTAATGTTTGGGCTGCTGCTGCTGCTTGCAACTCCAGGGTGTGATTCATCCAATTTTTGGGCTCCTGAAGCCAACCCCAGTGTCTCTTTAAAGTAATGTTCGGGCTCCTGCTGCTGCTTGCAACTCCAGGGTGTGATTCATCCAATTTTTGGGCTCCTTCTGCCAACTCCAGTGTCTATTTAAAGTAATGTTTGGGCTGCTGCTGCTTGCAACTCCAGGGTGTGATTCATCCAATTTTTGGGCTCCTGAAGCCAACCCCAGTGTCTCTTTAAAGTAATGTTTGGGCTCCTGCTGCTGCTGCTGCCAACTCCAGGGTGTGATTCATCCAATTTTTGGGCTCCTGCTGCCAACTTCAGTGTCTCTTTAAAGTAATGTTTGGGCTACTGCTGCTGCTGCTGCCAACTCCAGGGTGTGATTCATCCAATTTTTGGCCTCCTGCAGCCAACTCCAGTGTCTCTTTAAAGCAATGTTTGGGCTCCTGCCCTTCATAGTGATGCCACTTCAATCGCTCTGCGATTCTATTAGCGATGCCTCTGATCTGCATGTGATATTTATTTACAGTATTATTTAACTAACCCAGCACGCATCCTATGCGTGTTACAGCAAGGCAGAATGGTTTACAACCCTATTGAGGCTCTAGGAGGCTCAGAAATAGCCGTTTTTAATAGCTATTCGTCGCGAATAAATTTGGACCGAAACAAATTTTGTCGGAAAATTCGGCGAATCAGCCGAATAGAATTTTTCAAAAGTTCGCTCATCTCTAGTGATAAAGGCTGTTTTCTCCTTGGCAGCCTCAGTCAAGGGTACCTGCCAGTATCCTTTTGTGAGGTCCAAAACAGAAAAATACCTGGCTTGGCCTAGCTTCTCAATAAGCTTGTCTACTCAGGGCATAGGGTAGGCATCAAACTTAGATACTTTGTTAAGTTTGTGGAAATCATTACAGAACCGCAAATTACAAAACGTACCATCAGGCTTGGGAATCAAGACTATTGGGCTGGCCCACTCACTCTTGACTCTTCAATTACATCTAATCTGAGCATTTGTGGCACTTCTTCCGCGATAGCTTGTCGCCGGGACTCAGGTACCCGGTAAGGCTTCAATCGGATCTTAGCCTGAGGTTTCGTGACAACGCCATGTTGGATGACAGAAGTGCGCCCAGGGATTTCTGAAAACACATCCGTGTTTCTGCTAATAAACTCCCTGGCTCTGTTTAGAGGAGAGGTTGTCGCCAGTTTTCACCTCAACTACCGCTTCTCTAACAACAGACTGAGGGACGGGAAGCTCCACCCCTAACATACCTGGTCGGGGACTGTCACCCACAGGGGTCTCCCCGTCTTTCCACAGCTTCAGCAGATTTACATGGTACACCTGCTCTGGCTTTCTCCGCCTGGGCTGATGTACCTTGTAAGTCACTTCCCCAACTTTCCCAATCACCTCGTAGGGACCCTGCCACCTAGCCAGAAATGTACTATCTACTGTGGGTACCAGAACCACAACCCTGTCACCTGGGTTAAAGTTCTGTACCCTATCTTGCCGGTTATAAACCCTACTTTGGGCCCGGTGTGCTGCCTCCATATGTTCCCTCACCAGTGGCAACACGGTCTCTATCCTTTCCTGTAATTGAGTAACATACTCTACCACACTTTTGTGGGGTGTGGGTTGCTGTTCCCAAGCCTCCTTGGTTATATCCAACAGGCCCCGTGGATGCCGACCGTATAAGAGCTCGAAGGGCGAGAACCCCGTAGAGGCCTGAGGCACCTCTTGAATTGCAAACATCAGATAGGGCAGAAGCAAGTCCCAATTCTTCCCATCCTTGGCGACTACCCGTTTTAACATGGTTTTTAAAGTTTGGTTAAACCTTTCTACCAGGCCGTCTGTTTGCGGGTGGTAAACGGATGTCCGCAATTGTTTCACCTGCAACAACTTACAGAGCTCTTTCATCACCTTAGACATAAACGGGGTACCTTGATCGGTCAGGACCTCTTTAGACAGGCCTACCCAGGAAAACATTTCCATAAGCTCCTTAGCAATGAGCTTGGCTGAGGTGTGTCGCAGGGGTATGGCCTCGGGGTACCGCGTGGCATAGTCCAAGATTACCAGAATATGTTGATGCCCTCTAGCGGATTTTGGCACTGTACCCACCAGATCTATGGCAATCCGCTCAAAGGGCACCTCAATAACTGGGAGAGGAACTAGGGGACCACGGTAATGAGGCTGGGGGCTGGTCATCTGACATGTTGGGCAGGACTCACAATATCTCTCCACCTCCTTGTACACACTGGGCCAGTAGAACCGTTGTAAAATTCGGTCCAGAGTTTTTTGCTGGCCTAGGTGTCCCCCCAGAACATGTTGGTGGACCAAATCCAACACCAGCTTGCGATAAGGATTGGGTACCACCAATTGTTCCACAACCTCTTCACGTACTTTGTTTGCTCGGTACAACGTATCCTGCTGAACCACAAAGCGAGAAAACTGTAACTCCGCCTCTGGCTGTTGTGGCTCACCTTCCACCTCAAGTACATTCTCCCAGGCCCGAGATAGAGTCGGGTCCTGGTGTTGTGCTGTATGAAAACTACCCATGGAGACATGGAGATCGGCCAACTCTGGACCTGTTGACAGATCTTCCACATCTCCAACCATAACACTTAGTGGGGTTGACTCCCCCTCTTCCACCGTAGTGGCGGTCACCTCTACCGTTGTGCCTTCTGACTCCGGCTCCCATGGTTCTGGGGTCACCCCTGAGTACGACCAGTCTATTGGGGACACACCCGCCTCGCGTGTTTCCGGAACTCCCAGCTTGGTCCATAGTGACATGAACCCCGGAAAGTCTCTCCCAATAATAAGTTCGTACGGGAGTTTAGCGGCGACGGCGACTTCGTGGTTCCAGCTGCCGGAGATGGTGGTTAGCCACTTGTGCTCTGGCATAGTCTCTCAAGTCCCCGTGTATGCACAAGACCCCGGTGTTCCGCCCCGTGTACTCATCGGGCAGTACCATGGCGGGTCTCACCAGGGTAACCATACTTCCCGAGTCCAAAAGGGCCACAGCCAGGGTATCCCCCACTTTCACCTGACAGAGGTGACTTTGCCCCACAAGCTCAGGGACACCGGCAGCACACAGCCTCCTGGCATACATGGAAGGGCGATAACCAAAGTTCACGTCCATGGGCTCCCCCTGGTGGGGACAGTTGGCTCTGATATGTCTTGGCTCCTTAGACCCCCAACACAACACCGGGGCAGGGACTTTGGGGGGTAGGTCCTGAGGGGGTTTAGGGGACACCACTCGCCTGGCCTGGGGCGGGGACCTCCGGGGTTTCCCCGAATCCTTCCCCGTAGAGCCCCCTTGCAAGTTCCTGGTGGCCTCATATCACTCCACTAGGTCCACCATTTCTAGAGCGTTGCCGGGAGATACCTGGCCAACCCAGTGCTGGAGAGGGTGTGGTAAAGCCCTCCAGAACATGTCCGCCAGCAAGCGGTCCAACATGGTAGAGGGGCTTAATAAATCTGGCTGCAGCCATTTTTGCAGTAGGTGCAGCAGTTTATAGTACTGGGTTCTGGCGGGCTCTGCCGACTGATAGATCCACTGATGCACCCGCTGAGCCCGAACACACACATTCACCCCCAGTCTGGCCAGTATCTCACCCTTCAGAGTCGGGTAGTCAGCGGCTTGCTCGTCTGGAAGATCAAACAACACCTGCTGGGGTCCAGATGCCAGAAATGGAGCGATGACGTCAGCCCACTGGTCACGAGGCAACTTCTCCCTTGCAGCCACCTTTTCAAACACCGCCAGGTAGGTCTCGACGTCATCCTAAGGGGTCATCTTTGTAAGCGCCAAGCGGACAGCTTTCCGGGCATTAGGGACACTTTTGGGCGCGCCTGCAGCACCATCACATGTTGAAATAGCAGCTGGTTGGTCTCCTGCTGCTGCTTGTTGGCCTAGTGCTGCTGCAGATTCGCCTCCATGAGCGCTTTCACGACTGCCTCCATTTTGTCTGCGGTCTCAGGTAACAGCCTGGCAGGCTTAGTGTAGGACATGCACAAAAAAACGTTTCCGTCGGTTGCTCCTAGCAACGGCCTCCTTGCTTTGCCCGCATCCTCCACCAAATGTGAGGATCAGCTCTGGTAGACAGCAGGATGTTAGCAGTATAGAGGCTCAGAGGCGAAAAGGTCAAAGTAAAGTCTGTGTTTATTCACACAAAGTCCATAACACAAAATAACTTTTTTGGGTTACATCACCATTTCAGGAAAAATGCCATAGAATTGCATCAGACAGCCAACGGCCTTTCTTAGTTTTTGTCCAAGCTTGCACACTTGTAGCCGAATCCACCTTGGGTCCACATGAAATAGCCTGTATACGAGCTTCCAGCCAGGCACACAGAGTCTCACTCCACAAGTAAGCTCTAGACACAGCCAGTGCACAGCTGACTCCCCAGGCTATTAATGCGGCCCGCAAAACCCGGACCTGTGTAGGGGATGGAGTCCCACCCTGCTCTACTCGATCCCAGTAAAGCCGTCCCAGGTTAGCCATTCGGCTATACTAACATTTTAGCAGCAGACTGCCATTAGCAGCTGATGCTGGAGAAAACTACACAGCTTTACTGCACCAAGGCCAGGTACCTTGGTGCCACATACCTACCGTCAATGACGGCACCTTGCACCTTACCACAGTACTCACCTGTAAAATTGTTTTTGTTCTTGCATGGCACGGCCTGCTTCACCCCACCCTTGTTATCTTTCTTCTTGGTTGCCTCTTTATGGTGATTGTTCCAAGTTAATTGGGTTTTTTTTTACCCTTTTTTACATTTTTTACCTTTATTCTCTCCCGGCTTCTTGTCTCACTGCTTTTCTACACTGGGAACTCTATATGGTTAATCCCGTTTTTATAGGGGGCCAGAAGAGGTGCCACAGCTCTTCTGCAGTACACTACTGTTATGAATACTGAAGCAGGCCGTGCCATGCAAGAACAAAAACAATTCTACAGGTGAGTACTTACAGAATTGTCTTATTTTTAGTATACAGTACGTCCTGCTCCAAATCTAATACTTACAGTTGGGATATACTCCGCCAGATGGCGCTGGACTGCAGAGACATCGAAAATAGGCTCCTCCCGGCCCCTCAAATACCCGGGGACCTCCCACAAATCTCCAGAATTTCTCTGCAGTCTGGCTGCGAAGGACGAGAAATGGCTCTCTACTCGCAGGTGAGCGAGGCTATTAGCCCGCGGCCCTGTAGGACTATTCCCACCCGTTCACATCTCAGTTTCACATGAGACCTCTTCAGTTGCACCTTCTGTCTATTTGGAATCGGGACCCTGTGTCCCTGGATCAGGAATTTGCTCTGTCCCCCCTGGCCAGACAATCCCTCTTGTGGTGGCTGGACCCCTTCTAGTGGGCAGGACTTTTCTGCCCCATCGTTGGGAGACTGTCACCGCAGATGCCAGTCTGACAGGTTGGGGGGCTTTTGGATGTCTCTGCAGTTCCAGGGTCAATGGGGCCCCCAGGAGGCCCATGCTCCCATCAATGTTCTGGAATTGAGGGCGATCAGGTTGGTTCTTGCTCAGCTGACCTCACACCTTCGGGGTCGGGCTGTTTAGATCCGCTCGGACAACCAGACGGCAGTTACCTACATCAATCATCAGTAACTAATACACGCCCTTTGGGCAAGGACAAGGGAATGTGGGCGGCACTGACCAATGTATATACAGGTGCACTGCTCTGTGGGTTATTACCCAAAACCACACAATTTATTATGTGGGATGACCTCTGAACACCCTATCTTTTACCCTTACAGAGACTTACTCTTGCACTCAAGAAGTTAATTTACCAATTCATTTTATTATAATACATGTTAAAACCACATTAAAAACAATATTACTAAGCCATATGCATGATTAACCACCAGGGGGCGCACTTCCTATAATCAATAGTGTGATACAATAAAAAAAATATATATAATCTACAGTGATTTAGTGAACCTTCCTAAAAATATATATTATGTGCACTGCACATGCCCATGCGCAGTGCCACTGCGCCACCTTGTGGCGGAATCCCAGATGTTATGATATTGTGAAGCAGGCCGTGCCATGCATAGTAAAAGCAATTCTGTAGGTGAGTACTCACAGAATTGTCTCCCCCCCCCCCCCCCCCACCAAGAGCCCATCAGCGTCCACACCTGACAGCAGCTACCTCTGTGTCAAACAGTTGCTCTGTGCATCAGTCATTGGGACTCCCACTTCATTCACTTATTCCATTGCTAGCTACTAGAACTGGACCTTCACAGATGAATAAGAGCCTATTTTGTATGTTCCCTCACCCTGTACATACAGATTGCCTTCATTAAAAATCACCCTACCTGCACCTATTGCATTTTCTGAGCCTTTAAAGCAGACTAACATCCCCATCCCTCCACAGCGAGGGTGTAGCCCCCCCGCTGGACACCTGTTAATCTCACCTTAACCCTGCTCACCCACAGAGAATCAAGCGCCACAATTGGCTGCCTGACGCTCACTTGGGCAGGATATTCTGCAGCCAGAACGTCACTGCCCATGGGAGCCAATCCCGGTACTGCATTCCTGGTGAGGGGAGCGAGAGAAATGTGAGATTTTCGAGCGTCCTGGGGGGTTATGTGCGGGGGGGGGGGGGCTACAGCATTCTGGATGCCCCCCCAAGACTGTCATGTAGCGCCGGTGGCCATCAACACCCTCTCCACGGAGGGTGTTAGTGTGCTTTAAATATCCAAGATGGCAGCCTGTGGAGTCTAAGGATGTCTGCAGAAAGGAAGTGTTTTCTGACTATGCCACTCTGCATTTTGGGATTGCTGTCCTTTACCTAGTCCTTTACCTTACCTGCAGAGCACAGCTATAACCCGCCCACCTGAGCTCTCCTCAACACGTAATGCTTTTAAGACAAGATGGCGGTGCCCATATTCTGGAGTCCTGAACAAAATTGCAGCCTAAGGGGGAAAGAATAATAATTAAGCAACTAAAAACTTAGTCTATTAATTTTAGATGCTGGGGAATAGTTTAAGGGTTTTGGCTTTTTATTACATTATGCTAATGGTCCGTTTTTTAAAGTTTAGGAGGAAAAGAATAGTTACATAGTGTATACTGAACAAGAATGACAGCATTCAAAACTAGGCTACGCACACACTACGTGGTGCAGACACAGTGCAGTGGCATTTGTGATGCAGCATACTCCAACTTCAAGCCTTAAATATTGCCCCCACGCCTCGCTGCCAGCCGGCTCTGTGCACGTACTGTACTGAAGCTGCTGTATTGCCGCTGCCAGACGGCTATAGGAAATGCCCTAAAAATAAGCCATAGCACCTATTTTTGGAGCAAAAATCAATATAAGATCTGTCTTATTTTGGGAAAACACAGTAGGTAAATACATTTTTTTTAATATCATTTCCATGGCCACCCTGTTAATAGTTATGGTTCAGTGCAGCAATATCTGATTGAATACACTGTGTACTATGTAAATGTAAACCTTTTTGTTACTTTATTTGTCTTTGTGATATGTCATTATGCAGTACAATCAGGTTTTGCGGTCAGTTCACAGGGTGTACCAGGCCAGTAAATTGCCAAGATCCAAGTGAAACACCGTCTTAATATTTTACAGCCTGAACAGTGGAGCCAGCTTTGAAAGTGATATTGCTGGAAAATAAGGGCTGTAACAAAAGCATTAGAAAATTGAGGCAGCAAATCTTTCTGACTATGGTCCGTTTAATAACATTTATCTGCCAAGTCGTAAAGCAGCATGGCCTCTCATAGTCTTAGTAATGCCAAAAGCCATGAATCGCTTACTATTTCAATATCAACTAGACAGCACTGAAGGTTAAGAACTGGTCACCTGCAGCCCTGCATTAATAGTTTTATCACATGTTATTGCCTCCACATTTTTTTCAAGAGATAAATAATTTATTTATAAAAAGCCCATGTGTCAAACTCAAGGCTGGGGACAAGAGACGGCCCTCCAAGCCTTTTTAACGTGCCCCACTGACGGGTGCCAGATGGCGGCTTCTGGACGGCACTCATTTCAAAGGTTTCTGACATTAAAGAGGAACAACACATAGGAATTTCACTCTGTTGTGCGTTCTTCCTCTGTGCGGCAGCATCGCCAATTGTGATGCCCCACTGTGTGTGTCCCCCAGGTTGGCCCATACACTCACTTTCCGTCTGCTCCCACAGTGTAGACTCGGTCAAGAGTGAGTGCGCGGATGGCTAAGCTGCCTAGATGCAGAACCTGAGCGGCACTAAAGGAAGCCGAATGTGCCGCCAGACGCATTACCCGCTCAGCTTGCAGCCGTGGTGTGCCTGCGACGCTCATTCAGAGAGGCCGGGAGCGGGTGCTCGCATGGCTGAGGCGAGCGAGGATGTGGCTGCAGCACACGCAGGGAGGTTTCAGAAGAAGGTAAGTGGATCTGGGCATCTGGGGGGTTTCATACTGTGGGGCATCTCAATTCGAGAAGCCCCAAGTACTGGAACTCGGACAGCCCAGGTGACTTTTAGACTCCACAGCCTCCGAAGTTTATCAGCGCACCATCGTAATTGCTTGTGGGGGCGCCAAGTGATGCGGCATATTACCACCTCTAATCCTGCTCTTGGAAATGGTGCCTAAAAAAAAAAAAAGGAGCTGGTACAAATCTTTGTAACTTTCTGGGGGATAAGAGAGTAGTGTCTGGCACTGTTCAGTGCCTCTGTGTGACCATCTCCCATATGACCCCCAAACATCCTACTGCCACAGCATAGGGTGCTACAGCTACTGCAGGGGTTATTGCTAGCTTTTGCCAGATAGAGGGGGCGGGGGGGGGGGTCTATCCTGGGGGCATATACCTCCACTGGGCAAAACAAGTCTGCCCACATCTGCCCTGGGCAAAACAAGTCTCTGCCCCTTTTTTAAAAGTGTATACTTTTTTGTGCCAAATGATTGCCTCAAGGTGTTGAGCGGATCTAGTATTTTCTCATGTTAGCAAAAATGTGTTTTATAGAAGCAGTTGCTAACAGCAACTGTACTTCCAAGAGAGCGTCAGAGCTCCCATTCAGCACCATGGGATCAACAGCCATGTATCTACATTAAACAGCATTTCACAAAAGGGGGGTATTCTAAATCAAGATGTCTCAAGGGAACAGACCAATACCCAGGATAGTGAAAATATCTGTTTTTTGTCTGCTCGAAGGCATATCCCTTTTGTATTGTGAGTGATTATTTGGCAATCCTATATGAGTAAATTGTGTTTCTTCCCCCTATGCTGAAGAAGTCATAAATAATAGATGCTTTTTATTCTTTTAATGAACATACCCTGTAGAAGCAGCTCCTCAAAGCTTTGGTCATTCATGTGAATCCAGCCAGTGAAAACTAGGTCACATTGTAAAACGGTCTAGCGCTTCATGGATTAGTAGTAGAAAAAATGCAGAAGACTCTAATCTTTGGGGATCATTAGAATGAAGACCTTTGTGGTTTAACCCATCTTTTAACAATCAAGTTTAAATATTTGGCTAGTTAATTGTTTCCAAGTGGCACATTGAAGATATACACCACTTTTAAAGCAGGTCTAAACTATCTCTGGCAAAACTGTACTGTTGAAACCACTGGTTTCAATTGACACTAAACTATCCTAGTCCTGTGCTTTGTTTTCTGGTCAATACTGAATATTTTAGTTTATGCTCCACCAAAGTAATGTAATTCATGGCTAAAAAGAGGGAAATGTAAATGGGACATAGCAGCCTGGTGATTTGACCACTCACCACTCACAGCTGCCTTGCCCCATGTCTACATAACTATAGGAGCCCACAGCAGCCAGGCCCCACAGACTCCTGACAGGAGGACCCATACCAGTCTGGTCCCAAGGCCGCCGCACTGGCGAACCTTTAGCGACTTGACTCCCACAGGAACAGCCACCAACAGATCCCCATAACAGCCTGTCCCCACAGCGGCTACCTTCACCTAGTAAAGGTGGGCATAGCAGCCTAGTCCCACATCCGTCTAACTGGAGGGGACCCATAGCATCCTGGCTGCGTAGCAGGTTCTAAATGCCGCCAAGCAAGCTCTGTCGCAAAAACACTAGGTAAAGTTGAAGTGCCAGCATTCATCCGGAAATGGTATAGAATAAAATTTGGCTTTTAATCCAGTATAGTTAAAACTTCATGTAGATCAGACAGTGCCCATACAGTAGAGCATGGATCCCACTGCAGTGCGGCGACCAGTTTTGGGTAAAGACCCTGTATCAAGCCGATGACGGGCTAAGAGGTAATCCCGCCAATACTTTTCCGAGGTCAGGAAACGTGTAGAAATTCCCTCAATCCGCCTGCACAAGAAAAGCGGGAGCGATTAAGTGCAAAGTGGCTCCATATAACATCAATTGGGACTATGGATATATAATAAGGCTGGGGTGCTGTTTGTACAGGGCCAGGGTTATGAAAAGCACTTTAATTAAAAAAATGCTACTGCACTGGCACATAAGAGACGAAAGCGCCTATGTGGAAGGCTGTCCTTCGTTGTCTCTAAGGAGGGGCGTGTCGCCAAGCTCGAGCACTATGCTAGATTGGATAGATATTAGACAATCCCGGAGCCTGAATGCATATTCGGCCTAATAGAAAAAGAAAAGGGCTGTGGTGAGGATGTAGATAGCAATAGTTGGGTATACTGAAATGGGAAAACAAGATACGAAAGGGGCGTCATACAAAATAGTTGTTAAGCCTGTGCACCATTCATCACACGGAATTCTTGAGAACATGTGCATGGTAAGAAAAAGTATAGGAGGTTATTAATAAATAAACCTTTTCAAAAAATATAAAATTATGGGATACAGCGTTATTGAATGGCTATATTAACCCGTGGTATACTGTGATAATTATTAATTATTACTGTGTAATAAATAAAGTTGACAATGCAAATAAACATATTCCTAACTTGGAAAATGATTAAAATATGATAAACAAAATTACCATAAATTGAGACGTAGGAAAAACAAGACTCCTTGACCAGGCACTGATAGAACTACTGTAATGTTGGTATGATGAGGGGGTGTTGTGCCAAACAAGTTATCTTAGTGTTAGTGCTACATCCTAAAGATGAAAGTAAAAATAGAAAAAATAATTAGAGAGAAACTCGGTCATTTCAACTAATTTGAAGGGCCACATCGAAACGGTCTCTCAAACCCTGGGGGAAGTAAGTATTTAGTAAAAAGATCCAACTAGCTTTAGCCCCCCCAGTGCCCACTTTGGCTTGTTCAAAACAATATGGTATTAGACTTAGGAAGCATGGACTTCATATCATACATATGTTCCATTTACCGTTCTCTATCACTGAACAAGTAGCCCAATTCCCCATACACCAGGGTTTCTGTTTTAACATGGAGAAGCGATTACACATACCCACTAATTCCTCTGCTCTTTCCGCTGATTGTGGGGAATAGCCCTATTCTCTAAACCTGTGTCTGAGTACAGTGCATTCCTCCTGGTAAGAAGCAAGGGTAGAACAATGGGGTTTTGCGCAGACATATTCATCCACAGGTATAGATCTGATTGTATGTTTCAGGTGAAAGGAGGTAGTGTACAGCAAACTGTTACCTGACACAGGATTATGGTAAGTCCTGGTAGTGATTGTACCATTGGGACACAAAAGGGTAAGATCAAGGAAGTCCATGTGGTCGCTGTATTAAGAGCCTGTAAACCCTAGATTCAGAGTGTTCTCATTGAGCATTTCAAGAAATGGATTAAGTAAAGCATGCCAAATTAAAGGGAGGTCATCAATATATCTGCCGTACCAATATGTTGACAGAGAAAGGGTTGACATGTGTATACAGGATGTGCCGCTCCAGCACCCCACAACGATGTTAGCCACGGATGGTGAGAACCGCGCACCCATACAGGCACCCCAAACTGTAGGTAAAATTTCTGATTAAACATAAAAAAAAGTGGGTTACCTGGTATTTTCACTAATTAAATGAATGCCACATGGTTGTGATCACACTGGGTGAATTGTGGTAACATTTCCTAAAGGTATCCAATGTCAAGGTGTGAGGAATGGAAAAATAAAGTTATCGTACCTCAAAAGTGGCCCATTCTGCCTGTTTAGGCCTTGATAAGGGGGAGAGAGCTGATAGTAAGTGACCTGATTCCTTGATATGCCCTGGCAGTCGCATCATCACGGGTTGTAACTGGGCATCAAGCCACTGGGCTGCTCTTTCATTGAGTCCTCCAATTCCGGAGACACTTGATCTGCCCTGGGGGGGAATCTCTGGTTTATGTGCTTTCGGGAGATGATGAAATATGGGCTCTATAATTTTTCAGCTTGTGTGCAAGTGAGAACACCCATAGTAATGCCCTCTTCCAACATTTTATATAGGGATGGCTGAAGCATATGTGTAGGATTTGATTCTAATTGTGTAAAAGGTACTGAGTCTCGTAATTGGTGAAAGGCCTCATTATAAGTTTGTCCATCAAAACTATACGCCATCCAAATTCCGGATTACAAAATCATTGTTGGTTTTCAGATCCTTGGGGGCCCTCTGTTTCCATCTTGTAAGGTTAGTAGCTGATGGTGTACTTATTGATGTGGCCAACTGACATAATTGCAGCTCTACTGCTTCCTGAAATGTATCTATGGCACTGGAACTGGAATTGATAGATTTCCCGATTTTTAAAAATACATTTGTGGGGGAGGGGGGCTTTATGTATGTCTGGAGGGGGGACATCCTCATTATACCACCATTATGGTGGTTCTATCAGTGCTTGGACAAGGAGTCTGTTTTTCCTACTGCTTAATTTTTATTTTGTTTATCATATTTTTAACACTTTTCAAGGTAGTCCCATGTTTGCGTTGTCAACTTTATTTATTACTCTATCACTGTATACCACTGGTTATCATTCTATAAATAACACTATGTCCCATAATTTTATATTAAGTTTTTTTTCAAACATTCTATACATTTGTTTGCAATGCACGTGGTCTCAAGAATTCAGGCTTAAAAACTATTTTGTATGACACCCTTTTATACCAAACTGGTTTGTTTTTGTTTACCCATTTCAGTATACCCAACTATTGCTATCTGCATCCTCACCAAAGCCCTCTTCGTTTTCTATTAGGCCGAATATGCATTCAGGTTCCGGGACTGGCTAATGTTTATCCAATCAAGCAGAGGGCTTGAGCTTGGCAACACTCCCCTACTTGCAGAAAACGCAGGATGGCCTTCCACTTAGGCGCTTTTGTCTCTTCTGCTACAGTGCAGTAGTGGTTTTGAATATGGGGATTATGACCGTGGCGCTGTACAAATAGCACGTCTGCCGTATATATCCATAGTCATCTCAATTGATATGATATGGAGCAGCTCTGCTCTTGCACAGGCGTGCTTTTGTATATGGGTCTAGCAATGACCGTGGTGCTTTACGAACAGTGGGCTGGTCTTGCCTGCCTAATTATATACGCTACTCTTATTGGGGCGAATTCTACACGTTTGTTTCCTGACCTGGGAAATGTATTGGTGGGATTACCTTAGTCAATTATCGGCTTGATACAAGGTCTTTACCCATAACTGGTCGCTGCACCGCAGTTTGATTCATGCACTACTGTTCGGGCACTGTCTGATCTACATGAAGTTTTAACCATACTGGATTAAAAGACGTTTTATTCTATACCATTTCCGGATGAGTGCTGGCACTTCGACTTTTTATTTGTGATCTTTTCTGACCCCCCTGATGCTACAGCTGCTCTGCACATGTTTCTGTCTCCTCAAGTAAGGTGAGTAGCCGGACTTGTTTCTTTTTCGCAAAACCACTAGGGCTATACAGCCAACTGCCAGGCAACCCACCCGGCAACAACCAGTGCTAAGCAACTAGCAAGCATGGCCTGCTAACGCTGTCCTGGGCCAAGCTGCCAACATCCATGCTCTGCCCCCACCAGCAATTAGGGTCAGGCAGTAATCAACAATGCCCCCACCACAAATCATGGCCAAGCAGCCCCTAACCAGGCCACCTCTGCAAGTAAGTATTGACCTATGGTCAGCAACGTCTGTGGCCTGAATATCTCCCAAAGTAGCTATACTTACGAATCCACAACTGCCCACCAATAGAGGACCCCGGAAAGCCCTGCAGTCTAGGTGCCTGTTATTGTAAATGTATTGTTGTTTGCTTAATTTGTTGGTTCCTGGTTATGTAAAATTAAATGTTCCCTTTATTTCTTCAATATCATGAGTCAGAATGCACTGCATTTCCTTGACAAAGAATCCTGAATGCATTGCAGGGAATACAATGGTAGGTGCTGATTGTCGAGGGAGTTATAAATAGACTAATGCGGGTGCTACACAAAGTACATAGCGACAGTTCTAATTATGATATTTTCCTGCTCTGCTTGTCTGAAGGGCTGCAATTAAATCACTGCTTAAACTATATTAAAAGGCAACATTCTGCACCTGCTTGTAGGGTACACACATGGGCGTTTCTTGACTTTAAATGAAAGTGTAGTATGTCTGGCTATAGGTAGTAGCCATTTTACTAGAAATAACTTTAAAAGGATTTTGGGGTCTTGGGGATTTTTTGTCCTGAGCAGATGCAGACACAGATTATTTTACTCAGGATAGATGCTGAGGCATCAAAGGGCTGGTTTATAATATATAGAACAAAATGCAAACATGACCATTTAAATGTATGGTTACAGGCACAGAATTATTTTGTCCAGGACAGATGTTGAAATCTTTTATTTATTTTGTCCAGGACAGCATGGGCAAATATTTGCGATTGCCAGTCCCTTTAACATAATTTAAGTGAGGTACTTGTTTCACCAAAAGCACAGCTTTCTCAGCACCTTAAAACAGGTGTGCCAAACACATTATCGAGGGCCACCAGTCTTCAAAGGGATGGTTTATAACAAACACAGAACAAAATGCAAACTTGATCATTTAAATGTATGGTTACAGACACAGAAATTTTTCTCTTAGGACAGATGCAGAATTATTTTGCCCAGGCCAGAGGCAGTTGCAGAATTACTTTGCACAGGACAGAGGCAGTTGCAGAATTATTTTGCCCAGGCCAGAGGCAGTTGCAGAATTATTTTGCCCAGGCCAGAGGCAGTTGCAGAATTATTTTGCCCAGGACAGAGGCAGTTGCAGAATTATTTTACCCAGGCCAGAGGCAGTTGCAGAATTATTTTGCCCAGGCCAGAGGCAGTTGCAGAATTATTTTGCCCAGGACAGAGGCAGTTGCAGAATTATTTTGCCCAGGCCAGAGGCAGTTGCAGAATTATTTTGCCCAGGCCAGAGGCAGTTGCAGAATTATTTTGCCCAGGCCAGAGGCAGTTGCAGAATTATTTTGCCCAGGCCAGAGGCAGTTGCAGAATTATTTTGCCCAGGCCAGAGGCAGTTGCAGAATTATTTTGCCCAGGCCAGAGGCAGTTGCAGAATTATTTTGCCCAGGCCAGAGGCAGTTGCAGAATTATTTTGCCCAGGCCAGAGGCAGTTGCAGAATTATTTTGCCCAGGACAGAGGCAGTTGCAGAATTATTTTGCCCAGGCCAGAGGCAGTTGCAGAATTATTTTGCCCAGGCCAGAGGCAGTTGCAGAATTATTTTGCCCAGGCCAGAGGCAGTTGCAGAATTATTTTGCCCAGGACAGAGGCAGTTGCAGAATTATTTTGCCCAGGACAGAGGCAGTTGCAGAATTATTTTGCCCAGGACAGAGGCAGTTGCAGAATTATTTTGCCCAGGACAGAGGCAGTTGCAGAATTATTTTGCCCAGGACAGAGGCAGTTGCAGAATTATTTTGCCCAGGACAGAGGCAGTTGCAGAATTATTTTGCCCAGGACAGATGCCGACACCTCAAAGGGCTAGTTAATATTTACAAACAGAACAGAATGCAAATGCGGCCATTCAAATGTATGGTTACAGACACAAACTTATTTTGCTCAGGACAGATGCAGACACTGAATTATTTTGCCTAGGACAGATGCAGAATTATTTTCCCCAGGACAGATGCAGATGCTGAAAAATGTTATCCAGGACAGATGCAGAAGCAGAATTATTTTAGCCAGTAATTATTTTAGATAGAACTGGCACTTATGGGTGAGGGATTGTGATGTGCGTGTCTGAAGATCCAGCACTGTCCTTCAAATCTTTAGGAGTAGACGCTACCCATGCTGGTTCGGTCAGGCAAGACAAGCCTGACATGCCAAAAGTTTTGCACAAGACAAGAAGATTGTGCACAGTATGTGTCTTCTCACAAAGATTTCAAGCACACTGCTATGTCTTCAGACTCACCGATCATGAGTGCCAGTTCTATGCATTGCTTTTTTAGTGATTTCTGTTGATTTGGCAAATTTTGTAACTTTCAAGTGGGGAAAGTATATTGGTGAAAGACCTATAATATAAGAACATATAAAAAAAATATATAATATATATAACATATTTTAAACACACTGGGTGGATAGTAGTTGTGGCTTGATGGTGAAATGGGTGGAGTTGAGGTCTGCTTTAATTTTTATTCTAGGAAAGCAAACCACTGATGGCCTGTATACCTATGCGCTAATTTTTGCATAGGAATCAGTCGAATCTGTATTCCAGTTTTACGATTATACAAGTCAGGGCAACATCCTTATGTTTTGAATAATTCATGACATCAGCAAAAAAGCAATCTGTCATTTCAGGCATAATGTATATTTAAAAGAAATGTTGAAAGAATTTCAGTTGGCAAACAGAATCAAAAGCTTCATATTTTTTTCCCTTCTCCACTTCTACTTGGCGGATCATACTGGCACATTTCAGGCATATCTTCCCCAGCTAAATTATTTAGAATAAATCACAGCACACAAAGTTCTGTTTGCTTCCAGCAAAAATTAATGTTGTGAGCCATGGGTCTTTATGCAAAATAATGAGGTGTCATGCTGTTTTCTCTCAACAAGAAATCCTATTTATGGTCTTTCTTAGAAAGCTTTCAGTTGGTTCTTGAGCTTGCCTCTGTGGGCTCGGGAAGAAAGCAAGAGCTCAGCATGTGCCAGTTCAATATTCCAAATCCAGCCTGTATGCCTGCTTTAATCCCGGTAGTGTCTTTGGGCATTGCCAGGATTACAGCAGGCACAGAATTGGAACATAGCTTTTGGCAGCAAATGCAATAGATTTTTCAACTTGAACAAGGAAAGTTGTCCCGTAAGTGGTTACTGTCCACCATTTTTTAAAATGGTTTAAAGATGCAGCATCACTGTGAGATCTAATGATGTAATGACGTGTGTAAATAGGTCAGAACGGGTGGGGGTTGAGCAGGAGCAGATCTGGTCAAGTCCAGTGCTTGGGTTAAGCTTAGAAGATCACTCTAAATAAAATCATGCCTTTATAGTTATATACGAAAATAGTTATTCGTATATAGTGAAAATGCTGCTTAAAAACAAATACACAACGATGTATACTTGGAAAATAAGTGTATATTCTGATGTTGTAGAAGTTGGTGGTGACGTCACTCGGGAGCAAACCAAATGGAGTGCAGGGGAGAACTGCAGTAAGAGGCTCAGCATACTGGAGGGAGGATGGGTAGAGATGAGGGAGTTGCAGAGTAAGTGGGCAGAGTTAGAGTCCGTCCGTGTGATGTTGCCCTGTTACATAGCGGGAGGAAAACCGCGTGCTTTCAGAGCGACAGCAATTGAAATGGAAGGGCACAGAGGTTGAGTCTGCCCATGCAATGTTGCCTTGTGAGAGGAGAGAGACCCCGTAGGTAAAAGTTGTTCTCAGTATTTATAGAAAGAGAGACTCTAGGAAGCTCGATTCACGTTCACAAGCATGCCGTGATTCAAGCAGCCAATATAGCTCAGTTGGTAAAGTTTTGATTTGAAATCAGAAGGTTGAGGGTTTAATCCTACTTCCTACTATTTCATTTTTTTATTTGCCCTTTTTTCCAAAATTGTATTTCTCTGTTTTCATCCTGTTTTTGTTGCTTTCCACATTCATTATTTTGACAGTTTTTCTCATGCATCTCTGCTGCTGTCTGAAATATCTTGGTTTCCCATTTTCTCTGTCTTCATGTAATGCCTTTTTTCACCCATACATTTAATACTCAGTCCATTATGTATGTAAAATTGCAAGTACCATTTTAATCTATGCTCCCATCAAAAATTTGCAATAGTGCTCCTTTACGGTTTAAATAATTCTTATTCAATTTTGTTGTACTTTAATGTGTTTAGCATAACAATTGAATTTAAGGGTTAGGTTAGGCATTTTGGTAAGTATTGGCTAATATTTTAGCCAATCAGAGGAAATATTTCTTGGGCTGTAGCGGAGGGAAGCCCTCTTGGGCTGTAGCGGAGGGAAGCCCTCTTGGGCTGTAGCGGAGGGAAGCCCTCTTGGGCTGTAGCGGAGGGAAGCCCTCTTGGGCTGTAGCGGAGGGAAGCCCTCTTGGGCTGTAGCGGAGGGAAGCCCTCTTGGGCTGTAGCGGAGGGAAGCCCTCTTGGGCTGTAGCGGAGGGAAGCCCTCTTGGGCTGTAGCGGAGGGAAGCCCTCTTGGGCTGTAGCGGAGGGAAGCCCTCTTGGGCTCCCCCCCCCCCAGAGGAAAGCCCTCTTGGGCTCCCCCCCCCAGAGGAAAGCCCTCTTGGGTTCCCCCCCCCAGAGGAAAGCCCTCTTGGGTCCCCCCCCCCCCCCCCCGAGGAAAGCCCTCTTGGGTCCCCCCCCCCCCCGAGGAAAGCCCTCTTGGGTCCCCCCCCCCCCCCCCCCCCGAGGAAAGCCCTCTTGGGTCCCTCCCCCCGAGGAAAGCCCTCTTGGGTCCCCCCCCCCCCCGAGGAAAGCCCTCTTGGGCTCCCCCTTTCAGCAATGCGCAAAGGTACCTACTACTACTTTTATTATCAATTTCAGTTTTGTTGCCAGTTATTCATTAATGGTGTGATTGAGGCATGCGTTTTTAAAACCCTATATGGTCATAAGCCATACTGTGAATGAGACCTACAAATTCAGCCTGAGCAAGAAAATTTCTAGTATCCATCAGCCTGAAGTATAAGCTAACATATTAGCAGAAACGGTTGCCTCATCTGACATTGTCTTATGTGATGGTAAATTGATTAATGGTACATCAGTACCTCAACATGATGGAATGACTTTATACTGTCAGGTATAATGCAATTCAATCTCACGCTTGAGTGAGTTTAATCATAACTGAAGCCTTCATGTAGAATTAATCTATCATAAACTTCTTGGGGTAGACTTTTCCTGGAAACTTTGCAGTGGTCTGAATTCTGCAGTTTCCTTTTTACAAATGCATTTTGTTTTTGATGGTAACCTATAACTAATAAATGAGAGCAAATCACGTTTGAGATTTCTTTAAATAAAATGTATGATCCGATATATCTATAGTACATCTATTTATAGTATGATCATGCATCCATGCGTTGAGCCTAAAATGAGTTTACAGCCAATATATCTAATTCTAAGTATACTCTCGCTGATGCAGTCCCCCAAAGGGAAAGCAAATCCAGCTCTGGAGCAAGTTAGGGTAAAGCAGACCAACGGTCAAGCTTTAAAGCCAATATCTAGTCATATAGAGATGGCGAGAGGAGGTAGGTTGGGTTAGTTTAACCTGTGAACCAAGACCCTTCAACAGTGTTGTCAGGGACAGTATATGTCCGCTTTAAATTCGACCCCCCCCCCGGGGGCATACCAAATCAGAAAAACTCACTGCTAAAAACTTAAGCAAAATTCACCTTTGCTCTGGCTCCCTCGCTGATGAAAACATTGGTGGCCGCATTCCCAGCATCTCTGGGCTGAGGCATTCACATATGCTGGAGACTGGAGTGCACCCATCTAGGGATGTGGCCGCCTTCGATCCCTATTGATGAGGGTTAATTTTCACAGCAATCTGCTCTGAGAGAGCCCACGCATGTGCCATCGGACTGGAGAAAGGCTTTTATGGGCAATCTTGGGGGTTTCACACAGTGGGACATGCCAGGTTGTTATTCCCCGGGGATAGGAACAAAATCCTGAGTTCTGTTCCGCTTTAAAACACAATGACATTGTGTAGATCTCCCAGATCTCTGGTAGTGCCAGACAAAAGTTTGATGTTTAACTTTGCTTTATGATGTGATGCACATTTCCTGTGCACGCCACAAACTTTATAACTGCTTATATCAGATGTCCTCTATACTTGTCTGATATGTTGTCAGACAAACACACATACTGTATATTATTGTCTTGGAACACGTGTGTGTGTGTGTGTGTGTGTGTTTGTTTGTCATGCTTAGCCTACAATATGATTAATAAACTAGGTTTTAGAACTCTTCAGAAAATCTTTTGCCGGCTTCTAGTAGAGTTTTTTAAAGTCTGGGATGATATGTGGTGCTCAGCAGATTGGGATGTACTGCTTGTGACTGTAATACTTTTATAGAAATTGGGACACACATACCCCTCGATTCAAAGAGCAAAAGTTAATTGATTTCGGATCGAGAATCGTAAGTTTGGGTGGGTGTTAGTCATTTTTTCCTGTTTTTTTGGCCATTTCCGGCACGTGCCTACGTACGAATGCGTATATGCTCTTACGATCATCGGAAGTTCGTTCCTAAATTTTAGGATCAAAACGTAAAACTTAGGATAATCGGATGTGTTTAGGTGTGATTCAGAGAACAGTTTTCAATCCTCTAAATACGTTTTAAAAGAAAGCCACTGCCGACACCTTTTAGCAGTCGGATTGCTGTTCTTGAACAGGTTTTTTGGCTATGTGGAGGAGTCTGCGCGTCTTGAGCTCCAATGAACTGCATGTATCAGCATGGCCGAGGCCATAAATTGTATGGCAATGCATACCTGATTCATGTATGCCTTATAAAAGCATTTTAATGTGGACCTTAATTAGTCCTTTGCATGTAAACCTTTATTTTGCAATATATTTGCGTTAATTAAAGAAACTTATGTCCTTTGTTATTTATTTTTAAATTGATGTACTAGAATAATATTTTTAGATTGCATTTATTGGTGTAGTTGTTTACCTTTGCTTTGTTTAATTATTTAAGCACATCTTTGGTCAGATGCATCACACTTACTGAGGAGAGGAGAGCGGGATAAAGTGCAGGATGTGGGTTACTGCTGTATTTTGCACAGACACAGCAGAGCTGGGGGCACGGAAAGGTCAGAAATCAAAGAATGCAGAGCAACACAGTCACAAGGCCCTTTCTGTTTGCAGGCTGCCCGAGAATACCTGAGCCGCCATCTTGGCTGTTTCTAGGCTCATAACATGCTGAAGTTGCTGGGTGATTTTTAATTTTTGAGAGCAAATCTGTATGTAGAGGGTGTGGGTAACCACACCCAAAATTTTAAGTTGTACCATTTGAAGCCAAAATATTAAAATTAAATCCACAAGTAATAAATGCAAGTTAACTTAAAATTAAACAAAGTAAGATTTACTTATGCAAATGCATTCATTAATGGTTGGTTACTACAAAATGAATGAAATAAAGAAAAATAAAAGACCAAATATTTAGAATGCACTTTAATGAGGTAAGTTTGTAGTGCGCAGCCACAAGATCAGAAGGATTTACGTCCAGACAAAAAAGGAAAAAGGGCAAAACCAATGTTGCAACCTGAGAAATGAAACGGAAAATTCAGGATGGAAACTGACATAGGTCTGATTCCCGAACTGCCATACGAACGGACGTACATTTTAGGATAGAAACGTATTTGCTTATAGAATCACTTGCAAGTTCATACGAACGCACGAGCGTACGGGAAAAATAGGATGATCGGCACCAAAATCAAAGCTGTTACATGTTTCTTTGAATCGACCCTATAGTCAAGAGTCTTGAGCTTATTTAAAGTGGACCAACACCCACGGGTGATCAGTCCGGGAATCTATAAGATTCCCGGGCCGATCACCCCCCACCCCGCGGGACATCCGAGATCGGGATGTCCCGCGGGGTGAAACCCCCCCAAACACCCCAAACTCCTTACCTTATCTTCTCTCGCGCTCCTGTAGGCGTGCTCGCGCCCGCGCCGGCCGTCTGCGAATGGCCGGCGGGGGCGCGCGCGCGCCGAAAGTGATGCGAGGGAGGCGGCGGCTGCCGCTTAGACGTTCCTGATCCTCGCTTGTACGTCGGCGCGGGGAGAGGTGAGTTTTTCGGGGAGTTAGGGGGGGTTTCACACAGCGGGGCACCCCGATCGGGGGTGCCCCACCGAAGTGGACCAAGACCCAGGATAGTCAAAATCCTGGGTGTTGGTCCACTTTAAGGGATCTAAATGATAAGAGGGAGTGTTTTTGTTTTGTCCAGCTTTTAATGTTGTTTCTGTTTACCAATTGTCAGTAGCAACATAACATTTTGGGTGTGTATAACATAGAGCCCTTAATTAACTACATATCTGATTGCTCAGCTGTGTCTTCAACAAGACTTCACAGTGCCACCATGAGCCATATGATAATTTTGGCAAGTGTGTTGTAGTATATAGACTTTTGTTCTACAAGCCTCCAATAAACATTTTACAGCATGTGTAAATTATTTTTTAACATGTCATCTCATTCCCTCTTGCCCACAATTACCCTTGTTCTGCTCTTTGTTTTCTGCACCTCTCTAACCTAACCCCCCTCAAAACTTCCTGCCTCAAACCATTTGTTTTCTTGTGCTCTAAAAAAATATTGCCTCAACTGAAATCCCCATTCCCCCAAACCGAGAATTCAGCAGGCTACTTTATTCTGGTTCCGCACGTTCTTCTGCCTCCCTCAGTGCGGCATTGAATTAGACATCAGAATCCACTAGACAGGGGCCTGTGTGGAATCATTGTTGTGGCCTTTTTGGGCAGCCTGGACTGGGACTTTTAAACCTGCATCTTAAAGTGAACCAAAAACCACAGCCCTGAAATCTATAAGATTCCTGGGCCGATTCATTCCCCCCCCCGGTATTCAGATTCACGATGCCCCGCTGTGTGAAACCCCTCAGGTCACCTGGTAAATTCACCTCCCCCACTCCAGTGGTGCATGCACGAGCAATGGCCGCTCCCCGCTATCCTTTTTAGCAAGGTTCTCACCCGCAGCAGACATATTTGAATGGCCGGTGCGGGCATGCTCCCTGTTAGTGGGTGACGGGGGATGCGGCTGCTGGGCTCACGCAGGACCGCTTGCACAGACAACTCCTTAGATGAAGGGGTGGGAGCAGATCCGAGCGTGCTTATTGGACGAGAGCCTGCACATGCGCCGTAGGACCGGGGAAAGGGGCGTTAGATTGGACAACCTGGCGGGTTTCACACAGCACTCCGATGGATGCCCTGGGGATGAAGATAGTAAAAATCCTGGGTTTTGGGCCACTTTAAACGCCAATGCTTCTTTACCATGTTTCTTTTAACTTGCAGTAACCTAGTTGCACCCTTGGCTCTATATTTTACCTATAGTATCCATTATCCAACCTCCCTGCAAATGTGTCTGGAAAGTAGTATTGTAACTTACACTAGACATACTGTGTCTTCAGGTATGTTTTATCACAGGACCATTGTTTCACGATAGGGCTCCTTTACAGATCATGCAAAAGCAGGTTTGCCTGCTTAATTGTGTGAATGTGTGTGCTGCTTTGTGGTGTATAGAGACCTGAGCTGATAAAATATGGTAAGTATTGAGAATCTTGCAAAAAAGAATGAAATGGAGTGAATCTGCATTATCAGTCAATGCGCTCATTCTCCTTCATAGACTTTGCTCAAGGTTAATGTAGGCATCTAAAGCTGTGAGTTAAAACAGTTTTTGTTATGAATCTCTGAGCTGTTTTTTAGTGTACTGCAATTTAAACAGCTGTTCATGCTTTAAAGTGACTGTTTTTCATGCTTTGTAATAAAACCACAATTCCAGAACAATTATGAAATAAAAAAAAATTCTGAAAAAATACTAAGTCATGTCAATATTAAAAAGTAGCTTTTTGTTGCCATAAAAATGGCACTAAGAAAATGGTAGTTGCTGGGTATAATAAAGCTCTAATGAAATAACCAGGTGGGACTTGTGGCTAAATGCTCGCTCAGAGGATTAACAGGACTATGGTAACATTGTAAAGGAGGTAAATGGAACACGCATACAAGTGTAATTCCACTTTCAACTGCATTTTAAAAAGTTTTCATTATTGCGTACCAAAGTGATGTCCTCAAGGCGCTGAGCTTATCTGTTAATTTTATTCTTTGTTTGCAACTCCCTGTTATAAAAGAAAACAATTTTTTCTAGCAGCAATATGTTTGTTAGCAACGTACAGTATGTGTTTGGTGTACCTGGCAGATACTTCCTGACTCTGGCTTGCTAATCATCTGATTGGCTAAGGCAGGTACAGGTTTAAATCCCTCTGCTCTAATTCAACCTCTTCAGATGGGGGATCACAATCTTTTGTGTTCCAGTAGTTAAAGGGTCACTGGCAGCATTCTCGGCTTACTTCGGCTTGATTTTGCCAAAGCTGGCAATGCACTCCCCTGTTACAGTGGAAGAATTCTGAGATTTGTAGACTGAAACTATACTAATGGTTTTATTTAAGGCCAGGAAAGCTGTCCCCATTTTAGCAGCACAGACATACAGGAATACACGGAACTTGGAAACCGCATGCTGATAAGTATATAACAGGTATGGGGAAACAGAAGAGGGTAGATTTCCTTGGCTTGTAGGTCAGCTTTAGTAAGCAGAACCTAGGTGACAGACAGTCCTCCTATTTATTTAACTCCAGAGATGATTACTTTTACTTAATATTACTTTAAGGGTAAGAATGCGTAGTTTGAAAAGGTGAATCCCACTCCAAAGGCCTCAAGATCCATAAGGGGCACTCTCACCCTTAGTTGCACTTGCTTTGGTCTGGGAGGCTGTGACATTGGGTTACAAGACTTTGCCTGTAATTACTTGGATCATTTCTTCCTTTGCAAACGTCTGTGGTCCCATGATGTCAGGTGATGTGATGGTGACATCTATCATTTGGCAGGAGTATGGCCCTAGTTTGTATTCCAAATACTCTAAATGGATGGATTAGCTTGAATGTTCCTATACCTGAAGCATCTGAACCCATTACCTACATATACCCACTACGTCGCTGTTTGGTTCCCCTGACTGTGGGAAATTTGTGGCCATTTATTCATCAGAATACACCCTAGGGGGGATCAGTCTTCCCTGATCTATTCTTTTGATGGAATGGCAAAGGAGGCAAGGAAGAACCTAGACTGTTCCAGCAAGGTCCTAGGCCTGTGATCACTTGCTCTTATCTGACCTCAGTCAATCAGGGGTTGGTTTAAGTGCTGAAAGTGCACCTATATTCAGAGGGAAGTATATGTAGTCACCTTCCATCCCCAACCCAGTGCCCCAAAACAGCCTGTTTTCCTTTTTTCACCTCAGCCTTTGCTTAATATTCATGACCTGGATGCCATATTGCTCCCTGGCTAAGCAGCCCCACCCCCAGTGATGATGCAATCGGAGTACACACAACTCATTTGCATAGTGCAGGCCATTCACCATAATACTATTTCCTGTTGTTTTTCCCCAGTGTTTTTATGGATATTGGGGCAAAAGCCGGGTAAAAAAAAGGAAACACAGGCTGTTTTGGAGCACTGGGCTGGGGATGGAAGGTGACCACATAAACCTCCTTTCTGAGTATAGGTGCACTTTAAGGATTAACTCAAGAGTATTGGGTTTTATGCACCATTGCAGGGGTGTGTGTGGATCTTTGAATAAGCTATTTTTTGTAAACATGTGTGGACTGTTTAACCCCTGCAGGTGGTGGAAACCTTTGTGTACTTGAGTAAGCATTTGCATCTGTTCCTCTTTCCCATTTGGTCCCTTGGAATATGTTTTGTTCCTTATTTATACAAAGGTGGAGGAGCTTTTTTGGGAGTAACCTAGTACTTTGAGGCTCTAGTTTTACGCTTGACTGTTATCAATATTCTAAGCATACAGTACGTCCTGCTCCAATATAATACTTACACGTGGGTAATCCTCCGCCAAAGGGCGCTGTTCACTGCAGACATGCAAAAACAGGCTCCTCCCGGCCCTTCATATACCCAGGGACCTCCCACAAATCCCCAGATTTCTCTGCAGTGCTGACTGCGAAGACATGAAGTATCACTCTCTCGCAGGTGAGCGGGGCTTTTACAGCCTGCGGCCCTGCAGCACTATTACCACCCGTCCTCTTCGATAAGATGTGCCTCCCAGCCTGGGCTGCACTGGTCGGGTGAAGGTAGGCAGCACCTCGTGTGCTCACGGAGCTACGCTCCACCGCAATCCCCCACCATAGGGTAGGCGGTTTAGGCCAATGGTGAACCTCCATTAGATGCCCATCCCGCATTATTGCCCGTGCCCCTCATGGCGATGAACCCTGGGTGCAAGTCCGCTTCTCCCTCGCTTCCTCCCGTAGCTCGGGGGGAAAAGAAAGGGGGGGGGGGGTATGTGTGTGGCGGTCCCAGCGTAATGTTAACACGTTTATGGCCGTTGACCTTTTATTTAAACTTGGGTGTCAGTGCCGCGCTCCTTGCCCCACATAAACCTTGTCTGGTTGTGCATGTGCGTGTCCTTTTCGTTACATGAAGTGTGCGGCCCGGGCGGCAGCATCATTCTCTAGTTTGAGAGCAATCTCCTCAATTACACTCTGTATGTGTGTCCTATCCACTACTGTCATTGACGTTGTGCTGGAGGCGAGGACTTGGCATGACGCGCCCCGCATCACGGCCAGATCAGGCCCGCCCCTCGAGGTTCGCTTGGCGCCATTTTGACGGTCTTTGCGCGCGTGGTTGCGATCCGCCTCCTCCCTTGGTCATGTAAGTGCCCTCCCGGGGTTTTTTTTGTTCCTATGACTTTTTATTCAGCTGCGCATGGCACTGACACCCCCCTCTTATCCCCTTTATGTCTTTCAGACGCCAAGATTTCGGTGGCTTCTCCCGGCCTGACATATATTATAGCGGGTACACATTAAAAATTCTCCAACATTCCTAGCGGGTCTTGGGGCATCCAGGGTGGCCTATTGTGTAAATCCCTGCGGGCATACTGCTCAGATAATCACCATATGGAGGAATCTCAGAATTATGTACCCGGGGTCCCTTGGGGACAAGACCGGCTGTGTACAGTGTGTGGTCAGCCCCATGAGGATGCTGACAGAGCACGGGTCTGCGGACCGTGTGCTGAACAGGCACTGAACCTGCAATCAGGTTTGCCAGTGACTGCACCTCACTTCAATACACCTGTCTCCCCGGACCTAAATCTCACTCCTGATGAGTCTCACTCGAGCGGGGATGACCAGCAAGTCGTGCCGCGCAGGCTGCCTACGGCTGAGCAGGTGCTGTCTAGTCTGGCGGAGCGCTTGGGCCCTGGAAAGAAGCGGTCCCTGACGCCTCCCGGTTCTCCGGTTCCTATTGATACTGATGAATCTGCTGCTATGCAGGACCTTGATCCTTCTGGTGAAGGTGAGTTATTCTCCGATTTGGGCTCCTCGGATGAGATGCCCTGGAGCCATGATGATTCTGGGCCTGGTTCTTGGGGCCTGTGTGACAAAGATGAACTACTTATTAAGATCTTTGAGGTTTTGTCAATCTCCCCTCCTGGAGAGGCTCCCAAGCCTAAGAAGGAGAGTTTCCACACAGCGCCGCCGCGCTTGGAATTCCTGGAACAGGAGCATTTCCAGAATCTTATATCCAAAGAATGGGAATCGCCTTGTAAACTTAAAGGGGTCCCAGGGGTCTGGGATTGGAAGTACCCCTTCCCTCCTGATGTGGTTAACTTTTGGTCAGCACCTCCTGTGGTGGATGCACCGATTATAGGGGTTACTAACCCCTTCGGGATGCTGAGGACCGGCGTATTGACAGACTGGCTTCCCACGCCTTTTCGTGTGCAGGGACGGCTCTGCGCCCGGTCTGTGGCGTGGCCGCCAGGACTCTCATTAGAAAACTACTTGATCACCGACCTGAGGACCTCCCCTGGGGGGTCTTTAATGCGCTCTCAGATTGTGATGTGTTTGTGAGGTTTACACCATGACACCATTAAGATGTGTGCTATGACCTCTGCCCTTGTGGTAGCTATTCGCCGCCTGGTCTGGCTGCGACAGTGGGGTGCTGACGAGGATACGAAAAAGGCTCTCAATGGCCTTCCCTTCAGAGGACGGCGTCTATTTGGGGCCCGTTTGGACCTTTTTGGAAAAAAGGGTAAGGCACCCCTACGCAGAAGGCCGTCTAGGCCTCCTCAGGGCAGGGACACCCCTCCCCCTCCCTACGTTAGTGTCAAACACAAACCTGAGGTGTGCTTCCAACTTTTCGGAGTGGATTTGCACCACGGGGTGGGCAGGCAACACCCTGGGCCTTCTGGCAGGGCTAAGTCCAAATCTGCCAAGACTTCCCAAGCATGAAGGGACGCCCTCGCCCTTCTGCCACAGCACCTGACTCCTATCTGGGAGCGTATCTTCTCCTTCTGGTGGTTCCAGGAGGTAGTTCCCCTGGACACAGGATATAATTTGCTGGGCGGTCCCTCTGAGGTTGTCAGGGCGCTTCTAGCCTCTGTTTTTTCCCCTCAGGAGTTGGTGCAGGCCGTACTCTGCCTCTATGTTAACCTTTCTCTTTCCCTCAAATTGATGAGGCGGTCTGGGCCATACTGGCCTATGGTAGGCTTTGCAATTCTACACTCACAGGTAGCCCCTGTATGATGTCTCTGTCTTGGGACACAGGCGCCCCGTGCAAGGGGGGCTTCCGGCCTCCTGTGGAGTTCTAGATCCTTTTAGTTCCCCCTGTGTCTTCTGGACACCAAGACCTTTACTAGTCAGTGTTGAAGGACCAACCCTGCGGATTCGGGCCTTATTTTTGGCCTCTCTTCTGCTCCCAAGCTACTCGCCAAGGTGTGGATGGGGGTTATGTTTCTGACATGCTGGTGGGGCGTCCGCACTAGGACCTACCGGATCGTCCTTCCTTACTTCCCAATCTCTACGTCAGGCCGCATAGGTTAGTCGGCCGGCGGCGTCCCCTGGGAGTTACTGGATGGGTGCTCAGTCACCTCAATCCCTCATGGTCCCTTATCCGCTCTCTCTATTCCTTGGATTCGGTTCAGGCTTGAGCCTTCTTCCTTGGCAACAAGTGGACTCCTGGTTACGGGGGCTCTGTCCCTCTTCGCTGACATCTTACTTTCACCAGGCAGGATTGCAGCTGGTGGGCCCGTTGGTGGCGTATCAGATGATGTCCCTTATATACAGAGCCTTCGGGCTCTTCGACACAGTAGGTTATTGATCCTAGATGGGGTTCCAGCACCCCGGGAGCTAGGTCTGTGCTCATTCCCCTTTGGTACAGTGGTTCCTCTTGAGCTGGTTATATTCAAGGACCCTGTCAGGGGGCACCCCCTTCCTTGTTTGCATCTTCCTGTGAATGGTCACCTTGGGTACCAAGTCTCGCAGGTTGGCGCGGGGGGGGGGGGGGATTTCTTCCAAAACCCTCCGTGGTTCCTAGGTAGGGTCTCTTAGAGTGTCCATCTTACCTACTGGCGTGTTAAAACATTGAGCCTTTAGTTGTCTCTATATTGCTGGACTTCTCCTCTTCAGGGCCTGTCTATTTGGGGACTCTTGGCCTGTTGGAAGACAATGGCCTGTTTTATTATTGGTCTGGAGCTTGAAGCAGGATGATTCTCCTGGAAGGCTCCTGTTCCTGATCTGGGTGGGGGTCTACGTCCCCTGCTCCTCAGTGGTATTCGCTCCAATGGATGTCTTTCAGTGGCAGGTTGTGCTATCCTGGTGTCCCTCTGAGAGCCAACTAGGGTGGCTCTGTTGGGTCTCGCTAATATCATAGGGGCTCTGCCCTTGTTTTCACTGCCCCAGAATATTCTGACTCTGGTCATGGGGGCTTAGAAATTTATGTATAAACTTTCTATTTTATATGTCTTCTCTTCATTCACCCTGCTATGTGGGGTTCTGCGCACGGTCGTGCTGATAAAGAGACCCGTGAGATTGATGGCTCCTGGGTGGCCTAGTGAACTGTGGTTCGCAGATGCTCCTGCTGAGGTCAGCGGACCTGTACGCTCTCTCAGGAGTGCGGTTCTGCCCTTGTCAGGCTCCTTATGTCGTCCCAATCTACAGACTCTTGACTGAGGGCTTGACAGGTGTTTCATTCACCCCTTTGGAGACGGGTTTATCTTCTGGGTGACTTGGTCTTTGGGGGGCTAGGAGCAAGCTTCTTTGGCTTCTTCTTCCTCCGTCTATTTTGGGGTATGGTGTACCCTTATTGATTGGCATGAGTCTTGGTTCTCGGTTCTCGGTTCCCAGGGTTCTAGAGTTATTACAGCGTAGGTTGGGGTTGGCTCCCCATCTAGGTACTCTGAAGGTTCAGGTTCTGTCCTGTCTGCCTTCCTGTAGAAGTCTGGTTCAGTCTTCATTGTTAGGAGTTCTCTTGGGGATTGCTCAGGGGCATCTCCCAAGTAGTTCTATGGTCCCTGTTGGGATCAATTTTCATTCTGTTTGCCCTGCGGATTGTTCCCTTGGGACTTATTCTGGATGCTGTCTGAGCTGTTTTTGTAGTTCAAGTCGCCCTTCCGGGGGCTGTTGCTTCAGTCAGTGCCTGAGAAGGTGGCTCTGATTACTTAGTCCTCGTTCATTATATATGTATATATACACACCATGATGTGGTGGTATTCCGCCTTACGCCGGACCCTTTTGTCCAAGGTGGTGTTTTATGATCATTCTTTATGTCCCTTTAGTCTGCCTATGGGCCTTCTTAGTAATGCTGAAGTAAGAGGTCTACATTCCCTCAACAGGTCTCAACATTGGTTGTTTCTTGTCTCTTAGGGGGACTGATGCCCTTTGGGGTCTGCGGGCGCCTCCATAGGTGTGCGCTTGATCTCGTTTGCTTCCAGGGCCCATGCACCCTTTGGACTGATCTTATTTGGATGGTTTGCCTTCCTGGTCCTGTGTAAAGGTTTCGACTTCTTGCTGATCCTTGTTAGTGAAGGGGTCAGTATCCCCGCCTGTCTTGCGGGAGACCAGTTTTCAATTCCCCGTTGGGGAGAGTTCTAAGTTTTACCGAGGCTTCTGTTGCTTTTGGGCTGGTTATGCCGTTTCACTGGCCTATTCGTTTAAGGGGGAAGAATCTCCCTCTCTTTTTATTCTGTTCTACTGGTGTTTGGGTACCTTTGGCCCTTCAGCACCAGGTTTCCTGTTAAACAGGTTTGCTAGACCGCTGTTTGTTTTCTGTCATACCTTTTCAAAGGTTTTGTTATGAGATTGACGTTAGAGCCTTTGCTCATGTCGTACTTGGTAGCAAGGTTTGCAGGTGACAGTGCCTTTACTGTCTGCTGTGCCTTTTTTGTTGGGGATCCCACCCTACTTTATGGACACTGCTATTGGATGTTCCACGTGTAAGTATTATATTGGAGCAGGACGTACTGTATGCTTAGAATAATACAATTCTGTGAAATACTCACCTGTAGAATTGGTATTATACGCATACAGTACGTCCTGCTCCACCCCACCCTGGTTTTACATTTTCTGGATCCCCTGTATGGTGATTGTTATCATTGCTATTGTTACCAGTTTGGTGGTTGGTTTCTCCCGGCTTCTTTTCTCACTGCTTTTCAATACTGGGGATTTGTGGGAGGTCCCTGGGTATATGAAGGGCCGGGAGGAGCCTGTTTTTGCATGTCTGCAGTGAACAGCGCCCTCTGGCGGAGGATTACCCACGTGTAAGTATTATATTGGAGCAGGACGTACTGTATGCGTATAATACCAATTCTACAGGTGAGTATTTCACAGAATTGTATTTTTGGGCACCATATTCCAGTGGGTAATGGCATGGTTGGCAGGATGTTTCTGTGGTTGTTCATCCTTTCTTGGTTACCTACCTGTCTCCTAGTCGGAGACATTGGTTAGTGCAAAAGGAGGAAACTCCCTTGGAGTGTCCCAGCTTCTTTTTCTCAGCAGACAAGTAGGTGGTTCCACATCTGTCTCTTGCCAAGCATGTTCTTACCTAGGGTTTAGGTTACACTCTTAATTCTGAAAAGGTATTTTCCTATTGCATGGCACGGCCTGCTTCAAGAAGTCCTTACATATGGGGTATTCCGCCACAAGGTGGCGCAGTGTACCGCAGAAGAGTTGTGGCTCCTCCCGGTACCATATAAAAACAGGATCACCAATAGAACTCTCCAGTGTTTCTTCTGCAGTGTTTCTGCGAAGATAGAAGATGGCTCTTTATATTGCGCAGGTGAAGGGGCAACCAAGCCTGCGGCCCTGCATGTCTATTTCCACCCGTTTCTGGACCCTCTGTGCCTCCCAGCCTTGGCTGACGGATCGGGTGAAGGTAGAGGAGCACTAGTGTCAGGTGCTCTGCTCCAGACCGCAGACCCTGTACCACAAAGGGTAGCCGGCCATAGGCTTTATGGTGAGCCTACTGAGGGATGCGGAGTTCCTCTCCTAGCTTCTGAGGGGGTGAGTGTTTTGGGAACTGTGTGCCTTGTTTCTCTGGTGTCTGGGGTCCCCCCCCCCGTCCCTGGCCTGGCTCTCGCCGCTGCCTGCTCACTCTCCTCCCCCCCTCTCACCGAAGTGTGTTTGGGGGGGGGGGCGGGTGTTAGCGGCGAGTGTTTTTAACTGTGTTTTTTGCTGTCGTTGACGATTTGTACTCCGCTCGCGGCGCTATAACCTGAGTGCGTTTGTTGCATTGTGATGGCGTGGGCGGGGCCCGCCCCTTGAGGTTCTTCTGCCGGTGCCATCTTGAGTCTGCTGTGCATCCGGGGCCCCTCTTCCTCCCAGGGCTGCGGCGGTGATCTTCCTGTGTCGCTTCCTCCTGTGGCCTGGCGGCTTGGTGATCCTTCGGTCTACTTGATCCGTGAGTCCCCTTTGGGGGTTTTGTTTCCTTGGGGCATGGGCTGCGGGATGTTTATGTGCTTTTTACTTATGTCTTTCAGGCGGGACAACTGGGGGTTGTGGTTTCTCCCGGTTCTGCTCCTTACCCCCCCTCATCTCCCCCTTACTGACTCTGGGGGCATCCCGGGTGGCTTTTTTATTTTTTATTAGCCCTTACCCTGTGCTGGCCTATTGCACCTGTGTTAATCACCATATGGAGGCTTCTGGGGATAGCGTGCTCGGAGGTCCTTCAGGGCAATCCTGGCTGTGTGCCATGTGTGGGGTATCCCCTTTGAGTAACAGTGCCGCGGTGTGCGTGCCATGCGCCCAAGGTATCATTGCGGCCCAGGCTGGGCTGCCCACTTCCCTTCCCAGTTCTGCGCCCCCTTCGGCATCGCCTACCCCCCGCGCCTGCATTTAGCCCCCAGTGAGAGGGATACTAGCAGGGGGTCACAATCTGATCTGGCACTTTGTGTGGCCAGCATTGAAAGGCAGCTTGCCAGGCCTGTTCCAGGTAAGGCCTCTGGCAAGAAGCGGCACCTCGCTTCCACACCCTACCTATTTCCTGAGGAGGATGAGGGACTTGATGCCTTTGGTGGCCATTACTTCCTAGAGGAGGGGGAGCTTTTCCAGGACTCTGACTCCTCTGGGGACCAACAGGAGGGGTACGACAGTGACCCTGGGTCTGAGTCCGGAGAGGACTCATGGTTCCCTGATGACACTGATAGACTGTTGTCTGACATTTTTGAAATTTTGCACATTTTCCCCCCTGAGGTGGCTAAGAGGAAGCAGGATGAGCTCTTTCGTCCTGATAAACAGCGTCTGGAGTTCGCTGAGCAGGGCCATTTCTCTAATATGGTGCTCAAGGAGTGTGAACGTCCTAATAGATTGCCCGCGGTGCCCAAAGGGTTGGATAAGAGGTATCCCTTCCCTGCTGACCTGGTCAAGCAATGGTCGTGTCCCCCTGAGGTGGACGCTCCCGTTCTAGGGCTGTCCAACACCTCGGTCATGCCTTCCCCTGACACTACTACACTGCGGGACAGCGAGGACCGGTGTATGGATCAGCTGGCCTGCCATACTTTTACATTTGTGGGATCCGGTCTGTGCCGCTGCCATTACAGCTATTGCCCTTAAGAAAAAGCTCAAGCGTCTCACTGATGGCGCTATGGGTGGTAGGAGGAGGGAGGATTATAGGTCCCTCTTGCTTTGCTCTGACTTCGTTGCCTTTGTCCTTACTGCCATGGATGATGCGGTACGGCTGGGTGGTAGGGCCTCTGCCATCTTGGTGGCTATGAGCCGCTCTGTTTGGTTGCGTCAGTGGGCAGCTGACGCTGCTGCTAAGAAGGCTCTCACTGGGCTCCCCTTTTCGGGGCTGCGGCTCTTTGGTGAGCATCTGGATGTTCTAGCCAAGGATGGTAGGCTACCTCAGCGTAGGAAGCAGCCTCGGCCTTTTCGGGGGCCCTCCGCTTCCCTCCCCTCCTTTCGTGCTCCCAGAGGAGGTCGAGGCTCCCTCTTCTCGGGTAGCCGCAGAGATTATTGGGGCCATGGCAGATCCCGTGGTCGTCCCGGTCTCTCATGGGGGTCCAAGCTCAAACCCCTCCCAAGCCCCCTCAGGCATGAGGAGGCGCCCTCACCCATCCGGGTGGACGGCTTCGGTTCTTTGCTCATGTCTGAAGGCTACGTGTCTCAGACCGGTGGATTCAGGTGGTGGTGTCCTCCGGTTACAAGATAGTTTGCAGCCTGGCCGCTCCCAAGATTCCTCAGATCCCGGATGTCTCAAAACCCTCTGTCAGCTCAGGGTTTGCATCTTGCAGTTCAACGTCTGTTGGAGTCAGGAGTCATTTGCCTGGGGCCTTCCCAGGAACGGGGTCAGGGGTTCTACTCTAATCTTTTCACGGTTCCCAAAAAGGACGGGTCTTTGAGGTCCAACCTGGACTTGAAGGGTCTCAACAAGTTTGTCAGGTTCAAGCACTTTCGCATTGGAGACTCTACGCTCGGCAGTCAGTACCCTTCCCTCGGTCGACTTCATGACCACCTCGTAGACATCAAGGATGCCTATCTTCATGTGCCAATCTTTCCGGGTCACCAGAGATTCCTGAGGTTTGCTCTAGAGGATCAGCATTACCAGTTTGTGGTTTTACCGTTCGGTATCACCTCGGCGCCTCGGGTGTTCACCAAGGTGCTGGCGGGCGTGATGGCTCTGCTGTGGAATCAGGGCATTTGCATCCTCCCTTACCTGGACGACATTCTGATTGTGGCTCAGTCTCTTCATCAGGCCGAGAAGGACACTCAGGGGGTCACCTCCACTCTCGGGTCCTTCGGCTGGGTGATCAACTTTCCCAAGTCTTCACTGTCTCTGTCTTTGGTGAGGTCTTTTCTGGGCATGACTCTGGATGCCTCTCAGGTGAAGGTGTTCCTACCTTAGCAGAAAGTGGAGGGCCTTCAGAAGCAGGCACAGACTCTGCTCTTGTGTCCCCATCCCTCCATCTGGCAGGGGATGCAGTTAGTGGCCTGATGGTTTCCTGCTTCGAGGCGGTCCCCTTTGCTCAGTTTCACATGAGACCTCTTCAGTTGCACCTCTTGTCAGTTTGGGATCGGGACCCTGTGTCTCTGGATCAGGAATTTGCTCTGTCCCCACTTGCCAGACGGTCCCTCTCGTGGTGGCTGGACTCAAGGAACCTTCTAGTGGGCATGACCTTTCTGCCTCCGTGCTGGGACACTGTCTCCACAGATGCCGGTCTGACCGTTTGGGGGGGCTTTTGGAAGTCTCTGAAGTTCCAGGGTCGTGGGGCCCCCAGGAGGCCCATGCTCCCATCAATGTCCTGGAACTGAGGGCGATCAGGTTGGTTCTTTCTCAGCTGACCACGCACCTACGGGGTCAGGCTGTTCAGATCCGCTTGGGCAACCAGACAGCGGTTGCCTACATCAATCATCAGGGAGGTACTGGGAGCAAGCGAGCCCTCAAGGAATTGTCCCTGATACTATCTTGGGTTGCATCTCGGCGGTCTACATTCCGGGGGTGGAGAACCAGGAGGCAGACTCCCTGAGCAGGGGGACGTCTCGGCTGGGGGAATGGTCCCTCAGCAACGAGATATTTCACTCCCTGTGTCACCGCTGGGGTCAGCCGGATGTGGACCTGTTTGCGTCCCGCCACAATCACAAGCTTCCCAGGTTTGTCTCCCTGTCACAGGATCCTTTGGCCTTCGCCACGGATGCGCTAGCAATACCTTGGATGGAGTTTCGGCTTCTCTGTGTTCCCTCCCTTTCCTCTGCTGGGCAGGGTGCTGCGCAAGATAGCCCAGGAGGGGGTACCAGCCATCCTGGTGGCCCCCAAAGTGGAGTTTTTTTGGGGATGCCACCCTACCTCACGGACACTGCTGTTGGATGTCACATACATAAGGACTTCTGGAAGACAATTCTGTGAGTACTCACCTGTAGAATTGCTTTTAGTATGCATGGCACGGCCTGCTTCACCCCACCCTTGTTATCGTTATTCTTGGTTGCCTCTTTATGGTGATTGTTCCAAGTTAGTTGGGGTTTGTTACCTTTTTTACATTTATTATCTCCCGGCTTCTTGTATAACTGCTTGTCAATGCTGGAGAGTTCTATTGGTGATCCTGTTTTTTATATAGTACCGGGAGGAGCCACAACTCCACCTTGTGGCGGAATATCCCATACGTAAGGACTTCTTGAAGCAGGCCGTGCCATGCATAGTAAAAGCAATTCTACAGGTGAGTACTCACAGAATTGTCTTATCTACCCCTCCAAAGCCTAATACTTCAGCCTTTTGCTGCTGAGTTCCACATGCCAGGACCATGTGTCCACAAGTGGAAGGTGTTTGGCTCTGTAAGTTTTGAGCTAATATTTGACATTGCAAACTCCGTGGCATTCTGGGTGCCTTGGATGGCACAGAGACTTAAAGAGATGACATGTATAACTCCACCTTCTGCAAAGAGTGATGGGTAAATCTATTTTTCTTCATATTGGGTGCTGTGTAAATACCTTCTGTTCTAGGAAAGCATCTCCTTTCCAAAAAAGTAGGTCACTAGCCTTGTAGCAAAGCAAGCAGTAATACTGTTTTACTGTTAAAATAATATACCAGACCCAGATTAGCCCCCCTGTTTGTACACCCCTGAACATTACTTCGTACCCCCGGTTGAGAAACAGCGTGTTAAATTACATTGTTGGGTAGTCTTTCTAGGTCCTTGGTCCATAATTGGGTAATAAGTCAATATAGTGTTTGACCAACACGGCTGTATCCAAAACTAATTTTACCTTCTGGCAAAGGATTACTATATTGCATAGCATCTATAGAGATGAAACTCTTTATATCCGGATATATTAGTAGTGCTGAAACAGTAATTCATGTGATGACTCTAATCTCAGACTGAACTCATAAAGAATGAAGGACATGGCGAAGCTGGGTAGAAATGTCAGTATGGTAGCCATATCATGGCTGAACCTTTCATGTTAATGACTTTTTATTCCTAGTATGTCACACCCCCCACTTCCCGATATTCATGACACTTGGGAACCCGGCCTGTAGAGGGCAATCTTGCAGAGATGACATGGAAAAAAGGAGCCCCTCCTGGTCCATAAGTACTGGGTTCCTCCCACTATTCCTCAGTCTTTTCATCTCTGCAGTCGGCGAAGCATTCAGAAGATGACTCTCCTTCAAGCTGCAGGTAGTCGGATTTGCTCCCGGCCCTTTTTTTCTCTATTTCTGTCTGAAACTCTTTAAACCTGTTTGGTTATATTGTATGCCTCCCAGCCCTGGCTGTGTGGCTCAGGCAAAGGTAGATACATACACCTTCTGGTGTATACAGAAGTATTACTCCTCCGAGAGACCTAAATGTGGGTAGGCGGCTTCCGGGTTGGTGTTCCCGGCATGGGATGCCCCTGTCCCTTTATAATCCCCTTGTGCCTTATGGGTGCCTTTCTATCCTCTCCCCTTAGTTCTCCTTTAACCCTGCTGGGTAAAAAGGAGGGGGGGAGGGGGGGGCGTTATATGGGCTTATTTGTCACCATGCACAAAAAAAAAAAAGATATATAAAATAAGTCTTTATTTCTTATTTTTATTATGTATGTTTTACAATACTATTTAATAGGAAATGTTTTATATCTCTGTCTAGGCAACATTTTTTGCTTACCTATTTAAGCTGTTTGTTTTCTGGCTGTGTTCAGATTTGAATTTTTCCTCCATTTCTGGCCATGTGATCCTGGAAGTGGGCGGGGCTTAGGCATGCTTTTATTCAGAGAGCACCTGGTGTGCTCTGTTTAACTTCCTGTTTACTGTTTCCTGCTTCCCTGTGGCCTTACCTCATGATGTGAGCTTATTGCATGGGCTGTGAGTACCCTTTTTTCTGTCATTTATTTATATTGTGTGCATTTGGTGACTGTTTTTTTGTTTTCTCTGTAGGTGGAAACTCCTTATTTAAAAAGGGGTTTCTCCTGGTCCTTATATAAAAAAAAAGCCCTTAAGCCTTATTTGGGGGTCCATTTTGTGTTTCAATCCTCCCACTTGGGACTATTTAAAGGGGCATCCAGGGTAGCAATTGCGTAAATCCCATATATACTTGGCGACTAATCAATTATAGTATAATACTAAACACCATATGGAGGCATCCCAGTATAACGGACATGCAATTCCCTCTGCACAGACTCGGCAGTGTTTTGGATATGGAGCATCCCTTGTTGGGGATAACGCAATTCTTTGCGTCCCTTGTGCACAATTAACTATTATGCAGCAAGCTGAGGCCCAGGCTTCAGGGCCTGCGGCTAATGCCTCATCTCCTACTCCACCATGTCTTGTCCTTACCCCCAATGATATTGTCATGGGTGGTGAGTCGCATGCTGATTTATGTGCCAGATTGACTCATCTTGAAAGATTAATGTCTACCTCTGTGCCTAAGAAGGCCTCAGCTAAAAGAAAGCACTTGACTCGTGCCGCTCCAGCAAGTGAGTCAGACAATTGTGAATTGCTTGATTGGTCTGATCCTTCTCAGTTAGAAGAAGGAGAATTATATGAGGAATCAGATGTTTCTGATGAACAGCAATTTGTTGGTACTGAGATTGAGCAGGGTGAAGCAAGTGTTGTGGATACCCCAAAAGCTCTTGCTCAGTTATTTGAGGTTTTGGTTATTACTCCTCCTGAAGTAGTCCCTCCTCAAAAAGGGGAATTCTTTGGAGCCTCTAAACCTTGTTTAGAAATCCCGGATCAAAAGCATTTTTTTGATATTATTCTTAAAGAATGGGAGAAGCCTGCGCGGCTTCCTGGCATTCCCTTGGGCTGGGACAAGAAATATCCCTTCCCAGCTGATACTGTTAAGCGTTGGTCATCACCACCTGTGCCCACCGCTCTGGGCATATGTACACTCACTGCACGGATGGATTAAATGCGGAGGACAAATTCCTATGTGTGCGCAAGCATACAATGGCCACCTATGCATTAATATTTAATTAATTAATACTCCACTACACTTAAAGATGGAGAGGATAAGCGTATTGATCTAATGGCGTGCCACGCTTTTTCCACTGTGGGCTCGGCCTTGCTGCCTGTTGGTGCTTCGGCACTCATGACAGTGGCTATTAGGTCTGTTGTGAGAGACCTAATGAATTACTCAGGGCTTGATCCGGCCTCTGATGAGTACGCCGCTCTTAAGCAATGTGAGATGTTTGCATCTTTTGTACTTTGTCTTAGATGATACTCTGCTCATGTGCAGCAGAACCTCTGCCTTTCGGCGGTCAGTATGGTTGCAGCAGTGGGCAGCTGATATTGTAGCCAAGAAATCGTGTACAGCGCTCCCTTTTGTGGGATTGCGCCTCTTTGGAGAAAAATTGGATTCTGTCACTAAAGGAGGTAAATTGCCTCAGCGTAAAAAACGTCATTCCTTTCGTGGAATGGCCTCTTTTAACCCTTCCTTTTGGGGGTCTAGATCCGGTAGAGGATCGGCCTTTTCAGCCCCTAGTAGCTGCATTCGAGGCAGTCCCGTTTGCCCAGTTTCACATAAGGACGCTTCAGCTCTTCCTCTTGGCAAAGTGGGACAGGTGCCCACTATCATTGAATCAGACTTGTCTGTTGTCTCCCCACGTTTTTCAGTCCCTTCAGTGGTGGTTAATATCGCACAACCTCCAGAAGGGCAAGTCATCTCTGACTCCGCGTTGGGAACTGGTTACCACGGATGCCAGCCTGGTGGGCTGGGGGGGGCTTCTGGAAGAAGCATCAGTTCCAAGGATTGTGGGGGCCTCAGGAGGCTCATTCTCCAATCAATGTATTAGAGCTTCGTGCCATACGTCTTGTTCTACTTCGACTAACCCATTTCTTACAGGGTCTGCCAGTTCAGATTCGGTCAGACAACCGAACAGCTGTTGCATACATCAATCACCAGGGAGGGACTCGCAGTTGGGGTGCCCTCCGGGAAGTGTCTCTGATCCTTCAGTGGGCAGAGATCAATGTTCCCTGCATATCAGCAGTTTACATTCCGGGGATAGAGAATGTGGAGGCAGACTCCCTGAGCAGGGGATGTTCTCGCCAGGGAGAATGGTCTCTCAATCCAAGGGTCTTCCAGTTCCTCTGTCACAAGTGGAGGACTCCACGGTTGGACCTGTTTGCTTCTTGTCACAATCACAAGCTGCCAGCTTTTGTGTCTCTATCCCAGGATCCTCTGGCAGTGGCAGCGGATGCCATGTCTCTAGCCTGGAAGGATCTGGGGTTCCTATATCTGTTTCCCCCATTCTCCATGATCAGCAAGGTGGTGCGCAAGCTAGCACTGGAGGAGGTGCCAGCAATTCTGGTGGCGCCAAGGTGGCCAAGACGTCTGTGGTACGCAGATGTCATAAGGCTGGCAGTGGATCGTGTCCATCTGCCTCTTCTTCCAGATCTCATCACTCAGGGTCAACTTTGTTACCCCAATTTACAAACGCTGGCTTTGACGGCATGGCTGCTGAAGTCTCCATCTTGAAAGAAGAAGGTCTTTCTGATGTGGTTATTCAGACTCTTATTAGAGCTAGGAAGAAGTCTTCCTCTGCCATTTATTACAGGACTTGGAGGTCCTATATTGATTGGTGTGAATCCAGGGCTTTGCCCTGTACAGTATTTTCTATTCCTAGAATTCTGGAATATCTGCAACGAGGTCTGGATATGGGATTACAGATTAGTACTTTGAAAGGGCAAATCTCTGCCTTGGCAATTTTCTTTCATCCTTTTGGTTAAGACCTTTTTCCAAGGAGTCGCGCATGTGCGGCCTCCCAGAAAGCCTTTACTTCCTGTTTGGGATCTTAATTTGGTGCTTTCGGCTATGCAAGCTGCTCCCTTTGAGCCATTGCAGGATATTCCTCTTCCTATTCTTACTCAGAAGGTTGCCTTTTTGGTTGCTATTACTTCTGCCCGCCGAGTTTCTGAACTGGCGGCTTTGTCTATTCAAGCCCCTTATTTTGAGAGGCATCAAGATAAGGTTGTTTTCTGTTTTAAACCGGATTTCCTTCCTAGGGTGGTGTCTGCTTTCCACCTAAATCAGGATATAGTTCTTCCTTCCTTGTGTCCTAAACCTAGTAACGACAAGGAAAGGGTCTTACATTCTTTGAATGTAGTTTGTTGTGTTAAGTATTATTTAGTTACTACCTCGGCCTTTCGCAAGATGGATGCCTTTTTTGTTGTGCCTCCTGGGCCCAAGAAGGGTTTTGCTCCTGCCAAATCTTCCCTTAGTACGTGGATCGTCAGGCCATCATTGGGGCCTATATGGCTAAGGGGAAGGTTCCCCCTTGTCACCGCTCATTCTACTCGTGCTATTGGAGCCTCTTGGGCTTTTCAGCACCAAGCTTCTGTTGAACAAGGCTGCGACTTGGTCTTCTGTGCATACTTTTTCAAGGTTGTACAAGTTTTACAAGGTTGATGTGCGGGCCTCAGCGGTTGCTGTTTTTGGCTGCAAAGTTCTGCAAGCTGCAGTAATTTACGTTATGCATTATTCCTTTGGGATCCTCACCCATTATAGACACTGCTATTGGATGTCCCAAGTGTCATGAATATCGGGAAGTGGGGGATGTGACATACTAGGAATACCATTTTGTGAGATATTCACCTGTAAAATGGTTACGAGTATGTCACACCCCCCACTTCCCCTGCCCTTTTTTGTTTGAGGGATCCTTTATAGGGTGATTATTATTATTATTTCAAATAATTTTACAATTATTGAATATAATTGGCTCTTTTTGCTCTAAGGGATCCTTTATTTGGTATTATTATTTCAAATAATTTTACAATGATTGAATATAATTGGCTCTTTTTGTTGTAAGGAATCCTTTATTTGGTAGTATTATTCTCATATAATTTTACAATTATTGAATATAATTGGCTCTTCCTGGTTCTTCACTGCTGTTTTAAAAGACTGAGGAATAGTGGGAGGAACCCAGTACTTATGGACCAGGAGGGGCTCCTTTTTTCCATGTCATCTCTGCAAGATCGCCCTCTACAGGCCGGGTTCCCAAGTGTCATGAATATCGGGAAGTGGGGGGTGTGACATACTCGTAATACCAATTTTACAGGTGAGTATCTCACAAAATGGTATTTTTACATTTACAAAGTTACAGTATTTGAAATGATGTTGTGGAGAGTGGGTTTTTTTGGACTTCATATTGTATTAACGATCACTCATGCTAATTAGATGCTTGAACTCACAGCCACGGTAAAGTGTTTCTTCACTTCTCTGCCTGCTCATGGTAAGCCCTGTTAATTTTTAAATAATGACTCTGCTGAACTCACAAAACAAATGTAGTGGGGTGACCTTGTTCATTTAAAGCCAGTTGGTAATGTCCGTGTTTTGCTTAAGTGCCTTCCCGCTCTTGCTGTCCATGGGGCTGTCCATTCCCAGGATTTTCGCGTCACGGTCGTGTGGCCCGCCCCTCGAGGAACGTGTGCTGCTGGCTGATCCGCGCCATCTTATCCTCCTGCACACTGCTGTCGTCTCTGCCTGCCTCCTGAGCGGTGTCATGAGTCCCTCTTGATATTGTCTCTTATGCGCTGGGCATGTGCAGTGGGATGCTTATACTTGTTTCACATTGTGTCTTCCAGGTGGGCCCCTTGATATTAAGGGTTGTGGTTCCTCTTGGCCCCCGCCCCCCCCTCTCTCCAAGCCCTCTCCCTAAGCCCTCTCCTTGTAAAGAGGGATCATTTTTTGCGGGCTGGCCAGGTTGGGTCGTTCGTGCCTTGCACCTGTTAACATAAATCAAATCACCATAATGGAGGCTTCTGGAGATAGTGAGCTTGGGACCCCATCTGGGCGGGTGAAGCTCTGTCCCATGTTTGGTGCTAGCCCTCTGGGTGGACTCAGCACAGTTTGTGTCACTTGTGCCAGAAGTGTTATCTTGAAGCATGATCGGGCGGGCTTATCTGCCCCTAGCACTGTCTAAGCAAGGGCCTGGACAGGCGGTATCCCTTTTCCGAGGAGCTGGTCTGGCTATGGTCCCGTCCTCCCGAGGTGGATGCCCCCGTGTCAGGTCTGTCCAACACTACGGTCATGCCTTCACCCGATACTCCTTCCCTACATGATCCAGGTGACAAGCGCATGGATCCGGTTGGTGCTTCTTCACTTGACTCCTCATCTAAGGGGTCGTGCGATTCAGGTTCGCTCGGACAATCAGACAGTCCATAATCAGCCTACATAAATCACCAAGGCGGAACTCTGAGCAAGCGAGTCCTGAAGGAGGTGACCCAGATTCTCACTTGGGCAGAGGAGAATGTTCCCTGCATCTTGGCGGTTTACATTCCTGGGATAGAGAACCAGGAGGCAGACTCCCTGAGCAGGAGTGCCTCACGCCTGGGGAAATGCTCTCTCTGCAACAAGATTTTTCACGCTTTGTGTATCCGCTGGGGTCAGCCGAACGTGGGCCTATTTGCGTCCAGACACAATCACAAGCTCCCGAGGTTCGTCTCCCTGTCGAGAGATCCTCTGGCCTTTGCCACAGACGCTCTGGCGATTCCTTGGACGGAGTTCAGGCTCCTTTCATGCGTTCCTTCCGTTTCCACTCCTGGCCGCGCTTTGTATGAAGCCTCCTTACTTTGAACGGTATAGGGATAAGGTGGTGTTTTGCTTTAAACCTGATTTTTTGCCTAAGGCCATGTCTCTCTTTCACCTTAATGAGGAAGTTGTCTTGCCTTCCTTGTGTCCTGCTCCGACTAACTCTAAGGAAAGGAACCTCCATTGCCTGGATGTGGTCAGAGCCATTAAGTACTACCTGGTTGCGACTGAGTCCTTCAGAAAGTCGGATTGTCTCTTTGTCCTCTCCTAGGGGTCTAGGAATGGCTTGCCTCTGGCCAAGTCCAATCTCAGTAAGTGGATCAGACAGGCGGTGGTGCAAGCATATTCTGGTAAGGGGAAGGAACCCCCTTTTCGTATTACAGCTCATTCTACTAGAGCTATTGGTGCTTCTTGGGCTTTTCAGCACCAGGCCTCTGTTGAACAAGTTTGTAAGGCTGCCACTTGGTCTTCCGTTCATACCTTTACAAAGTTTTACAAGGTTGATGTTAGGGCCTCAGCTGATGCTGTCTTTGGCTGAAAAGTGCTTCAGGCGGTAGTGAAATGAACTACATGCTGTTTCGCACTGGGGATCCCGCCCTAATGGACACTGCTTCTGGATGTTCCAACTGTCATCACTTCTGGGACGACCTGGACTGGATATAGTGAAAAATACAATTCTGTGAAACTCACCTGTAGAATTGTTTTGGCATATATCCAGTCCAGGTCGTCCCACCCCTCCCTTATTCATTATCTCTGGTTGCCTGTTATGGTGATTGCCTTTTTGTATTGGACCGTTGACCTTAGTTTTGATGGAGAGAGTACATGCTGAAGCTATGTGAAGTAACATAGTTGTTTGGCCTCCCGGCTTGTCTCTTTTCCTAGTATACAGCACGTCCTGTTTCACTTATATTCTTTACGCTTGGGATATCCCGCCACAAGGTGGCACAGTGGACTACAGAAAAGACTTGTGGCATCTTCCAGCCCTAAAAAATTCCCAGTTTCCTTCTGCAGTCTGGACTGCGAAGATAGAAGATGGCTCTATATTACACAGGCGAGCGGGGCTTATCAGCCTGCGGCCCTGCAGGACTATTTCCATCCGTTCTGGACCCACTACCTCCCAGCCTCGGCTGCCTGTTTCGGGTGAAGGTAGGACAGGGTCAGGTGCTGGAGGAGCGCTGCTCCAACCGCAATCCCTACAAGGGTAGGCGGTTCAGGCTTATGGTGAGCCTTGTGGGATGCCCCTTCCTGCCCCCCTCCTCCCTAGCTAAGCATGCCTTGGGTGCGCCTACCATTGCTCTTCCCCACCTCGCTCTCTCCCTCTCTCCCTGGGGAGCTCTCGGGGGGGGGGGGGGGGGTTGGTAGGAGGTGTTGTACTTGTATTGTCCGCGCTCACCTCCGCGCCGCTTTTTACGGCTGGCGGCGACATTCTCCTCATGTTTACTGCGCTGTCATTGGCGCTGGGGGGTCACGTGGAGCGCAATTCGTGCTCTTGGGGGGGGGGCGGGTCCCGCGGATGACGCTTTTTGCGTCATACCTCTGCGGCCGCCCCTCAAGGTCCTTGCGGGCGCCATTTTGCTTTGAGTTTTTCTTCTCCTGTCCTGCGGTACTGTGGCGCGCTGCTGGCCTGCCTGGATGTGCGATCGGCTTCTTGGTCCATGAGTCCCCTTTGGGGTTGCATTGTGCTCTTGTCGCCACATTATGGGATGTTGTGTGGTTTTTTTTATGTCTTTCAGGCGGGATAAACGGGACTGTGGTTTCTCCCGGCCCTCTTCCCTTCCTTCTCCCACCTTCCCTAGCGGGGTTTTGGGGCATCCTGGGTGGCTCTTGTTAGCCTTAACCCTATACTGGCCTGTGTGCCCACTCTAATCACCATATGGAGGCTTCTAGGGATAATGTGCTTGGGGTTCCTTCGGGAAAAGCCCAGCTGTGTGCCGCGTGTGGGGTATCCCCTGTGAGTGACGGTGTCGGTATGTGTGCCCTGCGCCCAGAAGGTACTTGCGCTGCAGTCTGGGTTGCCTGCTACGCTGCCCAGCTCTGCGCCCCCTTCTGCATCACCTACCCCCCCCACGCCTGCATTTGACCCCTAGTGAGGGACATGCTAGTGGGGAATCACATTATGACTTTGCCTTGCGGGTGGCCAGCCTGGAAAGGCATATGGCTGGGCCGGTCCCTCGTAAGGCTTCTGGCAAGAAGCGGCATTTAACTCCCGCTGTTTCCCTTTTTCCTGAGGAGGAGGATGAGGGACAGTTTTTTTTTTTTTTTCCCTGGCCTGTACCTGATTCCTCTGAGGAGCAGCAGGAGATTTATGGTGGTACTGGGTCTCCTTTGGGAGAAGACCCATGGTCTCCTGAGGATACTGACAGGCTGTTGGCTCACATTCTTGAAGTACTGTGTATTACACCTCCTGTCCCCGCTAAAAGGCAGCAGGGTGAGCTTTTCCACACTGTTAAACAACACTTGGAGTTCCCTGGGCAGATCCACTTCAATAATTTGGTGCTCAAGGAGTGGGAACGTCCTAGCAGATTGCCCGCGGTGCCCAAGAGTTGGGACAGGAGGTATCCATTTCCTGCTGATGTGGTTAAGCGCTGGTCGTGTCCCCCCAAGGTGGATGCTCCCGTGCTTGGGTTGTCCAATACCTCGGTCATGCATTCCCCTGACACTTCTTCTCTGAGGGATGGTGAGGACCGTTGTGTGTTGATCAGCTGGCCTGTCAGGCATTTGCTTGTGCAGGGACTGCGCTGCGACCTGTGTGCGCTTCTGCCATCATGGCTCTTGCTATTAAAGGGCTACTCAAGTGCCTTCTGGATAATGCCTCGGATGCCAATAGGGGGGAGGAGCATAGATCCCTCCTGCTTTGCTATGAATTTGTGGCATTTATTCTTTCTGCTATGGACGATGCGGTCAGGGTGTGTGGTAGGACTTCTGCCCTTTTGGTGGCTATACGCCGTTCTGTTTGGCTGCGTCAGTGGGCGGCTGACAATGCTACTAAGAAGGCTCTCACTGGCTTCCCCTTTACTGGGCTACGGCTCTTTGGGGAGCATCTGGATCTGTTTGCCAAGGATGGTAGGCTGCCTCAACGCAGGAGGCAGCCGTGGCCCTTTCGGGGGGCTGGTTCTTCCCTCCCCTCCTTCCGTGCTACCAGGTCCGGTCGGGGTGCACCATTTGTGGGGGCACGTAGAGACCCTTGGGGTCGGGGTAGAGGCTGTGGGGTCCCAAGTCCAAATCTTCCCCCAGGCCCCCTCAGGCATCAGGAGGCGCCCACACCCATCTGGGTGGGGGGACGGTTGCGGCTCTTTGCTCACATTTGGAGACTGTGCGTCTGACCGGTGGATTCAGGAGGTGGTGTCCTCCGGGTACAAGACAGAGTTTGCAGCCTGGTCGCCCCCAAGATTCATCAGATCCCGGATGGTTCAAAACCCCTGTCAGCTCAGGGCTTGCGGTCCAAAGCCTTTTGGATTTGGGGGTCATTTGCCTGGTGCCCTTCCAGGAATGGGGCAAAGGTTTCTATTCCAATCTGTTCACTGTTCCCAAAAAGATTGGGTCCCTGAGGCCCATCCTGGATTTGAAGCGCCTCAACAAATTTGTCAGGTTCAAGCATTTTGGCATGGAGACTCTGTGCTCGGCGGTCAGTACCTTGCGCCCGGGCGACTTCATGACTTCTGTGGACATCAAAGATGCTTACCTTCATGTTCCTATCTTTTCAGGTCATCAGAGATTTCTCAGGTTTGCTCTGGAGGATCAGCACTACCAATTTGTGGCCTTACCGTTCGGTCTTACCTCAGCCCCTCGGGTCTTCACCAAGGTGCTGGCGGGGGCGATGGCTCTGTTGAGATCTCAGGGCATTCGCATCCTTCCTTATCTGGACGACATTCTGATTGCGTCTCAGTCCTTCTATCAAGCCGAGCTGGATACCCAGATGGTGGTCCTTCGGTTGGATGATCAACTACCCCAAGTCTTCTCTGTCTCCGTCCTTGGTGACGTCCTTTCTGGGCATGACTCAGGTTAAGGTTTTTCTGCCTCAGCAGAAGGTGGAGTGCCTGCAGACGCAGGCAAGGTCTCTGATTTCTTGCCCTCATCCCTTCATTCGGCAGGGGATGCAGTTGGTGGGCCTGATGGTGTCCTGTTTCGAGGCGGTCCCCTATGCTCAGTTTCACATGAGACCTCTTTAGTTGCACCTCTTGTCAGTTTGGGATCGGGACCCAGTGTCCCTGGATCGGGAATTTGCTCTGTCCCCTCGGGTCAGTCTGTCCCTCTCGTGGTGGCTGGACTCAAGGAATCTCCTAGTGGGCAGGACCTTTCTGCCCCCGTGCTGGGAGACTGTCACCACAGATGCCAGTCTGACAGGTTGGGGGGGCTTTTGTAAGTCTCTGAAGTTCCAGGGTCAGTGGGGTCCTCAGGAGGCCCATGCCCCCATGAACATTCTGGAACTACGGGCGATAAGGTTGGTTCTTTCCCAGTTGACCCCACACCTTCGGGGTTGGGCTGTTCAGATACGCTCGGACAACCAGACGGCGGTTGCCTACATCAATCATCAGGGAGGGACTCGGAGTAAGCAAGCCCTCAAGGAAGTGTCCCTGATACTGTCCTGGGCGGAGGAGAATGTCCCCTGCATATCGGCTGTTTACATCCCGGGAGTGGAGAACCTGGAGGCAGACTCCTTGAGTAAGGGGATGTCTCGCTGGGGGAGTGGTCCCTCAGGAGCAGGTTGTTTCACTCCCTGTACCACCGCTGGGGTCTACCGGATGTGGACCTGTTTGCTTCACGTCACAATCACAAACTTCCATTCTTTGTCTCTCTGTCACAGGATCCTCTGGCCTTTGCCACGGATGCGCTAGCAATGCCTTGGAAGGGGTTTCGTCTCCTCTATGTGCTCCCTCCGTTTCCTCTGCTGGGCAGGGTGCTGCGCAAGATACCCCAGGAAGGGGTGCCAGCCATTCTGGTTGCCCCCTGTTGGCCAAGGAGGGTGTGGTTCGCAGACATCGTGCAGCTGGCAGTAGATCAGTACGTCCTGCCCAAGGATCCAGATCTGCTCACTCAGGGGCAGCTGTGCCATCCCAATTTTCAAACGCTGACGGCTTGGCTGCTGAAACCTCCATCTTGTTGGAAAGGGGTTGCCTGCCTCTGTTGTTACCATGATTAGGGCTAGGAAGAAGTCCTCGTCCTTTATCTACTACAGGTTCTGGCATGCTTACATTGCTTGGTGTGAGTCCAAGTCTCTTCCTTGTCGGGTGTTTTCTATACCCAGGATTCTGGAGTTCTTGCAACATGGTTTGGATTTGGGCCTTCAACTTAGTACCCTCAAGGGTCATGTTTCAGCTCTGGCAATTTTTTTCCGAAAATGTTTTGCCAGTCACCGTTTGATTAAGACTTTTTTTGCATATATGCACCTAACACTGGGCAAATCTCATTCCTAGAGGAAGTGTTAGACAAGATGACGGACTTTGCGGAAGGCAAATTAATAATGGGAGGTGACTTTAACCTCTCTTTAGAACCCCTTATCGACACCTCCAAGGGCCATTCCTACATCTCCTATCCCAAACTCAGGAAAATTAAGAGACTCTTACACACTCATCGACCCGTGGCGCATTCTCAACCCAGAGGTCCGAGACTATTCCTTTTTCTCCGCCCCACACAACATGTATTCCAGGATAGATTTCTTCTTGATACAGCACTACCTGCTTCCGCGGGTGATGGCTGTGTCGATGGGAAATATTACCTTCTCAGATCACGCTCCAATTACACTCCAGCTTGCAGTGCAGTCGGAGGTTCCCCGTCCTTGGTCCTGGAGGCTGAATAGCTCCCTTATCCAAGACCCGCTAATTAAGGAAGACGTGGTAAAGAACCTCCGAGAATTCTTCACTACTAACTCCACCCCTGACACCAGCTTACCTATAATTTGGGAAGCACATAAGTGTGTTTTTCGGGGCCTAATGATTCAACATGGCACCAGGGTTAAAAAGGAAAAAAAACAAACAGATTCTAGAACTGCTTGGAGAGATCCGGAAGCTTGAAGCTCTCCACAAGCAGTCGCTGGCTGTGTCGCACCTGGCTACCCTGACCGCCCTCAGGGAGCGGCTAAAGACGATCTACAGTGACAGAACCAAACTCCAGCTCGTTAAGAACCGGAAGATCTTTTACGAGACTGGAGACAAATGTGGGCGCCTACTGGCCGCGGCTCTGAGGGGGGATAGGGCCAGAACATATATCCCCAAAATTTGTTATCAGGAGGGGAACATGGTGCACACGGACAAAGACATGGCGGGAGTATTCAGGGAGTATTACAGGTCCCTATACAACATCCCCCCCATCCCAATCGAATCGCAGGGGGACGGAGATAGGTGAATATATCAAAAACTCGGGTATGCCTAGACTTCCTCGAGCCGTGATACAGGATCTGGAGGCTCCTATCACACAGGAAGAGCTGGAATTAGCTGTCAAAAGGTCGGCCAACGGGAAGACACCAGGGCCGGATGGACTCCCCCTACTGTACTATAAAGAATTCGGGGCGATCCTATTGCCTAGACTCCTTGGAGTCCTCAACTCCTTAAAGGCAGACAACGCCCTCCCGATAGATAGTCTCCGGGCCCACATTTCGGTTATTCCGAAAGAGGGGAAAGACCCATCAATCAGTTCTAACTATAGGGCAATCTCCCTCCTCAATGTTGACATCAAACTCTTCGCCAAGGTCCTGGCTACCTGCCTGGCCCCCCACCTCCACCAGGTGATTCACCTGGATCAGGTGGGGTTCATGCCCCATAGAGAAGCACGCGATAACACAGCGAAGGCTCTCAACCTACTTCAGGCTGCCCTAACAGGGGGTCCCCCCTCGGTTTTTCTCGCGACTGATGCCGAGAAGGCCTTCGACAGAGTAAGCTGGGATTTCATGTTCGGGGTCCTCGACCATATTGGGCTTGGGCCTGGCATTCAGTCATGGATAGCAAGCCTCTACCAACATCCCACTGCTTCAGTTAGGGTTAACGGGCTGCTGTCGGAGGCCTTCGGCATCGGAAACGGGACGAGGCAGGGGTGCCCCCTCTCCCCTTTAATCTTCATCCTGTCGCTAGAGCCCTTTCTCTGCCAAGTGAGAGGAAACCCTAGTATTCGGGGGATCTCCATCCCCTCTGGTCAATACAAGGTGGCAGCCTTTGCCGATGACTTGCTCTTCTTTGTAACTAGCCCGGAGGTGACGCTTCCAAACCTCATAAAAGAGCTGGAGATTTACAAGAATCTCTCCAATTACAAGGTTAACATGCAAAAATCGGAAGTGCTTAACGTTAGCATTCCGTCAACCAGAGAAGATAACCTCCAAAAAGCATTCCCCTTTAGATGGGCCAGGGAATCCATCACCTATTTGGGCACGAAGTTAGGCAGATCCCTCGACAAGATATTTTCGCTAAACTTCCCTCCTCTACTCCGCGCGTTCTCTAATGACTTAGAGACGTGGTCACTCAAAAAGCTCTCCTGGTTTGGGAGATGCAATGCATTGAAAATGAACATACTTCCACGTCTCCTATATGTGATGCAGGCCTTGCCAATTCATATCCCCAACACATTTCTGCAGCGAGTAGGAGCCCTCTTTACTAAATTTATCTGGCTGGGCAAGAGCCCAAGGATCAACAGAAGGTTGCTAGTTAGGACAAAAGACAAAGGGGGTATAGGCCTTCCCGACCCAGGTCTTTACTATGCTGCCACACATCTGACGAGAGTAGTAGACTGGTGCAGACACAAGCAACACAAGCAATGGGTCCAAATAGAACAAGACTGTTCAACCTCCCCTTTAGGTTCTCTCCCCTGGCTCTCAAGACAGAACCTGGGGGCGGAATTGAAACACCCTACAATCGGAGCTTCGCTAAAAGTATGCCTAAAGTACTTCCCTCTCGAGGACGTGTCACCGGCATTCTCCCCTATGTTCCCTGTTTTGGGGAATCCCGCATTCCCACCGGGCATGAGGGGAGCGACGGCGGAGGGGTGGATGGGAGAGGGGATGGGCAGGATCAGACACTTATACCCAGGGGAGATGGGAATCTTTGGAAGTGCTTGCACAATTACGGGACCTCCCTAGATGGGACAGTTGGCAGCAAATGCAAATCCAGCATTTCCTATCGTCACTTAAGCAACAAGTCAGAGAGCTCAGGGAACCCACTCCGTTTGAGAGGCTTTGTGAAGAGAGGGGGCTGGTCCAACATGTTCTTTCCTGCGCCTATAAACTTCTAGTGTGCCCCCAAGACCAAGAACCCCTGCCTACCTTGGTGAAGTGGGAGAGAGACTTAGGCGTTACCCTCACGCCAAAGCAAAAAGATGTGATTGTCCGCTTGACGCATAAAACGGCCACCTGCACGAAGTATCAGGAATGTAACTATAAAATTCTGACGAGATGGTATAGGGTCCCAACCCTTCTGCATAAGTGGTTCCCAGATGTCTCCCCCCCTCTGCTGGGGTTGCGGTAGGGAGAGGGGAGATTTCCTCCACATATCTTGGTCGTGCCCCAAATTGTCGGACTTCTGGGAGAAAGTTGGGAACGCAATGCAGCAGATGACTGAGAGAGTGGTCCCACGGGACCCGACCTTCTTCCTCCTTCACCACTCGGAGATGCCCTCTAAAAAATACCAGCGATCTGTCTTAAGCCAGATGGCAAATGCAGCGAAGGCATGCATCCCTGCGCTCTGGAAGACCCAAACACCCCCCCACCATTTCTTCCTGGCTAAACAGGGTGGCGGAGATCGAGAGATTTGAGGGCCTGATTGCAGCACGAACAGAATCCACTGAGAGCCACCGTCTCAAGTGGTTCAGCTGGATGGAGTTCACAAACACACAGGACTACAGGACCCTGCTAGAGGACGGCCTCTGACCAGCTTTGTGTGCTCCCCCACCTCTGCCGCACGTCCTCCCCTCTGTTTCTTCCCCTCTTGCCAACCCCCCTTTCCTTTCCTTTCTTAATTTGGTCCTTCACCCCTCTTCCACCTCCCCCTTCCTTCCCCCCCCCATCCTCCTACCCACGGTTCTTACCCTATACTGTTTTAAGGTTTCTCTTTTATAAGATTTCCAATGTGTCGAGCTTTCACCAAACAATGGGGCATCGGAACCCCCTGCTCCGGGTGAGATGACCCCGGCATGCCGTTGATTTTCTTCACCATACTTACTCGACATCCTTTATCATTAACAATTGATATAATATGAGACAGAGACTGTATATCCTTCCTTCCCTTTATTGTTGTTCTACTGTTCTGTAATGTAATAGTGAAAATGGAAAATAAAGAATATATAAAAAAAAAAAAAAAAAAGTTTTTTCCAGGGGGTTTCTCACGTGCGTCGGCCACGTAAGCCTATGTTACCAGTTTGGGATTTGAATCTGGTGTTATCTGCTTTGCAGGGTCGTCCCTTTGAGCCTATCTGTGAGGCCGCTTTGCCCATTTTGACTCTTAAGGTAGCCTTTTTGGTGGCTATCACTTCTGTCAGGCGTATTTCTGAGTTGGCGGCGCTTTCCATCAAACCTCCTTATTTTGAGCGACACCAGGACAAGGTGGTGTTTCGGTTTAAGCCTGATTTCTTGCCTAAGGTTGTGTCTGCTATTCTTGGTGTGCCACACACCCCGCTTCACTTTTAAATATTCTTCACCTAATGGGTTAACTCACCGCCAGGTGACGTAGTGCAGAGAGGAAGTCTTGTAACGAGCCCCCTTCCGGCCTATATATACGTGGTACCTCCCTTCAATCACCAGTATTTTTCTCTCTGCTTGACGACAAGACAGAAGATTGAAGTCTCCTGCTTACAGGTAGCCGGGGTCTTACCCCGGCACCCCCCTTTTGGTCTATTTCTGCCCGGTTTGAGTGTTTATACCTTGATGGTGGAATGGAAGCCTCCCAGCCTAGGCTGCTCACTGGGCAAATGGTAGATGGCACTTTAAGTGCCTAGGAGCTTATCTCCTACCGCTCGACCTCATGCGTGGGGCAATGCGGCTATCCGGCATGGTGATCCGGAAATGGGATGCGCCTGTCCCGAGGGTTCCCGTAGCCCCTTTCTCTCCCGTTAAGGTCCCTTCACTATGGGGGGGGGGGTAGAGGGATGTGTATTGTGTGTATGGTTTACTGTATGTTCATGTGTTTTGTTTATTTCAACGTTGTCAGGCTGCACTGCAAGTGAGTGTGCATATGGCCTGACTTTGATTCCTCCTTATATGGCAGTCTCTTTTTTGCGGGCTGCTGCTGCTGGCCTGTAGAGCCAGAGCTTTAGGGGTGACCGGGGCAGGCTGTATGGTGTCAGGCTTGCTTTTGGCTGCCTGCGCTTTTCTCACCTTGTCCAGCTCCCCTCCCCCCTCCGCTTTTCTCCTTTGTTTTAATCGGCCACTCCCGCCTTCGCTGACATTTTCTGCCTGTCTCCACCACCTCTTTGGTTGGGTGCTGGGCTTTTGTAAGCCTTACTGGGGCAGGTAAGCGGCCTCACCTGGTGGGGCCGTCTATATTTTTATGGGTTTGACTGTTTATTAAAAAGTAATATATTTTATGGAAATATACTTTTGTTTTAAAAAAAAAAAAATAAATAAAAGGGGAAAAATCTATAAGGAGGAAAATCAGAGGCCAGTTTTATTGCCTCTTCAAAGCACTTGGTGCTGTGTATGTATGTTATATTGCATGTTGCCATTGGTTTCTGGGGGTTTTTACTGTTGGTTGTTTTTTCCCCACAGATCCTGGGATTCCTTCAATTAGTAGTCTCCCAGTTCTTTATTGCCTGGCTAGTCTCTTTTTCTCCTAAATTGGGACATATTTATTTATATATACTTGCGTATATATATTTAAAAAAAAATATATATATATATAAAAAAAAATATATATATACAATCTATATATATATAGATTATTAAGGGGGACCTTCCTTTTTGAAAAAAAAAATAAATAAATAAATAAAAATCCTCCCTTCCGGGACATTTACAAATAAGGGGGCATCCCGGGTTGGCTTATGCTTCAAAGCCCAAAAATTGCGAATACCATAAATCACCATATGAAGGCTTCCGTTATTGCCGGAAACGGTTCTTCTGAGCCATTCGGGGGGTGCGTAAGTTGTGGGCCTCTACTCCCAGCTGATCATGTCTTTTTTTTTGCATCCCTTGAGCAAAGCAGAGCATTGCGCGCCAGTCTGTTGCTTCGGCTGCTGGCCCTTCGCAACCTTCATCATCGCCTACCTCGCCCTCCCTGTTCCGGACCCCGCATGACACTGTCAAAAGTGGGGATTCGCAGTCCGAGGTGGCGGCACAGTCAGCCAGCCCCCGGAAAGTAAAGGCCGCTGCAAAACAGAGGCACCTGACTCCGGTACCTTCGGCTCCACAGGACGAGTTATGTGAGCCTGTGGAATGGTCCGATGGATCCCTGAACGAGGAAGAATTGCTGTTGGAGTCAGATGAGCCTGCAGATCAGCTTGAGGCTGATGCGATTGGCGATTGGTCGGAGGGGGTTGTTTTTGACACCCCCTCCATTCTGGCTCAGATGTTTAAAATTTTATATTTAGGTCCACCTGAGGCTGTCACCCTGCCAAAGGGTCAGTTGTTTAAGGAGCCTCAGCCGCGTTGGGTTTTTCTCAGACAACACCACTTTGAGAGGGTGGTCCTTAAGGAATGGGAACATCCCACGCGGTTATCTGGAATCCCTTCCAGTTGGGAAAAGCGTTATCCTTTTCCGAGTTGGTAAAGCTTTGGTCTGTCCCTCCTGACGTCGATACCCCTGTGCTAGGGCTCTCCAGCACGGCTATGGTACAGTCTGCTGAGACCACTGTCCCTAAAGATGGGGAAGATCGTCGGATTGACCAATACGCGCGCCATGGTTTTATTTATTCCGGGTCAGCGTTGCGCCCGGTGTGTGCTTCAGCCCTTCTTCTATTGGCGATTAGGTCTTTAATTCAGGGGCTATATGAGGATCTCAATCCCGCTTGTAAACAGTTTACTGCGCTTAAGCAGTATGAATCTTTTGTGTCCTATGTCCTATCCGCTCAGGACGATGCGCTGGCTATGAGTAGCAAGGCAGCAGCTATGCTGGTGGCTATTCGCAGGTCAGTATGGCTGCGTCAGTGGTCGGCGGACGCAGTTTCTAAGAAGGTGCTCACAGCTCTCCCCTTTTTGGGGTTGCGTCTGTTTAGGGAGAAAATCGATTCAGTCGCAAAGGGTGGTAAGATGCCACAACGCAAGAGGCCTCGTGGCCCCTTTAGGGGGGCAGGTTCCGGTAGGCCTTCCTTTCAAGGATTCAGAGCGGGCAGGCGGGCTTCCTTTCCCGCTACCAGAGGTGCAGGTTGGACTCGGGGGAAGGGGCCGTGGCCGGCCCACTCAGTCCTGGGGCACCAAGCCTAAACCTGCTGATAAGCCCTCTCAGCAATGAGGGGCTGCCCTCACCCGTGCGGGTGGGGGGACTATGGCGACACTTCTCCCAGGTTTGGAACCAAGTGGTTCCAGGCAGATGGATCCAGAGGTAGTGTCGGCCGGTTACGACCTGGAATTCGAGTCCCCGAGAAAGATGGGTCGGTTCGTCCCGGCCTGGACTCTCATCAACACAGAGTGTTTCTTCCTTTTGCCCAAATTCACACGAGAACGCTTCAGCTTTTTCTGTTAGCGTCTTGGGACCAGCAGCCTCGGTCGCTGGATCAGTCCTTCCAGTTGTCCTCCCGGGTCTGGCAGTCCCTCCTGTGGTGGTTGGTCTCGACCAATCTGGTGTAGGGCAGGTTTTTCCTGACCCTCCTTTGGAAAATTGTCACCGCGGACGCCAGTCTGTCGGGATGGGGCGGATTCTGGAAGGAGCTGCAGTTTCAGGGGCAGTGGGGACCTCAAGAGGCCCTCTTACCCACCAATATTCTGAAACAGAACCATCCGTAGGGTACTTGCTCTCCTGACTCAGCACGTTCTGGGCCTTCCGGTCCAGGTGCGTTCAGACAATCAAACAGCGGTTGCTTATATCGGTCATCAGGGAGGGACTCGCAGTCTGAGTGCTCTCAGAGAAGTGTCCCTGATCCTGACCTGGGCGGTGTCCCATGTTCCTTGTCTCTCGGCGGTTTACATTTCAGAGGTGAAGAACCAGGTAGCGGACCGGTTGAGCAGGGGCTCTCCCCGTCTGGGAGAATGGGCTCTCCATCCTCGGGTGTTTCGCTCACTGTGTCTCCGATGGGGGACCCCGGAGGGGGACCCGTTTGCCTCTCGCAGGCTCCCGTACTTCGTATCGCTCTCCCAGGATCCTCTGGCTCTGGCAGTGGACGCCATGTCCCTGAGCTGGGGAGTTCTGGGATTTCTATACCTGTTTCCTCCGATGCCCATGCTGGACAGGGTGCTTCAGAAGTTGGCTCTGGAAAAGGTGTCCGCCGTTCTCGTGGCCCCAAGGTGGCCAAGACGAGTGAGGTTCGCAGACATCATTCGGCTGGCAGTGGACCAGTTCGTTCTGCCTCTTCGGCCCGATCTGCTCACTCAGGGTCAATTGTGTTACCCCAATTTACCAGCGCTGGGTTTGATGGCCTGGCTGCTGAAACCTCCATCCTGAAGGAGGAGGGTCTTTCTGATTCAGTCATTAAGACTCTGATCAGTGCCCGGAAGAGGTCTTCTTCCATCACCTACTATAGGACTTGGAAAGCCTATATCGCTTGGTGTGAGATAAGATCTTTTCCTTGTAGGGTCTTTTCGGTCTCCCAGGATTCTGGAGTTTTTACAATCAGGGCTGGACTCTGGTCTTCAGCTAAGTACGTTGAAAGGGCAGGTCTCTGCCTTATCTATCTTTTTTCAGAAGCGTGTTGCGCTTAAGCCTTTAGTTAAAACTTTTTTCCAGGGGGTTACGCATGTGCGGCCTCCCAGGAAACCATTACTCCCGGTTTGGGATTTGAATTTGGTTCTTTCTGCTCTTCAGGCTCCTCCTTTTGAGCCTTTGCATGATATTGCTTTGTCTACCCTGACTCAGAAGATTGTCTTCTTGGTAGCGATCACTTCGGTCCGGCGTGTCTCGGAGTTGGCGGCTTTGTCTATCCAGGCGCCTAACTTGGAGAGGCATCAGGATAAAGTGGTCTTTCGGTTCAAGCCAGACTTTCTTCCTAAGGTTGTTTCTGCTTTTCATTTGAACCAAGATATTGTTCTTCCCTCCTTGTGTCCTAATCCTAAGAATGACAAAGAGAGGGTTTTGCATTGTTTGGATGTAGTACGCTGTGTTAAGTACTACTTGATTATCACGTCTCCTTTTCGTAGGACGGATTCCTTTTTTGTTGTGCCCCATGGGCCTAAGAAGGGTTTGGCACCAGCCAAATCTGCCATTAGCAAATGGATACGTCAGGCCGTTACTGCGGCCTATTCTGCTAAGGGAAGAGTTCCCCCTTTTCGTATCACTGCTCATTCTACTCACGCCGTTGGGGCGTCTTGGGCTTTTCAGCACCAAGCTTCTGTTGAACAAGTTTGTAAGGCCGCCACTTGGTCTTCTGTTCACACTTTTTCTAAGTTTTACAAAGTTGATGTGCGAGCCTCAGCGGATGCTGTTTTTGGCCGCAAAGTTCTGCAGACTGCAGTCATTTAAGTTATGCTTCACCTGGCCTTGAGATGCCCATCCCTTGTGGACACTGCTTTTGGATGTCCCATTAAGTGAAGAATATTTAAAAGTGAAGCGGGGTGTGTGGCACACCAAGAATAATACCATTTTGTGAGTACTCACCTGAAAAATGGATATTGTTGGTGTGCCACACACCCCGCTTCACTCCCACCCTTTTCGGTATTTCCGAAGCCTTTCTATGGTGAAGCTTTTTATTTATATCAAATTGATTTTGAGGTTACCGGTGGAATACTGGTACCTTGTCTTTCTGCTTTTTTAATATACTGGTGATTGAAGGGAGGTACCAGGTATATATAGGCCGGAAGGGGGCTCGTTACAAGACTTCCTCTCTGCACTACGTCACCTGGCGGTGAGTTAACCCATTAAGTGAAGAATATTTAAAAGTGAAGCGGAGTGTGTGGCACACCAACAATATCCATTTTTCAGGTGAGTACTCACAAAATGGTATTTTTCATCTCAATCAGGACATTGTTTTGCTTTCCTTGTATCCTAATCCTGCTGTTTCCAAGGAGAGGACTCTGCATTCTTTAGATGTGGTCAGGGTTCTGAAATGTTACTTGGTCACTACTGAATCATTCAGGAAGACTGATGCTCTTTTTGTTCTTCCTTCTGGACCTAGGAAGGGTTTGCCTCCGGCTAAGTCCACTATCAGCAAGTGGATCCCTCAGGAGGTGGTGCAAGCCTATTCTGCTAAGGGGAAGGAGCCTCCCTTCTGCCTTACTGCTCATTCCACTCGTGCTAATGGTGCCTCCTGTCCTTTCAGCACCAGGCTTCTGTTGAACAAGTTTGTAAGGCCGCAACTTGGTCTTCTGTTCATACTTTTTCTAAGTTTTACAAGGTTGATGTTATGGCCTCAGCTGATGCTGCTTTTGGCCGCAAAGTTCTTTAGGCGGCAGTGGTTTAAACTGCCTGCTGTTGTTCTTGGGGATCCCACCCTACTTTACGGACACTGCTTTTGAACGTCCCAAGCATAAAGAATATTAGTGAAACAGGACGTGCTGTATACTTGGAAAAATACAATTCTGTGAGTACTCACCTGTAGAATTGATTTTGTAGTATACAGCACGTCCTGTTTCACCCCTCCCTTGTTATCATTTTCTTGGTTACCTCTGTATGGTGATTTGTTCAAATTTTTGGTTGGGGTTCCTTTATTTTTGTTCTCCTGGCTTCTTGTCTAACTGATTTGTAACACTGGGAATTTGTGGGAGGTTCCTGTCCTTTTATAGTGCCGGGAGATGCCACAAGTCTTTTCTGCAGTCCACTGTGGCACCTTGTGGCGGGATATCCCAAGCGTAAAGAATATTAGTGAAACAGGACGTGCTGTATACTACAAAATCAATTCTACAGGTCAGTACTCAGAGAATTGTATTTTTTCTTACTGCTGTTTAACCGCTGGGGAATCAACTGAGACACCTGCTTTTATAGGGGGAGCTACCGCTTTTGATCCTGCAGTCAAGCGTCACCTAACAGTGGATTACCCAACTGTCATCACTTCTGGGACAACCTGGACTGGATATATTCAAAAACAATTCAACAGGTGAGTTTCACAGAATTGTATTTTTTCACTTTTTATATAGTTACTAAAGTTTACGAACATAGCACTAAAATAGTTGAGCAAGTCGGAGGTAGTGGCAGAAGTCTGTAAAAAAATACTCTAAACCAGGGATTCTAAACCAGGGATTCTCAACCACTTCTTGTAAAGGTCCAATTACAGACATCCGGTGGTAAGTGAAGGTTCGGATGGGGGGCTTTCGCGGGGGGTGGATAGTTAGAATTAAGCGCACTGGGTGAGGGGGGTGGGCTATAGATTCCACTGGGAAAACTAAAAAATACTGCTTGCCCCACCGCAAGAATCCTATTGGGCACTAGGAGCTTTTTTGGGGGCCCCACAGAACCTACACCTCTGGCCCATGGCACACTGCTTTTAACCCCCTATGCATTCTGTGCAGGCCGTGTGCAAGGGTAGACTAGGGTTGAAAATGTTACTGGCAATAAGGTCTGGTAACAAGGATGGACAGATAGTGCTCGGGGGAGAGGGATGAATGGGGAGGTGAAAGAGGGATAGATAGACAGAACAAAAAGGGCAGGGAGGGATGAAGAGAGCTGGGAGAAGGAATGGATGGTCAGGACTAGAAGGACAGGAATAGATGGTGCAGAGCTGGGGGGGTGGTGGGGGGGATGGATAGATGGCCAGAGCTGGAAGAAATATTAATGGATTGGCAAAACTGGGGGGACAGGGACTGAGCTGGATGGGGTTGAGCTGTGGGGGACAGGAATGGATGGGGCAGAGCTGTGGGGACAGAAATGGATGGGGCAGAGCTGTGGGGACAGGAATGGATGGGGCAGAGCTGTGGGGACAGGAATGGATGGGGCAGAGCTGTGGGGACAGGAATGGATGGGGCAGAGCTGTGGGGACAGGAATGGATGGGGCAGAGCTGTGGGGACAGGAATGGATGGGGCAGAGCTGTGGGGACAGGAATGGATGGGGCAGAGCTGTGGGGACAGGAATGGATGGGGCAGAGCTGTGGGGACAGGAATGGATGGGGCAGAGCTGTGGGGACAGGAATGGATGGGGCAGAGCTGTGGGGACAGGAATGGATGGGGCAGAGCTGTGGGGACAGGAATGGATGGGGCAGAGCTATGGGGCAAAGCTGTGGGGACAGAAATTGATAGGGCAAAGCTGTGGGGACAGAAATTGATAGGGCAAAGCTGTGGGGACAGAAATGGATGGGGCTGAGCTGTGGGGACAGAAATGGATGGGGCTGAGCTGTGGGGACAGAAATGGATGGGGCTGAGCTGTGGGGACAGAAATGGATGGGGCTGAGCTGTGGGGACAGAAATGGATGGGGCTGAGCTGTGGGGACAGAAATGGATGGGGCTGAGCTGTGGGCTCAGAAATGGATGGGGCTGAGCTGTGGGCTCAGAAATGTTTGTGTGTACCTTGCAATGCCACTTGCAGTACTTACATATTGCAATGCTAGGTGTAAGGGAGCAGAGTCATGACACTGGCAGTATTGAAACTAAGCACTACATTGCCAATCAAGTAAAGGGGGCAGTTCTGAGCATTTACCTTTCTGTAGCAGTTATTTCTGTTTTTCTTTCTTTCAGACGTTGGTTTATGCACACGGGCGGCCATGTGGCTTTTGGTTCAAAGTGATAAAAATTATAATATGCCTTTTTGTAGGCAATTAGCTGGTTGCTCCTAGCCTCCTTACATATTCTGTAGATCTGTCCAGTCCTTCAGCCATACCCCTGCTGGCTCATCTAGCCCGGGCCGTCAATGTCAGAACACCACAAACTGCTGTAATCAAATTGTAGCAGCATATGAGTCTTAAAGCAGTCCAAAACGTCCCTGGAGTCTGAGAATCCAGGTACAGCGGATTCCTTCTCTCTGGGTCATCCCGAACTGTAACCCCCCATTCGCTTGATAAGCTTACCTCTCCAACGAGCCAACGGCACATGTGTAGCTGGTGGCCGCATAACTTGCATCCTATTCCGGCTGTGCGCCAAATCCACTCCCGCTTAATGGGCTGTGCGTGGCCACGCATGTGCGCTGGGATTCATTTCAGCTGTGCCTTGGGCTTGTTGGACAGGTAAAAAAATGGTCAAATGGCGGGGTTTCACATGGCGGGGCATCCGAAACCAGGGACAAAAACTTGGGATAGTCAAAATCCTGGGGTCTGGTCCACTTTTAACACTAGTGCATGGGCAAGCATTTAATCTATAGAACAGGCTGTAAAGGAAATGGTGGACCAATAATAAATCCTGCATAATCCTGCATAAACACAGATGCCATTTGATAGCTTTGATAATCACAATGGAAGAACATGTAGAACATTGTTCAAATCTGCTTATTATTGAACATGCAAAAGCAATGACCTATGAAAGGCTAAGTCTGTCTTATTAAAAAAAAAAACTCCTATTCAGTCAGTGGGACTTTTCCTAATGCTGAACCATGATTTCACTATAAGGATGGGTACAACGCACGTAATGTAGCACTGTACAATTATTTCTGGACTAACATAGATGACCTAATTTTTAAAGTGAATACTTTAGACTCCTAGGGGTAAAATCACACGATGAATTGTGTGTACTTTTCCCTGGGTAATTTAAAATCACCTAGACCCCTCTTGACGGCCAGAAGGGTCTGGTGCACAGTGAGTATAAACCGACCTCAGTGGGAAAATTTGGAAATGTCAATAAATTGAATGGGTCATACAAATGTGGACATTGTCGCAGTTGTAAATTTATGATTAACCCTTCTAGTGCCAGCTACGTGAGTCTCACGTAGCTGCCTCTACTCCACTTAAGTGGCAGCTACGTGAGACTCATGTAGCTGACTTTAAACCCCCACAGTAAAAAAAAATATAAAAGTAAAATACTCACTTTACCCCTCGTTGGATCCAGCCCGGTCTCCTCTTTAATTTGGTGCCATCCGATCGGAATAGCTTCCCACCAACTTCGGCAGCAGCAGCTGCTAACTGTAAAAAAAAAAAAAATAAATAAATAAAAATGACATTTACTTACCTCCAGTCGTGCTGCCTCCCTCCGGGTCTCCTCTTCACTGGGGGGGCCTCCGATCGCCCCCCCCTCCCGGCTCTTCAGCTTCAGGGGAGAGCGTGAAAGGGCTCTCCCCCTCCTCTCCCGCCATCTTGCCATTTGGGGTGGGATTTATGACGTCACTCACCGGGTGTCGTCCTGGCTCTTTGCTGCTCTTCATTCAGGTGCGATCATGCTGGCCACAGGAGCAGAGGGTCAGGTGATCAGATCATCACCTGCCCCTCTGCTACTGTAGCCAGCATGATCGCATCTGTCATCACATCGAGGGACAAAGGAGCTGACGATCAGAAGTAAAGTAAAAAAAAAGTTTTTATTTTTTAATAAAAGTAATTTTTTGTGTTTTTTTAATGTTAACCCTTTGTGAACTGGTAAGGGGTCCATGAGACCCCTGTACCAGTTCACAAGGCTGGGGGCTGGCAAGTCACCTGCAACTAGCGGGTGACTTGCCATTAACCCCCGCACCCCCAATTACCTGCCTTCCCAAAGCCTGGGGGGGGGGCAGAAGAGCCAGGGCCCACACAGGCTATGTGGGCTTGTAGGCTGCAGGGTGGGGGGCCACAAAAGCTGGCCCCTCCACTCTGTTCCTACAAGCCCCCATAGCTGGTCCCGGGCTGGTTATGACGGGTAAGGGGGACCCTACGTCATTTTTTTTTTTTTAAGGGTTGGGGGTTAGGGTTAGCCTAACCATAACCCTTAAAATTAAAAAAAAAAAAATTTTTCTTTATTTTTAAGGGTTAGGGTTAGCCTAACCCTAACCCTTAAAATTCCCCCCAAAAATGGGGGGGGCTCTATGTAATTTTTTTGGGAGAGCACTTTATAACATTTACAAATAAAATACAACTGCTATCCACACTATAAACATAAGGGGTTAATTTAAAAAAAAAAGACATATGGTCCCCCCCCCTCCCAAAATAATGACATAGGGTCCCCCCTCCCGGAGGAGGGGGGGCATTTTTTTGGGGGGAATTTTAAGGGTTATGGTTAGCCTAACCCTTAAAATTAAAAAAAAAATGGGGTCGGTCCCCCTGCCCCCCCCCCATCCGGGACCCTATGTCATTTTGTTTGGATTTTTAAGGGTTAGGGTTAGCCTAACCCTTAAAATTCCCCCTAAAAATGGGGTCCCCCCCCCCTGGGAGGGGGGACCATATGTCTTTTTTTTTTTTAATTACCCCTTATGTTTATAGTGTGGATAGTAGTTGTATTTTATTTGTAAATGTTATAAAGTGCTCTTTTCAGTTTGGGGGGTCTCCAGTGCAAGAATGGGGGGGGCTACCGATACATATGTGGTACCGTTGTAATCGGGAGAAATGGGGCTATCACGTGCAATATGGTTTTCATTAATAAAACAATTTTTTTATTTAAAGTAAAGGAGACAATTGTCTAAACAATATTATTTTATTTATTTTTTGTTTTTTTATGCAAAAATATTCAAAAAGCAGTAGAAAAATTACAAACAAGACATTTCACGTTAAAGCCTAAACTCTGCTGCAAAAAAATATGTATATAATTTTTCTGGAAATTCCAGCAAAAATTACGGTTAAAAATGGCGCAAAATGGGGAAAATGACCTGTCAACAGAGGGTGACAAAACTTTAAGTAGGCTGGCAATTAAAAGGGTTAATAGTACCTATGCATGTTGGGTATTGTTCTGCTCGGGGGACCTTGCGCTTTTAGATTTAGCTTGTTTGTTCTTGTTTGCATATTGATATTTTAGGAAAACATGGTTTTTCTGCTTTTTTATAATTTTTATTAGGGAAACCCTGTGCAACCTAAGAATTCTTCAATGAATTAATTCCAGAAAGATGAGCCCACTACAACAAGCTCAGTACACTTAGAAAGTTTAACGTGTGTACTTTCAGGGAATATATGGTTTATGGGGGATATTCCAAATGTAAAGGGTTGTTTTGGTTGAAAAATTGCAAGGTGCGCACTTTGTCAACAGAGCTAAAAATTTCAAGTACAATTACCGTTATGCGCACGCTTTACTTTGGGGTGTTTGGCAACTCTTCCCTCGACAGTACCTATGCATGTTGGGTATCGTTCTGTTCGGGGCATGTTGCTTTTTCAGATTTTACTTGTGTTTTACTTTTTTTTTAGGAAAATGTGGCTTTGATTCTTCTTTTTTATTCTTTTTTTAGGGAAACTCTGTGCAACCAAAGAATTGATTGAGAGATTACTTCCAGAAAACTGCGCCCATGTCAACAAGCCTGGTACGCCTAGAAAGCTTGAGGTGTGTACTTCCAGAGAATATATAGTTTGTGGGGGGTATTTCAAATTTAAAGGGTTGTTTTTCTGGAAAAACTGCAAGGTGCGCTTAGCGCGTAGCATAGTTGTATTTTATCTGAAAATCTCCTAAAGCGCTGTTTCAGTTTGGGGGAGTCTCCTGGGCAGGAAAGAGTGTCTACCAATACATATGTGGTACTGCTGTGAGCGGGAGAAATTGGGGTTTCGCATGCAATAAAATTTTATTGACAAACATTTTTTATTACAAAAAAACACTACAAATTGCAAAAAATTGTTTTTTTTTTTCTTTTTTTTTGCAAATATTTCACCCAAAAGTATTGAGAATACACTAAAAAAGACCAACCAAGATATTGCATGTTGAAGCTCAGACTCTGCTGAAAAAAACAATATATAATTTTCCTGGAAAATCCCTGGAAATCCCTTCAAAAATCAAGGTTGAACATATGTAGCGCAAAATAGTGAAACGTGGGGTCTGGTAACAAAGGGTGACAAAAATTCTAGGAAGGCTGGCACTTAAAGGGTTAAGGCAACACCGGTTATGGGACCAAAAAGCAAAACCCCAATACCCATAAAATGTTTCATTAACTGCTCGACCACATATGTTATTTACTTACTTACCTGTCCGTGTGACAAAAAGTACATGGGGAAACGAGAATTAAGGGTACGTGTAAGTGAACAAGTCCGGGATATTATTAAGAAAAATGAAAAAAGTCCAGTAGCGTAACACTTTAAAACCTACCATCGTAGTGAACCCAAAGGTCTCAAAGTATGTGATATCTACAAACTACAAATTGAAGGGAGAAGAGGTTTCCATGATTTAAGGCTGTTGCAACAGGAGGCACGGCTTATATTTGAATTGGGCACTATGACACCGTTGGGCATTAATATCGATATGGGCCTCAAGGCCTTTCTGTGAATGTAGACGGGTCCCTCTTCTTCCTTCCTTCTTGCCCCTTTTTCCGATCCTTCCCTTTCCTCCTTTTCCCTTTTCCCTCCCCCCTTTGTCTTATTGGGTTCCCCTTCTTTCCTTTTCCCTTCCCCTTTCCTCTTTTCCCTTTTCCCTTTCTTTCCCTGCCGTTTCCACACTCCTCTGCATACCTTGCTGGTGTTTTTTTTTTTTTCTTTCCTTTATGCTAGATTTATGAAACACCTTCTGATATACTATATGATGATTTACAGAAAACTGTAGTATATAGATATTCCTTGGTGTATATATCCCTTTAAGAATCCCCTTAGAAAAGGTCGGGTGTATGATGATTGAAAAAATTGTGTGGCATAAAGATATTCCCTTTGTATATATTCCCTTTTTAAAAAATCCCACTGGAAAGGGCTGCAAGATGATGATCGATAAAAACAGCGCAGTATACAGATATTCTTTTTGGATATATATCCCCCTAGAAATCCCCTTGGAAAGGCCTGCTATATGAAGGGTGAAAAAACTGTGCAGCACACAGATATCCCCTTGTATATATCTCTTTAAAAATCCCCTCAGAAAGGTTTGCTCTTCCCATTTTTGTGGTTTAATTCCTATATTTCCTTTTTGTTCCCCCGATTTTGGTATGCTGTAAGGGTGGAATATATTATATTGGCATAAAATTTGTCTGAAAAAAGGAGCTAATTGTGATCATATATGACCCTATTGGATGAGAGTTTGGGTGGGAGTATACATTCGGAGGTATGGATGGTGGTGGGCTGCTGAATGGAATGAAAGCAAGGCGTAATTAATAAAAACAGTAATGAAAACTAAAATAATGAATGAAGGCAATGTGTAAGTTAAAATGATGCATGACTAGGTATGAGATTATACTGGTTCAATGTTTGTGCCAAAGTTCCATCAGGGGTGTCCCTCAAAAACACATCAGACGTCGCTGGTAAATGACAGTATTAAGAATGACATTCAGACATACAAAATAGCCAGCCTTCGCTCCCACGGAGGGAGTGTTGTTATGATCTGCACAGCAACCGATCGTTGAATGTGTTATGAGGAAGGAGGTGTTCATTTGCGGATTGAGTTGTGCTCGAAAGGAGAAGGCGGAGCTACACATATTTATACCTTAGCGAATGTGGCCGCCCCCCACCCTGACGAAGCCCCGGTGGGCGGGGCGAAACGAACGTTGGTGACGGGCTGCCCGGCCACACCCCCTCCAGAGCATCTCTCATCGCAGCCTATGACTGAGAACTTGCAGCTCCGTTTGTGAATGCTCTGCAGCGAGTAGGCACATGATTTAGCCCAGGACAGGACCGGCTTTCATCTGCCACACATTGGGAGAGGTATACTGCGGTCTAGCAGTGGTGCGGCGCGGTGTATATGGGTGCCACACAGTTAAGCCCCATCCGCAGCTGCCTGCAGCTCCTGCTGTTGTTATCACTACAAGTGAACTCATTATCGCAGGCGGTGTTGCCCGCCAGTCATCGGCTCCGTGACGGCACCCGCTGTTTCAAATGCTACTGGAACTCTGTTCTCAGCAAAAGGGAAGACTTAGCTTAGTCTCCGGTTTAATGCTGGCCAGCAGGTGTGATTGGGAGAGGTGTGGAGGGGAGCGGGAGTGACCTGGTGGGGCCCCTGTATTTTTTAACAATGGCTTAGCCGTTTTTATATTTATGTTATTGCGTGGCGTTTGTATTATCTTCAATACATTTTCAAGTCTTTTTGGCAATTTTGCCATTGTCTTCTGTGCCGGGCCCACAATTAACCATTGTGGTTTGTGTGAATGTATTATCGTGATTTAAAATGATCTGTTGGCTTTTCTATTTCAAAGATCATCTCTAGTTTAGTTTAAAGAAATAACCCAAACACTCATGAACATTTATCTCAAGAGTAAAGTAAACTTTCTGTCTTAGCAGAATTTGGATATTTCAGTAAGAAATCTGTTTTAGCAAACAGATGTAGAGGCAGCTTTCGGATAGTCTTGGCCATTATTTAGGGTCATAGTCTAAAAGCCCACATTGGCCACATTCACCATTATTGTTTGACATTTAATACTGTTGTTTTGTGGATCTCCACATGGCCGGCTGTGTCTTAACTCAAATTACTTTACCTATGTGATCTGCAAAACATGAGCTGTTGGCCCTTGATGAGAGGGTTCTAGACTGTGTTGTCTGTACAAAAGTTGATATCTGATATATATATACATCAAGTTCAGTGATCCTACTGCATTAGTAAATTAGACTAGACTAATTATAGAGAAAATTATGGTTCTTCACTTAGTTGTCCAGAAATATATTCATATTTCAGGGGTGTAATTGAAACGACAAACTGTAAGGTTTCTTGTGGTCACTTGAGTTGTGCTCCCTACTGAAGCCAAATCAATATTACCCCTTTAAGTGATTGTCATATGATATGAAAATTAAGTAAGTTGGACATTTACCTTTAGACCTGACAATGTCCCTCAGCTCAGCCTTCTATGCTGTAGGTTAAAGAATTACAATGAAGAATTTACTTAGACGACTTAGTCTTTACTTGGATTTTTGATTTTGGATTTTCTTCTTTTTTAGATATATGTAGGTGTTGAATATAGGTGTTGGCCGGCTGCTGGCCCCTAGTGGATGATGGCAGGGTGGCTGGGATTTCAAAAATGAGAATCCTGGACTGGAGAAGCCCTTCAAGAGCTAGGCAGGGAGGAGAATTAGAATGCACTGACCTTCAAATGTATCTTTTTCATGTTTGTTTTTTTGCTTTTAATTCTTCTTAAAGGCATGCGTCTTTCTTTTACCCCACACATGGCCCAAAGTTCTAGTAAAGAGAAAACCCACTGGGGTCAATTCAGCACCATTTAGCTCTGCAAAATTGACCCATAAAAAGACCATAAGAAAAGAGGTTGCAACAGATTTTTTCCCAAAGAGTAAAAATACTCATCCCAACATCTTGGAGTATTTCAGGTCTCAGATGAGTACAATCCTTGCAGTACTTAAAGCGGTTCTTCACCCTGAATAAGAGCATATCTTATATGTTTCCCACACCCTGTACATACAAATTGCTCACATTAAAAATCATCCTACCTGCATCTACTGCATGTTATGAGCCTTTAAACATCCAAGATGGCAGCTTATGGAACATCAGGCAGCCTGTAAACAGGAAGTGCCTTCTGACTTTGCTGCTCTGCATTCTGGGACTGCTGACTTTTTCCTGACCCCAGCTCTGCTCTGTCTGAGCAAAGCACAGCTATAACCCGCCCCTTGTACTTTATCCCACTCTCCTCTCAGTAAGTGTGATGCTTCTGAGTCAAGATGGTGGCGCCCGTATCCTAGAGTCCTTAACAGTGTTGCAGCCCAGTGGGGGAAAGAATAATAAGCAAGTGACTAAAAACTTAAAATATATTAATTTTAGATGCTGGGGAATCGTTTTTTAAGGGTTTGGGCTTTTCGATAAATCATGGTGAAGGTCCGGTTTAAAATTAACAATATAGAAATATAGGCAGTTGGCTACTTAATGCAAGGAAACCTTTCTAGAGCATCCTGCATCTACATGCCCCTAAGGCATCCTGATTCAGAATGCTTCACCTTGCGAACCCCCAGCAATGGCAGGAATAGCTTATTTTCTGCCGCTTCCTTGCCACGATCACGGGCCACATCACCGGCATCCTGGCAGCTGAGGCACAAACACAACTGTTTGCTGTGTTGGTCCGGTTGAAGTCATTTTTGACTGTTGGTCCACTTTAGACAGGCGCTCTTGAACTGAAAGCCACCCGCTCCTACAGTATGTGTAGGCAGGTGTGTTGGACTTTGGCAGAAATGTATTACTGATTTTGAAAGCATATATTTACGTTAAATCATACGTGCGACCTCTGCATAAGAGTGTATTGCACTTTTTACTCTTTTACTTTTTACAAAATACTTTTGTACCTGTTGCAAAATTGAAAGGGTCAGTTCAGCACCTGGTGTATAAAAAAACACTAAAAGGCTCTTTTTGCAATCGACCCCTATGTTTATGTTTTGATTATGTTTAGGTTTTAATCAGTTAAATTGATCACTTACCTGTGACTTGTATGATTGAGAAAAACCAAATGGAAAAATCCAATCCTAAATTCTGTCTATAGAATAGAAACAAGTTCTCTGAAGGGAGTGATACAGATTGTTCACCTTCTGTAGGTCTTAAAAATGATTTCTAAACCAGGCATAGTGCTGCATCTGTATGAGTGATTGTGCCCCAGAAAGCATCTCCCTCCGGGCTTCATTTAGCAAGGTTTCAGGGAGGCAGGCAAGCAGATTTACATGATTGTCTTGCGTTGTTTTGTATCAAGGGAACAATTTTGCGGTTATGATTAAAAAGTTAGTTTTGTATCCTGCAGCATCTTTGTACTAATAATTGCTCATTGTGGCCATTTATGGAAAAGAAATGACCCTTCTAGTGTTTTATTATGTAGTAGATGGAAGCTGACTCACTAATCTGAACAGGACCCTGTATTCAAGTCACTTTGTGTCAGAATGTCAACAGTTTTATTATTTACAATATAATGAAGGCTGATCTATCAGAGGTAACGTCACTAATGATACAAGGTTGCCAACGTTTATGTTTAATGAGTCAACCTTTTATAGATTGAAATATTGATTTTTATATAATTTGTCTGTTACAGGGGCGTCATGTTAAAACGGGACAGCTGGCGGCCATTAAAGTAATGGATGTTACCGGGGTAATGTATTCATTTGTTTTATTCTTCTGCATAAAATGATTAAGAGATGTCTTGTTACATTATATAAGGTCCACTAGTATATGTTATTGTATATTAAAGCACAGTCCTCTTCCATGCTATGGTAGAAGGTAGAATATACATAGAGGGTTAAAGAAATATTCTTTTAATGCTTTCCCTATCATGCGTTGGTGGGGTCAGAAATGTAAAAAATGTTGATGACACAATTGATTAGGAGTGGGGCCTGCCTCTGCAGGTTTGCAATCTAAAGGAGTGCGCTTACAATCACTGACCATTATTGGTGTGTTAGATGTTCCAGAACTTAATATAAACTTAATTTATAATATGGTCACTGTATGTGTATTATGATGCCCCTGTTACTTTCATACTTGCCCTGTAAACATGTTTTAAACAGAACCTGGGGGTCTTACTTTTTTATGAAAAGTTGGGTTTTTCCTATGCTTTAGGTTAAGGATACTGCCTTGTCTTGATGTGGGCTTACCTATGTTGCAGTTGTCTGTGCTGTCTTTCTCTCTGTACTTTTTCTAAGGCCCCACACAAAAGGACAAGGTAGTCTTGGAATCTCTTCCCGTGCTTCTCATACCTGTAAGAGGAAGCACCTACTTGATGTGGCTGGGGTACACATCAACAAAACATGACCTGTTTGCGGGCTTTAAGGAGAAGCTTTGGGAATCGGTGCCTTAGCCCACCTACTCCCATTGCTGATGAGCCCCAAATTTAGGAGATAATCATGGTTTACTATTGGAGTTCTGTATGATGGGGGCCAGGAAGCAGCTACATTCTGCAGTGCTAGTCATGTCAAGCTGAAGGAGGCATGGCTTTCGCATATATGTGTGTCTGTTTCCTGTCCAGGTTAGATGGATCCACTACTAAAAGGTCAGTATCTCTGTAGTACAGGGCTCACACAGATGGCATGAGTATGTAGGTTAGATTAGTGTCCCTGTGGAACATGGAAGTTCAGTTGTAATGGCAGGTTTAGGCATGCCTTAAGTTCAGAATTGGTGCTTGTTTAATCCTGCCTCCACCATAAAATGATTGCAATTTAGTTTTTTCATGCGGTACTGGTAAAGTGCGCTTTTAGACTTCAGTATCTACCAGCTTGTTATGTTCATTTGTAAAAAAGTAACTACTTGTATGTATTGTTGTACATTTTAGGCTTAGATTTAGGTGTTGGGTCCACAATAGTAGCTGTAAGTAGTCCAGGATTGTTAGCATACAGTATATCAATGAAATGTTTTTAAGGTGTAATGTGTTTCTTGCATTTAAAGTTTTATGTAAAATGGCACACTTGTGTATGTTTGTCTAAATAATTGAATTATGCTTCATTGATGCTCTTGTTCTAGGATGAAGAAGAGGAAATCAAGCAGGAGATTAATATGCTTAAGAAGTATTCCCATCACAGAAACATTGCCACTTATTATGGAGCCTTTATAAAAAAGAATCCCCCTGGAATGGATGATCAGCTATGGGTAGGCTAATGACACTACCTGTCTTCCCATTTTACTTGCTTGTATTTCCAGCTTGTCTGAAGGACAGAATTGAATAACCTCTGGCTGGTTAAACATATATTTTGCTAGTTAACTGCCTAAATTAACTTAGGCACCACTGAAAAGCCATGGCTGTATTGCACATTCAAGATGACTTGCCAAACAATAATTACTCAAAACCACATAAGAAAACTGAAATGCAATTTTTAGAAAATCATCCTGTTAAAAGGCGTCTGCTACCTAGATTTTGCTGTAAATCGAGCAAGTGTCTGTATGTTTTCTTCTACCATATTTCAGCTGACTTCACTTATCTGCTTTCGTCATATCAAATGCTTTTACAAAGAGATTTTGTCTTTTTCTAATCATGTGCCAGATTTAACAGGATGCCTAAAATTTGCCATTTACTTCTTAGCTGGTGATGGAATTTTGTGGTGCCGGATCAGTGACAGACTTAATAAAAAACACCAAAGGCAATACACTGAAAGAAGAATGGATTGCGTACATCTGTAGAGAGATCTTGCGGGTATGTCGTTATGTAACTTTTACATAAATTGGCCTTTTGCAGAGAGATGCACTTATTGTGTTATTTGTTATTGCTTTTTAAGCAAAAAATATATATCCCGCTTCTGTTTGATATGGGCTATGATTTAGGCTTTGTTAATACCTATCCACTTGCGCTGCATTGGACAATGCTGTATCAATGCAAAGGGAAAATGCTGCCTATTATTTTTAATGGGTCAGTTCACATATATGCTCTGTTGTGCAACAGGTTGGGAACCCGTTGTAAGCAGGATTTTAATGAAACGCTAGAAGAGACCAATAAAAGTCAATGGCAGTGATTATATGCTCTATGCTGTGCAACAGGCTAGGAAAATGTTGCAGGTAGGATTTTAACAGAACACTAGAAGAGGCCAATAAAAGTCTATGGCAGTACAAGCGCAACGCTCGTATAACACAGTGTACATGCATTGTGTTTGCATTGCCATAGACTTTACCATAATCTGTCCATACAGGGACATCGCTCCATTACGAAATGGTATTTCTTGGAGCTAGAGGCGGGAAGAGTCCTGTGACTCCTCCCATGTGTGCAGGTATAGTCTCTATTAGGGCAGGACAGTATAAATATTTTTGCTGGTCTTCTACATGGTTTGTAATTTTGAGAATCGAGTAAACAGTCACCACCTGACCAGATATCAGTGATGCCGGTGACCCCTCTAGTGATGCCGGTGACCCCTTTAGTGATGCCGGTGACCCCTCCAGTGGATATGTTAATATCTCTTCCTTAGGACGCAGCATCAGACACACTGTTCAGAAGAAGGGTGATTCTTGCAGTATTCTAAGCATACAGTACATCCTGCTCCATATATAATAATTAAACGTGGGTAATCCTCCGCCAGATGGCGCTGTTCACTGCAGACATGCAAAAATAGGCTCCTCCCGGCCCTTCATATACCCAGGGACATCCCACAAATCCCCAGATTTCTCTGCAGTGCTGACTGCGAAGACATGAAGTATCACTCTCTCGCAGGTAAGCGGGGCTTTTACAGCCTGCGGCCCTGCAGGACTATTACCACCCGTCCTCTTCGATGATGTGCCTCCCAGCCTGGGCTGTGCTGGTCGGGTGAAGGTAGGCAGCACCATGTGTGCTCACGGAGCTACGCTCCACCGCAGTCCCCCACAATAGGGTAGGCAGTTTAGGCTTATGGTGAGCCTCTAATAGATGCCCCTCCCGCATTATTGCCCCGTGTAGCGATGAACCCTGGGTGAAGGGTCGCCTTCCTCCCGCGTTTCCCCCTATAGCCCGGGGGAAAAGAAGGGGGGGGGGGTATGCGTGTGGCGGTCTCAGTGTAATGTGGTACACGCTTATGGCCGTTGTTTTGTCTTGAACTGGGTGTCAGAGCCGTGCTTCTTGAACCACATAATCCTTGACAGGTTGCGCACGTGTGTGTATTTTTCATTACGGAAGTGTGCTGCCCGCAACGCTCGTATAACACAGTGTACATGCATTGTGTTTGCATTGCCATAGACTTTACCATAATCTGTCCATACAGGGACATCGCTCCATTACGAAATGGTATTTCTTGGAGCTAGAGGCGGGAAGAGTCCTGTGACTCCTCCCATGTGTGCAGGTATAGTCTCTATTAGGGCAGGACAGTATAAATATTTTTGCTGGTCTTCTACATGGTTTGTAATTTTGAGAATCGAGTAAACAGTCACCACCTGACCAGATATCAGTGATGCCGGTGACCCCTCTAGTGATGCCGGTGACCCCTTTAGTGATGCCGGTGACCCCTCCAGTGGATATGTTAATATCTCTTCCTTAGGACGCAGCATCAGACACACTGTTCAGAAGAAGGGTGATTCTTGCAGTATTCTAAGCATACAGTACATCCTGCTCCATATATAATAATTAAACGTGGGTAATCCTCCGCCAGATGGCGCTGTTCACTGCAGACATGCAAAAATAGGCTCCTCCCGGCCCTTCATATACCCAGGGACATCCCACAAATCCCCAGATTTCTCTGCAGTGCTGACTGCGAAGACATGAAGTATCACTCTCTCGCAGGTAAGCGGGGCTTTTACAGCCTGCGGCCCTGCAGGACTATTACCACCCGTCCTCTTCGATGATGTGCCTCCCAGCCTGGGCTGCGCTGGTCGGGTGAAGGTAGGCAGCACCATGTGTGCTCACGGAGCTACGCTCCACCGCAGTCCCCCACAATAGGGTAGGCAGTTTAGGCTTATGGTGAGCCTCTAATAGATGCCCCTCCCGCATTATTGCCCCGTGTAGCGATGAACCCTGGGTGAAGGGTCGCCTTCCTCCCGCGTTTCCCCCTATAGCCCGGGGGAAAAGAAGGGGGGGGGGGGTATGCGTGTGGCGGTCTCAGTGTAATGTGGTACACGCTTATGGCCGTTGTTTTGTCTTGAACTGGGTGTCAGAGCCGTGCTTCTTGAACCACATAATCCTTGACAGGTTGCGCACGTGTGTGTATTTTTCATTACGGAAGTGTGCTGCCCGGGCGGCAGTGTCATTCAGTAGTTACAGATTTTCCCTTAGCTAAATTCTAACTTGTGTCTTATCCACTGCTTGTCAAGCTGATCAGTAGCGGGATCGCGCCTGTGAATAGCCTGTGCAGACGGCCTGGACAATACAGCGAGACGCTGACTTTAATGAACGTTACGCTGGTTGCAGCTTCGCGCTCTTTGGGGGAGGCGGGGACCTGGCTTGGCGCGCTCCGCGTTACGGCCAGATCGGGCCCGCCCGTCGAGGTTTGCTGGGCGCCATTTTGATGGTCTTCGCGCGTGGTTGCGATCCTCCTCCTCCCTTGGTCATGTAAGTGCCCTCCTGGGCGGTTTTTGTTTCTATGATCTTTCGTTCAGCTGCGCATGGCTCTGACACCCCCCCTTATCCTCTTTATGTCTTTCAGACGCCAAGATTTCGGTGGCTTCTCCCGGCCTGACATGTATTATAGCGGGTTCACATAAAAAATTCTCCCACGTTCCTAGCGGGTCTTGGGGCATCCAGGGTTGCCTATTGCTTAAATCCCTGCGCATATTGCTCAGATAATCACCATATGGAGGCATCTCAGAATTATGTACCCGGGGTCCCTATGGGACAAGACCGGCTGTGTACAGCCTGTGGTCAGCCCCATGCTGATGCTGACAGAGCACGGGTCTGCGGACCGTGTGCTGAACAGGCACTGGTCCTGCAACCAGGTTTGCCAATACTCGAGTGGGGATGACCAGCAAGTCATGCCGCGCAGGCTGCCTACGGCTGAGCAGGTGCTATCTAGTTTGGCGGAGCGCTTGGGACCTGGAAAGAAGGGGTCCCTGACGCCTCCTGGTTCTCTGGTTCCTACTGAAACTGAAGAGTCTGCTGCTATGCAGGACCTTGCTCCTTCTCATGAAGGTGAGCTATTCTCCGATTCGGGCTCCTTGGACGAGATGCCCTGGAGCCGTGATGATTCTGTACCTGGTTCTTGGGGTCTATGTGACACTGATGAAAAAATCTTTGAGGTTTTGTCAATCTCCCCTCCTGGAGAGGCTCCCAAGCCCCAGAGGGAGAGTTTCCACACGGCGACACTGCGTTTGGAATTTCTGGAACAGGAGTATTTCCAGGCTCTTATATCCAAAGAATGGGAATCGCCTTGTAAACTTAAAGGGGTTCCAGGGGTCTGGGATTGGAAGTACCCTTTTCCCCCTGATGTAGTTAACTTTTGGTCAGCACCTCCCGTGGTGGATGCACCGATTATAGGGGTTACTTACCCCCCCTTCATGACTGCTCCTAATTACCGTACCCTTCAGGATGCTGAGGACCGGCGCATTGACAGACTGGCTTCTCACGCCTTTTCGTGTGCAGGGACGGCTCTGCGCCCAGTCTGTGCCGCGGCCATCATTGCGGTGGCCGCCAGGACCCTCATTAGAAAGCTACTTGATCACCTACCTGAGGATCTCCTCTGGGAGGTTTTTAATGCACTCTCAGATTGTGATGTGTTTGTGAGGTTTATCCTCTCAGTGCTGGATGACACCATTAAGATGTGTGCTAGAACCTCTGCCCTTGTGGTAGCTATTCGCCGCCTGGTGTGGCTGTGACAGTGGGGTGCTGACGATGATACGAAAAAGGCTCTCAATGGCCTTCCCTTCAGAGGACGGCGCCTATTTGGGGCCCGTTTGGACGTTTTTGGAAAAAAGGGTAAGGCACCCCTACGCAGAAGGCCGTCTCGGCCTCCTCGGGGCAGGGTCACCCCTCCCCCTCCCTACGTCAGCGTCAAACACGAACCAGAGGTGTGCTTCCAAATTTTCGGCGTAGGTTACCACTCCAGGGTGGGCAGGCAACACCCTGGGCCCTCTGGCAGGGCTAAGTCCAAATCTGCCAAGACTTCCCAAGCATGAAGGGACGCCCTCGCCCTTCTGCTCCCAGGCTGCCCGCCAAGGCGAGGATGGGGGTGATGTATCTGACATGCCCCGTGGGGCGTCCGCACTAGGACCTACCGGATCGTCCTTCTTTACTTCACAATCTCTACGTCAGACCGAGTGGGTTAGTCGGCCGGCGGTGTCCTCTGGGATTTATTTGGATGGGTGCTCAGTCACCTCAATCCCTCGTTGTCCCTTATTCGCTATCTCCATTCCTTGGATTCGGTTCAGGCTTGAACCTTCTTCCTTGGCAATAAGTGGACTCCTGGTTACAAGGGCTCTGTCCCTCTTTGCTGTCACCTTACTTTCACCAGGCAGGATTGCAGCTGGTGGGCCCGTTGGGGGCGGATCAGATGATGTCCCTTATATTCAGAGCCCTTGGGCTCTTCGGCACAGTAGGTTATTAATCCTGGATGGGGTTCCGGCACCCCTGGAGCTAGGTCTGTGCTCATTCCCCCTTGGACGGTGGTTCCTCTTGGGCTGGTTAAATTCAAGGACCCTGTCAGGGGGCACCCCCTCCTTTTCTTGCATCTTCCTGTAGATGGTCACCTTGGGTACCAAGGTACCAAATTTTCTTCTAAAATCCCCCGCGGTTCCTAGGTAGGGGCCCTTAGAGGGTCCATTTTCCTACTGATTTTGTTAAGACAGTGAGCCTTCAGTTGACTCTATCTTGCTGGACTACTCCTCTTCAGGACCTGTCTATTTGGGGACTCTTGGCCTGTCGGAGGACAATGGCCTGTATTTATTATCAGTCTGGAACTTGGAGCAGGATGATTCTCCTGGAAGGTTTCTGATCCTGATCTAGGTGGGGGTCAACGTTCCCTGCATCTCAGTGGTATTCGCTCCAATGGATGTCCTTCAGTGGCAGGATATGCTATCCTGGTGTTCCCCTGAGAGCCAACTAGGGTGGCTCTGTTGGGTCCCGTTAATATCACAGGGGCTCTGCCCTTGTTTTTATTGCCCCAGAATATTCTGACTCTGGTTATGGGGGCTTAGTAATTCTATGTCTGGACATTCTGTTTTATATGTTTTTTCTTCCTTCACCCTGCTAGGCGGGGTTCTGTGCAAGATTGCGCTGATAAGGGGACCCGTGATACTGATGGCCCCTGGGTGGCCTAGTGGACTGTGGTTCGCAGATGTTTCTGCTGAGGACAGCGGACCTGTACGCTCTCTCAGGAGTGCGGTTCTGCCCTTTTCAGGCTCCTCCTTATGTCGCCCCAATCTACAGGCTCTAGTCTGATGGCTTGACAGTTGATTCCTTCACCCTTTTGGAGACGGGTTTATCTTCTGGGTGACTTTGTCTATGGGGGGCTAGGAGCAAGCTTCTTCCTCTTCTTCTTCTTCCTCCGTCTATTATGGGGTATGGTGTAACCTTATTGATTGGCGTGAGTCTTGGTCTCTCCCCTGTTGGATGTTCTCTGTTCCCAGGGTTCTAGAGTTATTACAGATTGGTTTGGGGTTGGCTCCGCATCTCGGTACTCTGAAGGTTCAGGTTCTGCCCTGTCCACCTTCCCGTAGAAGTCTTGTTCAGTCTTCCTTGTTAAGCGTTCTTTTGGGGATTGCTCAGGTGCATCCCCCAAGTAGTTCTATGGTCCCTGTTGGGAAAAAAATTTATTCTGTTTGTTGTGCCCTTCCGGGGGCTGTTGCTTCAATCAGACGTGTGCCTGAGAAGGTGGCTCTGTTTAGTTAGCCCTCTTTCATTATATATATTCCGCCTTATGCCGGACCTTATACCCAAGGTGGTGTCTTATGCTCATTTATTCAAGTCCCTTTGTCTGTCTCTGGGCCTTATTCTTAGTATTGCTGAGGTAAGGGGGTCTACATTCCCTCAACAGGTGTTGAAGTTTTCCTTGTTGTTTCTTGTTCCTTAGGGGGACTGATGCCCCTTGGGGTTTGCGGGCGCTTCCATACGTATGCGCCTGATCTCATCTGCTTCCAGGGGTTATGCGCCCTTTGGACTGGTCTTGCTTGGACGGATTGTCCTTTCTGGTCCCAGGTCAGGGTGTTGGCTTCTTGCTGATCCTTATTAGTGTAGTGGTCAGTATCCCCGCCTGTCATGCGGGAGACCAGGTCTCAATTCCCCGATGGGGAGAGCTCTGAGTTTTACCGAGGCTACTGTTGCCTTTGGACTGGTCAGGATGTTACTCTGGCCTATTGCTTTTAGGGGAAGAATCTTCTTCTCTTTTTGTTCTGTTTCTACTTGTGCTTGGGTACCTTGGGCCTTTCAGCACCAGTTTCTGTTAATCAGGTTTTGCTAGACCGCTGCCTGTTTTCTGTTCATACCTTCAAAGGTTTTTATGAGGTTGACGTTAGAGCCTTTGCTCATGTCGCTCTTGGTAGCAAGGTTTGCAGGTGACAGCGCCTTTACTGTCTGCTGTGCCTTTTTTGATGGGGATCCCACCCTGCTTTATGGACACTGCTATTGGATGTCCCACGTGTAATTATTATATATGGAGCAGGACGTATGCTATATATATATTTATTTTGTGTTCCATTCTTTTCAGGGTAGAAGATTGTTGGGAAAGACTTAGATAACATTGCAACAATATTAACAGAATCAGGAAAGAGATTTCCTGTTAAAAATACATTTCTATTCTTTCAGGTCAGGGTCAGGAAGAGAGGGAACATGAGAATTCTCATTATCTCACTGAGGATCTAGACTTAATGTTAAATTACAGAGAATTTTTAAACTGTATGAAGAGTCTTTCCCAATTAATTTAGTGTTAAATGACTTATTTAAAACTGAATGGGATAACCCTGAAAAAAGATTTTTTTCTCCCAAAACTAAATACTCTGTTAAGGTTTCTATTATGAACTAAACCAGGACTGCACAGGAGATCACATTGTAAGAAGGGCAGGGGTTAGAACTCTTTTTCAATGTAATAAAAAAAGAGAGAGGGACCTAAGAGATGCTGGGTGCAAGCTCCTTCAGTCCTTCCTTTCCCGGCGCCAGAGGGGGCAGAGGTCTTGCCTACTCTGGCTTCAGAGGGGGTTCCTGGAACAGAGGCAGAGGACGTGCCTGTCCAGCCTCTACCTGGGGTTCCAAGCCCAAGCCCGCTGCCAAGCCAGCTCAGCAATGAGGAGGCGGCCTCACCCTTACGGGTGGGGGGACGGCTGCGGCTCTTCTTCCAGGTCTGGGCCCGGGAGGTTACGGACAAGTGGATATTGGAAGTGGTCTCGTCTGGGTACAAACTGGAGTTCGAGTACCGGCCTCCTCCCAGATTCCTAAGGTCTCAGGCGGCGCAGGGGCTCCTGTCGGCTGTAAAGAACCTCCTGGACATGGCGGTCATATGCCCGGTGCCTCTTTCAGAGAGAGGCCGGGGCTATTATTCCAACCTTTTCACGGTTCCCAAAAGGAATGGCTCCATAAGACCCATTCTGGATTTGAAGCTTCTCAACAGGTTCATCAGAACCAAGAGGTTCCGCATGGAGACTCTGCGCTCAGCGATCGGTTCCCTTCGTCAGGGGGATTTCATGACGTCCATAGACATCAAGGATGCTTACCTTCATGTACCAAGTTTACCAGCACATCAGAGATTTCTCAGGTTCGTGGTGGGAGATCAGCATTTTTAGTTTGTGGCCCTCCCGTTCGGGCTGACCTCGGCACCTAGGGTGTTTACCAATGTTCTGGCTCAGAGCCCAGGGCATTCCCATTGTGCCATATCTGGACGACCTGCTCATTACAGCTTCCTCCCTCTGCCAGGCGGAGCTGGACACCAGGACGGTGGTGACGACACTGGAGAGGTTCGGATGGGTGATCAACCACCCCAAGTCTTCTCTCTCCCCATCAAGGGAGATTTCCTTTCTGGTCATGAATCTGGATACCAGTCAGGCCAAAGTGTTCCTACCTCAGCCAAAGGTGCAGAGGGTTCAGGATCTGATACGTGTTCTCCTGACCAACCCTCGCCCTTCCATTTGGCTAGGGATGACTCTGGTAGGTTTGATGGTGACCTCCTTCGAGGCAGTCCCCTTTGCTCAATTGCACATGAGGTCGCTACAACTCCATCTATTGCTGAAATGGGACATATGTCCACAGTCCTTGGATCAGTCATTTCTGATGTCTCCCAGGGTTCGGCAGTCCCTTCAGTGGTGGCTGGAATCAAGCAATCTGATGAGGGGCAGATCGTACAGGGTTTACGGTTCAGGTTCGATCAGACAATCGTACGGCGGTAGCTTACATCAAACACCAAGGAGGGGACTCGCAGCAGGAGTGCCCTCAGGGAAGTCTCTCTGATTCTGACATGGGCAGAGAGCAATGTTCCTTGCATTTCAGCAGTATACATTCCGGGAGTGGAGAACACGGAGGCGGACTCCCTGAGCAGGGGATTCTCTCGCCGAGGGGAATGGTCGCTCAACCACAGGGTGTTTTGGGCCCTGTGTCACAAGTGGGGGACTCCAGAGGTGGATCTCTTTGCCTCTCGGCACAATCACAAGCTCCCAACCTTTGTATCTCTGTCTCAGGATCCTCTGGCCCTGGCAGTGGATGCCTTGTCCCTTGCCTGGAGGGATCTGGGGTTTCTGTACCTGTTTCCCCCCTTCTCCATGGTAGGCAAGGTGGTAGGCAAGGTAGTGTGCAAGCTGGCTCTGGAGGGGGCACCAGCAATTCTAGTGGCCCCAAGGTGGCCAAGACAGGTTTGGTTCCCAGACGTCGTAAGATTGGCGGTAGATCAGTACAGGCTGCCCCTGTCTCCGGATCTGATCTCTCAGGGTCAACTATGTTACCCCAATTTACAAACACTTGCTTTGACGGCGTGGCTGCTGAAACTTTCATCCTGAGGGAGGAAGGTTTGTCTGAGGCGGTTATTCAAACCTTGATTAGAGCTAGGAAGAGGTCTTCCTCTACAATTTACTATAGGACTTGGCGGTCCTATATTGACTGGTGTGAGGCTAGGGCCTTACCTTGCAGGGTGTTTTCGATTCCTAGGATTTTGGAGTTTCTACAACACGGTCTGGATCTGGGGTTCCAGCTCAGTACTTTGAAGGGTCAGGTTTCTGCCCTGGCTGTCTTTTTTCAAAGGTCTTTTGCTTTGCATTATCTGGTCAAGACTTTTTTCCAAGGGGTCACTCATGTTCGGCCCCCTAGAAAGCCTTTGGTTCCCGTTTGGGACCTAAATTTGGTTCTTTCGGCCCTCCAGGGGCCTCCCTTTGAACCGAGGCAGGATGTGGCTCTTTCTGTGCTCACTCAAAAGGTTGCCTTTTTGGTGGCTATTTCCTCTGTTCGGCGTGTCTCTGAGTTGGCGGCTCTGTCTATTCAGGCCCCTTACTTTGAGAGATACCAGGATAAGGTGGTTTTTCGCTTTAAACCATATTTCCTTCCTAAGGTGGTTTCTGCTTTCCATCTCAATCAGGATGTCCTTGTGTCCTAAGCCTAGCAATGACAAGGAGAGGGTTTTGCACTCTTTGGATGTGGTTCGTTGTGTGAAGTACTATTTGGTTGCTACTTCACCTTTTCATAAGACGGACGCCTTGTTCGTGATGCCTTCCGTGCCCAGAAAAGGTTTGGTGCCTGCCAAGTCTACCATTAGTAAATTGATACGCCAGGCCATTGTTGGGGCCTATTCTGCTAAGGGGAGGGTTCCTCCTTTTAAGATCACTGCTCATTCTACTCGTGCTGTTGGGGCTTCCTGGGCTTTTCAGCACCAGGCTTCTGTTGAACAAGTTTGTAAGGCTGCTATGTGGTCTTCCGTTCATACTTTTTCAAAGTTTTATAAGGTTGATGTGCGGGCCTCAGCGGATTGTGTTTTTGGCCGCAAGGTTCTGCAAGCTGCAGTGGTTTAAATTGGTGCATTTTTTGCTGTATTTGGATCCCCACCCATGACGGACACTGCTATTGGATGTCCCATATGTCATGAATAGTGGAAGCGGGGGGTGTGACATACTTGGAGTAATATCATTTTGTGATTACTCACCTGTAAAATGGGTATTATAAGTATGTCACACACCTCGCTTCATCCCGCCCTTTAGTATTCTGGATCCTTTATATGGTTAACCTTTTATAGTTAAGAATGTTTTATTAGCTCTTCCTGGTCCCCTTACTGCTGTCATATACTGGGGAATGTGTGGGAGGTCCCAGGTATTTATGGACCGGGAGGGGCTTCTTTTTTGCTTTCATCTCTGCAGAAGTTCGCCCTCTACTGGACCATAACCCATATGTCATGAATAGTGGAAGCGGGGTGTGTGACATACTTATAATACCAATTTTTTTAAAGGTGAGTTATCACAAAATGGTATTTTTTCTGGTAATAAACCATCGGGGAAAAACAGAATTGTTTGGCAAGAGGTTCAGAATACAATCAATCTACTCTGTACGGCGCACTCTGATCCAAGATGCCTTGATGGCCAATTTGGATCCTTAGAATGTGTATCCACACATTACAATCCGGGAAGCTCACTGCAAATAATTGAGATTTGCGGTTCAACTAGACCAAGAGATGGTCATATACAATACAGAGTACTCCCATTTAACCTGTCAGCCTCTCCCAGAGTCTCTATTAAAATATTAGCAGAGTCTATGGCACTCCTCAGATAACTAGGAATCAATGTCATTCCATATCTGGAAGATCTGATTCTAAATAAGTTCCAAAGAGACCCTGTTAGTACATTTGGTAAAGACTATAAAAGTCCTAAGGGATCTGGAATGGGTGATTAACCTGGAAAGGTCCAGTCTAATTCTCTCACAGCAGTGCAAATTTCTGGGTTCCCTAATAGACCGCACCCAGAGGAAAATAATTCTGCCTGAAATAAAGTCACTAAGGATAGTGAAGGAGGTGGTTTACTGGCAAAAGAGCCAAGATTATCCCTAGGAGCAATAATAAAGGTGCTAGGACTAATGACTTTAACCATTCTAGCAGTACACTCAAGGGCTCTGCAGGAATTTACTGCAACTAAAGTGGAACAAAGAGCAGAGGTCAATGATCAGTTGGTGCAGTCAAGCTCAGCAGTCCTAAAAGATATTCTCTGGCAGACAGAGGCCAAAAACTTACAAGGGGCAGAGAATGGAGACATTCCAACCCAGCAGTACTATAAGCAGTTGGGGCTGGGGGCCATACCAGGAGACTTACCAAGGGAAATGGCCAAAAGAAATATCAAGGAAGTCCTCAAATGTCATGGAGCTTATACCAGTAAATCCAGCACTAAACTTCTTCCAGAAGGAAAGAGGGGGGGAAGAGGTGCAGAGTAGGTCAGACCATACTACAGCAGTAGCCTACCTAAACTGTCAAGGGGGACCAAGGTCACAGACATGGATCTCACTAGTGATAGGTCTGTTAATTCCTTTACAGAAATGGGTAGATTGCTTAACAGCAAACACTCTAAGTTGAGGTAAAGTGCATCAGACAGAGTGGTGTATGAAGTAAGACATATTCAGTTTGAGCACGAGTACTTGGGGACAACCTCAAATAGACCTGTTTACAAACAAAAGAGAATGTAAAAAGTTCTTCTCTCTAGTGAGGGAGGAGGGAGCAGTAGCAATAGAGGCGCTTCCTCAAAAATGGAACTTTCATCTTGCCTATGCTTTTTCACCCGCTGGTGATATGGAAGGCGGCCCAGGAGAAGGCAAATGGGATACTCTTCGCACCTTATTGGCCAAGAAGAGTGTGGTTTGCAGAATTAACCAGGATGGGGATAAGAGGTCCTTGAAATCTGCTAGAAGTTGCAGACATCATACATCAGAAGTCAGTACTGCATCCGAATCCAGAAAGTATTCAAATGACAGCATGGATCCTGAAAGGGCCCCATGCAGATAAAAGAGGGGGTTCCCCGAGAGGGATAGAAATATTCTGCAAAATCGTAAGTTATATACAAGGAAAAGTTACGGAAATCATTTTTCTTCTTTTGGGAGCTTCACAATCTGAAGGTAAAATATATAGTTGCAGTGCTAGATTTGTTGCTAAAAGGATTCGAAAAGGGACAGGATGTAAGTACCCTGAAGGCTCCTGCATTATCAGTTTGTTCGGGATCAAAAACTTCGAAAAAATGAATATCTCTAACCCTAGGCTACCTCTAGCCCTAGGCTATCTCTAGCCCTAGGCTGATCTTAACTCTAACCCTAGTAACAAAAAGGGTCAATGAATTCAAGCATAATTAAGTATAGGAATTTTATTGGGCTATACTCCCAGATAAAATAATTCTAGACCCAGTCCGTTTATTTTTTGCCTAAGATAGCAACTTCTGATAACAGGTAGCAAGAGCTAGTTCTTCCAACGCTGCCAGGTGCAGTTGGTAAGGAGGAGGATCTTTCGTTGCTTGATGGCAGAAGAGCTCTGATTATTATTGAAAGGTCAAAGTACTGGCACTTGACAGAGCAAATGCTAGTAACATTAAGGGGAAAAAAATAAAGGTTCAGCAGCCTCAAGGGCTACTATTGCTAGATGGTTAAAACTGACTAATGCAAAGTCATATGTTAGGGAGTGACTCCTCCTGAAGTGTCAGCTCACTTCACAAGGGCAATGGGCACATCTTGGGCAGAAAGAACTGGGGCTTCTATAGATGTAAAGCTGCCATGTGGTTTTCGCCCCACACCTTCCTTAAACACTATAGACTTGATCTACTATCTGCAAACATCAGTCCTAATCCTCTCCATGTGGTCAAGCTGAAGGATGACTTGGAAAAATCTGTTACTTACCGGTAACGTCCTTTTTAGGAATCCTTCAGCTTGACCGCTTATTACCCACCCAGATGTCAAGGGTTGAAGTTCGGTTACTGTTCTATAACTGAGGTGGGGATGAAGGGGTGGGGCTTTTAAGCTCTGTTCCTGTATTCCAAGTCTGCAGCACGCCCTGCTCCAGTAATGAATCATTACGTGGGGGATATAGTCCACAAGAGGGCGCTTTACTGCAGAGATGGCAAAAAAGAGGCCCCTCCCGGTCCTTATATACCCGGGACCTCCCACTAAATTCCCCAGTTCATTCTCTGCAGTAGGGCTGCGAAGGTCAAGATGGTGGCTTCTCTCCTCGCAGGTAAGCCGGGCTGCACAGCCCCTGGCCCTGTGTCCTATTCCCACCCGTTCCACTCTTTACTTGCCTCCCAGCCTTGGCTGCGTGGTTGAGTGACGGTAGGCAGCACCTATTAGAGGTGCTTTTAATGCAGTATGGCTCCACCGCAAATCTCCCACCAAAGGGTAGGTGGGACAGGTTGGTGAGCCTGATATGGGATGCCCCGTCCGCTTTAGCCCTCATCACATGCCCCGAATGTGACTATGGGCTCCTATCCTCCCTTTTCCCGTTGCCCGGTTGGTCGGGGGGGGTTGTGCTTTGGAGCGCTGGCACTTAGGCTCAGCGCTCCTTCCTTCTCTCCTCTGCCTTTCATTCACATGTCAGTTTGTTTGAACGGCCCGCACGCACGCTCGACTGCGGCGGCGGGCCGGTGACGTCACTGGGCGGTGATTGGCTGTCGGGCCGCCGGTTCCTGGCCTGTCCCTGCGTTACTGAAGGGGGGCCTAGCGCCTGCGCGTGCCCTGGCATCGTCCTAGATCGCAAGCTCTGTGACATCCGTGAGTGCCCTCTGCTGGCTTGTACTTTCTTATTCATAGTATGTCACACACCCCGCTTCCAACATTCATGACACTTGGGATACTGGCCTGAAGAGGGCGATCTTGGATGACATGGAAAAAAGGAGCCCCTCCTGGTCCATAAGTACCCGGGACCTCCCACTATTCCCCAGTCTTTTCGTCTCTGCGGTCGGCGAAGCATTCAGAAGATGACTCTCCTTCCTGCAGGTAGCTGGGTTACGCCCGGCCTTTTTCTATTTCTGCCTGAAGCCACATTTTTGTATTGTGATATGTATGTTATGCCTCCCAGCCTTGGCTGATGGGCTCAGGCAAAGGTAGATACACCCTTGGGTGTATATGGGAGCTTGCTCCCTCCGTGAGACCTCAAATAAGGGGTAGGCGGAATCCGGGTTGGTGTCCCCTGACATGGGATGCCCCGTCCCTTTAAATCTCCTTGTGCCTATTGGGTGCTTATTGTTTTCCCCCCTTTTGGCCCTCCTGGACTCTGCTGGGGTGAAAGGGGGGGGGGGATCTTTATTTAGGGAGTATCTTTTGGCCTATGCATTTGTTTTAAAAAAAAGAAAAAAAAATGGAAGTGACATACCTGTTTTGGGTTTTTTAAATTTCCCTCTCTTTTTTCGTTCGGCCCCGTTCTATGATGTCATGCTATTGTCTTTGGCTGACCCGCCCTCTGCTCTCTGAGCAGTGCAAGGTGGGGGGCGGGGCTTCGAGTCGGCGTCGCATTTCTGCTTCCTCTTCCTGTTTGACATGTGGTTTGCTGGTTCCTGTTCTGGTGCTGGCCTCCATTGGTCCTGGCTGCTGGGCTTTTCTTATATCGACTGGTTGCAGGGCTGTCGCTGGGCCTTTGTGGTCACTGTGAGTACCCTTTAGTTATACTTAAGGGAAATCTTTTTTATTTACTGTCATTTCTTTCTTGCATATGCATAAGGCTCATTGTGTTTTCTCTATCTTCCAGGGGGAAACTCTCTTAATAGGGGTTTCTCCTGGTCCTTGTTTAAAATCCTCCCACTTAGGAACTATTAAGGGGCATCCCGGGTAGCTTCGGCTGTAAAAATCCCATATACTTGGCGACTATAAAAAAATGAAGTATTTTAATAAACACCATATGGAGGCATCTCAGGATACTGGCTTTTCAGTACCTGCGGCACAGACTCGGCAGTGTTTGCGATGTGGGGCATCCCTTGTTGGGGATAACGCATTTTTTTTGTGTATCTTGTGTTCAATTGGTTATAATGCAGCAGTAAAGGCCCAAGCCTCAGGGTAGGTGGCTCCTGCCTCTTCCCCCACACCGCCTTGTCTTGTTCATACCCCCAGTGATATTGTCATGGGTAGAGAGTCGCTTTCTGATGTATGTGCCTGATTGGCTCACATTGAAAAAATAAATGTCTAGCTCTGTGGCCAAGAGGGCCTCAGCTAAAAGAAAACATTTAGCTCTGGCCGTTGAGGCAAATTAGCTTGATTGTAGCGAGCATTTTTGATTGTTCTCCGTTTGAAGAGGGAGAATTCTTTGAAGAATCTGATGTTTCAGATGTTCAGCAATTGTGGGTATTGACGCTGAACAAGGTGAAGGAGAGAATTTTGACACCCCTAAAGCTCTTGCTCAATTATATGAGGTCTTGGATATCGATTTTCCAGAAGCAGTCCCTCCTCAGAAAGGGGAGTTCTTTGGAGCCTCCAAGCCTATTTTTGAATTTCCTAATCAGAAACATTTTGAAGATATCATTCTTAAGGAATGGGAAAAGCCTGCGTGGCTTCCTGGCATTCCTTTGGGCTGGGATATAAAAAAAATATATATATATCCCTTTCCTGCAGACACTGTAAGCGTTGGTCATCCCCCCTGTGGTGGATTCACCTGTGCTCAGTTTGTCCAATTCCTCTGTTTTGCATTCTCCGGAATCTACTTCCCTTAAAGGATGGGGAGGACAAACGTATTGAACAAATGGCTTGCCATGCATTTACTAGCGTTGGCTCGGCCTTGTGGCCTGTGGGTGCCTCGGCACTTATGGCAGTCACTATTAGGTCTGTTATTAGAGACCTATTGAATACCTCAGGACTTGATCCAGCCACTGATGAGTTTTCCGCTCTCAAGCGATGTGATTTATTTGTGTCTTTTGTACTTTCTGCTTTAGATGGCTCCATGGTCTTGTGTAGCAGAACTTCTGCCTTGCTTGTTGCGATTCGGCGGTCTATTTGGCTACGCCAGTGGGCGGCTGACACGGTGGCAAAGAAGTCGCTTACAGCGCTTCCCTTTGGGGGATTACGCCTTTTTGGTGAGAAGTTGGATTCTGTCATTAAAGGAGGCAAATTGCCTCAGCGTAAGAAGCAACGTTGTTCCTTGCGGGGATCGGCTTCCTTTTGACCCTTCCTTTTGTGGTTCCAGAACGGGCAGAGGATCGGCCCTTTTCAGCCCCAAGGGGGACTGCATGGAACAGAGGAAGGGGACGTGGCCGTCCAAGTCAGAGTTGGGGATCTAAGCCCAAGTCCAGTTCCAAGCCTGCCCAGCAATGAGGAGGCGCCCTCACCCGTACGGGTGGGGGGGTGGCTGCGATTCTTTTTTCCAGGCTTGGGTCAAGAGGTATCAGACAGATGGATTCTGGAAGTTGTGTCCTCCGGTTACAAGCTGGAATTCGAGGTTTGGCCTCCTCCCAGATTTTTCAGGTCTCGGATGCCCGCATATCCGGTGATCGCACAGGGGCTCCGGGCAGCTGTGGCGAACTTTTTAAACATGGATGTTATCCGCCAGGTTCCTCCAGCGGAAAGAGGTCTGGGGTTTTACTCCAACCTATTTACGGTTCCCAAAAAAGGACGGCTCTGTTTGGCCTATTCTAGATCTGAGACGACTCAATCAGTTTATGCGTTTCCCAAGGTTCCGCATGGAGTTGTTGCGTTCAACGATCGACACTCTCCGCCAGGGGGACTTTATGACATCCATAGACATCAAGGATGCTTATCTGCACATTCCCATTTTTGCCGCTCACCAAAGGTTTCTCAGATTCACAGTAGAAGACCACCGTTTGCGTCTCTTCCATTCGGTCTCACTCCATCCCCAAGAGTGTTTACCAGGGTCCTGGCAGGAGTAATGGCTATTCTCAGGGTCCAGGGCATTCGCATCGTGCCATTGCTGGACGACTTGCTCATCACAGCGTCAGCTTTCAATCAGACGGAACTGGACACCAGAACAGTGGTGACTACACTAGAGAGGTTTGGTTGGGTGATAAACCATGCCAAATCCTCTCTTTGTCCCGTAAGGGAGATTCCCTTTCTGGGCTTGATTCTGGATACCCTTTAGGCCAGAGTATTTCTTCCTTAGTCCAAGATTGTTCTGATTCAGGATTTAATTCATCTGTTCCTGGCCAATCCTCATCAGCCTATCCGCTTGGGGATGAGATTAGTGGGGTTGATGGTGGCGACACTCGAAGCGGTTCCTTTTGCTCAGTTCCACATGAGGACGCTTCAGCTCTTTCTCCTGGCGAAGTAGGACAAGCGCCCGTTGTCTTTGAATCTGACTTGTCTGTTGTCTCCCCTCGTCCTGCAGTCCCTCCAGTGGTGGCTGATTTCGAGCAATCTCAGGGACGGCAAATCATTTCTGACCCCTTGTTGGGATTTGGTCACCACAGATGCCAGCCTTACGGGCTGGAGGGGGCATCTGGAGGAGACACCGGTTTCAGGGGTTGTGAGGGCCTCTGGAGGCTCATTCCCCAATCAATTTATTGGAACTTCGGGCCATTTGTCTTGTGCTGCTCCGACTGACTCATCTCTTGCGGGGTTTGCCGGTTCAGATTCGGTCAGACAACCGAACAGCAGTTGCATACATCAATCACCAGGGAGGGACTCACAGTTGGGGTGCCCTCCGGGAAGCGTCTCTGATCCTTCAGTGGGCAGAGATCAATGTTCCCTGCATAGCGGCAGTTTACATTCCGGGGATAGAGAAGGTGGAGGCAGACTCCCTGAGCAGAGCATGCGCTCGCCAGGGAGAATGGTCTCTCGACCCCGAGGCCTTTAAGTTCCTTTGTCACAAGTGGGGGACACCGCTGTTGGACCTGTTTGTGTCTCGCCACAACCACAAGCTCCAGCCTTTGTGTCTCTATCCCAGGATCCTCTGGCAGTGGCAGTGGATGTCATGTCTCTTGCCTGGAAAGGATCTGGGGTTCCTGTATCCTTTTCCCCCATTCTCCATGATAAGCAAGGTGGTGCGCAAGTTGGTTCTGGAAGGGGCACCAGCAATTCTGGTGGCTCCAAAGTGGCCAAGACGCCTGTGGTTCGCAGAAGTCACAAGGCTGGCAGAGGATCTGTTGCCTCTGCCTCTTGTTCCAGATCTCTTAAACTTGGGGGTCAATTTGGTACCCCAATTCACCAACGGTGGCTTTGACGGCGTGGCTGCTGAAATCTCCATCTTAGGAGATTAGGAAGGCCTTTCTGATGCTGTCTCTTTCTCTTGCTAGGGCTAGAAAGAAGTCTTTCTCTGTGGTTTATTACAGGACTTGGATGTCCTATATTGACTGGTGTGAGTCTAGGTCCCTGCCTTGCAGGGTATTTTCTATCCCTAGGATTTTGGAGTTTCTGCAACGGGGTCTGGATTTGGGCTTCCAGATTAGTACTTTGAAAGGGCAGGTTTCTGCTTTGGCTATTTTCTTTCAAAGGTCATTTGCTCTTCACCCTTTGGTTAAGATTTTTTTCCAGGGGGTCACGCTTGTGCGGCCTCCTAGAAAGCTCCTACTTCCAGTTTGGGATCTTAGTCTGGTGCTCTCTGCTATGCAGGTGGCTCCTTTTGAACTTTTACAGGAGGTTCCTCTTCATATTCTCACTCAGAAAGTTGCCTTTTTGGTTGCTATTACCTCTGTCCCTTGGGTTTCTGAATTGGCGGCCCTGTCAATACAGGCTCTTTACTATGAGAGGCATCAGGATAAGGTGGTTTTCCGTTTTAAACCAGATTTTCTTCCTAAAGTGGTGTCTGCCTTCCACTTAAATCAGGATATAGTTCTTCCTTCATTGTGCCCTAATCCTAGTAATAACAAGGAAAGGGTTTTACATTTGGATGTTCGTTGTGTTGTGCCTTCTGGGCTAGAAAGGGTTTGGCACCCGCCAAATCTTCAATTAGTAAATGGATTCGTCAGGCCATTGTTGGGGCCTATTCTGCTAAGGGGAAGGTTCCCCCTTTTCGTGTTACTGCTCATTCTATTCGTGCTGTTGGTGCATCCTGGGCTTTTCAGCACCAGGCTTCTGTTGAACAAGTTTGCAAGGCTGCTACTTGGTTTTCGGTTCACACTTTTTCTAAGTTTTACAAGGTTGATGTGCGGGCCTCAACGGTTGCTGCTTTTGGTCGCAAGGTTCTGCAGGCTGCAGTAATTTAAGTTATGCCTTAATTTCCTTGTGGGATCCCCGCCCATTATAGACACTGCTATTTGATGTCCCAAGTGTCATGAATGTTGGAAGTGGGGTGTGTGACATACTAGGAATAATACCATTTTGTGAGTACTCACCTGTAAAATGGGTATTACGAGTATGTCACACACCCCGCTTCCCCCGCCCTTTTTTGTTCAGGAGTCCTTTATATGGTGTTTGTTATTATTTTCAATTCACTATATAATTTGCTCTTCCTGGTTTTCTCACTGCTTTTTTAAAAGACTGGGGAATAGTGGGAGGTCCCGGGTACTTATGGACCAGGAGGGCCTCCTTTTTTCCATGTCATCTCATCGCCCTCTACAGGCCGGTATCCCAAGTGTCATGAAGCGGGGTGTGTGACATACTCGTAATACCCATTTTACAGGTGAGTACTCACAAAATGGTATTTTACTGTTGTTGTATTTAATTGTATTTACGGTTATACATACTGACTGTGTGTTTTTATGTTGTGTTTTTCAGACGGGACGACCTAATTAGAGGTTTCTCCCGGTCCTGTGCCCTATGTTATACATAGTTAAATTGGGGGCTTAATTTTTAAATCCTCCCACTAGCGGACATTAAAGTGGACCAACACCCACCCGTGATCGGCCCGGGAATCTATAAGATTCCCGGGCCGATCACCTCCCTCCCCGCGGGACATCCGAGATCGGGATGTCCCGCGGGGTGAAACCCCCCCAAACCCCCCAAACTCCTTACCTTAGTTTCTAGTCGTGCGCGCGCCCGCGCCGGCCGTCTGTGAATGGCCGGCGCGGGCACGCGCGCGTCAACAGGGACGCGCGGGAGGCGGCGGCGGAGGAGCCGCTTGTCCGCGGCTTGTCCGTCGCCGCTGACAGAGGTGAGTTCGGGGGGTTCGGGGGGGTTTCACACAGCGGGGCACCCCGATCGGGGGTGCCCCACCGAAGTGGACCAAGACCCAAGATAGTCAAAATCCTGGGTGTTGGTCCACTTTAAGGGGCATCCCGGGTAGCTGCACAGAGTAATTCCCATTGGTCACCCTGACATAAAATATCACCATATGGAGGCTTCTCAGGATGTTGTGCTCGGGGTCCCATTGGGACAAGCCCGGCTGTGTGTGGTGTGTGGGGCATCCCATGTGGGTGATAATGTGCGGGCATGTGTACCCTGCGCCCAGCAGGCGCTTGCGCGGCAATCTGGGCTGCGTGCGTCTGGGTCGGCACCCACTGTTTCGTCCCCCCCACGCCCCCTCGCTTGATTATGACTCCCAGTCTCAACCTGATGTTGCCACCAGGCTGGCCAACATTAAAACACTGATTGCTAGCTCTGCGGCCCGTAAGGCTCCAGCTAAAAGACGACATGTGTCGCCTGCCGTGCCGGCCTTTACTATGGAACAAGATGATTTCCTAGATTTGTTTGACTATACCCCTCTCGAGATGGGGAGAGGGGAATTATTCTCAGATTCAGATTTTTCCGATGATCAGCATTGCCTTGGCGCTGATGCCGGCTCAGAGCATTGGGATGCTGATGACACCCATAGATTTTTGACTCAAATTTTTGAGGTACTTTCCATTTCCCCTCCTGCAGCGGCACCTAAGCAGCAGGGGGAATTTTAATAATCTCGTTCTCAAGGAATGGAGCGGCCTAGCCGGCTCCCCGGTATCCCTAAGGAGTGAGATAGGAGGTATCCCTTCCCCTCGGAGGTGGTCAAGTGTTGGTCAACTCCCCCAGAAATGGATGCCCCGATTTTGGGGTTGTCCAACACTTCTGTGGTGCATTCCCCTGATTCCCCTGATAGTGAGGACCTGCGTATTGACCAACTGGCTTCCCACGCCTTTGCCTGTGTGGGTGCGGGTTTGCACACGGTTTGTGCTTCCACTATTACGGCCGTGGCTATTAGGAACTTGATCAGGGGCCTTCTGGACGGCTCTCATGAGGATCCTTCTAGTGCGGAATTTAGAGCCTTATCACAATGTGAGATGTTCATCACCTATGTTCTCACTGCCTCAGATGACACCATTCGGATGTGTAGCAGGAACTCGGCCTTGGTTGTCTCTATCCGCTGTTCGGTCTGGTTGCGCCAGTGGGCAGCTGACTATGCCGCTAAGAAGGCACTCACAGAGCTCCCCTTTAAGGGGTTGTGCCTGTTTGGTGATCGTTTGGACCTTTTTGCCAAGGGATGTAAGTTACCCCAACGCAAAAAGCAGCCGCGACCCTTTCGGGGCTCCGGGTGCTTCACTCCCTCCTTTCGTGGGACTAGGTCAAGCAGGGGGGTATCCTTTGTGGGGCAAAGGGGAGATTTCTGAGGCAAGGGCAGAGGCCGTGCCCGGAACCTCCTGGGGTGCCAAACCCAAATCTGCTGCCAAGCCCGCTCAGCAATGAGGGGGCGCCCTCACCCTTCCGGGTGGGGGGACGGCTGCGGCTCTTTGCTCAGGTCTGGCCCTTCTCAGAGCCCTGGGTGTTCGCATTCTTCCTTATCTGGACGACCTTCTCATTACATCCCATTCACTCCAGCAGGCATAATGGGACACCCTGACGGTGGTGGTGACACTGGAAATGTTTGGATGGGTGATCAATTATCCCAAATCCTCACTCTCCCCGTCCCGGGTGACCCCCTTCCTGGGTATGACTCTGGATACCATTCAGGCCAGGATTTTCCTCCCTCAGCAGAGGGTGGACTCTTCAAGCGCTGATTCATTTCTTGCTGTCCAGCCCTCATCTATCCATCCGGCAGGGGATGCAATTGGTGGGACAGATGGTGGTCTGCTTCGAGGCAGTCCCTTATGCTCAGTTCCACATGAGACCCCTTCAGCTCCATCTTCTGTCAGTCTGGGACAAGAGGCCCAGGTCTCTGGATCAGGCCTTTCTCCTCTGGTCCGGTGGTCCCACCTGTGGTGGCTGGACTCGAGGAATCTTCTAGGGGGCAGATCATTTCTGACACCGTGTTGGGAGACGGTCATTACGGATGCCAGTCTGTGAGGTTGGTGGGGGGGGGCTACTGGAGAGCCCTCCAATTCCAGGGAATGTGGGGCCCTCAGGAGGCCCACTCCCCCATCAATGTTCTGGAGCTGAGGGCAGTTCGGTTGGTGCTGGCGCAGCTGACGTCTCACCTCCAGGGCCTGCCGGTTCAGGTTCGCTCCGACAACCGGACTGCGGTCGCTTACATCAATCATCAGGGAGGGACCCGGAGCAAGAGTGCCCTCCGGGAGGTGTCGTTGGTCCTGTCTTGGGCCGAGGACAATGTCCCGTGCATCTCTGCGGTTTACATTCCGGGAGCGGAGAATCTGGAAGCGGATTCTCTGAGCAGGGGGCCTCTCGCCGGGGGGAATGGTCCCTCAACAGCGAGGTCTTCCTATCCCTTTGTCACAGGTGGGGGATGCCGGACGTGGATCTGTTTGCTTCTCGCCACAATCACAAGCTGCCAGCATTTGTCTCACTGTCCCAGGATCCTCTGGCTCTGGCGGTGGATGCCATGTCTCTGTCCTAGCAGGGGTTCAGTCTCCTGTACCTTTTCCCTCCTTTTCCCCTTCTGGGCAAGGTTCTGCGCAAGTTGATTCAGGAAAGAGTGCCAGCTGTTCTGGTGGCCCCCAGGTGGCCAAGACAGATGTGGCCAGCTGTTCTGGTGGCCCCCAGGTGGCCAAGACAGATGTGGTTCGCAGATGTCGTGCAGCTGGCGGTGGATCAGTATCCTCTGCCTCTGGTTCCAGATCTTCTTACTCAAGGACGGCTCTGTTACCCCAATTTACAAACGCTGGCTTTGACGGCCTGGCTGCTGAAATTTCCATCCTGAAGGAGAAAGGTCTGTCTGATTCGGTTGTTCAGACTCTGGTCAGGGCTAGGAAGAAATCATCTTCTACCATCTACTATAGGACCTGGCGTACTTACATTGACTGATGTGAGGCTAGGGCCTTTCCCTGTCAGGTGTTTTCCATCCCTCGGATACTGGAGTTCCTTCAGCATGGGCTGGATTTGGTTTTTCAGCTCAGCACTCTGAAGGGGCATGTTTCCACCTTGGCTGTTTTCTTCCAGAGGTCTTTTGCTCTTCTTCCTTTTGTTAAGACTTTCTTCCAGGGGGTCACTCATGTGCGCCCTCCCTGCAAACCCATGTCACCGGTTTGGGCTTTGAATTTGGTATTGTCTGCCCTTCAGGGTCCTCCTTTTGAGCCTGTGCATGAGGCTGCGCTGTCTATTCTCACTTTGAAAGTTGCCTTCTTGGTGGCTATCACTTCTGTCCGGCGTGTTTCTGAATTGGCGGCTCTGTCCATTCAGGCTTTGAGAGACACCAGGACAAGGTGGTTTTCCGCTTTAAACCAGACTTCTTGCCTAAGGTTGTCTCTGCCTTTCACCTGAATCAGGACATTGTTCTTCCTTCCTTGTCCCTAATCCTGGTAATGACAAGGAGAGGGCCTTGCATTCTGGATGTTGTCAGGAATTTGAAATACTATCAGGATGACGGACGCCTTGTTTGTGGTACCTCGGGTCCCAAGAAGGGTTTGGCGCCTGTTAAGTCTACTATTAGTAAATGGATTCGTCAGGTCATTTTTAGGGCCTATTCTACTAAAGGGAGGGATCCTCCTTTCCGAGTCAATGCTCATTCCACCCGTGTGGTTGGGGCTTCCTGGGCCTTTCAGCAGCAGGCTTCTGTTGAACAACTTTGTAAGGCTACTACTTGGTCTTCTGTTCATACCTTTTCTAAGTTTTACAAGGTTGATGTTCGGGCCTCAGCGGATGCTGTTTTTGGCCGCAAAGTTCTGCAGGCGGCAGTGGTTTGAACTGCGCATTGTTTCCTTTTGGGATCCCCACCCGTTTGTTGGACACTGCTATTGGATGTCCCAGATGTAATTATTAATTACTGAAGCAGGGCGTGCTGCATACTTAGAATACTACAATTCTGTGAATACTCACCTTGTAGTTACCGGTAAGTAACGCAGATTTTTTCAGTCTTTCTCTAAGGCCTCAGCTCTGCGCCTTGCTCTCTTAGCCAGTTGGAACCTTTGCACAAGTCACACTTGCACAATTTGCGTTTTATTCCTCAATGGTGGGGTTGCTCCCTTCCTGTTGGGCACGGCTTTGTCCCATTGTCCCTGTATTCATATCTCGTAAAATGGATTTTCCTTAGTTGTCCATACAGGGATACCTAACCCGGCTAAGGGTCATAATTGTGCCTTATACCTTGCCCCTCTTGCTGCCTTTTTTTGTTATTTATTATTATACTTTGGATCCCTCCTTAAGATCTGGTCTCGGCTGCTTGTTTACTGGCACACAAGGGGGCAGTCACGACTCTCCTCCTGCACCTACTAACAAAACGTATGCTCTTAGCGCAGGGATATGTGTAAAGACAAACTACTATTTAATTTGAAGTTAAAGAACTTAGTCAATGGCCAGCTGGACAGCTGTGAAATGGATTACAACGCCTGTCACACTTTGTTTGTACCCTTATGTTGTTAGAATGAGTGAATGAACATCATAAATAAACCGTCCCCTAACCTGGGCAAGTGGAGGGGCCAATACTATTTCATCAGTTCAGATACTCTCAGCTAATCTCTTCCCCGCTTGAAGGGCCACTCCAGCCCAGGTTTTTGAACCCTGCGTCCCTGCACCGCACACACTTCGGCCTGCCCATTCAAATGATTAGACGGACATGAGAGTGTGCACTGCCGGTGTCCGCTGGCCATCATGGACTTCAGCAGGATGGTGGAGGAATGTGCAGCACTGCCTGACTTTGCCACTGGATCGGGGTGCAGGTAAGTGTATTTCCTTATTTTACCCTTTAGCCCTGCTTCAGCTCTTGGGGAGGGTGGAAGGACAGGAACCATTTCAAAATAGGTAAACCTGGGCTTGAGTGGCCCTTTAAGATCAGGCCTGTGCTAAAAGTGTCTACAGCAATCATACATCTGTATATAGCACAACTGATGTAGAAAACTGGTCTGTGGCCTGTGCGTGTTGGATCTATTCTTTATAGATCTATTCTAATAAACAAAGACTTATATTCTAAGTATGCAGCACGTCCTGCTCCAGATAATGATTCATAACAGATGGGATTACCTCCACCAGAGGGCGCTTGACTACAGAGATGGCAAAAAGAGGCCCTTCCCGGTCCATATATACCCGGGACCTCCCACAAATTCCCCAGTTTCTTCTCTGTAGTCGGCTGCGAAGGTCAGAAGATGGCTTCTCTTATCGCAGGTGAGCAGGGATTAACAGCCCGTGGCCCTGTAGGACTATTCCCACCCATTCCACTTATTAATTATGCCTCCCAGCTTTGGCTGCGTGGGTCGGGTGATGGTAGCCTGGCTCCGACCGCAATCCCCCACCAAAGGGTAGTCTGTGCAGGTTTATGGTGAGCCTGATTTGGGATGCCCCGTCCGCTCTTGCCCTTCCCGCCCTGGTCATTGGTGGGTCTCCTTGACATCCAACTTTCCCCCCTCTCTCAGTGTCCCGTTCGGGGGGGTGTGTATGTGGCTTTTTGCCTTGTATATGTGTGTTTATTGCACTTTTTCGTTTAGTTCTGTCTTTTACTTATTTGAATTTGCATCATCATCAAGAATTCTTGCTGGAGCTTCTGGCCTATCCCTGTGCTTCTCGGAGGGGGCGTGGCTTGCTCGGTTGGCGCGTTCCGCGTCGGCCCCTCCTGCGGCCCGCCCCCCTGAGGTCCCTCCAGCGCCATTTTGGTCCTCGCCTGGTGTGATTGCTGGTCCCCCACCGCGGTCCGTGAGTGCCCCTGCAGGCTTGTTTTTTTTATTCCCTTGTCATTTCAATGTGCTTATGGGGTGTCTTTATTATGTCTTTCAGGCGGGATAACTGTGTTTTTAGAGGTTTCTCCCGGTCCTGTCCCCTCTATTAGTTATTGTAACTTTATTAGAGGCCTACACTGTAAAATCCTCCCACTTCTCTGGCGGACATTTGGGGCATCCCGGGTTGCTTATACGGCGTAATTCCTATCGGCCAGTTGTGCGACCTTAATCACCATATGGAGGCTTCACAGGATATTGTGCTCGGGGTCCCCTCGGGACAAGCCCGGCTGTGTGTAGTGTGTGGGGCATCCCCTGTGGGCGATGATGTGCGGGTCTGTGTACCCTGCGCCCAGCAGGAACTTGCGCTGCATTCTGGGCTGCACCCACTATGTCCTCACCCACTCCCCCACGCTTAATTATGACTCCCAGTGAACTGAATACTAGTGGGGAGTCTCAGCCTGACATGTCTTCCAGGTTGGCTAACATTGAGAGGCTGATTGTTAGCTCTGCGGCCCGTAAGGCCCCGGCTAAAAGGAGGCATGTGGCGCCGGGTGCGTCTGCCTTTCCTGTGGAGAATGAGAATTTCCTTTTTTTGTCTGATTATACCCCACTTGAAGAGGGTTAATTATTCTCAGATTCAGGGTTATCTGATGATCAGCATTTCAGTGGTGCTGACTATGGCAAAAGATTTTTGATGTGCTTTCTATCTCCCTTCCTGCTGCGGCTCCCAAGCCACAGGGGGAACTTTTCAGTACTGCTAAACCACGTCAGAACAGGTCCATTTCAATAATCTTGTTCTCAAAGAATGGGAGCATCTCGGCCGGCTTCCCGGAATCCCTAAAGGCTGGGATAAAAGGTACCCTTTTCCCACTGATGTGGTTAAATGTTGGTCTACCCCCCCAGAAGTGGATGCACCAGTATTTGGGTTGTCCAACTCATCTGTGGTCCATTCCCCTGATTCCACTACCCTCAAGGATAGTGAGGACTGGCGCATTGACCAGCTGGCCTCCCATGCCTTTGCCTGTGTGGGGTCTGCCTTACGTCCTGTCTGTGCTTCTGCTATTACTGCTGTTGCTGTGCGGACTCTCCTCAAGGGTCTGTTGGAAGGCGCCCCTGATGAGACTTCTAGTGCCGAGTTCAGGGCCTTGTTGCAGTGTGAAATGTTAATTGCATATGTCCTTTGTGCCTTGGATGACACCATTAGAATGTGTAGTAGGACCTCTGCCTTGGTGGTTGCTATGCGCCGCTCTGTTTGGCTGTGTCAGTGGGCAGCTGATAACGCTGCTAAGAAGGCCCTCACGGGGCTCCCCTTTAAGGGGCTGCGCCTATTTGGTGATCGCTTGGACCTGTTTGCCAAGGTGGGTAAGTTGCCTCAGCGTAAGAAGCAGCTGCGGCCCTTTCGGGGTTCGGGTGCCTTTGTCCCCTCCTACCGTGGATCCAGGCCTGGGAGAGGGGCTTCCTTTGCAAGTCCTAGGGGGGACTTCTGGGGCAGAAGTCGTGCCCGCTCCGGATCTTCCTGGGGGTTCAAGCCCAAATCTGTCGCCAAGCCTCCTCAGCCATGAAGGGGCGCCCTCACCCATCCGGGTGGGGGGACAGCTGCGACTCCTCGCTCCTGTCTGGGGACAGCAGGTCTCAGACAGGTGGATTCTGGAGGTTGTGTCCTCTGGCTACAAGCTAGAGTTCGCTGCCCGGCCGCCTCCAAGATTCCTCAGGTCTCGGATTCCTCCAGAACCCCTGGCAGCTCAGGGTCTGTTTCTGGCTGTACAAAACCTATTGGACATGGGGGTCATCTGTCAGGTCCCTCCTGGGGAGAGAGGTCGGGGTTTTTATTCCAATCTCTTCACAGTACCCAAAAGGGATGGTTCCATCAGACCCATTCTGGACTTAAAGCTTCTCAACAAGTTCATCAGGACCAGACACTTTCGCATGGAGACCCTGCACTCCACGATCAGCTCTTTGCGCCCGGGGGACTTCATGACCTCCATAGACATCAAGGATGCTTACCTTCATGTACCAGTCTTCCCAGGGCATCAGAGATTCCTCAGGTTCGCATTGGAGGACCAACACTACCAATTTGTAGCACTGCCCTTCGGTCTCACCTCATCCCCCAGAGTCTTCATCAAGGTGCTGGCAGGTGTTAGGGCTCTCCTCAGAGCTCGGGGCATTCGTATTCTTCCTTATCTGGACGACCTCCTCATCACTTCTCATTCTTTCCAGCAGGCAGAAGTGGATACCCAGCAGGTGGTGACTGCTCTGGAAACATTCGGATGGGTGATCAATCACCCCAAATCCTCCCTGTCTCCGTCTCTGGTGCCCTCCTTCCTGGGCATGAATCTGGATACTGTTCAGGCCAGAATTTTTCTTCCTCAGCAGAAGGTGGATTCTCTTCAAGCTCTGGTTCATTTCCTTCTGTCTTGCCCTCGCCCTTCCATCCGGCAAGGGATGCAGCTTGTGGGACAACTGGTGTCCTGCTTCGAGGCAGTTCCTTATGCTCAGTTCCACATGAGACCTCTTCAACTCCATCTCCTATCAGTCTGGGACAAGATTCCCCTGTCTCTGGATCAGGCCTTTGTTCTGTCTCCTCTGGCTCAGCAGTCCCTCTTGTGGTGGCTGGACTTGAGGAACCTGTTGGGGGGCAGATCCTTTCTGGCCCCCTGTTGGGAGACGGTCACCACAGATGCCCATCTGTCAGGTGGGGGGGGGGGGGGCTTCTGGAGAGCCCTACAATTCCAGGGGCTGTGGGGCCCTCAGGAGGCCCATGCCCCCATCAACATCCTGGAACTGAGGGCGGTTCAGTTGGTACTGGCCCAGTTGACTCCTCACCATCAGGGCCGGCCGGTCCAAGTTCGCTCAGACAACCAGACGGCGGTTGCCTACATCAATCATCAGTGAGGGACTCGGAGCAAGAGTGCCCCCAAGGAGGTGTCCATGATTCTGTCCTGGGCAGAGGACAGTGTTCCTTGCATCTCAGCAGTGTACATTCCGGGGGTGGAGAATCTGGAGGCGGACTCCCTGAGCAGGGGGACCTCTCGCCTGGGGGAATGGTCTCTCAGCAGCGAGGTCTTCCTGTCCTTATGTCACCGTTAGGGGGTACCGGATGTGGATCTGTTTGCTTCCCGCCACAATCACAAGCTCCCAGTCTTTGTCTCGCTGTCCCAGGATCCCCTGGCCCTTGCGGTGGATGCTCTGACTCTATCCTGGCAGGGGTTCCGTCTCCTGTATCTTTTTCCTCCATTCCCCCTACTGGGCAGGGTTCTGCGCAAGCTGGCTCAGGAAAGGGTACCAGCAATCCTGGTGGCCCCCCGATGGCCAAGACAGGTGTGGTTCGCGGATATCGTTCAGCTGGTGGTAGATCAGATGCCCCTGGTCCCGGACCTTCTCACTCAAGGGCGGCTATGCCATCCCAATTTACAAACGCTGGCTTTGACGGCCTGGCTGCTGAAACCTCCATCTTAAGGGATGAGGGGCTTTCTGAGTCTGTGGTTAACACTCTAATCAGGGCTAGGAAGAAATCCTCTTCTACCATCTACTATAGGATCTGGCGGGCCTACATTGACTGGTGTGAGGCTAGGGTCCTTCCATGTCGGGTGTTTTCCATTCCTAGGATTCTGGAGTTCCTTCAGCATGGTTTGGATCTGGGACTTCAGCTCAGCACGCTCAAGGGTCACGTTTCTGCGTTGGCTGTTTTCTTCCAGAGATCCTTCGCTCAACATCCTCTGGTCAAGACCTTTTTCCAGGGGGTTGCTCATGTGCGTCCCCCTTGCAAGCCTCTGTTGCCAGTTTGGGACTTGAATTTGGTTTTGTGTGCCTCCATTTGAGCCAGTGCATCAGGTTGCTCTGTCTCTTCTTACTCTTAAAGTTGCCTTTTTGGTGGCTATCATCTCGGTCAGGCGTGTTTCGGAGTTGGCGGCCCTTTCTATTCAGGCCCCCTACTTTGAAAGACACCAGGACAAGGTGGTTTTCAGATTTAAACCTGATTTCTTGCCTAAGGTGGTCTCTGCCTTCCATCTTAAACAGGACATTGTGCTTCCTTCCTTGTGCCCTAATCCTGGTAATTCCAAGGAGAGGGCCTTACATTCCCTGGATGTGGTCTGGATTTTGAAGTTTTACTTGGTGGGTACTGCACCTTTTAGAAAGACTGATGCCTTGTTTGTGGTTCCTTCGGGCCCCAAGAAGGGCCTGGCACCTGCTAAGTCTACTATTAGCAAATGGATTCGTCAGGCCATTTTTAGGGCCTATTCTGCTAGGGGAAAGGATCCTCCTTTCCGTGTTACTGCTCATTCTACCCGTTCTGTTGGGGCCTCGGGGGCCTTTCAGCACCAGGCTTCTGTTGAACAAGTTTGGAAGGCTGCTACTTGGTCTTCTGTTCATACCTTTTCCAAGTTCTGCAGGCGGCAGTGGTTTGAACTGCGCGTTGTTGCTTTTGGGATCCCACCCTAGTTACGGACACTGCTATTGGATGTCCCATCTGTTATGAATCATTATCTGGAGCAGGACGTGCTGCATACTTAGAATACAATTCTATGATTACTCACCTTGTAGAATTGGTATAAGTATGCAGCACGTCCTGCTCCACCCCACCCTGTTTGCATTATCTTGGATCCTCTGTATGGTGATTGTTATCCTTGTTAACGTTGTTAATTTCATTGGCTCCTCCTGGTTCTCCTTACTGCTTTTCTATATTGGGGAATTTGTGGGAGGTCCCGGGTATATATGGACCGGGAGGGGCCTCTTTTTGCCATCTCTGCAGTCAAGTGCCCTCTGGCGGAGGTAATCCCATCTGTTATGAATCATTATCTGGAGCAGGACGTGCTGCATACTTATAATACCAATTCTACAATGTGAGTAATCACAGAATTGTATTTTTTCATCGGCGTATCTGCTCGATTACTTTTCCCTATATCCAGTCCAGGTTGTCCCAGAAGTAATGACATGTGGGTATTCCACCGCTAGGTGGCGCTCACTGCAAGATGAAAAGCGGTCGCTCTTCCCGGCCCCCTATAAAGGCAGGTGTCCCTCTGATTTCCCAGTGTTCATCTTGCAGTCTGGTTGCTGAAGATCGTTGGATACTGTCTCCTGGATTTTGGCAGCTGAGTGGGGCCTCCTAGCCCATCGGCCGCTGCGGACCCTATTGCCACTGATCCCGTGAGACCCACTAATGCCTCCCAGCCTTGGCTGACGGGGTGGTGACAGTAGGGAGAACGCCGGGGCAGGCGTTGACAGAGCTAGGCTCTGGGCCGCAGACCCTGACTAAAGGGTAGCCAGCCATAGGCGATGGTGAGCCTATTGGGGGGGGGGGAGAAACCACTTAGTGCCCCCGGGTTATGCCCTTCCCTTTCCCACAAGCTTTATTATATGTGGTGTAATTTACTGTATTCTAAGTATGTCACACACCCCGCTTCAGATAGTCATTACACTTGGGTTATACCGACCTGTAGAGGGCGATCTTGCAGAGATGTCATGAAAAAAGGGAGCCCCTCCCGGTCCATAAATACCTGGGACCTCCCACTCATTCCCAAGTCTTTCATCTCTGCAGACGGCGAGCAAGTCAGAAGATGGATGTCTCCTCCTTGCAGGTAGCCGGGGTAACTCCCGGCCCCCCTCTTTTGGTCTTTTTCTGCCTGGACCTACTGTTATCCCCCTTTTTAGTAAAGAGCCTCCCAGCCTAGGTTGCAGGTCCTGGCAAAGGTAGACGGCACCTTAAGGTGCTCTAGGAGCTATGCTCCACCGTGAGACCCCATACTAAGGGTAGGCGGTATTCCGGGTTGGTGATCCTGGTTGGGATGCCCTGTCCTTGCCCTTATACCCTTGGGGTGTTAATTCCCCCTTCCCCGGTCACCCATCGTTCCCTACTGCTAGGGGGGGAGGGCGCTTATCCCCCTTTTAGTTTAGTCCTTCTTTTGAGTGCATGCTTGTGTGCAACTTTTTGGTGTGTGTGGTGCACGTGATTGATGCTTCCATGGCCGGGCCAGCGGTTTGCGGCGCCGCCGGCCGTTACCGTCTGCCTTCGGGGGAGCTTCTTCCCCTCCGGTGCGGTTTCGGGGGGGCGGGGTCCTGCAGCCCGCCCCCTCCCTCCCCACGTGCTGCTGGTGCTGCTGCGGAGCCCGGTCACTGGCCGGGAGCCGCCTGTTGTCAGCAGAGAGGGGTGGGGTAGGTCGCAGCGATCTGCGCCGGCCCACCCTTCTTCATCCTTGCTGCCAAGTCCCTCCGCTTCGTGCAGGACGCCATTCAGTAAGCGCCCAGTGGGCTCCAGTCTTTCATTGCCTGTGCAGCTGCTTGTCAGCGCGAGATTGATTTATATATTCCTCTATTTATATGTATGTGTGCCTTGGCCCTTCTGTTATGTGCCCTGCATTGTGTGATATTTGTGTGACAGTCCCCCTTTTCTATTCCAGGCGGACCCTTGTTGGATCTTAAAGGGTCCTCCCGGTCCCAGGGTCCCTGGTTTAATTTAAGAACTCCCTATAAATCCTCCCACTCGGGACACAGAAGGGGCATCCCGGGTCACTTATATTGCGTAATTCCCTTGGGTATTGCAACTACCGATAAAATCACCAAATGGAGGCTTCCCAGGATATCGGGCTTGGGCTCCCCTCGGGGCAACCCCGGCAGTGTTTGGGGTGTGGGGCATCCCTTACAGGGGATGATGTTTTCCTTTGCATACCATGTGCACAGCAGACTATTTCGCGGGAGTCCGGATCCCATGCATCTGGTTCTGCACCGCCGGTCCCTTCTCCTACCCCTCCCAGCCTGATCCGTACCCCGTGTGATGTTGTCATTAGTGGGGAGTCTCAATCTGAGGTGTGTGCCAGATTGTCCAATCTTGAAAAATTATTTTCTAGCGCTGTCTAGCGCCAGAAAGGCCCCGGCTAAGAGAAAGCACTTGTCCCCAGCCACGCAGGCTTCTGATTTTGAGGAGTTTGATTCACTGGACTGGTCTGATTACCCCCCGCTAGAGGAAGGGGAGCTATTTGAGGAGTCGGATGGTTCTGACGATCAGCAGTTTGTTGGCACCGATGCGGAGCGGGGTCAGGGGGATTCTTTGGATACCCCTAAGGTCCTGGCTCATATGTTTGAGGTTCTGGCAATTTCTCCTCCTGAAGTGACTCTTCCACAGAAGAAGAAGCTAAGCTGCACTTGGAATTCCCTAATCAAAGGCATTTCGACTGCATTATTCTTAAGGAATGGGAGAGGCCTACTCGGCTTCCGGGTGTCCCTCCGGGTTGGGATAAGAAATATCCCTTTCCGGTGGATGCGGTGAAGCGCTGGTCGTCCCCTCCCGAGGTGGACGCCCCTGTTTTGGGGTTGTCTAGCACCTCTGTTTTGCATTCTCCTGACTGTTCTACTCTCAAGGATGGTGAGGACAAACGCATTGACCAGATGGCTTGTCACGGTTTTGCCAGTGTCGGGTCAGCTTTGCGGCCTGTTTGTGCTTCGGCGCTTTTAATAGTGGCTTCTAGGTCGGTTGTTAGGGACCTGTTGTCTACCTCCAGGCTTGACCCGGATAGTGATGAGTTCACCGCCCTTAAGTGGTGCGAATTGTTTTTGTCATTTGTGCTAGCCGCCCTGGATGACACTATGGTGATGTGTAGTAAAACTTCGGCCTTGCTGGTGGCTATTCGGCGGTCGGTTTGGTTGCCCAAGTGGGCGGCTGATTTTGTGTCCAAAAAGTCGCTTACGGCTCTTCCCTTTCTGGGCTTGCGGCTCTTTGGAGAAAAATTGGATTCGGTCGCAAAAGGAGGTAGGTTACCTCAGAGAAAGAAGCAACGTCGTCCCTTTCGGGGGGCAGCTTCCTTTACCCCTTCCTTTCGTGGGGCCAGAGCTGGATGGGGATTGGCTGTCTTCTCCTCCAGAGGTGATTCCTGGAACAGGGGAAGAGGACGTGCCCGTCCAGGTCACAGCTGGGGCTCCAAGCCCAAAGCCGCTGCCAAGCCGGCTCAGCAATGAGGGGGCACCCTCACCCTCGCGGGTGGGGGGACGGCTGCGACACTTCTCCCAGGTCTGGGACCAGGAGAGGACAGATGGATTCGGGAAGTGGTGTCTTCCGGTTACAAGCTGGAGTTTCGAGATCCGGCCTCCTCCCAGATTCTTCAGGTCTCGGGTGCCTTTGGATCCTCTGGCCGCGCAGGGGCTCCGGACGGCAGTAAAAGATCTTCTGGACATGGCTGTCATTTGCCCAGTGCCTCCCTCGGACCGGGGCCTGGGATGCTATCTCAATCTGTTCACGGTGCCCAAGAAGGATGGCTCCGTTCGTTCCATCCTGGATCTGAAGTTTCTCAACAGGTTTATCCGTTTATTCCGCATGGAAACTCTGCGCTCAGCCATAAATTCGCTTCATCAGGAGGACTTCATGACGTCCATAGACATCAAGGATGCTTATCTGCATGTTCCAATCTTCCCGGCACATCAGAGATTTCTCAGGTTTGTGGTGGAAGATCGGCATTTTCAGTTTGTGGCTCTTCCGTTTGGCCTTACCTCGGCTCCAAGGGTTTTCACCAAGGTGCTGGCGGGGGGGCACCTCAGAGCCCAGGGTATCCGCATCGTGCCTTATCTGGACCATCTTCTCATTATGGCATCCTCTCTCAGCCAGGCGGAGCTAGATACCAGGACTGTGGTAGCCACTCTGGAGAGATTCGGCTGGGTGATCAATCCCAAGTCCTTCCTCTCTCCGTCCAGGGTGGTGTCGTTCCTGGGAATGTCTCTGGATACTTCTCAGTCCAGGGTGTTCCTTCCCCGGCCCAAGGTTCTTTTAATTCAGGAATTGGCTCAGCTTCTTCTATCTATCAGGGGATGAGACTGGTGGGATTGATGGTGGCTTCGTTCGAGGCCTTTCCCTTTGCCCAGTTTCACACAAGGACGCTCCAGCTCCATCTCTTGGCGGCCTGGGACAGGTCTCCGTTGTCATTGGATCAGTCCTTTCTGATGTCCCCCCGGGTTCGGAATTCCCTTCGGTGGTGGCTGGAGCCAAGCAACCTGATGAGGGGCAGATCCTTTCTGACCCCTTGTTGGGAGACGGTCACCGCGGATGCCAGCCTGTCAGGTTGGGGGGGGGGGGGGTTGGAAGGATCTTCAGTTTCAGGGACTGTGGGGGCCTTAGGAGGCTCACGATCCCATCAATGTTCTGGAGCTGAGAGCCATCTCATCAGTTACAGGGTTTCCTGGTTCAAGTTCGGTCGGACAATTGGACGGCAGTCGCCTACATCAATCACCAGGGAGGGACTCGCAGTAGGCGTGCCCTCAGGGAGGTGTCCTTGATCCTGGCTTGGGCAGAGAACAATGTCCCATGCATCTCGGCGGTGGACATTCCGGGAGTGGAGAACACGGAGGCGGACTCCCGGAGCAGGTGCTCATCTCGCCGGGGGGAATGCTCTCAGCCCCAAGGTGTTTCGGTCGCTTTGCCACCGGTGGGGGACTCCGGAGGTGGACCTCTTTGCCTCTCCTCACAATCACAAGCTTCCGCCATTTGTGTCTCTCTCACGGGATCCGCTGGCTCTGGCAGTGGATGCAATGTCTCTGAACTGGAGGGATCTGGGGTTACTGTACCTGTTCCCTCTGTTTCCCATGGTGGGCAAGGTGGTGCGCAAGCTGGCCCTACAGGGTGCGTCAGCAATCTTGGTGGCTCCAAGATGGCCAAGACAGGTTTGGTTCGCAGACGTGGTAAGGTTGGCAGCGGATCAGGTAGATCTGCCCCTTCTGCCGGATCTGCTCACTCAGGGTCAACTGCTCTACCCCAATTTACCAACGCTGGCTTTGACGGCGTGGCTGCTGAAACCTCCATCTTGAAGGAGGAAGGTCTTTCTGATGCTGTTATTCAGACTCTGGTTAGGGCTAGAAAGAAGTCTTCCTCTGCCATCTACTATAGCAGCGATACTCAACTGGCGGACCGGGGTCCGAATGCGGACCTCGGCACCAGATTTCCGGACCCTTGCCCTGACAGGCCTGCACTCAGGTGCTTTGTGTTTTGCCATTCTCAGAACTGCCCTATTGATCAGCAATGTAGTGCTTAGTCTCCCTGCCAGTGTCATGGCTCCCTGGCACCTAGCAGTGCAGTATGAAGTCCAATCTGCTGTAGGTTCTGTGGGGCCAATAGGATTTTTGGGTTGGTGTGGTCTGATTTTTAACTGTCTATCCCCCGCCCGGACCTCTACCTCTCACTGGATGCTTTTAAACGGACCTTTACAAAAAGTGGTTGAGTACCCCTGTACTATAGGATTTGGAGGTCTTATATTGATTGGTGTGAGGTCCGGGCCTTGCCTTGCAGGGTGTTTTCCATTAGTCTTCCATTAGTAAATGGATTCGCCAGGCCATTGTTGGGGCCCATTCTACCAGGGGGAAGATTCCCCCTTTTCGTGTTACTGCTCATTCTACTCGTGCCGTTGGGGCGTCCTGGGCCTTCCAGCATCAGGCCTCTGTTGAGTTTGTAAGGCTGCTACTTGGTCTTCCGTTCACACTTTTTCCAAGTTTTACACGGTTGATGTGCGGGCCTCAGCGGATGCTGTTTTTGGCCGCAAAGTTCTGCAAGCTGCAGTGGTTTAAGTTTGTGCATTATTGCCTTGTTTTGGATCCCCGCCCTTTATGGACACTGCTATTGGATGTCCCAAGTGTAATGACTATCTGTAGCGGGGTGTGTGACATTCTTAGAATAATACCATTTTGTGATTACTCACCTTTAAAATGGGTATTATAAGTATGTCACACACCCCGCTTCACCCCGCCCTTTGGTATTCTGGATCCTTTCTATGGTGAAACTTTTTTACTGTTACTGGTTATTTTGGCTCTTCCTGGTCCCTTTTCTGCTGTCTTAATACTGGGGAATGAGTGGGAGGTCCCAGGTATTTATGGACCGGGAGGGGCTCCCTTTTTTTCATGACATCTCTGTAAGATCGCCCTCTACAGGTCTGTATAACCCAAGTGTAATGACTATCTGAAGCGGGGTGTGTGACATACTTATAATACCCATTTTACAGGTGAGTAATCACAAAATGGTATTTTTGTGCAATACTGTGTCTCTTGGCATACACCTGGTGTGGATATGCTCTGTTTTTCTTGCTTGGACATACTTACCTCCCTTGTTCCCTCACCTCTCCTCCCCCCTCCATCTTGGACAGCGCCGTGAGGGGGGCGCTGCTCGCGGAGGCATTTGTGTTTCTGAGGCCGTGGCCTCTGTTGTACTGTGTGCACGCTCTCGCGCTGCTGCCCGGCGACTGTGGGGGCCCCTCCGTGGGCTTCCCTGCATCTCTGGCCTCGTCCCTCACATTCTGTCAGCGCCATTTTTGGGAGGAGGCCGCTCGGTTCACGCCCTCGGCGGGGGAGCGGGGCCGCGCGATGACGCTTTGCGCGTCACTGCTGTGCGGCGCACCCATCGAGGTTCGCATGAGCTTCTGCCCTGCTCCATCTTGAGCTGCCTGCCGCATGCTTCCTGTTGTCCTCCGTGCTCCGTCGCTGGTGGTGCCGTGAGTCCCTCTTCTTCACCTAATTATGTTCATGTATATTGCGCATGTGTTGAGGGATTCTCATGGCCTTCTTGCTTGTGTCTTCCAGGTGGGTGCCTTGATAGGTTAAGGGCTGTGGTCTCCGACCACCCCCCCACACCCCTCTCTCCGCGTCCTCTCCCCTTAAGACGGATCACAAAAGAGGGACTAAATTGGGGTCTCATTAGGTTTGGGCCGTTTTGTACCTTGTAACCTATATACCATTCACGCTAATCACCATAATGGAGACTTCTGGGGATAGTGAGCTTAGGGGCCCCATCTGGGCGGGTGAAGCTCTGCCCCATGTGCGGTACTAGCCCTCTGGGCGGCCTCAGCACTGTTTGTGTCACTTGCGCCAGGACAGTCATTTTGGAGCATGAGTGGGCTGGCGTTGCTTCCCCTAGCCCCTTATTGCCTGCGGCCTCTCCAGAACCCCCGCTGCTGCACTCAGTCCTCAGCGAGGGGGAAGCCAGCAGGGGGTCCCAAGTTGATTTGGCATCCCTGGTGGCCAGCCTTGAGAGACCTAAGAAGGCGTCGAGCAAGAGTCGGCACCTCAAGCCCATTTATTCTGATGGTGATTGTTTGGAGGCCCGGGCTCTGTGGAGGAAGGCGAGTTGCATGAGGACTCCATCTCCACTGTGTATTATTCTGCCGGCTATGACAGCGGGCCGGCTCTTCCTCGGATGAGGATGCGTGGCTCCCTAAAGATACGGAGAAGTTGCTTGCTTCAGTTTTTGAGACGTTGCTTATTGTCCCTCCTAAAGCGGCTAAGAGGAAGCAGGGTGATTTGTTTAGGCCTGAGAGACAGAGACTTGTCTTTCCTGAGCAGGCCCATTTTTCGAATATGATATTCAAGGAATGGGAAAGACCTAACAAGCTACCGTCGGTGCCTAAGGGCCTGCTCAGGCGGTATCCCTTTCCTGAGGAGCTGGTCCGGCTATGGTTGGTTTTGTCCAACACTACGGTCATGACTTCACCCGATACTGCTTCCCTACGTGATCCAGCTGACAAGCGCATGGATTAGCTGGTCTGTCATGCCTTCACCTTTTGCCGGTGCTTGGTTCCGGCCTGTGTGTGCCGCGGCTATTGTCTCATTAGCCATCAGAAAGAAGGTGAGACGTCTTGTGGATATAAGTCTCGCAAGCGGGCGGAGGAGTATAAGGACCTCTTGGCCTGCGTGGAGTTTATTGCCTTCGTTGCTTCTGCCATGGACGATGGTGTCCGGCTCGGTGCCAGGGTCTCTGCCCTGCTTGTTGCGCTTCTCCGCTCGATGCGGTTGCGGCAGTGGTCGGCTGATGCTGCTGCCAAAAAGTCGCTCACTAGTATTCCCCTCGTGGCCCACAGATTGCGGGGAGCGTCTGGACCTCCTGGTCAAGGACGGAAGACTCCCTCAGCGACGGAAGCCTGCGCTTCCCTTTCGGGGTTCATCTGCCTATCGCTCCTTTCGAGGAGGAAGAGGCTCTTCATTTTCAGGTGGCCGCAGAGATGCCTGGGGTAGAGGTAGGTCCCGCAGCCGACCCAATCCCGCTTGGGGAGCCAAGTCCAAGCCCCCTGTCAAGCCCTCTCAGGCATGAGGAGGCGCCCTCACCCATCCATGTGGGGGGGGGCGGCTGCTGCATTTTGCTCATATCAGCGCGTCTCGGATCGGTGGAATCAGGAGGTGGTGTTCTCCGATTACAAAATAGAGCTGGCAGTGCGGCCACCCTCAAGATTTCTTCATGGATATCCCAGAACCCTTTGAAGGCACAAGGCCTGAGAACCGCAAACACCTTCTGCGGTTAGGTGTGATTTGTCTTGTTCCTCATCAGGAACAGGGTCAAGGCTTTTACTCCAATCTGTTCTCGGTGCCCAAGAAGGACAGAACGCTGAGACCTATCCTGGACCTGCAGGGTCTCAACAGGTTTGTCAGAGTCAGACATTTCCGCATGGAGACCTTGCGGTCCGTGGTGAGCTCGCTTAGACCCGGTGACTTCATGACCACAGTGGACATCAGGGATGCTTATCTGCACATCCCGATTTTCCAGGGGCATCAGAGGTTCCTGGGGTTTGCGCTGGAGGATCAGCATTACCAGTTTGTGGCGCTGCCGTTTGGGATATCCTCAGCCCCCCGTGTGTTCACCAAGGTGCTGGTGGGCATCATGGCCATCCTGAGGAACCAGGGCATTCGTGTTCTTCCTTATCTGGACGATTTGCTGATTGTGGCTCAGTCTCTTCAGCAGGCCGAAAGCGACACCCGGACGGTGTTATCCACTCTCGAGGATTTCGGATGGGTAATCAATTACCCCAAGTCTTCGATCACTGCCTCAATGGGGAGGTCCTTCCTGGGCATGACGTTGGACACCTCTCAGGTCAAGGTATTCCTGCCCCAGCAGAGGTGGTGGGCCTCCAGACGCAGGTGCAGGCCTTGATGTCTTGTCAGCGGCCATCGATCCATCTGGGGATGAAACTAGTGGGCCTTATGGTGTCATGCTTCGAGGCTGTGCCCTTTGCCCAGTTCCACATGAGACTTCTTCATTTGAATCTGTTGACCGGTTCTGACCGGATGCAGGAATCCTTGGAGCAGGAGTTTTCTCTGTCCCCCCTGGCCAGACAGTCCCTCTTGTGGTGGCTGGACCCCAGAAACCTATTGCTAGGCAAGTCCTTTCTGACTCCCCGGCGGGAGATAGTTACCACGGATGCCGGTCTGACCGGCTGGGGAGGTTTTTGGCAAACGCAGAAGATTCAGGGTCAGTGGGGGCCGCAGGAGAACCACTTGCCCATAAATCTCCTGGAGCTGAGAGCGATCTGGTTGGTGCTTCTTCACTTGACTCCCCCTTTAAGGGGTCGTGCGATCCAGGTTTGCTCGGACAATCAGACGGCTGTCGCCTACATCAATCACCAGGGCGGGACTCGGAGCAAGCGAGCCCTCAAGGAGGTGACCCAGGTTCTGGCTTGGGCAGAGGAGAATGTTCCCTGCATCTCGGCGGTTTACATCCCCGGGGTAGAGAACCAGGAGGCAGACTCCCTGAGCAGGGGGGGCCTCTCTTCTGGGGGAATGGTCTCTCAGCAACAAGATCTTTCACGCTCCGTGTCTCCGCTGGGGTCAGCCGGATGTTCACCTGTTTGCGTCCAGACACAATCACAAGCTCCCAAGGTTCGTCTCCCTGTCGAGAGAGCCTCTGGCCATTGCCACAGACGCTCTGGTGATTCCTTGGACGGAGTTCAGGCTCCTTTTTACATTCCCTCCGTTTCCACTCCTGGGCCGAGTGCTGCGCAAGATAGCCCAGGAGGGGGTACCAGCCATCCTGGTGGCTCCTCACTGGCCGAGAAGAAGTTGGTTCGTGGACATTGTTCAGATGTCAGTTGATCGCTACATCATGCCCGCGACCCAGGGCTTCTCACACAGGGGTGGAAAAGGGGCTGTCACCCACGGTTGTGCGTACCATGATTCAGGCACGGAAGAAGTCTTCTTCCATGATATATTAGAGTTTGGCATGCCTACATTGCTTGGTGTGAATCCAAGAGTCTCTTTTGTAGCACTTTTTCTATCTCTAGGATCTTGGAGTTTTACAACACTGTTTAGACTTGGGTCTCCAGCTGAGCACCCTCAAAGGCCAGGTCTCAGCCTTGGCCATCTTTTTCCAAAGATCCTTTGCCAATCATAGACTGATTGAGACATTTTTCCAAGGAGTTAACCATTTACGCCCACCGCGTAAGCTTGTATTACCGGTGTGGGACTTAAATGGTGCTTTCTGCTCTCCAGGGTCCTCCCTTTGAGCCTTTGTGCGGTGCTGCATTGTGTATTTTGACCCTAAGGGTGATCTTTTTGGTAGGGATCACCTTGGTGTGTCGCGTGTCTGAACTGGCCGTGCTTTGTATGAGGCCTCCTTGCTTTGAACGGCATAAGGATAAGGTGGTGTTTTGCTTTGAACCTGATTTTTTGCCTAAGGTCGTGTCTCCCTTTCAACTTAATGAGCAAGTTGTCTTGCCTTCCTTGTGTCCTGAACCGACTAATTCTAAGGAAAGGACCCTCCATGCCTTGGATGTGGTCAGGGCCGTTAAGTATTACCTGGTTGCGACTGAATCCTTCAGGAAATCCGATTTGCTCTTTGTCTTAACAGAGGGCTCTAGGAAAGGTTTGCCTCCAGCCAAGTCTACTCTCAGTAAGTGGATCAGACAGGCGGTGGTGCAAGCATATATTCCCAGTATGTCGCACACCCCGCTTCCGAATATTCATGACACTTGGGTAACTGTCCTGTAGAGGGCGATCTTGCAGAGATGACATGAAAAAAAGGAGCCCCTCCTGGCCCATAAATACCTGGGACCTCCCACCATTCCCCAGTCTTTTGTCTCTGCAGTCGGGGAGCAAGTCAGAAGATGGTTGTCTCCTCCTTGCAGGTAGCCGGGGTAACCCCCCGGCCTTTTGTTTCTATTGCTGCCTGAACCTTTTTTAATTTAAACTATAGCAGTATGCCTCCCAGCCTAGGCTGAAGGTCCGGGGAATGGTAGGTTGCACCTTATGGTGTATATGGGAGCTTGCTCCCCCGTGAGACCCCATACAAAGGGGTAGGCGGTGTCTGGGTTGGTGATCCCGGCTTGGGATGCCCCGTCCCTCTTACCCTTTCACCTATTGGTGTGGGTTCTCCCCCCTACCGTGTCCCTCTGTGCCCCTTGGGGGGGGGGGGAGGCCTTTTCTCCTGTGGGTTGTTTTACTTTATTTGGGGGAAAAGGTGTGTGGATTGTGTGTTTGTATGTGTTTTTGCGGCCGTTGTTGCTGGGCCGGTTTCACTTTTCAACAGGTGCTCGTTGTGGCCCGTCCACCCCCACCCCCCCTTGAGGCCGGCTTTTCTTAAGCACTCTTTCCAGCCTTGCCGCCTGCTTTGCTACTCTCCCTCTCATTCCCTTGCTGCTGTGAGGGTTGACGGTCGCTGCTTTGCTGCGGTGAGTGGATTTTATTTATTTCACCATTTTTAACTGCTATGGTGGGTGATGTGCATGTTGACACTTATGTCTGTTCTCATGTCTTCTAGGTGGGATCTCTTCTTTTGAAGTTTAAATAGGGAGTTCTCCCGGTCCTAGGGTCCCTTAGAGTTTAATTTAGGGTTTCCAAAAAAAAAAAATCCTCCCACTTGGGACCTGAAGGGGCATCCCGGTTAGCTTAATAGCGTAAATCCCTCTGGTCATTGCGACTACATTAAAATCACCATATGGAGGCTTCTCAGGTTACTGGGCTTGGGCTCCCCTCGGGGCAACCCCGGCAGTGTGTGGGTTGTGGGGCATCCCTTGCGGGGGATAATGTACTTGTTTGCATACCTTGTGCTCAGCGGGCCATAACGCAGCAGTCGGGGGCCCAGGCGTCTGGGTCCGGGGTCCCGGCCTCATCTCCTTCCCCACCCTGCCTTATCCGTACCCCTAGTGATGTTGTCACAGGTGGGGAGTCACAATCTGATGTATGTGCCAGACTGGCTAATATTAGAAAAATTTATTTCTGGCTCTGTTTCCAGAAAGGCCTCGGCTAAGCGAAAGCATTTGTCTCCAGCAGCGCCGGCCTTTGAGTTTGAGGATTATGATTTCCTTGACTGCTCTGATTATTCCCCGCTAGAAGAGGGGGAATTATTTGAGGATTCTGAGGATTCTGACAATCAGCAGTTTGTTGGTGCTGATACTGAGCAAGGGCAGGGGGATGCTGTGGATACCCCAAAGGTCTTGGCTCACCTTTTTGAGGTTCTGGCAATTTCTCCTCCTGAGGAGGCTGCTCCTCAAAAAGGGGAATTCTTTGGGACTTCCAAGCCGCGCCTGGAGTTCCCAAATCAAAAGCATTTTGATGGCATTATTCTTAAGGAATGGGAGAAGCCTACTCGGCTTCCAGGTATTCCTCAAGGTTGGGATAAATAGTATCCCTTTCCGGTGGATGTGGTAAAACGATGGTCGTTCCCTCCCGAGGTGGATGCCCCGGTGCTCGGGTTATCCAATACTTCTATTTTGCATTCTCCTGACTCCACCACTCTCAAAGATGGTGAGGATAAACGCATTGATCAGATGGCTTGCCACGCATTTGCTAGTGTCGGTTCAGCCTTGCGGCCTGTTTGTGCTTCGGCGCTTTTGGCAGTGGCTACCAGGTCTGTGGTTAGAGACCTGTTGAGTACCTCCAGGCTTGACCCGGCTAGTGATGAGTTCGCCGCCCTTAAGCGGTGTGAATTGTTCATGTCCTTTGTGCTTGCCGCCTTAGATGACACCATGGTCATGTGTGGTAGAACCTCGGCCTTGCTTGTAGCTATTCGGCGGTCGTTATGGTTGCGCCAGTGGGCGGCTGATTTTGTGGCCAAAAAGTCGCTTACAGCACTTCCCTTTGTGGGATTGCGGCTCTTTGGAGAAAGATTAAATTCTGTCACGAAAGGAGGGATGTTACCTCAGTGTAAGAGGCAACGTCGTCCCTTTCGGGGGGGCTGCCTCCTTTAACCCTTCCTTTCGTGGTGCTAGAACTGGCAGAGTTTTGGCCTTCTCTACCCTCAGAGGTGATTCCTGGAGTAGAGGCAGAGGTCGTGCTTGTCCAGGTCACAATTGCCAGCTCAGCAATGAGGGGGCGCCCTCACCCTTCCGGGTGGGGGGACGGCTGCGGCACTTCTTCCAGGTCTGGGACCAGGAGGTCTCAGACAAATGGATTCTGGAAGTGGTGTCTTCCGGTTACAAGCTGGAATTCGAGATCCGGCCTCCTCCCAGATTCTTCAGGTCTCGAGTGCCTTCGGATCCACTGGCCACACAGGGGCTCCAGGCGGCAGTAAGTTATCTGCTGGACATGGCTGTCATTTGCCCAGTGCCTTTCGCGGAAAGGGGCTTGGGATTCTATTCCAATCTATTCACGGTGCCCAAGAAGGACGGCTCCGTTCGACCCATTTTGGATCTGAAGCTCCTCAATCGGTTTATCCGCTTCAGGAAGTTTCGCATGGAAACCTTGCGGTCAGCTGTCGATTCTCTTAGTCAGGGGGACTTCATGACGTCCATAGACATCAGGGATTCTTATCTGCATGTACCTATCTTCCTGGCACACTAGAGATTCCTCAGGTTCGTGGTGGAAGATCAGCATTTTCAGTTTGTGGCCCTTCCATTCGGGCTTACCTCGGCTCCGAGGGTGTTCACCAAGGTAGGGGTGATGGCCCTCCTCAGAGTCCAGGGCATTTGCATTGTACCATACCTGGACGACCTTCTCATTTTGGCTTCCTCTCTCAGCCAAGTGGAGCTAGACACCAGAGTGGTGGTATCCACGCTGGAGAGGTTCGGTTGGGTGATCAACTATTCCAAGTCCTCCCTCTCCCTGTCCAGGGAGGTTTAGTTTCTGGGCATGACTTTCAGGCCAGGGTGTTCCTTCCTCAGCCCAAGATTCTTCTGATCCAAGATTTGGTTCGGCTTCTGCTTTCCAATCCTCGCTTGTCTATCCGGCTAGGGTTGAGATTGGTAGGTCTGATGGTGGCTTCCTTCGAGGCAGTCCCTTTTGCCCAGTTTCACATGAGGACGCTTCAGCTCCATCTTCTAACGACTTGGGACAAGTGTCCGCTGTCATTGGATCAGTCTTGTCTGCTGTCTCCCCGGGCTCAGCATTACCTCCTGTGGTGGCTAGTGTCAAGCAATCTGTTGAAGGGCAGATCCTTTCTGACCCCTTGTTGGGAAACGGTCACCACGGACGCCAGCCTGTCGGGCTGGGGGGGCATCTGGAGGGAACATCGGTTCAAGGGGTTATGGGGACCTCGGGAGGCTCATACCCCTATCAACGTTTTGGAGCTACGGACCATTTGGTTGGTTCTGTCTCGCTTGACTCTTCTATTGCAGGGATTGCCAGTTCAAGTCCAATCGGACAGTGGTCGCTTACATCAATCACCAAGGAGGGACTTGCAGCAGGAGTGCCCTCAGGGAGGTATCTCTGATCCTTGTTTGGGCAGAGAGCAATGTCCCATGCATCTCAGCCATTTACATCCCAGGAGTGGAGAACACGAAGGCAGATTCCCTGAGCAGGAGATACTCTCACCGAGGAGAATGGTCTCTCAGTTCCAAGGTATTCCAGTCCCTTTGTCACAAGTGGGGGACTCCAGAGGTGGATCTTTTTGCCTCTCGTCACAATCACAAGCTTCCTGCCTTTGTGTCTCTGTCTCAGGATCCGGGCACCAGCAATTCTGGTGGCTCCAAGGTGGCCAAGACGAGTGTGGTTCGCAGACGTTGTGCGGCTAGCAGTAGATCAGTTTTATCTGCCTCTTCTTCCGGATCTTATCACCCAGGGTCAGCTATGCTACCCCAATTTACCAACGCTGGCTTTGAAGGCGTGGCTGCTGAAACCTCCATCTTAAAGGAGGAAGGTCTTTCTGATGCGGTGGTTCGGACTCTTGTTAGAGCTAGGAAGAGATCTTCCTCTAACATCTACTATAGGCCTTGGAGGTCTTATATTAACTGGTGCGAGGCTAGGGCCTTGCCTTGTAAGGTGTTTTCTATTCCCAGAATTCTGGAGTTTCTTCAACATGGTCTGGACTCTGGGTTGCAGCTTAGTACTTTGAAGGGGCAGGTTTCTGCCCTGGCGGTTTTCTTTCAAAGGTCTTTTGCCCTTCATCCCCTGGTTAAGACATTTTTCCAGGGGGTTACTAATGTGTGACCTCCTAGAAAGCCCTTGCTGCCGGTTTGGGATTTAAACTTGGTTCTGTCGACTCTCCAGGGGCCCCCTTTTGAGCCGGTGCATGATATTGCTCTTTCTCTGCTCACTCAGAAAGTTGCCTTTTTGGTGGCTATTATCTCTGTTCGGCGTGTCTCTGAGTTGGCGGCCTTGTCTATTCAGGCTCCGTACTTTGAGAGGCACCTGGACAAGGTAGTTTTCCGCTTTAAGCCGGATTTCCTTCCTAAGGTGGTTTCGGCCTTCCACCTCAATCAGGATGTAGTTCTCCCTTCCTTGTGTCCTAAGCCTAGTAATGACAAGGAGAGGACCTTACATTCTTCGGATGTGGTTCGATGTCAGAAATATTATTTGGTGGCTACTTCATGGTGCTCTCCGGTCCCAGGAAAGGTCTGGCGCCCGCTAAGTCTTCCATTAGTAAATGGATTCGACAGGCCATTGTTGGGGCCTATTCTGCCAAGGGGGAGGTTCCCCCTTTTCGTGTTACTGCTCATTCTACTCGTGCTGTTGGAGCATCTTGGGCTTTTCAGCATCAGGCTTCTTTTGAACAAGTTTGTAAGGCTGCTACTTGGTCTTCTGTTCATACTTTTTCCAAGTTTTATAAGGTTGATGTGCGGGCCTCAGCGGATGCTGTTTTTGGCCGCAAAGTTCTGCAATCTGCAGTAGTTTAAGTTTGCATTATTGCCTTTTTGGGATCCCCACCCATTATGGACACTGCTATTGGATGTCCCAAGTGTCATGAATATGAATATTACAAGTATGTCACACACCCCGCTTCATCCCGCCCTTTTTTGATTTTCTGGGATCCTTTATATGGTGAACCTTTTTCTTTGCTGTTTACATTTGGCTCTTCCTGGTCCCTTTACTGCTGTCTTATACTGGGGAATGGTGGGAAGTCCTAGGTATTTATTGGCCAGGAGAGGCTCCTTTTTTTTATGTCATCTCTGCAAGATCGCCCTCTATAGGACAGTTACCTAAGAGTCATGAATATTCGGAAGCGGGGTGTGTGATATACTTGTAATAACCATTTTACAGGTGAGTAATCACAAAATGGTATTTCTGCCAAGGGGAAGGAACCCCCTTTTCGTATTACAGCTCATTCTACCAGAGCTATTGGTGCCTCCTGGGCTTTCAAGCACCAGGCATCGGTTGAACAGGTTTGTAAGGCTGCCACTTGGTCTTCAGTTCATACCTTTGCCAAGTTTTTACAAGGTTGATGTTAGGGCCTCAGCTGATGCTGTCTTTGTCCGAAAGGTGCTTCAGGCGGTAGTGAAATGAACTACATGCTGTTCCGCACTGGGGATCCCGCCCTAATGGACACTGCTTTTGGATGTCCCACATGTCATTACTCTGGGACGACCTGTACTGGATATAGAGAAAAATACAATTCTGTGAAACTCACCTGTAGAATTGTTTTTGAGTATAGCCAGTTCAGGTCGTCCCATCCCACCCTTGTTTCATTATCTCTTGTTTGCCTGTTATGGTGATTAACATTTTTGTATTGGACCGTTGTCCTTGAGTTTTTTGTTGGAGAGAGTACATGCTGAAGCTATGTGAAGTAACATGGTTTCTTGGCCTCCTGGCCTGTCTCTTTTTCTTACTGCTATTTAACCACTGGGAAATCATTGAGGGACACCTGCCTTTATAGGGGGCCGGGAGGAGCGACAGCTTTTGATCTTGCAGTGAGCGCCACCTAGCGGTGGAATACCCACATGTCATTACTTCTGGGATGACCTGGACTGGATATATTCAAAAACAATTCTACAGATCAGTTTCACAGAATTGTATTTTTTAGCACAAGTGTGAAGACTATCCACCCCTGATTTGCAGTCATATGTAACTGTATATCAAATTGACAGTGAGAACAGTTGTCATATTCTTGTAGATGAAATGCTGACACTGCGTGAAGGTCATTGTGAATAACTGATTGAATCATAGAAACATAGAAGGTTGACGGCAGAAGGAGACCATACGGTCCATCTAGTCTGCTTTTAAATCATAAGCATGAGTATTTGGAAAGTCTTATGCGGGCATTAAAGCTGCTAAATACACATTTTGTTGTAGAAAATGGCTAGCAGTGAGTCAGCTTATGATAAGACATCATGCAGACAGACGTGTATGGATTTGAGTTGACTTTCAGTACACTTACAAAGGTCTAATTGTCCAGTTCTGACATTTAAACAGTATTCAGATTGATGCTAGTTGCAGTTTGAAAGAGTTAAGGAAATGATCGCTGAGAAATTCTGGGTATGGAACGTGATGGAGGTCAAGTTCTGTTTACATTATAACAAACTGCTGTGACACAACAGACCCAGACCAGGCCCAGAATATTATACTTATGAGGGTGTTGCATGTGTAAAAAATACTTGCCGTTTCACATGCTTAGTCTAAGTCCTGTGTACTTAGCTGGTCTGCAGAGGGAGCAGGCCTTTTATCTGATCTGGCTGCAGGGGGAGCATTACATGAGCACCCGACACTGATGCTATATTCTCACCATATGGGGACTGTGCAGCCAGCTTTTGGAGCATATACCTCTGAAACCCCACTACTGCACCCACAATAGGGTACTACTTTCTTCTCTGCTGTTGTAGAACCATGACTGGCCTTGTGTGGCCTGTGCGATCTCACAGGATGTCATTTCAATCTCGCTGTAAGGGGAGGGTGCCCAGAGACTGCCTATAAATAACCTTTTAGGGAGAGTACAGTTGCCACAGAAGGCCCCTGTTTCTGCATTTCCACTCTTTGCTCCTCCTTCCATCTAAACATTTTTCACACATTGCCTTCCCAGTGTTTTTCCCCTTTGATCTTTCCTTATTCATCACCCTCCTGTTTTCATCTATTTTTCCACATTTATGGTCTCATTTCCACATTCCTCATTCCACCTTCTCTTTGCACCTTTTGCTGATCTTTTACAACTCCCCTCTACAGTATTTCCATCTTTTACACTCCCTTTTGCTCCGATGCCATTGATTTACTTTCTTCTCCTGGTCTTTTCACCTACAGTAGTTTACATCCTTTCTCCTCCCATTCTGTCCTTTTCAGTCAATCTTTAATATTTCTGTCCTTCTCCCTGCCTTGGTGCTTCTTCCCTCCTTTCCCCTCTTTTGCATGCTTCATCCATCTTTTTCCTGTCTGTGTTGCCTTTATCTTTGTTTTCTGCATATCTTGTGCATCTTTATATTTTGACTGGGTGTAGATGTATGTGTGTTCAAGCAGATATAGTACTTTGTATTCTGACAGTATTTCTTAGAATTGCTTGATTGAGTTATCTTTCTGAAACCCAAAGTAAATGTATTGGAAGAAAAATAGTAAATTCACGTTTCGGGCAGCTAGCAGAACAAAAGCTAGAGAGAAACATATTTTATGTTTTTTTTTTTATTCTCTTGTGGTGTGGTAATCAATCATATGAAATATACATGACCAAGCCATTTGGATATAAGGAAATGTGTCATTTGTGCTAAGACTAACAAATATACCATGTGATGCTTATTGCTTATTGTTTTATATTACACAGATTTCTGGATTTTAAAATTAAATCTGTTAATATATTTCTTACAAAGGAAGATAATTTTTGTGTTTATCATTATGGTGCATGCTTTGCAAACTGTGAAAAGAACTAACCACAACAGACAACTCAATCTGTTCTAAAAGGATGCAACACTTACTAAATCATATTTAATTAAAAAAAATATTGTTTATTAACTAAAAAAAAGGGACAATTCAGCCAAAGGGTTACATTACCCTGCTTTCTGCTTGCTCCATACTGGATGTCAGGAATGGCATTCCTTCATATACCCTAAAGAACTTGCTCCCTTCTACTCTCTAATTTTTCAGGGTCCCTTAAAGGTCTTCTGAAGGGACCCTCTCATTGAAACATGAATGAGACATCATATGCTGCTGAGCACGTGCTGTAAAAGAAAGAGTTCTCAGAAATGTATTGCGTACTATAGAGCAGGTTGGATGAAAGATTCAGACCCTGACAGCCAACATGGGAAAAGCAGGATAATAATTTAACCCTTTGCCTGAATTAGCACCTTTAAAGTGGACCAAAACACAGGCTTTTGGGTTTTGGTCCTTTCCCCCGGATCGGGTGTGCCCCACTCTGTGAACCCCCCCCCCAACTTGCTTCCTCCCGGGCCTACGGCTCATGCACGGCCACTTGTCCAATCATCGCTCTTGGAGCCGCTGATGTCGTCTAAGGCCAGCAGCTCCGAACGCGCTTGCGGCCGCATTCCCTCCTTCCCTCTAACAGGGAGAGTGCTTACGCTGGCCATTCACAGATGCCGATTTTGGATTCCCCGGGGGGAAATCGATCTGCCCGATTCCCAGGCCAAGCGCCATAAGTTTTGGTCCACTTTAAAGTGGATCAGAGTATGATAATCTAGGGCCGGTGCTCTAGAACAATAATTGTGGATAGTGAAAATATTAGTGTTTAATCTACTTTAACCGTTTTAGCTTCCCCTTGGAAAGTTGTTGTTGGCGCTTGATAAAATGAAAAGTCAGAGGAGGTACATACAGTATATGTCCTTTTTCAGGGGATCCGATTTGATAGATCATGATGATGATTTGGTGCTTTATTCTCCTCAGGGCCTGAGTCATCTACACCAGCACAAGGTGATTCATCGAGACATTAAAGGGCAGAATGTGTTGCTGACAGAGAATGCAGAAGTTAAATTAGGTAAGATGTGCTTTGTATAATAAACTGAGGAATACATTAATTTACTGACTGGTGGGATAAAATCCATTAAAACTTCTTTCTCTAAATGATAAACCTATAGCTCACATAATCCACCCTGAAGTTCAGAGAACTTGTCTTTAATTTATAGGTTCTTTTTCTTAACACATTCTCATCTTCTATTCTGAACACATTGTGTTGTATGTGTATTTATATTCCTTTTATTCTTAGTATACAGTACGTCCTGCTCCAGATATAATACTTACACTTGGGTTATCCTCCGCCAGATGGCGCTGCACTGCAGAGACATGGAAAAACAGGCTCCTCCCGGCCCTTCAAATACCCAGGACCTCCCACAAATCCCCAAATTTCTCTGCAGTGCTGACTGAGAAGACATGAAGTATCACTCTCTCACAGGGGAGCGGGGCTATTAAAGCCTGCGGCCCTGTTGGACTACTCCCACCCGTCCTTTTCGTGATGTGCCTCCCAGCCTGGGCTGCGCTGGTCGGGTGAAGGTAGGCAGCACCACGCGTGCTCATGGAGCCATGCTCCACTGCAGTCCCCCACCAAAGGGTAGGCGGTTTAGGCTGATGGTGAGCCTCTAGTGGATGCCCCTCCCACATTATTGCCCCATACCCCGTGTAGCGGTGGACCCTGTTCAAAGGGTCGCCATCCTCCCTCGTTCCCCCCGTAGCTTGGGGGGAAAGAAAGGGGGGGGTGTGTGGTGGTCTTAGTGTATTGAGTTACATGTTATGGCCTTAGTTTTGTCCTTGTCTTATACACCTTGGTGTCAGAGTCGCGCTGTTTGCCTTTTATTATCGGCCGCCGCGCGAGTCTCCTGCCCTTATTGGATGGGCATGCGAACAGGCGGCGGCATCGCCTCAGACGCTGCGGCGTCTTCATTGGCAAACGTTGTCGGGGCGCATCTGGAAGTAATCCCCTTTTTCTAAGTGTGTCATGCGTTGACTACTGTCTCAGAGCTTCGCGCTCTTCGGGGGGGGCGGGGACCTGGCTTGGCGAGCTCCGCGTCACAGCCTGCTCTGGCCCGCCCTTCGAGGTTCGCTTGGCACCATTTAGAGGTGCGTGGTGAGGGTCCTCCTCCTCCCTCGGTCTGTACGTGCCCTTGCGGGCGATTTTCATCACTCTTGCTTACTGCGCATGGCTCTGACATCCCTATTCCCATTATGTCTTTCAGACGGTCGAATCCAGTGGCTTCTCCTGGCGCGGTGTAATTGCCAGTTGGACCTAGTATAATTACTTCCCTGCGGGTCTTTGGGGCATCCAGGGTAGCTTATAGTGTCAATCCCTACTGGCCTATTGTGCCTAGTAATCACCATATGGAGGCATCCCAGGATATTGTGAACGGGGTTCCCTCGGGACAAGCCCGGCTGTGTGTAGCTTGGGGGGTCTCACCTATCAGCGGTGACGATGCACGGGTCTGCGTCCCTTGTGCACAGCAGGCGCTAATGGTACTTCCCGCCCCTCCTGTGGCTGGGCCTGCACCTCGCCTCACTTCACCTACCCAGCCAAGCCTGAGTCTAACCCCCAATACAAGCAGGGATTCTCATCCTGATGTGGCTACTAGACTGGCCAGTGTTGAAAAATTGCTTGCTAGTACTCTAGCGCGCAAGGCCACCGCGAAAAAGCGGCACATAATCCCTGACTCTGCTCCTTTCCCTACGGAGTCTGATAAGTTTTCGCATCTATATGACCATGCCCCTTCGGACGAAGGGGAACTGCTCTCTGACTCAGAGTCATCTGATGAGAAGTCTAGGGGTCATGACGATTCTGGTTCTGATCACTGGACCCCGGATGATACTGATAAACTGCTGCTTCAGATTTTTGAGGTTTTGTCCATCTCTCCCCCTGTTGCGGCTCCCAGGCAAAGGGGTGAGCTATTTCATACTGCTAAGGCTCGATTGGAATTTCCTGAGCAAACCCATTTCAATAACCTCGTGCTTAAGGAGTGGGAACATCCCAGTAGACTTCCCGGGATCCCTAAGAGATATGGTCAAGTGCTGGTCATCGCCCCCGAGGTCGATGCTCCTATTCTAGGGCTGTCTAACACCTCTATTATGCACTCCCCCGACACTACTACGCTGCGGGATTCTGAGGACCGGCGCATTGACCAATTGGCGTGCCATGCCTTTGCGTTTGGAGGGGCGGCGCTGCGCCCGGTCTGTGCTTTGGCCATTACTGCTGTGGTGCTCAGGGCCATGGTCAGGAATGCACTTGACGACCCAGACGAGTTGCCACCTGATACTATTAATGCACTGTCTAACTGTGATGTATTTGTGAACTTTATCCTGTCTGCATCGGATGATGCTATTAGGCTGTGTGCCAGATCTTCCGCCTTGGGCGGTGGCTATACGCCGCGCGGTATGGTTGCGCCAGTGGGCGGCCGACAATGCTGCTAAGAAAGCCCTTACTGGGCTTCCATTTAAGGGACTATGCCTGTTTGGGGACCGCCTAGACCTCTATGCTAAAGGAGGTAAGTTACCACAGTGCAGGCGGCAGCCTCGGCCCTTTCGTAGCCAGGGCCCCCTTTCAGCCCCCTACAGAGGCGCTAAGCAGGGAAAAGGGGTGTCCTTCGCGGGGGCTCGCACAGACTCCTGGCATAGGAGCAGGGGGCGACGTCCTGGCTCCTCCTGGGGGACCAAACCCAAAGCCCCTCCCAAGACCCCTCAGGCATGATGGGGCGCCCTCGCCCGCCAGGGTGGGGGGACGGCTACAGTACTTTGTGCACGTCTGGAGGCGCCAAGTCTCAGACCGGTGGATTCAGGAGGTAGTTACCTCTGGCTACAAGTTAGAGTTTGCTGTGCGGCCCCCCTCAAGATTCATCAGGTCCCTTGAGAGAATTGGGAGAAGGTTTCTACTCCAACCTTTTCACGGTACCCAAAAGATCTTTAAAGATCCTCAACAAATTTGTCAAGAACAAGCGCTTTCGCATGGAAACTGATGAAACATGGAAATGATGTGGACATCAAAGATGCTTACCTTCACATCCCTGTGTTCCCGGGACATCAAAGGTTTCTCAGATTCGCGTTGAAAGATCAACATTACCAATTTGTGGCCCTACCGTTTGGCCTCACTTCAGCTCCCAGAGTGTTCACCAAGGTACTGGCGGGGGTGATGTCTTTGATAAGGTCAGGGGGCATTCGAGTGCTGCCCTACCTGGACGACATCCTCATCGCCTCATGGCCTCTACAGCAGGCGGAGCTGGACACTCAGCTGGTTGTGTCCACCTTGGACTCCTTCGGCTGGGTGATCAATCATCCCAAGTCCTCTCTGTCCCCTTCACTGGTGACCCCATTCCTGGGTATGATTCTGGATACGGTTCAGTCACGAATATTCCTTCCCCAACAGAAGATGGAAGCTCTGACTGCGCAGGTGCGGTCCCTGCTTTCGTGCCCCCAGCTCTCCCTCAGGCAGGGAATGCAGCTGGTGGGCCTGATTACTCTACTATAGTGATAAAGAAAATTTGCTCCATTTTTCAGCCAATATTATGTCTGATCTATTGCTTTCCACTTCTAGACCCTTTTTTACACCTCAACCTGCAATTTGGGTAGACCTAAAACCATTTTGCCTGCTCTCCTATCCTAAGCAGCTGCAGCTTGGTGTCTCCCAATCACTGCTGCAGCCATAGGCTAACGTCCAACATGGGGGTGGGCAGGTCATGAAGATTTTTTCTTAGTTTACATAGAAACATAGAAGGTTGATGGCAGAAGGAGACCATAGCGCTTCTCCACCGCAATCCCCCACCATCGGGTAGGCGGTATAGGCATATGGTGAGCCTCTATGGGATGCCCCTCCCGCCCTATTGCCCCTGTCTATCGGTGGGTACTATGTTAAGTGGCCGCTGTCCTCCCTCACTCTCTCTCGTAGCTCTTGGGGGGGGGGTGCGTGTGTGTGCATATGCCTTGGTGCTTCAAATGTTTGAAATTTTGAATTTGGATCCGCCTGAGGCAGTCGCCCTGCCAAAGGGTGAGTTATTTGATGTTCCCCAGCCGCGTTTGGTTTTTCCCAGGCAACAACACTTTGTGAGGGTTGTCCTTAAGGAATGGAAACAACCCACGCGACTGGCTGGAATTCCTCCTAGTTGGCATAAACGCTATCCCTTTCCGGAGGATTTGGTGAAGCTTTGGTCAGTTCCCCCTGACGTAGATACCCCTGTGTTAGGGCTGTCTAGCACGGCTGTGGTACAATCTTCTGAGACCACTGCCATTAAGGATAGTGAGGATCGTCGGATTGATCAATTTGCTCGCCATGGTTTTATCAGTGCCGGATCGACACTGTGGCCAGTGTGTGCTTCGGCGCTTCTTCTGTTGGCAGTTAGGTCCATGATTAGGGATCTGTACGCAGGTCTTGATCCCGCTTGTGATGAGTTTTGTACTCTTAAACGGTGTGAGTTGTTTATTTCCTTTGTCTTGACCGCTCAGGACGATGCTCTGGCAATGAGTAGCAGGACAGCGGCTCTGCTGGTGGCAATTCGTTGGTCAGTGTGGCTGCGCCAGTGGACGGCGGACTTTGTCTCTAAAAAGGTGCTTACAGCGATCCCTTTTTTGGGTTTGCGCCTGTTTGGTGATAAAATAGATTCAGTGGCAAAAGGTGGTAAATTACCTCAACGCAAAAGGCCTCGTCGCCCCTTTCGGGGTGCGAGTGCCTTTAATCCTTCCTTTCGGGGAGTCAGAGCGGGTAGGGGGGCTTCCTTTCCCGCTACCAGAGGTACAGGTTGGACCCGGGGGAGGGGCCGTGGCCGTCCCGGTCAGTCCTGGGGCGCCAAGCCCAAACCTGCTGGTAAGCCCGCTCAGCAATGAGCATTCTGCTAAGGGGAAAGTCCCCCCTTTCCGTATCACTGCTCATTCTACTCGCGCCGTTGGAGCGTCTTGGGCTTTTCAGCACCAAGCTTCTGTTGAACAAGTTTGTAAGGCTGCTACTTGGTCTTCTGTTCATACTTTTTCTAAGTTTTACAAGGTTGATGTGCGGGCCTCAGCGGATGCTGTTTTTGGCCGCAAAGTTCTGCAGACCGCAATCATTTAAGTTATGCTTCATTTTGCCTTTGGATACCCATCCCTTGTGGACACTGCTTTTGGATGTCGCGATCGTAAGAATTAAAGGGGAAGCGGGGTGTGTGGCACACTGAGAATAATACCATTTTGTGAGTACTCACCTGAAAAATGGATATTGTCAGTGTGCCACACACCCCGCTTCACCCGCCCTTTTCGGTATCTCGGTTCCTTTATATGGTGAAGCTTTTTCTTTATTTTGAGGTTACCATTGGATTTCCTGGTACCTTGTCTTTCTGCTTTTTAAATCACTGGTGTTAAGTGGGAGGTCCCAGGTATATATAGGCCGGAAGGGGGCTCGTTTTCAAGACTTCTGTCTGCAACGTCGCCACCTGGCGGTGGAGTAACCCGATCGTAAGAATTAAAGGGGAAGCAGGGTGTGTGGCACACTGACAATATCCATTTTTCAGGTGAGTACTCACAAAATGGTATTTTTATTATGCTTAGCGTCAGTCGCCGCGCTGACTTGTTTGCACCTATTGTGTTTTTTTAAAATTGCCGCTGCGCGCGCTTCCACTGTATTCCGCGCTTGGCGGCGGCATTACTTTAGGCGCTGGTGCGCCGTCATTGGCTGCTTGTCACGTGTATGGCTTCGCGCTCTTCGGGGGGGCGGGCCCGCTTTTGGCGCGTTCCGCGTCACTGTCCCTGTGGCCCGCCCCTCGAGGTATACCCAACGCCATTCTTTTTTTCTTGGTTCCGGCTGCTGCGTGACGGCTTCTACTACCGCGGTCCGTGAGTGCCCTCGCGGGCGGCTTTATTCTTAGTATACAGTGCGTCCTGCTCCAAATCTCTTACAGTTGGGATATACTCCGCCAGATGGCGCTGGACTGCAGACATCGAAAATAGGCTCCTCCACGCCATCTTTCCTGCTTGGTTGGCCTATGCACGACAGACTCCTACCTACCGCGGTCCGTAAGTGCCCTCGCGGGCGGTTTTATATCGTTCACTTTTGTTACGATGTACTTAAGGTCTTGTCTGCTTATGTCTTTCAGGCGGGACGAACCCTTCTTGGCTTCTCCCGGCCCTGTTTTTAGTATATTACTTCTAGGCCTTGTAAAAATTATGCTCCCACTTCCCTAGCGGGTTATTGGGGCATCCAGGGTTGCTACATAGCGTTATTCCCTATCGGCGTATAGCGCCGCTATAATCACCATATGGAGGCATCCCAGGATAATGTGACCGGGGTCCCTTTGGGACAAGACCGGCTGTGTGTAGCGTGTGGGCAGCCTCATGCTGACGCTGACAAGGCGCGGGTCTGTGAACCCTGTGCTCAGCAGGTGCTTGCATTGCAATCTGGCCTGCCAGTGGCTGCACCTCGTTTCACTTCTCCTACTCCCCCAAGCTTAAACCTCACTCCTACAGAGTTGCATACTAGTGGGGAATATCAGCCTGATGTGTCTTCTAGACTGGCTACTGTTGAACAGTTGATTGCGAAGTCCTTAGCGCGTAAGGGCCCTGCTAAGAAGCGGCACTTGACGCCTAATGTTACTGTTTTCCCTATGGGAACTGAGGAGTTTTGGAATCTGTGTGGCTATACCCCATCTGATGAAGGGGAGCTCTTTTCTGATTCAGGCTCATCTGATGAGAGACCAAGGGGTCATGACGACCCCTGGGCCCCGGATGACACTGACAGATTATTGACCCAGATTTTTGAGGTTCTGTCTATCTCTCTCCCTGTTGAGGCTCCCAGGCAAAGAGGGGAGCTTTTCCATACAGCAAAATCACGTTTGGAATTTCCCGAGCAGGCACATTTCCATAACCTTGTCCTCAAGGAATGGGAGCGCCCCAGTAAACTTCCCGGGGTTCCAAAAAGTTGGGATAGGAAGTATCCCTTTCCTGCTGAGGTGGTTAAATGTTGGTCATCCCCCCTGAGGTGGATGCCCTGATCCTAGGGCTATCTAACACCTCTGTCATGCATTCCCCTGATTCTACTACTCTGCGGGATGCTGAAGACCGGTGTATTGATCAGCTGGCATCCCATGCCTTTGCATGTGCGGGGACGGCGCTGCGCCCGGTCTGTGCCTCTGCCATTACTGCTGTGGCCACTAGAACCCTTATCAGAAATATGCTTGATGGTGCCCCTGATGATTTGCCTTGTGAGGTGTTTAATGCACTCTCCAGTTGTGATGTTTTTGTAAATTTTGTCCTGTCAGCATTGGATGACACCATCAGAATGTGTGCCAGAACTTCTGCCCTTGTGGTGGCTATACGCCGCTCGGTTTGGCTGCGCCAGTGGGCTGCTGACAACGCTGCCAAGAAGGCCCTCACTGGGTATCCCCTTAAAGGACTGTGCCTGTTTGGGGACCGCCTGGTCCTGTTTGCTAAGGGAGGCAGGCGGCAATATCGGCCCTTTTGAGGTCAGGGTTCCTTCTCCTTCCCTTATCGTGGTGCAAGACAGGGAAGGGGGGTTTCTTTCCTTGGGGCCCGGGGAGATTTCTGGGGTAGATGCAGAGGACGTGGACATCCTGGCTCCTCCTGGGGTCCCAAAGCTAAATCCTCTCCCAAGCCCCCTCAGGCATGATGGGGCGCCCTCACCCATCCAGGTGGGGGTACGGCTGCAGCACTTCGCTCACGTCTGGAGGCTTCATGTCTCAGACCGCTGGATTCAGGAGGTAGTGTCCTCCGGTTACAAGTTGGAGTTTGCTGCCGATCCCCCTTCAAGATTCATCAGATCCCGGATTCCTCAGGACCCTGTGTCAGCTCAGGAGCTAGTGCAAGCCGTGCAAGGCCTCCTGGAGCTGGGGGTCATCTGCCAGGTCCCTTTTAGAGAAAAAGGCAAGGGCTTTTATTCCAACCTATTCACAGTACCCAAAAAGGATGGTTCTGTCAGGCTCATCCTGGACCTGAAGATCCTCAACAAGTTTGTCAGGGGCAGGCGCTTTTGCATGGAAACTCTGCGCTCTGCCATCAGTTCCCTGCGCCAAGGGGATTTCATAACTTCTGTGGACGTCAAAGATGCTTACCTTCATATTCCTGTGTTCCCAGGTCATCAAAGGTTCCTCAGGTTCGCTCTGATGGATCAACACTACCAGTTTGTGGCCTTGCCCTTCGGTCTCACTTCAGCTCCCAGGGTGTTCACCAAGGTGCTGGCTGGCGTGATGTCTCTGCTCAGATATTAGGGCGTCCGCGTGCTTCCCTATCTGGACGACATCCTCATCACTTCCCAGTCTCTACATCAGGCAGAGTTGGATAGTCAGCTGGTGGTGTCCACTCTGGAGTCATTTGGGTGGGTGATCAACCACCCCAAGTCCTCACTGTCCCCTTCCTTGGTAACTCCATTCCTAGGAATGAGTCTGGAATACAGTTCAGGCAAGGATCTTCCTTCCTCAGCAGAAGGTGGACAGTCTGATTGCACAGGCTCAGTCCCTCCTAGCTTGTCCCCATCCCTCCATCAGGCAGGGGATGCAGCTGGTGGGCCTGATGGTGGCATGCTTCGAAGCGGTCCCTTATGCTCAGTTCCACTTGAGGCCTCTGCAACTTCACCTGTTGTCAGTATGGGACAAGGACCCAGCGTCCCTGGACAGGGTCTGTGTGCTCTCCCCCCTGGTCATGAGGTCCCTCTTGTGGTGGATGGACCCAAGGAACCTGTTTGGGGGGCAGATCCTTTCTTGCCCCTTCCTGGGAGACGGTCACCACGGATGCCAGTCTGTCAGGTTGGGGGGGTTTCTGGAAGTCCCTGCGGTTCCAGGGGAGGTGGGGCCCTCAGGAGGCCCACACTCCTATCAATGTCTTGGAGCTGCGGGCAATCAGGTTAGTTCTGGCTCGCTTGACTACTCATCTTCGGGGCCTGCCTGTTCAGTTGCCTACATCAATCATCAGGGAGGGACCCGGAGCAAGAGGGCCCTCCAGGAAGCGTCTCTGATCCTGACTTGGGCGGAGGCCAATGTCCCCTGCATTTCAGCTGTGTACATCCCGGGGGTGGAAAATCGCCTGGCGGACTCTCTGAGCAGGGGGACCTCTCGCCAGGGAGAATGGTCCCTATGCAGCAGGGTGTTTCAATCTCTGTGTCACCGTTGGGGCCAACCAGATGTGGATCTGTTTGCGTTTCGCCACAATCACAAGCTCCCAGCTTTTGTCTCTCTGTCCAGGGATCCTCTGGCCCTGACCTCGGATGCGCTAGCAATGTCATGGAAGGACTTTCAGTTCCTGTATGTCTTCCCTCCAATCCCCCTGCTGGGCAGAGTTCTGCACAAGATTGCTCCGGAAGGGGTGCCAGCAATTCTGGTGGCCCCCAGGTGGCCAAGAAGAGTGTGGTTCGCAGACGTGGTACAGCTGGCAGTAGATCAGTACGCTCTCCCCTTGGTGCCAGATCTGCTCACTACGCCATCCCAATTTAGAAACTGAAACCTCCATCTTGATGGAGAAGGGGCTGTCTTCCTCTGTTGTGGATACTTTGATTAAAGCTAGGAAGAAGTCTTCCTCTTCCATTTATTACAGGGTTTGGCGTGCCTACATTGACTGGTGTGAGTCTAAGTCTCTTCCCTGTCGTGTGTCCTCTATCCCCAGGATTCTGGAGTTCCTGCAGCATGGGTTGGAGATGGGGCTCCAACTCAGTATTCTGAAGGGTCAGGTTTCTGCCCTGGCTATTTTTTTCCAGAAGTCCTTTGCCCAGCACCCTCTGATCAGGACTTTTTTCCAGGGTGTCACTCATGTGCATCCCCCACGTAAGCCTATGGTGCCTTTTTGGGATCTGAACTTGGTCCTGTCAGCCTTGCAGGGTGCTCCCTTTGAACCTGTGCAGGATGCTGCCTTTGCCATTCTTACGCTCAAGGTTGTGTTTCTGGTGGCTATCACTTCTGTCAGGCGTGTGTCCGAGTTGGCTGCGCTGTCCATTCAGCCCCCCTACTATGAGAGACACCAGGACAAGGTGGTGTTTCGTTTCAAACCTGACTTTCTGCCTAAGGTAGTGTCTGCTTTTCATTTGAATCAGGATATTGTTCTTCCTTCTTTGTGCCCTAATCCTAGCAATGCTAAGGAGAGAGTTTTGCACTCTTTGGATGTGGTTAGGTGTCTGAAGTACTATCTGGTGGCTACTGCACCTTTTTAGGAAGACTGATGCTTTTTGTGGTCCCTTCTGGTCCTAGGAAGGGGTTGGCTCCTGCCAAGTCTACTATCAGCAAGTGGATTTGTCAGGCTGTGATTCAGGCCTACTCTGCTAAGGGGAAGAATCCTCCCTTCCGCCTTACTGCTCATTCTACTCGTGCTATTGGTGCCTCTTGGGCTTTTCAGCACCAGGCTTCTGTTGAACAAGTTTGCAAGGCCGCTACTTGGTCTTCTGTTCATACCTTTTCAAAGTTTTACAAGGTTGATGTTAGGGCCTCAGCTGATGCTGCTTTTGGCCGCAAGGTTCTGCAGGCGGCAGTGGTCTGACCTGTCTGTTACCTTTGGGAATCCCACCCTACTTTATGGACACTGTTATTGGATGTCCCAAGTGTAGTGAATCTTATCTGGAGCAGGACGTACTGTATACTAAGAACAATACAATTCTGTGATTACTCACCTGTAGAATTGATATTATGAGTATACAGTATGTCCTGCTCCACCCCACCCTTGGTTTTGCATTTATCTTGGATCCCCTGTATGGTGATTGTTATCATTGTTATAGTTACTAGTTGGTTCTGTTTTAATTCTCCTGGCTTCTTGTTAACTGCTTTTCAATGCTGGGGATTTGTGAGAGGTCCCGGGTATTTGATGGGCCGGGAGGAGCCAATTTTACTGTTTCTGGAGTCCAGCGCCATCTGTCGGAGTAATACCCAAGTGTAATGATTCTTATCTGGAGCAGGACGTACTGTATACTCATAATATCAATTCTACATGTGAGTAATCACAGAATTGTATTTTTTTAATATCCAAAATGGAGTTAGCAGAGAAGGGTGTTATGAGAATTATAAAGATAGTAATAAGATTAGTAATAAGATTAGGGCATTGGTTTATTAGTTGAAAAAAAATGCAAAAAATTGCATGGTACTAAAAAATTTCACTGTTGCTGAATACCTAGGATGACAATACATGTCAATGGTACCTTTTTACTCCTAAGAAAATCAGTGAACATTTTACTACTTTTTGCATTGTGGTCAAATAGTGCCTTTGACTTTCATTGTCTTTCTAGCTGGTGATTTAGCAACAGTGAAATTCTCAGGCTTTTTTTCCCATAAAGTGAATTTATTTACTACCATGGCAATTTTTTTTCAACTCTTAAACGCTGATTCAGAGCCATGAGATTTTTTTTTTGTGTGAATTATTTGAAAAATTTGCAAAGATAAAAATGGTGCTGAACTGCATTAAGAAAAATAAAATGATTAACTTTTTTTTTTTTTAATCTGAATCGGCCCCCTACATTAGGTTAAATTTGGACCCTAGAAGCAACTGATTAAATAACTAAAGCAAAGCTGTAATCAGATAATTTAGTAGTTGACAAATATAAGTGACCTCACAAGGCGTTTTACTATCTCACTTTGTTTATTGGCAGTTCAGATTGAATCTCAATTGCTGACAAAATGTTCAGGGTCAAAATTGCTTTGTACCTTTTTCCTGACAGTGAGCTCTTTCAAACAATTCGCCTGTCTATAAAGACCAAACAGGAGGTTCATCAAAGCCAGAGTGTGATAGACCTCCTATAATTTATTTTCTCGTAGAAGACCAGTCAGATATGTCTAGGTTATATCCACACTCCTGCTTTGGGACTATATACCCCTTCCATGTCACATGGTCTTAAAATTAGCTAGAGTCTATAATACACACCTACAGGGCATCCTGATTTGGTTGCCCTTTTTACATACCTTACCAGTGATTCCGTTGTGCATGTGGAGCTGGCTATAGCCTCTCTTATTTACTTCTGCATCTGTGTGTGGCCTCACCAGCCATTAAATGTATGGCTGATGAGGCTGTGCGCAGTCAGGGGGATGTTGCCGCCGATTGCAAAAATTGGCTATGCTCCTATTCAGTCTTTTGGCTGCTCATTTATATGCATGGCCAGAAAAACTGATTGGAGAAGAGCAACTTTTTCCTAGTTTTTGGTCTACTTTAAGTCCTTCAGTGTATCCATTTTGGGAGCTGGATGCGACCATACTTTTATATAATTTTTTCATTGTGTTTGTGTATTTTCTGAAGTGATTACATTCAGGTGTTCAGTGTGACCCAAACTTTTTGGTGCAGGATTTTAACCCCTGCTCAGAATAGAGGAGAGATTGGTTTCAACAACTCACATACTTTTTCCCTACATCCATTCCAGGCCGTCCCATATCTCACGATTGGGTGTTCACCCCTAGGGGGCGCTTGACTGCATGATCAAAGATGTAGCTCTTCCCAGGCCCCTATAAAGGCAGCTGTCCCTCTATCATTCCCCAGTCGTTCATCTTGCAGTTTGGCTTCACAAGATCGTTGACACTCACCCTCAGATATTGGCAGCAGAGCGGGCTCTATTTCCATGGATCCTTTATGACCCATTTCTTCCTCCCAGCCCTTGGCTGCTACGGGATCCGTGACAGTATGGTGAATGCCGGATCTGTGGCGTTCGGCAGAGCTCACGCTCTGGGCCGCAGACCTTATGCTAAAAGGTAGCCGGCCACAGGCTTATGGTGTGCCTGAGGGGGAACCACTATGTATTTTTTCCCTATATCCAGTCCAGGTCGTCCCAGTGATGACATGTGGGTATTCCTCCCTCAGGGGATGCTCGGGCGATCTGCAAGATCAAAAGCTGTCGCTCCTCCCGGCCCCCTATAAAGGCAGGTGTCCCTCTATCATTCCCCAGTGTTCATCTTGCAGTTTTGACTGCTGAAGATCGTTGGATACTGTCTCTTGGATATTGGCAGCAGAGCTGGGCCTCCTAGCCCGTCGGCCGCTGCGGGCCCTATTCCAACTGATCCGTCTGACCCACTCCTGCCTCCTGGCTGCTACGGGATCGTGACTGTAGGGTGAACACCGGGGTCAGGCGTTGGCAGAGCTAGGCTCTGGGCTGCAGACCCTCTGTTAAAGGGTAGCCAGCCATAGGCTTATGGTGAGCCTAATGGGGGGGGGGCACCTGCTAGGGCTATATTGCCTGTATGCCCCTCTCTGCCCACAAGTTTTATTGCATGTGTGACTGTGTGTTTTTACTGCACTTGCTCCTGGCTGGCTCGGCTGGCCCCTGGAGGCTTTTCATGTTCACCTCCCTCTCTCCCTTGCGGTTCCTCTCGGGCTTTGGACTCTCCCCCCCCCCCCTCCATCTTGACTCGGTCACATACGCTGTGACGGGGGGGGGCTGGAGACACCGCTCGCGCGGCACTTCTGAGTGTGCGCGGGATACACACTCTGTGCGGAGCCTACTGCGGGAGCCGTGCGCCGTCCTGGCGGTGGCGGCCCTTTTTAATGGGCGCTCTTTGTACCACTTACGCCAGGGATGACGGTGGGCTGGCGCATTTTTCACACCACCGGAGGGGGCGGAGCTGTACGCTGACACGTTCCGAGTCATCACGGCGCGGCCCACCCCTCGAGGAACACACTGGAAGCTGCTCGTGCTGCTGCTGCTCTCTGTCTGCTCCACTGCTGCTGCTACAGGGGATCCCATCTGCTGAGACCACTGTCGGTGTCCTGAGTCCCTCTTTTGAACGATCATGCTGATTGTCATGTATGTCGGTTGTTGAGGGTCTGTTGGTTGTCTCCACTTTGTGTCTTCATAGGTTGTGGGCTTAGTAATTGAGGGTTGTGGTTCCTCTCGGGCGGCTCCTAGGAAGCCACGAGTAAGAAAGGGCACATCGAGCCCGTTTACTCGGATAATGACGATCTGTTTGATGATCTGGGCTCTGTGGAGGAAGGTGAGTTGCCAGATGAGTCCCGTTCCACTGTGGATTATTCTGCTGGCAATGACAGTTTGTCTGGTTCTTCCTCGGATGAGGATGCGTGGCTCCTTGATAAGGAGTGTTTGGGACACTTCACATTGTCCCTCCCAGAGCAGCTAAGAGGAAGCAAGGTGATTTGTTTAGGCCCGAAAGACAGAGGCGGGTCTTTACAGTGCAGGCCCATTTTTCTAATATGATTTTCAAGGAATGGGAACGGCCTAACAAACTACCGTCAGTGCCTAAGGGACTGGATAGGCGGTATCCTTTTCCTGAGGAGCTGGTTCGGCTGTGGTCTCGTCCTCCCGAGGTGGATTCCCCTGTGTCGGGGTTGTCCAACACTACTATTATGCCGTCACCTGATACCGCTTACTTACGTGACCTGGCTGACAAGCGCATGGATCAGCTGGTCTGCCATGCTTTCACCTTCGCTGGTGCCTTATTTCGTCCTGTGTGTGCCACGGCTATTGTCTCTCTGGCCATCAGAAAGAAGGTGAGACATCTTGTCGATAGAGCTAGGGCTCACAAGCGGGAGGAGGAGTATAAAGATCTCAAGGCCTGCTTGGAATTCATTGGTTTTGTTGTCTCTGCCATGGATGATGGTGTCCGGCTCGGTGCCAGGATTCTGGCCCTGCTTGTGCCCTCCGTTGCTTGCTTTGGTTGCGGCAATGGTCGGCTGAGGCTGTCTGCCACGGTTGTACATACTATGATTCAGGCACAGAAGAAGTCTTCCTCCATGATATACTACATGCCTATATTGCTTAGTGTGAGTCCAAGAGTCTCCCTTGCCGCACATTTTCTATTTCCAGGGTTCTGGAGTTTTTACAACACGGCTTAGACTTGGGTCTCTAGCTGAGCACCCTCAAGGGCCAGGTCTCGGCCTTAGCTATTTTCTTTCAGAGATCCATTGCCAACCATGGGTTGATAATGGCCTTTTTTCCAGGGAGTCACCCATGTCCGGCCACCACGAAAGTCAGTATTACCGGTGTGGGACTTGAATTTAGTACTATGCTCTTCAGGGTCCTCCCTTCGAGCCATTGAGCGATGCTGTATTGTCTATATTGACTCTCAAAGTGGTCTTCGGCCGCCTTCAATGGAAGATTTTCGGCCAGGCGAAGCGCCGAGTACTGCTGAGATCGCGGTTCTTCTCCGGCCGCCTTCACTGGAAGTTTTTCGGCCAGGCGAAGCAAAATACCGTGAGCTGCAGCACGGCCTAAATCTTTAGGTAGGTCATTTTTTAATTATTATGTGTATTAATATGATATTTATTCATATATACATATTAATGTTTTTTAGTTCTTGTTTTTAAAGGGTATATATATATATATATATATATATATATATATATATATGGTATATATATATATATATATATATATATATATATATATATATATGGATATATATGTTTGTGGGATGAGACTGGCAATATATTGATGTGGTTCGCCCTCTGAGCTCTCAGAATAGTCTTGCGACTATCATACTAGGTTTTAGACCCCCTGGGAGGTAATCTAGTATTAATCACCATGACGGAGGCATCTGGGGTAATCAGATCTGGTCCTTTAGCAGATAGATTCACCCCATGTCCAGTATGCAAACAGACACTGTACGAGGATAGCACGGTGTGCAGGGTTATGTTACTGTAGTAGTGGATATGGAAGACAATTGTCTCCTCCCTGCAAGGGCTCTGACCCTTGTTGCCTATGCCCTCTGAGCTTAAACACCCCCCCCCCCCGGCCTGGCAGCCTTCAAGCGGACCTAAAACCTTTAAGTCATATGAGCTACTAAGAAGGTTTTGAAAAAAAATAAAAAATTCCTAGTTTTGAAGAGGATATTGTGGCTGCCATAGCCTCCTTCTGAGTCTTTAAACTCTGTCGGCAGCCCTCAAGTGGTCCTAAACCTTTAGAAGGTAATTTAGAAGGATTGGCTACTAAAAAGGTTTTTAAAGAAAAGATTTATCCTCTAACTTGAAGAGGATATTGTAGCTGCCATAGTCTCCCAGGAAGTTATCAGTTGGGAGGATTTATCCAGTTGGGACTCGTATTCAGAAGTCCTCTACACCAGGAGGTGCTCATTTGAGATGGATGGTTTTGATTTCCTCGATTCTGGAGGATGTTGCAGAGCATACGCATTATTCTAATCTGATCAATAGGGAATGGCAGAAGTCAAGTTGTCTTCCGACCATTCCTAAAGTACTAGATACTATGTATCCCTTTCCTCCAGATCAGATTAAATTATGGTCTCACCCTCCTGTGGTGGACACTCTGGGGCCAGGTCTTTTTAAAGATTTTGGTTATGCCATCCTTGGATAGTGCTTCTCCAAAGGAACCAGCGAATAAGCACGTGGATCAGGTGGCATGGGAGCAGGAGGTTGTTAAAACAACTGGGCTTGAAGAGTCGTAGGGGTCATTCATGGAAGTCATGCTCCCAGGTGATCAAGACCAGTTGGCTACAACAGGTATATGATACGGCTATGGAGGATTGAGCACGTTAAGTGCCAGAGGCCTAGTTGTGGTGTTAGCCTTAAGGCGTGCTTTATGGCTTAAGCAATGGTCAGCTGACATAGCCTCCAAAAAAGGAATGACGGGACTCCTCTTTAAGGTGGGGTGTCTGTTTGGGGAGTGCTTGCTTGACATGGTAAAACATGCTGCTAGTGGTAAATCATCTAATCTGCCACAGAAGCCTAAGTCTAAAACCGCTTCTGCAGGGCCTCTGATACTCCGGGGTTCCGGTTAGAGGTTCGGCCTCTTCGGGATACCGAAGAGATTTTTGGAATAAGACAAAGTTCGAAATTAAGGCAACAGGTGTCTGGCAGAATAAAGCCAGACCCCCTTCAAAGCCTTCTGCTTCTGCATTTTGCTCATATTTGGAGGCTTCATGTAACAGATATTTGGATACAGGAAGTTGTATCCTCAGGTTACAAGATCAAATTAGGAGCCAGACCCCCTTGGAGATTCTCTTGTTCAGGGGTATCCCGAATTCCGCAGAAAGCAGAAGCATTGAGATTGGAGTTGTTGTTCCACAGTGAAGTTACTCCAGCTGGGCAGTGTATATATAAGGATACATACCTACATTGCTGTAGGTGGCCTACATCTTCAGTTGTGGCGTTACCCTTCGGTCTATCTTCAGCACCAAGGGTGTTTACCAAGGTGTTGGCAGGTTTCATGTTTTCTCTAAGGAGTCAGGGTATACATATAATCCCTTAGACTATCTGTTTATATGGGCCCCATCATGTCAGGGGGCCCAGAAGAATACACAGACTGATCGACATTGGATAATTGACTATCCAGTCGAATTCTTAAGTCAAATATCATATCATAGCTTCAAGAGTTATTCTATTCTTAGTATACAGTACGTCCTGCTCCAGATAAGATTCATTACTCTTGGGTATTACTCCGCCAGATGGCGCTGGACTGCAGAGACCGCGAAATTGGCTCTTCCCGGCCCCACAAATCCCCAGATTTTCTCTGCAGTCTGGACTGCGAAGGACAAGAAGATGGCTCTCCTCGCAGGTGAGCGGGGCTATTAGCCTGCGGCCCTGTAGGTCTATTCCCACCCGTTCCATTATTAATGTGCCCCCCAGCCTTGGCTGCGCTGGTCCGGGTGATGGTAGGCAGCACCGCTGTCAGGTGCTTAGGAGCGCTGCTCCACCGCAATCCCCCACCAAAGGGTAGGCGGTATAGGCATATGGTGAGCCTCTATGGGATGCCCCTCCCGCTCTATTGCCCCTTTCCCTGTCTATCGGTGGGCCCTACGTTAAGTGGCCGCTGCCTTCCCTCGCTCTCCCTTGTAGCTCCTGGTGGTTGGGGGGGTGTGTGTTATGCGTTGGTGCATCACTTGTATGGTGTGCTTGTTTACTTTTTTCAGTCTCCACGCTGACTTGGCTGCACTGGTTGCGGTTTGAATATGCCACCGCCACCGCGCGCACTTCCACTGCGTTCCGTGGTCGGCAGCAGCATTACCTTAGGCTCTGATGCGCCTTCATTGGCTGCTTGTCACGTGTGCTGCTTCGCGCTCTTCAAGGGGGGCCGCGGCCTGCGGATGTTGCGTTCTGTGTCACTGTCTTCACGGCCCACCCCTCGCGGTATACTCGGTGCCATTTTGTCTCTGGATTCTGTCTGCTGTGTGGCTGGCATCTACCTACCGCGGTCTGTGAGTGCCCTCGCGGGCGGTTTATTTACCCTATGTCATTATACATGTCGCTTATGGGGTTCTCTTCGCTTATGTCTTTCAGGCTGGTCAAACTCCATTGGTTTCTCCCGGCCCTACCCCTCTTTTTATTTATTAAACTTGTGAGGCCTAGTGTGCTAATTGCTCCCACTTCCCTAGCGGGCTATTGGAGCATCCCGGGTTGCTGTTAGCGTGAATCCCTATCGGCCTATTGTGCCACTATAATCACCATATGGAGGCGTCTCAGGATAATGTGCTCGGGGTTCCTTCGGGACAAGCCCGGCTGTGTGTAGCTTGTGGGGTGTCCCCCTACTAGTGCTGACAATGTGCGGGTCTGTATAACTTTTGCCCAGCAGGTGCTTGCACTGCAGCCTGGTTTACCAGCGGCTGGACCTGCGCCACCTATGGCTTCACCAACCCCCCCAAGCTTGAATTTGACTCCCATTGAGTTTCATACCAGTGGGGATTCTCAGCCTGATGTGTCTGCTAGACTGGCTAGTGTTGAGAAGTTGCTTGCTAATACCATGGCGCGTAAGGCCTCTGCTTAGAAGCGGCACTTGATGCCTGATGTCACTCTTTTCCCTATGGAGGCTGAAGAGTTCTTTGAACTGTCCAGTTATACCCCCTTGGAAGAAGGGGAGTTGTTCTCTGACTCGGAGTCATCTGATGAGAGGCCCAGGGGTCATGATGATTCTGGCTCTGACCCCTGGGCCCCAGATGATACTGATAGGCTGTTGGCTCAGATTTTTGAGGTACTGTCTCTCTCTCCCCCGGTTGCGGCCCCTAGGCAGCAGGAGGAATTGTTTTATACTGCTAAGCCACTTTAGAGTTTCCGGAGCAAGCCCATTTTAATAATCTTGTGCTCAAGGAATGGGAGCATCCTAGCAGGCTTCCTGGAGTCCCTAAGAGTTGGGATAAGAGGTATCCCTTTCCTGCTGATGTGGTGAAGCGTTGGTCATCCCCTCCAGAGGTGGATGCCCCGGTCCTAGGGTTATCTAACACCTCTGTCATGCATTCCCCTGACTCTACTACGCTGCGGGATAGTGAGGACTGGCGTATTGATCAGCTGGCGTCCCATGCCTTTGCCTGTGTGGGGACGGCGCTGCGTCCGGTTTGTGCCCCTGCCATTACAGCTGTGGCTATTAGGATCCTGCTTAGAAGTGTCCTAGATGGTGCTCCTGATGATGTGTCTAGTGAGGAGTTTAATGCTCTCTCTCGTTGTGAGGTTTTTGTGACTTATGTCCTCTCTGCCTTGGATGATACCATTAGGATGTGTGGCAGAGGCTCTGCCCTAGTGGTGGCTATACGCCGCTCGGTTTGGCTGCGCCAGTGGGCAGCTGACAACGCTGCCAAAATGGCTCTCACTGGGTTTCCCTTCAAAGGACTACGCCTGTTTGCGGACTGCCTGGACCTGTTTGCTAAGGGAGGCAGGTTACCCCAGTGCAGGAGGCAGGCTCGGCCCTTTCGGGGCCAAGGCTCCTTTTCTTCCCCCTACCGTGGATCCAGACCGTGGGCCCGAGGAGATTTCTTGGGGAGGGGCAGAGGACGTGGACACCCTGGCCCATCCTGGGGCTCCAAGCCCAAGTCTTCTCCCAAGCCCCCTCAGGCATGAAGGGGCGCCCTCACCCATCCGGGTGGGGGGACGGCTTCAGCATTTTGCTGACGTCTGGAGGCTTCATGTCTCAGACTGGTGGATTCAGGAGGTAGTGTCCTCCGGTTACAAGATAGTTTGCTGCCTGGCCGCCCCCAAGATTCATCAGATCCCGGATGTCTCAGGACCCCATGTCAGCTCAGGCTCTAATTCTGGCGGTGCAAAGCCTTCTGGAGCTGGGGCGTCATCTGTCAGGTCCCCTTACGAGAAAGGGACAAGGGGTTCTATTCCACCCTTTTCACTGTGCCCAAAAGAGATGGGTCAGTCAGGCCCATCCTGGACTTGAAGATCCTCAACAAATTTGTCAGGTGCAGGCGCTTTCGCATAGAAACTTTGCGCTCTGCTATCAGTTTCCTGCGTCCAGGGGACTTCATGACCTCTGTGGACATCAAGGATGCTTACCTTCATATTCCTGTTTTTCCAGGTCATCAAAGATTCCTCAGGTTCGCTCTGGAGGATCAGCACTACCAATTTGTGGCATTGCCCTTTGGTCTCACTTCAGCTCCCAGAGTGTTCACCAAGGTGCTGGCAGGGGTGATGGCTCGGCTCAGGGCATTCGCGTGCTGCCATATTTGGACGACATTCTCATCACTTCTCAGTCCCTCCATCAGGCAGAGCTGGATACCCAGCGAGTAGTGTCCACCCTGGAGTCATTTGGCTGGGTGATCAAGCATCCCAAGTCTTCCCTGTCTCCCTCCTTGGTGACGCCCTTCCTGGGAATGAATCTGGATATAGTTCCTCAGCAGAAGGTGGACAGTCTGCTGGTGCGGGTTCAGTCCTTGCTCTCTTGCCCTCATCCCTCCATCAGGCAGGGAATGCAGTTGGTGGGCCTGATGGTGTCATGCTTCGAGGCAGTTCCTTATGCCCAGTTTCACATGAGGCCTCTGCAACTCCACCTCTTGTCAGTATGGGACAAGGATCCTGCGTCCCTGGACCAGGTCCTTGTTCTGTCCCCCCTAGCCAGGCTGTCCCTCTCGTGGTGGCTGGACTCCAGGAACCTGTTGGTGGGCAGATCCTTTCTGGCCCCCTGCTGGGAGACGGTCACCACGGATGCCAGTCTGACAGGTTGGGGGGGTTCTGGAAGTCCCTACAGTTCCAAGGGTGGTGGGATCCTCAAGAGGCCCATACACCTATCAACATTCTGGAACTGAGGGCGATCAGGTTGGTTCTGGCTCACTTGACCCAACACCTTCGGGGCCGGCCTGTTCAGGTACGCTCGGACAACCAGACGGCGGTTGCCTACGTCAATCATCAGGGAGGGACCCGGAGCAAGGGGGCCTTCAAGGAAGTGTCTCTGATCCTGTCCTGGGCAGAGTACAATGTTCCCTGCATATCAGCTGTGTACATTCCGGGGGTGGAGAATCTGCAGGCAGACTCTCTGAGAAGGGGGACCTCTCGCCTGGGAGAATGGTCCCTCTGCGACAGGTTGTTTCACTCTGTCACCGTTGGGGCCAACCAGATGTGGATCTGTTTGCGTCCCGTCACAATCACAAGTTCCCGGCCTTTGTCTCCCTGTCCCAGGACTCTCTGGCCTTGGCCACAGATGCTCTAGCAATGTCATGGCAGGACTTTCATCTCCTGTATGTCTTTCCCCCATTCCCCCTGTTGGGCAGGGTTCTGCACAAGATAGCTCAGGAGGGGGTGCCAGCTATCCTGGTGGCTCGCAGGTGGCCAAGAAGCTGGCAGTAGATCAGTACGCTCTGCCCAGGGTTCCAGACCTGCTCACTTAGGGTCATTTACGCCATCCCAATTTACAAACTCTGGCTTTGATGGCCTGGCTGCTGAAACCTCCATCTTGATGGAGAAGGGGCTGTCTGCCTCTGTTCTTGACACCATGATAAAGGCTAGGAAGAAGTCTTCTTCTTCCATTTATTATAGGGTTTGGCGTGCCTACATTGACTGGTGTGAGTCTACGTCTCTTCACTGTCGCGTGTTCTCTATTCCCAGGATCCTGGAGTTCCTACAGCATGGGTTGGAGCTGGGGCTCCAACTCAGTACTCTGAAGGGTTATGTCTTTGCCCTGGCTGTTTCTTTTCCAGAGGTCCTTTGCCCAGCATTCTCTGATCAGGACTTTTTTCCAAGGGGTTACTCATGTGCGTCCCCCACGTAAGCCTATGTTGCCTGTTTGGGATTTGAACTTGGTCTTGTCTGCCTTGCAGGGTGCTCCCTTTGAACCTGTGCAGGAGGCTGCCCTGGCCATCCTTACTCTCAAGGTTGTCTTTTTGGTGGCTATCACCTCTGTTAGGCGTGTTTCTGAGTTGGCGGCGCTTTCCATCCAGCCCCCCTACTTTGAGAGGCACCAGGACAAGGTGGTTTTTCGCTACAAGCTAGATTTTCTGCCTTTCATCTGAATCAGGACATTGTTCTTCCTTCCTTGTGCCCTAATCCTAGTAACGCTAAGGAGAGGGTTTTGCATTCCTTGGATGTGGTTAGGTGTCTGAAGTATTATCTGGTGGCTACTGCACCTTTCAGTAAAACTGATGCTCTTTTTGTGGTCCCTTCTGGTCCTAGGAAGGGTCTGGCACCTGCTAAATCTACTATCGGCAAATGGATCCGTCAGGCTGTGATTCAGGCCCACTCTGTTAAGGGGAAGAATCCTCCCTTCCGCCTTACTGCTCATTCCATTGGTGCTATTGGTGCCTCTTGGGCTTTTCAGCACCAGGCTTCTGTTGAACAAGTTTGCAAGGCCGCTACTTGGTCTTCTGTTCATACCTTTTCAAAGTTTTACAAGGTTGATGTTAGGGCCTCGGCGGATGCTTCTTTTGGCCGCAAGGTTCTGCAGGCGGCAGTGGTCTGACCTGTCTGTTGTTACCTTTGGGGATCCCACCCTACTTTATGGACACTGCTATTGGATGTCCCTAGAGTAATGAATCTTATCTGGAGCAGGACGTACTGTATACTAAGAATAATACAATTCTGTGATTACTCACCTGTAGAATTGATATTATGAGTATACAGTACGTCCTGCTCCACCCCACCCTTGGTTTTGCATTATCCTGGATCCCCTGTATGGTGATTGTTATCATTGTTATAGTTACTAGTTGGTTCTGTTTTAATTCTCCCGGCTTCTCGTTAACTGCTTTTTTAATGCTGGGGATTTGTGGGAGGTCCCGGGTATTTGAGGGGCCGGGAGGAGCCAATTTCGCGGTGTCTGCAGTCCAGCGCCATCTGGTGGAGTAATACCCAAGTGTAATGAATCTTAACTGTAGCAGGACGTACTGTATACTCATAATAACAATTCTACATGTAAGTAATCACAGAATTGTATTTTCTGGGACTGTCATTAGACACATCTCAGGGAAGAGTGTTTTTCCAACACAGAAGTGACTCTTACTTCAGGCCAGGGTACAGGGTCCTTTGTCTTGCCCTCACCCGACGATTCAGCAAGGAATATGTCTGTTGGGCCTGATGGTATCTTGCTTGAGTCAGTACCCTTTGCACTGTTCACACAAGACCCCTGCAGATGGAATTGCTCACAATCTGTGATCAAGACCCACACACTCTGGATCACTCTTTTTGCATGACACCGTCAACAAGGCAGTCTCTAGCCTGGTCCTCAGCCTCTTCAGACTGGCAAATCCTCCATTCCAGTAGAGTGGAGTATCATCACCATGGATGCCAGTCTATGGGGTTGGGGGCGTGTCATGGAGTCATCAAAGCTCCAGGGACAGTGGAGTCTGAAGGAGAGCAAACTCTCCATAAATATCCTGGAACTGGGTGCGATTCTATTGTATCTCAGACATTGGACATACCATCTGAAGGGGCATCCTGTCCGGATTCAAACAGACAATCGGACGGCGGTGGTATATATCAACCACCATGGGGGCACTTGAAGCAGTGAAGCCCTCATGGAAGTGAGCTGGTTTTTACTTTGGGCCGAGAAACAGGTTTCATGCATTCCGGCTGTACACATACCTGGAGTGGACAACTTGCAGGCTGATCATCTCAGCAGAACGGTCCTGCATCAGAGGAAATGGTCTCTTAGTCAGAGGGCATGCCCTGGGGGATTCCGGACATAGATCTCTTGTGCTTCACGACACAATTGAAATGTTACAAGGTTTGTGTCTCGGTCCAGGGATCCTTGAACTATAGCAACAAATGTCCTGACTCTTCAGGGGTCAGCATTCAAGCTTCTTTATGCATTCCCTCCGATTCCACTCCTAGGGTACTAAAAAAGATAGCTCGCGGGGGAGTCCCAACCATTCTGGTGGCTCCCTGGTGGCCAAGAAGAAGCTGCTTCTCAGACATAGTAAGGATGTCAGAGGGTAACTCGTGGAGGTTACCCGACGATCCAGATCTTCTCACACATTGGCCTCTAAGGCATCCCAGTTCACATGTTCTGGCTTGGACGGCCTGGCTATTGAATCTTTTATCTTGGCAGAAAGGGGGTTCTTCTGACATAGTCATGCAGACTATGATTCAGGCCAGGAAGACGCCTTCATCAATGATCTACTATAGAGTCTGGCAAGCATTATCGCTTGGTGTGAATCCAGAAGGTTCTCTGGTAGAATTTTTTTCTGTTCTCAAAATATTTGATTTTTTGGCAGAAAGGCCTTGATGAAGGTTTTCAGTTGAGTACTTTAAAGGGACAGATATCTGCTTTATCTATCTTTTTATTCAGAAACCCATTGCTGTGAATAAATGTATCAAAGCTTTTTGTATAGGGAGTCGCTCATTATAGGGGGCCGGGAGGAGCTACATCTTTGATCTTGCAGTCAAGCGCCCCCTAGGGGCAAACACCCAATCGTGAGATATGGGACTGCCTGGACCATATGTATCCAAAAACAATTCTACAGGTGAGTTTCACAGAATTGTATTTTTACATTGACAAAAGCCATGCTGCAAATGCTGACCTGTTTTTTGTCCATGACAATTACAAGTGTAAATGTTTTTGCAGCCTGGGCACACCAGGCAAAGTGGTTGGTAACCCAAGGCTCAGAGACTGCTCTCTAGCTCTGCTGGATTTCCAACCCCCACACCCTTCGGCATGGGGGCATTGCTCTTCCAGGTGTGTGTGGGCACCTGACTCTTCCAAACCCCTCAGTGTCCTAATAGGGGGTGTAGGAAATTGGACAGGGGTACCGGAATGCTGCTGGACGGTCCCCTGGAGCCATTAGCAGTACACTCAAAGTAGTCGTAAAGAAAAAATACCTCACAAAATACATTTTAATATTCTAAATGTGACCACTTACTGATCCACGTCTCCTCCGTTATGTCCCCCCACTGGGCGTCTTCTACGTCCATCGCTGGATCTTCGCCTTCTATATAAAAATTTCAAAGCTGTATTTTTTTTTTAACATAACTGAGTTCTCTTAATAAAGTGCACCAGAACCCCTCATCATTTAATAACCTTGGTGCTCGATCCCCCAGCATGCTTTCTGTGTTGGCACAGCTTTTTGCAACAAGAGGCAAAGTCAGCGCATTGAAACTGGGGTCCCTGGCGGGTTTGGGAACCAAAATATATGTGGACAGGTAGAAAAAAAATACCAATCTAGGCTCCTGTGGGGAGGAGCAATTGTTTATTTTTTTTCTAGTTAGGGTTGCTGCCTATCAAATATATTTTAATGAAATCTTCTCTTGAACTTTAAGGGCATGTACATAGATCTATTATATAAAGAGATTATTCAGCGTTTCTACCATTTCCTTAATTATTTAATTTAGTGGATTTTGGTGTGAGTGCACAACTGGACAGAACTGTTGGACGGAGAAATACCTTCATTGGCACCCCATATTGGATGGCTCCTGAAGTTATTGCCTGTGATGAAAACCCGGATGCAACATATGACTTTAAGGTAAGGTGTCCTGTTGCGGTGCTGCTATTTTATGGTATGGAGAATCCATTTAATGAAGTTTGAGTAGCATTCTAAAAGTGCATTCTAGAGAAATGTAATTCAAGCAGTCTAAAAGTGAAATGTTAGTTACAATTTGAATGTTCATTATAGGTATTTTTTCTGTTTTGAAGGGGAAAAAACATAATTGTGTTTTAGTTTAAAGGAACTCTGTAGGCAAAGTGCATAAACTGTCATTCAGCAGCCTCACCTCATCATGGCTGCCCTCTCCCTTCACTCAGTTGCTCCGTAAAGTAGAAACAAGGCAAAGGGTAGTGGCATACCCCCTGAATACCTTTGCCATAGACCACCAATAATAGGGCTAAGCTAGTGGTCTAAAGCTCCGCCTTATCAGACTGTGGACCCTGGAAAAGAGAGAGAGAACAGCCAGGGTAATGAGAATGCCTGTCTTACAGACCCCACCCATAATGCTGATTATTATGTGGCATCACAGAGCCAAGGGCCAAGCCCAAATATTTAAAAAGATGAATCATTAGGTGAAAGTGTAAATCTTGATATCTTGGCAATTTCTTCTTCAATTTAAAAACAAAAACAATTTAGGACTGTGCCAAATGTAGCCCGATACAATAGCGTAACAATTGCCTTTGCCTTCTGTATCCCTTTAAATCGAATCTGCAACAATCTGATGACATTTTAACATTAAGCAAAACAGAATTTGGGGTGAAACTCGGCTAACTACATTTTTAATTAAATCGAACCAAAACCCACTGAACTTGTGAAATACATTTGACCCAAGACCCTGCCGATATTCCTTCTTGGGGTATAGAACTAGAAATGGATATTGTTGCTTATCAAATCGCCCTGGAACACTTATATTCTTGGTGTGCCACACACCCCGCTTCACTTTTAAATATTCTTCACTTAATGGGTTAACTCACCGCCAGGTGACGTAGTGCAGAGAGGAAGTCTTGTAACGAGCCCCCTTCCGGCCTATATATACCTGGTACCTCCCTTCAATCACCAGTATTTTTCTCTCTGCTGGACGACAAGACAGAAGATTGAAGTCTCCTGCTTACAGGTAGCCGGGGTCTTACCCCGGCACCCCCCTTTTGGTCTATTTCTGCCCGGTTTGAGTGTTTATACCTTGATGGTGGAATGGAAGCCTCCCAGCCTAGGCTGCTCACTGGGCAAATGGTAGATGGCACTTTAAGTGCCTAGGAGCTTATCTCCTCCGCTCGACCTCATGCGTGGGGCAATGCGGCTATCCGGCATGGTGATCCGGAAATGGGATGCCCCTGTCCCGAGGGTCCCCGTAGCCCCTTTCTCTCCCGTTACGGTCCCTTCTCCCTTTACTATGGGGGGGGGGGGTAGAGGGATGTGTATTGTGTGTATGGTTTACTGTATGTTCATGTGTTTTGCTTATTTCAACGTTGTCAGGCTGCACTGCAAGTGAGTGTGCATATGGCCTGACTTTGATTCCTCCTTATATGGCAGTCTCTGTTTTGCGGGCTGCTGCTGCTGGCCTGTAGAGCCAGAGCTTTAGGGGTGACCGGGGCAGGCTGTATGGTGTCAGGCTTGCTTTTGGCTGCCTGCGCTTTTCTCACCTTATCCAGCTCCCCTCCCCCCTCCGCTTTTCTCCTTTGTTTTAATCGGCCACTCCCGCCTTAGCTGACATTTTCTGCCTGTCTCCACCACCTCTTTGGTTGGGTGCTGGGCTTTTGTAAGCCTTACTGGGGCAGGTAAGCGGCCTCACCTGGTGGGGCCGTCTATATTTTTATGGGTTTGACTGTTTATTAAAAAGTAATATATTTAATGGAAATATACTTTTGTTTAAAAAAAAAAAAAAAAAAAAGGAAAAATATATAAGGAGGAAAATCAGAGGCCAGTTTTATTGCCTCTTCAAAGCACTTGGTGCTGTGTATGTATGTTATATTGCATGTTGCCATTGGTTTCTGGGGGGTTTTTACTGTTGGTTGTTTTTTCCCCACAGATCCTGGGATTCCTTCAATTAGTAGCCTCCCAGTTCTTTATTGCCTGGCTAGTCTCTTTTTCTCCTAAATTGGGACATATTTATTTATATATACTTGCGTATATATATTTAAAAAAAAAAAAAAAAAAAATATATATATATATATATATATATATATATATATATATAATCTATATTTATATATATATATACAATCTATATTTATATATAGATTATTAAGGGGGGACCTTCCTTTTTAAAAAAAAAAAAAAAAATATATATATATATATATATATATATATAAATATATATATATATAAATAAAAATCCTCCCTTCCGGGACATTTACAAATAAGGGGGCATCCCGGGTTGGCTTATGCCTTTTAAGCCCAAAAATTGCGAATACCATAAATCACCATATGGAGGCTCCTGTTATTGCCGGAAACGGTTCTTCTGAGCCATTCGGGGGGTGCGTAAGTTGAGGGGCTATATGAGGATCTACTCCCAGCTGATGATGTCTTTATTTGCATCCTTTGTGCAAAGCAGAGCATTGCGCGCCAGTCTGTCGCTTCGGCTGCTGGCCCATCGCAACCTTCATCATCGCCTACCTCGCCCTCCCTGTTCCGGACCCCGCATGACACTGTCAAAAGTGGGGATTCGCAGTCCGAGGTGGCGGCACGGTCGGCCAGCCCCCGGAAAGTAGTGCCCGTTAAAGCAGGGTTAAAGGCCGCTGCAAAACGGAGGCACCTGACTCCGGTACCTTCGGCTCCACAGGACGAGTTATGTGAGCCTGTGGAATGGTCCGATGGATCCCTGAACGAGGAAGAATTCCTGTTGGAGTCAGATGAGCCTGCAGATCAGCTTGAGGCTGATGCGATTGGCGATTGGTCGGAGGGGGTTGTTTTTGACACCCCCTCCATTCTGGCTCAAATGTTTAAAATTTTGAATTTAGGTCCACCTGAGGCTGTCACCCTGCCAAAGGGTCAGTTGTTTAAGGAGCCTCAGCCGCGTTGGGTTTTTCCCAGACAATACCACTTTGAGAGGCTGGTCCTTAAGGAATGGGAACATCCCACGCGGTTATCTGGAATCCCTTCCAGTTGGGAAAAGCGTTATCCTTTTCCGCCAGAGTTGGTAAAGCTTTGGTCTGTCCCTCCTGACGTCGATACCCCTGTGCTAGGGCTCTCCAGCACGGCTATGGTACAGTCTGCTGAGACCACTGTCCCTAAAGATGGGGAAGATCGTCGGATTGACCAATACGCGCGCCATAGTTTTATTTATTCCGGGTCAGCGTTGCGCCCGGTGTGTGCTTCAGCCCTTCTTCTATTGGTGATTAGGTCTTTAATTCAGGGGCTATATGAGGATCTCAATCCCGCTTGTAAACAGTTTACTGCGCTTAAGCAGTGTGAATCTTTTGTGTCCTATGTCCTATCCGCTCAGGACGATGCGCTGGCTATGAGTAGCAAGGCAGCGGCTATGCTGGTGGCTATTCGCCGGTCAGTATGGCTGCGTCAGTGGTCGGCGGACGCAGTTTCTAAGAAGGTGCTCACAGCTCTCCCCTTTTTGGGGTTGCGTCTGTTTAGGGAGAAAATTGATTCAGTCGCAAAGGGTGGTAAGATGCCACAACGCAAGAGGCCTCGTGGCCCCTTTAGGGGGGCAGGTTCCGGTAGGCCTTCCTTTCGAGGATTCAGAGCGGGCAGGGGGGGCTTCCTTTCCCGCTACCAGAGGTGCAGGTTGGACTCGGGGGAGGGGCCGTGGCCGGCCCACTCAGTCCTGGGGCACCAAGCCCAAACCTGCTGATAAGCCCTCTCAGCAATGAGGGGCTGCCCTCACCCGTGCGGGTGGGGAGACTATGGCGACACTTCTCCCAGGTTTGGAACCAAGTGGTTCCAGGCAGATGGATCCAGGAGGTAGTGTCGGCCGGTTACGACCTGGAATTCGAGTCCCCGAGAAAGATGGGTCGGTTCGTCCCGGCCTGGACTCTCATCAACACAGAGTGTTTCTTCCTTTTGCCCAAATTCACACGAGAACGCTTCAGCTTTTTCTGTTAGCGTCTTGGGACCAGCAGCCTCGGTCGCTGGATCAGTCCTTCCAGTTGTCCTCCCGGGTCCGGCAGTCCCTCCTGTGGTGGTTGGTCTCGACCAATCTGGTGTAGGGCAGGTTTTTTCTGACCCTCCTTTGGAAAATTGTCACCGCGGACGCCAGTCTGTCGGGATGGGGCGGATTCTGGAAGGAGCTGCAGTTTCAGGGGCAGTGGGGACCTCAAGAGGCCCACTTACCCATCAATATTCTGAAACTGAGAACCATCCGTCGGGTGCTTGCTCTCCTGACTTAGCACGTTCTGGGCCTTCCGGTCCAGGTGCGTTCAGACAATCAAACAGCGGTTGCTTACATCGGTCATCAGGGAGGGACTCGCAGTCTGAGTGCTCTCAGGTGTCCCTGATCCTGACCTGGACAGTGTCCCATGTTCCTTGTCTCTCTGCGGTTTACATTCCGGAGGTGAAGAACCAGGTAGCAGACCGGTTGAGCAGGGGCTCTCCCCGTCTGGGAGAATGGGCTCTCCATCCTCGGGTGTTTCGCTCACTGTGTCTCCGATGGGGGACCCCGGAGGTGGACCCGTTTGCCTCTCGCAGGCTCCCGAACTTCGTGTCGCTCTCCCAGGATCCTCTGGCTCTGGCAGTGGACGCCATGTCCCTGAGCTGGGGAGTTCTGGGATTTCTATACCTGTTTCCTCCGATGCCCATGCTGGGCAGGGTGCTTCGGAAGTTGGCTCTGGAAAAGGTGTCCGCCGTTCTCATGGCCCCAAGGTGGCCAAGGCGAGTGAGGTTCGCAGACATCGTTCGGCTGGCAGTGGACCAGTTCGTTCTGCCTCTTCGGCCCGTTCTGCTCACTCAGGGTCAATTGTGTTACCCCAATTTACCAGCGCTGGGTTTGATGGCCTGGCTGCTGAAACCTCCATCCTGAAGGAGGAGTGTCTTTCGGATTCAGTCATTAAGACTCTGATCAGTACCCGGAAGAGGTCTTCTCCTGTCACCTACTATAGGACTGGGAAAGCCTATATCGCTTGGTGTGAGATAAGATCTTTTCCTTGTAGGGTCTTTTCGGTCTCCAGGATTCTGGAGTTTTTACAATCAGGGCTGGATTCTGGTCTCCAGCTATGTAAGTTGAAAGGGCAAGTCTCTGCCTTATCTATCTTTTTTCAGAAGCGTGTTGCGCTTAAGCTTAAGGGGGTTACGCATGTGTGGCCTCCCAGGAAACCATTACTCCCGGTTTGGGATTTGAATTTGGTTCTTTCTGCTCTTCAGGCTCCTCCTTTTGAGCCTTTGCAAGATATTGCTTTGTCTTCCCTGACTCAGAAGATTGTCTTCTTGGTAGCGATCACTTCGGTCCGGCGTGTCTCGGAGTTGGCGGCCTTGTCTATCCAGGCGCTTAACTTGGAGAGGCATCAGGATAAAGTGGTCTTTCGGTTCAAGCCAGACTTTCTTCCTAAGGTTGTTTCTGCTTTTCATTTGAACCAAGATATTGTTCTTCCCTCCTTGTGTCCTAATCCTAAGAATGACAAAGAGAGGGTTTTGCATTGTTTGGATGTAGTACGCTGTGTTAAGTACTACTTGATTATCACGTCTCCTTTTCGTAGGACGGATTCCTTTTTTGTTGTGCCCCATGGGCCTAAGATGGGTTTGGCACCAGCCAAATCTGCCATTAGCAAGTGGATACGTCAGGCCGTTACTGCGGCCTATTCTGCTAAGGGGAAAGTTCCCCCTTTTCGTATCACTGCTCATTCTACTCGCGCCATTGGGGCGTCTTGGGCTTTTCAGCACCAAGCTTCTGTTGAACAAGTTTGTAAGGCCGCCACTTGGTCTTCTGTTCACACTTTTTCTAAGTTTTACAAAGTTGATGTGCGAGCCTCAGCGGATGCTGTTTTTGGCTGCAAAGTTCTGCAGACTGCAGTCATTTAAGTTATGCTTCACCTGGCCTTGAGATGCCCATCCCTTGTGGACACTGCTTTTGGATGTCCCATTAAGTGAAGAATATTTAAAAGTGAAGCGGGGTTTGTGGCACACCAAGAATAATACCATTTTGTGAGTACTCACCTGAAAAATGGATATTGTTGGTGTGCCACACACCCCGCTTCACTCCCACCCTTTTCGGTATTTCCGAAGCCTTTATATGGTGAAGCTTTTTGTTTATATCAAATTGATTTTGAGGTTACCGGTGGAATACTGGTACCTTGTCTTTCTGCTTTTTTAATATACTGGTGATTGAAGGGAGGTACCAGGTATATATAGGCCGGAAGGGGGCTCGTTACAAGACTTCCTCTCTGCACTACGTCACCTGGCGGTGAGTTAACCCATTAAGTGAAGAATATTTAAAAGTGAAGCGGGGTGTGTGGCACACCAACAATATCCATTTTTCAGGTGAGTACTCACAAAATGGTATTTTTTGCTGTCACTCTCTGTAGGATTGCAGGTGATCAGTGCATAAGTGTGGCAATGACATCATTGCCAGACATAGCAGTGGCAATGAATAAAGGAGGCGGAGCATACAGCTAAAGCAGGCACCATTATCTGGTATTAGAGTGAAGCGGGAGCAGTAAAAATAGGCAAAAGTTTCTATTCACAGGGTGAGCAATTCTAGGGATGCTAGTTAAAAATGTGGGGTTTGGTCCACTTTAAATGCTTAATTCAAAAGATAAAAGAAAACTCCTAATGGGATATACCCCCACTATAGATGACAGCCGCGCCCTCCCCTAAGCCAACTAATTAGCCAACTAATGTACTTTTAGAGTATAAAAATGGAATAGGTTGACTTTGCCGTTTATTAAAATATTTGTAAAAATAAGCCAAAGCCTTTTAACATAGAATTCTATCTTTAAAGTGCACCCAAACCCCTCATCATTAGTTATCCTTGGTGCGCAGTCTCACGGCAAATACATAGCATGGCCCTGGCATGCTTTTTATGTGCCCTGATGTCCTTGAAGCCCTGTCCTTTTGAATGCTGCCATAAAAAGTTATTAATATTGACTAACCACTGTTGTCCAAGGCGGCAGATGGCATAAATGTATAACGAGAGTGAATGGGCTTTTCTAATAAAAGAAGGTAGATTGGCTTGCTATCGAGTCAGCATATCCCCAGTCCAAGACAGTAAATTGATCCACTAACCCCCCCCCCCCCGGACAATCAGTGGAAGAATACGGCTTGAAAGGGCTTAACCCCCATGCAGATGCTTGAATTATATTTGCAGATGCTGCACTGGACTGCATGGGATCAACCATATTCCAAGTATGTCACACACCCCGCTTCCAATATTCATGACAAATGGGTTATACCCAGTATAGGGCGAACTTCTGCAGAGATGACAGGAAAAAAAGGAGCCCCTTCCCGGTCCATAAATACCTGGGACCTCCCACACATTACCCAGTAATCGTCTCTGCAGGACGGCGAGTCCTGAAGATGGCTGTTTTCTTCTTTGCAGGTAAGCCAGGTTTACACCCGGCCAATTTTGTCCCTATTTCTGCCCGGACCTGATTTAAATTAAACCCCTATGCCTCCCAGCCTTGGCTGTAGGTTCGGGCGAGGGTAGGGTACACCTTTGCAGGTGTAATTACGGGAGCCATGCTCCCCCGTGAGACCCCATATTAAGGGGTAGGCGGTTTCCGGGTTTGCTGATCCTGGTTCGGGATGCCCCGTCCCCGTTATCCCTTATCTACCATGTAGCATGGGATCCCCCCTTTCCGTGTCTCCCTGTTCCCCTCAGCGGAGGGGGGGGGGGGCACCGGCCACATTTCACATTTTGTTTATTGCTCCAAAATTCTGTGTGTGCGTGTGCCTTGTGTACTGTCTGCATGGCCGTTTTTTTTTTCTCTCAGCCACGTTCTGTGCCCATTGCTGTGGGGAGAGCTTCTCCCCTCATGTTTGCCTGGGCGGGGTCGTGCGCTCGGCGCGCTCGCGGCGGCCCGCCCCCCTGTTTCTGGCGCCATCGCCATTTGCTGGGATCCGCGTCCTTGTCTGCTTGGGGAAGGGGGCGGGGCCAGGTGCGGCGCGCGATCCGCGCTGGCCCGCCCTTCTTATCCCTCTTGTCCTCTGCTGCTGCTGGGTCGGTCGCCATCTTTTGGAGCTGTGAGTGCCCTGCTGGGCCCCTTTCATTGTATTATGCTGTCTGTGTGCCCCATTCCTTGCGGTGGGGCAGCTTATTGTCCACACATGCATTTATATATATATTTTATATATTGTATTTTTATTTTTTGTAGTTCTGTATGTATGGCCCTGCCTGCTGTGTGCCTTTCTTATGAGTCCCTTCTTATTGTGTCTTTCAGGAGGACTCCCTATCCACATAAAAAAGGGGGTTCTCCCGGTCCTACGGTCCCTTGGATAAATTGGGGTCTTACAAATCCTCCCACTCGTGACTTAAAGGGGCATGCCGGGTAGCTTAATTGGCCTAATTCCCTCTGGTCCTTGCGACTACCATTAAAATCACTATATGGAGGCTTCCCAGGATACCAGGCTCGGGCTCCCTTTGGGGCAATCCCGACTGTGTGTGGGTTGTGGGATATCCCTTACGGGGATAATGTACTGATTTGCATACAATGCGCTCAGCAGGCCATAACGCGGCAGTCGGGGTCCCAGGCGTCTGGGTCAGTGCCGCCGGCCTCATCCCCTACTCCACCCCGTCTGATCCGTACCCCTGGTGACACTGTCAGTAGTGGGGAGTCGCAATCTGATGTATATGCTAGATTGGCCAACATCGAGAGACTGATTTCTAGCTCTGCGGCCAGAAAGGCCCCAGCTAAGAAGAGACATTTATCACCAGCCGCACCGGTTCTGGATTTGGATGATTATGATACCCTTGACTGGTCTGATTATTCCCCACTTGAGGAGGGGGAATTGTTTGCTGAGTCTGATGGCTCTGAGGATCAGCAGTTTTTGGATGCTGATGCTGGGCAGGAGCATGGGGATGCTGTGGATACCCCCAGGATTCTGGCCCATTTATTTGAGGTGCTGGCTATTTCTCCTCCGGGGGAGTCCCCTCCGCTGAAGGGGGAATTTTTTGGGATCTCTAAGCCTCGTTTGGAGTTCCCAAGCATTTTGACAATCTGATTCTTAAAGAATGGGAAAGGCCTAGGCGGCTTCCCGGTGTTCCTCAGGGATGGGATAGGAAGTATCCTTTTCCAGTGGACGCGGTGAAGCGCTGGTCGTCCCCTCCCGAAGTCGATGCGCCCGTTCTTGGATTGTCCAACACATCTGTTGTGCACTCTCCAGACGCCACCACGCTAGGATGGTGAGGAGCGGCGTATTGATCAAATGGCATGCAATGCCTTTGCCAGCGTAGGTTCGGCCTTGCGGCCTGTTTGTGCGTCAGCGCTCATGGCTGTGGCTACCAGGTCTGTGATTAGGGGCCTGTTGAGTGGTTTTCAGCTTGACCCCTCCATTGATGAATTTGCAGCACTTTCGCGGTGTGAATTGTTCATGACTTTTGTCTTATCAGCCTTGGATGACACAATATGCATGTGTAGCAGAACCTCAGCTTGTGGCTATACGCCGATAAGTCTGGTTGCGCCAGTGGGCGGCTGACACTGCGACTAAGAAGTCACTTACAGGGCTACCCTTCTTGGGTATGAGGCTTTTTGGAGATAAATTGGATTCGGTAGCGAAAGGAGGAAAGCTACCACAACGTAAGAAGCAGCGTCGCTCCTTTCGGGGGGCAGGCTCCTTTAATCCTTCCTTTCGCTGTGCCAGAGCAGGCAGAGGAGCTTCCTACTCTACCTTCAGAGGTGACTCCTGGGGCAGAGGCAGAGGACGTGCCTGTCCAGGACCTGCCTGGGGTTCCAAGCCCGCTGCCAAGCCAGCTCAGCATTGAGGGGGCGCCCCCACAGGACGGATACGGCACTTCATCCAGGTCTGGGCCCGGGTCTCTTCCGGGTACAAACTGGAGTTCGGGTACCGGCCTCCTCCCAGATTCATCAGATCTCGGGTTCCCTCGGACCCCCGGGCTGTGCAGGGCCTCCTGTTGGCAGTGCAAAATCTTCTGGACATGAAAGTCATCTGCCCAGTGCCTTTCTCAGAGAGACGCCGGGGCTACTATTCCAACCTTTTCACGGTGCCCAAAAAGGATGGCTCCATAAGACCCATTCTGGATCTGAAGCTTCTCATCAGGTTCAACCAAGAAGTTCCGCATGGAGGCTCTGCGCTCAGCCATCAGTTCTCTTCGTCAGGGGGACTTCATGACGTCCATAGACATCAATGATGCTTATCTCCATGTACCGATCTTTCCAGCACACCAGAGATTTCTCAGGCTTGTGGTGGGAGATCAGCATTTTCAGTTTGTGGCTCTTCCGTTCGGACTGACCTCGGCACCACGGGTGTTCACCAAGGTGCTGGCGGGTATAATGGCCCTTCTCAGAGCCCAGGGCATTCGCATTGTGCCGTATCTGGGCGACCTTCTCATTACGGCATCCTCTCTCACACAGGCGGAGTTAGACACCAGGAAGGTGGTGAGAGGTTGGAAAGCTGGAGAGGTTCGGCTGGGTGATCAACCACCCCAAGTCTTCTCTCTCCCCCTTCAAGGGAGATTGCATTTCTGGGCATGAATCTGGATAACATTCAGACCAGGGTGTTCTTGCCTCTGTCGAAGGTGCAGGTGATTCTGGACCTGATCCGTCGTCTTCTGTCCAACCCGCGGCCGTCTATCCGGCTAGGGATGAGGCTGGTGGGGTTGATGGTGGCCTCCTTCGAGGCTGTTCCCTTTGCTTAGTTTCACATGAGATCGCTCCAGCTCCATCTACTGTTGGCTTGGGACAGATGTCCGCTGTCATTGGATCAGTCATTTCTGATGTCTCCCCTGGTTCGGCAGTCTCTTCAGTGGTGGCTGGAACCAAGGCATCTTCTGAGGGGCAGGTCTTTTCTGACTCCTTGTTGGGAGACGGTCACCACAGATGCCAGCCTGTCGGGCTGGGGGGGTTTCTGGACGGAACATCAGTTCCAGGAGCTTTGGGGTCCTCGGGAGGCTCACACCCCCATCAATGTTTTGGAGCTGAGAGCTATTCGGTTGGTACTGTCACGCTTGACGCATCACCTCCAGGGTTTACCGGTTCAGGTTCGATGGGACTCCCTGAGCAGGGGATCCTCTCGCCGAGGGGAATGGTCTCTCGACCACAAGGTATTCCGGTCCCTTTGTCACAAGTGGGGGATTCCGGAGGTGGATCTCTTTGCCTCACGTCACAATCACAAGCTTCCTGCATTTGTGTCTCTGTCTCTTGTCAGGGCTAGGAAGAGATCTTCCTCTAACATCTACTACAGGACTTGGAGGTCCTATATTGATTGGTGTGAGGCTAGGGCCTTACCTTGCAGGGTGTTTTCGATTCCTAGGTTTTTGGATTTTCTTCAACACAGTCTGGACTTGGGGTTCCAGCTTAGTACCTTGAAAGGGTCTCTGCCCTGGCGGTCTTCTTTCAAAGGTCCTTTGCTCTTTATCCTTTGGTTAAGACCTTTTTCCAGGGGGTCACTTATGTGCGGCCCCCTCGAAAGCCTTTGTTGCCTGTTTGGGATTTGAATTTGGTTCTGTCGGCCCTCCAGGGGCCTCCCTTTGAGCCGGTGCAGGATGTTGCACTTTCTATGCTCACTCAAGAGGTTGCCTTTCTGGTGGCTATTACCTCTGTTAGACGTGTCTCTGAGTTGGCGGCTCTGTCGATTCAGGCTCCTTACTTTGAGAGACACCAGGACAAGGTGGTCTTTCGCTTTAAGCCAGATTTCCTTCCTAAGGTGGTTTCTGCCTTCCATCTCAATCAGGATGTGGTTCTCCCTTCCTTGTGTCCTAGGCCTAGCAATGACAAGGAGAGGGTCCTGCACTCTTTGGATGTGGTTCGTTGTGTGAAGTACTGTTTGGTGGCTACTTATCCCTTTCGTCCCCTCCGGGCCCAGGAAAGGTTTGGCGCCCGCCAAGTCTACCATTAGTAAATGGATACGTCAGGCCATTGTTGGGGCCTATACTGCCAAGGGGAAGGTTCCTTTTCAGATCACTGCTCATTCTACTCGTGCTGTTGGGGCTTCCTGGGCTTTTCAGCACCAGGCCTCTGTTGAACAAGTTTGTAAGGCTGCTACCTGGTCTTCTGCTCATACTATTCTTGGTGTGCCACACACCCCGCTTCACCTTTAATATTCTTCACGATTGGGTTACTCACCGCCAGGTGACGCTGTGCAGAGAGGAAGTCTTGTAATGAGCCCCCTTCCGGCCTATATATACCTGGTACCTCCCATTTATCACCAGTGTTTTTCTCTCTGCTTGACGACAAGACAGAAGATTGAAGTCTCCTGCTTACAGGTAGCCGGGGTCTTACCCCGGCACCCCCTTTTGGTCTATTTCTGCCCGGTTTTTGATTGTTTGTACCTTTATGGTGGAATGGAAGCCTCCCAGCCTAGGCTGCTCACTGGGCAATTGGTAGACGGCAATATAGGTGCCTAGGAGCTTATCTCCTCCGCTCGACCCCCTGTTTTGGGGGCAATGCGGCTATCCGGCATGGTGATCCGGAAGTGGGATGCCCCTGTCCCGAGGGTCCCCTTAGCCCCTTACTCTCCCGTTGCGGTCCCTTCTCCCTTCACTTTGGGGGGGGGGTAGAGGGATGTGTATTGCATGTGTGTTTTCACTGTGTGTTTATATTTCATGTGTGTTTTTTACTTATTTACACTTGTCAGGCTGCACCGCAAGAGTGCACCTGGCCTGACTAATCCTCCTTATAGAGCTCATTTTTTTTATCCTCTGGCAGTTCTTTCAAGCAGCTGCTGGCCGGCATGGCCAGAATTTTGGGTCAGCTTTAAAGGGTGGCCGGGGCGGGCTGCGCTGTGGCAGGCTTGCTTATGGCTGCCTGCGCCTTTTCTGGTAGTTACAGCCCCCCTCCCCCTCTCCCCTGGTCTCCTCTTTGAATGGCCGCGTTGTCAGCGTGGGCAGCGCTGCTGCCTAGGAACTCTAGTCCCCCCCCCCCCCTTCCTTTGCTGAGGTTATCTGCCCTCTTATTTTGCGGCCGCCTTCTGGCGGGCCGCACTGTTCAGACTTAGAAGGGGGCGGGGCCCGGATGATGTCGGAGGTGGGGGCGTGGTGGCGGCGGCCCAGCTGCACTTCCTTCCTTCCTTTATGAGGAAGACACGTGCGGGGCTCTCTGCCGCATATGCCTCTGGTTGCTATTGCCGCTACCGACCGCTCGGTCACTGCTGCCGCATTGCCGCTTTACACTGCTGCCTACTACTGCTACTATTACCGCTGCTGCGGTTATCGCTTCAGGCTACTGCTGTTGCATTGCTGAACATCGCTGCCATTTTCCCTACTATACTACTGGCTGCCAGGCGTTTCAGCCTTCTCAGGTAAGCGGCCTCACCTTGGTGGGGCCGTCTATTTTTTATTATTATGGCTGACTTTTATTAAAAGGGGAAAATATTAAAGAGGATGTATTTATATATATATATATATATATATATATATATATATATATATATATATATATATATATATATATATATTAAGAAAAGGAGGAATAATAGAGGGCAAATTTCCTTTGCCTATTTAAAAGCACTTTGGTGCTGTGCATGAGTATTGCTTTGCATGTTGCCATTTGTTGTCTGGGGATCTTACTGTTGGTTTTCTTCCCCCACAGATCCTGGGAATCCCTCAATAAAGTGGCCTCCCAGTTCTATATTACCTGGCTAGTCCTTCTTTTCTAAAATTGGGACATATATATATATATATATATATATATATATTTAAAAAAAAAAAAATATATATATATATATATATATTTTATTTATACGATACAAAGATTATTAAGGGGATCTTTATTATAAATTAAATCCTCCCTTCCGGGACATTAGCAAAAAGGAGCATCCCGGGTGGCTTATGCCTTAAACCCAAAATTTTGCGAATACCATAAAATCACCATATGGAGGCTACCGATAATACCGGAAATGGTTCTTCTGGCCCATCTAGGGTGTGTGGAGGCTGTGGGACTCCGCTCCCAGCTGATGATGTTTTTGTATGCATTCCTTGTGCAAAGCAGAGTATTGCGCGTCAGTCCATTGCTCCGGCTGCTGGCCCTTCGCAACTCCCATCATCCCCTACCCCTCCCTCCCTATTCCGGACCCCGCTTGACATTGTCAAGAGTGGGGATTCGCAATCCGAGGTGGCGGCACGGTTGGCCAACCTCGAGAAAATAGTTTCCGTTAAAGCAGGGTTAAAGGCCACTGCGAAACGGAAGCACCTTTCTCCCGTACCTCCGGCTTCACAGGATGAGGTATGTGAGCTTGTGGATTGGTCCGATTGCTCCCTGGACGAGGAGGGAGAATTCCTGGTGGAGTCAGATGAGCCTGCAGATCAGCTTGAGGCTGATGCTATTGGCGATTTGTCGGCGGGGGTTTCCCTTGACACCCCCTCCATTCTGGCTCAAATGTTTGAAATTTTGAATTTAGATCCGCCTGAGGCTGTCTCCCTGCCAAAGGGTCAGTTGTTTAATGTGCCTCAGCCGCGTTTGGTTTTTCCCAGACAACATCACTTTGAGAGGGTGGTGCTTAAGGAATGGGAACATCCCACGCGGTTAACTGGAATCCCTTCCAGTTGGGAAAAACGTTATCCTTTTCCGCCAGAGTTGGTGAAGCTTTGGTCCGTCCCTCCTGACGTCGATACCCCTGTGCTAGGGCTCTCCAGCACGGCTATGGTGCAGTCTTCTGAGACCACTACCCTTAAGGATGGTGAGGATAGTCGGATTGACCAGTATGCTCGTCATGGTTTTATTAGTGCTGGATCTACGATGCGACCGGTTTGTGCTTCGGCGCTTCTTCTGTTGGCGATTAGATCTGTTATTCAGGATCTGTGTGTGGATCTTGATCCCACTTGTATGGAGTTTACTGCTCTTAAGCAGTGTGAGTCTTTTGTTTCCTATGTTCTGTCCGCTCAGGAGGATGCGCTGGCTATGAGTAGCAGGACAGCAGCAATGCTGGTGGCTATTCGTCGGTCAGTGTGGCTGCGCCAGTGGTCGGCGGACTCAGCTTCTAAAAAGGTGCTCACAGCTCTCCCCTTTTTGGGCTTGCGACTGTTTGGTGAAAAAATTGATTCAGTTGCAAAAGGTGGTAAAATGCCGCAACGCAAGAGGCCTCGTCGTCCCTTTCGGGGGGCAAGTTCTGGTAGGCCTTCATTTCGGGGATTTAGAGCGGGTAGGGGGGCTTCCTTTCCCGCTACCAGAGGTGCAGGTTGGACTCGGGGGAGGGGCCGTGGCGTCCCGCTCAGTCCTGGGGCACCAAGCCCAAACCTGCTGGTAAACCCGCTCAGCAATGAGGGGCTGCCCTCACCCATGCGGGTGGGGGGACGATTGCGACACCTCTCCCAGGTTTGGGACCAGGAGGTTCCGGACAGATGGATCCGGGAGGTAGTGTCGTCCGGTTACAAACTGGAGTTCGAGTCTCGCCCGCCTTCATGGTTCTTTCGGTCTCGGGTGGCCACCGAGCACAGGGGCTCGTGGCGTCGGTAAAGAATCTGTTAGAAATGGCGGTCATCCGGCCGGTACCGCGCTTAGAGATGGGCCTCGGTTTCTACTCCAATCTTTTCGCAGTCCCCAAAAAGGACGGGTCGGTTCGTCCCGTCCTGGACCTGAAATTACTCGACAAGTTCATCCGTTTTCGGAAGTTTCGCATGGAAACTTTGCGTACGGCCGTCGGTTCCCTTCGGCAGGGGGACTTCATGACGTCCATAGACATCAAGGATGCTTATCTTCATGTTCCCATCTGCCAGGCTCATCAACGGTTTCTTCGATTCGTGATGAAAGATCAGCATTTTCAATTCGTGGCACTTCCGTTTGGCCTTACCTCGGCTCCAAGAGTGTTCACCAAGGTGCTGGCAGGGGTGATGGCCATTTTCAGATCTCGGGGCATTCGTGTCGTGCCTTATTTGGATGACCTTCTTATCATGGCTCCGTCACTCAATCAATCGGAGACAGACACCAGGATGGTGGTCTCCACGCTGGAAAGCTTTGGTTGGGTGATCAGGGTGGTGTCCTTTCTGGGGATGCAGTTGGACTCTCATCAACACAGAGTGTTTCTTCCCCAGTCCAAGATTCATCTGATTCAGGAGTTGGCTCGGGTCCTACTTTCCAATCCTCGGCGGTCCATCCGTCTGGGGATGAGGCTGGTAGGGTTGATGGTTGCCTCCTTCGAGGCAGTTCCTTTTGCTCAATTTCACACGAGGACGCTTCAGCTTTATCTGTTGGCGTCTTGGGACCCGCAGCCTCGGTCGCTGGATCAGCCCTTCCAGTTGTCCTCCCGGGTCCGGCAGTCCCTCCAGTGGTGGTTGGTCTCGACCAATCTCGTGAAGGGCAGGTCTTTCCTGACCCCTCTTTGGGAAATTGTCACCACGGACGCCAGTCTGTCGGGATGGGGCGGATTCTGGAAGGAGCTGCAGTTCCAGGGGCAGTGGGGGCCTCAAGAGGCCCACTTACCCATCAATGTTCTGGAGCTGAGAGCCATCCATCGGGTTCTTGCTCTCCTGACTCAACACGTTCTGGGCCTTCCGGTCCATGTGCATTCGGACAGTCGAACAGCGGTTGCTTACATCAATCATCAAGGAGGGACTCGCAGTCTGAGTGCTCTCAGAGAGGCGTCCCTGATCCTGACCTGGGCAGAGGCCCATGTTCCTTGTCTCTCGGCGGTATACATTCCAGGAGTGGAGAACCAGGAAGCGGACCGGTTGAGCAGGGGCTCTCCCCGTCTGGGAGAATGGGCTCTCCATCCTCAGGTTTTTCGCTCACTGTGTCTCCGATGGGGGACACCGGAGGTGGACCTGTTTGCCTCTCGTCACAATCACAGGCTCCCGAACTTCGTGTGGCTCTGGCAGTGGACGCCATGTCCCTGAGCTGGGGGGATCTGGGATTTCCTCCGATACCCATGCTGGGCAGGGTGGTTCGGAAGTTGGCTCTGGAAAGGGTGTCCGCCGTTCTCGTGGCCCCAAGGTGGCCAAGGCAAGTGTGGTTCGCAGACATCGTTCGGCTGGCAGTGGACCAGTTCGTTCTGCCTCTTCGGCACGATCTGCTCACTCAGGGTCGGTTGTGTTACCCCAATTTACCAGCGCTGGGTTTGACGGCCTGGCAGCTGAAACCTCCATCTTGAAGGAGGAGGGTCTTTCTGACTCAGTCGTTAAGACTCTGATCAGTGCCCGGAAGAGGTCTTCTTCTATCATCTACTATAGGACTTGGAAAGCCTATATCGCTTGGTGTGAGATGAGATCTTTTCCTTGTAGGGTCTTTTCGGTCTCCAGGATTCTGGAGTTTTTACAATCAGGGCTGGACTCTGGTCTTCAGCTAAGTACGTTGAAAGGGCAAGTTTCTGCCTTATCTATCTTTTTTCAGAAGCGTTTTGCTCTTCAGCCTTTAGTTAAAACTTTTTTTCCAGGGGGTTACGCATGTGCGGCCTCCCAGGAAACCATTACTCCCGGTTTGGGATTTGAATTTGGTTCTTTCTGCTCTTCAGGCTCCTCCTTTTGAGCCTTTTCAAGATATTGCTTTGTCTACCCTGACTCAGAAGATTGTCTTTTTGGTAGCGATCACTTCGGTCCGGCGTGTCTGAGAGTTGGCGGCCTTGTCTATCCAGGCGCCCTACTTTGAGAGGCATCAGGATAAAGTGGTCTTTCGGTTCAAGCCAGACTTTCTTCCTAAGGTTGTTTCTGCTTTTCATTTGAATCAGGATATTGTTCTTCCCTCCTTGTGTCCTAATCCTAAGAATGACAAAGAGAGGGTTTTGCATTGTTTGGATGCAGTACGCTGTGTTAAGTACTACTTGATTATCACGTCTCCTTTTCGTAAGACGGATGCCTTTTCTGTTGTGCCCTATGGGCCTAAGAAGGGTTTGGCACCAGCCAAATCTGCCATTAGCAAATGGATACGTCAGGCCATTACTGTGGCCTATTCTGCTAAGGGGAAAGTTCCCCCTTTTCGTATCACTGCTCATTCTACTCGCGCCGTTGGAGCGTCTTGGGCTTTTCAGCACCAAGCTTCTGTTGAACAAGTTTGTAAGGCCGCCACTTGGTCTTCTGTTCACACTTTTTCTAAGTTTTACAAAGTTGATGTGCGAGCCTCAGCGGATGCTGTTTTTGGCCGCAAAGTTCTGCAGACTGCAGTCATTTAAGTTATGCTTCACCTGGCCTTGAGATGCCCATCCCTTGTGGACACTGCTTTTGGATGTCCCAATCGTGAAGAATATTAAAGGTGAAGCGGGGTGTGTGGCACACCAAGAATAATACCATTTTGTGAGTACTCACCTGAAAAATGGATATTGTTGGTGTGCCACACACCCCGCTTCACTCCCACCCTTTTCGGTATTCTGAATCCTTTATATGGTGAAGCTTTTATTTATTTTGAGGTTACCGTTAAAATACTGGTACCTTGTCTTTCTGCTTTTTAATACACTGGTGATAAATGGGAGGTACCAGGTATATATAGGCCGGAAGGGGGCTCGTCCTCTCTGCACAGCGTCACCTGGCGGTGAGTAACCCAATTGTGAAGAATATTAAAGGTGAAGCGGGGTGTGTGGCACACCAACAATATCCATTTTTCAGGTGAGTACTCACAAAATGGTATTTTTTCCAAGTTTTATAAGGTTGATGCGCGGGCCTCAGCGAATGCTGTTTTTGGCCGCAAGGTTCTGCAAGCTGCAGTGGTTTAAATGTGTGCATTATTGCCTTTTTGGGATCCCCACCCTTGTTGGACACTGCTATTGGATGTCCCATATGTCATGAATATTGGAAGAGGGGTGTGTGACATACTTGGAATAATACCATTTTGTGATTACTCACCTCTAAAATGGGTATTGTATAAGTATGTCACACACCCCGCTTCATCCCGCCCTTATTGTATTCTGGATCCTTTATATGGTGAACCTTTTATTGTTAATATTTTTGTATTTGGCTCTTCCTGGTCGCCTTACTGCTTTACTATACTGGGTAATGTGTGGGAGGTCCCAGGTATTTATGGACTGGGAGGGGCTCCTTTTTTCCTGTCATCTCTGCAGAAGTTCGCAGGTATTTATGGACTGGGAGGAGCTCCTTTTTTCCTGTCATCTCTGCAGGTTATAACCCATATGTCATGAATATTGGAAGCGGGGTGTGTGACATACTTATAATACCCATTTTACAGGTGAGTAATCACAAAATGGTATTTTTGTAACATAACAACATACCTGAGAGCCCCGCTTATACATGCTAGCACACTCTCCAGCTGAGTTGGGAACAGCACATCAGCCAGAAAGAGATTTTCTGTTTCCACACAGAATGTTCTAGCTGGCTGAATTGATGAAAAGATCAGCTGGGCTGCAGTGTACCTGTGCCATTTTGTCTCTCCACACAAGACAGTCTGTAAGCAGCAAAGAGCAAAGCTTGGTGTTTTGTTATAAACGGCCAACACCGAACTGACGGAGAGTTATGCTGCAGAAATACTGGTCAGCACTGGGCGCACACACAAACACTCTTTCTCTCTCGCTCAACAGCTGGGTGAGTAGAGTATGTAAGTTTGGGTAAGCATTGAATGTTACAATGTTTCCACAATGTTTTTAGGAGCTTTCTGAGCAATGAATTGTTACAATTAATTGAATTGTTTTAATAGTCTTTAACTAAGCTTTCATTTTTTTTTAACTGGAGGTCTGATTTAAACTTTCTTCTCAAATCAGAGAAAAAATAATTACAGTTGTCATAAACGTAATACTCTCTCCCTTATGGAAACTGTGAAGTTGACAAGTGCTGCTGTCCTACACAGCTGTCTCACTTCATATCTCAGGGACTGCAAAAAAAAAAGAAAAACTGCTGGAGTGGAGCACCAGCTGAGGCAGTCAGCAATACACAATTCATCTTGTTCATTTTTGTCGTTCATCAGGGTTTTATCCACAGCCCATCATGGAAAAGTGTTTTCCATCAATGTAGGTTGACAGTGTCCTTACTTTATTATTTTTCATTCCAAATATCACTTCTTTCCAGAAACAGAAAATTGATGACATGCTTTCATATAACATTAGGTGTCTGTGAATCATTCATAAATCGTATTGTTTTGATAAGTTTGTTTTGTGATAGAAGTCTCTTTGATTTTATTCCAGAGCGATTTGTGGTCCTTAGGAATTACAGCCATAGAGATGGCAGAGGGTGCTCCCCGTAAGTAAAATATTATTTATTATTGGCAAGAGCTGGAATTGGTGTCCACACTATGAAAAGCAGTTCCATACAATGCTTTATAACAGGGCTGCCGAGTCTGAGCTAGTTTTGGCTGGGGGCAGCGTAGAAATTGGGCAGGCACCAGCACAGGGAAAACCTGGGCAATTGCCAGGGCCCCACTCAGGCTCACTTGGTCATGGTATTATTTTACAGTGGACCCGAACCACTGAATGCCGAGTGCTGTGTGAAAGCTTGCTCATGGCTGGCCTCAGCAACAGAGGATGATCAGCAACATTGAAAAAGGTGGCATGGAATGGAGGGCAATTGATGGAAGCTCAGAAGGTGGCGAGAACCAGGTGACAACTGACAAAGACTGGAGGGCGATCAGCAGCAGGAAATTACCTGTTTGTGGCAGCAGACCTGAAAGGTGGCATTCTGTGACTCACTGTTTTGGGGCCCACTAGGACTGTCTTGCCCAGGGCCCCCCCCCCCCCAACCTGGAGCCGGCCCTGCGTAGAAATGTTCCTACACCAGTATAAAAAAGAAAATCTCTTACTAATATTATAATGAATGTAACTTTCATAGAAATGTTAATCAAACAAATATTTTATGTTCTCTCAAGCTAAAGCCCTTGTTTTGTAAGAATCCGTGCTAATTGGCCGCATGGTGTTGTAGTGGTGATAGATAATGCATTCTGAATCTCCCCTGTTCCTTTTACTCGTTATCTTCATGTTGCGCCAAGGCCCTTAGTTACAGCTCCTCTGTTTAGGACTGGTGCCCCACTGCAGCTCCTCTGTGCAGCCATCTTCATACTTGGCGTTAGCTGGGAGTCAGCGATTCCATCTACCAGCAACGGTGGTGGCTATCGAAGCTTGTTTATGCTCCTACATGCCTACCCCATGTATTGCAATACACATATATCCAAATAATAATTCATAACAGATGGGATTACCTCCACCAGAGGGCGCTTGACTGCAGAGATGGCAAAAAGAGCCCCTTCCGGTCCATATATACCCGGGACCTCCCACAAATTCCCCAGTTTCTTCTCTGCAGTCGGCTGCGAAGGTCAAAAGATGGCTTCTCTTATCGCAGGTGAGCGGGGCTTAACAGCCCGCGGCCCTGTAGGACTATTCCCACCCGTTCCACTTATTAATTATGCCTCCCAGCTTTGGTTGCGCTGGTCGGGTGATGGTAGGCAGCACCTATCAGAGGTGCTTTCCTTGCAGAGCCTGGCTCTGACCGCAATACCCCACCAAAGGGGGTGCAGGTTTATGGTGAACCTGATTTGGGATGCCCCGTCCGCTCTTGCCTTCCCTGCCCTGGTCATTGGTGGGTCTCTTTGACATCCACCTTTCCCCCCTCTCTCAGTGTCCCGTTCGGGTGGGGGGGGGTGGGTATATGTGGCTTTTTGCCTTGTATATGTGTGTTTATTGCACTAGTCCAACACATCTGTGGTCCATTCCCCTGATTCCACTACCCTTAAGGATGGTGAGGACCTGCGCATTGACCAGCTGGCTTCCCATGCTTTTGCCTGTGTGGGGTCTGCCTTGCGCCCTGTCTGTGCTTCTGCTATTGTTGCTGTGCAGACTCAAGTGTCTGTTGGAAGGCGCCCCTGATCATACTTTAGTGCCGAGTTCAGGGCCTTGTCACAGTGTGAAATGTTCATTGCATATGTCCTTTCTGCCTTAGATGACACCATTAGGATGTGTAGTAGAACCTCTGCCTTGGTGGTTGCTATACGCCGCTCTGTTTGGCTGCATCAGTGGGCAGCTGATAACGCTGCTAAGAAGGCCCTCAAGGGGCTCCCCTTTAAGGGGCTGCGCCTATTGGTGATCGCTTGGACCTTTTTGCCAAGGGGGGTAAGTTGCCTCAACGCAAGAAGCAGTTGCGGCCCTTTCAGGGTTCGGGTGCCTTTGCCCCCTCCTACCGTGGAACCAGGTCTGGGAGAGGGGTTTCCTTTGCAGGCCCTAGGGGAGACTTCTGGGGCAGGGGCAGAGGTCGTGCCCACTCCGGATCTTCCTGGGGGTCCAAGCCAAAATCTGTCGCCAAGCCTCCTCGGCCATGAAGGGGCGCCCTCACCCATCCGGGTGGGGGAACTGCTGCGGCTCTTCGCTCATGTCTGGGGACAGCAGGTCTCAGACAGGTGGATTCTGGAGGTTGTGTCCTCCAGCTACAAGCTAGAGTTTGCTGCCTGGCCCCCTCCAAGATTCCTCAGGTCTCGAATTCCTCTAGAACCCCTGGCAGCTCAGGGTTTGTTTCTGGCTGTGCAAAACCTATTGGACATGAGGGTCATCTGTCAGGTTCCTCCTGGGGAGAGAGGTCTGGATTTTTATTCCAATCTCTTCACGGTACCCAAAAGGGATGGTTCCATCAGACCCATCCTCGACTTAAAGCTTCTCAACAAGTTCATCAGGACCAGACACTTTCGCATGGAGACCCTGCGCTCCACGGTCAGCTCTTTACGCCCGGGGGACTTCATGACCTTCATAGACATCAAGGATGCTTACCTTCATGTACCAGTCTTCCCAGGGCATCAGAGATTCCTCAGGTTCGCACTGGCGGACCAGCACTACCAATTTGTTGCACTGCCCTTTTGTCTCACCTCGGAGAGTCTTCACCAAGGTGCTGGCAGGTGTCATGGCTCTCCTCAGAGCTCGGGGCATTCGTATTCTTCCTTATCTGGACGACCTCCTCATCACTTCTCATTCTTTCCAGCAGGCAGAAGTGGATACCCAGCAGGTGGTGGCTGCTCTGGAAACATTCGGATGGGTGATCAATCACCCCAAATCCTCCCTGTCCCCGTCTCTGGTGACCTCCTTCCTGGGCATGAATCTGGATACTGTTCAAGCCAGGATTTTTCTTCCTCAGCAGAAGGTGGATTCTCTTCAAGCTCTGGTTAATTTCCTTCTTTCCTGCCCTCGCCCTTCCATCCGGCAAGGGATGCAGCTTGTGGGACAGATGGTGTCCTGCTTCGAGGCAGTTCCTTATGCTCAGTTCCACATGAGACCTCTTCAGCTCCATCTCCTATCAGTCTGGGACAAGAGTCCCCTGTCTCTGGATCAGGCCTTTGTTCTGTCTCCTCTGGCTCGGCGGTCCCTCTTGTGGTGGCTGGACTTGAGGAACCTGTTGGGGGGCAGATCCTTTCTGGCCCCCTGTTGGGAGACGGTCACCACGGATGCCCGTCTGTCAGGTGGGGGGGGGGCTTCTGGAGAACCCTACAATTCCAGGGGCTGTGGGGCCCCTCAGGAGGCCCATGCCCCCATCAACATCCTGGAACTGAGGGCAGTTCGGTTGGTACTGGCCCAGTTGACTCCTCACCATCAGGGCCGGCCGGTCCAAGTTCGCTCAGACAACCAGACGGCGGTTGCCTACATCAATCATCAGGGAGGGACTCGGAGCAAGAGTGCCCCCAAGGAGGAGTCCATGATTCTTTCCTGGGCGGAGGACAGTGTTCCTTGCATCTCAGCAGTGTACATTCCAGGGGTGGAGAATCTGGAGGCGGACTCCCTGAGCAGGGGGACCTCTCGCCTGGGGGAATGGTCTCTCAGCAGCGAGGTCTTCCTGTCCTTATGTCACCGTTAGGGGGTACCGGATGTGGATCTGTTTGCTTCCCGCCACAATCACAAGCTCCCAGTCTTTGTCTCGCTGTCCCAGGATCCCCTGGCCCTTGCGGTGGATGCTCTGACTCTATCCTGGCAGGGGTTCCGTCTCCTGTATCTTTTTCCTCCATTCCCCCTACTGGGCAGGGTTCTGCGCAAGCTAGCTCAGGAAAGGGTGCCAGCAATCCTGGTGGCCCCCGGTGGCCAAGACAGGTGTGGTTCGCAGATATCGTTCAGCTGGCAGTAGATCAGTACGCTCTGCCCCTGGTCCCGGACCTTCTCACTCAAGGGCGGCTATGCCATCCCAATTTACAAACGCTGGCTTTGACGGCCTGGCTGCTGAAGCCTCCATCTTAAGGGACGAGGGGCTTTCTGAGTCTGTGGTTAACACTCTAGTCAGGGCTAGGAAGAAATCTTCTTCTACCATCTACTATAGGATCTGGCGGGCCTACATTGACTGGTGTGAGTCTAGGGTCCTTCCGTGTCGGGTGTTTTCCATTCCTAGGATTCTGGAGTTCCTTCAGCATGGTTTGGATCTGGGACTTCAGCTCAGCACGCTTCTGTTTCACGTTTCTGCCTTGGCTGTTTTCTTCCAGAGATCTTTCGCTCAACATCCTCTGGTAAGACTTTCTTCCAGGGGGGTTGCTCATGTGCGTCCCCCTCGCAAACCTCTGTTGCCAATTTGGGACTTGAATTTGGTTTTGTCTGCCCTTCAGGGCCCTCCTTTTGAGCCTGTGCATGAGGATGCTCTGTCTCTTCTTACTCTTAAAGTTGCCTTTTTGGTGGCTATCACCTCGGTCAGGCGTGTTTCGGAGTTGGCGACCCTTTCTATTCAGGCCCCCTACTTTGAGAGACACCAGGACAAGGTGGTTTTCAGATTTAAACCTGATTTCTTGCCTAAGGTGGTCTCTGCCTTCCATCTTAAACAGGACATTGTGCTTCCTTCCTTGTGCCCTAATCCTGGTAATTCCAAGGAGAGGGCCTTACATTCCCTGGATGTGGTCAGGATTTTGAAGTTCTACTTGGTGGCTACTGCACCTTTTAGAAAGACTGATGCCTTGTTTGTGGTTCCCTCTGGTCCCAAGAAGGGCCTGGCCCCTGCTATGTCTACTATTAGCAAATGGATTCATCAGGCTATATTTAGGGCCTATTTTGCTAGGGGAAAGGATCCTCTTTTCTGTGTTACTGCTCATTCTACACGTGCTGTTGGGGCCTCCTGGGCCTTTCAGCACCAGGCTTCTGTTGAAGTTTGTAAGGCTGCTACTTGGTCTTCTGTTCATACCTTTTCCAAGTTTTACAAGGTTGATGTTCTGGCCTCAGCGGATGCTGTTTTTGGCCGCAAGGTTCTGCAGGCGGCAGTGGTGTGAACTGCGCGTTGTTGCTTTTGGGATCCCACCCTGTTTACGGACACTGCTATTGGATGTCCCATCTGTTATGAATTATTATCTGGAGCAGGACGCATACTTAGAATAATACAATTCTGTGATTACTCACCTTGTAGAATTGGTATTATAAGTATGCAGCACGTCCTGCTCCACCTCACCCTGTTTGCATTATCTTGGATCCTCTGTATGGTGATTGTTATCCTTGTTAACATTGTTAATTATCATTGGCTCCTCCTGGTTCTCCTTACTGCTTTTCTATACTGGGGAATTTGTGGGAGGTCCCGGGTATATATGGACCTGGAGGGGCCTCTTTTTGCCATCTCTGCAGTCAAGCGCCCTCTGGCAGAGGTAATCCCATCTGTTATTAATTATCTGGAGCAGGACGTGCTGCATACTTATAATACCAATTCTACAAGGTGAGTAATCACAGAATTGTATTTTTGCCATAGCACGCCCCCGCCATTGCAATAAATGGAGTAGGTGTGTTAGGAGGCAAAAAGCCATGTTGATGGATACCACCATGTCTGCCAAGACAGATGGGGAGTAAATTAAATTTTGTTGTTAATTTTTCAGGAATTGTATTCTAATATATGATTTATGTACTATCCAAGTAGCCTGTGTAGCGATAACCCTTATCGCCGGAGGGCTTCACCGCCCGAGACGTCCTTTTCCCAATCGTAAGAGGTGCTGCTGGAATTCCAGAGTCGTCCGTGAGGAAACAGGAACAGCCCTTACAAGGGCTAGTGAATTGTAATATAGCGTTTCCCCCAATAAGAGACAGAACTCAGTATTGAGGGTGAAGGTGAAGTGTTTTTATTAGTGCCACTCTAGGCCTTATATACACAAGTCTCCATGCAATGGGACCTCCCCCGTGGACCTCATGACAAATACACAGACCAACTCTGCCGGTGACGCAATCAGCAAAACAATAGGCGTCTGTAATACACTCAATCAGAACAATGCCATTGCCTGTGACGTAATCAATTAACACAAAGGCAGTTTATAATACAATCCAAACTACAATGACCTAATTAAGAAAAGGCCAGTGAATGACCCAGTGGGCAACTGAATAGTGATGACATCCAAAAGACAGAGCGTCTGTCACAATGCCCCCTTTTTGTGGAACACCCGGCAGACCCGGATTGACCCTGTTCGGGTTAACGTGGGGCTGTCCGGACTCTTGTTATGGGCAGAGTTCTGTGTAAGGACAAGTCTGCACATAGTGAGTAACCGGACTAAACATTGACGTGGGCTGTACATAGGAATCGGTCATGGGTGGGGTCCAAACACTGGGATATTGTGGCGTTGGTGAGTTCAGCACCAAAGTCCTTGGTTGGATGTGTGCACAGGTGTTCTGCTTTCTTATAGCTGGCCCAAGTTTCAATCTCTTTCCATGGAAGCTGATCGGAGAATCCACAATTTTCTGCACATCTACATCATCGTAAAAGTAGACAAAACCATAACCCTTAGAAACGCCAGAGGCATCCCTAATAATTTTGACACTCTTTACAGCGCCATACTTTGAAAAAACATCCTTAATTTCAGACTGATTAATCCGACGGCCAATGCCCCCAACAAAAATAGTGTTTGGCATAAGTTTCCCTTCTGGAAGGACGTAACCTGATGGCTGATCCTCTTCTTGACTTCGTGTAACAGACATGATGTGATGCAGGCGAAACCCCTGGGTCTCCCCGACCAGTGGGCTGGAGTCGGCAGCTCGGGCTGGAGCCTGGGTTGTAACAGGGTTGACGCTGGCTGGTCCAGAGGTAGCGTAGGCAGAAGTCATTGATCCTAGATCATTTCCCAATAGTACTTCTGCTGGTAAGTTGTCCATAAGTCCCACCTGTACCCTGCCGGATCCAGCGCCCCAGTCAAGATGTACTCGGGCGGTGGGGAGTCGAAACACAGCTCCTCCCGCCACCCTTACTGCAACGGTGTGTCCAGTGCGGTCTTTGTTCTTGACCAAATGAGGTTGGAGCAAGGTAAGTGTGGCTCCGGTGTCGCGTAATCCTTGCGCGGTGCGCCCATTGACTCGTACCTCCTGGCAATGGTGCTGTCGGTTGTCTTGGATGGCCGCTTGTACGGGATCAGCTTCATACAGTACCCCCAGATACTCTTCCGAACTGCTCTCAGCTTCCAAACAGTGTGCCACAGGAGTACGGGAGGTGGAAGGTTGCTTTTGCCCCCACGTGTTTCGGGGAGGCTCTAGGGCGCAATCACTGCGATAATGTCCCCATTGTTTGCAACGATGGCACTGAACTGTGGAGAGGTTCGGTTGCTGCGCTGGCCTATGTGGCCCAGAGTCACGAGTTGGCGCTGAAGCCACAGGTGCTTGAAATTTGATGGGAGGTGGTGGTTTTGGAGCGGACTGTTCTGTCTGGCGAGTATCGGTGTACTCGTCGGCTAGACGAGCAGCCTCAGGTAGCGTTAGAGGCCTCCGGTCACGTACCCACTCTCTTAGCTCTGGTTGCAGGGCATTGAGAAAATGTTCTAGTAAAAACAACTGTAGTACATCCTCAGCGGTCGTGGCTTTGCATCCAGTGACCCAGTGTGATGCTGTACGATGGAGGCGACATGCCCACTCCGTGTAAGAATCCCCTCCCTTCTTTTGGGATTCTCGAAATCGTCGCCTGTAGGCTTCCGGGGTGACAGCGTACCGGGCTAACAAAGCCTCCTTTACCAGATGGTAGTGTGGTAAGTCCGCATCAGGGATGGCCCGGAAAGCATCGGAAGCTTTCCCAGATAGTTTTCCTGATAATATGGTGACCCATTCCTCCGTGGGTACCTGGTGTAAAGCGCACTGCCGTTCAAAATCGGCCAAAAATCCGTCAATCTCGTCGTCACTTTCCTGGAAGGACTTAAATGCTGCAAATGGAATCTTTCTCCCCCCTGTGTAACTGAGGCTGAGAGGCTGCTGGGTTGAAAGTCGCCCATCTTCCCTTCGCTTACTGGCCTCTGCCTCCGCTGCGGCGAAGACTCGGTCGATCAGTTCCTGTGATGGATTCGGGCCATAGACTGACAATCTGTTCCGAACCGCTTGAACAAGAGCAGCGTCTTCATCGATCTCTATATTGGTTTCGGTCCTCACTGCTGCACGATCCATTTCGATCAGCTCGGCTATCAGTTCCCGACGTGGGCGGTTGCTAGCTGACCCTTTTCAACTTGTCCTACTGACTCTCCATCAGGGTAGCACTCTCTCTGGGTAGAAAGGACCATCCGACCGCTTGCCACCAATTGCAGCGATAACCCTTATCGCCGGAGGGCTTCACCGCCCGAGACGTCCTTTTCCCAATCGTAAGAGGTGCTGCTGGAATTCCAGAGTCGTCCGTGAGGAAACAGGAACAGCCCTTACAAGGGCTAGTGAATTGTAATATAGCGTTTCCCCCAATAAGAGACAGAACTCAGTATTGAGGGTGAAGGTGAAGTGTTTTTATTAGTGCCACTCTAGGCCTTATATACACAAGTCTCCATGCAATGGGACCTCCACCGTGGACCTCATGACAAATACACAGACCAACTCTGCCGGTGACGCAATCAGCAAAACAATAGGCGTCTGTAATACACTCAATCAGAACAATGCCATTGCCTGTGACGTAATCAATTAACACAAAGGCAGTTTATAATACAATCCAAACTACAATGACCTAATTAAGAAAAGGCCAGTGAATGACCCAGTGGGCAACTGAATAGTGATGACATCCAAAAGACAGAGCGTCTGTCACAGCCTGATCACTTTAATAATGGTGAGAAAATGTTACTATTTTACTACAGTAAATTTGGTTTTATTAATGGGACTTCCTCCCAAGGCTGTTTGTGTCTAGTTTAAATACTCCCAACGTGTCACAAACGGCCTGAGAACGCAGCCCAGTAAAATAAATGGGCCATTTTAGATCAGTCTGCTTTGGTTTGCGAAGCGCTGAATTCAGCGTATTGCCCGCAGCGCAAGCGCATATATTGCACTTTACCTGTGGTGCGTTGCAGTGAAAGGGCCATACCCTCACCTTCTAATCCATAACCACCTTCTGGTCCCCTACTGCTGTCCTTTGCTCCGGCCAGGCACTGCTGCAGACAATTAAAGGGGGCCTTCAGTCCTCTGCTCTAGGATTAATGAAAGGCCCCCAAGAGGTGGCTGCAGCAGTGCCTGACCAGAAGTGCTGGTACCACCGCCTGCTGCTTCTGGGTCTCATCGTCTCCACGTTCTGGTGTACTCGCGCCCATGTCAGGGGACAGGAAACAATGGGGCGGTGCAGGGCGGCATGTAAATGCCACAGCACCAGAGGCACAGTGCAGCACTGCGCCTGTCCGTTTCCACTGAAACATCAGTACCCTTAGGCTAACCGACTCCACAGCCCTGGTTTATATGTGCTGTTAGTATTATAGCTCTAAAAGTCTATATTCTTGGTGTGCCACACACCCCGCTTCACTTCTAAATATTCTTCACTTAATGGGTTAACTCGCCGCCAGGTGACGTAGTGCAGAGAGGAAGTCTTGTAACGAGCCCCCTTCCGGCCTATATATACCTGGTACCTCCCTTCAATCACCAGTATTTTTCTCTCTGCTTGACGACAAGTCAGAAGATGGAAGTCTCCTGCTTACAGGTAGGCCGGGGTTTTTACCCCGGCACCCCCCTTTTGGTCTATTTCTGCCCGGTTTGAGTGTTTATACCTTGATGGTGGAATGGAAGCCTCCCAGCCTAGGCTGCTCACTGGGCAAATGGTAGATGGCACTTTAAGTGCCTAGGAGCTTATCTCCTACCGCTCGACCTCATGCGTGGGGCAATGCAGCTATCCGGCATGGTGATCCGGAAATGGGATGCCCCTGTCCCGAGGGTCCCCGTAGCCCCTTTTCTCTCCTGTTACGGTCCCTTCTCCCTTCACTATGGGGGGGGGGGGGTTGAGGGTGTGCATTTAGTATGTGTGTTTTCACTAGTATAACTTTATTTCAACATGTGTGTGTTCATGTTATGCATTAAGTTTATTTCAGCATGTGTGCACTTTTTTGTTTCACTTGGTTTATGTCTGCTTGAATGACAGACCGCGCTGGGAGGTGGCTGGCCGCTTTATTTAGGCAGACTGTTGCTTAAGCGGCCCCCTCCCGCCTCCCCCCTTCCCCCGCTGGCACTGTGTGAAGTTTACTTTTTGCATAGGCTGCGCTATGCGGTCTTGTGTCCTTCCTCCCCCCTCCGCTGCCTGGGCGCACGTGTAGTGGCCCATCTGGTGTAATCCCCAGCTGAACTGGCTGCACTGATCAGCGTAGGGGGCAGGTCCCGGTGACGCGGCAAGGGGGGCGTGGCGGCGGCGTCATGCGGCGGCCCCAGTTTCACTTCCCTTCAAAGGGGGAAGTCACGTGGGCACGCGGCCGCACTTGGTCTCCGGTGCTGCGGCTGCTGGCTGCTGTTTCGCTCTCCGGCTGCTGCTCTCGCTTGGCCAGGTAAGCGGCCCCACTTGGTTAAGTGGGAATTTCATATCCTCTTGTATTGAATATGGGGGGAGTCATTTTTTATTAGGGGGCATGGTTTTGCTCATTTTTTAAAGGCACTTTGGTGCCATGTTTATATATTGTTGCACACATATGAGGATCTGATTGTGATTTCTCTTGCTTACAGATCCAGGGATCCCTGTTTATGGTGGCCCTCCTGCTCTATGTTGCCTGGCTATTAATTGGGATATATTATAAATGCTTGTATATATAATCTATATATATATATATATATATATATATATATATATATATATATATATATAATTTTATTAAAAAAAAATTTTATTAAAAAAAAAATCCTCCCTTCCGGGACATTTACAAATAAAGGGGCATCCCGGGTTGGCTTATGCCTTAAAAGACCCAAGTATTGCGAATACCATAAATCACCATATGGAGGCTTCCGTAATTGCTGGAAACGGTTCTTCTGAGCCATTCGGGGGGTGTGTAAGTTGTGGGGCTCTACTCCCAGCTGATGTCTTTATCTGCATCCCTTGTGCAAAGCAGACTATTGCGCGCCAGTCCGTTGCTTCGGCTGCAGGCCCATCGCATCCTTCATCATCTCCTTCCTCTCCCTCCCTGTTCCGGACCCCGCATGGCACTGCCAAAAGTGGGGATTCGCATTCCGAGGTGGCGGCACAGCCCAGCCCCCGGAAAGTAGTGCCCGTTAAAGCAGCGTTAAAGGCCGCTGCAAAACGGAAGCACCTGACTCCGGTACCTTCGGCTCCACAGGACGAGTTATGTGAGCCTGTGGAATGGTCCGATGGGTCCTCGGACGAGGATGAATTCCCGTTGGAGTCAGATGAGCCTACAGATCAGCTTGAGGCTGATGTGATTGGCGATTGGTCGGAGGGGGTTGTCTTTGACACCCCCTCCATTCTGGCTCAAATGTTTAAAATTTTGAATTTAGATCCACCTGAGGCGGCCACCCTGCCAAAGGGTCAGTTGTTTAAGGAGCCTCAGCCGCGTTGGGTTTTTCCCAGACAACACCTTTTCCGCCAGAGTTGGTAGAGCTTTGGTCTGTCCCTCCTGACGTCGATACCCCTGTGCTAGGGCTCTCCAGCACGGCTATGGTACAGTCTGCTGAGACCACTGTCCCTAAAGATGGGGAAGATCGTCGGATTGACCAATACGCGCGACATGGCTTTATTTACTCCGGGTCAGCGTTGCGCCCGGTATGTGCTTCAGCCCTTCTGCTATTGGCGATTAAGTCTTTAATTCAGGGGCTGTATGAGGATCTCAATCCCACTTGTAAACAGTTTACTGCGCTTAAGCAGTGTGAATCTTTCGTGTCCTATGTCCTATCCGCTCAGGACGATGCACTGGCTATGAGTAGCAAGGCAGCGGCTATGCTGGTGGCTATTCGCAGGTCAGTATGGCTGCGTCAGTGGTCAGCGGACGCGGCTTCTAAAAGGGTGCTCACAGCTCTCCCCTTTTTGGGGTTGCGTCTGTTTGGGGAGAAAATTGATTTAGTCGCAAAGGGTGGTAAGATGCCACAACGCAAGAGGCCTCGTGTCCCCTTTAGGGGGGCAGGTTCCGGTAGGCCTTCCTTTCGAGGATTCAGAGCGGGCAGGGGTGCTTCCTTTCCCGCTACCAGAGGTGCAGGTTGGACTCGGGGGAGGGGCTGTGGCCGGTCCGCTCAGTCCTGGGGCACCAAGCCCAAACCTGCTGATAAGCCCACTCAACAATGAGGGGCTGCCCTCACCCGTGCGGGTGGGGGGACTATTGCGACACTTCTCCCAGGTTTGGAACCAAGTGGTTCCAGGCAGATGGATCCAGGAGGTAGTGTCGGCCGGTTGCGAACCCGGAATTCGGGTCTCACCCTCCTTCACGGTTCGTTCGGTCTCGGGTGCCCATCGATCCTTTGGCCACGCAGGGGCTCCTGCCGTCGGTAAGGAATCTGTTAAAGATGGCGGTCATCCGGCCGGTGCCGTGCTTAGGGATGGGCCTCGTTTTCTGCTCCAATCTTTTCGCAGTCCCCGAGAGAGATGGGTCGGTTCGTCCCGGCCTGGACTCTCATCAACACAGTGTTTCTTCCTTTTGCCCAAGTTCACACGAGAACGCTTCAGCTTTTTCTGTTAGCGTCTTGGGACCAGCAGCCTCGGTCGCTGGATCAGTCCTTCCAGTAGTCCTCCCGGGTCCGGCAGTCCCTCCTGTGGTGGTTGGTCTCGACCAATCTTGTGTAGGGCAGGTCCTTCCTGACCCTCCTTTGGGAAATTGTCACCACGGACGCCAGTCTGTCGGGATGGGGCGGATTCTGGAAGGAGCTGCAGTTTCAGGGGCAGTGGGGACCTCAAAGGCCCCACTTACCCATCAATATTCTGAAACTGAGAACCATCCGTCAGGTGCGTGCTCTCCTGACACAGCTCGTTCTGGGCCTTCCGGTCCAGATACGTTCAGACAATCAAACAGCGGTTGCTTATATCGGTCTTCAGGGAAGGACTCGCAGTCTGAGTGCTCTCAGAGCAGTGTCCCTGATCCTGACCTGGGCGGTGTCCCATGTTCCTTGTCTCTCGGCGGTTTACATTCCAGAGGTGAAGAACCAGGTAGCGGACCGGTTGAGCAGGGGCTCTCCCCGTCTGGGGGAATAGGCTCTCCATCCTCAGGTGTTTCGCTCACTGTGTCTCAGGTGGGGGACCCCGGAGGTGGGCCTGTTTGCCTCTCGTCACAATCACAGGCTCCCGAACTTCGTGTCGCTCTCCCAGGTTCCTCTGGCTCTGGCAGTGGACGCCATGTCCCTGAGCTGGGGAGTTCTGGGATTTCTATACCTGTTTCCTCCGATGCCCATGCTGGGCAGGGTGCTTCAGAAGTTGGCTTTGGAATAGGTGTCCGCCGTTCTCGTGGCCCCAAGGTGGCCAAGGCGAGTGAGGTTCGCAGACATCGTTCGGCTGGCAGTGGACCAGTTCGTTCTGCTTCTTCGGCCCAATCTGCTCACTCAGGGTCAATGGTGTTGCCCCAATTTACCAGCGCTGGGTTTGATGGCCTGGCTGCTGAAACCTCCATCCTGAAGGAGGAGGGTCTTTCTGATTCAGTCATTAAGACTCTGATCCGTGCCCGGAAGAGGTCTTCTTCCATCACCTACTATAGGACTTGGAAAGCCTATATAGCTTGGTGTGCGATAAGATCTTTTCCTTGTAGGGTCTTTTCGGTCTCCAGGATTCTGTAGTTTTTACAATCAGGGCTGGACTCTGGTCTCCAGCTAAGTACATTGAAAGGGCAGGTCTCTGCCTTATCTATCTTTTTTCAGAAGCGTGTTGCGCTTAAGTCTTTAGTTAAAACTTTTTTCCAGGGGGTTACGCATGTGCGGCCTCCCAGGAAACCATTACTCCCTGTTTGGGATTTGGATTTGGTTCTTTCTGCTCTTCAGGCACCTCCTTTTGAGCCTTTGCAAGATATTGCTTTGTCTACCCTGACTCAGAAGATTGTCTTCTTGGTAGCGATCACTTCGGTCCGGCGTGTCTCGGAGTTGGCGGCCTTGTCTATCCAGGCGCCTTACTTTGAGAGGCATCAGGATAAAGTGGTCTTTCGGTTCAAGCCAGACTTTCTTCCTAAGGTTGTTTCTGCTTTTCATTTGAACCAAGATATTGTTCTCCCCTCCTTGTGTCCTAATCCTAAGAATGACAAAGAGAGGGTTTTGCATTGTTTGGATGTAGTACGCTGTGTTAAGTACTACTTGATTATCACGTCTCCTTTTCGTAGGACGGATTCCTTTTTTGTTGTGCCCCATGGGCCTAAGAAGGGTTTGGCACCAGCCAAATCTGCCATTAGCAAGTGGATACGTCAGGCCGTTACTGCGGCCTATTCTGCTAAGGGAAGAGTTCCCCCTTTTCGTATTACTGCTCATTCCACTCGCGCCGTTGGGGCGTCTTGGGCTTTTCAGCACCAAGCTTCTGTTGAACAAGTTTGTAAGGCCGCCACTTGGTCTTCTGTTCACACTTTTTCTAAGTTTTACAAAGTTGATGTGCGAGCCTCAGCGGATGCTGTTTTTGGCCGCAAAGTTCTGCAGACTGCAGTCATTTAAGTTATGCTTCACCTGGCCTTGAGATGCCCATCCCTTGTGGACACTGCTTTTGGATGTCCCATTAAGTGAAGAATATTTAGAAGTGAAGCGGGGTGTGTGGCACACCAAGAATAATACCATTTTGTGAGTACTCACCTGAAAAATGGATATTGTTGGTGTGCCACACACCCCGCTTCACTCCCACCCTTTTCGGTATTTCCGAAGCTTTTATATGGTGAAGCCCTTTTTTATTTATATCAAAATTGATTTTGAGGTTACCGGTGGAATACTGGTACCTTGTCTTTCTGCTTTTTTAATATACTGGTGATTGAAGTGAGGTACCAGGTATATATAGGCCGGAAGGGGGCTCGTTACAAGACTTCCTCTCTGCACTACGTCACCTGGCGGCGAGTTAACCCATTAAGTGAAGAATATTTAGAAGTGAAGCGGGGTGTGTGGCACACCAACAATATCCATTTTTCAGGTGAGTACTCACAAAATGGTATTATGTGTAGTATATTGGACTTTGTAGAAAGGCTGACAAACGAATGAGGAACAGTATATCGGGCTACACAATCTCCATCTAGAGAGAACACTAGACATCTTTTTTGAACATGCGCTGTAGGGTAATTTCTAGGATATTTGTGAACTCTTCTGAATTTTCAATATATACGTTACGTGTTTTGCCATAGAAAAAAAATGAAGGAAAATAGCAAAATATTCATGTTTTAGAATACATGAATATTTAAAAACTCACCTACAACCTACAGTACATTACATAGTGTCCCCCACCCTCTGGATTGTACCTGTTTCCCTATAGAAATGCCCCAAAATCTGGCAATTCACGGTCTCTTGCAGGACTACCTGTTTGCAGCCGGTGCACAGTGACTATGGCTATTGCCAAGTGGCTGCTAACTCATACATCTGCTGCAGGAGAGCAGATTTGGTAAGCAACCCTGCCCCATTTCAGGCAATGGTACAAAGTTTAATGTAAGGATGCCAAAGAAGTAGGGGAATCGGCAGTCTCTGCTTTAATACTTGCATTTATTGTCCTACATATATGGGTATATATAGTTTCTTGCATACATTTCTGAATAATTCATCATTTTGGATTGTGCTAGCTATGTCTTGCTACTTCCCCTTAATTTCTTTGTACTCCACCTGTAGATCTGAGCTCTAACATAATGACACTAGTGAATTCTGCAATATGCTAATCCAGTAATGAATGCCAAATTATAATCATGTTCATGACCATCTAATGTGGACAATACATTTATTTCCAAAGTATGTTGCAGTAAACCTGTAATTGCTGCTCTCCTTGGCCCCTTGGTCTGCTGTGTCTGTAGTTCACAAATAAGGTTAAAGGTGTTAAAACTGACCAATTTTGTATTTAAACAAATAGAGCACCTTCCTGTCTCTGTTTAATGGATTAGTAAAAAGTCTTCCAAAGCTAGTAGTTGGTTAGTCCATTATTATTTCAAGTATGTCACACACCCCGCTTCCAATATTTATGACATGTGGGTTATTACCTGTAGAGGGCGAACTTCTGCAGAGATGACAGTAAAAAAGAAGCCCCTCCCGGTCCATAAATACCTGGGACCTCCCACACATTCCCCAGTTTTTCGTCTCTGCAGATGGCGAGCAAGTCAGAAGATGGCTGTCTCCTCCTTGCAGGTAAGCCAGGTTCACACCCGGCCATTTTTGTCCCTATTTCTGCCCGGACCTAGTTATGTTTTAGTCCCCTAATGCCTCCCAGCCTTGGCTGTAGGTCCGGGTGAGGGTAGGGTTCACCTTAGCAGGTGTATTGATAGGAGCCACGCTCCTCCGTGAGACCCCATTAAAAGGGGAAGGCGGCTACCAGGTTGATGACCCTGGTTTGTGATGCCCTGTCCGTTTTCCCCCGTTTCTACTCCTGTAGTTGGGGATCCCCCCCTTACATTACTCCGGTGCGGTGCGCAATCCGCGCTGGCCCGCCCTTCTTCTCCCTTCTGTCTTTACCTCAGGTTCTCAGAGGCGCCATCTTTTGTCCATGAGTGCCCTATGGGCTGTTTGTTGTTCATAATTGTTTAAGCGTTTTTTTCTACTTAGCGCGGTGGCGACCATTTACCATCATTATGCTTGCTGCTAATACTTTGCCTGCTAAAGTGTATGGTTGTATGTTATATATTGATTTATATAGGACAGATACATATGTTATAGACAATATCATTGTATGATTATCTTCTGTCTGTGTATGCCTTGCTTATGGGGTCCCTTGGTTAAATTGAGGCATTACAAATACTCCCACTAACGGACTTAAGGGGCATCCTGGGTAGCTCTCTAGCGTAATTCCCTCTGGTCATTGCGACTGCCATAAAAATCACCATATGGAGGCTTCCCAGGATACCGGGCTCGGGCTCCCTTCGGGGCAATCCCGGCTGTGTGTGGGTTGTGGGGTATCCCTTATGGGGGATAATGTACTGATTTGCATACCCTGTGCTCAGCAGGCCATAACGCGGCAGTCGGAGTCCCAGGCCTCTGGGTCCGTGCCTCCGGTCTCATCTCCTACCCCACCCTGCCTTATCCGTACCCCAAGTGACGCTGTCATTAGTGGGGAGTCGCAATCTGATGTATGTGCTAGGCTGGCCAACATCAATAGATTTCTAGCTCTGCGGCCAGAAAGGCCCCAGCTAAGAGAAGGCATCTGTCGCCGGCCACGACGGTACTAGATTTTGATGACTATGATTCCCTTGACTGGTCTGATTATTCCCCGCTTGAGGAGGGGGAATTGTTTGAGGAATCTGATGCTGAGGATCAGCAGTTTTTTGATACTGATGCCGGTCAGGCGCTGGGGGATGCCGTGGATACCCCCGAAGTCCTGGCCCATCTATTTGAGGTACTGGCTATTTCTCCGCCAGCGAAGGCCCCTCCGCTGAAGGGGGAATTCTTTGGGACTTCTAAGCCCCGCTTGGAGTTCCCAAATCAGAATCATTTTGATAGATATTCCTAAGGAATGGGAGAAGCCTAGCTGGCTTCCCAGTGTTCCTCAGGGATGGGATAGGAAGTATCCCTTTCCGGTGGACTCGGTGAAGCGCTGGTCGTCTCCTCCCGAGGTCGATGCGCCCGTTCTGAGATTGGCCAACACCTCCGTTGTACATTCTCCAGACGCCACCACCCTTAAAGATGGTGAGGGCAAGCGCATTGATCAGATGGCATGCCATGCCTTTGCCAGTGTTGGTTCAGCCTTGCGGCCTGTTTGTGCCTCGGCGCTCGCGGCTCTGGCTACCAGGTCTGTGGTTAGGGACCTGTTGAGTGGTTCCCAGCTTAACCCGACCAGTGATGAATTCACAGCCCTTAAGCAGTGTGAATTATTTATTACCTTTGTTTTATCTGCTATGGATGACACAATTATTATGTGTAGTAGAACCTCGGCATTGCTGGTGGCTATTCGCCGATCGGTCTGGTTACGCCAGTGGGCGGCCGACATTGAGGCTAAGAAATCACTCACAGCGCTACCCTTCCTGGGTACGCGGTTGTTTGGGGATAAGTTGGATTCAGTGGCGAAAGGTGGAAAGTTACCTCAGCGTAAGAAGCAGCGTCGTCCCTTTAAGGGGGCAGGCTCCTTCAATCCTTCCTTTCGCGGTGCCAGAGCAGGCAGAGGTTTTACCTACTCTAATTTCAGAGGTGATTCCTGGAACAGAGGCAGAGACGCGCACGTCCAGGCCCTAACTGGAGTCCCAAGCCCGTTGCCAAGCCAGCTCAGCAATGAGGGGACGCCCTCACCCTTGCGGCTGGGGGGTCGCCTGCGGCGCTTCTTCCAGGTCTGGGCCCGGGAGGTCACGGACAAATTGATCTTGGAAATGGTCTCTTCCGGGTACAAACTGGAGTTCGAGTACCGGCCTCCTCCCAGATTCCTAAGGTCTCGGTTGCCCTCGGATCCTACCTCAGTCCAAGGAGGTGCAGATGGTTCAGGATCTGATACGTCTTCTCCTGTCCAAACCTCGTCCTTCTATCCAGCTAGGGATGAGACTGGTGGGATTGATGGTGGATTCCTTCGCGGCAGTTCCCTTTGCTCAGTTCCACATGAGGTCGCTCCAGCTCCATCTATTGTTGGCCTGGGACAGATGTCCGCAGTCATTGGATCAGTCATTCCTGATGTCTCCCCGAGTTCGGCAGTCCCTTCAGTGGTGGCTGGAACCAAGCAATCTGATGAAGGGCAGATCTTTCTGACCCCTTGTTGGGAGACGGTTACCACGGACGCCAGCCTGTCGGGCTGGGGAGGTTTTTGGAAGAAACATCAGTTCAAGGGGCTGTGGGGTCCTCAGGAGGCTCACACCCCCATCAGTGTCTTGGAGCTGAGAGCTATTCAGTTGGTTCTGTCATGCTTGACGCATCACTTACGGGGCTTACCAGTTCAGGTTCGATCAGACAATCGAACTGCGGTCGCTTACATCAATCACCAAGGAGGGACTCGCAGCAGGAGTGCCCTCAGGGAAGTTTCTCTGATTCTTGCATGGGCGGAGAGCAATGTTCCATGCATCTCAGCAGTGTACATTCCGGGAGTGGAAACCACGGAGGCGGACTCCCTGAGCAGAGGATCCTCCTGCCGAGGGGAATGGTCTCTCAACCACAAGGGATTCCGGACGTGGATCTCTTTGCCTCACGTCACAATCACAAGCTCCCAACGTTTGTGTCTCTGTCTCAGGATCCTCTGGCCCTGGCAGTGGACGCCATGTCTCTTGCCTGGAGGGATCTGGGGTTCCTGTACCTGTTTTCCACCCTTCTCCATGGTAGGCACGGTGGTGCGCAAGCTGGCTCTAGAGGGTGCGCCAGCAATTCTGGTGGCTCCAAGGTGGCCAAGACAGGTTTGGTTCGCAGACGTCGTAAGGCTGGCGGTAGATCAGTTCAGGCTCCGCCTGTTTCCGGATATGATCACTCAAGGTCAACTACGTTACCCCAATTTACAAACGCTGGCTTTGACGGCGTGGCTGCTGAAACCTCCATCTAAAGGGAGGAAGGTTTGTCTGAGGCTGTGATTCAGACTCTTGTTAGAGCTAGGAAGAAATCTTCCTCTAACATCTACTACAGGACTTGGAGGTCCTATATTGACTGGTGTGAGGCTAGGGCCTTGCCTTGCAGGGTATTTTTGATTCCTAGGATTTTGGAGTTTCTTCAACACAGTCTGGACCTGGGGTTCCAGCTTAGTACCTTGAAAGGGAAGGTCTCTGCTCTGGCTTTCTTCTTTCAAAGGTCTTTTGCTCTGCATCCTCTGGTTAAGACTTTTTTCCAGGGGGTCACTCATGTGCGGCCCCTAGAAAGCCTGTGTTGCCCGTTTGGGATTTGAATTTGGTTCTGTCGGCCCTCCAGGGGCCTCCTTTTGAGCCTGTGCAGGATGTTGCACTTTCTCAGCCACCAAAAAGGCAACTTTTTGAGTGAGCAATCACCTCTGTTCGGCGTGTCTCTGAGTTGGCGGCTCTGTCCATTCAGGCCCCTTACTTTGAGAGACACCAGGACAAGGTGGTTTTTCGCTTTAAGCCAGATTTCCTTCCTAAGGTGGTTTCTGCCTTCCACCTCAATCAGGATGTAGTTCTCCCTTCCTTGTGTCCTAAGCCTAGCAATGACAAGCAGAAGGTTTTTGCACTCTTTGGATGTGGTTCGCTGTGTGAAGTACTATTTGGTGGCTAATTCTCCCTTTCGTAAGACGGGCGCCTTGTTCGTGGTGCCCTCCGGGTCCAGGAAAGGTTTGGCGCCCGCCAAGTCTACCATTGGTAAATGGATTCGCCAGGCCATTGTTGGGGCCTATACTGCCAAGGGGAAGGTTCCCCCTTTTCAGATCACTGCTCATTCTACTAGTGCTGTTGGGCCTTCTTGGCCTTTCAGCACCAGGCTTCTGTTGAACAAGTTTGTAAGGCTGCTACTTGGTCTTCCGTTCAACCTTATAAAACTTGGAAAAAGTATGATGTGCGGGCCTCAGCGGATGCTGTTTTTGGCCACAAGGTTCTGCAAGCTGCAGTGGTTTACAATTTGTGCATTTTTGCCGTATTGGGATCCCCACCCATGATGGACACTGCTATTGGATGTCCCACATTGGAAGCGGGGTGTGTGACATACTTGGAATAATACCATTTTGTGAGTACTCACCTGTAAAATGGGTATTAAGTATGTCACACACCCCGCTTCATCCCGCTTTTTTTTTTTTTTTTGTATTCTGGATCCTTTATATGGTGAACCTTTTATTGTTAAGATTGTTATAATTGACTCTTCCTGGTCCCCTTACTGCTGTCCTATACTGGGGAATGTGTGGGAGGTCCCAGGGAGGGGCTTCTTTTTTACTGTCATCTCTGCAGAAGTTCGCCCTCTACAGGTAATAACCCACATGTCATGAATATTGGAAGCTGGGTGTGTGACATACTTATAATACCCATTTTACAGGTGAGTACTCAGAAAATGGTATTTTTCCCAGCTTAAAAGCCAATAGCTTGCAACACATCGATAAACCAGAAAATAATTTTTCCTGTCGATTGCTGTTTCTAAGCTTTTTTCTATTTTTTTACTTTTAGCACTGTGTGATATGCATCCCATGAGAGCTCTGTTCCTAATCCCTCGGAATCCAGCTCCAAGATTGAAATCGAAGAAATGGTGAGTCATTGCTAAGGCTGATTTCCCCCATGTAATTGTGAGATGAAAGCTCAGTACTGGCACTGGCTGTTTCTGTCCGGGGAACAATTGTGGCATCTGTGTTGTGTGAGACCTCGATTAACCGTTAACATCCCTATATTACCAATTAGGAGTTCAACTTGCAATGCATTTGGAGTAGTTGAAACCTGACTTTGCAGCCCCACCGCCTGTAACATAGCATCTTTTCTAAGTGGAAGCAACTTGTCATTTTAGAAAGTTAGCTTTTCTTGGAGGATTAAGAATGCGTCAACTTAAACAGCTTGATTTGCTTAACCACACTCTTTAGGAAACAGGACAACATGTAACTGAATGTTTAAAGTGCTCTGATGATTTTGTTTCTTGCTGGACATGACATTTTTTGATGCAGAAAATAACATACCTGACATGATTTGGTTGTTTGCATTGTTTTGTGCTTATTTCAACATGCCTGTTTTTTCCTGATCTACAAGTACAGACTAAAATGTCAAATGGGTCTTCCTGCTAATAAACAAACATATCCTGAACACACCTTGTTTTAAACTCCATACACCTATTTACATATCGTGCAATTAGAGGCTAAATGGAGTTCCTTGGGGGCCCACCAGAGCTATATGGAAATTGTTGCCCTATGGACTTGGATGGCATCTCCACTTTTGTTTTTAAGTGTGTCCTGATAGCCATCTGCCAAAGATCAATTGAAGAGGTGGTAATATTGAACTGCCTGAAAAAGTCCACTATAACTGAAAAAGTCCAAACCCAATGACTAGGCCTGTAGCTCTATACCTCAGTCATCATGAAGGTCTTTTAACATTTTGTGATGGCCTACCTCAGTGCTCCTTTTTAAACGTTTCCATTATTTTGTGCCAAAATATTGTCCTCAATGTGCTGAGCTTTTCTGTTAATGTAAGTAAGTTTTTATTTGTTTTATTTGTTAACAACTAGCAATAATGTGTTTGTTAGCAGTGTACACCAAAGTGGTGTTTTGGCGCACTTATCGGAGACTTCCTGACTCTGACTTGCTAATCATCTCATAATAAGACAATCCTAACACAAATGTTTATTTTACGTTCCAAAAGAGGAAGACAGTAAGAAAGAATATCAAAAACCTGATTACCCTTTAAGTGCCAGCCTACCTTGTGATTTGGTCACCCTGTGTTGCCGGACCATTTTTAACTACTTCGCAGTTTAACTGTGATTTTGAAAGAATGTCCATTGATTTTCCGGGAAAATTATGTATTGTTTTAACTTTAATATTAAACGTCTTGTTTTTAATTTTTTCAGTGCTTTCTCAATATTTTTAGGTAAAATATGTGGAAAGAAAACTAAAAAATGCTTTTTCTCTCATATTCCATTCCTCTGCGTCAGGAAGTCAGAAACGAATAGGTTAACTCTCATTCGAAGGGCAGGGAATGCAAGATAAAAGGTGTGGTTTCTCCTGGCCTATATATACCTCCGACTGTCCTCCACAATCCAGTTTTATTCTCCAGTTTTAATAAAATATTTTTTTCTCCTTGTGTCTGTGTGTTTTTTTTGCATTTAACCCCTTGTGAACATGAGACCCCTATACCAGTTCACAAGGCTGGGGGCTGGCAAGTCACCTGCAGCTAGCGGGTGACTTGCCATTAACCCCCGGCACCCCCAATTACCTGCCTCTCCAAAGCCCAGGGTGGGGACAGAAGAGCCCGGGCCCACACAGGGTATGTGGGCTTGTAGGCTGCAGGGTGGGGTGCCACAAAAGCTGGCCCCTGCACCCTGTTCCTACAAGCCCCCATAGCTGGTACCGGCCTGGTTATGACGGGTAGGGGGGACCCTACTTCATTTTTTGTGGGGATTTTTGAGGGTTAGGGTTAGCCTAACCCTAACCCTTAAAATTCCCCAAAAAAATGGGGTCCCCCCAGTTGTATTTTATTTGTAAATGTTATAAAGTGCTCTTTTCTGTTTGGGGGGTCTCCTGGGCAAGAATGGGGGAGCTACCGATACATATGTGGTACCGTTGTAATCGGGAGAAATGGGGCTATCACATGCAATATGGTTTTCATTAATAAAACAAATGTTTTATTTAAAATAAAGGAGACAATTGTCTAAAAAATATTTTATTTTTTTTTACGCAAAAATATTTAAAAAACAGTAGAAGAATTACAAACAAGACATTTCATGTTAAAGCCTAAACTCTGCTGCAAAAAATATGTATATAATTTTTCTGGAAATTCCAGCAAAAATCACGGTTAAACATGGCGCAAAATGGGGAAAAATAACCTGTCAACAAAGGGTGACAAAACTTCAAGTAGGCTGGCAATTTAAAGGGTTAATAGTGCCTATGCTTGTTGGGTATTGTTCTGCTCGGGGGACCTTGCGCTTTCAGATTTAGCTTGTTTTTTCTTGTTTGCATATTGATATTTTAGGAAACATGTTTTTATTCTTTTTTTATAATTTTTTTTTAGGGAAACCCTGTGCAACCTAAGAATTATTTAAGGGATTACTTCCAGAAAGATGAGCCCACTACAACAAGCTCAGTACGCTTAGAAAGCTTAACATGTGTACTTTCAGGGAATATATGGTTTATGGGGGATATTCCAAATATAAAAGGGTTGTTTATGTTGAAAACTTGCAAGGTGCGCACTTTGTCAGCAGAGCTGAAAATTTCAAGTAAAATTACCGTTATGCGCATGCTTTACTTTGGGGTGTTTGGCAACTCTTCCCTCCTATGCATGTTGGGTACCGCTCTGGGGGATGTTGCTTTTTCAGATTTTACTTGTTTTTTTTTAGGAAAATGTGGCTTTGATTCTTCTTTTTTTATTCTTTTTTAGGGAAAGCCAGGAAGCCTGGTACGCCTAGAAAGCTTGAGGCGTGAGAATATATAGTTTGTGGGGGGTATTTCAAATGTAAAGGGTTGTTTTTCTGGAAAAAACTGCAAGGTGCGCTTAGCATGTAGCTTAGTTGTATTTTATCTGAAAATCTCCTAAAGCGCTGTTTCAGTTTGGGGGGAGTCTTCTGGGCAGGAAAGGGTTGTCTACCAATACATATGTGGTACCGCTGTGACCGGGATAAATTGGGGTTTCACACGCAATAAGATTTTATTGACAAACTTACATTTTTTTTATTACAAAAAAAATCTTGCAAAAAATAGATTCTTTATTTTTTTGCACATATTTCACCCAAAAGTATTGAGAATACAGTAAAATAAGGCCAAACAAGACATTGTATGGTGAAGTTCAGCTCAGCTGAAATAAACAATATATAATTTTCCTGTAAAATCCCTGGAAATCCCTTTAAAAATCAAGGTTGAACATATGTAGCGCCAAATAGTGAAACGTGGTCTGGCAACAAAGGGTGACAAAAATTCTAGGAAGGGTTAATCCAGGCTGCCATCTGCAGTTGATTAATTTATCTCTTCTTATTCCCTGTGTGATTTGACTGCATTTTTTTCATTTTAGGGGGAAGGTACCAGCTAAATAATCTGTCCAGAAAGTTCCCATCTCCAGTGGGAAGAGCACCTGGTGTGCATCTGGGGGACTGTTCATGTTTTCTATTAATTCTGGGACAAATATTCTGCCTGTTACTGTAGCTGTTAGAAAGCACTGTCAGGCTCTCTAGTTCATGTCTAGTTAGTCCTGTATATTCAGTTTTTTTTAATTACTCCACGAGGTTAAATAAAGTGTTTTAACATTGATGCCTGCCCCTATGTGCTTTAACATTTCATTTATTTTGCTGAATTTAAGTAGTAATAACACATGAGTGGATAAAGTTGATTATGTCTTTGCTGTTGTCTGCGATTCTTGCTCCTTTATTTTACAGGTAATTGTAAGTGAAAATAGGGTTATTTCAAAGGGACACTCCAGACAACCCCCCCCCCAAAGATTGAGTTACGTGGAGTGCAGGCCCATTCCACCATTCAGCAGTGACCATGGTGTCAGAAGGTTCCATTTCCCCTATGTCTGTTAGTGACTGTCCACTCCCACCCCATTTTCTGCAACCAAGGGGACTCGATAGTGTGTGTGTTGTCACAGAACTCAGTCTTTGAACTCTGTCAGTTAACCTGGACTAGGACAGAAAGGCTGCAGTAGAGAGTATTAATGTTTTTTCCCTCGACAGGGGCTATAATTCATATTTAATCTGATCTCTATATACATCTAATTTTAATTAATTGGGCTTAATCTAGCTTGTTGAATTGTTTTCAGAAATGTGCTCCAGTGAATGCTAGCCTCTCTGCTCCTTGTGTTGGTTAGCAATACTGAACGGGTTTTGCCAGCTGGGAGTCCCACAACTTGATGGCCAGGTTTTCATGATTTATATAATATTGTTGATTCTAGAGCAAGTGTCCTCCAACCTTTTTTTTTATCAAGTTCCATATTATTTTCTGAAATGTGTGACTAAGCTGCTGCATTGTACTTAGTAACTGTATGTCATCTGTTAGTTACTGCTTAATTGTCACATTTTTGTAGCTTTTGTAGACTGCTACTCTTTCTCTATGCTGGAACTTATGTCCTTTATTATCTCTGCCAGACAAACAGCATTATGGTCTGTGAATAGAGAGGATGCTTGGAGATTTGTTGGCCACTGCTTACAAAACTTCAGACATCCTCCAAACATAAGCAGAGACAAAAGGTCTAATAGGAACGTTGACTAAAATTTGAAAAAGTGACAGGATCCAAACAACTTTAGTTCTTGAGTATCGATGCAGTTAGCCCTGCTCAATGTTCCTTTCAGCTTGCGTAAGTTAACGCTGCAAACCTCTGTCACTATTACACTGGGCTAATGATACACTGTAACTTAGTGATCCAACACCCCTTTTCTAGAAAAAGTAATCCAGCTTGTTCCAGTGGGTATCCTTATTAATGATGCATCATGCGCCACCAATTTATTCTTACCTGCTTCTTGTTTCCCTGGATACATGCAGCCCCTTGATCATTTGCCGGTGGTCGAGTGGTCTGGCCCCTTTTGGCAGCTGAAAGCCGCGTGGATCACGTGACCTAATTACGGGGTGCATTTCGCTCGGCCAGGAGCATGTAAGAATATCTTTTTCTAGCAGTGGTTTATACACAGGGGAGCAACACCTATCGAGTGGCACTCTGGGATCATCACCCACTTGGTCTAAAATGGGTGTTGGTGCTCTTCATTCTTACAACAGGCAGTCTGGCTAGACTGGCCCTTTAAAGGAAAAAAAATTGAAGGAGATCCTCAGCAAAGTTGTATTAGAGTCCTTTGTTACTTGTTCGCCATGACAGTATAGCCTCAGTATGTCTCCCGACCTATCTGATACAATAACCCTGTTCAGCTTGCTTATCAATACGGTTCGCAGGACCTCACCTGATGGTGCATTGTGGAAGAGGGATCTATTGCTAAAGTCAGTACTTGGCCCCTAACCCCCCCAATTTGCTCTTGTGCACAGGAGAGCCTGTGGTAAATATGCTCATCATAAGATGTATCTCAAATTACCTATGCAATCTGAACCATACAGCATGGTGGTTTTATGGTCATCAGCCCTCACTTGCTAAGCCCAACAAAATACTTCACAGCTTGCTGCAATCCTCCTATGTTCAGGTCAGGAGCAGAGCAATGTATGCCCCTTCTGGCTTCCATGTAGTTCTGGGGATGGGATGCTGCAGAAGGATATGGGTGTCTAACAAGGTTTTAGCGTTACTGCAGCTATACAAAAAAAAATCCCTAATTTGCCCTTGATTGTTGGGGGAACAAGTGAGTTTTCTTTCACCCTGCCAAATCCTAATCCTCCTCGATTATCTAGAGGGGGAAGCTAAGAAGGGCTAGTGATCTGCTTTTCATTGCCTTATACAAGCTTTTAAAACACCCTAGTTTTCTTTTGATCTAATATAAAACAACAGTCTCTATCGTCGGGGATCAACTCTTCCACCCCAGTTACCCGTCCAGGCTATTGGCCCCAGGAAATAGTCACCTCAGGTGTTTCCTGGCAACAGCAGACTGGGCCCTTTCTCTCCTCTCCCCCGACTGGGGAGTCAGCTCACCTCAGGAGTACAGAGGCAAAAGATCTCTGGGGCACCTCCGGTTGTCTGGGCATGCTCGGGCCTACTCGACTTGGCACGGGGACAGCAGCTGCCCTCTTTGCTCTCCCTCTGGGCTTATTCCCCCCTAGCAGCTCCCTTTGCCTCTCAAAACCAGGAAATTCCTCTCACTGAGCACATGGAGGCTTTTATACTTCTCACCCAGCGCAACACCTAGTGGCCTTTCTGTATATTAGTCTAAGTCCTTCTCAGGCCATTTCATTTATTTTACATCATACTCTGAACCATTCTAGTATAATCAAGTTTTATTGGGCTTTCAAAGTAGATAGAGGAAATGGAGGTACAAAATGCTGCATCAATAACAAAGTGAAAGACTTGAGAAAGGGAGATAACGATTACATTAGATAGGTCACATGTTGAGACTATAGGTAGCACCTTTAACTTTTCTAAGCAACATATATTGGCAATGGGAAGAGGATTGGATTTAAAAAGTTAAAATGGATTATAAATGCAGCATTTCATCTATGGTCTGCAGATTTTAAACTGACGTTTGCAGTCCTGTAGTCCACTGTCAGGTGTCACTGTTGTCCTCGCTTTCCCATGAAAACAGTAGGTAGGACAGATAGTCAAAGTCAAGGGGAGTAAGGAGAATGGTGGGGTTTAATATAGATAAGAAGATAGTGAGGAGAAGGGACAGAGAGTAACTATTTTGGCCATTGATCAGGTCAAAAAGCATAAACAGTGTGGCTTGATAATGGGCTAAGCACCCTTGGAGTAAGGATGGGAGGTGGGAATCTAGTCCAACCAACCCAACCATGTCAAAATAAGTTCTTGAATCCCCCTGACATCTAAGATCATATTTTCCATGTGGCATATAGATTCTATTTCCTGGACCCAGTCCATTAGGGTGGGTACATCACACGATTTCCAATGTCTTGGAATGATTGCTTACAAAAAATGTTGCAGTATATCTTTTTTGATAAATGAAATGGAACCTGGGATCAATGATGGAGGGGTTTTAGCTCCTGTGATCCATTCATGAATAGATAGAATGAGATCCCATAGGGCTTTGACACCAGGACAATCCCACCAAATATGGGTCAACTTGCCTTTTTCAACTAAACATCTCCTACACCTATCTAAATGAGACTGGAAATGACATTATAATAGCTTTCCTATACTGTACATACAAGCAATAGGCTATGCATATACATTTTGGTTAGATAATATTTAAGTTTTATTTTTAATTATTTCCCTCATCTGGCAATATATTTAGATGGCTCAGAGTGAATTGTTTTGAGTATTGGGTAAAAAGATGAAACTTTCTGCTTGAGTCGATGTGAGTGGGTTACTACTCTGAACCATTTTGTTGTGAACCTTATATATCATGCATTGATTCATGCATTCATGTGGAAACAAACAGGTGTTATGGATATTGTCACATAGTTGGAGACACAATTCTCCAGATTAGTTTGCTGCTAAAATGTTTTTTCTGAAATGAGGCCTAGCCCATATCATCACAACACTCATACTAGGGGTGTGAATTGGCAAAAATCTGGCGGTACTATATGTATCACAATACACGTATGATGATGCAATATATCCTGATATATCCAGTTTCTGACTCAAAGGCGATATTTTGTGATTTTTAATTCCCTTCCCGAGGGGTGCCCCATTTTTTGGAATTTTAAGGGTTTAAACCCTTAAAAATCCCCCCCAAAATGGCATGAGGTCCCCCTTACCCAGCATAACCAGCCCAGGCACCAGCTATGGGGGCTTGTACAACAGGGCGCAGGGGCCAGCTTTGGTGGCCCCTGGCCCTGCAGGATTCAACCCGGCATAGCCTAATGGCTCTCAGGCCCTTCTGCCCCCCCGGGCTTTGCAGAGGCAGGTAATGAGGGGGCTCGGGGTTAATGGCAAGTCATCTGATAATCGCAGGTGACTTGCCAGGCCTCTAAGCCTTGTGAACTGATATAGGGGGCTCATGGATCCCTTACCAGCTCACAAAGAGTGTGTCTCAATAGGTTTGCATTGCTATATTTTCACTGTTGTGCTTCTTTCATTGGCAATAAGCAGCCAGATATTTTGTTTAGGATAGATATAGAATCTGGTTAGATGCTCCCAAGTAAGCGTCCAATGAGCTGAGTTGGGAAAACCTCTATATTTGTGTTATCAGGTAAACCCCATCTCACTGTTTCTTCCCTCTTGCAGCTGTCCTTTACATTACAATACTTGATTAATTTGCCAAGCGCTTTAGATTGTACTACTTGTGTAGACAGAGTTTCTGTCTTGGCAAAACCCTACATTGATAAAAGTATTTTAATTGTGCAAATGCTTTGTAGATTAGAAAAAAAAGTACAATATAGTAGAGGTTACACAATTATTTTCCATGTGTACGCCCTCTAATCTGTCACTTGCAGCAGCTGAAAAACGTAGAATGGGGGAAAAGGCCAAACCCAAAGACACCTTGATTTAGAATTATTATATCTACCATCTGGTTTACTGTCATATATATTTGTTTTTGAGCTTACTCAGTGCCCTCTTCTTATTAGCAGCTGAAGAATGCAAAGGATTCAACTCTGACATTTATAGTATGGGCTGCATTGGCAGTCTATGTTAATGCTCTTCTATTCAACCTGAAGTTTGAGGCTGATTTCTGGAGTCCTGTCACTAATGCTTCCTGTCAACAACATGAGTCATGCCAAGCATTCCATTAACTGCTAACAAATGTGCTCCTAACCCTCTGCAGAGTAACAACATATTCTATCTTCCCTCACAAATGGATATGACAGAAATTATTCACGAGTTGATAACCTTTAACTAGTTTGGAGTTTTGGAACATTAAGATATGATTTGACTAGAACTAGATCCATAAATGAAATAAAAATGGTTCAACATATTTATTATTGTTTCTATAGCCTTCAGATGCAAAAACTGACTGTTTATAAACCTTCATTTTTATAGCCTACTGCTTGATTACTTCCTGATCAAAAGAGGTGGTTTGGCTATAAGACCCCTTTCACATCTTTCCACTTGCATTGTGTTTAGGTAGATATACTACAACCTGACACAGTAAATGGCCTCTTTTACAGTATTGCACTGTGTTTTGCCCATAGCGTGACCACAGAAATATTTTGCCTGTGCGGTAAAAGTCCCATAATCCCCACCACCTCCCAGTCAATCCCTGCCCATCCTCCTCTCCAGTGGCTTCTGCACCTTTCCTCCGGGGCCTTGCCAGTGCCAGCTCCACTAGGATACCCAATATGCCCCCCCACTAGGGTTATTCCCGGTTGCCCATGGCACCCACTCCACTAACTGAAGCACAGCGCAGTACACTACAATACAGGTAAAAAACAACTTGTGAAAGGAGGGCAGGGGTGTCAACCCTTTTTCTCAAGGGCCACCAACAGACCCTTGAAGGAGACGTTTCATACCCAGGAGTTCAGCAGCTGTAATATGTTTTTCATGTGTTGACGCGAAAATTGTCACTGGTATCGGAAGGTTGTCACTAGCATAGTAAGCGTATTAAGGGAATATTATGTTACTGTTATCTTTCTCATGCTATGAAACTTGGATGCGGTCAGCATTTTGCCTCTGATAGTGGCCGAGTGTAAAAATCAAAGCATAATTTGCATCCCTCCCACAGAATTGCTTTCCCGAAGGTATTCGATTTTGGTCTGCTGTCCCACAGTCATCACTTCAGTTTACCCTGAAGTTTCTATGAATCTGAGACTGGGATAGTTACGTCTGTGATGTCACTACTTATGCTTCCAGCATACCAATGGGATTCTTGCAAACACCATCCAATGCTTGATAATAAGAGATCGCTCGGCCATGGAGACCCAGCCCATGTTGCTGTAGTTACTAAATGCTTCAGTTACATAAAAGGAAAGGGAAGGCTCGCCAACCTGTTGTAGTATTTGATTGATGCCCCTTTTAGTTCAAGGCTAATTACAAGCAGATAAGATTTGAATCTTAACAAAAAAACTTGCTGTTGAGCGGAACGAAAGCCTGTGCGGGCAGCTGTTCGCCTTCTCCTGGGCCATACCCGGCACAGAATTCTCCCTATGGCGAGGTAAACAATGCAGAGGGGATATAAAAACCATACATATGCTGTAAATATGATATATATATCCATATAGTAAATGCAGTCGATGTGTAAAGACCAACAAAACTAATGCTTCTTTAGCTCCTATTATACTGGCAATACATTAAAAACACAATGAAGTATACAGTAAACTACATGACCACCTCTTTAGCACTGAAAGATGGAGCTATAAAAAGAAGCAGATAAGAGACAAGCAAAACCATGAGCAGCTATCATCCACTGCACACACAAGCGTCAATGTGCTCCACACAGTCTGATGCAAGAGGGTAGAAACCGGTCCTCTCAATGCTTAAAAACTTTAGGTCTGGTGAATAGCCCCCTTGCCAACATAGGATTCCGCACTGCCTAACAGCCTCTAGCAAGGCTATTTAGTAGTCCGAACGACTTAATTGACTTTAGGTCTGCTATAATAATTCTATAATTTATGTATCTCATTAATGAAATTTAACTATTACCCACTTAAATAATATTTATCCAATTTAGTCCGAACGTCTTAATTGACTTTAGGTCTGCTATGCTAATTATATAATATATGTATCTCATTAATGCAATTTAACGATTACTCACATATATAATTTTTAACCCATTTTTTTTTCCATTTAGGTCCAAAAAATTTCAGTCTTTCATTGAAAGCTGCCTAGTAAAAAACCACAGCCAAAGACCCACAACAGAGCAGCTTATGAAGCATCCTTTCATCAGAGACCAGCCAAATGAAAGACAAGTTAGAATACAACTGAAGGACCACATTGATCGAACAAAGAAAAAACGTGGTGAAAAAGGTAAACAATCTTATTTGCAGAAAATGTATTATCAATATTCTAAAATATCAGACTAGGATGTCAGACTAAGATTTTGAAGTGCTTTGCCATGTTTACATCCTTTGACAAAGGGCTCTCTCTCATTAACTTCAATGGGGAGCGGCGTTTCCCGCATTCCCAGTGGCGCTCCTGCTTCAGGCTATCTAAATGGCTGCAGCAGGAGCGTGCTCACATCCCTATGATGCAACAATCAGAGCCCCTTGCATGCACTGTTGGACTGGGGAAAGGAGGTGGATTACCGATGCCCGGGGGGTTCATACAGTGGGGCATCCGAGGGGGAATGCCAGTTTTGATGGGCTATAAAATAATAAAATGGTAAGATGTTTTGCTCTAAAGCCTGTTTACAGTATTCTTCCCCCGCCACCTAAAAATTAATTTGCAAAGTGCTTGCGAATTAGAACAATGTTGGCCTATGTGTCTCTGCAGCATGCAGTGCCAAACTTCCCCAGCTTCCATTAGTCCCTGGATGCCAGCATGGAGGCTGGGAAAGGGCAGTACTGGAAGGCGAGATAGGTAAGCTAAGCTAGCATGTCCCCCCTTCTGCCTGATTTAGAATTAGCCCAAGATAACCAGTCAGCATTAGTCCACAATCCCAAACTAAAGGTTGGGTATCTCTGCTCTATATCAAGCTTTGCGAAGCAAGTAATCTCCGGACCTGGGCGTGCTTATACTGTCACTGGGAGCATGTAGCAGCATTTGGCACTTAGTTGAGATACCCACTATTTTCTAGGGGTGCTCTCATATGGTTCCTTGCACATTTACCAGAGGTTTAGGACCCTGGCTGAAGTATGGCAGAACAGCATGTAGGGTAGCGCATAAATGGCTACATGGAGTTTCTGGATGCCTAAGCAGTAGGTTGCTTAAATAAAATGCTTAATAAAAATGTTGCTTAAATATTCTTGGTCACATCTTCTTTTATCATTAAATGTACATGGTCAGAAGATGAAAATGGAGATGAGTGACAATTGCTGTGTGGCTATATTTTAATGCTAAAAACTATTTTTCTGTGCCAGTCCGTTGTTTTGAATCAATTAAAAACACCTGCAACACAAGCAGATTCATTTGCACACTACCATTTCTACATACTGTACATATATGCATTCATTACTGGCTGTATAAATGAAACCTTTATGATTTTCTTTACAGATGAAACGGAGTATGAATATAGTGGAAGTGAAGAAGAGGAAGAAGAAAATGATTCTGGCGAGCCAAGGTACACTATAGATGGAAACTATAGATTTCATACAGCTTGTGTTGAAATAATATACATGATATATTGATGTACATTTTATAAGAATATATTCCAATAAAACAGCTTTAGATTAGTGACAATTGGACATAAAAATTAAGTCTTAGTATGAAAAGATGATTAAAATGTTGAATGAATCAAATGATCAATGTTATACCAGCAGGTAAATAGATAAAACACTGCTCAAACATATTAGTCATACAAAAGTTATTTTAGGGGTTGTTAACGTTTCCTGTGTCCAGCTCAATTTTAAATCTACCTGGGGAGTCAACGCTAAGACGGGATTTCTTGAGGCTGCAGTTGGCTAACAAGGAACGTTCAGAGGCCCTTAGACGTCAGCAACTAGAGCAGCAGCAACGTGAGAATGAGGAGCACAAAAGACAGCTTCTAGCTGAGAGGCAGAAACGCATTGAAGAACAGAAGGAACAAAGACGCCGTTTAGAAGAGGTAATTCTTATTCTTTCTATTTTTTGGGATACTTAAAGCGGACCAACAGTTAAACATGAATAAAATCAGACCAACACATAAAACAATCCTCATATACATCCCTCCCCGGGCAATTTAGATTGCTGCACATAAAAACATTTCTAACGCCTACTGGGATACATTTTAAAAACAAGATGGCCACTCATGGGCTTGCAGGTCACCTGCAAACAGAAAGTCATGCGTATTTCAGTTGTGTCAGTTGGGAGAGGAAGCTCCAAAATGGCCACTACCTTTCTTTTTCAACTGTGCCAGGCTGTTGGTCCGGTTTAAGTGCTTAGAAAATGTATAAGCTATCTATCTAAAGTTTCCAATTTTGTAGAAGGATAACATTTTTTTTCACTTTAGATATTAAATGTAAATGAAACATTTACCATACTTTAATTTATACATAAAATTAGAGCTAGGGTGGAGGGGCATGTATGACTAGGGATGCGGTAGTGCGAGCTCCCTATTGATTAGACTGTGAGCCGCGTGCTGAATGACGTCATAGTAGGCAGCTCTCATTGGATGCCGCACATGCGACATCGGAAAGTGACGAGGCAAGTTTTTTGGGACTTCCTGGGGGGTTTTACAAAGTGGACCATCCCACTCTGGGATGCCCCGGGGGCACGAAACTAAACCTGTGAGTCAAATTTCTGGGTTTTGTTCTGCTTTAGGTACTGGGCTTGGGGAGCATAACGGCTCACAACTTGTGGGAAGAGACTGGGGGGTGGCAGACTGTTGAGGTTGCTTCTACTTCATAAAATGTTTCTCAGTTGCATCCCCCGGTGAACCCTTCCTCCACAAGGGAGAGCCTGTCTCCTTTGTCTCAGGATTTTCAGGATTTCCAGGAGCACTACAAATCTATAGTGCTTGGATGGCTCTTGGAGCCAGTGGAGGTACTCCTGTGGACCGAGAGGTGCTGTAGGCAAGTCAAAGGGTTATGTGCATGTCTTCATTTAGTTTAGTTTAAGGAATCTTACTACTCAAAGACCAGACTAAGCTAGAAAGGATATTTGATAGAGCTGTCATGTTTGGTTCAATTGTCAAGGATTGTCTGATTTCATATCTGTTTGGACCAGTGTTCCTAAAACAGTGTATCAAATAAAAGAGCTTTAAAGTGTTTGGCAAGTCGAAAAAACAAATATCAGTACACAACCTGGGCTAGTGGGCAGAAAATGGAAATGCCCCCCACTCCCTCCCCAGACATCCTGATTGGCTGCCTCTCTCTGCAGCTCTGAACCCCTACCCTCCTCTCTCCTCTTCTTCCTTGTGAACTTGCACAGCTCTAAGTGTCTGTCTCCAGTCTTTGATCAGGCTGCCAGCAATTAACAGCCTGCCCCCGGCTGCCACCCTGTATTATGGCCTTGCCACAGGTCAGACATCAAGCAAACCCCCTCCTCCTGCACCATGTCTCTAGCTGTCATGATATGGTCACACATATGGGCAGCATACCTTTGAGACCTTATGGCTCTGCCTCCGAACACAGGACCACCAGAAGTGAAAAAAAGCTTTGGCTCCTCGCAGCCTCCAGCCGTTTGTGTTCCTCCCTAGGCCAGGAGCCAGACCACCAGCTCCTGAACCAAGGGGATTTAGGTAAGTACTGGCTCTGTGGGTATGTGCAGGGCAGACCAATTTCCCGGCTCCAGAGGCAGCCTGCCAGGGACCCGGCATACCCCCAGGGAATAGGTCAGATTGTCCTTTTTCCAGGTGCCATTTTTTTTTTCTCCTTCTGGGTGTAAGGTTAGGAGTGCGCGTGTCATTTCTGCTTTTAAAGGAAGTAGGAGGGAGGAGGAAGTCCAATGGGTGTCTTCTCTTCCCTGCTCAGTGCACACGCTCCCAGAGGAATGCATGTGCGCTGCCTACATACATTCTTCCTTGCCTCCTCTATGGAAAACAGAGGGTTAAGATTCGAGTTGATAGCAGTGAAGAAAGCTTTTTTTTTTTTCACGTTCAAATCAGGACAGACAACGCAACGACAATGACATTGACATACTTGAATCGTCGGGGGGGGGGGGGGGGATCTCTCCGATTAGAGAGAGCTGCAATGGAGATTTTGCTTTAGGCAGAACAGAATCTGTTACCACTGTCAGCCATTCATTTGAAAGGATGTCTAAATCATGTGGTGGACTTTCTAAGTCACGCTCTGCTGTTGGATACAGAATGGTTGTTGAACCAGGTGGTTTTCGATCAAATTTGTGGCCTGAGGGGAACTCCAGGGCTGGATCTTTTTGCGTCCGGTGAGAACCTCAAGCGAAAGTATTTTTCGCTAAATCTCTCCAACCCAGCTCTGGGAACAGATGCCTTGGTACACGATTGACCCTTTGGTATGGCCTACGCATTTTCTCCAGTTCGAATTCTTCCTCTCAACAAGTTTTCTGGTCAGCCAGCTACAGTCCTGTCTCTGGCCCACTTGGTGGCCAAAAAGGCCTTGGTTCTCAACACTGAAGACATTGTCCATACAAGAGCCCTGAGAGCTTCCAGGGAGGCAGCCTTTCTATCCCAGGGACCAGTGCTTTGTCAAGATCCACAGAAGTGGTGTTTGACTCTCTGGCCCAAGAAGTTGCCAGGCTACTAAGAAGGGTATTTTCAGTGAATGTTATCAAGACCCGTCTCTCCAGTAGAAAGGAGGTGACCATGAAGATTCCATGTCAGACCTTTAAGACATGGAAAACTCAGAACAGTAAGCCTGCTTCAAGTTATACTTGATTTTCTCCAGGAGGGAGTTAATTTGGGTCTCAGTGTCTGTACTCTGAAGGTCCAGCTGGAGGCACTTTCAGTATTTTTGGATAGGATATTATCATCGTTTTCATTGGTCAAGCATTTTCTTCTGGGCGTTCTAGGCCAGTTCGCATAAAGCTAGCACCTCAGTGGAATCTGGCTAGTCCATCAGCCAAGACAGCTCCTCCCTCTGAACCAGTGTTGGATTTGCCTATTCATATTTCTCACTTGGAAAGTACTATTTTTAATGCTAATTACTTCTGCCCGCAGAATCAGTGATATGCAAGCATTATCCTGCTGTCACCCTTTTTTCAGATTTTCCATGATCAGGTGGTTTTAAGGATAGATCCCTGCTACCTACCGAAAATATCTTCAGATTTTCATCGGACACTTAAAATTGTTCTACCTTCAGCGGATAGGAAAGATTCTTCTGTAGATAAATCATTGAAGGTCAGAACATGTCTTCTTGAATATCTTTGTCAAACTAAAAAATGGAGAAAAGCGAATAGTTTTCCTTTTTCCTCATTTTCCTTATGCACAGCATGGCCTGCTTCATGAAAGTCCTTACATCGGGGTATTCCACCACAAGATGGCGCAGTGCACTGCAGAAGACTTGTGGCTCCTCCCGGCCCCATATAAAAACCGGAAATCAGCCATAGACCTCCAGTGTTTCCCCTGCTATGTGTAGGGGGTGAGTTGTGTTTGGGGACCCTTGTTTTGTTTCCCTTCTCCTTGGTGGTCAATCCCCCCCCCCTCCCTTCCATCCGGCCCTGGCTAGTCTTCTCCTGCCGCTGCCTTCCCTCTCCCCGGCGGGTGTTCGGTGGGGGGGGGGCGGGTTTTTAGCGGCGGGTGGTGTTGCGGTGGTCGTCCGCTGCTGTTGTCTCGCCGCCGCCGCTGTTGTACCGCACTCCTGCTGCGGGTGGCGCTTCAGTTTTGCTGCACTGCGGCCTGTCATGGTGCTGGCGCGTGCCACGTGAGCGCGTTTTCGCGCTCTTCGGGGGGGGGGGGGGGGGGGCGGTGCTGGGGGATGACCCGTATCGCGTCATGCCCTCGCGGCCCGCCCCTCGAGGGTCTCGTTGTGGCGCCATTTTGCGGTGCTGCATGTCCGGAGGCCCTTCATACTACGTGGGCTGCGGCGGTGACCTGCTAGCTTATCTACCATCCATTTTGGCTCGGCTGTACAGCGATCCACTGTCGGTGCTGCACGTGCTGTTTCTTGGTCCGCGAGTCCCCTTTGGGGGTTGCTTATTATTTTGGGGCATGTGCTGCGGGATGCTTATGTGTATTTTTGCTTATGTCTTTCAGGCCGGATAACTGTGTGTTGTGGTTTCTCCCGGTCCCGCTCCTCCCCCCCTTCCTCTCCCTTCCTGGCCCTCTCTGTGGGCATCCCTTGGGGGGCATCCCGGGTGGCTTTTTATTAGCCCTTACCCTATATTGGCCTATTGCGCCAGTGTTAATCACCATATGGAGGCTTCTGGGGATAGCGTGCTCGGGGGTCCTTCGGGACAATCCCAGCTGTGTGTCATGTGCGGGGCATCCCCTTTGAGTGGTGGTGGCGCGGTTTGTGTGCCGTGCGCCCAAAGTATTATTGCGGACCAGGCTGGGATGAGCGCTTCTCTTCCCAGTTCTGCGCTCCCCCAGGCATCTCCTTCTCCCCCGCGCCTGCATTTAACCCCCAGTGAGGGGGATACTAGCAGGGGGTCCCAATCTGATCTGTCACTACGCATGGCCAGCATTGAGAGGCAGCTGGCACGACCTGTGATGGACAAGGCCTCGGGCAAGAAGCGGAATCTTGACACCACGCCTTCCCTCTTTGCCGAGGAGGATGTGGGCCTTCATATGTTTGGCGTCCGTGACTCCCTAGAGGAGGGGGAGCTTTTCAGTGATTCAGACTCATCTGGGGACCATCAGGAAGGGTACGACAGTGACCTGGGGTCCGCCTCTGATGAGGATACCGGGCTCCCTGTTGACACTGATAGACTGTTGTTGGACATTTTTGAGACTTTGCACATCGCCCCCCCTAAGTTGGCGAAGAGGAAGCAGGGTGAGCTCTTTCGCCCTGACAAGCAACGCTTGGAGTTCCCGGAGCAGGGCCATTTCTCCAATATGGTGCTCAAGGAGTTGGAACATCCTAACGGATTGCCCACTGTGCCCAAGGGGTTGGACAGAAAGTATCCTTTTTCTGCTGACCTGGTCAAGCGCTGGTCGTGTCCCCCTGAGGTGGACGCTCCTGTTCTAGGACTGTCCAACACTTCGGTCATGCCGTCCCCTGACACTACTACACTGCATGATGGCGCGGACTGCCGTATGGATCAGCTGGCCTGTCTGTCATGCTTTCACCTTTGTAGAGGCAGGCCTGCGTCCTGTTTGTGCCGCAGACTTTTTTCCAGGGAGTTAATGCTATGCTATCGGTTTGGGATTTAAATCTGGTGTTGTCTGCTATGCAGGGTCCTCCCTTTGAGCCTATCTGTGGGGCTGTGTTGCCCATTCTGACTCTTTAAGGTGGCCTTTTTGGTGGCTATTACTTCGGTCAGGCGAGTTTCTGAGCTGGCGGCGCTTTCCATTAAACCTCCTTATTTTGAGCGGCATCAGGATAAGGTGGTGTTTCGGCTTAAGTCGGATTTCTTGCCTAAGGTTGTGTCTGCTTTTCATCTCAATCAGGACATTCTTACCTTCCTTGTGTCCTAACCCTGCTAATTCCAAGGAACGAACCCTTCATTCTCTGGATGTTGTCAGGGCATTGAAGTTTTATTTGGTTGCTACTTTCAGGAAATCTGATGCTCTTTTTGTTCTTCCTGCTGGACCTAGGAAGGGTTTGCTTCCGGCTAAGTCTACTATTAGCAAGTGGATACGTCAGGCAGTGGTACAAGCCTATTCTGCTAAAGGGAAGGTTCCTCCTTTCCGGATTACAGCTCATCCCACTTGTGCTGTTGGTGCCTCTTGGACATTTCAGCACCAAGCTTCTGTTGAACAAGTTTGTAAGGCCGCTACTTGGTCTTCTGTTCATACTTTTTCCAAGTTCTACAAGGTTGATGTTAAGGCCTCAGCTGATGCTGCTTTTGCTCGCAAGGTACTTCAGGCGGTAGTGGTTTGAACTGCCTGCCGTTATTCTTTGGGGATCCCACCCTACCTTATGGACACTGCTTTTGGATGTCCCAGATGTAAGGACTTTCATGAAGCAGGCCGTGCTGTGCATTAGGAAAAATACAATTCTGTGAGTACTCACCTGTAGAATTGTTTTTACTATGCACAGCACGGCCTGCTTCATCCCTCCCTTGTTATTCTTGGTTGCCTCTTTATGGTGATTGTTCCAAGTTAGTTAAGGGTTTTTTTTACCTTTTTTACCTTTTTTTGCCTTTTACCTCCCGGCTTCTTGTATAACTGCTTGTCAACACTGGGGGTCTATGGCTGATTTCCGTTTTTTATATGGGGCCGGGAGGAGCCACAAGTCTTCTGCAGTGCATTGCGCCACCTTGTGGCGGAATACCCAGATATAAGGACTTTCATGAAGCAGGCCGTGCTGTGCATAGTAAAAACAATTCTGCAGGTGAGCACTCACAGAATTGTATTTTTCAGTTCCTAGGAAGGGCAATCGGGTGTCTAAGACAACAACCTTGGCCCCTTGGATGAAGAGTGTAATCAGTTTTTCCCCTGTACCTGGAATAGTTAAATACATTCTATGAGAAGTCTCTCTACATCTTGGGAGGAGCAAGCTGGGGCCTGTATTGAACAGATTTGTAAAGTGTCCATCTGGTCTTCCGCCAAGACATTTGTTAACATTATCGTTTTGGACTTTCTAACATTAGAGGATCAGTCCTTTTGGAAAGAGTGTGCTTATGGCAGCCTTCATCACCCAGTAGAGGTAGATCTCACTTATCCTCTTAATAGTATGTTGCCCGGAGGATGTTTTGAGAAAACTTAATTTAGTTACCTGAACTTATTTTCTTAACATCCGAACAGGCAGCATACAGGTTTCCTTAGGCCATCGTTAAAGTGGACCAACACCCAGGATTTTGACTATCCTGGGTGTTGGTCCACTTAGGTGGGGCACCCCGATCGGGGGTGCCCCGCTGTCTGAAACCCCCCCGATCGCCGCAAAAACTCACCTCTCCCCGCTCCCACGTGACCTCGTCCGGCCAATGACAGCGCTCAGAGCAGCTCTGGTATGCGCGTCCAAAGCCGCTTGGACGCGCATACCAGAGCGCTGTCATTGGCTGCGTCTCTCGCTTCCCTCTAACAGGGAGCGCGCCTGTGCCGGCCATTCACAAAACGGCCGGCGCGGGAGCGCGCCCTGCTAGAGGGAAGCGAGAGACGCGGCCGCGTCTCGCGCATGCGCCGTTGGATCGCCGGTAAGGTGAGGATTGTGGGCCTCCTGGGGGGTTCCTCCCCGCGGGACATCCCGATTTCGGATGCCCCGCGGGGAGGGATCTGATCGGTCGGTCCGGGAATCTTATAGATTTCCGGGCCGATCCCCCCTGGGTGTTGGTCCACTTTAAATGCATTTTTTCATGTTTAATTACCAGTAGTTTTCTGGTCTGTCTTTGTATATTGCCAATACCTATAACAACTGGAGGCTGTGAGGAGGAGCTAAAGCCTAATTCACTTCGGGTGGTCATGTGTTCCTACCTGGGGCGGAGCCATAAGGTCTCTAGAGTATGCTGCCCGTTAGGATGTTAAAAGGTTACCAGGTTGTTAACTTAACTAAAGTTTCCCTCTTTGAAAACACATTGAAGTTTGGGACACAGCTACGTGTAGCCTGAGACAATGGGACAACAATCGGACTTGGCTTTAGCATAACTATAATTTATAGTGCAGAGTTTTGTAATTACCTACAGAAGAAAGGTATTCGGCGGGTTCAAATGATCTTTTCTAGATAAATGTCCACACTGCAGTGTTTTGCTGGCTTGTATGTTATAAGCAAGAATACCTGTAAATATTTTGGTTTCCATTGTTTTTTCATACAAAAAAAACAAAGTACCTACAGAGCAGAAAACCCTAATTTGCCTAAATATGTATTGACACAAAAACCTGCTGCAAAAACATATAGCAGCAAATGATGTGCTTTCTAAAATAATGCCTCGCAGATTGCATATATTGTAGGATATGTGTGACAAACGGACTATTTTATGGTGGTTATTCTCTGTCTCTCTTGCCAAGGCATTATCTATCACTGCAGCTTTTTAGATCTGCTGCATTACGTGCCTACTTTGTCCTTTGCTGGCAATTGGCTCATCTAAACACAGGAAGCAGCGGGGGCCGCTGCTCAGCACACGCTTGACAAGATGTTGTTTCTGATCAGTGTTCAGCAGAACCATTGCTGCTGGCCACAAACAGGAAGTTGCACCAGAAGTTAGAAAACGAAGACGATTGAATCACAAAAGTAAAGGTTTGGGACATATATTACATAGTTATAGGGGTTATAAAAAGCCCACAAACCCCTGTTAAAATGGCATGTTTTAGTCATGTAAAAAATCCACCTTCAATGTAACCCTTGATCTGTACAATCTATTAATGCGGAGAGCCAGTCAAAAAACACCCCCCCTTCCCCTCCCTATGCTTTGGGGCTGTTTTTCTGCAGATTGATTCCTTATCCCTGGGGCATCCCAATTTGGAGTACAAAGTACCAGTGAGATGGGTCAATCTTTTTTTAATGATGAAGGGGGTATTAAGGGAGAAAGTAAATAGTTTGGGTCATCCCTAAAAAAAGAGGGTGGATAGATAACTGAAAGGATATGTTCTGTGGGATTAATTGACTTGAGGGGCTGAGCCAGCTTTGATATTTTTAATTTTACCTTTAAATAATTACACAAACTTCTCTGCTGTGGTCAGAGAAGGTTGTGGGCAAGAAGAGAACTGAAGCTTTCAAAGTTTGGGATTCTGTGGATAAGATAAATTTGTTTTTTGTTTTTGAAAAGAAGTTGCTGCTAAAAGTAGGTTGTGTTAGTTACTGCCGTGCTCTGCTTGCCATTTGTTACTTGGCATTATAAGAGTTCCAGATTCACAATTCAGAATCTGCCTTGTTGTTGTCATGAGTATGCTTCATGAACTGTGCTCTCAAATAGTTCTTAGATTAGACCAAGATCCAAACAAATAAGTGTAGGTTTTGCCTGCCAACTTTTGTAGCCTATTTGAAGTTTGCCTTTATTCCCTCCTAAAGTGAACTTATTTCTTAGTGATTGGCAAGTCAAAAGTAAAAAAAAAAAAATATCAATAGCTTACCTTACTGTTTCTCCTGATTTTCTCTCTGCATCTCCAATGCTCTAATGCTTTCAGTAATAACTTAGGAACTACAGGGTTTTTTTTAAACGGATTGAAGTTTGTGACAGTGCAATGTGTAGCTCGAGACAATAGGACAATAATTGGGCTTGCCTTTAGTATAAGCATTTTTAGAGAGAGAATATTGTTGACAGTTAATGATGCCATTTATGTACTTGTATTTCTGGGGCTTTGTTTAAAGGGACAGTTAAGTGTGCATGTAATATGTGCTTCCCAGTCTTGACAACCTGCAGTAGCTTCCAGGGCTGCTGAATCCTCCACCAATGGGCAACTTAAATTTGGATGCTTGTCTGCTTATAAAATAAGGATAAATATCCAAAATTGGGCTAAACTGCTTGCCTGGGTTAGACCCCTATGACATGTGATTGCCCCAAATAACTATAGAAAGCCTATGCCCTACTCTACTCTTCTGCTGCCAAGGACCCAGGAATGCGGAAGCGTTATTAATATTAATGTTCATTTATAAAGCGTTGAGCTTTATTCCCAATCCATGTGAGACACCAGGGCAGGCATATTCGCTCCCTCGGGTGTGTGAAACCCCCCAGGTTGCCTGAAAACTCACCTTCGTTCCCAGTCCAAAGGCACATGCGTGAGCAGCGCCTGCATCTCCGCTATCCCTTTAGCAGGGCACATGCCTGCGCCAGGCATTTGTGAATGGCTGGCACGGGCACTCTCCCTGTTAAAGAGGAGTGAAGGATGCGGCCGCCAGCGCTCTCGGATCCGCTCGCATTTGATGAGCTCCCGGATGAAGGGGCTCGAGTGGATCCAATTGCACTGATTGGCAGGTAAGAAGTCAATTCTTTCAGGCGACCTGGGGGGTTTCATACAGCGGGGCACCCCCAATCGGGGGCAAGGAGCAAAGCCCAGGATAGTCAAATCCTTGATTTTAGTCCACTTTAAAGGACCAGATATTACCAATAGCACAGATTAAAATGTCAGCCTGCTGTGTGTCATGTTTAGATTTACTATAACACCATTTGCAATTGTCAGTTTGTCTTATAGGAATACAGTGTTTCTGACCCCAATGCAATCACCCTTATTTTACACAGCACTTCTCTCTAGTGGGCACCTCATCATAATGCTGGGTGCTGCAACTTTGTTGCAAGAAACTTTTGTTAAAATACGTTTTGAGGTTGGCTGTAAAAAACACACACAAAAAAAACAAAAACTAACTTGGTTGGTTACATTATTTAGTGAAATATTAAGGTGTAAATAATGCATCTAATGAATAATGCCAAATTCGAATACCAAATGTTAATCAGTATGGCTGGTCTTGAAATTATTTCTACACATTTCTACAAAGTGTAAGGTTTTGGAACCTCCTCCCAATGACCATTAAAACTTTATTATATGCATTTAAGTTCAATTTCTAGAAAAGTAGAATCTGTTTGATGCTCAACTGCAGAAAAATTACAGAAAATATCCTTGAATCCAGTCATCTATGTGGCATATTGCATGTTGTATTAAATCTAGATGGTGGAAGTACTGTACCTGAAATAGGATTTTGTATTCCCTTTATAATAGTCTTTTTTTTTACAGGGAAACTCAGGGGTTAAAATAAAAGAGCAGAACCATCAGCTAAAAGGCAGATTTTTATTAGTTCTCCATTTGTGATCACTGGCACTGCTTATTGGAGCAGAGAATTGTGAGAATGAGTCTCTGTGATCATATGTCTTAAGTTCCCCCTTGGAACTGTGTATAATAGGATATTCCAGAGCAGCTAAAAGCCTCTGATTATATTTTAATACCTTATGATATTCTAAGGTGTTTCTTCCCGTACAATTCTTTGCTGTAGCTAAGTTAGGAAGGACATATCATGGTGCAGATTTGAGGATTGAGCATGCTCTGCTATAGTCTGAGACAGCTGCAGGACCTCCGTGACTTGCCATGCTTGCTCACATCTCCAAGGGCAGAGTGGCTGTTACACAATTTTTGTATGTGGTCTGCAGAAATTAAACTGAAAGGAAACCACACTTTGGAGCCCTGTTATGGCTTCTACCATGTGTTATAGGAAATAGAGAGGCACACAGGACAAGCAGCAGATAGGCTGCTTCCTATCCGTTGGGTTTAAAAATGGCTCATAGACATCCCCATTTTGGGATACCAGTCTGTGCAAAAACACAGCATTTGTACTAACCCTTCTGCAGTCCTGGAGCCTTAACAGCCCCCTCCAGTGCCTGCCTGACCCTCACTGGTGGTCAACAGGGTTTGCAATCCCCATTAGCCACTGGTGGCTATGTAGGGTATGAGTTGCCCAACTGTGGACATTTGGGAAGGAGACCCGACAGTGGGATGGCATGTGCTCTGGCGGTTCGCATTAACGTCCATTAAGGACAAAGAACACACCAAGACACTGCTTATTTAGCAACAAAGTAAGTAAGTGAATCCGCATAGTTGGCTTTGTGAGAGACTTTTTTCTTACCTTTTATTTTTGTGCAGACAAGCCCATATATCTCTTCTCACCATGCAAAAGTGGCCATTTATTATTGCTGTGTACGTTTTACCTTTTAAGGGCAGGTTATCCATGTATGTTCCCTTGCTTGCAGCCATGGCAAGCAAGCAATCAGGAACAATTGCCTGACAGTATAATTATTAACTGTCCAACATTATAGATAAGGTTTCAGCTTGAACTGATGCATTAGAAACTGGATTCTGTTCTTCCAGAATGTGGTTGCAAGCTGGGATATGGCCTAAATTGTTCACAGGTGTATTGAAGTGTGACCTCCTGCCTTTGTCAGTCACAATGATTTTTAAATACTTGCAATATACTTGCTGAGGTGTAAGCAGGATGTCGAGCCAAAATGCTTGAGAAAAAAAATCTTTAAAACTATATTTATAAACTGGTATTTGGAATTGTAGCTGAATACAGACATTTCATAAAACTTGGGCTTAGGAAATTAATCTTATCTGAAAATACTAATATTTGAAAAACAATGTTTCAATGATTGCATTAGTCCTTTTACATAGAACTGACCATTTAGCACAAAAGCTCCCCTTGCAAGCTTGCTTCTCTAGAAACCACTTTTTTCTAGGTTGCATTGGTAAGAGAAATGCCTTCTAAATATTAAAAGAATCATCTGTTTTATTAGGCAAAATGTCAGTTAATAAATGTATTTTAAGCCATTACTTAATACTACAAAATGTATCTGTCTGCTTAGAACAGTTTGCCATCGTGACATTAACACAGTTTAAAAAAATGACATGTTCATCAAGTTCAACCAACGAACAGGGTTGAGGAAAGTTTTTATTTTTTTTTTATTTTTTTTTTTTTTTACTTACAGGTACCAGCTAATAGTAACTGTTAGATTTTTTTTTTAATATTGTTGATTTGTTGATGCTGTAACAAGCCTTTGCAGGAGGCTATTCCACAGATTTATAGTTCTTATGGTAAGAAAGGATTGTCTCTTTTGTAGATGGAATCTTTTTTTTGTGTTTTAGAGAGAATTGCGTTTAAAATAGCTTTCCTCTATTTTTCTTTTTTGCATTGGCTATATATATTTTTATACAAGTTAATCCAGTGTGCTGCAAAATCAGGCCCTATGTATATATCGCAAGCATACATATATGTATATATCTCCGTGGGACCAATTATAGTGCAGTCCTTTCTATTCACCACGTGAATCAACAGAATGCTTTCAGTGTATTATCCACCACCTGCCACTCAATAAACGTACCAGATGTAAATTATTATCAAGCCTTTAAATAATGCAATCTCGATTTCCTTATAGTTTCAATCCTCAAATCCAGGTATAGATTAGCTTTCCATAGATTTGATTCCTTCTCATTGATAATCAACCAATATATATTTTAAAATGAGGTGTTCCTTGTTTATTCAATTGTGCATGAAAGAAAAAATCACATTGCCACACATAGCGTAATCTTGTATGTACTAGTCATGTGCACAAATCGAAAAATGCTCTTACCAGATTGTAAGCTTAAACGTGCGATGCATTAAATGCTGTTTAAAACCATATATAGACTGAAAGTTTCCCTCCTTTCTTTACCCCTTTACCGCATAGCGCGTCTCCAGCAGCAAACCGCATGTAACGCCGAATCCTAGGCCTTTGGACTCAGCAACCGTTGGCTGCTTTCGGGGGTCAAGTGATCGGCAATAGGCTCCGCCCAACAGTTTTATGTATATAAACTGTTTCAGTCTCGTAGATATTTAAGATGGACAAAAAGCGAATTCATGAAGTTACCATAAAAAAAAGAATTGTTAACCATACTTGGCCCTTTGCTTTTAGCAACAAAGAAGAGAAAAGGAGTTAAGAAAGCAACAAGAAAGGGACCAGAGGAGGCGTTATGAGGAGCAGATTCGAAGGGAGGAAGAACGTAGACGAGCAGAGCATGAAAAGGTCTGATTCCCCCCCCCCCCCCACTCTAAATATTATTCACTGTAAATATGGTTTCATTTTTAAAAGGATTGCCAACCTTATTTTTGAAATTGGCAATTTTAGCTAGTACTTTGTCTTAAGATATAGTGCCTGTGGGGCTGATTATCGGTGGATACAAAACTGGTTATTATTTCACATTTACAAGTCTCAATAACAAAAGCATGCATAGCCCAGATGGGGCCCTGTGAGAAAGGGACAAATTCTTGTAAGTAATTGTTTTTTTTTTGTTTTTTTTTTACGTATTTGCTCATGCGTTATCACTTGAATCACTTCATTATCCTGCATGGGATCCAGAGCTTTCATTTGGTTATTTGAGGGTTACCAGTGCACATCAGTGCACATCACAAGACACTGGACACTGGAACACATCTTATCCTCTCATCTATTCCTAGTATGTCACACCCCCCACTTCCCGATATTCATGACACTTGGAAACCCGGCCTGTAGAGGGCGATCTTGCAGAGATGACATGGAAAAAAGGAGCCCCTCCTGGTCCATAAGTACTGGGTTCCTCCCACTACTCCTCAGTCTTTTCGTCTCTGCAGACGGCGAAGCATTCAGAAGATGACTCTCCTTCAAGCTGCAGGTAGCCAGGTTTGCTCCCAGCCCTTTTTTTCTCTATTTCTGTCTGAAACTCTTTAAACCTGTTTGGTTATATTGTATGCCTCCCAGCCCTGGCTGTGTGGTTCAGGCAAAGGTAGATACATACACCTTCTGGTGTATACAGGAGTATTACTCCTCCGTGAGACCCAAATGTGGTTAGGCGGCTTCCGGGTTGGTGTTCCCGGCATGGGATACCCCTGTCCCTTTATAATCCCCTTGTGCCTTATGGGTGCATTTCTACCCTCTCCCCTTAGTTCTCCTTTAACCCTGCTGGGTAAAAAGGAGGGGGGAAGGGGGGGCGTTATCTGGGCTTATTTGTCACCATGCACACACAAAAAAATATATATATAAAATAAAAAAATAACTTTATTTCTTATTTTTATTATGCATGTTTTACTATTCTATTTAACAGGAAATGTTTTATTTAGATTTTCCTATCTCTGTCTAGGCAGCATTTTTTGCTTACCTATTAAAGCTATTTGTTCTGGCTGGGTTCAGATTTGAATTTTCCCTCCATTTTTGGCCATGTGATCCTGGAAGTGGGCGGGGATTAGGCATGCTTTTATTCAGAGAGTACCTGGTATGCTCTGTTTGACTTCCTGCTTCCATGTGGCCTTACCTCATGATGTGAGCTTATTGCATGGGCTGTGAGTACCCTTCAGCTTGGCTGAAGGGAGTTTTATTTCTGTCATTTATTTATATTGTGTGCATTTGGTGACTGTTTTTTTGTTTTCTCTGTAGGTGGAAACTCCTTATTTAAAAAGGGGTTTCTCCTGGCCTTATATAAAAAGAAAAAAAGAAAAAGCCCTTAAGCCCTATTTGGGGGTCCATTTGTGTTTCAATCCTCCCACTTGGGACTATTTAAAGGGGCATCCCGGGTAGCAATTGCGTAAATCCCATATACTTGGCGACTATAATCAATTATAGTATAATACTAAACACCATATGGAGGCATCCCAGGATAACGGACATGCAATTCCCTCTGCACAGACTCTGCAATGTTTTGGATGTGGGGCATCCCTTGTTGGGGATAACGCAATTCTTTGCGTCCCTTGTGCACAATTAACTATTATGCAGCAAACTGAGGCCCAGGCTTCAGGGCCTGCGGCTAATGCCTCATCTCCTACTCCGCCATGTCTTGTCCGTACCCCCAATGATATTGTCATGGGTGGTGAGTCACATGCTGATTTATGTGCCAGATTGGCTCATCTTGAAAGATTAATGTCTACCTCTGTGCCTAAGAAGGCCTCAGCTAAAAGAAAGCACTTGACTCATGCCGCTCCGGCAAGTGAGTCAGACAATTGTGAATTGCTTGATTGGTCTGATCCTTCTCAGTTAGAAGAAGGAGAATTATGTGAGGAATCGGATGTTTCTGATGAACAGCAATTTGTTGGTACTGAGATTGAGCAGGGTGAAGCAAGTGTTGTGGATACCCCAAAAGCTCTTGCTCAGTTATTTGAGGTTTTGGTTATTACTCCTCCTGAAGTAGTCCCTCCTCAAAAAGGGGAATTCTTTGGAGCCTCTAAACCTCGTTTAGAAATCCCCAGATCAAAAGCATTTTTTTGATATTATTCTTAAAGAATGGGGAAGCCTGCGCGGCTTCCTGGCATTCCTTTGGGCCGAGACAAGAAATATCCCTTCCCAGCTGATACTGTTAAGCGTTGGTCATCACCACCTGTTCTTCTTCCAGGTCTGGGTTCAGGAGGTATCAGACAATTGGAAGTAGTCTCTTCCGGTTACAAACTGGAATTCGAGTCCCGGCCTCCTCCCAAATTTTTCATGTCCCGGATGCCGTCAGATCCGGCAATTGCGCAGGGACTGTGGGCAGCAGTAGCGAATCTGTTAAACATGGTTGTTATCGGCCTAGTGCCTCCAGCGGAAAGGGGTTTGGAGTTTTACTCCAACCTATTCACTGTACCCAAAAAGGACGGCTCTGTTCGGCCTATCTTAGACCTAAGGAGATTCAATCAATTTATCAGTTTCAGAAAATTCCGCATGGAGTCTCTGCGATCAATGATAGATGCTCTCCGTCAGGGGGACTTCATGACATTCATAGACATCAAGGATGCTTATTTGCACATTCCTATTTCCCGGTTCACCAGAGATTTCTCAGGTTCTCGATAGAAGACCAGCATTATCAATTTGTGGCCCTGCCATTCGGCCTTACCTCGGCCCCAAGGGTCTTTACCAAGATGCTGGCAGGAGTGATGGCTATATTCAGGGTCCAGGGCATCCGCATTGTGCCTTTTCTGGACGAGTTGGACACCAGGATGGTGGTCTCTACGCTAGAGAGGTTCAGATGGGTAATAAGTTACCCCAAATCCTCTCTCTGTCCGTCCAGGGAAATTCCCTTCCTGGGCCTGATTCTGGAATGGTTCTGATTCAGGACTTGATTCGTCTATTCTTGTTCAACACTCGTCAGTCTATCTGTCTAGGGATGAGACTAGTGGGGTTGATGGTAGCTGCATTCCAGGCAGTCCCGTTTGCCCAGTTTCACATAAGGACGCTTCAGCTCTTCCTCTTGGCAAAGTGGGACAGGTGCCCACTATCATTAAATCAGACTTGTCTATCGTCTCCCCACGTTTTGCAGTCCCTTCAGTGGTGGTTAATATCGCACAACCTCCAGAAGGGCAAGTCATTTCTGACTCCGCGTTGGGAACTGGTTACCATGGATACCATCCTGGTAGGCTGGGGGGGCTTCTGGAAGAAGCATCCGTTCCAAGGATTGTGAGGGCCTCAGGAGGCTCATTCTCCAATCTATGTATTAGAGCTTCGGGCCATACGTCTTGTTCTACTTCGACTGACCCATTTCTTACAGGGTCTACCAGTTTAGATTCGGTCGGACAACCGAACAGCTGTTGCATACATCAATCACCAGGGAGGGACTCGCAGTTGGGGTGCCCTCCGGGAAGTGTCTCTGATCCTTCAGTGGGCAGAGATCAATGTTCCCTGCATATCAGGAGTTTACATTCCGGGGATAGAGAATGTGGAGGCAGACTCCCTGAGCAGGGGATGTTCTCGCCAGGGAGATTGGTCTCTTAATCCAAGGGTCTTTCAGTTCCTCTGTCACAAGTGGGGGACTCCACGATTGGACCTGTTTGCTTCTCGTCACAATCACAAGCTGCCAGCCTTTGTGTCTCTATCCCAGGATCCTCTGGCAGTGGCAGCGGATGCCATGTCTCTGGCCTGGAAGGATCTGGGATTCCTACTGTATATCTGTTTCCCCCATTCTCCATGATCAGCAAGGTGGTGCGCAAGTTAGCACTCGAAGAGGCGCCAGCAATTCTGGTGGCGCCAAGGTGGCCAAGGCGTCTGTGGTACGCAGACGTCGTAAGGCTGGCAGTGGATCGTTTCCATCTGCCTCTTCTTCCAGATCTCATCACTCAGGGTCAACTTGTTACCCCAATTTACAAACGCTGGCTTTGACGGCATGGCTGCTGAAGTCTCCAACTTGAAAGAAGAAGGTCTTTCTGAAGCGGTTATTCAGACTCTTATTAGAGCTAGGAAGAAGTCTTCCTCTGTCATTTATTACAGGACTTGGAGGTCCTATATTGATTGGTGTGAATCCAGGGCTTTGCCCTGTAGAGTATTTTCTATTCCCAGAATTCTGGAATATCTGCAACCAGGTCTGGATATGGGATTCCAGGTTAGTACTTTGAAAGGGCAAGTCTCTGCCTTGGCTATTTTCTTTCAAAGGTCGTTTGCTCTTCATCCTTTGGTCAAGACTTTTTTCCAGGTAGTCGCGCATGTGCGGCCTCCCAGAAAGCCTATACTTCCTGTTTGGGACCTTAACCTAGTGCTTTCAGCTATACAGGCCGCTCCCTTTGAGCCTTTGCAGGATATTCCTCTTCCTATTCTTACTCAGAAGGTTGCCTTTTTGGTTGCTATTACTTCTGTCCGCCGAGTTTCTGAACTGGCGGCTTTGTCTATTCTAGCCCCTTATTTTGAGAGACATCAAGATAAGGTTGTTTTCCGTTGGTGGTGGTGTCTGCTTTCCACCTAAATACATAGTTCTTCCTTCCTTGTGTCCTAAACCTAGTAACGACAAGGAAAGGGTCTTACATTCTTTGGATGTAGTTCGTTGTGTTAAGTATTATTTAGTTACTACTTAGGCCTTCCGCAAGACGGATGCCTTTTTTGTTGTGCCTCCTGGGCCCAAGAAGGGTTTTACTCCTGCCAAATCTTCCCTTAGTACGTGGATACGTCAGGCCATCATTGGGGCCTATATGGCTAAGGGGAAGGTTCCCCCTTTTCGTGTCACCGCTCATTCTACTCGTGCTATTGGAGCCTCTTGGGCTTTTCAGCACCAAGCTTCTGTTGAACAAGTCTGCAAGTCTGCGACTTGGTCTTCTGTGCATACTTTTTCTAAGTTTTACAAGGTTGATGTGCGGGCCTCAGCGGATGCTGTTTTTGGCCGCAAAGTTCTGCAAGCTGCAGTAATTTAAGTTATGCATTATTCCTTTGGGATCCCCACCCATTATAGACGCTGCTATTGGATGTCCCAAGTGTCATGAATATCGGGAAGTGGGGGGTGTGACATACTAGGAATAATACCATTTTGTGAGTACTCACCTGTAAAATGGTTATTATGAGTATGTCACACCCCCCACTTCCCCCGCCCTTTTTTGTTCGAGGGATCGTTTATATGGTGATTATTATTATTTCAAATAATTTTGCAATTATTGAATATAATTGGCTCATTTTGTTCTAAGGGATCCTTTATTTGGTATTATTATTCTCATATAATTTTACAATTATTGAATATAATTGGCTCTTCCTGGTTCTTCACTGCTGTTTAAAAAGACTGAGGAATAGTGGGAGGAACCCAGTACTTATGGACCAGGAGGGGCTCCTTTTTTCCATGTCATCTCTGCAAGATCGCCCTCTACAGGCCGGGTTCCCAAGTGTCATGAATATCGGGAAGTGGGGGGTGTGACATACTCATAATAACCATTTTACAGGTGAGTATCTCACAAAATGGTATTTTTAACTTACCACCCCTTGACTGAGAAGCCTCAGTTTTATCAGTGTCTCATTAGGTACAGGGACCCCTTCGGGGTCACTTTAGCGCCTGGTGAGCAAACTCACTTAGGAGAGGAGAGAAAACTGCCATTTTCTTTTCTTACTTTGGGGCTGATTCAGAGCCAGGTGAAAAGTTACACCCCATAAACAATGAAAGTGAATGGCCGTTTTCTCTTGTCTGTGGAGTAGTAATAAAACGTGCAATAGAGGAAGTTTACATTACAGTTTTTTCACATTAGGCTTGTGATATAAAGTAATGCTATACCGTAAAAATAATTCCTTTGCTCAAGCTACGGTTTCACTCAACATTCTGATCTTTATCTAAATCTTTGTAACCTTTATTTCTGTGATATGGTGTTTCCCTAATATCTAGTCTTTTTCTTTTCTATTCTAACACTGTTCCTACCAGGAGTACATCAGGCGCCAGCTAGAGGAAGAGCAGAGACAGTTAGAAATCTTGCAGCAGCAATTACTGCAGGAACAAGCTCTGCTTCTGGTAATATTGAAATGTGTGCAGTGTTTAGCATCTTCACTCCATTATACATTTGTGTGACCAGACCATCCTTCTCATGACATGTTGCATGAAGCTTGTGTGGAGGTATACACGTGATATTTTTTTTTTTCCTTATTTTATGGAGTTTACAGTTTTTTTTAGTGTAGGTGCTTATTTGTGTTCACAATCTCCAGGGAAGTTGACATTTGTCAAAGTTTTTCGCCCTTTGGCTGCATAACCTCTCAAGATGTATCAATTATTTCTAGGAAGTTGGATGGCTGCTTGATTGTTAGGTGGCTTTCAGTGGCTCCTGGAGTTACTCTGTGGTTTAAGGCATATTCATGAGACTTTTAAGGAAAGACTGCTTTTGTGACCTCAGATCCACTCATGTGCCAGACATCAGAAGCGTGGATATTAGAAGCTTAGCTGGCTGATGGTCATGGCCTGAGTACAGAGCACTCCCTTTGATTTCAATGGTTGCCACTGTACATTGGGAACGTCAGTGTAAGGAGGCTTGCATTGAGTTGAATGGAAGCACTCTGTGCAGAGGCCACAGCCACCCACTGGGCTTTCTTCTCATATTGGGGTGGTTGGGGTGGGGTAACTGATAAGAGGGGAGAGTCCTCTGGCACGATGCAGTCATAGGTCTGTGGAAAAGTGCCAGACAAAGACGATTGACACACTACCATACCAATGTTGCAAACTATTTGGTGAAGAAGTCCCTCATTATCAGAAATTACAGGTGGTAAGAGTACTTTGTATTTCTCAAGTAATGCTTGTTAAGTTGACGGTCACTTGAAAATAAGATATTCTTAATGTCCTTTTAGAAGACAAAGGAGGTCAAATAGGTATTTTCCCTATATCCAGTCCAGGTCGTCCCAAGTGATGACATGTGGGTGTTCGCCCCTAGGGGGCGCTCGACTGCTGAAGATCAAAGATGCAGCTCCTCCCAGCACCCCTATAAAGGCAGGTGTCACTCTATCATTCTCCAGTTGTTCATCTTGCAGCCTTGGCTGCAGAAGATCGTTGACACTCTCTCAGATAATGGCAGCAGAGCGGGGCCACCTAGCCTGTTGACCGCTGCGGGCCTTATTTCCACAGATCCCTCCTGACCCATTTCTGCCTCCCAGCTTCTGGCTGCTACGGGATCGTGACGGTAGGGTGGACGCCGGGGTCTGTTGGCGTTCGGCAGAGCTTTGCTCTGGGCCACAGACCCTATACTAAAGGGTAGCCGGCCACAGGCTTATGGTGAGCCTGAGGGGGAACCACTATATACTGTTTTTGATTGTATCCCTCCCTGCCTACAAGCTTTATTGGTTTGTTGTATTGTGACTTGTGTTTGGTGTTTTATCACTTGTCTCCTCGCTGGCTCAGCATGGCCTTCCTGAGGAGCACTCTGCATGCTTACTCACCTCCCTCGCTCCCTCGTCGTCGCCTGGGCTGCGGGTTCTCCGCACCCCGCGGGACCGCCGCATTGCCGCTGGTATGGTGCTGTCTGTGACGGGGGGGGGGGAGGAGAGGCTTGGCTCTGGATTCGGCTGCTGCGTGACTGGCGTCTACCTACCGTGGTCCGTGAGTGCCCTCGCGGGCGGTTTTTATTACCCTATGTCATTACACATGTCACTTGAGGTTCTCTTCTATTGGTTTCTCCCGGCCCTACTCCCTCTATTTAGTTATTAAACTTGTGAGGACTAGTGTGTAAATTACTCCCACTTCCCTAGCGGGCTATTGGGGCATCCCGGGTTGCTTTTATAGGGTGAATCCCTATCGGCCTATTGTGCCGCTATAATCCCCATACGAAGGCGTCTCAGGATAATGTGCTCGGGGTTCCTTCGGGACAAGCCCGGCTGTGTGTAGCTTGTGGGGTGTCCCCTACTAGTGCCGACAGTGTGCAAGTCTGTATACCTTGTGCCCAGCAGGTGCTTGCGCTGCAGCCTGGTTTACCAGTGGCTGGGCCTGCGCCTCGTATGGCTTCACCTACTCCCCCAAGCTTAAATTTGACTAGTGTTGAGAAGTTGCTTGCTAATACCTTGGCGCGTAAGGCCTCTGCTAAAAAGCGGCACTTAACGCCTGATGTCACTCTTTTCCCTATGGAGGCTGATGAGTTTTTGGAACTGTCTGGCTATACCCCTTTGGAAGAAGGGGAGTTATTCTCTGACTCTGAGTCATCTGATGAGAGGCCCAGGGGTCATGATGATTCTGGCTCTGACCCCTGGGCCTCAGATGATACTGATAGGCTGTTGGCTCAGATTTTTGAGGTACTGTCTATCTCTCCCCCGGTTGCGGCCCCCAGGCAACATGGGGAATTGTTTCATACTGCTAAGCCACATTTAGAGTTTTCTGAGGAAGCCCATTTAAATAATCTCGTGCTCAGGGAATGGGAGCGCCCCAGCAGGCTTCCCGGTGTACCTAAGTGTTGGGATAAGAGGTATCCCTTTCCTGCTGATGTGGTGAAGCGTTGGTCATCCCCTCCTGAGGTGGATGCCCGGTCTTAGGGTTATCTAACACCTCTGTCATGCATTCCCCTGACTCTACTACGCTGCGGGATAGTGAGGACCGGCATATTGATCAGCTGGCGTCCCATGCCTTTGCATGTGTGGGGACGGCGCTGCGCCCGGTCTGTGTCTCTGCCATTACAGCTGTGGCTATTAGAACCCTGCTTAGAAGTATCCTAGATGGTGCCCCTGATGATGTATCTAGTGAGGAGTTTAATGCTCTCTCTCGTTGTGAGGTTTTTGTAACTTATGTCCTCTCTGCCTTGGATGATACCATTAGGATGTGTGGCAGAACCTCTGCCCTGGTGGAGGCTATACGCCGCTCGGTTTGGCTGCGCCAGTGGGCTGCTGACAATGCTGCCAAGAAAGCCCTCACTGGTTTTCCCTTCCAAGGACTACGCCTGTTTGGGGACCGCCTGAGCCTGTTTGCTAAGGGAGGCAGGTTACCCCAGCACAGGCGGCAGTCTCAGCCCTTTCAGGGACAGGGCTCCTTTTCTTCCCCCTACCGTGGTGCCAGACAGGGGAGAGGGGTCTCCCTTCCTGGGGCCCGAGGTGATTTCTGGGGTAGGGCCAGAGGACGTGGACACCCTGGATCCTCCTGGGGCTCCAAGCTTAAGTCTTCTCCCAAGCCCCCTCAGTCATGAAGGGGCGCCCTCACCCATCGGGTGGCGGGACGGCTTCAGCACTTTGCTCACGTCTGGAGGCTTCATGTCTCAGACCGGTGGATTCTGGAGGTAGTGTCCTCCGGTTAAAAGATAAAGTTTGCTGTCTGGCCGCCCCCAAGATTCATCAGATCCCGGATTTCTCAGGACCCTGTGTCAGCTCAGGCTCTAGTTCTGGAGCCTTCTGGAGCTGGGGGGGGGGGTCATCTGTCAGGTCCCCTTACGAGAAAGGGGCAAGGGGTTCTATTCCAACCTTTTCACCGTGCCCAAAAGAGATGGGTCAGTCGGGCCCATCCTGGACTTGAAGCTCCTCAACAAATTTGTCTGGTGCAGGCGCTTTCGCATGGAAACTCTACGCTCTGCCATCGGTTCCCTGCATCCAGGGGACTTCATGATGTCTGTGGACATCAAAGAGACTGAGGACAGCGGCAGCATCAGGAACATTCACCTTGCAGTCCTTGGATTAATACGCTGGATGCGGCACCCCCATCCCTTTCACTATCGGCCGAAGGAATAGAGGTTGGGTGAGAACCGCTCCTGGTATCTATTGCGCAAATTTTATTGTTTAAATGTGAGTGCGATATTGGCACCTTTTATAGCTTTTAATGTTTATTAAAAACCTATTGCGCTAGATCCCTTTCTCCTTCTCTTTTGCTTGCATGGTTGAAAATCTAACTAAGCCCCAATTGAAGGCATTTGCTTATAAACCTTGGTGACCTAGAGGAAGGAGGTTACTGGGATCTATTTCAAGTGAAGTCTGCAAGGAAAGAAATCACAATTTTAAAAAGGAGGAATTTCTATGAAAACATTAAATCTAATAAGATGATTGATTAAATCGCCCTCTGGTAAGAGTATAAACTAGGAGGTGGCGGGCACGTGTTTAGGTGATTTGAAGATTTTTTCTAACCACGGTGACATCATGCTTAAATCCATGGGACATTAAAAGGGACTCTATACCAATGTCTTGATGATAAATTATGATGTTTATCAATTAACTGCTCTGTGTTATACCATTTACTATTTCTATTATCAAAGATGCTTACCTTCATATTCCTGTGTTTCCAGGTCATCAAAGGTTCCTCAGGTTCGCTCTGGAGGATCAGCACTACCAATTTGTGGCATTGCCCTTCACTTCATTGCCCTTCACTTCAGCTCCCAGACTGTTCACCAAGGTGCTGGCAGGAGTGATGTCTCTGCTCAGGTCTCAGGGCATTCGCGTGCTGCCCTATCTGGACGACATTCTCATCACTTCCCAGTCCCTCCAACAGGCAGAGTTGGATACTCAGCTGGTAGTGTCCACTCTGGAGTCATTTGGCTGGGTGATCAACCATCCCAAATCTTCCCTGTCTCCCTCCTTGGTGACACCCTTCCTGGGAATGAATCTGGATACAGTTCAGGCAAGGATTTTTCTTCCTCAGCAGAAGGTGGACAGTCTGCTAGCGCAGGTTCAGTTCCTGCTATCTTGCCCTCTTCCTTCCATCAGGCAGGGAATGCAGCTGGTGGGCCTGATGGTGTCGTGCTTCGAGGCGGTCCCTTATGCCCAGTTCCACATGAGGCCTCTGCAACTCCACCTCTTGTCACTATGGGACAAGGATCCTGCGCCCCTGGACCAGGTCCTTGTGCTTTCCCCCCTAGTCAGGCGGTCCCTCTTGTGGTGGCTGGACTCCAGGAACCTGTTTGTGGGCAGATCCTTTCTGGACCCCTTCTGGGAGACGGTCACCACGGATGCCAGTCTGACAGGTTGGGGGGGTTTCTGGAAGTCCCTGCAGTTCCAAGGGCGGTGGGGCCCTCAGGAGGCCCACACACTTATCAATATTCTGGAACTGTGGGCGATCAGGTTAGTTCTGATTCATTTGACTCATCACCTTCGGGGCCTGCCTGTTCAGGTATGCTCGGACAACCAGACGGCGGTTGCCTACATCAATCATCAGGGAGGGACCCGGAGCAAAAGGGCCCTCCAGGAAGTGTCTCTGATCCTGGCCTGGGCGGAGGACAATGTTCCCTGCATCTCTGCTGTGTACATTCCGGGGGTGGAGAATCTGCAGGCAGACTCTCTGAGCAGGGGGACCTCTCACCTGGGAGAATGGTCCCTCTGCAACAGGGTGTTTCAATCTCTGTGTCACCGTTGGGGCCCACCAGATGTGGATCTGTTTGCGTCCCGTCACAATCACCAGCTCCCTGACTTTGTCTCCCTGTCCCAGGATCCTCTGGCCCTTGCCACGGAAGCTCTAGCAATGTCATGGCAGGACTTTCAGTTTCTGTATTTCTTTCCTCCATTAACCCTGTTGGGCAGGGTTCTGCGCAAGATAGCTCAGGAGGGGGTGCCAGCAATACTGGTGGCCCCCAGGGGGCCAAGAAGAGTGTGGTTCGCAGACGTGGTGCAGCTGGCAGTAGATCAGTACGCTCTGCCCAGGGTGCCAGACCTGCTCACCCAGGGTCACTTACGCCATCCCAATTTACAAACTCTGGCTTTGACGGCCTGGCTGTTGAAACCTCCATCTTGATGGAGAAGGGGCTGTCTGTCTCTGTTGTTGATACCATGATAAAGGCTAGGAAGAAGTCGTCTTCTCTTATTTTCTATAGGGTTTGGCGTGCCTACATTGACTGGCGTGAGTCTAAGAGGCCGATTCATTAATAGCGCCAGGTAGCGACAGATGAGCGACAGTAGCGTTATTTTCACAGCGCACGCTAGTATTCGCTGTGCTTGGCCGTTGTTCGGCTGTTGACAGCGACCCCATCGGTGTGCGGTAATGTTGAATACGGGGTTAGGAGTCGCTGTTTGACAGGTTCCGTGCTGTATGGGAGCGCATGACAGCGAATGGCCATAGCGAACGGCTCCCAGCATATTCATTAACAAATCACGCTCAAAAAATTATCGCGCTGTGAAATGCTCGTTTAAACCCCAGAGCGCTGGCGGCGATGGGTTAAAAGTAGTTTTTTAACCCCCAAACAACCATATTTTTTGAAAAAAAAAAAAACATGTTTTTCAAAACATTTTGTAATATGAATACATTAATATCAGACCTGTAATATCAATTCTGCACAATTTTTTTTTTTTTTTTACCTTAAAAAAAATATCTAACATTGCAGAAGTGGTCACAGAATTTTTAAAATTTAAAATAAAAAAAAAAAAATAATTAATTAAGAATATTTAAAGATTGCTCCATTGAAATGCATTGGAGAGTGCCAGGTAGCGAGAGGTCATACCTGTCGCTGTTCAAGGTCGCTCGCTGGCGCTGTGGGGTGAGGCTGGAATAATGATGAATGATTCGCTATCTGGCGCTCTGTCAGTCGCTAAGCAGGATCGGCTTGATAAATGTGTAATTGCGGAGGGGAGCCGGCGTTCTCGTGGCGGTGAGCGTCATTACTGTTCACTCACCATTCGCTACCTGGCGCTATCCCTTGTTAAATAAGGGCCTAAGTCTCTTCCCTGTGGTGTGTTATTTATTCCCAGGATCCTGGAGTTCCTGAAGCATGGGTTGGAGATGGGGCTCCAGCTCAGTACTCTGAAGGGTCATGTTTCTGCCCTGGCTGTTTTCTTCCAGAGGTCCTATGTTCAGCATTCTCTGTCACACACCCCGCTTCCCCTTTAATTCTGACGATAGGGTTATCCTCCAACAGGAGGCGACGTTGCAGAGAGAAGTCTTGAAAACGAGCCCCTCCCGGCCTACATATACCTGGGACCTCCCACTTAACACCCAGTGTTTTCTCTCTGCAAGATGCGACAAGACAGAAGAAAGAAGTCTCCTGCTTGCAGGTAGCCGGGGTCAAACCCCGGCACCCCCCCATGGTCTATTTCTGCCCAGCTACTTGTTTTTGTATATTTAGTTAAGATATTGGAAGCCTCCCAGCCTAGGCTGCTGGCTGGGCAATGGTAGACGGCATCTCATGGTGCCTAGGAGCTTATCTCCTCTGCTCGTCCCCACGCGTGGGGCTATGCGGTTATCCGGCCGGTGATCCGGATTTGGGATGCCCCGTCCCGGTTCCCCCTTTAGCCTGCCTTCTCCCGCTTGGTCCCTTCTCCCTTAGCGTGGGGGAGGGGTGGCGTTTGTGGGGTGTCTATACTGATTTATTCTGACCAGGATGGTGTGTGTATTTTGTGTGAGTGATGGCAGCTAATGGGTCGGCGCTGCGGTCTAGTCTGAATGTGTCCTCGGGCTGCGGGGGCTCTGTTTCGGTTTGTGTATGGCATGGTGTGTGTGCTTTTTGCGGGTGCCTCGCTCGTACGGCGTCGCCATTTTTGCGGGCCGTGGTACTCGTCTTCTAGGGGACGGGGCCGCGTTTCTTTCTTCTAGGGGGCGCGGCCCGCGCTGCGCTGGCGTGAGCGGGGGCGGGGCAGGAGCACTTTGCGCGCTTTGTCTGGCCCCCCCTTCGTCTTCTCGCTCCGGAGTTTGGCTGCCGACTGTCTGGGTTCTGCTGAGGAGGGCTCTGTCTTGCAAGTATTGCTTTTGGCTGTTATTGCTATGCTATTATGTCTGTTATCAAGCATGGTTCTAGCACATGTTTTTATGCATTTATTCTTGTATATACGTAGAATATATTGTTCCTATTTTGATGTGGCTAATATGGATGTATTACCTCTATGATTGGTTGCACTGATTCATTACTGTGCTGGTGCATTTTGGTAATGCCCATTGGGAGTATAGAGGGCTGCATGTTGATATCTATATATTTAGGTATATATATATACATATATATGTATGTGATTGCCAGTATACCTTGTGTATTTAATGTATAGTTACTGTATGTGTGTGTTCGCTTGCTGCATACCTTTTTTGTATTTTCTGGAGGCTGATTGTGGTCTCTTTCTTACAGGTCCGGGGATTCCCGCGCTGCGGTGGGTCTCCCGGTCTGATATACCTGGCTAGTCTTATTGTTTAAAATCCTCCCACTCCCGGGACTTTAATTATAAAAGGGGCATCCCGGGTTGCTTAATGCGTAAATCCCTGGGTTATTGCGAATACCATAATTTCACCATATGTAGGCTTCCGACATTGCCGGAAATGGCTCTTCGGGGCTATCCAGGCTGTGTGGGGGTTGTGGGGCTCCTCTCCCAGGCGATGTCATAATATGTATTCCATGTGCACAGCGGAACATTGCGCGCCAGTCCGGCACTCCGGCTTCTGGCTCCTCGCAACCTCCGTCATCTCCTACACCCCCCCACCTGTTCCGAACCCCGTGTGACGTCAAAGGTGGCCAGCCTCGAGAAGTTGTGGCTCAGAAGCCGCGGTGGCTCAGAAGGCTACGGCTAAGCGGAAGCACCTTCCTCCGGCGTCTCCTGTTCCGGAGGATGAGGTGTTGGAAGTGTTAGATTGGTCCGATTGTCCCCCGGCTGAGGGGCCGCGTCGTAGAGGAGTTATTTTCTCTCAAGCAGTGTGAGTCATTTATTTCCTTTTGTCATGACCGCTCAGGACGATGCACTTTCGATGTGTAGCAGGACCACGGCCCTGTTGGTTGCTATTCGCCGGTCGGTGTTGCTACGTCAGTGGACGGCGGACTTTAGCTCTAAGAGGTCGCTTACAGCTCTTCCTTTTGTGGGTTTGCGCCTGTTTGGCGACAAATTGGATTCGGTTACCAAGGGTGGTAAGTTGGCTCAACGCAAGAGGCCGCGTCGTTCCTTTCGGGGAGCGGCTTCTTTTAGTCCCTCCTTTCGGGGAGCCAGAGCGGGCAGAGGGGCCTCCTTTCCCGCTACCAGGGGTGCAGGTTGGACCCGGGGGAGGGGCCGTGGCCGTCCCGGTCAGTCCTGGGGCGCCAAGCCCAAGCCTGCTGGCAAGCCCGCTCAGCAATGAGGGGGTGCCCTCACCCGTGCGGGTGGGGGGACGATTGCGACACTTCTCCCAGGTTTGGGACCAGGCGGTTCCGGACAGATGGATCCGGGAGGTTGTGTCGTCCGGTTACAAGCTGGAGTTCGAGTCTCGTCCTCCTTCATGATTGTTCCGGTCTCGGGTGCCCACCGATCCTTTGGCCGCGCAGGGGCTCCTGGCGTCGGTGAAGAATCTTCTGAACATGGTCATCCGGCTGGTGCCGCACTTGGGCCTCGGGTATTACTCCAATCTCTTCACAATGCCCAAGAAGGACAGGTCGGTTCGCCCCATTCTGGATCTGAAGTTCCTCAACAGGTTCATCCGTACACGGAAGTTTCGCATGGAAACTCTGCGATCGGCCATCAATTCTCTTCGGCAGGGGGACTACATGACGTCCATAGACATCAAGGATGCTTACCTTCATGTTCCCATCTGCCAGGCTCATCAACGTTTTCTTCGGTTCGTGATGGAGGATCGGCATTTTCAATTCGTGGCACTTCCGTTTGACCTTACCTCTGCTCCAAGAGCGTTCACCAAGGTGCTGGCAGGGGTGATGGCCATTCTCAGAACTCAAGGCATTCGCATCGTACCTTATTTGGATGACCTTCTCATCATGGCTTCTTCTTTCAGTCAATCGGAGACGGACACCAGGACGGTGGTTTCCACGCTGGAAATCTTCGGTTGGGTGATCAACTATCCCAAGTCCTCCCTCGCCCCGGCGGTTGGATTCTTGTCAACACAGTGTGTTTCTGCCTCAATCCAAGATTTTTCTGATTCAGGAATTGGCTCGGTTTCTTCTTTCCAATCCTCTACCGTCCATCCGTCTGGGGATGAGACTGGTGGGGTTGATGGTTGCCTCTTTCGAGGCAGTTCCTTTTGCTCAATTTCACACAAGGACGCTTCAGCTTCATCTGTTGACGTCTTGGGACCGGCGACCATGGTCGTTGGATCGGCCCTTCCAGTTGTCCTCCCGGGTCCGGCAGTCCCTTCAATGGTGGTTGGTCTCGACCAATCTCTTGAGGGGCAGGTCTTTCCTGACTCCTCTTTGGGAAATTGTCACCTCGGACGCCAGTCTTTCGGGATGGGGGGGATTCTGGAAGGATCTTCAGTTTCAGGGGCAGTGGGGGCCTCGGGAGGCCCACTTGCCCATCAATGTTCTGGAACTGAGAGCCATCCGTCTGGTTCTTTTTCATTTGACTCAGCATGTTCTGGGCCTTCCGGTTCAGGTTCGCTCGGACAATCGGACAGCGGTTGCTTACATCAATCATCAGGGAGGGAGTCGCAGTCTGGGTGCCCTCAGAGAGGTGTCCCTGATCCTGACCTGGGCAGAGGCCCATGTTCCTTGTCTACTGGCAGTTTACATTCCGGGTGTGGAAAACAGGGACGCGGATCTGTTGAGCAGGTGCTCTGCCCGTCTGGGGGAATGGTCTCTCCATCCTCAAGTTTTTCAGTCTCTGTTACTCCGGTGGGGGACTCCGGAGGTGGACCTGTTTGCCTCTCGTCACAATTGCAGGCTTCCGACCTTCGTGGCGCTCTCTCAGGATCCTCTGGCTCTGGAGGTGGACGCCATGTCTCTGAGCTGGGGGGAACTGGGGTTTCTGTACCTCTTTCCTCCGATACCCATGCTAGGCAGGGTGGTACGGAAGCTGGCTCTGGAAGGGGTGTCCGCCATTCTCGTGGCTCCAAGGTGGCCAAGGCGAGTGTGGTTCGCAGACATCGTTCGGCTGGCGGTGGATCAGTTCGTTCTGCCTCTTCGGCCCGATCTGCTCACTCTGGGTCGGCTGTGTTACCCCAATTTACCAACGCTGGGTTTGACAGCTTGGCTGCTGAAACCTTCATCTTGAAGGAGGAGGGTCTTTCTGACTCGGTTGTTAAGACTTTGATCTGTGCCCGGAAGAGGTCTTCTTCTACCATCTACTATAGAACTTGGAGAGCTTATATCGCTGGGTGTGAGGTTAGATCTTTGCCTTGTAGGGTCTTTTCAGTTTCCAGGATTTTGGATTTCTGCAATCAGGGCTGGACTCTGGTCTCCAGCTGAGTACTTTGAAAGGGCAGGTTTCTGCCTTGTCTATCTTTTTTCAGAAGGCTTTTGCGCTTCATCCTTTAGTCAAAACTTTTTTCCAGGGAGTTACGCATGTGCGGCCTCCCAGGAAGCCATTGCTCCCTGTTTGGGACTTGAACTTGGTTCTTTCTGCTCTTCAGGCTCCTCCCTTTGAGCCCTTGCAGGATATTGTTCTTTCTACCTTGACTCAGAAGATTGCCTTCTTAGTGGCTATCACTTCGGTTCGGCGTGTCTCGGAGTTGGCGGCCTTGTCTATTCAGGCGCCCTACTTTGAGAGGCATCAGGACAAGGTGGTTTTTCGTTTCAAACCGGACTTTCTTCCTAAGGTTGTTTCTGCTTTTCATTTGAATCAGGCTATTGTTCTTCCCTCTTTTTGTCCTAAGCCTAAGAATGACAAGGAGAGGGTTTTGAATTGTTTGGATGTGGTACGCTGTGTTAAGTACTATTTGCTTACTACTTCTCCTTTTCGTAAGACTGATGCCTTCTTTTTTTGTGCCCTGTGGGCCTAGGAAGGGTTTGGCTCTGGCTAAGTCTTCCATTAGCAAATGGATTCGTCAGGCGATTGTTGGGGCCTATTCGGCCAAGGGGAAAGTTCCCCCTTTTCGTATCACTGCTCATTCTACTCGTGCTGTTGGAGCGTCTTGGGCTTTTCAGCACCAGGCTTCTGTTGAACATTTTTGTAAGGCTGCTACTTGGTCTTCCGTTCATACTTTTTCTAAGTTTTACAAGGTTGATGTGCGGGCTTCAGCGGATGCTGTGTTTGGCCGCAAGGTTCTGCAGACTGCAGTCGTTTGAGTTATGCTTCATTTTGCTGTCGGATACCCACCCCTTGTGGTCACACACCCCGCTTTACCCGCCCTTTTTTGGTATCCTGGATCCTCTATATGGTGAAGCTTTCCTTTATTTTATTTTGAGGGTTACCGTTGGATTTCCTGGTACCTTGTCTTACTGCTGTTTGAATTCACTGGGTGTTAAGTGGGAGGTCCCAGGTATATGTAGGCCGGGAGGGGCTCGTTTTCAAGACTTCTCTCTACAACGTCGCCTCCTGCTTGAGGATAACCCTATCGTCAGAATTAAAGGGGAAGCGGGGTGTGTGACACACTGACAATATCCATTTTACAGGTGAGTACTCACAAAATGGTATTTTTTCCAGGGGGTTACTCATGTGCGTCCCCCACGTAGGCCTATGTTGCCTGTTTGGGATTTGATCTTGGTCTTGTCTGCCTTGCAGGGTGCTCCCTTGAACCTGTGCAGGAGGCTGCCCTGGCCATTCTTACTCTCAAGGTTGTCTTTTTGGTGGCTATCACCTCTGTTAGGCGTGTGTCTGAATTGGCGGCGCTTTTCATCCAGCCCCCCTACTTTGAGAGACACCAGGACAAGGTGGTGTTTCGCTTTAAGACAGATTTTTTGCCTAAGGTTGTATCTGCCTTTCATTTGAACCAGGACATTGTTCTTCCTTCCTTGTGCCCTAATCCTAGTAATGCTAAGGAGAGGGTCTTGCATTATTTGGATGTGGTTAGGTGTCTGAAGTACTATCTGGTGGCTACTGCTCCATTAAAAAAACTGATGCTCTTTTTGTGGTCCCTTCTGGTCCTAGGAAGGGTCTGGCTCCTGCTAAATCTACTATCAGCAAATGGATCCGTCAGGCTGTGATTCGGGCCTACTCTGCTAAGGGGAAGAATCCTCCCTTCTGTCTTACTGCTCATTCTACTCGTGCTATTGGTGCCTCTTGGGCTTTTCAGCACCAGGCTTCTGTTGAACAAGTTTGCAAGGCCGCTACTTGGTCTTCTGTTCATACTTTTTCAAAGTTTTACAAGGCTGATGTTAGGGCCTCAGCTGATGCTGCTTTTGGCCGCAAGGTTCTGCAGGCGGCATTGGTCTGACCTGTCTGTTGTTACCTTTGGGGATCCCACCCTACTTTTTGGACACTGCTTTTGGATGTCCCAAGTGTAATGAATCTTATCTGGAGCAGGACGTACTGTATACTAAGAATAATACAATTCTGTGATTACTCACCTGTAGAATTGATATTATGAGTATACAGTACATCCTGCTCTACCCCACCCTTGGTTTTGCATTATCCTGGATCCCCTGTATGGTGATTGTTATCATTGTTATAGTTACTAGTTGGTTCTGTTTTAATTCTCCCGGCTTCTCGTTAACTGCTTTTCAATGCTGGGGATTTGTGGGAGGTCCCGGGTATTTGAGGGGCCGGGAGGAGCCAATTTCGCTGTCTCTGCAGTCCAGCGCCATCTGGCGGAGTAATACCCAAGGGTAATGAATCTTATCTGGAGCAGGACGTACTGTATACTCATAATATCAATTCTACAGGTGAGTAATCACAGAATTGTATTTTTCTAACATGATTTTCAAGGAATGGGAGAGGCCTAACAAGTTACCGTCGGTTCCTAAAGGCCTGGACAGGCGGTACCCCTTCCCTGATGAGCTGGTTCGATTGTCTCTCTAGCCATCAGAAAGAAGGTGAGACACCTTGTGGATAGAGCTAAGGCTCGCAAGCGGGTGGAGGAGTATAAAGAACTCAAGGCCTACTTGGAATTCATTGGCTTTGTTTCTACTGCCATAGACGATGGGGTCCAGCTCGGTGCCAGGATTTCGGCCCTGCTTGTTGCTCTCCACCGTTCGCTCTGGCTGCGGCAATGGTCGGCTGATGCGGCTGCCAAGAATTCGCTTACGAGTATCCCCTTTGTGGGACACAGGCTGTTTGGGGAGCTCCTGGACTTTTTGGTCAAGGATGGTAGACTCCCTCAGAGAAGGAAGCCTGCTCGGTTCTTTCGGAATCCCTCTGCCTATCATTCCTTTCGAGGAGGCTCTTCATTTCCAGGTGGCCGCAAAGATACCTGGGGTAGAGGTAGGTCCCGAGGCCGAGTCAATCCCTCCTGGGGAGCCAAATCCAAGCCCCCTGCCAAGTCCCCTCAGGCATGAGGGGGCGCCCTCACCCATCCGGGTGGGGGGATGGCTTCTGCTGTTTGCTCAGATCTTGAGGACGGCATGTCTCGGATCGGTGGATTCAGGAGGTAGTGTCCTCCGGTTACAAGATAGAGCTGGCAGCCAGGCCGCCCACAAAATTACTCCGGTCACGGATATCCTGAAACCCACTGAAGGCACAGGGCTTGAGAATGGCCGTGCAACACCTCCTGCGGTTAGGTGTGATTTGCCCTGTACCGGCAGGAACAGGGTCAAGGTTTTTACTCCAACCTGTTCACGGTTCCCAAGAAGGACGGAACGTTAAGACCAATCCTGGACCTGAAGGGTCTCAACAGGTTTGTGAGAGTCAGACATTTCCGCATGGAAACCTTACGGTCGGCGGTTAGATCGCTTCGGCCCGACGACTTCATGACCACGGTGGACATCAGGGAGGCTTATCTGCACATCCCGATTTTCCAGGGGCATCAGAAGTTCCAGAGATTTGCTCTGGAGGATCAGCATTACCAGTTTGTGGCACTTCCATTCGGGATATACTCAGCCCCCCGTGTTTTCACCAAGGTGCTGGCGGGCATCATGGCTATCCTGAGAAACCAGGGCATTCGTGTGCTGCCCTATCTGGACGACTTGCTGATTGCAGCCCAGTCCCTTCAGCAGACCGAGAGCGATACTCGGACAGTGTTGTCAACCCTGGAGGCCTTCGGCTGGGTAATCAATTACCCAAAGTCATTTATCACTCCCTCAACAGTGAGATCCTTCCTGGGAATGATATACACCACTCAGGTCAAGGTTTTTCTACCACAGCAGAAGGTTTTGGGTCTCCAGACGCAAGTGCAGGCCTTGCTGGCTTGTCAGCGGCTGTCAATACGTCTGGGGATGAGATTGGTGGGCCTAATGGTGTCATGCTTCGAGGCAGTGCCCTTCGCCCAATTTCACATGAGATCTCTACAATTGAACCTGCTGACTGACTGGAATTGGATGCAGGGATCTCTGGAACAAGAATTTTCGCTGTCCCCCCTGGCCAGGCAGTCCCTCTTGTGGTGGTTGGACTCCCAGAACCTGCTGGTGGGCAAGTCCTTTCTGACTCCCCATTGGGAGATAGTTACCATGGATTCCAGTCTTACAGGCTGGGGAGGCGTTTGTCAGACTCAGAAGATCCAGGATCAGTGGGGTCCACAGGAGAACCGCTTACCCATAAATCTTTTGGAGCTGAGAGCGATCCGGTTGGTGCTTCTTCGCTTGACTTCCAACTTAAGGGGTCGTGCAATCCAGGTTCGCTCGGACAATAAGACGGCTGTCACCTACATCAATCACCAGGGCGGGACTCGGAGCAAGAGAGCCCTCAAGGAGGTGACCCAGATTTTGACTTGGGCAGAGGAGAATGTTCCCTGCATCTTTGCGGTCTACATTCAGACTCCCTGAGCAGGAACGCCTCGTGCCTTAGGGAATGGTCTCTCAGCAGCATGACCTTTCACGCTCTGTGTCTCAGCTAGGGTCAGCCGGACGTGGACCTGTTTGCGTCCAGACACAATCACAAGCTTCCAAGGTTTGTCTCCCCCTCAAGAGATCCTCTGGCCATTGCCACAGATGCTCTGGCAATTCCTTGGACGGAGTTCAAGTTTCTTTACGCATTCCGTCCATTCCCACTCCTGGGCAGAGTACTGTGCAAGATAGCCCAGGAAGGGGTACCAACTATCCTGGTAGCACCTCACTGGCCGAGAAGGAGTTGGTTTGCGGACATCCCAATTTACGGACCCTGGCTTTGACGGCCTGGCTATTGAAACCTCAATCCTGACGAAAAGGGGCTGTCGGCCACGGTTGTCCATACCATGATACAGGCTCGGAAGAAGTCGTCTTCCATGATATACTACAGAGTTTGGCACGCTTATATTGCTTGGTGCGAGACCAAGAGTCTCCCTTGCCGCATATTTTCTATTTCTAGGATTCTGGAGTTTTTGCAACACGGCTTAGACTTGGGTCTCCAGCTGAGCACCCTCAAGGGTCAAGTCTCGGCTTTAGCCATCTTCTTCCAGAGATCCATTGCCAACCATAGGTTGATCAAGACTTTCTTCCAGGGAGTCACCCATGTCCAGCCACCGCGTAAGTCAGTATTACCGGTGTGGGACTTGAATTTAGTACTTTCTGCCCTTCAGGGTCCTCCCTTCGAGCCATTGTGCGATGCTGCATTGTCTATTTTGACTCTCAAAGTGGTCTTTTTGGTATCGAGCAGCTCAGTACGTCATGTATCAGAGCTGGCCGCGCTTTGTATGAATCCTCCCTATTTTGAGCGGCATAGGGATAAGTTGGTCCCTTTCACCTTAATGAGGAAGTCGTCTTACCTTCCTTGTGTCCAGCATCGGCTAATTCCAAAGAACGGACCATCCATGCCTTGGATGTGGTCAGGGCCGTAAAGTATTACCTGGCTGCGACTGGAATCCTTCAGGAGGACGGATTTGTTCTTTATCCTAACAGAAGGCTTTAGGAAAGGTTTGCCACCAGCCAAGTCCACTCTGAGTAAGTGGATCAGACAGGCGGTGGTGCTAGCATATTCTGCCAAGGGGAAGGAACCCCCTTTTCGTATTACAGCTCATTCTACCAGAGCTATTGGTGCCTCTTGGGCTTTTCAGCACCATGCATCGGTTGAACAAATTTGTAAGGCCGCCACTTGGTCTTCAGTTCATACTGGCCGAAAGGTGCTTCAGGTGGTAGTGAAATGAACTACATGCTGCTTCCACCCTGGGGATCCCGCCAAAATGGACACTGCTTTTGGATGTCCCACATATCATCACTTGGGATGACCTGGACTGGATATAGGGAAAAATACAATTCTGTGAAACTCACCTGTAGAATAGTTTTTGGATATATCCAGTCCAGGTCGTCCCACCCCGCCCTTGTGTTCATTGTTTCCTGTTGCCTGTTATGGTGATCACCATTTTTTTTCATTCATTAGACTTTGTTTCATAAACCTTGTTAGAGAGAGCACGAGCTGAAGCTATGTGAAGTAACATGGTTTCTTGGGCCTCCCAGCCTGTCCTCTTTTTTTTTTTTTTTTTTTTTTTTTGTCTACTGCTTTTTAACCACTGGAAAATGATAGAGGGACACCTGCCTTTATAGGGGGCCAAGAGGAGCTGCATCTTTGATATTGAAGTTGAGCGCCCCCTAGGGGCGAACACCCACATGTCATAACTTGGGACGACCTGGACTGGATATATCCAAAAACAATTCTACAGGCGAGTTTCACAGAATTGTATTCTTGTTTCTGCAAGTAGGAGGGCCCTTGCCCATTCTTGTGGCAACACTCTTGTTGATTTTTGTGATTGTATGGCTGGCCCTTGTGTCTGATACCTGTGTCAGGGAGGTAGTGATGTTTAGTGTATATGATGCAACCAGCAGCTGGAAGTATGAGCGCGGGACCTCTGGTGTGGTTTCTATACCTACTTTTTTGTAGAGCCAAAAAAAGGCATCAAATCCATGATTTTATGTGCCATAATTATTTCCTACAAATGTGTTCGCTCTCCATGAAATCTCTGAATGCTGGGTTGGATTTCCCAGAAAAGTAGGAGTTTGATATCACAGAGACTTACATCCATGTCCCAATTTGTCACTCAGGAGAAGTTTAAGGGTTGCAGTTTGTGGCCCTACAGTTCATTCCAGTAACGGCTCCAAAGGGGCTGGGCCTACATATCCTTCTCTCGGACCAAAGTGAGATGGGAGTGGTGAGGAGGCAGCCAAGCTTGATCAAATATGATAGAGCAGAAATTACCTAATTTCTTTTTATTTATTAGAAGGATGTGACATGTTTCCAACAGGATATAGGTGACTAGTTGAGATGTTTTAAAGTCGAAGATATAACTATCCAGTAAGGATGCCAGAGAAATATACAGCAAGTGGCAAGTGAACCTCCCTGGTTATTTATACTTCTGTCTCTTTATCACAGTTACCTGTGCGTTATTCCTTCCTCCCATTCCTATTTCCACTCCCGCTACTCTTGCTTGCTAACCACTTGGGCCACTGGAACATACTGGTGGGGACTTCTTTGTGGCTTGGTGTGCAACATAGGGCTACTTTTGCTCTAACCTATATAGGCATTTTGAACAACATGAAGTTGGGGATGGTGGTTTACTGAGCTGATCAAAGCTGTATGCTTGAAGTATCCTATCACAGCACATAATTGTCTTTGGCAGCAAAAGTAGTTACCCCACCCAATCAACAGGCTTTAGCTCTATTGGGGTCTTCTTTCTGATCCCGGATTCTTAGCCTCTTTGTGTGTGGGACACTGGCAGACCCTCCTAGATGCAACAAGGAAGCCTTTTCCTTATTTATTTTTTAATGTATGGGGTGGGGTACTTGAGGTGGACTGAACCGTTGCATGGCCAGCTTGTCTGGGGATTCTTATGTATCCACAAGAGAAACCTTTTCTCTTTGCTTCCTAGTGGGAACCGCTGCTGGAACTGGCTTGACTGCAGTAGTCGCAAACGCACAGTTAGACATATCTCAAGGTCTTTTCTTGAGAGTATATGCCAAAGCAAATATGTGGAAGTTCTTTACCACTTCTGTTGATGCAGGAAAACTTGGGTAGGCTAGGGTTTTAGCCCCAAGTGTATTCTCTGGGTGTGTCATGTGGTTAACATGAAGGACAAATAGGTTTTGAAAGCTGGAAATGTGTTTTACGTATGGAGTAAAATCTTTTTGGAGGGGGCCTTGAAAAGGCTTATCAAGAGAAGGCTGATCAAAGGTACGTGCACTGTCTTTGGTGCATATGAAAAATAAATTGGTTGGTCCATTTAGTTCTTCCTTAAAGATGTCTGGAAGGGACACAAAAGCCTGCATTGTCAGGGACTTTAAGCTTAGGGTTCGACCTACACATGCTTCTCTGGAACTGAAATGGAACAGGAGTGGTGAGGGGCCAGCCCGGCCTGTGCAACCCTTTGCTATAGCCCTTGCCAATGTTTGTTGCAGATATTGTTTGTCAAGGGAGCACAGATTCCCCAAGGGAAATTTGGTAATAATTATGTTTATAAAGTCTGAACCATTCCTAAAGAATTTGTTGCTGTACATAGGTCTTGAGTGTTTTTCTCATCAGAAGCCATTTGCACACATCCTGTGCTATCTGTTAGAGGGGTTGAGATGTCATTTTGCTTGAGCCTTGCCACTCTTTCTCTATAAATGATGGTGGACATGCCAGCATAACCCTGGAATGACCAGTATTCGCTTCAGGGAAGTTAGACACTGGGCCCAAATAAGTGTGTTTCAGATCCTTTGAGGCCAAAAGGCACTGGGTGTACCCAAGCATTAGACCAGGTCTGTCAGAATGGTATAGCTTCCTTAGGTGCACACAAGCTGCATCCCCTCTCTGCCTCTGGGCCTAGGTAGTCAACCAGCCTTCATGACATCTTGCAGTACGTGGTGATATTTGAGGGCAGGCATCTGGGCTCCCAATAAGGAAATCTAGAGGCAGTGGTTTGCACTGGCAATCTGAATTACCCGCTCACGTTTAGTACTTTGGCAAACTTTAAAAATGTGTGTTGTCTGCTCTTATTCCTGTGAAAACAGATTGTTTTGAATGCTGGTGTCCTTGATGGCCTTTGTGCACATTTGCATTACTGTAATGTACATCATTTTTCTTTATGGCCATACTCCATTCCATTTAATTTGCCACAGTATTTCTACTTTGACAGTTCTATTAGATAGTTTCAAAAACCATTTCATCTCAAATATTTTATTGGTTGTTGTGTTTTATCAAAAGGAATACAAGCGCAAACAGCTAGAGGAACAAAGGCAGGCTGAAAGATTGCAAAGGCAACTGCAGCAGGAACGAGACTATTTGGTCTCTCTTCAGCAGCAACAGCAACAACAAAGACAGCAAGAGCAGCGGCCACCTGACAAGAAACCACTGTATCACTATAAGGAGGGCCTGAACCCCACAGAGAAGCCAGCATGGGCCAAAGAGGTAGGATTGCTGTGTGACTGTTAATGCGCTTATGTTTGTTCAGCTCAACTTGGTAAGTGCTTCGGGATGTTCTTTTCAGTGCACAGTTTGACAAAATTCAAAGTAGCAAATGCTTCAGATCAACGTGTTGATTATGTCTTTGTATGTTTTCTCAAAAAAGGAAAATGTGTTGTATTCAACATTTTAGTCATGTGTTGATTCCAAAGTTTAATCGTGTTGATTCCAAAGTATTTTATACATAGGATTGATTTGTGATAGAAAATGCAATGTCTTGACTTTGGTCAGTTTTTAATCTTAGGTTTTTTGCTCACTCTATTTACTGTATCAACCAGTCTATTGCAATACTGCAGAAGATTCTTAAACTTAAACTCACTTAAATGCAATGATCCTGTCCCAGTCACTGAAGCAACACAACCCTGCTGCTTGAGTGACGTGTACAAAAGAGAAAAATTCAGAAAACCGCATCCTGTGATAATACATATGTTCCTGAATGTATTATGCTCCTAGAAACCAAATGCATTAATCTTTAAAACAAAAAAAAACCTTCTGCATGTCATTAAGGGCAATTGGAATTCTTCTAATGATGCTTCTAACATTTATAAGATTTAGAAATCCCTGTATGTTTTGGCTGCTGCACACACTGGCAATTAGTACAATTTCTACTTTGATGCTTTTACTAGCACATTCTCTATACATGGCAACTGCGTTTCTATGTAGTGCCTATTTAAAGTGATTGGCCACCCAAATAATAAAACAAAAGTGTACTTTTGTTCCCCGCAGCTGATCATTCGTCCTCGCATCTTAGCTGTTTGCATTAAATGAAGAAGGTGTGGCAGCAGCCCTGTACCTAATGAAGGGGGTGCATGTCCGACGCGGAAGTTCTGGTGTCTGGGTGCGGAATGCTATCCAGCAATCAGGTGACTTGCGGATCGATGGAGTAGGACCGATCAGCTATGGGGGAAAAGAGTACCCCTTTGTCTCTTTATTTGGGTGATTAATCCCTTTAAAAATTAAGCCTAATTGCAGACACCTGCACGTGTTGTTTTATTCCGATACCATTACCTAATTTAAAGTGGACCAAAACACATGATTTTCACTAATGGGTTTTGGTCCGCCCCCCTGGGACATTCTGATTTGGGATACTACACCAGACTCTCTTACCATTCCATGACCCAACAACGCAGATATAGGTCTCCTCCAATCAGCTTTATTAATATCTGCAGCCAGAGAAGCTGAATGGAATCCTAGCCACACACATGATCAGCGCACAATATCACTCGCATCCTTCAGCTTGGCGTAGCTGTGCATAGCTCGTAAAGGATGCTAGTGATGTCACCAACAGCTGCGCATGCACCCTGGGCTCGTTGGTGAGGTAGGCATATCTGGTGATGGGGGGGGGGGGTCACATCCTTGCTAGGATTATTTATTCTATTGCAAAACAAAGACTGAAAGCAAGAATTTGTTTCTTACAAGGGCGAGACATGCCATGTCATTGCGGCACTCTGAAATCCTGTATGATTGATGGCAAAGACATGGTACTTTGGACTTCCCTCCATATGAAAACCCATTCCTCCAATGCTTTTGTGATAAATCATAGGCATCTTTGATTGGTTTGCTTTTAACCTCTTGTTGTTGGTCACTTGAAAATTGGTGGTTTAATCATGCAATGGTATCAGATTAGGTCTGCAGCTAGTTTGACACTTAGTACTGTTCTGCTACTTGTACTAAATATGTACCTGTTGCTTGTGATTGTGTATTGTGACTATATAATAACCAAAAATGCTGTGGAAGTTTTTATTTAATGGAGACAAACTTTTGCGGAATTAAACCCACAATCACAGCATGTTATCAATATCTAGCCGAGTCATTAGCAAAAATAACAAATTGCACTGTTCACTGTTAACATCTTAAACTAATGTGATGTGCATGTTCCATATAATATTCTAATTTGTCATTGTGAGTTATTTTATGTTGTGTTGTAATAGTTTAATTTTGTGTGATCCCACTCCCAGGTTCAACAACGATCTCTTAGTAATTCGCCTGTTCTACCAGCTAAGCAGCAGCACACTTCTGTTATCGAGCAGCAGGTGCCCTTGGTAACCAAAGATGCATCTACTAGTTGGCAGCCCTCTTCTAGGCCAAATTCTCAGAATCTACAAGCATCAGGTCGTGTGAAAATGGACAACTTAGCTCCACACTTGATTTTGCCTACAGTTGAGATTTCCAAATCAGGGCCCTGGTCACAAGGAACACAGAGTGAAGTGCAATCTCTAGATGATGAAGTGAGATTCTTACTCCAAGTGACCTCACAAGAAAATGAACCAGGGAGAAAATCAGTAACGTCCCTTAAAGGGTCACGGTCACAAGGATGTAGTCCAGCCAGAGATACAGGATTGACCAAGGTCATAAGAGGTTTCAACTCTTTACCAAAATGTACATGCATGAACCATTTAATATGACACTATGAAGGATGACATAGCTATAGTCAAAAGCTATCTCTGTGTATTAGTGGTTCTTCACCCCAAGAGAGGTCATGCATGATTAGTGGATGTCTTGGGAGTCTTCTGCTTCTATAAGACAAGTTAACATTCTATACCTGCTGTTACCAGCATGTATTAACCTTAACTGACTTTGGTGGCTTGGGTGGAGCGGAATTCCTAGGTCATTCTAAAGCGTGAATACATAACTCCCTTGGTAGGGGAACTTTTGTAATTGTCTGTCCTCTACCTATTTCTAACAAATCTTTTATCGGCTTGTCCTCCCTTTGTATTTGCAAGTTCTGTCTTCTGCATCACCTGCTTCAGGCTTCTCATACCTAGCTTATTGTTATTTTTTCCCATATGTATAGTTTGGCAGTATTTGGTCTAAATTTTGAAGCTTATGCAGATGTAAACGTTGCTTGCTGTTTTAGGCTGCTTCACTCCATAACATCCAAACATATGCACTAAATAACCAAAACAGATGTTTGAATAAAAAATGATTAATTAATGAATATTTAAAACAATGCTGCCTTATCCTTTTATTAAACATTTTAGGTAATCCACAATATAATTACCAGAACTGTAATGTACAGAGTGTTAAATTATACCAATTTACGGCAGGCAAAAGATACAGTCCTTTGTTTTCTACCACCTTTACAGACTTCTACCCAGTGAGCGATGGTTATGGTTTACCCTTGGGCATCTGTCTTCTTATCTGTCTTTTTCCTTTTTATCTATCCTCTGCCACCCTCTTTCCTCTGGCTGAGGTCACACTCTGTTCTCCATGCTCAGACCTGGCAGTTTCATACGTAGACCCCATGCTGTACTTGCTCTAGGTGGGCCTACACCCCCTTTAGGGTTTAACCCCATTTTTGAGGGTTCCAGAGAGACATTCACATGCTCATGCATCCCAGACACAATACTTTCTCTGGTAAGCCTCCTAAGGAACAGTGCTACCCATGCTAGGAGCCAAGATGAAGGGCTCAGATACCTCCTAGCTTTTGAACCTCTAAGGAAGATTATGTAATTGCATGTCACAGCAACTTAGCAGATTCTCTGTTCCAACCTCTTATGACGTTTCTGACGTCCAGGCACCTTCCAACCTCGTCTCTTAGCCCTGTAGGAGAGCTTGTGTTTTGTTCACGCATCCTTCCACTTGAGTGGAATTAACAAAAATGTTGGCCCCTTTCAGAAGATCTCTTCAGGATAGGTATATCATTTTTCTGTTATGGACTTGGTGAGTCCAGTTGAGCGGTCATTGGCCAAGTCCCCAGTGGATTCCAATCTTCAGGAATCAAACTTCAGGAAAGTCTAAAGAAAGACTTCTGGCTCTAACAAAAATGATAAAGAAAAACTGATCAGTTGTTCCCGGCAGTCAGAGCCGGAGCCAGGCACTTTCCTCAGGCATCAGATCTATACTGCTTTTTTTTGTTAGTTAGAAGATTCTGGCTGGGTTTGACCCCTGCACTAGTACAGTCATGCACAGCATGCAGGTACACCTTCATCTGATACTGGTGATCCTGGCTAGGTCCACTAGAGGCAACCTATTAGTCCAATACCAAGGGAATATCTGTATACTGACCCTATTATTTGACAGATTTTTTTAAACTGTAGATTGGCTAACATGATGGCTTTAGCAGTGGTGTTGCCTTTTTTTCTATAGAAAAGTAGGATCTTGTCTTTTAGCGGCATCCAATTTAACCCAAACATGTTGAGTTAAAAAAAACATACTGTAAACTGTTTTTCTGTCTTTTAACTCAGCTGGATGCAGCCAGACTAGAGTGAAAAATTTGCTATATATGCTGCTTACTTTTTAAATGATGCCAAGTGAGTAAAAATATGCTAAATAAGGTAGAGGAGCAACAATCATGCCCCCTGACCTTCTGGGCTCTGGTGCGGTTGCACCCCCTCAAGTTATGCCCCTAAGTATTAGCCAACCTATTTCTCTTCTTTGAATCATGGATCAAATCAGCTTTCCTGTTTGGGTCAGAGGTTCTTCAGAATATCACGTGGTCCTCCAGTGGAGACACCAATGAATGTTCCCTTCTGTTTTCACCCTCAGAATGTAATTGGTTGACCTTTGATATTGTTTTTTTTAAGCAGTGAATGGACTATCTTTCTTAGAGCATGGCTGTAGGGGCTGCTTGGAATGTAGAGACACCCTTTTAGGGAAGGATAGTAAGTTTGTCATCTGACTGCGAGTATATTCTTAGTATACAGTAACGTCCTGCTCCAGAATAGATTACTTACACTTGGGTATTACTCCGCCAGATGGCGCTGGACTGCAGAGACATCGAAATAGGCTCCTCCCGGCCCCTCAAATACCAGGGACCTCCCACAAAATACCCAGATCTTCTCTGCAGTCTGGACTGCGAAGGACAAGATGACGGCTCTCTCTTCTCGCAGGTGAGCAGGGCTATTAGCCTGCGGCCCTGTAGGACTATTCCCACCCGTTCCATTATTAATGTGCCTCCCAGCCTTGGCTGCGCTGGTCGGGTGATGGTAGGCTGCTCCACCGCAATCCCACACCAAAGGGTAGGCGGTATAGGCTTATGGTGAGCCTCTATGGGATGCCCCTCCCGCCCTATTGCCCCTGTCTATCGGTGGGTCCTGTTAAGTGGCCGCTGTCCTCCCTCGCTCTCTCTTGTAGCTCTCGGGGGGGGAGGGGTGGGTGTATGTGAATTTGCCTTGGTGCTTCTCTGTATTATGTACTTATGGTTGGTGTCAGTCGCTCGCTGACTTGGTTGCACTGTTTTTTTTTTTTTTAATTTGCCGCCGCCGCTCGCACTTCCACAGTGTTCCGCGCTTGACGGCGGCATCACCTCAAGCACTGGTGCGCCGTCATTGGCTGCTTGTCACGTGTACGGCTTCACGCTCTTCGGGGGGGCAGGGCCCGCGGTTGGCGCGCTCCGCGTCACTGTCCCCGCGGCCCGCCCCTCGAGGTATACCCGGCGCAATTTTCTCTTGAATCCGGCTGCTATGTGACTGGCATCTACCTACCGCGGTCCGTGAGTGCCCTCGCGGGCGGCGTTATTTACCATTTGTCATTCACATGTCACTTACGGTTCCCCTTTGCTTATGTCTTTCAGACGGGCCGAACCCTATTGACTTCTCTCGGCCCTACTCCCTCTATTTATTTAACTTGTGAGGCCTAGTGTGTATTTTACTTCCACTTCCCTAGCGGGCTATTGGGGCATCCCGGGTTGCTTTTATAGCGTGAATCCCTATTGGCTTATTGTGCCGCTATAATCACTATATGGAGGCGTCTCAGGATAATGTGCTCGAGGTTCCTTCGGGACAAGCCCGGCTGTGTTTAGCTTGTGGGGTGTCCCCTACTAATGCTGACAATGTGCGGGTCTGTGTACCTTGTGTCCAGCAGTTGCTTGCGCTTCAGCCTGCTTTACCAGTGGCTGGGCCTGCACCTCGTATGGCTTCTCCTACTCCCCCAAGTTTAAATTTGACTCCCATTGAGTTGCATACAAGTGGGGATTCTCAGCCTGATGTGTCTTCCAGACTGGCTAGTGTTGAGAAGTTGCTTGCTAATACCTTGGCGCGTAAGGCATCTGCAAAAAAGCGGCACTTAAAGTGGACCAACACCCAGGATTTTGACTATCCTGGGTTTTAGTCCACTTCGGTGGGGCACGCCTATCGGGGGTGCCCCGCTGTGTGAAACCCCCCAGAAAGCCCCAAAAACAAATCCCCGCTGACGGACAAGCGGGAGGCAGCGACGGACAAGAGAGCGCGTCACTGTTACAGGGTGTGCGCCCACGCCGGCCATTCACAAACGGCCGGCGCAGGTGCGCGTCTTGCTAGAGGGACGCGCGGGAGGCGGCAGCGGCAGGCGCCACTGGATCGAGGAGCAGGTAGGGATTTAGGGATTTCTGGGGGGTTTCACACAGCGGGGCACCCCTGATCCGGGTGCCTCGCAGTCAGGGGACTGATCGGTCCGGGAATCTTATAGATTCCCGGGCCGATCAGTGGAGGGTGTTGGTCCACTTTAACGCCTGATGTCACTCTTTTCCCTATGGAGGCTGATGAGTTTTTGGAACTGTCTGGCTATACCCCTTTGGAAGAAGGGGAGTTATTCTCTGACTCTGAGTCATCTGATGAGAGGCCCAGGGGTCATGATGATTCTGGCTCTGACCCCTGGGCCCCAGATGATACTGATAGGCTGTTGGCTCAGATTTTTGAAGTACTGTCTATTTCTCCCCCGGTTGCGGCTCCCAGGCAACAGGGGAAATTGTTTCATACTGCTAAGCGTTTGGAATTTCCTGAGCAAGCTCATTTTAATAATCTTGTGCTCAAGGAATAGGAGCGCCCCAGCAGTCTGCCCGGTGTACCTAAGAGTTGGGATAAGAGATATCCCTTTCCTGCTGATGTGGTGAAGTGTTGGTCATCCCCTCCTGAAATGGATGCCCCGGTCCTAGGGTTATCTAACACCTCTGTCATGCACTCCCCTGACTCTACTACGCTGCGGGATGCTGAGGACCGGCGCATTGATCAGCTGGCGTCCCATGCCTTTGCATGTGTGGGGACGGCGCTACGCCCGGTCTGTGCCTCTGCCATTATGGCTATTGCTATCAGGACCCTGCTCAGAAGTATCCTTGATGGTGCCCCTGATGATGTGTCTAGTGAGGAGTTTAATGCACTCTCTCAAGATGTTTTTGTGACTTATGTCCTCTCTGCCTTGGATGATACCATTAGAATGTGTGGCAGAACCTCTGCCCTTGTGGTGGCTATACGCCGCTCGGTTTGGCTGCGCCAGTGGGCTGCTGACAACGCTGCCAAGAAAGCCCTCACTGGTTTTCCCTTCAAAGGACTACGCCTGTTTGGGACCGCCTGGACCTGTTTGCTAAGGGAGGCAGGTTACCCCAGCGCAGGCGGCAGTTTCGGCCCTTTCGGGGTCAGGGCTCTTTTTCCTCCCCCTACCGTGGTGCTAGACAAGGGAGGGGGGTTTCCCTTACTGGGGCCCGAGGAGACTTCTGGGGTAGGGGCAGAGGACGTGGACGCCCTGGCTCCTGGGGCTCCAAGCTTAAGTCTTCTCCCAAGCCCCCTCAGGCATGAAGGGGCGTCCTCACCCATCCGGGTGGGGGGACGGCTTCAGCACTTTGCTCACGTCTGGAGGCTTCATGTCTCAGACCGGTGGATTCAGGAGGTGGTGTCCTCCGGTTAAAAGATAAAGTTTGCTGTCTGGCCTCCCCCAAGATTCATCAGATCCCGGATTTCTCAGGACCCTGTGTCAGCTCAGGCTCTAGTGCAGGCACTGCAAAGCCTCCTGGAGCTGGGGGTCATCTGCCAGGTCCCTTTACGAGAAAGGGGCAAGGGCTTCTATTCCAACCTCTTCACCGTGCCCAAAAGAGATGGGTCAGTCAGGCCCATCCTGAACTTGAAGATCCTCAACAAATTTGTCAGGTGCAGGCGCTTTCGCATGGAAACTGCGCTCTGCCATCAGTTCCCTGCGTCCAGGGGACTTCATGACGTCTGTGGACATCAAAGATGCTTACCTTCATATTCCTGTGTTTCCAGGTCATCAAAGGTTCCTCAGGTTCGCTCTGGAGGATCAGCATTACCAATTTGTGGCATTGCCCTTTGGTCTCACTTCAGCTCCCATAGTGTTCACTAAGGTGCTGGCAGGAGTAATGTCTCTGCTCAGGTCTCAGGGCATCCTCGTGCTGCCCTACCTGGACGACATTGTCATCACTTACCAGTCCCTGCATCAGGCAGAGTGGCATACTCAGCTGGTAGTGTCCACTCTGGAGTCATTTGGCTGGGTGATCAACCATCCCAAGTCTTCTCTGTCTCCCTCCTTGGTGACTCCCTTCCTGGGAATGACTCTGGATACAGTTCAGGCAAGGATTTTTCTTCCTCAGCAGAAGGTGGACAGTCTGATTGCGCAGGTTCAGTTCCTGCTATCTTGTCGTCATCCCTCTATCAGGCAGGGAGTGCAGTTGGTGGGCCTGATGGTGGCGTGCTTCGAGGCGGTCCCTTATGCTCAGTTCCACTTGAGGCCTCTGCAACTCCACCTCTTGTCAGTATGGGACAAGGATCCTGCGTCCCTGGACCAGGTCTTTGTGCTTTCCCCCCTGGTCAGGCGGTCCCTCTCGTGGTGGCTAGACTCCAGGAACCTGTTGGGGGGCACATCCTTTCTGGCTCCCTCCTGGGAGATGGTCACCACGGATGCCAGTCTTACAGGTTCCAAGGGAGGTGGGGCCCTCAGGAGGCCCACACACCTATCAACATTCTGGAACTGTGGGCGATCAGGCTGTTTCTGACTCAGTTGACTCATCACCTTCGGGGGCCTGCCTGTTCAGGTACGCTCGGACAGCCAGACGGCAGTTGCCTACATCAATCATCAGGGAGGGACCCGGAGCAAGAGGGACCTCCAGGAAGTGTCTCTGATCCTGGCCTGGGCGCAGGCCAATGTTCCCTGCATATCACATGTGTACATCCCGGGGGTGGAGAATCTGCAGGGGGACCTCTCGCTTGGGAGAATGGTCCCTCTGCAACAGGGTGTTTCAATCTCTGTGTCACCGTTGGGGCCAACCAGATGTGGATCTGTTTGCGCCCCGTCACAATCACAAGCTCCCGGCCTTTGTCTCCCTGTCCCAGGATCCTCTGGCCTTGGCCACGGATACCCTAGCAATGTCATGGCAGGACCTTCAGCTCCTGTATGTCTTTCCTCCATTCCCCCTGTTGGGCGGGGTTCTGCGCAAGATAGCTCTGGAGGGGGTGCCAGCAATACTGGTGGCCCCCTGGTGGCCAAGAAGAGTGTGGTTCGCAGATGTGGTGCAGCTGGCAGTAGATCAGTACGCTCGGCCCAGGGTGCCAGACCTGCTCACTCCGGGTCACTTACGCCATCCCAATTTACAAACTCTGGCTTTGACGGCCTGGCTGCTGAAACCTCCATCTTGATGGGGCTGTCTACCTCTGTTGTTGATACCATGATAAAGGCTAGGAAGAAGTCTTCTTCTTCCATTTATTATAGGGTTTGGCGTGCCTACATTGACTGGTGTGAGTCTAAGTCTCTTCCCTGTCGTGTGTTCTCTATTCCCAGGATCCTGGAGTTCCTGCAGCATGGGTTGGAGATGGGGCTCCAACTCAGTACTCTGAAGGGTCATGTTTCTGCCCTGGCTGTTTTCTTCCAGAAGTCCTTTGCCCAGCATTCTCTGATCAGGACTATTTCCAGGGGGGTTACTCATGTGCGTCCCCCACGTAAGCCCATGTTGCCGATTTGGGATTTGAACTTGGTCTTGTCTGCCTTGCAGGGTGCTCCCTTTGAACCTGTGCAGGAGGCTGCCCTGGCCATTCTTACTCTCAAGGTTGTCTTTTTGGTGGCTATCACCTTTGTTAGGCGTGTTTCTGAGTTGGCGGCTCTTTCCATCCAGCCCCCCTACTTTGAGAGGCACCAGGACAAGGTGGTGTTTCGCTTCAAGCCAGATTTTCTGCCTAAGGTAGTGTCTGCCTTTCATTTGAATCAGGACATTGTTCTTCCTTCCTTGTGCCCTAATCCTAGTAATGCTAAGGAGAGGGTCTTGCATTCTTTGGATGTGGTTAGGTGTCTGAAGTATTATCTGGTGGCTACTGCACCTTTCAGAAAAACTGATGCACTTTTTGTGGTCCCTTCTGGTCCTAGGAAGGGTTTGGCACCTGCCAAGTCTACTATCAGCAAGTGGATTCGTCAGGCTGTGATTCAGGCCTATTCTGCTAAGGGGAAGAATCATCCCTTCCACCTTACTGCTCATTCTACTTGTGCTATTGGTGGCTCTTGGGCTTTTCAGCACCAGGCTTCTGTTGAACATGTTTGCAAGGCCGCTATTTGGTCTTCCGTTCATACCTTTTCAAAGTTTTACAAGGTTGATGTTAGGGCCTCAGCTGATGCTGCTTTTGGCCGTAAGGTTCTGCAGGTGGCAGTGGTATGACCTGTCTGCTGTTACCTTTGGGGATCCCACCCTACTTTATGGACACTGCTATTGGATGTCCCAAGTGTAAGTAATCTATTCTGGAGCAGCACATACTAAGAATAATACAATTCTGTGATTACTCACCTGTAGAATTGGTATTATGAGTATACAGTACGTCCTGCTCCACCCCACCCTTGGTTTTGCATTATCCTGGATCCCCTGTATGGTGATTGTTATCTTTGTTATAGTTACCAGTTTGGTTCTGTTTAATTCTCCTGGCTTCTCGTTAACTGCTTTTCAGTGCTGGGGATTTTGTGGGAGGTCCCTGGTATTTGAAGGGCCGGGAGGAACCTATTTCGATGTCTCTGCAGTCCAGCGCCATCTGGCCGAGTAATACCCAAGTGTAAGTAATCTATTCTGGAGCAGGACGTACTGTATACTCATAATACCAATTCTACAGGTGAGTAATCACAGAATTGTATTTTTGTACCTGATGTGTAAAAATGGAAGAGTCTTAAGACTTGTGTAGGCTCTACTTCAGCAGGTAGGATAGTAGTCTAGTAGTAGTTAGAGTTCCTAAACATAGACCAATGTTTTTTTTATTTTTATAATGTCCCAGATAGAAAATTCTGTAGATTTTGTGAATAGGAAAATCATTTATGGTAGATCAAAGATAAAATTATGCAAAAAAAAAAACAAAACGCAAGAATAATAAGTAAGTGACTAAAAACTTAAAATATATTAATTTTAGATGCTAAGGAATAGGGCTTTTCAATAAATCATAGTGAAGGTCCGGTTTAAGTGGCACTATTCCTACATCTGTTGTCCCTATGTTAAAGGAAAAAAGCAATTCTGTGAGTACTCACCTGTAGAATTGTTTTCGCTCTTGCATGGCACGGCCTGCTTCAGTATTCATAACAGTTGGGTTATTCCGCCACAAGGTGGCTGTGGCATCTCCCGGCCCCCTATAAAAAGGGGATCAACCATAGAGTTCCCAGCATAGACAAGCAGTGAGACAAGAAGCCGGGAGAGAATAAAAGTAAAAAATTTAAAAAAGGTAAAAAAAAAACCCAATTAACTTGGAACAATCACCATAAAGAGGCAACCAAGAATAACAATAACAAGGGTGGGTCGAAGCAGGTCGTGCCATGCAAGAACAAAAACAATTCTACAGGTGAGTACTCACAGAATTGCTTTTTTTATTGCATGGCACGGCCTGCTTCGGTATTCATAACAGTTGGTACATCCAAAAGCAGTGTCCAAAAATATGGTGGCATCCCCAATAAGCAACAGCCGGCAGTTCAAGTCCCTACCGCCTGAAGCACCTTGCGGCCAAAAGCAGCATCCGCTGAGGCCTTAACATCAACCTTGTAAAACTTGGAAAAGGTATGAACAGAAGACCAAGTAGCGGCCTTGCAAACTTTTTCAACAGAAGCTTGGTGCTGAAAAGCCCAAGAGGCACCAATAGCACAAGTGGAATGAGCAGTAATTCTAAAGGGAGGTTCCTTCCCCTTAGCAGAATAGGCTTGAACCACCACCTGACGGATCCCCTTGCTGATAGTGGATCTAGCCAGAGGCAAACCCTTCCTAGGTCCAGAAGTGAGAACAAAAAGAGCATCAGGTTTCCTGAAAGGCTCAGTAGCGACCAAATAAAACTTCAGAGCCCTGACCACATCCAGAGAATGCAGTGTCCGCTCCTTGGAATTAGCAGGATTAGGACACAATGAAGGCAAGACAATGTCCTGATTGAGATGAAAAGCAGACACCACCTTAGGCAAGATATCCAGCTTAAGCCGAAACACCACCTTGTCCAGATGCCTCTCAAAATAAGGAGGTTTGATGAAAAGCGCCGCCAGCTCAGAAACTCGCCTTACAGAAGTGATAGCCACCAAAAAGGCTACTTTAAAAGTCAGAATGGGCAAAGCGGCCCCACGGATAGGCTCAAAGGGAGGACCCTGCAGAGCAGACAACACCAGATTCAAGTCCCAGACTGGTAGCATAGGCTTACGAAGTGGACGCACATGAGTAACACCCTGGAAAAAAGTTTTAACCAACCGGTGGTTGGCAAAGGATCTTTGGAAAAAAAATTGCCAGAGCTGAAACATGGCCCTTGAGGGTACTCAGTTGAAGGTCAGAATCCAAACCATGTTGCAAAAATTCCAGAATCCTGGGAATGGAAAAAACCCGACCTGGAAGAGACTTGGACTCACACCAGGCAATGTAAGCATGCCAGACCCTGTAATAGATAAAGGACGAGGACTTCTTCCTAGCTGAATCATGGTATCCACAACAGAGGCAGGCAACCCCTTCTCTGTCAAGATGTAGGTTTCAGCAGCCAAGCTGTTAAAGCCAGCGTTTGTAAATTGGGATGGCGTAGCCGTCCCTGAGTGAGATCTGGATCCCTTGGCAAGACGTACTGGTCTACTGCCAACTGCACGACATCTGCGAACCACACCCTTCTTGGGCAACAGGGGGCCACCAGGATGGCTGTTACCCCCTCCTGAGCAATCTTGCGCATGACCCTGCCCAGTAGAGGGAACGGAGGGAACACATAAGGATGCCGAAAATCTGTCCAAGGCATTGCCAGTGCATCCGTGGCGAAGGCCAGAGGATCCTGAGACAGAGAGACAAACCTGGGAAGTTTGTGATTGTAACGGGACGCAAACAGGTCCACATCCGGCTGACCCCAGCGGGTACACAGGGAGAGAAACACCTGGCAGTTGAGGGACCATTCCCCCAGACGAGACGTCCCCCTGCTCAGGGAGTCCGCCACCTGGTTCTCCACCCCCGCAATGTATACCGCTGAGATGCAGGAGACATTCTGTTCCGCCCAAGACAGTATCAGAGACACTTCCTTGAAGGCTCGCTTGATCCGAGTCCCTTCCTGAAGGTTGATGTAGGCAACCGCCGTCTGGTTGTCTGAGCGGATCTGAACAGCTCGACCCCGAAGGTGCATGGTCAGGTGAGACAGAACCAACCTGATCGCCCTCAGTTCCAGGACCGTGATGGGAGCATAAGCCTCCTGGGGGCCCAAACGACCCTGGAACTGTAGGGACTTCCAAACCCCCCCATCCCCCAGCCCGATAGACTGGCATCCGTGGTGACAGTCTCCCAGCACGGGGGCAGGAAGGTCCTGCCCACCAGAAGATTTCTTGAGTCCAGCCACCACGCAAGGGATTGCCTGGCCAGAGGAGACAGAGCAAATCCCTGATCCAGGGACACAGGGTCCCGATCCCAAACTGACAAGAGGTGCAACTGAAGAGGTCTCATGTGAAACTGAGCAAAGGGGACCGCCTCTAAGCAGAATGCCCCAGGTTCGCAGCAGAGCCATCACTCCCACCAGCCCCTTGGTGAACACCCGAGGCGCTGAGGTGATACCGAATGGTAAAGCCACAAACTGGTAATGCTGATCCTCCAGCACGAACCTCAAAAATCTCTGATGACCTGGGAAGATAGGTACATGAAGATAAGCATCCTTGATATCCACGGTGGTCATGAAGTCGCCCGGGCGAAGGGTACCAACAGCAGAGTGTAGCATCTCCATGCGAAAATGTTTGAATCTGACAAACTTGTTGAGGCCCTTCAAGTCCAGGATGGGCCTCAGAGAGCCGCCCTTTTTGGGGATCGTGAAGAGATTGGAATATTAACCCTGACCCTGTTCTTGATGGGGCACCAGACAAATGACCCCTGACTCCAGCAGATATTGAACCGCCGAAAGTAACCCTTGAGCTGACGGGGTTTGAAGACATCCGGGATTTGATGAATCTTGGGGGCGGCCAGGCTGCAAACTCTATCTTGTAACCGGAGGACACCACCTTCTGAATCCACCGGTCTGAAATGTGGAGCCTCCAGACGTGAGCAAAGAGCCGAAGCCGTCCCCCCACCCGGATGGGTGAGGGCGCCCCCTCATGCCTGGGGGGCCTTGGGAGGAGGTTTGGGCTTGGAACCCCAGGAGAGACCGGGACGTCCACGAGATCTGCCACGTCCCCAAGACTCTCTGCGGCTACCTGAGAAGAGGGAGCCACGACCTCCTCTGAAAGAACGAAGGGAGGGAAGGGAGACGGAGGACCCCCGAAAAGGTCGGGGCTGCCTCCTACGCTGAGGCAGCCTGCCATCCTTGGCCAAAACATCAAGACGCTCACCAAAGAGCCGCAGCCCCGCAAAGGGGAGCCCAGTGAGAGCCTTCTTAGCAGCAACGTCAGCTGCCCACTGACGCAACCAAACAGAGCGACCAAAAGTGCAGAGGTCCTACCGCCCAACCTCAAAGCATCATCCATGGCAGTAAGGATAAATGCAACAAAATCAGAGCAAAGCAAGAGGGCCCTATAATCCTCCCTCCTCCTACCAGCCATAGCGCCATCACATAGACGCTTGAGCAGTTTCTTAAGGGCAATAGCAGTAATAGCAGCAGCACAGGCCAGGCGCAGTCCAGCACCCACACAAGTAAAAGCATGGCAGGCCAGCTGATCCATGCGCCGTTCCTCGCTGTCCTTCAGAGTGGTAGTGTCAGGAGAAGGCATGACCAAAGTATTAGACAGGCCTAGCACGGGAGCATCTACCTCAGGGGGACAGGACCAACGCTTTACTATATCAGCAGGAAAGGGATACCTCTAATCTAATCCCTTGGGCACAGCAGGCATTCTGTTAGGACGTTCCCACTCCCTAAGCACCATAGAAGTAAAATGGCCTTGCTCAGGGAACTCCAGACGCTGTTTACCAGGACGAAAAAGCTCACCCTGCTTTCTCTTAGCCACCTCAGGGGGAGCAATGTGCAAGATTTCAAAAATTTGTGACAACAGATTGTCAGTGTCCTCAGGGAACCATGATTCCTCCCTGGACGCAGACCCAGGGTCACTAATGCAACCCTCCTGCTGGTCCCTAGAGGAGTCGGTGTCCTGGAACAGTTCCCCTTCCTCTAGGGAATAAAGTCCCCCAGTGGCATCAAACTCCTCATACTCCTCAGTGGAGCATGAGTCAGGTGCCGCTTCTTGCCCGAGGCCTTCCTAGGAACAGGCCCGGCAAGCTGCTTCTCAATGTTGGCCACACGAAGTGCCAGATCAGACTGTGACCCCCTGCTAGCATCCCCCTCACTGGGAGCTAATTGCAGCAGTGGGGGGGTAGGTGATGCCGAAGGGGGCACAGAGCTGGGAAGAGATGCAGGCAAACCAAGCTGGAGCACAAGGACACTTTGAGCGTACGGCACGCACACCGTGACATCATTGCTGATAGGGGATACCCTGCACATGGAACACAGCCGGGATTGCCCCGAAGGACCCACGAGCACGCTATCCCCAGAAGCCTCCATATGGTGATTAACACAGGCGCAATAGGCCAGCGCTGGGTGAAGGCTAATACAAAAGCAACCTGGGATGCCCTCCCACTCGATGCCCCCAGATAAGCAAAAATGGGTGGGGGGATGAGGGGGAGGAAGGAGTAGAGCCGGGAGAAACCACAACCCACTGGTATCCCGCCTGAAAGACATAAGTAAAAACGACACATGCATCCCGCAGCACATGCCCAACGAGGCCAATAAGAAAAAAAACCCCAAGGGAGACTCACAGACCAAGGACACCGCAGGGTCACCAAGGCACAGACCGCAGGATGAAGCGACACACCGGAGGAAACAACGCTGCAGCCCAGAAGGGAGAAATCCAGACGCGCAGCTAATCCAAAATGGCGCCGACAGAGGTACCTCAAGGGGCGGGCCACGGGCGGACGCCCACGTGACCCCGCCGGCGCCATGACATAGCAAAAACACCACAGGTTATAGCGCCCACAGCCACGGAGCGCAGTACAAAGCGGTGCAGCGGGCTAAAAACACCAAAAACACACAGTAAACACCAAAAACACCACAACAAACACCACTCGCCGCTACCACCTGACCCCCCCCCAACAAAGTCAGAGAGGGGGAGGGAGAGTGACGAGAAGCCAGCGGCGAGTATCCAGGCCTGGAGGGGGGGGAACCCCTGATGGAAAAGAAAGGGACACAGTCCCCAAAACACTCACCCCCTCAGAAGCCAGGACAAGAACTCCGCATCCCTAGTAGGCTCACCATAAAGCCTATGGCCGGCTACCCTTTGTGCAACAGGGTCTGCGGCTTGGAGCAGCGCTCCAGGAGCACTTGACCCTAGTGCTCTTCTACCCTCACCTGATCTGTCAGCCAAGGCTGGGAGGCAGTGAGGGTCCAGAAACAGGTGGAAATAGACTTGCAGGGCCACAGGCTTGATAGCCTTGCTCACCTGCGCAAGAGAGAGAGCCATCTTCTAGCTTCGCAGTTTCACTGCAGAGGAAACACTGGGAACTCTATGGTTGATCCCCCTTTTTATCGGGGGCCGGGAGATGCCACAGCTTTCTGCAGTACCACTGCGCCACCTTGTGGCGGAATAACGCAGCTGTTATGAATACCGAAGCAGGCAGAGCCATGCAATAAAGAAAAACTGTATTGCAACAATGCCTAACATTAAACATCATAAGCATGCTGGATAGAGAAAGGAAAGGTTCCTTGTACACCTAAACAGCTGAAAAAAATTCTCCTAATCTTGTAGTTTTATTGCTCATGGTAGGAATTAAATCTAGAAGTAACAGGTTTTTGAGCATTCCTTTCCACTTTTACAGGAGTTATCTGCTGCATTCTAATGTCTGTCTACTAAGCAGATATCTCCCTTGGTAAAGTAGAATTGTAAGTTTAAAACCTGTCTCCCCCGATTCTTCTTCCTTCCATTAAAAAAAAGATAATGTTTTTGTTGACTCGGGAATCAACTATATACTTTTGCTATTTAACATATTTATGTGCATTTTTAGTATTTGGCTATTAATTCATGATAGTGCTCTTTTAAAGCGGAGCAAATCCTGGGATTTTGCATTTCCCGGTTTTGTTCCGTCCCTCGGGAGCATCCCAATTTGGGATGCCCCACTGCGTGGAAACCCCCCCCGAGTTCGCAAAGTTAAACTCGCCTCTCCTCAGTTCAACTACGCCTGTTTGGGTGCTCCCTATAATGGGAAGCGCAAGTTGCTGCATCGCCAGCCATGCACGCTCCCCATTGACGATGGGAGCCACCTGCCGAATGACGCCAGGTCAGCGGGTGGCTCTCATTGGACGAAAGCCCGCACATGCGTCGTTGGACTGGGGAAAGGTGACTGTGTACCGGCACCGTGGGGGTTGCACACAACGGGGCATCCCGATTCAGCTTGCCCCGGGGAAAGTGAGCGGCAGGCCCTGGAATCTTTTAAGATTTTAGCCCTGCTGCTTGTGCATTTTGCCCCACTTATGTTAAACCTTAAAAATGCTTTATGTTGTCCTTATACTGCCATTATACTTGAGGGTATGACTGCTCACTGTGACCTTCTACAGGGTTTCCCATACACATTGCCAAGATCATGTTTAGTAAATCTCTTTAGGTAATCATATAGGATTTCGCCTACTTGTGGATTAGAGTTCTTCTAAAAAAGACCACTTGCTTCAGTTGTCATGTGGTTGGGAAATGCTGCATTAATGCTACTGAAGTTGCCTGGTTGGTGGTGGAATCACTTTTTTCCCTCAACTCTTCATTGTATGCTCTACTCTTGGCTCCCTTATTCAATATCGTGTATGTGTGTTTTTTTTTCTGGTCTGATAAAAGCATGTTTTTTTTTTTTGACCAAATTATTTTGCATGATCAGCCCTCCTGCTGTGCTTGAATTTCCCTTTATTAAAACTGTAATGCACTTGTATTGTTACAGATCTGAATGTAAAAAAATCACCCAAGTTGACATTTGCGGCTCTCCACCACACATATGTTTACTCATCTTGGTTGTTCTGTTGCTTGCATTAGGCAGAGCCACCATCAGGAATGTTTGGGATCCATACAACCACAATGTCTGCTCCTACCTATAATGTGAATTATTGGCCCCTAGTTTGAACTTCAATTATATACTTCCTATAATAATGAAGAATATTGAAGAATAATGGTGAGAGCCTGGTTGCCTGGGAGTTCAGTTCAAATTATAAGAATTTGAAGTTTAAACTAGGAGCCCAGCCATCAGACTGTGACCACATTCAATTCAGTGCTCAGGGTAGGGCTGCCATCAGGTCTTAGGTTATCTGGGTAAGTTCTGTTCACATGTCGTAACCTTTCATTAAACTCTCATTCCTTTTAAATCATAATTCTTGAATATGTAATATAGTTTGTTTAATAAAACCGTTCAAGGCTCAAAAAGTGCCCCCCCCCCCCACAGCTGTTTAATTCTACTCCATTTAAATAAAATGTAGTAGGTTACGATAAATCATGCCCCGTGGTGTGCAGGCCTGCCCTCCATTTACCAGTCTATTCATTGCATTTGAGGGGTCATGGTAGGGCCTGACACCCCCTCTACACTCTACATTGCAATGAAAGAATAATTTTATTTCTACCACTTTCCTAACACATATCTTAATTAAATGCATTAAGCCCTAATAATATGGTTTGCAGATTGATTTTTTTTTCCTACTACCTGGTTTGAAAATCATTAATGTTTTGGCTCATTTACAGGTAGAGGAGCGTTCACGGCTCAACCGTCAGAGTTCTCCAGCGGTACCACATAAAGTAGCTAACAGGATATCTGACCCTAACCTGCCTCCGAGATCAGAGTCTTTTAGTATCAGTGGTGTGCAGCAAGCACGGACACCACCAATGCACAGGCAAATCGACCCACAGGTATTCAATATTGCTTTCTATGGAGCAGTTTTCTGAAAGCAGGTTTCCTTCTGCAGAGTGTTGACCAGCAGATGGCATGACTTTATTTGATTCATGAGAGCTTGTAAGGATAGAAAACAGAGAAGAAAAGAGATATCACACAATTGTTAGAACAATGCAATCTCTATACAATAGCAAACTGTATGATCTGTTATTAGATTAAAAAAATCAGTTTCTGTTATTATAAAGGTTATTCCAAGTGTGACACTCCGCTTCAATAAGTCTTGACAGTTGGGTTATTCTCCAGTAGAGGGCGAACTTCTGCAGAGATGAATGCAAAAAAGAAGCCCCTCCCGGTCCATAACTACCTGGGACCTCCCACCAATTCCCCAGTTGTCTTCTCTGCAGGGAGCGAGCAAGACAGAAGATGAAGCTTCTGTTACTTGCAGGTAAGCCGGGCTCGCGCCCGGCGCCCTTTTTTATCCCTATTGCTGCCAGGATTCTTTCCAAATTGTCCCCCATTGAGCCTCCCAGCTTAGGCTGCAGGTCCTGGCAAGGGTAGGAGCATCCAGTGGGTGCGTTGGGAGCCTCAAATTGGGGCAGGTGGTACAACCAGGTTGTGGTGATCCTGGTATGCGATGCCCCCAGTCCCTGCTGAATACGGCCCTATTACGGGCCGGGGTTCCCCCTTTTCCCCTCCGGGTCCCTTTTACTCCCTTGGGGGGGGGGGGGGCGTCCTAAGCTGGCCTCTTTTTTTATTAGTTTTAATCTAATGGATGTGCGTGTGTTTAGGTGTTTCACACTTTGTTGTTGGTTGATGGCTCATCTGGAAGTGATCCCTCGATAATTTGGTGCAATATGGCTTCCTTCACCCTGAGCGAAGTCACTCAGGCTGTGTGTCTGGGTGGAGAAGGGGGCGGGGCCGGGCACTCTGACGCTGGCACGCCCCCCTTCTTCTTCTCCCTTGGTCTGGTTTCCTCCTGGTCAGGGGCCATCTTGAAGATCTCCTGCGCTGCCGTGCTGCTCTTGGGGGTCAGGTAGGGGCTTGATGGCCTGTTTCTTTGTGCGTTGGGGGTCACTCTCTGGTGGGGTGGGCCCTTGGTGGTGTATATTTTTACCATTTATTGCAGTATACCTGTATATTTATATGTATATAGTATGTACGGTATGCTTGTGATTTTATTAATGCATATGCCTTAATAGTATTTATATGCCTATTGTGTTGCAGATTGCCTCATATTGTGCATATTAAGGGGTTCCTCCTGGTCCTGGGGTCCCTAGTTTAAAATTGATCGCCTCCAAATCCTCCCACCGGGACATTTAAGGGGCATCCCGGGTTGCGTGGGGTGTGGGGCATCCCTTACGGGAGAGGATGTACCGATCTGTACTCCATGCGCTCATAAGGCCATAACGCAGAAGTCGGCTCCTCCCGCTTCATAGCCTTCCCCTCCCCACTTGATCCGTACCCCGAGTGACATTGGTGCCAGTGGGGAGTCTCAGTCGGATGTTGGTGCCAGATTGGCCAGCATTGAAAAGTTTATTGGTAGCATGGTGGGCAAGAAGGCCCAAGCTAAAAAGAGACATTTGTCGTTGGCACAGCCCGCGTGGGACGCGGACGATGACTCTATGGATTTGTCTGATTATTCCCCTTTAGAGGAGGGGGAAGTGTTTGAGGAGACAGAGTCTGATTTTGTACAGTCTGGTGATGCTTTGGTTGGGCAGGCGCCTGGGGATGCCGTAGATACGGCTGCTGTTTTGTCACATATGTTGAAGGTGTTGGATATTGATCCCCCGGATGCGCCTCCCCTAAAGAAGGCGCAATTTTTGGGGTACGCAAGCCCCGTCTAGAATTCCTTACGCAGGATCATTTTGACGCACTGATCCAGAAAGAATGGGATAGGCCCTGTCGGCTTCCTGGTGCTCCCAAGGGATGGGACAAGAAGTATCCTTTCCCGGTGGAGGCGGTCAAGCGATGGTCCTCTCCTCCCGAGGTCGATGCGCCTGTTTTGGGCTTGACCAATTCTTCTGTGCTTAACACCCCTGACGCTACCTCCCTTAAGGATAGCGAGGATAAGCGCCTTGATCAGATGGCTTGTCATGCGTTTGCCAGTGTGGGATCGGCCCTGCGGCCGGCTTGTTCATCTGCTCTAGTGTCGCTTGCTACCAGGTCCCTGGTCAGGGACTGGCTGAATAATGGTCAGTTTGATCCGGATAGCGCTGAGTCCAATACTCTTAAGAGGTGTGAATTGTTCATGGATTTTGTTTTGTCTGCTATGGAAGATTCTATCGTCATGTGTAGCAGAACTTCGGCCTTATTGGTGGCCATGCGCAGATTGGTCTGGCTGCGTCAGTGGACGGCGGATTTTGGGGCCAAGAAGTCGCTTACAGCTCTTCACTTCATGGGTACGCAGCTGTTTGGAGATAAATTGGATGCTGTTGCTAAGGGAGGTAGGTTACCTCAGCGGAAGAAGCAGCGCCGTCCCTTTCGGGGGGCTGGTTCCTTCGCCCCTTCCTTTCGTGGAGCCAGAGCGGTTAGGGGTCTGCCCGCCTCTGGTGTCAGGGGCTCGTCCTGGAAAGGGGGCAGAGGTCGGTCGCGCACCCGCCGGCTGCCTGGGGTTCCAAACCTAAGCCCGCCGGTAAGCCGGCTCAACAATGAAGGGGCGCCCTCACCCGAACGGGTGGGGGGACGGCTGCGGCTCTTCTTCCAGGTCTGGGCCCGGGAGGTCACAGACAATTGGATCCTGGAAGTGGTCTCGTCCGGGTACAAACTGGAGTTCGAGTACTGGCCGCCTCCATGGTTCTTAAGGTCTCGGGTGCCCTCGGACCATCAGGCTGCACAGGGGCTCCTGTTAGCGGTAAGAAACCTTCTGGACATGGGAGTTATTTGCCCGGTGCCTCAGTCGGAGAGAGGCAGGGGTTACTACTCCAACCTTTTCACGGTACCCAAAAAGGAGGGTTCGGTGAGACCCATTCTAGATCTCAAGGTTCTAAACAGGTCTTCACCAAGGTTTTGGCGGGCATAATGGCTCTGCTCAGATCGCAGGGCATTCGCATTGTGCCTTATCTGGACGATCTGTTGATTTCAGCTTCTTCCCTTCAGCAGGCGGAACCAGGTGGTGTCGACCCTGGAGAGGTTCGGGGGGTGATCAACCGCACCAAGTCTTCTCTCTTCATTTCTGGGCATGACTCTGGATACCAGTCTGGCCAGAGTGTTTCTGCCCCAGGCCAAGGTGAAGGGGATTCAGGACCTGATACTTCTTCTTCTGGACATTCCTTGTCCCTCTATCCGACAGGGGATGAAACTGGTGGGTCTGATGGTGTCCTCCTTCGAGGCGGTGCCGTTTGCACAGTTTCACATGAGATCTCTTCAACTTCTCCTATTGACGTATTGGGACAGGAGTCCACTGTCATTGGATCAACTTTTCAAGGTGTCTCCGAGGGTTCGGCAGTCATTTCGGTGGTGGCTGGACTCGAGCAATCTGGTGAAGGGCAGACCTTTTCTGGCCCCTTGTTGGGAGACGGTTACCACGGATGCCAGCCTGTCGGGCTGGGGAGGTTATTGGAAGAGTCATCAGTTCAGCGGGGTGTGGGGTCCCCAGGAGGCTCACACCCCCATTAATGTATTGGAGCTCAGAGCCATTCGTCTGGTTCTGGCTCGGTTGACCCCACAGTTACGGGGTCTTCCGGTTCAGGTGCGTTCGGACAACCGAACGGCAGTGGCCTACATAAATCACCAAGGAGGGACTCGCAGCAGGAGTGCCCTCAGGGAAGTCTCTCTGATACTGCACTGGGCGGAGAGCAATGTTCCTTGCCTTTCGGCAGTCTACATTCCGGGAGTGGAGAATTCGGGGGCGGATTATCTGAGCAGGGGATCCTCTCGCCATGGAGAGTGGTCTCTCATCCCTGAGGTTTTTCTGGATCTTTGCCGCAGGTGGGGGACTCCGGAGGTGGATCTCTTTGCCTCAAGGCACAATCACAAACTTCTGGCCTTTGTGTCTCTTTCTCAGGATCCCTTGGCCTTCGCAGTGGATGCCTTGTCACTGGCTTGGAAGGACCTGGGCTTTCTGTACCTGTTTCCACCTGTCTCCATGCTGGGCAAGGTAGTTCGCAAACTGGTTCTAGAAGGGGCACCAGCGATTCTGGTGGCTCCAAGGTGGCCAAGAAGGCTTTGGTACGCAGACGTGGTAAGGCTGGCCGTGGACCAGTACCGGCTTCCCTTGCTGCCGGACCTGCTATCTCAGGGTCGTCTGTTTTACCCCAATTTACGCTGGCTTTGACGGCTTGGCTGCTGAAACCTTCATCTTGAAAGAGGAAGGTTTGTCTGAGGCGGTTGTTCAGACCCTGATTAGGGCTAGGAAGAGGTCCTCTTCTGGCATTTACTATAGGACCTGGAGGTCCTATATTGATTGGTGTGAGGCTAGGGCCTTGCCTTGCAGGGTTTTTTCTGTACCCAGAATGTTGGAGTTTCTTCAGCATAATCTGGACCTGGGGTTCCAGCTTAGTACTTTGAAAGGACAGGTTTCTGCCTTGTCGGTTTTCTTCCAGAGGTCTTTTGCTTTACACCCGCTGGTTAAGACTTTTTTCCAAGGGGTGGCGCATGTGCCCCCTCGAAAAGCTGTAGCTCCTGTTTGGGATTTGAATTTGGTTCTTTCGGCTCTGCAGGGTCCGCCTTTTGAGGCGCTACATGATATTGCTCTTTCGGTTCTCACTCAGAAGGTTGCCTTCTTGGTGGCGATTACCTCGGTTCGCGTGTCTCTGAGTTGGCGGCTCTGTCGATTCAGGCCCCTTACTTTGAGAGACACCAGGATAAGGTGGTTTTTCGTTTTAAACCGGATTTCCTTCCTAAGGGTGTGTCTGCTTTCCACCTCAATCAGGATATTCTCCCTTCCTTGTGTCCTAAGCCTAATAATGACAAGGAGAGGGTTCTGCACAATTTGGATGTTGTTCGCTGTGTGAAGTACTATTTGGTGACTACTTCTTCCTTCCGCAAGACGGACGCTTTTTTCGTGGTGCCCTGCAGGCCCAGGAAAGGTTTGGCACCTGCTAAGTCTACGATTAGCAAATGGATTTGTCAGGCCATTGTTGGGGCCTATTCTGCTAAGGGGAGGACTCCCCCGTTTAGGGTCACTGCGCACTCTACTCGTGCTGTGGGTGCCTCTTGGGCTTTTCAGCACCAGGCTTCTGTTGAACAGGTTTGTAAGGCTGCTACTTGGTCTTCTGTTCATACTTTTCCCAAGTTTTACAAGGTTGACGTGCGGGCTTCAGCGGATGCTGTTTTTGGCTGCAAGGTTCTGCAAGCTGCAGTGGTTTGAGTTGGTGCATTCTTTTTACTGTTTATGGTTCCCACCCTTGACGGATACTGCTATTGGATGTCCCAACTGTCAAGACTTATTGAAGCGGAGTGTATGTCACACTTGGAATAATACAGTTTTGTGATTACTCACCTTTAAAACGGATATTATAAGTGTGACATACACTCCGCTTCACCCACCCTGTTTGGTATTCTAGATCCTTTATATGGTGAACCATTGGTTTTTTTTGTTAATATTGTTATATTTGGTTCTTCCTGGTCCCTTTACTGCTATCTTACACTGGGGAATTGGTGGGAGGTCCCAGGTAGTTATGGACCGGGAGGGGCTTCTTTTTTTGCATTCATCTCTGCAGAAGTTCGCCCTCTACTGGAGAATATCTCAACTGTCAAGACTTATTGAAGCGGAGTGTATGTCACACTTATAATATCCGTTTTAAAGGTGAGTAATCACAAAACGGTGTTTTTAGCCACTGGAAGGAGTTAAACAGGCTGAACTGGATGGACTAAAGTCTTTATTCAGCCTTACATACTATGTTACTATGTTACTCCTGAGTACTACCAGACGAAAGGTACCAAAAAAGTTTTTAGACATTTGCCAATATTGAGTAAAAAAATAACTGTTTGACTGAGAGGCTTATGCTAACAGCTTTGAACCATCTTTGTCTAAATACATTGGGGAAGCTTTTTTTTTTTTTAAGCAGATATTAATATATGTTTATATTAAAGCGGACCAACACCTGTGTGGTACGGGTGTTGGTGCCCGCCGCTATAAGGGTAAGTGGTGGGGGGGACTCCAGAATGCAAGAATTGGGCAGCAGTGTAGTTCTTACATGGTGCAATTTCATATTTGTATTCAAACGTTCTACTTGTAGATTTATGGTGGGGCGAATACCTGCACAGCACAAAAATTTAACACAAAAGCAGAAGCCCTTCTTTATCCACAGTAAATCATCTAGTGGGAGTAGCCAAGTACCCCCTTCACCCTTAATAAGAGCCTATCTTGTATGTTTCTGCCACATACAGTTCATGGCGCATCAGGCAGCCTGCAGACAGGAAGCGTCTTCTGACTATGCTGCTCTGCATTCTGCAATTGCTGACCTTTTCCTGACCCCAGCTCTGCTCCGCCTGTGCAGCTATGACCCACCCCCTGCACTTTAACCTGCTCTCCTCAGTGTGTGGCACCCATATCCTAGAGTCCTGAACAGAGTTGCAGCCCAGCGTAGGAAAGAATAAAAATTAATCAACCTAAAAACTTAAAATATACATTTTAGATGCTTGGGAATGGTTTTTTAAGGGTTTGGTCTTTTTATTAAATGATGCTGAAAGTCAGATTTAAGCCACATTATTTACTAATAAGAGCCCCTGCATCTACTTCTAAATGATTCATCCACTGGCAATTGCAAAATTCTTTTTTGGATTCCAACTTTACCTTTTATCCTTCAGCGATACATCTTTATGTGCATCATGAATGTGAGCAAAGTCCATATTTTTTCTGCCGTTTTCATCATCAGTTGGGAGATGCAATGCTTTATTCTTAGAGGGATTGCTTTAGACACTTCTAGAACCGCAATTGACACTTCCCTCATCCAATTAATGCAGCAGCTAGCAGCACTTGTGGTTTTAGCAAGACTGCTCAGAAGAGGACCAGGTGGGGGTATATTGTTAAATTGATAGGGCAAAAGCAATTATTGTTTGTCTTTGAACAACACAAACTTTGTTTACTACTTAGCTTCATGACATGCTACAGACATGCTACCAATAGGATTGTTCACTCGTATGTTTAGAGATAATTTGAGGGTGATTTATTTAGTTTAGTGATTCCATATTTGTTTATTCTAAGTACACATACAGCACGTCCTGCTCCAGAGATAATTCCTTACATTTGGGTTATACATCCACAAGATGGCGCTGGACTGCAGAGACAGCAAAAAAGTGGTTCCTCCCGGCCCCTTATATTCCAGGGACCTCCCACAAATTTCCCAGTTCTTCTCTGCAGTCGGTGCTGCGAAGGCAAGAAGATGGCTCTCTCTACTCGCAGGTAGGCAGCACCGCTGTCAGGTGCTTAATGAGCGCTGCTCTGACTGCAATCCCCCACCAAAGGGTAGGCGGTATAGGCCCATGGTGAGCCTTATGGGATGCCCCTCCCTTTACCTCAGGCGCTGCTGCGCCATCATTGGCTGACATGGTTACGCCAGGTCTTCGCGCTCTTCGGGGGGGGGCCTTGCAGATGGCGTGTTCCGCATCACTGTCTCCGCGGCCCGCCCCTCGAGGTATCTGCGGGCGCCATTTTGCTCTCCTCGTGCGGCGTGGCTGGTGTCTACCTACCGCGGTCCGTAAGTGCCCCTGCGGGCTGGCTTATTTTTTATATATATTATGTATGTATACCGCTTACGGGACTTTTCTGTTTGTCTTGCAGGCGGGTCAAACTTAATTGTGGTTTCTCCCGGCCTATCCCCTCTATTTAGTTGCGATTAGAGGCCTATTCTGCCTTTACTTCCCACTTCCCTAGCGGGCTATTGGGGCATCCCGGGTGACTTTACAGTGTAAATCCCTATTGGCCGGTGGCCGCGATAATCACCATATGGAGGCTTCTCAGGATAATGTGTTTGGGGTTCCTTCGGGACAAGCCCGGCTGTGTGTGGGGCGTGTGGGGTGTCCCCTACTAGTGATGACAATGTGCGGGTTTGTGTACCCTGTGCCCAGTGGGCGCTTGCGCTGCAATCTGGGTTACCTGTGGCTGGGCCTGTGCCCCGTGTGGCTTCGCCCACTCCCCCACGCTTACATCTGACTCCCAGTGGGGAGTCTCAGCCTGATTTATCTACCAGGGTGGCTAGCCATCTCTCCTCCTGCTGCAGCTCCTCGGCAGCAGGGGCAGTTGTTTCACACTGCTAAGTCACGTGTGGAGTTTCCTGAGCAAACTCACTTTAATAATCTCGTGCTCAAAGAGTGGGAGCGACCGAGCAGGCTCTCTGGGGTGCCTAAGAGTTGGGATAGGAGGTATCCCTTTCCTGCTGAAGTGGTTAAGCGTTGGTCGTCCCCTCCCGAAGTGGATGCACCAATTCTGGGGTTGTCCAACACTTCTGTCATGCATTCCACTGACTCCACTACACTGAGGGATGGTGAGGACCAGCGCATTGATCAGCTGGCTTCCCATGCCTTTGTCTGTGTGGGGTCTGCGCTGCGTCCGGTTTGTGCCTCTGCCATTACAGCTGTGGCTATTAGGACTCTGCTCAAGAGTATTTTAGATGGGGCTCCTGATGATGCTGCTAGTGAAGAGTATAGAGCCCTTCTGCATTGTGAGGAATTTGTTGCATGTCCTTTCTGTCTTGGATGATACCATTAGAATGTCTGGCATGGCTTCTGCCTTGGCGGTGGCTATACGCCGCTCGGTTTGGCTGCCAGTGGTCAGCTGACAACGCTGCCAAGAAGGCTCTCACTGGGTTCCCCTTTAAAGGACTGCGTTTATTTGGGGATCGCCTGGACCTGTTTGCTAAGGGAGGCAGGTTACCCCAGCGCAAGTTACCCCAGCGCAAGAGACAGTCTAGGCCCTTTCGGGGTTCAGGTTCCTCCTTTCTTCCCTCCTACAGTGGGTCCAGAATGGGAAGGGGAGCTTCATTTGCAGGGGCCCGGGGAGATTTCTGGGGAAGTGGCAGAGGACGTGGCCGCCCTGGCCTTTCCTGGGGTTCCAAGTCTAAGTATTCCCCCAAGCCCCCTCAGGCATGAAGGGGCGCCCTCACCCATCTGGGTGGGGGGACGGCTTCGGCTCTTTGCTCACGTCTGGAGGCGTCATGTCTCAGACCGGTGGATTCAGGAGGCAGTGTCCTCTGGTTACAAGATAGAGCTGGCAGCCTGGCCGCCCCCAAGATTCATCAGATCCCGGATGCCTCAAGACCCTCTGTCAGCTCAGGGCCTGTTGCTTGCTGTGCAGAATCTACTGGAGCTGGGGGTCATCTGCCAAGTGCCCTTAAGGGAAAGGGGCAAGGGCTATTATTCCAACCTTTTCCCCGTTCCCAAAAGAGATGGGTCTGTCAGACCCATCCTGGACTTAAAGCTTCTCAACAAGTTTGTCAGATCCAGGCGTTTTCGCATGGAGACTCTGCGCTCAGCTGTAAGTTCACTACGCCCGGGGGACTTCATGACCTCTGTGGACATCAAGGATGCTTACCTCCATATTCCAGTCTTTCCAGGTCACCAGAGATTCCTCAGGTTTGCTCTGGAGGATCAGCATTGCCAGTTCGTGGCATTGCCCCTCGGTCTTACTTCGGCTCCCAGGGTATTCACCAAAGTACTGGCGGGCATTATGGCTCTGCTGAGAGCTCAGGGCATTCGCATTCTTCCCTATTTGGACGACATTCTTATCACTTCTCCGTCCTTCCAACAGGCAGAGCTAGATGCTCTGCCTGTTGACCACACTGGAGTCATTCGGCTGGGTGATAAACCACTCCAAATCTTCCCCGTCTCCCTCTTTGGTGAAGCCATTTCTGGGCATGAATCTGGATACAGCTCGGGCCAGGATCTTTCTTCCTGAGCAGAAGGTGGACAGTCTGCAAGCTCAGCTCCTTCTGTCCTGCCCTCATCCTTCCATCAGGCAGGGAATGCAGCTGATGGGCCTGATGGTGTCCTGCTTCGAGGCGGTTCCTTATTCACATGAGGCCTCTTCAACTTCACCTCTTGTCTGTATAGGACAGGGACCCTGTGTCCCTGGATCAGGTTTTGGTTCTGTCCCCCCTAGCCAGGCGGTCCCTCTCGTGGTGGCTGGACTCAGGGAACCTGTCGGTGGGCAGATCCTTTCTGGCCCCTTGCTGGGAGACAGTCACCACGGATGCCAGTCTGACAGGTTGGGGGGGCTTCTGGAGATCCCTGACATTCCAGGGGCAGTGGGGCCCTCAGGAGGCCCACACCCCTGTCTACCATCAGCAAGTGGATCCGTCAGGCTGTGATTCAGGCCTATTCTGCTAAAGGGAAGGATCCTCCCTTCTGCCTTACTGCTCATTCCACTCGTGCTATTGGTGCCTCTTGGGCCTTTCAGCACCAGGCTTCTGTTGAACAAGTTTGCAAGGCCACTACTTGGTCTTCTGTTCATACCTTTTCAAAGTTTTACAAGTATGGGACAGGGACCCTGTGTCCCTGGATCAGGTTTTGGTTCTGTCCCCCCTAGCCAGGTGGTCCCTCTTGTGGTGGCTGGAACCTGTTGGTGGGCAGATCCTTTCTGGCCCCTTGCTGGGAGACAGTCACCATGGATGCCAGTCTGACTGGTTGGGGGGGCTTCTGGAGATCCCTGACATTCCAGGGACAGTGGGGCCCTCAGGAGGCCCGCACCCCTATCAACATTCTGGAACCGAGGGCGATCAGGTTGGTTCTAGCCCGCTTGACCCCGCACCTTCGGGGTCGGGCTGTTCAGGTACGCTCGGGCAACCAGATGGAGGTTGCCTACATCAATCATCAGGGAGGGACCCGGAGCAAGGGGGCCCTCAAGGAAGTGTCTCTGATCCTGTCCTGGGCAGAGGACAATGTTCCCTGCATCTCAGCTGTGTACATTCCGGGGGTGGAGAATCTGGAGGCAGACCCTCTGAGCAGAGGGGCTTCTTGCCTGGGGGAATGGTCCCTCAGCGACAGGGTGTTTCGCTCTGTGTCACCGTTGGGGTCAGCCAGATGTGGATCTGTTTGCGTCCCGTCACAATCACAAGCTTCCAGTCTTTGTGTCTCTGTCTCAGGACCCTCTGGCCTTAGCCATGGATGCTCTGACAGTGCCCTGGCAGGGCTATTCTCAGTGTGCTACACACCCCGCTTCCCCTTTAATTCTTACGATCGGGTTACTCCACCAGCAGGTGGCGACGTTGCAGGAAGAAGTCTTGAAAACGAGCCCCTTCCGGCCTACATATACCTGGGACCTCCCACTTAACACCAGTTTTTTATCTCTGCATTAAGCAACAAGACAGAAGAAAGAAGTCTCCTGCTTGCAGGTAGCCGGGGTCAAACCCGGCATCCCCTTTTGGCCTATTTCTGCCCAGTTCTATTGTGTTGTTTATGCCTAGTTAAACGGAAGCCTCCCAGCCTAGGCTGCTGGCTGGGCAAAGGTAGATGGCACTTTAGGTGCCTAGGAGCTTATCTCCTCCGCTCGACCCCACTTGTGGGGCAATGCGGCTATCCGGCATGGTGATCCGGATTTGGGATGCCCCTGTCCCGATGTTCCCTTTAGGTCACCTTCTCCCGCTCGGTCCCTTCTCCCTTCGCTAAATGGGGGGGGGGGGAGTGCGTGTTGCATGAGGTGCTTTACTTAGTGTTATGTGTGGAAGTGCTTTGGCAGCGCTGCGGTGGCGGCGCGAGGCTTGGGCTGCTGGGGCCTTTGTTTGTGTTGCACTTTCAAATTTCCCCCCTTTTTTGCTGTGTCTTGGCCCGCCCTTCACTTCCTCTGTCTCATTAGAGACAGGTGTGCTGAAGCCGGTGGGGGAAGAGGTCCAGTGCGGCTTGAGCTGTAGAGGTAAACAGTCCCCACCATCGCGCACGTGGGCCCGTCCTTGTACTTTATTGCCTGCCATGTATAGCGTTTTTTCCTGGGGCACTTCTGCTTATGTATGGGTCAAATGCCTGTATTTGGGTATGTGTGGTTATGTATTTATTGATGCACTCTCTGGCTTTGCCTTGAAATAGCATGTGTCATGTATATTTTATTCATAATGTTTAAACTATTCATATATGTTTGCCTTGTTGGTTATGTATGAATGTGGTGCATACTGGTTGGGGGACTGACTGTGGTCTCTTTTCCCCCACAGATTCTCCCCTCACTGCAGTGGCTCTCCCGGTCTGTTATACCTGGCTAGTCTTAGTCTCTAAATTGGGATTTTCCTAGACTTAAAAAAAAAAAAAAAAAAATCCTCCCACTTCCGGGACTTTAATTACAAAGGGGCATCCCGGGTTGCTTAATGCGTAAAACCCTGGGTTGTTGCGAATACCACAAATTCACCATATGGAGGCTTTCAACGTTACTGGAAATGGCTCTTCGGGGCTATCCAGGCTGTGTGGGGGTTGTGGGGATTGGTCCGATTGTCCCCCTGATGAGGAGGGGGAACTCCTTGAGGAGTCGGATGAGCCTGCAGACCAGCTATTGTTTGACACTGCTGGTGATCAGGCTGTGGGGGTGTCCATTGACACTCCTTCCATTTTGGCTCAAATGTTTAAAGTTCTGGCCTTGGATCCGCCTGCGGTGGTCCCTCTGCCAAAGGGTGAGTTGTTTGACGTACCCCAGCCGCATTTGGTGTTTCCCAGGCAACAGCACTTTGAGAGGGTTGTCCTTAAGGAATGGGAACAACCCGCACGCCTGGTTGGAACTCCTCCTAATTGGGATAAGCGTTATCCCTTTCCGGAGGACTTGGTGAAGCTTTGGTAAGTGCCCCCCGACGTCGATACCCCTGTTAGGGCTGACTGGCTTGGCTGCGTTGCACTTTTCTGACACCACTACCATTAAGGATGGTGAGGATCGTCGGATTGATCAATTAGCTCGCCATGGTTTTATCAGTGCCGGGTCGACACTACGGCCAATTTGGGCTTCAACGCTTCTTCTGCTGGCAGTTAGATCCATTATTAGGGGTCTGCACGCAGATCTTGATCCCGCTTGTGATATATTTAGTTCTCTCAAGCAGTGTGAGTCGTTTGTTTCTTTTGTACTGACCGCTCAGCACGATGCTCTTGCGACGAGTAGCAGGACAGCGGCATTGCTGGTGGCTATTCGTTGGTCTATATGGCTGCACCAGTGGACGGCGGACCTTAACTCTAAAAGGGCGCTTACAGCGCTACCTTTCTTAGGTTTACGCCTTTTTGGCGAGAAATTGGATGCTGTTACCAAGGATGGTAAGTTGCCTCAATTTAAGAAGCCTCGTCGCTCCTTTCGGGGTGCGAGTTCCTTTAGTCCCTCCTTTCGAGGAGCCAGAGCGGGCAGAGGGGCTTCCCTTCCCGTTCCCGGGGGTGTAGTTTGGTCCCGGGGAAGAGGTCGTGACCGTCCCGGTCAGTCCTGGGGCGCCAAGCCCAAACCTACTGCTAAGCCCGCTCAGCAATGAGGGGCTGCCCTCACCCGTGCGGGTGGGGGGGGGGGGACTGCGACACTTCTCCCTGGTTTAAGGCCGCGAGATTCCGGACACATGGATCTGGGAGGGGGTGTCGCCCGGTTACAAACCGGAGTTCGAGTTTCGCCCTCCTTCACGGTTTTTCCGGGAAATGGCGGGCATCCGGCCGGTGCCGCGCTTAGAGGTGGGCCTCGGTTTTTGCTCCATTCTCTTCGCAGCCCTCAAGGACGACGGGTCGGCTTGCCCCGTCCTGCATCTGAAGTTTTTCAACCTTCCCAGGTCCTCCCTTGCTCAGGCCAGGGTGGTGTCCTTTCTGGGAATGAGGTCGGATTCCGGTCAACACAGGGTGTTTCTCACTCAGTCCAAAATTTGTCTGATTCAGGAGTTGGCTTGGGTCCTTCTTTCCAACCCTTGGCCGTCTGTTCTGGAGCTGAGAGCCTTCCGTCTGGTTCTTGCTCTTTTGTCTCATCAGGGTCTGGGCCTTCTGGTTCAGCTTCGCTCGGACAATCAAACAGCGGTTGCTTACATCAGTCATCAGGGAGGGACTTGCAGTCTGGGTGCCCTCAGAGTGGTGTCCCTGATCCTGACCTGGGCGAAGGCACATGTTCCTTGTCTCTCGGCAGTCTGCAGTCCGCTCCGGTGGGGGACACCGGAGGTGGTCCTGTTTCCCTTTCGTCACAATTGCAGGCTCCCGATCTTTGTGTCGCTCTCCCAGGATCCTCTGGCTCTGGCGGCGGAAGCCATATCCCTGAGCTGGGGGGACCCGGGGTTTCTGTACCTGTTTCCTCCGATACCCATGCCAGGCTGGGTGGTACGGAAGCTGGTTCTGGAAAGGGTGTCCGTCATTCTCGTGGCCCCAAGATGGCCAAGACGAGTATGGTGCGCAGACATCGTTTGGCTGACAGTGAATCAGCTCATTCTGCCTCTTCGGCCCGATCTGCTCACTCAGGGTCGGCTGTCTTACCCCAATTTACCAACGCTGGGTTTGACGGCTTGGCTGCTGAGACCTCCATCTTGAAGGAGGAGGTTCTGTCTGACTCAGTTGTTAAAACTCTGATTGGTGCCCGAAAGAGGTCTTCTTCTATCACCTACTATAGGACTTGGAAAGCCTATATCGCTTGGTGTGAGGTTAGATCTTTGCCTTGTAGGGTCTTTTCGGTCTCCAGGATTCTGGAGTTTTTACAATCAGGGCTGGACTCTGGTCTTCAGCTGAGTACTCTGAAAGGGCAGGTTTCTGCCTTATCTATCTTTTTTCAGAAGTGTTCTGCGCTTCATCCTTTAGTTAAAACTTTTTTCCAGGGGGTTACGCATGTGCGGCCTCCCAGGAAATCATTACTCCCTGTTTGGGACTTGAATTTGGTTCTTTCTGCTCTTCAGGCTCCTCCCTTTGAGCCTTTGCAAAATATTGCTTTGTCTACCCTGACTCAGAAGATTGTCTTCTTGGTAGCTATCACTTCAGTTCGGCGTGTCTCGGAGTTGGCGGCCTTGTCTATTCAGGCGCCCTACTTTGAGAGGCATCAGGACAAAGTGATCTTTCGGTTCAAACCGGACTTTCTTCCTAAGGTTGTTTCGGCTTTTCATTTGAATCAGGATATTGTTCTTCCCTCCCTGTGTCCTAAGCCTAAGAATGACAAGGAGAGGGTTTTGCATTGTTTCGATGTAGTACGCTGTGCTAAGTACTATTTGATTATTACTTCTCCTTTTCGTAAAACTGATGCATTTTTTGTTGTGCCCTGTGGGCCTTGGAAGGGTTTGGCGCCGGCCAAATCTTCCATTAGCAAATGGATACGTCAGGCCATTATTGCGGCCTATTCTGCTAAGGGGAAAGTTCCCCCTTTTCGTATCACTGCTCATTCTACTCGCGCCGTTGGAGCGTCTTGGGCTTTTCAGCACCAAGCTACTGTTGAACAAGTTTGTATGGCCGCTACTTGGTCTTCTGTTCATACTTTTTTTTTTACAGTTTTACAAGGTTGATGTGCGGGCCTCAGCGGATGCTGTGTTTGGCCGCAAAGTTCTGCAGACTGCAGTCATTTAAGTTATGCTTCACTTTGCCTTTGGATACCCATCCCTTGTGGACTTTGCTTTTGGATGTCCCGATCGTAAGAATTAAAGGGGAAGCGGGGTGTGTGGCACACTGAGAATAATACCATTTTGTGAGTACTCACCCGAAAAATGGATATTGTCAGTGTGCCACACACCCCGCTTCACCCGCCCTTTTTGGTATCCTGGATCCTTTATATGGTGAAGCTTTTCTTTATTTTGAGGTTACCGTTGGATTTCCTGGTACCTTGTCTTTCTGCTTTTTAAATCACTGGTGTTAAGTGGGAGGTCCCAGGTATATGTAGGCCAGAAGGGGCTCGTTTTCAAGACTTCTCCCTGCAACCTCGCCACCTGCTGGTGGAGTAACCCGATCATAAGAATTAAAGGGGAAGCGGGGTGTGTGGCACACTGACAATATCCATTTTTCAGGTGAGTACTCACAAAATGGTATTTTCAGCTACTGTATGTCTTTCCCCCGTTTCCCCTGTTGGGCAGGGTTCTGTGAAAGATAGCTCAGGAAGGGGTGCCAGCAATCCTGGTGGCCCCCCATTGGCCAAGAAGAGTGTGGTTCGCAGACATTGTGCAGCTGGCGGTAGAGCAGTAGGACCTGCTCACTCAGGGGCAGCTACGCTACCCCAATTTACAAACGCCAGCTTTATCGGCCTGGCTGCTGAAACCTCCATCTTAATGGAAAAGGGGCTGCCTGCCTCTGTTAACACCATGATCAGGAAAAAGTAATCTTCTTCCATCTACTATAGGGTTTGGCGTGCCTACATTGACTGGTGTGAGGCTAAATCTCTTCCCTGTCGTGTGTTTTCTATTCCTAGAATTCTGGAATTTCTCCAACATGGTTTGGATCTGGGGCTTCAACTCAGCACTCTGAAAGGTCATGTGTCTGCCTTTGCTGTTTTCTTTCAGAGATCTTTTGCTCAGCATCATCTGGTCAAGACCTTTTTCCAGGGGGTTACTCATGTGCGCCCCCCACGTAAGCCTATGTTACCAGTCTGGGACTTGAACTTGGTCCTATCTGCCTTGCAGGGGTCTCCTTTTGAGCCTGTGCATGAGGTTGCTTTTTCCATTCTTACGCTAAAGGTAGTCTTTTTGGTGGCTATCACTCCTGTTAGGCGTGTTTCTCAGTTGGCGGCGCTTTCCATCAAGCCCCCTTACTTTGAGAGACACCAGGACAAGGTGGTGTTTCGCTTTAAACCAGATTTTCTGCCTAAAGTTGTGTCTGCTTTTCATCTCAATCAGGACATTGTTCTGCCTTCTCTGTGCCCTAATCCTAGTAACCCTAAGGAGAGGGCTCTACATTCCTTGGATGTGGTTAGGAACCTGAAGTTCTCTCTGGTGGCTACTGAGCCCTTCAGGAAGACTGATGCTCTTTTTGTGGTCCCTTCTGGTCCTAAGAAGGGTCTGGCTCCAGATAAGTCTACCATCAGCAGGTGGATCCATCAGGCTGTGATTCAGGCCTATTCTGCTGAAGGGAAGGATCCTCCCTTCTGCCTTACTGCTCATTCCACTCGTGCTATTGGTGCCTCTTGGGCCTTTCAGCACCAGGCTTCTGTTGAACAAGTTTGCAAAGTCTTTTCAAAGTTTTACAAGGTTGATGTTAGGGCCTCAGCTGATGCTGCTTTTGGCCGCAAAGTTCTGCAGGCGGCAGTGGTTTAATCTGCATGTTGTTGCTTTGGGGATCTCACCCTACCTTACGGACACTGCTATTGGATGTCCCAAACGTAAGGAATTATCTCTGTAGCAGGACATGCTGTATACTTAGAATAATACAATTCTGTGATTACTCACCTGTAGAATCGGTATTATTATACGTATACAGCACGTCCTGCTCCACCCTGCCCTTGTTTTCATTATTCTTAGTGCCTCTGTATGGTGGTTATCATGATTACATTTGTTTGATTATGGTTGTTATTCTTGCTAACTGCTTGTCAATACTGGGGAATTTGTGGGAGGTCCCTGGAATATAAGGGGCCAGGAGGAGCCACTTTTTTGCTGTCTCTGCAGTCCAGCACCATCTTGTGGATGTATAACCCAAACGTAAGGAATTATCTCTGGAGCAGGACGTGCTGTATACGTATAATACCAATTCTACAGGTGAGTAATCACAGAATTGTATTATTCACAGTACAAAGTAAGATTTCAGTTATTCACAGTACAATGGGGATATTTTGGATCCTGGGAGGGAGTATCCTAAAAAGCAAAAGAATTGGAACAGACCCCAGGAAATGGAGCCTAAAGAACTTGAACCCGAAGCTTCATTTTTACTTTTGAGAATCTCCAAACCAAAAAACAAGTTGACTGGACATACATTTGTGTGCCATAAATGAATTTGTGAATTTTCACTATTCTCAAATAGGTTTTGCACCTAACCCTATGAATATAAAGGGATTTTCTGTAAATGTTTTGCTGCAGGACTAGTATAACCCCCAAGCAGATGAGCACACAGGACAAAAACCACTCCTTGACCCCACCTTTTATTTTTTACTTAGCAATGAATATAAAGACTTTAATTTATTGGTGAAATCATGGAACTACAGGAAATGTTTCAGTCGAAGACAGAAAAAACATTCATTATAATAGATGAAAGAGCTGGAGAACACAAGCACTTTCCTTATTCACAATAGGGCCCGCTTTATGTATGTTTACATACATATTGTTACAAATTGTGTGAATCCAGCTTCAGGCTTAGTACATATATATACATATATTCTGAGCGGCTGCCACCCCCCACCCCCCCCCCCCTTTGTTTCTTAGTACATATACCGTTAAAACAATTGCACAACTTTCATCTGTAAATCTGAGGAAAATAAACATTAATGCAAAGGAAATGTGTTTTCCCTTTGTGCTTCAAGACATTAAAAGTTAAATAATATCTCAGGAAAAGTGAGAAAAGGGAATGTATATAGGGCAATGCTGATTGCCTGACTGTTAACTGGGGTTAGGGCGTGAAAATGAAAATGTTTTGCACATGACCACACTTTATTTTAGTTAATATTAACTTTCTTTATTTTACCTGTTGAAGTATTTAGTGTATTACAGTTTAATGCTGTAAATGATGGATTGTATTTACTATTATTATAAATATTTAAGCTGCATACCACTTCCAAAAGATGTAAGCAACATATCTGTTTTATATGCTTTCACATACCCTGGAGATCATGCTCGATATTCTCATTGGGTAATTATAGATGTGCTAGCGTAGCAGTAAATAGGAGCCAACTTATTTTCAAAATGGGCACAGAAAAGGTTTTGGTGCATATACATTTGATTGGATAACTAACAAATTCAAGCAATGATATACATGTACATAACACCTGAAATGTGACCTGATATGACACTTCATCATTTTTCTGACATTTCAGGGCCACTTTTTTCATTAGCAAAGAGAAGCATCACCCTGTAGGCGAGCCAACAATTATTTAGCTAAGACTTATACCAGGAAATAAGACTGAAGATTAATAAAGCTGTACCTTCCTTTTATGTTCTGGCAGAGGAAGCTATATTTTGTTAGCATGCTCATTTCACACGAAAAACTATCTTTTACAGGCCTAGCTAACCAATAATGTTACAGCTACTTTTATTATTATTTTTGTGTGACACATTATTATGCTTATGGGTGTTGCAATTTTAGTGGATTCTCACTTCTCTGGAATGCACTCCCATACTAAATCCATCACTCTCCAATGATCCAAGCCTTTAAAAGTGCCCGCAAAACTCACCTCTTCAGACAAGCATGTAACCTGGCTCAAGCAAATCCTATATCCTTCACCGGACACATGCCTCCAAACTCCAGCTCTACCACTTGTGATCGCTCCCATTTGTCTCCACCCCCTATCTTTTAGACTTTAAAGTGGACCAACACCCAGGATTTTCACTATCCTCGGTTTTGGTCCACTTCCGCGGGGCACCCCGATCGTGGGTACCCCGCTGCATGAAACCCCCCAGAATGCCCGAAAAAAACTCACCTCACCCCGCTCCTACGGCGCATGCGCGGCCATTCGTCCAATCAGCGTGCTCGGAGCCGCTGTGGTATGCGCGCCCAAACGACGTACAACCACAGCGGCTCCGGGCATGCTGGCGGCCGCATCTCGTACTTCCCTGTAACAGGGCACGTGCCCTGCTAGAGACAAGCGCGAGATGCGGCCCGTGCATGCCCTGTCGGAACGGGGGTAAGGTATGGTGAACGGGGCGTCCTGGGGGGTTTCACACAGCGGGGCATCCCGATTATGGATGCCCCGCGGGGAGGGATCTGATCACCCCGGGAATCTATAAGATCAGGCAGGGTGTTGTCTCCTGTGCTCACAATATTTAGTTGGAACTTTGTAGCATCTAGTTTGTGTTGGTCCCTGTACTGTATGTATTCTAAGTATACAGCACGTCCTTTTCCAGAAGATATTCCTTACACTTGAGTTATACCTCCAGTAGATGGCGCTGGACTGCAGAGACAGAAAAGTGGCTCCTCCCGGCCCCATATATACCAGTGACCTCCCACAAATTCCCCAGATCTTCTCTGCAGTCTGGGCTGCGATGACTAGAAGATGGCTCTCTCTACTCGCAGGTGAGCGGGGCTATTAGCCTGCGGCCCTGTAGGACTATTCCCACCCGTTTCCTTTTACTGCCTCCCAGCTTAGTCTGCACTGGTTCGGGTGAAGGTAGGCAGCACCGCTGTCAGGTGCTAAGGAGCACTGCTCCAACCGCAGTCCCCCACCAAAGGGTAGGCGGTACAGGCCCATGGTGAGCCTTATGGGATGCCCCTCCCGCGTCTTATGCCCCTCGCCCTCTGTCCCCGCCGTTGGCTCCCTTTAGGCTGGCCGTCGCTTCCCCTTCGCTCTCCCTGGTAGATCTGGGGGGGGGGGGGGGGGGGGGGTGCATGTCTTGACTATATTATTTATGTGATGATCCCTTTTGAATTGGTTGCATTGGTTTCTTTTGCCGCCGCCGCCGCACGCTTGTACTCCGCTTCGCGGTCGGCGGCGACATAAACTCAGGCGCTGCTGCGCCATCATTGGCTGGCAGCCCGCCCCTCGAGGTATATGCGGGCGCCATTTTAGTTCTCTGCTGCGTGCGTCTGGTGTCTCCCTATCGCGGTCTGTAAGTGCCCCTGCGGGCTGATTTATTTTGTATTTCTCTGTATTGCGTATTGCTTATGGGATCTTTTTGCTTATGTCTTGCAGGCGGGTCAAAGTTTTGTGGTTTCTCCCGGTCCTATCCTCTCTATTTTGTTAACTCTTATTGGAGGGCTATTGTATTCCCTTACCTCCCACTTCCCTAGCGGGTTATTGGGGCATCCCGGGTTGCTATTATTAGCGTCAATCCCTATTGACCTGTTGTGCTGTGATAATCACCATATTGAGGCTTCTCAGGATAATGTGCTCGGGGTTCCTTCGGGACAAGCCCAGCTGTGTATTGCGTGTGGGGTATCCCCCGGTAAGTGATGACGTCAGGGTTTGTGTACCCTGCGCCCAGCAGGTACTTGCGTTGCAGTCTGGGTTACCTGCGGCTGGGCCTAGTGCTGCGCCCCTTCTGGCTTCGCCTACCCCCCCACGCTTACACCTGACTCCCAGTGAGGTGCATACCAGTGGGGAGTCTCAACCTGATTTGGCTGCCCGGGTAGCCAGCATTGAAAGGCATATTGCTGGGTCTGGTCTGGTCTTGCGTAAGGCTCCTGCTAAGCGGCGACATCTGGCACCCCGTGTTACTCTCTTTCCTATGGAAGCGAAGTAGTTTTTTTATATTACTGGATATACCCCCCTGGAAGAGGGGAATTATTTTCTGATTCAGAATCATCTGAGGATCAGCCTAGGGGTTATACGGAGTCTGGGTCTGACCCATGGGCTTCATATGATACTGACAGACTTCTGACTCACATTTTTGAAGTGCTCTATATCTCTCCTCCTGCCGCGGCCCTGCGGCAGCAGGGGAAGCTGTTTCATGCTGTTAAACCACGCTTGGAGTTTCCTGAACAAACTCATTTTAATAATCTGATGCTCAAAGAGTGGGAACGGCCTAGCAGGCTTCCCGGAGTACCAAAGAGTTGGGATAAGAGGTATCCCTTTCCCACTGAGAGGGTTAAACATTGGTCATGTCCTCCCGAGGTGGATGCACCAGTTCTGGGGTTGTCTAACACATCTGTCATGCATTCCCCTGACTCTACTACCCTGAGGGATGGGGAGGACAGGCGCATTGATCAGCTGGCTTGCCATGCCTTTGCCTGTGTGGGGACCGCGCTCCATCCGGTCTGTGCCTCTGCCATTACGGCTGTTGCTATTAAAAGCCTGCTCAGGGGTCTCTTAGATGGGGTCCCTGATGATGCCGGTAGTGAAGAGTATAGAGTTCTTCTGCGTTGTGAGGAATTTGTTGCATATGTTCTCTCTGCCTTGGATGATACCATTAGAATGTGTGGCAGGGCATCTGCCTTGTTGGTGGCGATACGCCGCTCGGTCTGGCTGCGCCAGTGGGCAGCTGACAACGCTGCTAAGAAGGCTCTCACTGGGTTTCCCTTCAAGGGGCTGCTCCTCTTTGGTGAACGTCTGGACTTGTTTGCTAAGGGAGGCAAGTTACCTTGGCGTAGAAGGCAGCCCCGGTCCTTTTGGGGTTCAGGTACCTTTTCTCCTTCCTTCAGGGGCTCCAGAATTGGACGGAGAGCTTCCTTTGCTGGATCCCATGGAGATTTTTGGGGCAGGGGCAGAGGACGTGGCTGCCCTGGCCCCCCCTGGGGTCCCAAGACTAAGTCCTCCCCCAAGGCATGAAGGGGTGCCCTCACCCATCCGGGTGGGGGGACGGCTTCGGCTCTTGGCTCATGTCTGGAGGCGTCATGTCTCAGACCGGTGGATTCAGGAGGTAGTGTCCTCCGGTTACAAGATAGAGTTTGCAGCCTGGCCGCCCCCAAGATTCATCAAATCCCGGTTAGCTCAAAACCCCCTTGAGGGAAAGGGGCAAAGGCTATTATTCCAATCTTTTCATTGGTCCCAAGAAAGATGGGTCCATCAGACCCATCCTGGATTTGAAGCACCTCAACAAATTTGTCAGATTCAGACACTTTCGCATCGAGACTCTGCGCTCAGCTGTGACTTTCCTACGCCCAGGGGACCTCATGACCTCTGTAGACATCAAGGATGCTTACCTTCACGTACCTATCTTTCCAGGTCATCAGAGATTCCTCAGGTTCGCTCTGGAGGATCAGCACTACCAATTTGTGGCCTTGCCCTTCGGTCTCACCTCGACTCCCAGGGTATTCACCAAGGTGCTGGCAGGAGTGATGGCTCTGCTGAGATCTCAGGGCATTTGCATTCTTCCCTACTTGGACGACATGCTTATCACTTCTCAGTCCTTCCATCAGGCAGAGCTGGACACTCAGCGGGTGGTGTCCACACTGGAGTCATTCGGCTGGGTGATCAACCACCCTAAATCTTCCCTGTCTCCTTCCATGGTGAAGTCCTTTCTGGGCATGACTCTGGATACATCTCAGGTCAAGATTTTTCTTCCTCAGCAGAAGGTGGAGAGTCTTCAAGAGAAGGCTCAGCTCCTTCTGTCTTGTCCTCATCCATCCATCAGGCAGGGAATGCAGCTGGTGGGCCTGATGGTGTCCTGCTTCGAGGCGGTTCTATATGCTCAGTTTCACATGAGGCCTCTTCAGCTTCACCTCTTGTCAGTATGGGATCGGGACCCTGTGTTTTCGCAACAGGTGTTTGTCCTGTCCCCTCTGGTCAGGCGGTCTCTATCATGGTGGCTGGACTCAAGGAACCTGCTGGGGGGCAGATCCTTTCTGGCCCCCTGCTGTGAGACTGTCACCACGGACGCCAGCCTGACAGGTTTGGGGGGCCTTTGGAAGTCCCTGAAATGCCAGGGTCAGTGGGGCCCTCAGGAGGCCCATGCCCCTATCAACATTCTGGAATTGAGGGCGATTAGGTTGGTTCTCGCCCACTTAACCCCACACCTGCGGGGTCGGGCTGTTCAGGTCCGCTCGGACAACCAGCGGCGGTTGCCTACATCAATCATCAGGGAGGGACCCGGAGCAAGAGGTCCCTCAAGGAAGTATCCCTGATATTGTCCTGGGTGGAGGAAAATTTTTCTCTACATCTCAGCTGTGTACATCCTGGGGGTGGAGAATCTGGAGGCAGACTCTCTGAGCAGGGGGACCCTCATCCGGGGGGAGTTTCGCTCCCTGTGCCACCACTGGGGTCAGCTGGATGTGGATCTGTTTGCGTCCCGTCACAATCACAAGCTTCCAGTCTTTGTGTCTCTGTCCCAGGATCCTCTGGCCTTGGCCATGGATGCCCTGGCAATGTCTTGGACGAGGTTTCAGCTCCTGTATGTGTTTCCCCAGTTTCCCCTGCTGGGCAGGGTGCTGCGCAAGATAGCTCAGGAAAGGGTGCCAGCCATACTGGTGGCCCCCTGTTGGCCAAGAAGAGTGTGGTTCGCAGACATCGTGCAGCTGGCAGTAGATCAGTACGCCCTGCCCCGGGTTCCACATCTGCTCACTCAGGGGCACCTACGCCACCCCAATTTACAAAAACGCTGGCTTTGACGGCCTGGCTGTTGAAACCTCCATCTTGATGGAAAAAGGGCTGCCTGCCTCGGTTGTAAATACCAGTATCAGGCCATTCCTAGGATTCTGGACTTTCTGCAACATGGTTTGGATCTGGGTTTTCAGCTCAGTACTCTGAACGGTCATGTTTCTGCCTTGCCCATTTTTTTCCCAAGGTCCTTTGCTCAGCTTCCCCTGGTCAAGACTTTCTTCCAGGGGGTTACTCACGTGCGTCCCCCACGTAAGCCTATGTTACCAGTCTGGGACTTGAACTTGGTCTTATCTGCCCTGCAGGGGTCTCCCTTTGAGCCCTTGCAAGGGGCCCCATTGTTCATTCTTACGCTTTAGGTGGTCTTTTTGGTGGCTATCACTTCTGTTAGGCGTGTTTCTGAGTTGGCGTCGCTTTCCATCAAGCCTCCTTATTTTGAGAGACACCAGGATAAGGTGGTGTTTCTCCCTTTCATCTCAATCAGGACATTGTTTTGCCTTCTCTGTGTCCTAATCCTAGTAACCCTAAGGAGAGGGTTTTACATTCTTTGGATGTGGTCAGGGCTCTGAAGTTCTATTTGGTGGCTACTGAATCCTTCAGGAAGACTGATGCTCTTTTTGTGCTCCCGCCTGGACCTATGAAGGGTCTGGCTCCAGCTAAGTCCACTATCAGCAAGTGGATCCGTCAGGCTGTGATACAGGCCTACTCTGCTAAGGGGAAGGAGCCTCCCTTCCGCCTTACTGCTCATTCTACTCGTGCTATTGGTGCCTCTTGGGCTTTTCAGCACCAAGCTTCTGTTGAACAAGTTTGCAAGGCCGCCACTTAGTCTTCTTTTCATACTTTTTCTAAGTTTTACAAGGTTGATGTTAAGGCCTCAGCTGATGCTGCTTTTGCCCGCAAAGTTCTGCAGGCGGCAGTGGTTTAAACTGTCTGCTGTTACTTTTGGGGATCCCACCCTACCTTATGGACACTGCTATTGGATGTCCCAAGTGTAAGAAATATCTTCTGGAACAGGACGTGCTGTATTCTTAGAATAATACAATTCTGTGATTACTCACCTGTAGAATTGGTATTATATGTATACAGCAGTTATAGTTCTCCCGGTTCCATTTTAACTGCTTTTCAATACTGGGGAATTTGTGGGAGGTCCCTGGTATATATGGGGCCGGGAGGAGCCACTTTTCTGTCTCTGCAGTCCAGCGCCATCTACTGGATGTATAACCCAAGTGTAAGGAATATGTTCTGGAACAGGATGGGCTGTATACATATAATACCAATTCTACAGGTGAGTAATCACAGAATTGTATTTCTACCTGGTCTGTAATTATATCTTGTAAATATCACTATATAAATAAACAAAAATAATAATAAGGCCCCAAGAAAAAATGTAAGTTGGGTACTTACACTTGGGTACCAGGCAGAGGATTTACCCCATACATTAGGGGTAAAGTGGTTGAGATTCCTGCCCCACATTCTGAACTCTTCTGTGCTATGCATCTCTCTCCTTTCTCAGTGGTTCCTGGCATTCTCCTGCTCCATACATCGTTCATTAGTGAGGTTCATTGTGACGTGTTTCCTGTACAGATGACAGCACAGCAGTTGACCCCATGGCTTTTATTAGATGAACATCCTGTTTCAGAGCAATGCTTAAAGTCCCTCCCAGGGTTAATATATCCTTTGTACCCCCATGATCTATATAGTAGCAATTGAAGAAAGTGCCCTTCACTGATTTTTGCAGAAACTCTTACTGAAATATATACTGGATTAAAGCCTCATAATCTTTCAAACAATCTATTCCATGTGGAAAATTCCTCTCCCGTTAAGTAGCATGGAACATGCAATCGAAAATATTCATAGGGAAATATCTCTTTGGCAAGACTATGTTTATTCTAAGGTAAAAGTCACTCACTGTACACACAAGGAATCTGGTAGCATTGATCTTACAACCCTAGTCTAGTCTCCTGAGGTGGCGTGTTTCACAGCCTTTCCTTCCCGCTTTAAAAAAGGCTGCTAGTGCAGCCATGCAGCCCCAACAATCCACTTAAGGAATCGGGAAGCCTTGTTTTTTTGTAAGGTGGGAAAACTTCTCACTTCAGCTTCATTGTGACAGTTTGGTCAAGAGGTAGAAATGTAGCTGAATGCATACACACGCATACAAATCGCCTTGGCCCGGGTGCCCATAATTCCATCATTTTATACATGTTTCTGGATGTGACACTCTAAAGCATGTGCAGATTTCACAGGCCTCCCTCTGTGGAAGTTATCACCCTGATTGAATCCTGTCACCTTGACCCCAACATATATATATATATATATATATATATATATATATATATATATATATATATATATATAATTTTTTTTTTTTTTTTTAGATGCAGCCTCACAGTCCACTCAAGGAATTGGACCAGCTTGATCTGCTACGCCTTGGTTCTAACTTACTTTACTTACTTACTTAACTTACATTAAAGTGGATCAAGGCCCTGGGCCCTGGAATCTAAAAGATCCAAAACCGGATGCCCCACTGTGTGAACTCCCCCTTAAACCGGCAGTGATCTTACCTGATCCAGACGGGTCCCGCAAAATGATCTCCGCTGGCTCAGCGCCCCCAGCTTCTCTACAGCTATGCGCTCTCCAGCACCCAGTCTTTCTGAATGGCTGGGCACAGGATCATGCGCGCCCAAACAGCATGCTGAGGATGCGGCCAGCCAACAGCATTTCGTCATAGTGGCACTTTTGAGAGAGAGCCAATCATCACTCTCAAAAAGTGCCACAGGGTGTCGCTTCGGTAGTAGAAAAGCCCATTATTTTACTGCCGATCCAACAGCAGTGCCCTGCTACTCGTGGGGAGGTTTCCATCCACTTCAACTGGTATAATATAACATTTTATTGAACATTATTTATTCATAATCATTACAACATGTTAATACTTTATTGGGCTGTTCAATTATAACAAATCACTACTTGTTCATATTTTCTGTACTGTGCATGATGGTTCAAAACTGGTTGTTCGGTGCTTTACTTGTGCTGGCTATATGGACCTATAGCAGTGTGCTACTGGATACACACCCACCGCCACCTGTGTTCCTGAAGATCATCTTGCCCAGACTCCCACTGCCCTTCTGCTAGGGTGCTGTACTGTTAACTCTGACTTATTAGCTTAGCAGATCCTCAGAGAGCATGAATGACAAAGGATTGTGTTGAGCCTCTAGTGAACTGAGCAGGTTTAATGCACCCTTGCTCTCACTTTACACCCTCTACCCTTTTCAAACAAAAACTTCCTGATTTTAAGCTATGGCACTCTCAGGGATGCTTTTTTTTTTGGGGGGGGGGGGGGGGGGGGGGGAGACCACCCGGCTTGTTCTTTGACTTAGCAAAAGGATAAGGAGAGGGGCGGCATGTGAGCAAGATCATCTATAGGAACACAGTTGGGGGTAGGAGTGTGTACATTAACACACAGCTACAGATCCCTACACTCGGCACTAGAAAAGCACTGGAATAGCCAGTTTTGATGGCAGTATTTTTTCTAAAAAAATAAAAAATGGGGTCAAGGTGACACAATTTCTTCAGTGATGGTGGCCAAGGAAGAAGGCCTGTAAAATCTGTACATGCCTTAGAAAGCTCTCTAAAAAAAAAAGGTGCGTGACCCTTTATAGAGTCCTAATTTTTCTCTGTCCATATGGGGAGTTAGTCCATAATCTTGCTCTTTACTGCATCCCTATAGTCCGGGTTAAGGCTATCCCCGGTGTATTTAGCGAGCAATTGATTATGACCCCACTACTTATTTTTGTAAAAGAAGTTTTACTTCACGTTTATTATGCTATTTCATAAATTCCATAAATGACAGATCACATGATTCCATTATCATTTCATATACAACAATTAGTGACATTAATAACATGAGATCTTTTATATCTTTGCTCAAGCTTTCCACAAAAATTTCATACAATTGGATAAGAGGTCTCCATAGACTATCTTAATTTCTGGCAAACATGTTTCGCCACACCTCTGTGGCTTTCTCAATGCCCTTCTGTATGGATGTTGTGTGCAAAGGAATATGTAGACATTTAATCAATATCTTCTTGTATTTAAATGATAAGACACTGAGGAGGACACCATGTACACACTGTCGTAGGATCTTGTGGAAAATCAACTGCTTTCATTGGAATGAAAGCAATCACCAGCAGTGTATATATTTTGCTTTTATCGACTTCTAGTGGACAATAAATGCATTGCAATGCAGAGAAGGAATTACATTGCAAGCAAATAAAGCAATTGCCGGTGCAGGATTAGGGCCTTCTATTTTACTTCAGGCCATCAGAAGAATTCAGAGTCTGAATGGGTTAACCTCTCCCGAAGGGTGTGGTCTGCAAGAACAAAGGTGTGTCTCCACCTCCCGGGCCTATATCCACCTGGCTGACTTAATGCACTTAAGTTTTCTTTCTTGCAGTGGTCACTGCAAGGACTTATCTGAACTCCTCTCCCATTTACTTTTTGTTTTAAAGGAATTATGCCTTGGAAGCGGGGGTAATGGAAACCTGACTGTTCCTGGGCCATTATACTCCTTGGATCTGAATGGACCCACTTTGCCCCTGCAGCTAAGCTGCATTCGGATCAGGATGGTAAGGTAAGCGCCAGAGTTTTGGGGCGCTGTGGGGTGTCACCTTTTTGTTTTTTAAAAAAGAGTGACACTCCCTGGGTGAGAATTCCGCCACAGGAAAAAGCAGGCAGAAGGCTTTTGTCTGGTGAGCCTGATTGAGGGGAACCAGGGTAATTAATTTCCTCTTTGTTGCTCTTCCCATGTGTTTTTACTGGTTGAAAAATTCAAAATTTGCGCCCGCCTCTATGGAAACATTTTTGGCTTAGCATAGCAGCGAGCACCGGTGTCCGGCTCCTTTCTTACCCCGCTCGCGCTGGAAGATTTTCGCAGCAAGCACCGCTAACATCGCGGTTCTCCTCCGGCCGCTCGCACTGCAAAATTTTCGGCCGGGACTAAGCGGCAAGTACCGCTGACATCGCGGTTCTCCTCCCGCCGCTCCCTCTGCAACATTTTCGGCCGGGACTAAGCAGCAAGTACCGCTAACATCACGGTTCTCCTCCGTCCGCCTTCAGTGGAAGATTTTCGGCCAGGCGAAGCGCCGATTACCGCTGAGATCATGGTTCTTCTCCGGCCGCCTTCAATGGAAGATTTTCAGCTGGGCGAGGCGACGAGTACCGCTGAGATCGCGGTTCTTCTCCGGCCACCTTCACTGGAAGATTTTCGGCTGGGGGAAGCACAAAAATACCGTGAGCCGCTGCACGGCCACCCTCAAGCAGACCTAAATCTTAAGGTAGGTCATTTTTTAATTATTATGTGTATTAATATGTTATTTATTCATATATACATATTCTTGTTTTTAAAAAATATATATTATATAGTTGTGGGATAAGACAATATATTAGGCAATATATTGATGTGGTTCACCCTCTAGTCTTGCGACTATCGGGAACTGTTCACATACTGGGGTAATCGGATCTGGTCCTTTAGCAGATAGATTCACCCCATGTCCAGTATGCAAACAGACACTGGATGAGGATAGCACGGTGTGCAGGGTTATGCTACTGTAGTAGTGGATATGGAAGACAATTGTCTCGTCCTTGCAAGGGTTCTGACCCTTGTTGCCGGTGCCCTCTGAGCTTAAAACCCCCCTAGCAGCCTTCAAGCGGAGCTAAAACCTTTAAGTCATATGGGCTACTAAGAAGGTTTTGAAAAAAAAAATTCCTGAGTTTTGAAGAGGATATAGTGGCTGCAATAGCCTCCTTCAGAGTCTTTAAACTCTGTCGGCAGCCCTCAAGTGGTCCTAAACCTTTCAGAGAGTCATTTAGGATTGGCTACTAAAGGTTTTTAAAGAACAGATTGATCCTCTAACTTGAAGAGGATATTGTAGCTGCCAGGGAGGATTTATCCAGTTGGGACTTGTATTCAGAAGTCCTCTACACAAGGTGGATGGATGGTTTTGATTTCCTCCATTCTGGAGGATGTTGCAGAGCATACGCATTATTCTAATCTGATCAATAGGGAATGGCAGAAGTCAGGTTGTCTTCTGCCCATTCCTAAAGTACTAGATACTATGTATCCCTTTCCTCCAGATCAGATTGAATTATGGTCTCACCCTCCTGTGGTGGACGCTCTGGGGCCAGGTCTTTTTAAGATTTTGTTTATGCCATCCTCGGATTGTGCTTCTCCAAAGGATCCAGCAAATAAGTGCGTGGATCAGGTGGCATATCCTGCTTATACTAAAATGGGGTCGACCTTGCGGCCGGCCTGGGCTACATCCATAGCATTTTTGGGGAGCAGGAGGTTGTTAAAGCAACTGGACTTGAAGACTCGTAGGGGTCATTAATTGAAGTCATGCTCCCAGTTGATCAAGACCAGTTTGGCTACAACAGGTGTATGATACAAGCTATGGAGGATTGAGCAGGTTAAGTGCCAGAGGCCTAGCTCTGGTGTTAGCCTTTAGGCGTGCTTTATGGCTTATGCAATGGCCATCTGACATAGCCTCCAAAAAAAGAATGACAGGACTCCCCTTTAAGGTGGGGTGTCTGTTTGGGGAGTGCTTGGTTGACATGGTAAAGCATGCTGCTAGTGGTAAATCATCTAATCTGCCGCAGAAGCCGAAGTCTAATACTGCTTCCGCAGGGCCTCTACTACTCCGGGGTTCCAGTTAGAGGTTCGGCCTCTTCGGGATACCGAAGAGATTTTTGGAATAAGACAAAGTTCGAAATTTAGGCAACAGGTGTCTGGCAGAATAAAGCCAGACCCCCTTAAAGGCCTGTTCAGGCATGAAGGGATGTCCCCGCACTTGCAGGTTTGGGGGACCACTTCTGCATTTTTGCTCATTTTTGGAGGCTTCATGTAACAGATATTTGGATACAGGACGTTGTATCCTCAGGTTACAAGATCAAATTAGGAGCCAGACCCCCTTGGAGATTCTCTTGGTCAGGGGTATCCCGAATTCCACAGAAAGCAGAAGCATTGAGATCTGCCGTATCTCGCCTTTTTAGATATTGGAGTTGTTGATCCACAGTGAAGTTACTCCAGCCAGGCAGTGTGTGTGTATATATATATATATATATATATATATATATATATACCTACATTGCTGTAGGTGGCCTACATCTTTCAATTACATCTTTCTGTTAATATGGGCCCCATCATGTCAGGGGGCCCAGAAGAATACACAGACTGTCTGATTGTCATTGGATAATTGATTATCCAGTCAAATTCTTAAGTCAAATATCACATAGCTTCAAGAGTTATTCTTTCTGGGACTGTCATTAGACACGTCTCAGGCAAAAGTGTTTTATTCTAAGTATGTCACACACCCCGATTCAGAATAGTCATTGCACTTGGGTTATACCGACCTGTAGAGGGCAATCTTGCAGAGATGTCATGAAAAAAAAGGGAGCCCCTCCCGGTCCATAAATACCTGGGACCTCCCACTCATTCCCCAGTCTTTCATCTCTGCAGACGGAGAGCAAGTCAGAAGATGGATGTCTCCTCCTTGCAGGTAGCTTGGGTAATTCCCGGCCCCCCTCTTTCGGTCTATTTCTGCCTGGACCTACTGTTATCCCCCTTTTTAGTAAAGAGCCTCCCAGCCTAGGCTGCGGATCCTGGCAAAGGTAGACGGCACCTTAAGGTGCATTTGGAGCTATGCTCCACCGTGAGACCCCATACTAAGGGGTAGGCAGTATTCCGGGTTGGTGATCCTGGTTGGGATGCCCTGTCCTTGCCCTTACACTTTTTGGGTGTTAATTCCCCCTTCCCCGGTCACCCATTGTTCCCTACTGCTAAGGGGGGGCGCTTATCTCCCTGTTAGTTTAGTTCTTTCCTTAGAGTGCATGCTTGTGTGCAACTTGTTGTGTGTGTGTTGTGCGCAAGATTGATGCGTTCCATGGCCGGGCAAACCGCCGGCCGTTACTGTCAGCCTTCGGGGGAGCTTCTTCCCCTCCGGTGCGGTTTCGGAGGGGGGGGGGCGGGCGCGGGGCGCGATCCTGTGGCCCGCCCCCTCCATCCCCCCGTGCTGCCGGTGCCGCCTGGTGTCAGGAGCGAGGGTCGGGCGCAGTGCGCGGTCCTCGCCGGCCCACTTTTCTTCATCCTTGCTGCCAAGTCCCTCCGCCTCATGCAGGACGCCATTACCGTAAGCGCCCAGTGGGCTCCAGTCTTTCATTGCCTGTGAAGCTGCTTGTCAGCGCGATATTGAATTATACATTCCTACTTATATGTATGTGTGCTTGGCCCTTCTGTTATGTGCCCTGCATTGTGTGACTTTTGTGTGACAGTCCCCCTTTATTTTCCAGGCGGACTTTTGTTGGATCTTAAAGGGTCCTCCCGGTCCTAGGGTCCCTGGTTTAGTTTAAGAACTCCCTATAAATCCTCCCACTCGGGACACAGAAGGGGCATCCCGGGTCGCTTATATTGTGTAATTCCCTTGGGTATTGTGACTACCGATAAAATCACCATATGGAGGCTTCCCAGGATACCGTGCTCGGGCTCCCCTCGGGGCAACCCCGGCAGTGTTTGGGGTGTGGGGTATCTCTTACAGGGGATGATGTATTCCTTTGCATACCATGTGCACAGCAGAATATTACGCGGCACTCCGGATCCCATGCGTCTGGTTCTGCGCCGCCGGTCCCTTCTCCTACCCCTCCCAGCCTGATCCGTACCCCGTGTGATGTTGTCTTGAGTGGGGAGTCGCAATCTGAGGTGTGTGCCAGATTGTCCAATCTTGAAAAATTATTTTCTAGCGCTGTTGCCAGAAAGGAGCCCGGCTAAGAGAAAGCACTTGTCCCCAGCCACGCCGGCTTCTGATTTTGAGGAGTTTGATTCACTGGACTGGTCTGATTACCCCCCGCTAGAGGAAGGGGAGCTATTTGAGGAGTCGGATGGTTCTGACGATCAGCAGTTTGTTGGCACCGATGCCGAGCGGGGTCAGGGGGATTCTTTGGATACCCCTAAGGTCCTGGCACATATGTTTGAGGTTCTGGCAATTTCTCCTCCTGAAGTGACTCTTCCGCAGAAGGGGGAGTTCTTTGAGGAGGCTAAGCCGCGCTTGGAATTCCCTAATCAAGGGCATTTCGATGGCATTATTCTTAAGGAATGGGAGAGGCTTACTCGGCTTCCAGGTGTTCCTCCGGGTTGAGATAAGAAATATCCCTTTCCGGTGGATGAGGTGAAGCGCTGGTCGTCCCTTCCCGAGGTGGACGCCCCTGTTTTGGGGTTGTCTAGCGCCTCTGTTTTGCATTCTCCTGACTGTTCTACTCTCAAGGATGGTGAGGACAAACGCATTGACCAGATGGCTTGTCACGGTTTTGCCAGTGTCGGGTCGGCTTTGCGGCCTGTTTGTGCTTCAGCGCTTTTAATGGTGGCTTCTAGGTCGGTTGTTAGGGACCTGTTGTCTACTTCCAGGCTTGACCCGGCTAGTGATGAGTTCACCGCCCTTAAGCAGTGCGAATTGTTTTTGTCATTTGTGCTAGCCGCCCTGGATGACACCATGGTGATGTGTAGTAGAACTTCGGCCTTGCTGGTGGCTATTGGGCGGTCGGTTTGGTTGCGCCAGTGGGCGGCTCATTTTGTGTCCAAAAAGTTGCTTACGGCTCTTCCCTTTCTGGGCTTGCGGCTCTTTGGAGAAAAATTGGATTCTGTCGCAAAAGGAGGTAGGTTACCCCAGCGCAAGAAGCAACGTCGTCCCTTTTGGAGGGCGGCTTCCTTTACCCCTTCCTTTCGTGGGGCCAGAGCTGGACGGGGATTGGCTGTCTTTTCCTCCAGAGGTGATTACTGGAACAGGGGAAGAGGACGTGCCCGTCCAGGTCACAACTGGGGCTCCAAGCCCAAAGCCGCTGCCAAGCCGGCTCAGCAATGAGGGGGCGCCCTCACCCTTGTGGGTGGGGGGACGGCTGCGACACTTCTCCCAGGTCTGGGACCAGGAGGTCTTGGACAGATGGATTCGGGAAGTGGTGTCTTCCGGTTACAAGCTGGAGTTCGAGATCCGGGCCTCCTCCCAGATTTTTCAGGTCTCGGGTGCCCTTGGATCCTCTGGCCGTGCAGGGGCTCCGGGCGGCAGTAAAAGATCTCCTGGACATGGCTGTCATCTGCCCGGTGCCTTCCTCGGACCGGGTCCTGGGATACTATTCCAATCTGTTCACGGTGCCCAAGAAGGATGGCTCCGTTCGTCTCATCCTGAATCTGAAGTTTCTCAACAGGTTTATCCGTCCCAGGAAGTTCCGCATGGAAACTCTGCGCTCAGCCATAAATTCATTTCGTCAGGAGGACTTCATGACGTCCATAGACATCAAGGATGCTTATCTGCATGTTCCAATCTTCCCGGCACATCAGAGATTTCTCAGGTTTGTGGTGGAAGATCGGCATTTTCAGTTTGTGGCTCTTCCGTTTGGCCTTACCTCGGCTCCAAGGGTTTTCACCAAGGTGCTGGCGGGGGTGATGGCCCTCCTCAGAGCCCAGGGTATCCGCATCGTGCCTTATCTGGACGATCTTCTCATTATGGCATCCTCTCTCAGCCAGGCGGAGCTAGATACCGGGACTGTGGTATCCACTCTGGAGAGATTCGGCTGGGTGATCAACTATCCCAAGTCCTTCCTCTCTCCGTCCAGGGTGGTGTCGTTCCTGGGAATGTCTCTGGATACTTCTCAGTATAGGGTGTTCCTTCCCCGGCCCAAGGTTCTTTTGATTCAGGAATTGACTCAGCTTCTTCTATCCATCCCTCGTCCGTCCATCCGGCTGGGGATGAGACTGGTGGGATTGATGGTGGCTTCTTTCAAGGCGGTTCCCTTTGCACAGTTTCACACAAGGACGCTCCAGCTCCATCTCTTGGCGGCCTGGGACAGGTCTCCGCTGTCATTGGATCAGTCTTTTCTGATGTCCCCCCGGGTTCGGCATTCCCTTCGGTGGTGGCTGGAACCAAGCAATCTGATGAGGGGCAGATCCTTTCTGACCCCTTGTTGGGAGACGGTCACCACGGATGCCAGCCTGTCAGGTTGGGGGGGGGTTTGGAAGGATCTTCAGTTTCAGGGACTGTGGGGGCCTCTGGAGGCTCACGATCCCATCAATGTTCTGGAGCGGAGAACCATCAGTTTGGTTCTGTTTCACTTGACTCATCAGTTACAGGGGTTGCCGGTTCAAGTTCGGTCGGACAATCGGACGACGGTCGCCTACATCAATCACCAGGGAGGGACTCGCAGCAGGCGTGCCCTCAGGGAAGTGTCCTTGATCCTGGCTTGGGCAGAGAGCAATGTCCCATGCATCTCAGCGGTGTACATTCCGGGAGTGGAGAACACGGAGGCGGACTCCCTGAGCAGGTGCTCATCTCGCCGGGGGGAATGGTCCCTCAGCCCCAAGGTGTTTCGGTCGCTTTGCCACCGGTGGGGGACTCCGGAGGTGGACCTCTTTGCCTCTCGTCACAATCACAAGCTTCTGGCGTTTGTCTCTCTCTCGCAGGATCCGCTGGCTCTGGCAGTGGATGCGATGTCTCTGAACTGGAGGGATCTGGGGTTTCTGTACCTGTTCCCTCCGTTTCCCATGGTGGGCAAGGTGGTGCGCAAGCTGGCCCTAGAGGGTGCGTCAGCAATCTTGGTGGCTCCAAGATGTCCAAGACAGGTCTGGTTCGCAGATGTGGTAAGGTTGGCAGCGGATCAGTTAGATCTGCCCCTTGTGCCGGATCTGCTCACTCAGGGTCAACTGCTCTACCCCAATTTACCAACACTGGTTTTGACGGCGTGGCTGCTGAAACCTCCATCTTGAAGGAGGAAGGTCTTTCTGATGCTGTTATTCAGACTCTGGTTAGGGCTAGAAAGAAGTCTTCCTCTGCCATCTACTATAGGATTTGGAGGTCTTATATTGATTGGTGTGAGGTCTGGGCCTTGCCTTGCAGGGTGTTTTCTATCCCTAGGGTTCTGGAATTTCTGCAACATGGTCTGGACCTGGGTTTGCAGCTTAGTACATTGAAAGGGCACGTTTCTGCCCTGGCGGTTTTCTTTCAAAGGTCTTTTGCTCTTCATCCTCTGGTTAAGACCTTTTTCCAGGGGGTTACGCATGTGCGGCCTTCTAGGAAGCCTTTGCTCCCAGTTTGGGATTTGAATTTGGTTCTTTCTGCTTTTCTATGGATCTTTTCTATGGTGAACCTTTTTTACTGTTACTGCTTATTTTGGCTCTTCCTGGTCCCTTTACTGCTGTCTTAATACTGGGGAATGAGTGGGAGGTCCCAGGTATTTATGGACCGGGAGGGGTTCCTTTTTTTTTTCATGACATCTCTGCAAGATCGCCCTCTACAGGTCGGTATAACCCAAGTGTAATGACTATTCTGAAGCGGAGTGTGTGGCATACTTAGAATACCCATTTTACAGGTGAGTAATCACAAAATGGTATTTTTCAACACAGAAGTGACTCTTATTCCAGGCCAGGGTACAGGGTCTCTTGTCTTGCCCTCACCCGACGATTCATCAAGGAATATGTCTGTTGGGCCTGATGGTATCTTGCTTTGAGTCAGTACCTTTTGCACTGTTCACACAAGACCCCTGCAGATGGAATTGCTCACAATCTGTGATCAAGACCCACACACTCTGGATCATTCTTTTTGCATGACACCGTCAACAAGGCAGTCTCTAGCCAGGTCCTCAGCCTCTTCAGACTGGCAAATTCTTCCTTCCAGTACAGTGGAAGATCATCACCATGGGTGCCAGTCTATCGGGTTGGGGGGAGTGTAATGGAGTCACCAACGCTCCAGGGACAGTGGAGTCTGAAGGAGAGCAAACTCTCCATAAATATCCTGTAACTGAGTGCAATTCTATTGCAATTCTATTGTATCTCAGTCATTGGACATACCATCTGAAGGGGCATCCCATCCGGATTCAAACAGACAATCGGACGGCGGTGGTATATATCTACCACCACGGGGCACCTGAAGCAGTGAAGCCCTGATGGAAGTGAGCTGGTTTTTACCCAGGTTTCATGCATTTCGGCTGTACACATACCTGGAGTGGACAACCTGCAGTCCGATCATCTCAACAGAACGGTCCTGCATCAGAGGGAATGGTCTCTTAGTCAGAGGGTTTTTTCAATCCCTATGCATGTGCTGGGGGATTACGGACATAGATCTCTTGTGCATCATGACACAATCGGAAGGTCACAAAGTTTGTGTCTGGGTCCAGGGATCCTCTAATTATAGCAAAAGATGTCCTGACTCTTCAGGGGTCAGCATTCAAGCTTCTTTATGCATTCCCTCCAATTCTACTCCTGGGTCAACTACGAAGAAAGTTTAGCTCACAAGGGAGTCCCAACCATTCTGGTGGCTCCTCTTGGCCATTCTTGGCCTTCTTGGCCAAAAAGAAGCTGGTTCTCAGACATAGTAAGGATGTCAGAGGGCAACTCGTGGAGGTTACCTGACGATCCAGATCTTCTCACACAGGGGCCTCTAAGGCATCACAAGTTCTGGCTTGGAAGGCCTAGCTATTGAATCCTATATCTTGACAGAAAGGGTTTTTTTTCTGACATATTCATGCGGACTATGATTCAGGCCAGGAAGAAGCCTTCATCAATGATCTACTATAGAATCTGGCAAGCATTATCGCTTGGTGCGAATCCAGAAGGTTCGCTGGTAGAATTTTTTCTGTTCCCAGAATATTGATTTTTTTGGGCAGAAAGGTCTTGATGAAGGTTTTCAATCGAGTACTTTGAAGGGACAGATATCTGCTTTACCTATCTTTTTATTCAGAAACCCATTGCTTTGAATAAATGTATCAAAACCTTTTGTATAGGGGGTCGCTCATGTGTGGCCTCCTCGTAAGCTACTTCTGTTGGTTTGGGACCTGAACTTAGTTTTATCAGCTCTTTATCAGCGTCCTACTTTTGAACTATTGGCAGATGCATCATTAAGTTTATTGACTCTTAAGTTTTCTGAATTAACAGCTTATCAGTTAAGTCTCCTTATTTAGTGTTACATAAGGACAAGTTCGTCTTCTGCTTTAAACAGGATATTCTTCCTAAGGTGGTTCCCATCTTAATGAAGAGGTGAATTGTCTTCCTTATGTCCTACTCCAGTGTCCGATAAAAGGATTCTTCATTGCTGGATTTAGTGAAAAGCACTAAGATAATATCTCACTGCTACACAATCTTTCCGTAGGTCAGACTCCTTATTTTGTCATACCTGAGGGTCCACGGAAAGGTCTTCCACCATCTAAGTCTACCATCAGCCGATGGATTAGACAGGCAGTGGTAAGAGACTATATCCTTAAGGGGAAGGATTCTCCTTTTAGGACTAGTGCTCATTCAACAAGAACTATGAAGCTTCTTGGGCTGTTTAGCATCAAGCTTCAATAGAACAAGTATGCAAAGCTGCTACTTGGTTTTCAGCTCATACATTTATCATATTCTATATAAGGTACAGCCTTTGGTAGGAAGGAATTACATACAGTGGTAATTAGATTGTTTTGGAATGTCTTATTCCTGAATGGAATTAGGGTTTTTGAGATGTCTTATTCCTGATTGGAATAAGGGTTTTTTGAGATGTCTTATTCCTGATTGAAATTAGGGTTTTTTGAGATGTCTTATTCCTGGATGGAATAAGGGTTTTTTGAGATGTCTTATTCCTGGATGGAATAAGGGTTTTTGAGATGTCTTATTCCTGGAGGGAATAAGGATCTTTTGGAATGTCTTGTTCCTGAAAGGAATAAGGTTTGGGGAGCCCACCCGAATTAGGGTACTGCTTTTGAAGGTCCCATTCAGTCTCTGAATTCTTCTGCTGGCCTGAGGTAAAATGGAAGAGAAAAGAAAATTCTGTGAGTACTCACCTGTAGAATTAATTTCTCTTCCATTATTACTTCAGGACATCAGACCCTCCCTGTGTTACTACGTCCATGTGTTGGATGCCTAGTTTTAGTGGAGTGGTAAATATGTAAATAGTTGCTGTAAATAATCAACATAATAAAAAAAGATTAAACGGAGAGAGGAGTCTTGTATTTTGTCTCCAGACTTTTGTTTCCAACAGGATAGGTATGCCTCCCGGGCGGCTGGTTCTACTGCTTTTTAATTAAACTGAAGTGCATTAAGTCAGCCAGGTGGACATAGGCCCGGGAGGTGGAGACACACCTTTGTTCTTGCAGACCACACCCTTCGGGAGAGGTTAACCCATTCAGTCTCTGAATTCTTCTGATGTCCTGAAGTAATAATGGAAGAGAAATTAATTCTACAGGTGAGTACTCACAGAATTTTCCTTTTATTCTGCTCCGTCTTTACCAGTATGGGCAAAGTGGGGACACTGGCTGGCAATGCGATAGGATGAGCATGTTTATCATTGTTTTGCATTTTAATCTCAGGATCACTTAGACAGCAGGTTGTAAGTTATAGATTAACAGTTCACAATCATTTATTGTATTCTCACTTCTCTATAGCAACTTCCACTCTTGGTGTCTGTGAAAACTCCAGGGCCATCCTTGTCAGCATCTCAGTCGTTACATGAACAGTCTGCAAAAGGAATGTCTGCATTCCAGGAAGGAATTGTGTCTCATCGACCTGAGATGCCAAGGCAAAACTCTGACCCAACCTCTGAGAACCCTCCACTGCCTCCTCGCATTGAAAAATTTGACAGAAGTTCTTGGTTACGTCAGGAGGAGGATCTTCCACCAAAGGTCTGTTTACTCATGTTCACTTATATTGTGTATTTTTATTGGTCTCAAATGGTGTATGCGAATATCTAATATTTGACCATTTTAAATGTAAATCCATGATTTTAATGTATCCTAAGTAACTTTTTAATACTTAAATAATATTTATTCTGAATGGGAAAAATTCCCCTCAGCTGCTCAACCCCAATGGCCCTCATTGTTGGCTTGTGTTTTACAATGTGAAATCCTTCTGCCCGCCTTTAGCTATCCTTAAATAGTATTGTTTACACCAAAAGCAACACTACCATATGGCCAGTCAGTGAAGTGTTGTGGCACAGAAGCAGGTAAGTAAATAGGAGGGAAGATTTAAAGTAAACCAAGACAGATTTTGGATAGCCCGGGTTTAGTTCTATAAATACAACTGGGGACATGAAGTTAGTACCACAAAACCTTTTTCTAGAACAAAATACCAACTTTAATAATAACTGGGGTGGGGACATTTTGTTTCATCTCACAGTATTTTATTATGCTTTGTTTCAGTAGTTAAACTGTAAAATGTTTATTGCATTAGTGCCTTGGAGACTTACAATCATTCTTCACAGAAAAAAAGACTGATGAATTTTCTCAGCTCAGTATGCTAGTGGGACACTGCTTTACATAATAGTGCTGCAAGCAGTACTTGTGTGCCTTTGAGCTTGTAATGGTCAATTAAATCCTTCTCTTTGTAACCTAGATTCTAACGTCAAATTTTCCAATTTCAGGTGCCTCAGAGGACAACTTCCATATCCCCTGCACTAGCACGTAAGAATTGCCCTGCAAATGGCAGCAATCTGGGAAGTCGTTTGAGCACGCAACCAATACGAGCAAGGTAAACTGATTTTTCCAATCAAAAGCAATTTGTCCACTGGCCCTTGTCATGGCTGGGCAGGGGTCATTCCCCAGACATAGGAATTTCCAAGTTTTATAATGAAAGATATATGAGCAAAATTGCGAACAAAAATAACCATTAGACCTACCGGTAACAGATTTTTTTTTTAGGACTCATTCAGCTTGACCGACCACACGGAGAGATTATGCTCCACCCCCTAGGAGGAAACACAAACTTGGACAGAGGTTAAATGCCCCACCCCTTCCTCTCCTCCTCAGTAATAGAAATGTAATAACCTAACCACCCTTGGACTATGGGCAGGTAATAAGCAGTCAAGCTGAAGGATTCCTAAAAAATCTGTTACCGGTAAGTCTAGCAGTGATCCTTCAGCTTGACCAATCACATGGAGAGGGATTAGGCAAGTAATTATATCTTAGGGGTGGGAAGCTGCAAGTAGTACTCTTCTACCGAAGGCCTGGTGCTTTGCAGATCTCATCTATGGATGCCCCAGTTCTTTCTGCCCATGATGTAACCATAGCTCTTGTGGAATAGGCCGAGACTTCTGGGCGAGACACCTCCCTAGTAGAGTAAGCTTGAGTAATAGTCTGTTTTATCTATCTGGCTATAGTGGATTTGGAAGCTGCTGAGCCTTTTTTTTCCACTAAAAGTTACTAAAATCTGTTCTGCTGTTCGCCATTCTTTAGATATTTCTAAGTAAATGATCAGGGCTCTTCTGACATCAAGCAGCGAGAGATCTTCTTCCTTGCCTGCTCCATTTGGCAATGTCGGAAGAACAATCTCTTGCAACCTGTTAGCTGAAGTTACAATTTTTGGCAGAGATAATGGTTTGGGTCTCAGTATGACTTTGTCTGGAAGTACTACACAATATGGTTCTTTAATGGATAAGGCCTGTAGTTCGCTTACGCTCCTAGCAGAAGTAATAGCCAGCAAAAAACACTTCAAAGATATTTCTCTGGGACCTCATCTAGAGGTTCAAATGGGGGTTCCATTGACCCTTTTACCATAATTGACAAGTCCCATGTAGGAAAACCTTTAAATGTTGCAGGCCTTTTACGCATCATGGACTTGAAAAAACAATTCATTTTGTCTCAATTTCTGTTCCAGAGATACTGATAATGCAGAAGTCTTTAATGTACTCACAGGCAAGCCCTTTTCAAAACCTTCCTGCAGGAATTCTAGTTCTGTGGCTGTCTTTTTTTCTTCAACTTGTTTACCTCACAAAAAGAAGAAAAACTTTTCCATAACTTTCCGTAGATCTTCCTAGTAGTTAAAGTGGACCAACACCCTCCAAAATAACTTAACTCTATTCACTGTAATGTAAGAAAGACACTTACCTTTTGATGAGAGCCGTCTGTCCCTCGCTGAGCCTGTAATCTTAATAATTTATCACCGGAAGTCCCGCCCTCCGTTGATTTTCATCTTGTCCATCAGGCTTGTCCGTTCATTTGCATATTTTGTTCGTCGCTGAGCTCTTTGTTCTCGCCCTGCTTCTGTTTCTTCTTCTCTTCTCATGACGTCATCTGGGGGGCGTGGCCTCTCGCTGCTCTCGGGAGTGAGCATGACTCTCTGGTGTATCTGCTACTTGGTCATTTGATTGATAGCATGTGCTCAGCCATGATTGGCTGCAGCACCATGAGTCTCCGCCTCCCCTCCCTCCTGTAACTCCCCTCCCCTCCCTCCTGCCTTCTGTCAGTTGCCGTCTCTCGTGCAGGAAGCTTTGGTGTAGTGTAGGTCCGGGGACAGCGGCTGCTCCAGCCGATGACAGTGGCTCGGTGTGTGCAGGAAGGATGACGTACGGGCACCGCATTTCGGGTGTGTAATCCTTGTCACGTTTATTTATGTGTATGTGTGCGTGTGTGGATTGTTTTCTACCATAGTAGCTGTGTAGTCCCTGCACCTGTCTTATCTATGGATCCCAGCCATAGGGTGCTGTGCACCTGTTGTGTGCTGCTGATCATCACCCCCTCCCATGATGCAGGGCTGTCACACGTACAGCTCATACACAAGCCAGGCGGCTGGGGCAGGGCTGTCAGCTGGCCATGGTGGGGATGCAGCACAGCAGTGTGCCCTGGAGGGCCCATACAGGGAAGAGGGGCGGTAGCAGCAGTGGCGACAGCCAGCCTCCCCGCTTCCACCATGCTGTGTGTAGATTAAGCTTACCTAACTGCCGACAGAGGGAGGAGGCGCTGAGGCATAAAACAGAAGACACTGCACACACATGGCTAATTAATATTCATTGCACAGGGTCCAGCAGGCTCCAATCATCACCAGCCACGTCACAGACTGAAGACCAATTAGGGCTTCCGTCGCCCGCTGACAGCGCAGCCAGCCTCCCCGCTTCCAGGCGGGGATACGATACGTCATTGGCCTATCCCCGCCTTTCAGCTCCTCCCTTTCCCCAGTACCTTGGTCGGAAATCGTGCATGCGCAGTAGCGCTGATTTGGGTCAGGTGAAGCGCCGCTCGCTCCCGATGCAAGCGGCGCTTCACCTAACTACTGCGCATGTCCGTGATTTCATGTAGGAAGAGGTCAAACTATCTCTTCCTTTTTAAAAAAAAAACAAGATGGCGGACAGATATTAAAATAGAAGCGACGCAGTGATGAAGCATCCGAGGTAAGTTTTTTTTTTCATTACTATTTAAAACGAGTCCTGCTGCATATTTTGCATATTTTAAAAATACATATAAAAAAAAAGGGGGCAGGGTTTTGGTTCAATTTAACTTACGGCTGTCAAGAAGAGTTTCAGTCACTCTAACCGAATAACCCTTTTTTCTTAATAAGGTTTCAAGTTATCAGGTATTGTCTCGACAGAATCAGATGTAGCATGACATCTTGATGGATGATGTCCGTAAAATATGGTAGTCTCCAGGGACCTTTTGTTGCCATCTTCATTAATTCTGCGAACCAAGCTCTCTTTGGCCAGAATGGAGCAATGAGGACCAATGTCACCTTATCCTGCTCTATTTTTCACACCACTTGAGGCAGGATTCTGAATGGAGGGAAGGCATAAGCAAGATGAAATTTCCATGGCTGAGCCAGACATCTATTGCTAACGCACCCTTCTGCCTTGTTGCACTTTGCATTCCTGGCATTAGCAAACAGATCTATATGTGGCTGACCCCAAACCCTTGTCATCAGCTGAAACACCCGCTGGTCTGCTGAACTCTACTTAGGTAATCTGCCAGAGTGTTTAGGGTCCCCTTCAGATGAACTGCTGACAATGATCAGATTTGATGCTGGAGGGGAACTAGTATGTAATTAGTTTTAAGGATCTGGTTCCCCCCCTTAACGGTTTAGATATGCCACTTAAGTATTTTCAGTGTGCTGCTAGAATAGGGATATGTAGGTAAGCATCCTGTAAGTCTAAGTTCACCATCAAGGCCTCCTCTATCTATCCTCTATTTTCGCTTAGTACCCCAACTCCATGTAGCCACGTCAGCAGTTGCCTAGTATAGTTAAGCATGGCTCTAAACCTTTCAGATTCCCGCAGGACCTCCCAGCAAGCCCAAGTCACAGTATATTTGTCCCTAAGCTCCTTGTCTCCCATGATGAGTTCCTCTGCACGCCTAATCCGTTCTAACTCTGTTCACGACCGGTAAACCGGTGGTGTCTGCATAAATGTCTAGCACCCTACCCCAAAAGGATCGAATAGCTGGGCAACCCCACCAGATGTGGGTCATGTTACCCTCCCCAGCGAGGTATCTCCAGCATACGTCAGAGGAATGAGGGGGAAATTTCTTAATATCCGATGGGCACCTGTACTATCTAGAAACAATCTTGTAGTTCCTCTCTTGCGCGGCGCCTTCTAGAGCTTCTGGGTTTGCTTCTCTTCAGAAAGGGACAGACCCAACTCTTTTTCCCATCTCGCAATATACCCCAATGGGCCTGTACGTATGTTGCACACCAGAGCCAAATAAGTCTGGGAGAGGGCGTGAGGCACCGGTGATGTAGATGAAAGGAGCTTCTCCACCTCCATCAGGGGGCCATTGATATCCTCTCCCAGCCACAGAGAAGACACAAAAGCTGCTAGCCGGCGGCAACTGACCCAATCTCAGAGCAGTCGCAGCCCTCCAATTCAGGAAGGACTCCACTCCCGGGCCAAAGTCTGGATTTCCCAGGTTAGAGGGCCCGGTTGTCGTACCAGTCGGCTCCTGGCAAGTTAGACAGTCCCGCAATGTAAACAGGTGCTGGGTCAGAAACGGCAGGGACCTAATCAATCTTTTTGGCTGGGGTTTTGTCCAGGGCAGAGACCAGCGACCAGGGGGACAGCTCCCGCTCCACCGCAACCCAGGTATTATTTGTGTCGTGATGGGCCCAGTCTAAAATTCTCATTAAAACCGCCGACGTGTGGTAGAGCCTGAGATCTGGCATGCCTAAACCTCCCCTCATTTTATGTTGGGACAAGGTATCATAGCGGATTCGCGGCTTTGTAACCCCCCCAGACAAATTTGAGAAATGCAGTTTTTAAGATCTTGAAGAAACAGGCGGGGGGGACTATCGGGCGGTCTGGAAGATATATAGGAAGCGGGGCAGAATGTACATCTTTATCACATTTATTCTACCGCACCACGAAAGGGACTTTCTGTCATATTGTTTGAGATCACTGATTGTTTTATTCATGAATATGGCGTAATTCAGCTCGTATATTTTCTTCAAATCACATGGGATCTGAACTCCCAAGTATTTAATACTCTCCGACTGCCATTTAAAAGAAAAGCTATCTTTAAGACCAGCCATCACTGAAGGCACAAGGGTGAGATTGAGGGCCTCCGATTTTCCGCAGTTGATTTTAAAATTGCTCACCTTCCCGAATAGCTCAAACTCACTCAAGGGGGAGGGAGGTAGTGGGCTCAGTGAAATGGAGCAGCAGGTCGTCCGCGTATAAAGACAATTTGTGTTGTCTACCCCTACCTCTATCCCTCTTATGTCCGGGTTGTTCCTTAAGGCCGTCGCCAGGTGTTCCATCGTGATGATGTACAGAAGTGGCGACAGGGGGCAACACTGACGGGTGCCATTGCTTATGGAGAAGGGAGACGACACTATACCGTTCACCCTTACAGAGGCTGTGGGGTCCCTATACAGAGCCATAATTTTACCCAAAAAGGACGGGCCAATTCCAATCTGTCGCAGAGAGGCATATAGAAACTCCCAGCTCACCCGATCAAATGCCTTCTTAGCGTCACATGAAAGCATACATGTGGGAATATCCCTGGACTTCACATACGAGATCAACGTGAGAAGTTTTTTTCCAAGTGTACCGCACGGCCTGTTTCATTTCAGTCATTACTTCTGGGTATTCCACCACAAGGTGGCACAGTTGACTGCAGAAGACTTGTGGCTCCTCCCGGCCCTTTAAAAAGCCAGGAATCACACATAGACCCCCAGTGTTTTCTCTGCAGTCATTCTGCGAAGACCAGAAGATGGCTCTCTATGTTTCGCAGGTGAGCGGGGCAACCAAGCCTGCGGCCCTGCAAGCCTATTTCCACCCGCTTCCGGACCCTCTTGCCTCCCAGCCTCGGCTGTCGGATCGGGTGATGGTAGGGTAGCTCCTGGTTCGTGTGCTCTGTGAGCTTTGCTCCAGGCAGCAGACCCTATGCACTGAAGAGTAGCCGGCCATAGGCGTTTGGTGAGCCTACAGAGGGATGGGAGAGGCCCTGCTGACTCGTGTCACTGTATGGGGTGAGTGTGTTTTACTTGGGGGCACTTGTTTTTATTGCTGGGCTCTGTGGCACTTCTCTCGCCCCCCTCCCCCCCTCTTTCTACCCCGCTCCGTATGCTGCAGCCTTCCTCCTGCCTTGCCCTCTTGCCTCTCCTTCCCCTCTCCCCGGCGTGGCCGTTGTCGGGGGGGGGGGGGGGGAGGTGTTGTTCGGGTGATAGCGCTTGTTGTTTCAGTCTTGTGCCATAGCTGGCTGCGGTGTGTCTATCCAGGGCGCTCGGTGCCTCTTCTGAGGTGAGGGCCGCTTCGCCGCCCTTCGTTGTGGGCGGCGCCGCGGGATGACGCATATCGTGTCATCCTACCGCGGCCCGCCCATCGAGGTTCCGTACGGCGGAGCCAATTTGTTGTTGCGCTGGCAAGTGTTGTGTGCTGCGTGGGTGCTGTTGGAGACCATCCTACGTTGCTGCTGGCGATCTTGTCGTGTACTGGACTCTTCCCTGTGGTCTGACTGTCGCTTCGGGAGCACTACGCCTGCCTGCATTTGGTCCGTAAGTTCTCTGTGGGGTTTACTGTTTGGGCATGTGATGCGGGATACTTATGGCTCTCATGCTTTTGTCTTTCAGGGGATAGCAGCTGGTGGCTTCTCCCGGTCCCATATCCCTCCCTCCCTCTCCTGGCCCCTTGTCTGTGGGCATTCCTTGGGGGCATCCCGGGTGGCTTCTATTAGCCATTAACCTGTGTTGGCCTATTGTGCCTATAATAATCACCATATGGAGGCTTCTAGGGATAGCGAGCTTGGGGGCCCCTCGGGGCAGCCTCGGCTGTGTGTCATGTGTGGGGCATCCCCTTTTGAGCACGGTTTGTGTTCCGTGCGTCCAAAGTATCAGGATCAGGCTGGGCCGAGCGCTTCTCTTCCCAGTCCTGTGTTCCCTACGGCATCTCCTGCCCCTCGTGCCTGCATTTAGCCCCCAGTGAGGGGGATACTAGCAGGGGGTCGCAATCAAATCTGGCGCTGTGCGTGGCCAGGATGGAGCGGCAGTTGGCTCGCCCAGGGGCGGGCAAGGCCTCTAGCAAGAAGCGACACCTTGACACTGTAGCGACACCTTGCATTGTACCTATTTGCCGAGGAGGCTGAGGGCCTTGATGTGTATGGCGGCCGTGACTCCCCAGAGGAGGGGGAGCTTTTCCGTGACTCGGACTCCTCTGGGGATCATCAGTACGGTTACGAGGATACTTGGCTCCCGGATGATACTGCTAGCCTCTTGTTTGCGGTTTTCGATACATTACACATCGCCCCCCCTAAGGCGGCGAAGAAGAAGCAGGGCAAGCTCTTCCGCCCTGGCAAGCAATGCTTGGAGTTCCCGGACCAGGGCCATTTCTCAAATCTCGTTCTGAAGGAGTGGGAACGTCCTAATAGGTTACCTTAGGTGCCCAAGGGGTTGGATAGAAGGTATCTGTTTTCGTCAGATTTGGTTAAGCGCTGGTCGTGCCCTCCTGAGGGCACTTCGGTCATGCCATCCCCCAACACTACCATGCTGCGCTGACTCTGCCACTAAGAAGGCTCTCACTGGGCTTCCCTTCACGGGTCTCCATCTATTCTTGGTGTGCCACACACCCCGCTTCACTTTTAATATTCTTCACTTATTGGGTTAACTCACCGCCAGGTGACGCTGTGCAGAGAGGAAGTCTTGAGACGAGCCCCCTTCCGGCCTATATATACCTGGTACCTCCCTTTAATCACCAGTATTTTTCTCTCTGCTTGACGACAAGACAGAAGATCGAAGTCTCCTGCTTACAGGTAGCCGGGGTCTTACCCCGGCACCCCCTTTTGGTCTATTTCTGCTCGGTTTTGATTGTTTATACCTTGATGGTGGAATGGAAGCCTCCCAGCCTAGGCTGCTCACTGGGCAATTGGTAGAAGGCACTATTGGTGCCTAGGAGCTTATCTCCTCCGCTCGACCCCCTCTTTTGGGGGCAATGCGGCTATCCGGCATGGTGATCCGGAAATGGGATGCCCCTGTCCCGAGGGTCCCCTTAGCCCCTTACTCTCCCGTTACGGTCCCTTCTCCCTTCACTATGGGGGGGGGTTAGAGGGTTGTGTATTATGTGTGTGTATTTCACTGTATGACTTATCATAACATGTGTGTGTTACTTTTATGCATTGAGCAGACTGCACAGCATGTGTGCACTCAGTCCGATATGTCCTCTTGGGAGCTCCTCGGGCAGGTCTTTTTTAACAGTACTGGCCGGCTTGGCCAGTGTTTAGGTCAGCTTTAGGGGGCGGCTGGGGCGGACCGCGCTGGGTAGGTTGGCTTGCCGCCTGAGTTACCACAGCCGCCTCCCCCCTCCCCCGCTGGTCTCCTTGCGGCCATTGTATGGCAGGCTTTTCTGTCAGTGTGGCTGCGCTTGTTGTTCCTTCCTCCGCCTCCCCCCTCCTCCGCCTCCTGCCTTGTTGTGCACGTTGTAGCGGCTCATCTGGTAGTAATTCCTGGATGAATTGGCCGCACTGATCGGGCTTAAGGGGGCGGGTCCCGGTGACGGGGGCGTGGCGCCGGCGGTAGCGTCATGTGGCCGGCCCCAGCCTCACTTCCGTCCTTTCTGATTTAAAGGAAGTCACGTGGGGGGGGGGGCTCGCTGCCGCACATGGTTCTATTTACCTTTGCTGCTGCTGGCTGCTGCATCGTTCCTCCGGTTGCTGTTGCTGCTCTCGGTCCTTTCAGGTAAGCGGCCCCACCCTGGTGGGGCCGTTGAGTGGGATTTAATGTCTATAATGTGTAGATATGGGGGCGAGTGTTTTAAGGAGGCATCATTATGCTTATTGTCATTTTGATTTAATAAGGGGCAAGGTTGTGTTCTTTTTGCTCATTTAAAGGCACCTTGGTGCCATGGATAGATATGTTTTTGCTTGTTACACTCGTGTGGGGATCTGATTGTTGGTTTTCCTTTCCTTACAGATCCCGGGATCCCTGATTATAGCGGCCCTCCGGCTCTATGTTACTTGGCTAGTCTTTCTTTTTAAAAAAAAAAAAGAAAAGAAAATTGGGATATTTTTATATTTAAAATGTACATATATAATCTATATATATATATATATATATATATATATATATATATATATATATATATATATAATTATTATTATTAAGGGGGACCTTCCTTTTTTAAAAAAAAAATAAAACCCTCCCTTCCGGGACATTTACAATAAGGGGGCATCCCGGGTTGGCCTATGTCTTAAAGCCCCAAAAAATTGCGAATACCATAAATCGCCATATGGAGGCTTCCGTTATTGCCGGAAACGGTTCTTCTGAGCCATCCAGGGGGTACGTAAGATGTGGGGCTCCGCTCCCAGCTGATGATGTCTTTATTTGCATTCCTTGTGCAAGGCAGAGCATTGCGCGTCAGTCTGTTGCTCCGGCTGCTGGCCCGTCGCAACTTCCATCATCTCCTACCTGTTCCGGACCCCGCATGACACTGTCAAAAGTGGGGATTCGCAATCCGAGGTGGCGGCACGGTTGGCCAGCCTCCGGAAAGTAGTGCCCGTTAAAGCAGGGTTAAAGGCCACTGCAAAACGGAAGCACCTGACTCCGGTACCTTCGGCTCCACAGGACGAGTTATGTGAGCCTGTGGAATGGTCCGATGGCTCCCCGGACGAGGAAGAATTCCTGTTGGAGTCAGATGAGCCTGTAGATCAGCTTGAGGCTGATGCGATTGGCGATTGGTCGGCGGGGGTTGCCCTTGACACCCCCTCCATTCTGGCTCAAATGTTTGAAATTTTGAATTTAGATCCGCCTGAGGCTGTCACCCTGCCAAGGGGCCAGTTGTTTAAAGAGCCTCAGCCGCGTTGGGTTTTTCCCAGACAGCACCACTTTGAGAGGGTGGTCCTTAAGGAATGGGAACATCCCACGCGGTTATCTGGAATCCCTTCCAGTTGGGAAAAGCGTTATCCTTTTCCGCCAGAATTGGTGAAGCTTTGGTCTGTCCCTCCTGACGTCGATACCCCTGTGCTAGGGCTCTCCAGCACGGCTATGGTACAGTCTGCTGAGACCACTGTCCCTAAAGATGGGGAGGATCGTCGGATTGACCAGTACGCTCGCCATGGTTTTATTTATGCCGGGTCAACGATGCGCCCGGTGTGTGCTTTGGCCCTTCTTCTATTGGCGGTTAGGTCTGTAATTCAGGGGCTATATGAGGATCTCAATCCCACTTGTAAAGAGTTTACTGCGCTCAAGCAGTGTGAATCTTTTGTGTCCTATGTTCTATCCGCTCAGGACGATGCGCTGGCTATGAGTAGCAAGACAGCTGCAATGCTGGTGGCTATTCGTCGGTCAGTATGGCTGCGTCAATGGTCGGCGGACTCAGTTTCTAAAAAGGTGCTCACAGCTCTCCCCTTTTTGGGGTTGCGTCTGTTTGGGGAGAAAATTGATTCAGTCGCAAAGGGTGGTAAGATGCCACAACGCAAGAGGCCTCATCGTCCCTTTAGGGGGGCAAGTTCCGGTAGGCCTTCCTTTCGAGGATTCAGAGCGGGTAGGGGGGCTTCCTTTCCCGCTACCAGGCGTACAGGTTGGACTCGGGGGAGGGGCCGTGGCCGTCCCGCTCAGTCCTGGGGCTCCAAGCCCAAACCTGCTGGTAAGCCCGCTCAGCAATGAGGGGCTGCCCTCACCCGTGCGGGTGGGGGGACGATTGCGACACTTCTCCCAGGTTTGGAACCAAGAAGTTCCAGACAGATGGATCCAGGAGGTAGTGTCGTCCAGTTACAAGCTGGAATTCGAGTCTCGCCCTCCTTCACGGTTCTTTCGGTCTCGGGTGTTCATCGATCCTTTGGCCGCGCAGGGGCTCCTGGCGTCGGTAAAGAATCTGTTAGAGATGGCGGTCATCCGGCCGGTACCGCGCTTAGAGATGGGCCTCGGTTTCTACTCCGATCTTTTCGCAGTCCCCAAGAAAGATGGGTCAGTTCGTCCCGTCCTCGACCTGAAGTTACTCAACAGGTTCATCCGTTTTCGGAAGTTTCGCATGGAAACCTAGCGTACTGCCATCGGCTCTCTTCGGCAAGGGGACTTCATGACGTCCATAGACATCAAGGATGCTTATCTTCATGTTCCCAATTGCCACGCTCATCAACGTTTTCTTCGATTCGTGATGAAAGATCAGCATTATCAATTTGTGGCACTTCCGTTTGGCCTTACCTCAGCTCCAAGAGTGTTCGCCAAGGTGCTGGCAGGGGTCATTGCCATTTTCAGATCTCGGGGCATTCGTGTCGTACCTTATTTGGACGACCTTCTCATCATGGCTCCGTCGCTCAATCAATCGGAGACAGACACCAGGTGGTCTCCACGCTGGAAAGCTTTGGTTGGGTGATCAACTTCCCCAAGTCCTCCCTCGCTCCGGCCAGGGTGGTGTCTTTTCTGGGGATGCAGTTGGACTCTCATCAACACAGAGTGTTTCTTTCCCAGTCCAAAATGTATCTGATTCAGGAGTTGGCTCAGGTCCTACTCTCCAATCCTCGGCCGTCCATCCGTCTGGGGATGAGGCTGGTAGGGTTGATGGTTGCCTCCTTCGAGGCAGTTCCTTTTGCTCAATTCCACACGAGGACGCTTCAGCTTTATCTGTTGGCGTCTTGGGACCAGCAGCCTCGGTCGCTGGATCAGTCCTTCCAGTTGTCCTCCCGGGTCCGGCAGTCCCTCCAGTGGTGGTTGGTCTCGACCAATCTCGTGAAGGGCAGGTCTTTCCTGACCCCCCTTTGGGAAATTGTCACCACGGACGCCAGTCTGTCGGGATGGGGCGGATTCTGGAAGGAGCTGCAGTTCCAGGGGCAGTGGGGACCTCAAGAGGCCCACTTACCCATCAATATTCTGGAACTGAGAGCCATCCGTCGGGTGCTTGCTCTCCTGACTCAACACGTTCTGGGCCTTCCGGTCCAGGTGCATTCGGACAATCGAACAGCGGTTGCTTACATCAATCATCAGGGAGGGACTCGCAGTCTGGGTGCTCTCAGAGAGGTGTCCCTGATCCTGACCTGGGCAGAGGCCCATGTTCCTTGTCTCTCGGCGGTATACATTCCAGGAGTGGAGAACCAGGAAGCGGACCGGTTGAGCAGGAGCTCTCCCCGTCTGGGAGAATGGGCTCTCCATCCTCGGGTGTTTCGCTCACTGTGTCTCCGATGGGGGACGCCAGAGGTGGACCTGTTTGCCTCTCGTCACAATCACAGGCTCCCGAACTTCGTGTCGCTCTCCCAGGATCCTCTGGCTCTGGCAGTGGACGCCATGTCCCTGAGCTGGGGGGATCTGGGATTTCTATACCTGTTTCCTCCGATACCCATGCTGGGCAGGGTGCTTCGGAAGTTGGCTCTGGAAAAGGTGTCCGCCGTTCTCGTGGCCCCAAGGTGGCCAAGGCGAGTGTGGCTCGCAGACATCGTTCGGCTGGCAATGGACCAGGTCGTTCTACCTCTTCGGCCCGATCTGCTCACTCTTGGTCGATTGTGTTACCCCAATTTACCAGCGCTGGGTTTGACGGCCTGGCGGCTGAAACCTCCATCCTGATGGGGGAGGGTCTTTCTGATTCGGTCGTTAAGACTCTGATCAGTGCCCGGAAGAGGTCTTCTTCTATCATCTACTATAGGACTTGGAAAGCCTATATCGATTGGTGCGAGATGAGATCTTTTCCTTGTAGGGTCTTTTCGGTCTCCAGGATTCTGGAGTTTTTACAATCAGGGCTGGACTCTGGTCTTCAGCTAAGTACGTTGAAAGGGCAGGTTTCTGCCTTATCTATCTTTTTTCAGAAGCGTGTTGCTTTAGTTAAAACTTTTTTCCAGGGGGTTACGCATGTGCGGCCTCCCAGGAAACCATTACTCCCGGTTTGGGATTTGAATTTGGTTCTTTCTGCTCTTCAGGCTCCTCCTTTTGAGCCTTTGCAAGATATTGCTTTGTCTACCCTGACTCAGAAGATTGTCTTCTTGGTAGCTATCACTTCGGTCCGGCGTGTCTCAGAGTTGGCGGCCTTGTCTATCCAGGCGCCTTACTTTGAGAGGCATCAGGATAAAGTGGTCTTTCGGTTCAAGCCAGACTTTCTTCCCAAGGTTGTTTCTGCTTTTCATTTGAACCAAGACATTGTTCTTCCCTCCTTATGTCCTAATCCTAAGAATGACAAAGAGAGGGTTTTGCATTGTTTGGATGTAGTACGCTGTGTTAAGTACTACTTGATTATCACGTCTCCTTTTCGTAGGACGGATTCCTTTTTTGTTGTGCCCTATGGGCCTAAGAAGGGTTTGGCACCAGCCAAATCTGCCATTAGCAAGGGGATACGTCAGACCGTTACTGCGGCCTATTCTGCTAAGGGAAGAGTTCCCCCTTTTCGTATCACTGCTCATTCTACTCGCGCCATTGGGGCGTCTTGGGCTTTTCAGCACCAAGCTTCTGTTGAACAAGTTTGTAAGGCCGCCACTTGGTCTTCTGTTCACACTTTTTCTAAGTTTTACAAAGTTGATGTGCGGGCCTCAGCGGATGCTGTTTTTGGCCGCAAGGTTCTGCAGACTGCAGTCATTTAAGTTATGCTTCACCTGGCCTTGAGATGCCCATCCCTTGTGGACTCTGCTTTTGGATGTCCCAATAAGTGAAGAATATTAAAAGTGAAGCCGGGTGTGTGGCACACCAAGAATAATACCATTTTGTGAGTACTCACCTGAAAAATGGATATTGTTGGTGTGACACACACCCCGCTTCACTCCCACCCTTTTCGGTATTCCGAAGCCTTTATATGGTGAAGCTTTTATTTATATTGATTTATTTTGAGGTTACCGGTTAAATACTGGTACCTTGTCTTTCTGCTTTTTAATATACTGGTGATTAAAGGGAGGTACCAGGTATATATAGGCCGGAAGGGGGCTCGTTACAAGACTTCCTCTCTGCACAGCGTCACCTGGCGGTGAGTTAACCCAATAAGTGAAGAATATTAAAAGTGAAGCGGGGTGTGTGGCACACCAACAATATCCATTTTTCAGGTGAGTACTCACAAAATGGTATTTTTTGGTGAGCGTCTGGATGCTTTGACCAAGGATGGTAGGCTTCCCCAGCGTAGAAAGCAGATTCGGCCCTTTCGGGGCTCCTCCTCTTTTCGTCCTTCAAGGGGAGGTCGTGGCCCCCCTTTCTCAGGCAGTCGCAGAGGCTCTTGGGGCCGAGGCAGAGCCCGCGGTCGCCCAGGTCTCTCCTGGGGGATCAAACCCAAACCCCCTCCCAAGGGCCCTCAGGCATGAGGAGGCGCCCTCACCCGACTGGGTGGGGGGACGGCTTCGGCTTTTTGCTCACGTCTGGAGGCTTCGTGTCTCAGACCGGTGGATTCGGGAGGTGGTGTCCTCCGGTTACAAGATAGAGTTTGCAGCCTGGCCGCACCCAAGATTCCTCAGACCCAGGATATCCCAAAACCCTGTGTCTGCTCAGGGACTGTGTCTGGCGTCAGGAGTCATTTGTCAGGTCCCTCTTCAGGAACAGGGTCAGGGGTTCTACTCCAGCCTGTTCACGGTGCCCAGGAAGGACGGGTCCCTGAGGCCCATCCTGGACTTAAAGGGCCTCAACAAGTTTGTCAGGTTCAAGCACTTTCGCATGGAGACATTATGCTCGGCCGTAAGTTCTCTTCGGCCGGGCGACTCCATGACCACGGTGGACAAGGATGCCTATCTTCACATGCCAATCTTCCCAGGTCACCAGAGGTTCCTGAGGTTCGCTCTGGGGGATCAACACTACCAGTTTGTGGCTTTGCCGTTCGGTATCACCTCGGCTGCTCGGGTTTTCACCAAGGTGCTGGCTGGCGTCATGGCTCTCCTGAGGAATCGGGGCATTCGCATCCTTCCTTACCTGGACGACATTCTGATTGCTGCTCAGTCTTTTCATCAGGCCGAGAGGGATACTGAGGTGTTGACGTCCACTCTCGAGTCCTTCGGCTGGGTGATCAACTATCCAAAGTCTTCACTATCTCTGTCTTTGGTGAGGTCCTTCCTGGGCATGACGCTTGATACTTCTCAGGTCAAGGTGTTTCTCCCTCACTGGTTTGGGGTGGGGATTAACTGGGCTTCCCCTAGTTAGGTTTCCTAGAAAACCCAGGGCTCCACACCCTATGACCTCGCCCATGGAATTGATAAGATATTATATTAAAAGCAGGTTCATTTTATTAGTACATATACATATAAAAACACATTGGTTAATAACCACATCACAACTACTTATATACAAGATAATGCCTGTTTTTTCAACTGGATAGCCAGGCAACCAGTATAACAATTTTACAAGATATTCCAACACAAATGTAAAAAATGTTGCTTGCGTGTCTCAAAAGGGGGCAAACTAGTTTCGCCTGTCTGTAGGCTTCGTCAGTGCCCTTAACATCAATCCTCTATTGATTGAGATGGTAGATGCAACTGGGGCCAGCTCATGTTTACTGTGGTGTAGCCAGTCCAATTGTATTAGGGCTATTATAAAGCCCAGGTGTGTGGATCATAGTAAAGCCCATAGTGCGTTCCAAAAGCCCATAAGGGTTGATAACACCTTGTATACTCAATGAGGCGTGGGGAGAGGCACAGCCAGTGCCTGTTACCTCCTGTCCTAGAAGCAGCAGCGCCGTGTTCTCCCTCAGCAGAAGGTGGAGGGCATTCAGATGCAGGCACGGGCCCTGCTGTCGTGTCCTTTCGGCAGGGAATGCAGTCAGTGGGCCTCATGGTGTCCTGCTTCGAGGCGGTTCCCTTTGCTCAGTTCCACATGATACCTCTTCAGTTACATCTCTTGTCGGCTTGGGATCGGACTCAGGAGTCCATGGATCAGGAGTTTGCCCCCTCCAGTAAGACAGTCCCTCTCGTGGTGGCTGGACTCGAGGAATCTTCCAGTGGGCAGGTCCTTTCTGCCTCCACGCTGGGAGATTGTCACCACGGATGCAAGTCTGACCGGCTGGGGGGGAGTTTGGCAGTCTCTGAAGTTACAGGGTCAGTGGGGTGCCCAGGAGGCCCACGCGCCCATCAATATCCTAGAGCTGCGGGCGATCAGGTTGGTTCTCTCCCAGTTGACCCCCCACCTTCGGGGTCGTGCTGTACAGGTTTGCTCGGACAATCAGACGGTGGTTGCCTACATCAACCATCAGGGAGGGACCCGGAGCAAGCGAGCCCTCAAGGAAGTGTCTCTGATCTTGTCTTGGGCGGAGGAGACTGTTCCATGCATCTTGGCGGTTTACATCCCAGCGGGGGAGAATCAGGAGGCGGACTCCATGAGCAGGGGGATGTCTCGCCTGGGGGAATGGTCCCTCAGCATCAAGATCTTTCACGACCTGTATCGCCGCTGGGGTCAGCCGGACGTGGACTTGTTTGCGTCCCATCACAATCACAAGCTTCCAAAATTTGTCTCCCTGTCAAGGGACCCTATGGCCTTTGGCACGGACGCGCTACCAATTCCTTGGACGGAGTTTCGACTCCTCTATGTATTACCTCCCTTTCCTCTGTTGGGTCAGGTGCTGCGCAAGATAGCCCAGGAGGGGGTACCCGCCATTCTGATGGCCCCCCGCTGGCCGAAGATGGTATGGTTCACGGACGTCGTACAGATGGCAGTAGATCGGTTCGTTCTGCCCAACGATCCAGAGCTTCTCACGCAGGGACAGTTGCGCCATCCCAATTTACAAACGCTGGCTTTAACGACTTGGCTGCTGAAACCTCCATCTTGATGGGAAGGGGTTTGCCGGCCTCTGTTGTCGATACCTTGATTCAGGCTCGAAAGAAATCCTCGTCTTTAATCTACTACAGGGTCTGGCAGGCTTACATTATTTGGTGCAAGTCCAAGTCTCTTTTTTGTTGGGAATTTTCCATTCCCAGGATTCTGGAGTTTTTACAACATGGTCTGGATTTGGGCCTTCAACTTAATACTCTCGAGGGACAGGTTTCGGCTCTGGCAATTTTTTTCCAAAGATCCTTTGCCAATCACAGGCTTGTTAAGACCTTCTTCCAGGGAGTTACTCACGAGCGTCCGCTGCGTAAGCCTCTGCTATTGGTTTGGGACTCAAACTTGGTGTTGTCTGCCCTACAGGGTCCTCCCTTGGAGCCCTCGTGCAATGCTGCGCTGTCCATAATGACTCTTAAGGTGGCATTTTTGGTCGCTATTACCTCGGTGTGTCGAGTCTCTGAGCTGGCGGCGCTCTCCATTAAACCTTCTTATTTTGAACGGCATCAGGATAAGGTGGTGTTCCGTCTTAACCCGGAATGTTTGCCCAAGGTCGTATCTGCTTTTCATCTCAATGAGGACATTGTCTTACCTTCCTATTGTCCTGCCCCTGCTAATTCCAAGGAACGGAACCTTCTTTCTCTGGATGTGGTCAGGGCGCTCAAGTATTATTTGGTCACCACTGAGCCTTTTAGAAAGTCTGATTCTCTTTTTGTTCTTCCTTCCAGTCCTAGGAAGGGCTTGCCTTTGGCTACATCTACTATCGGCAAGTGGATTAGACAGGCGGTGGTGCGTGCTTATTCTGCCAAAGGGAAGGAACCCCCCTTCCGTGTTACTGCTCACTCTACTAGGGCTATTGGTGCCTCTTGGGCTTTTCAGCACCAGGTTTCTGTTGAACAAGTTTGTAAGGCCGTTAAGTGGTCTTCTGTTCATACTTTTTCAAAGTTTTACAAGGTTGATGTTAGGGCCTCAGCTGATGCTGCTTTTGGCCGCAAGGTGCTTCAGGCGGTGGTTGTCTGTACTGCCTGCCGTTACTCATTGGGGATCCCACCCTACTTTAAGGACACTGCTATTGGATGTCCCAGAAGTAATCATTGAAATGAAACAGGCCATGCTTTACACTTGGAAAAATACAATTCTGTGATTACTCACCTGTAGAATTGATTTTACTGTGTACAGCACGGCCTGTTTCATCCCTCCCTTGTTATCGTTGCCCTTGGTGGCCTCTTTATGGTGATTTGTTTTAAAGTTTGCCTTTTTGAGGCTGTGTATTCTTTTATCATGGTTTATCTCCCGGCTTCTTGCATAACTGCTTTTCAACACTGGGGGTCTATGGGTGATTCCTGGCTTTTTATAGGGCCGGGAGGAGCCACAAGTCTTCTGCAGTCAACTGCGCCACCTTGTGGCGAATACCCAGAAGTAATGATTGAAATGAAACAGGCCGTGCTGTACACAGTAAAATTAATTCTACAGGTGAGTAATCACAGAATTGTATTGTTTGTGTTATCCCGAGCCTCTCTGGCAGGGACAAACCCCACTTGGTCTGGGTGTATGAGATTTGGGATCTGCGACTGGAGACGGCCTGCTATAAGCTTGGCGAATAGCTTAACGTCCACGTTTATTAGGGAAATGGGACGGTAACTATTGCAAACTCGAGGGTCTTTCCCCTGCTTAAGGATAACCGTAATTGTTGCTGCAAGTGACTGCTTAGGGAAGGGAGAGTCAGGTCCCACCGAGTTGAAAACCTTGGCCAAGAAGGGGGCTAATCAAGCACCTAACTGTTTGTAAAACCTTGGGGTAAACCCATCCCGGACTTTTCCCAACCGGAGTATTCTGAATGCCTTTAAGCACTTCTGAGGTCCCAAAAGGGGCCTCCAAAAGCTCAATCTCCTCCTTGGGATCTCAGGGAGCGAGGTCCTGTCAATATAGTCCTGCACTACGGAGTGTACGGGGGGCTCTGACCTGCTTGCGCTCGTGTCGTAACTGGGCAGGTTATAAAGCGCACTATAATAGTCCCTGAAAGCCCCAGATATCTTTACTGGGTTGGAGGTCTCGGTATTCCCCTGCACTTTGATGCTGGGGATGTATGTGGCTGAACTGCGGGGGTGTAATAGTCTTGCTAGCAGCCTGCCTGGCTTGTTGGCACACTCATAGTACATCGCCCTTAGTTTGTCTCTATGACGCAAATAGCTCTGATTGTATAGGCTTTGCAATATTCTAAGCATACAGTACGTCCTGCTCCATATATAATACTTACACGTGGGTAATCCTCCGCCAGAGGGCGCTGTTGACTGCAGACATGCAAAAACAGGCTCCTCCCGGCTCTTCATATACCCAGGGACCTTCCACATATCCCCAGATTTCTCTGCAGTGCTGACTGCGAAGACATGAAGTATCACTCTCTCGCAGGTGAGCAGGGCTTTTACAGCCTGCGGCCCTGCAGGACTATTACCACCCGTCCTCTTCGATAAGGATGTGCCTCCCAGCCTGGGCTGCGCTGGTCGGGTGAAGGTAGGCAGCACCTCGTGTGCTCACGGAGCTACGCTCCACCGCAATCCCCCACCATAGGGTATGCGGTTTAGGCCGATGGTGAGCCTCCATTAGATGCCCCTCCCGCATTGTTGCCCGTGCCCCTCATAGCGATGAACCCTGGGTGCAGGTTCGCTTCTCTTTCACTTCCTCCCGTAGCTCGGGGGAAAAGAAAGGAAAGGGGGGGGGTATGTGTGTGGCGGTCCCAGCGTAATGTTAGACACGTTTATGGCAGTTGCCTTTTTATTTAAACTTGGGTGTCAGTGCCGCGCTCCTTGCTCCACATAAACCTTGTCTGGTTGTGCACGTGTGTCCCCTTTCATTACATGAAGTATGCAGCCTGGGCGGCAGCATCATTCTCTAGTGTTGAGAGCAATCTCCTTAATTACACTCTGTATGTGTGTCTTATCCACTGCTGTCATTGACGTTGCGCTGGTTAGAGCTGGTTAGAGCGCTCTTTGGGGGAGGCGGGGACTTGGCATGACGCGCCCCGCGTCACGGCCAGATCAGGCCCGCCCCTCGAGGTTCGCTTGGCGCCATTTTGACGATCTTCGCGCGCGCGTGGTTGCGATCCGCCTCCTCCCTTGGTCATGTAAGTGCCCTCCCGGGCGTTTTTTGTTCCTATGATTTTTTATTCAGCTGCGCATGGCACTGACACCCCACTCTTATCCCCTTTATGTCTTTCAGACGCCAAGATTTCGGTGGCTTCTCCCGGCCTGACATATATTATAGCGGGTTCGCATAAAAAATTCTCCCACATTCCTGGCGGGTCTTGGGGCATCCAGGGTTGCCTATTGCGTAAATCCTTGGGGGCATACTGCTCAGATAATCACCATAAGGAGGCATCTCAGAATTATGTACCCGGGGCCCCTCGGGGACAAGACCGGCTGTGTACAGTGTGTGGTCAGCCCCATGCTGATGCTGACAGAGCACGGGTCTGTGGACCGTGTGCTGAACAGGCACTGACCCTGCAATCAGGTTTGCCAGTGGCTGCACCTCACTTCAATACACCCGTCTCCCCAGACCTAAATCTCACTCCTGATGAGTCTCACTCGAGCAGGGATGACCAGCAAGTCGTGCTGCGCAGGCTGCCTACGGCTGAGCGGAGTGCTTGCCCTGGAAAGAAGCGGTCCCTGACGCCTCCTGGTTCTCCGGTTCCTAATGATACTGATGAATCTGCTGCTATGCAGGACCTTGATCCTTCTGATGAAGGTGAGCTATTCTCTGATTCGGGCTCCTCGGATGAGATGCCCTGGAGCCGTGATGATTCTGGGCCCGGATCTTGGGGCCTGTGTGACACAGATGAACTACTTATTAAGATCTTTGAGGTTTTGTCAATCTCCCTTCCTGGAGAGGCTCCCAAGCCTAAGAAGGAGAGTTTCCACACAGCGTCACCGCGCTTGGAATTCCTGGAACAGGAGCATTTCCAGAATTTCCAAAGAATGGGAATCGCCTTGTAAACTTAAAGGGGTCCCAGGGGCCTGGGACGGGAAGTACCCTTTCCCTCCTGATGTGGTTAACTTTTGGTCAGCACCTCCTGTGGTGTGGTGCGCATTAACAGACTGGCTTCCCACGCCTTTTCGTGTGCAGGGACGGCTCTGCGTCCGGTCTGTGCCGCGGCCATCACTGCGGTGGCTGCCAGGACTCTCATTAGAAAACTACTTGATCACCCACCTGAGGACCTCCCCTGGGAGGTCTTTAATGCACTCTCAGATTGTGATGTGTTTGTGAGGTTTATCCTCTCAGCGCTGGATGACACCATTAAGATGTGTGCTAGAACCTCTGCCCTTGTGGTAGCTATTCGCCGCCTGGTCTGGCTGCGACAGTGGGGTGCTGATGGGGATACGAAAAAGGCTCTCAATGGCCTTCCCTTCAGAGGACGGCGTCTATTTGGGGTCCGTTTGGACCTTTTTGGAAAAAAGGGTAAGGCAACCCTACGCCGAAGGCCGTCTCGGCCTCCTCGGGGCAGGGACACCCCTCCCCCTCCCTACGTTAGTGTCAAACATGAACCTGAGGTGTGCATCCAACTTATCGGAGTGGATTTCCACCACAGGGTGGGCAGGCAACGCCCTGGGCCCTCTGGCAGGGCTAAGTCCAAATCTGCCAAGACTTCCCAAGCATGAAGGGTCGCCCTCGCCCTTCTGGGCGAGGGGACTGCCACAGCACCTGACTTTTATCTGGGAGTGTATCTTCTCCTTCTGGTGGTTCCAGGAGGTAGTTCCCCTGGACACAGGATAGAATTTGCTGGGCGGTCCCTCTCAGAGGTTGTCAGGGTGCTTCTAGCCCCTGTTTCCCCCTCACAAGTTGGTGCAGGCCGTACTCGGCCTGCAGAATCTGGGCTTACTTGCAGGTTGCCCTTAACAGAATGGGGCTATGGCCTCTATGTTAACCTTCCTCTTTCCCTCAAAATGAGGAGGCAGTCTGGGCCATGCTGGCCTATGGTAGGCTTGACATTTCTACACCCACAGGTAGTCCCTGCATGATATCTCTGTCTTGGGACACGGGCGCCCTGTGCAAGGGGGGCTTCTGGCCTCCTGTGGAGATCTAGATCCTTTTTAGTTCCCCCTGTGTCTTCTGGACACCGAGACCTTTACTAGTCAGTGTTGAAGGACCAACCCTGCGGATTGGGGCCTTGTTTTGGCCCCTCTTCTGCTCCCAGGCTACTCGCCAAGGTGGGGATGGGGGTTATGTCTCTGACATGCCTGTGGGGCGTCCGCACTAGGACCTACCGGATCGTCCTTCCTTACTTCCCAATCTCTACGTCAGGCCGAGTGGGTTAGTCGGCCGGCGGTGTCCTCTGGGAGTGTTTTGGATGGGTGCTCAGTCACCTCAATCCCTCATAGTTCCTTATTCGCTATCTCCATTCCTTTGATTCGGTTCAGGCTTGAGCCTTCTTCCTTGGCAATAAGTGGACTCCTGGTCACAGGGGCTCTGTCCCTCTTTGCTGACACCTTACTTTCACCAGGCAGGATTGCAGCTGGTGGTCTTGTTGGTGGCGTATCAGATGATGTCCCTTATATACAGAGCCCTTGGGCTCTTTGGCACAGTAGGTTATTGATCTTAGATGGGGTTCCAGCACCCCTGGAGCTAGGTCTGTGCTCATTCCCCCTTGGTACGGTGGTTCCTCTTGAGCTGGTTACATTCAAGGACCCTGTCAGGGGGCACCCCCTTCTTTGCTTGCATCTTCCTGTGAATGGTCACCTTGGGTGCCAAGTCTTGCAGGTTGGCGGGGGGGGGGGGGGGATTTTATTCCAAAAACCCCCCGCGGTTCCTAGGTGGGGTCCCTTAGAGGGTCCATCTTACCTACTGATTTTGTTAAAACAGTGAGCCTTCAGTTGGCTCTATCTTGCTGGACTTCTCCTCTTCAGGACCTGTCTATTTGGGGACTCTTGGCCTGTCGGAGGACAGTGGTCTGTAATTTTTTAATTGGTCTGGACCTTGAAGCAGGATGATTCTCCTGGAAGGTTTCTGATCCTGATCTAGGTGGGGGTCTACGTTCCCTGCACCTCAGTGGTATTCGCTCCAATGGATGTCCTTCATTGGCAGGTTGTGCTATCCTGGTGGCCCTCTGAGAGCCAACTAGGGTGGCTCTGTTGGGTCTCGTTAATATCACAGGGGCTCTGCCCTTGTTTTTACTGCCCCGGATTATTCTGACTCTGGTCATGGGGGCTTAGTAATTTTATGTCTGGACATTCGATTTTATATGTCTTCTCTTCATTCGCCCTGCTATGTGGGGTTCTGCGCAAGATTGCGCTGATAAGGGGACCCGTAATACTTATGGCCCCTGGGTGGCCTAGTGGACTGTGGTTCGCAGATGTTTCTGCTGAGGACAGCGGACCTGTACGCTCTCTCAGTGCGGTTCTGCCATTTTTCATGCTCCTTATTATGTCTCCCCAATCTACAGGCTCTAGTCTGATGGCTTGACAGTTGATTCTTTCACCCTTTTGGAGATGGGTTTACCTTCTGCATGACTTTGTCTATGGGGGGCTTGGAGCAAGTATCTTCTTCCTCCGTCTATTATAGGGTATGGTGTGCCCATATTGATTGGCGTGAGTCTTGGTCTCTCCCCTGTTGGACGTTCTCTGTTCCCAGGGTTCTAGAGTGATTACAGCATCGGTTGGGGTTGACTCCCCATCTTGGTATTCTGAATGTTCAGGTTCTATCCTGTCTGCCTTCCTGTAGAAGTCTTGTTCAGTCTTCCTTGTTACGCTTCTCTTGGGGATTGCTCACGTGCATCTCCCCAGTAGTTCTATGGTCCCTGTTGGGATCAATTTTTATTCTGTTTGCCCTGCGGATGGTTTCCTTGGAACTTATTCTGGATGCTGTCTGAGCTGTTGCTTCAGTCAGACGTGTGCTTGAGAAGGTGGCTCTGTTTACTTAGCCCTCGTTCATTATATATGTATACACACCATGGTGTGGTGGTATTCCGCCTTACGCTGGACCTTTTTGCCTTTGTCTTATGATCATTATTTAAGTCCTTTTAGTCTGCCTATGGGCCTTATTCTTAGTAATGCTGAAGGGGGTCTACATTCCCTCGACAGTTTAGTTTTCCTGGTTGTTTCTTGTTCTTTAGGGGGACTGATACCCTTCGGGGTCTGCGGGCGCCTCCATATGTATACGCCTGATCTCGTTTGCTTCCAGGGCCTTGGCGCCCTTTGGACTGATCTTCCTTGGATGGTTTGCCTTCCTGGTCCTGAGTAAAGGTTTCGGCTTCTTGCTGATCAGTATCCCCGCCTGTCTTGCGGGAGACCAGTTTTCAATTCCCCGTTGGGGAGAGTTCTAAGTTCTAAGAGTTCTTAGAGAGTTCTAAGTTACCTTGGCTCCTGTTGCATTTGGGCTGGTCAGGCCGTTACTCTGGCCTATTCCTTTAAGGGGAAGATTCTTCCTCTCTTTTTTTATTCTGTTCTACTTGTGCTTGGGTACCTTTGGCCCTTCAGCACCAGGTTTTCTGTTAAACAGGTTTGCTAGACCGCTGCTTGTTTTCTGTTCATACCTTTTTAAAAGGTTTTATGTGATTGACGTTAGAGCCTTTGCTCATGTCATACTTGGTAGCAAGGTTTGCAGGTGACAGCGCCTTTACTGTCTGCTGTGCCTTTTTGTTGGGGATCCCACCCTACTTTATGGACACTGCTATTGGATGTCCCACGTGTAAGTATTATATAAGGAGCAGGACGTACTGTATGCTTAGAATAATACAATTCTGTGAAATACTCACCTGTAGAATTGGTATTATACGCATACAGTACATCCTGCTCTACCCCACCCTGGTTTTACATTTTCTGGATCCCCTGTATGGTGATTGTTATCATTGGTTTCTCCCGGCTTCTTTTCTCACTGCTTTTTAATGCTGGGGATTTGTGGGAGGTCTCTGGGTATATGAAGGCCCGGGAGGAGCCTGTTTTTGCATGTCTGCAGTGAACAGCGCCCTCTGGCAGAGGATTACCCACGTGTAAGTATTATATATGGAGCAGGACGTACTGTATGCGTATAATACCAATTCTACATGTGAGTATTTCACAGAATTGTATTTTTCCTCTCACCTTCTCCAACTCTAGCCATTTGTCGCTGGAAGGAGAAAGTTTATGGGCAAGTTCTAGAGTTTGGATTTGGGATAGCGCCTGTTTAATAAGGGAGGACCTCTCTTTATTAAGTCTAGGTCCGTGTTGTATCAACGTCCCCTTATGATACATTTTAATGCTTCCCATTGCATCGGGAGTGAAGTATTGTCGTTTTGGTGATCGGATAGGAAATGTCCTATGGTGCTTTCATCCACTGCCATGCAGATGCTATCTTTCAATAAGTTATCGTTCAGTCTCCAATCCCATCTACTTGGGTACAGCCCAGGTAACTCAAAGGACAAGAAAATTGGGGCATGGTCAGACCAGAGCATATTTCCAATGCTGGCCTCTGGTTCCCATGACATAGCATGATGACTCAACAGTTTTGGATACACTGTCACCTGACCAAGTCTTTAACCAAATTGCTCTACGAGCACAGGCTATCAAGGCAGATGTTTTTGCTGAAGCCCTGATGAGTTCCTGTGAAGCATTAGTCAAAAATGCAATAGCCCTAATCAGGGTTGGTAAGGGAGCCCTGTCAAAGTGGTGGGAGGACCACGCAACGCGTCGGTTATGTTGGCACCCTGGCAAAGTGGTAGGAGGACCACGCAACGCGTTGGTGAAGTAAGTGGGGAGGACAGTGGGCTTGTTCTATTAAATGCGTAATTGAAGCTTTATTGCTGCTGATACATATGGGCGACGTTTATTGGATAATCACTGTATATAGAAGCACAGCCTAGGTTTTATTTACATTAAATTGCACTGTTGGCACGTCACTTTATATTATTAGATTTGCACAATGCTATTTGCACACCTTACTGTTCTATTAAATTGAGTTTTATTTTCTTAATTGACACAAATAGTGTTCCACTTTCTTAGTTGACTATTAAATGGTGATCGCACATGCACTAGCACTTTATCCTTCAAACGTCTGCCGATTTATACGATCATGAATTATTTTTGGTGCAAATATGATTGATATCAAATTCGGTTAGCCCTGGAGTTCCTCCCCACTTGGGTTTTATATATGTTTTTTTTTAAGTGTGATGTATGTATATTGTGTGTGTATATGTTGATTTGTGTAGTATGTACATTTCTTTAATAAATTGAATTAATTTGATTTAGTGTTGTGCGGCCACTTGTGTGGATGGTGGAGTGGGTTAGCCCTGGAATCCCACTGTAAACATAGGGTTTATGATTTGTTTTGTCCCTAAGGCCAGCACCATTTGGTAATATTCAGGCTGTGCATATTTAAATTGGAGGTTAAGTTGTTTTTCATATGTGACTTAAGGGTATCGACCCACTAAGTCATGCTTAGGACCACATCAGAGGCCATTGCTGTTCTAGACATAAAAAGCTCCTCTTATATGATCACCCCTGTGATCCATGTGATTGTGCAAGGCTCCAGTATCCTCAAAACTTAAATCTGATGACCTAGACATTTGGCATAAGGGGTCATCCAAATTAGGCTTCTTTCTCCAATGTTCTATTAATGGATCATGGAATGGATATTTATTTTTAAGGACTTAGGTAAGAAAAATTTCTTTTCTGGCTATCCCATTCTGTCTTGACCATCTCTTTTAAGACTGAATGAAGTGGAAAAGCCTTTTCTGACTTTTTGACTAGAATCTCCTTGTACATTTCATCTTGCAATGTAAGGATTTTTTTTCCTGCTGAATTTCCCACATATCATCATATATATCTTGCAATAGTAAATTAAGCTCTTCTGAGACTATATGGAAACTTTTCCTCCCCTTCTTCCTAGGCCCCCTCATCCATAGAATCCTGAGGGGAGTCCTGATCCTCCACAATTTCCCCCGCCTCCGAAATTATATCAATTTGTATAGGGGCGGAAGGCAAGGCACTGGGGATTGCATTTATCAGTTTAATCCTGCCTTCCAGGCTGTACTTCCGTAACCGGGGTGGGAATGTGTGCGGAAGCAAGAGACCATTGAGATTGAGTGACAAAATTTTTGTGGGCATCCCACATAGAAGCTAACCCCCTGCTTAATATTAAGGATTTTCCTCAATAATGCAGCTGAATTTGCCTCTTTTCGTCACATCCCAAGCACAGAGTCCACTGCCAAGTGTCTGGAAGCGCTACATTACAAGTTTCACAACCCCTGGTCATTTAATAGATTTAGCATGCTTGGTGTCTTTCTGTAATAAAACATAACAACCCGGAATAATAATAATAAGTTACCTGTACGATAAGGAACAATTATCCCAAACAAAAATAGTAAATCTGTCCTACTGCATGCTGCGCTTCACTGTCAGGATTAACGTCCGACATGACAGGTGCTCTTGCTGGACCGCCGGGCACCGTGCTGCCGCTGTGGACGGCGTGTCGATTTGTGTCCCGGGTGTCCGTCTAGCTCTGCCACCTGCTGCCCCCAGATCTCTCCCTTCCCTCTACTTCTCACGCCAGGAAGGAGACACTCTGCCTCTTGTTTCCGGTTTCCAGCTTCACTGCCGAAACCAGAAATGACGTTGGTTATGCATCATCGTTCCGCTTCCAAATTCACATTTTTTAGAGGGAATCTTGCACATGTTAAAACATGCTTAACAAAACCTAATAAAAAATGACTGGATACCCAAAGTAAATGTAAGGCAGCATACCCTGAACTTAGTCAGTTAGCAGGATTTTAAAGGTATATCGCACAAATAGTGCTCCATAAAAAGACTATGAGGGAAATAGCCCGGCTGCATCCAGACCCCAATAGGGACTCCCCTGGTATTTGGTGTGGGACAGCGGGCTACTCCAATACTCTGGAGATTATAGAATAAAAAACGAAAATAACAAACTGACCGAAGTCTAACATAATCGGGCACCTCTCTGCCCAACGGTTTCACAGGGAGGAAACACAAAGAACTGAGGAGAGGAAGGGGTGGGGCTTTTAACCTCTGTTCAAATTTGTGTTCTCTCCCAGGGGGTGGAACAATCTCTCCATGTGGTCGGTCAAGCTGAAGGATAATTTGAGGGAAAAAAGTGATCCTACTCAAGATACTAATAGTTTACCTGTGAGTTTCTCTCAAATATTTGTTACCAGCAACCAAATTGGTGAAACATAAACACCTGACACCACCTCAAATAATGTTTCACATAACCTTTGAAATCTCAGAAACTCTAGATTTATTTAAATCCACACATATGGACATACTTCTAAAAACATATAATTGTTTTTTCAATATATAAAATATATGGTTTTCCTGGATGGCTGCCTCAGCGAGGCCACCTAGATCCCTGAAGCATGAATTATTATTGTTTATTTATCAGATACACAAATATGTAGTCCTATAGAAATACACTAGGAGCAAGGGCCCAGCCCCTGGTTCCTGTGTCAGTACTACTCCTTCATTGTTCTTTTTGTTGCAGACAAATGTTTACCCATCAGTGGTTATAGAGTGCATCCTTAAAGCAGTCATAAAGTCTTTAGGACCATAAAAATGCCTCCACTGGGGCATTCAAAATGTAAACTCAATTGGGGGAGTTCTGAAATGTTTTTGGCATTTCATTCTTAAATTACTGCATTACTTTTCATCAGTAACCCGGATCTAAGAAGAACAGAGACAGTCATAGAAAATCCTATACAAAGAACTAGCAGTGGCAGCTCCTCCAGTTCCAGTACGCCCAGCTCCCAGGCCAGCTCACAAGGTGGCTCCCAAGCAGGTTCCAGTGAACGAAACAGAGTTCGAGGTAAGGTCCATTTTCAGTTGTCCTGCATGGCATTCAGAATTCTAGGCGTACACCCACAAGAACTATAGACATTGCTAGCAGTGTATTTTCATTGTCACAGCACTGAATAATTGTGCCTTGCACGCCTACACCCACTTGTAGCTTTCAAAAGAGATGTGTGTGGGCGCTTCCCTCTGACTTTTGCTTTTAGCTTCATCAGTGTTCAAGTAAAACTTTGAGCCAAGGTGAATTTGATTAATAAAACATTTTCCCATCACATAAATACATGTTTGTATTGCACTATGTTCTCCTATTTCTAGCTGAGCTCTTGTCTCCTATCACGGACTACCAATTGGATCTCAATACGAGTACATCTCTGAATCACACAAACTCTTCCACTTACTTCCCCATCATTAACATCTACTCAAGGATGGGTAATGCCTACTGGAGTGATAGATGCAGTCCCCTCCAGCTAAAAAAACTTCCCACAGAGAGAGAGCACCTTCCCACAAATCTGATTTAGATAGATTTATTATTGAATTAATGCAGAGAGAAAACAAAAGACCAACATATACACTATAGACAATTTAAAAACAACAGAAGGGGAGGAGCAAATGGGATAATAAATCAATATGGTACTTAATGATATATTTGTAAATAATATTTAGCTAAACCATCGTTCATGTATGAACCATTAAAGTGGACCAACAAGACAAACATTGGGCATCCCTGTCCAGTGCAATTTAGATTGCTGCGCAGAAACCGTGCCAGGTTGTTGGTCCGGAATTATTGGAAGTAATATAGAAATATAGGAATATCCTGTTGCTTGCAGATATATCTGAATGTACATCGGACTATATCTCAATATATTGTATAATCTTTCTGGATTAATTCAAATAAACATCTATCTAAATTGGGGGGGGGGGGGGAGACTGTGTCCATCCCTCCAGTAGCTATTACCCTTGTAAGTTACTCCCACTTGAGCACACCAAGTTGACTAATTATTATTGGAACAGTGTGTATTATCTATTCTTAGTATACAGTACGTCCTGCTCCAGATAGATTACTTACACTTGGGTTATCCTCCGCCAGATGGCGCTGCACTGCAGAGACATGCAAAACAGGCTGCTCCCTGCCCCTCAAATACCCGGGGACCTCCCACAAATCCCCAGATTTTTCTGCAGTGCTTACTGCGAAGACATGAAATTATCACTCTCTCACAGGTGAGCGGGGCTATTAGCCTGCTTAGGCCTGATGTGCCTCCCAGCCTGGGCTGCGCTGGTCGGGTGAAGGTAGGCAGCACCATGCGTGCTTATGGAGCGCTGCTCCACCGCAGTCCTCCACCAAAGGGTAGGCGGTATAAGCTGACGGTGAGCCTTTATGGGATGCCTCTCCCGCATTATTGTCCCATGCCCCGGTAGCGGTGGGTCCGGTACAGAGGGCCGCCTTCCTCCCTCATTCTCCCTGTAGCCTTCGGGGGGGGGGGGGAAGAAGGGGGTGTGAGTGAGCGTGTATCGTGATTTGTGCATGCGGCCTTTTGTCATTTTTTGACTAGTATATGTGGTGTCAGCCGCCGCGCTGACTTTTCTTTTTACTATAGCAAATGCCGCGCGCGCCTTTTCCTTCATTTGGATGTTCCACGCCGGGCGGCGGCGTTACCCTTAGACGCTTCTGTGTTCTCATTGGCTGCTTGTCGGTGGACTTCGCGCTCTTCGGGAGGGCGGGGCCTGGTGCGCCCTGCGTCACGGCTCGCTCTGGCCCGCCCTTCGAGGTACTCTCGGTGCCATGTTGTCAGGTCGCGCGCGCGTGTGACGTTCTTACTTACCGCGGTCCGTAAGTGCCCTCGCGGGCGGCTTTATACTCATTGTAGTGTGTTTGGTTCTGACACCCTTTCTTCTCATTGTGTCTTTCAGACGGGTGAATCCATTGGCTTCTCCCGGCCCGGTGTAATTGATAGTTGGGCCTTGTAAAATTACTCCCACTTCCCTAGCGGGTCATTGGGGCATCCGGGGTTGCTTTATAGCGTCAATCCCTACCGGCATATTGTGCCTAATAATCACCATATGGAGGCATCTCAGGATAATGACCGGGGTCCCCTTGGGACAAGACCGGCTGTGTGTAGCGTGTCGACAGCCTCATGCTGACGCTGACAAGGCATGGGTCTGCGTACCCTGGGCTGAGCAGGTGCTTGCATTGCAATCTGGCCTGCCAGTGGCTGCACCTCGTTTCACTACTCCCCCCAGCTTAAATCTCACTCCTGTTGAGTTGCATACTTGTGGGGATTCTCAGCCTGATGTGTCTTCTAGACTGCCTACTGCTGAACAGATTATTGCGAGGTCTTTAGCGCGTAAGGGCCCTGGTAAGAAGCGGCACTTGACGCCTAATGTTACTGTTTTCCCTATGGGATCTCAGGAGTTTTTGAATCTGTGTGGCTATACCCCATCTGATGGAGAGCTCTTTTGTGATTCAGGCTCATCTGTTGAGAGACCAAGGGGTCATGACGATTCTGGCTCTGACCCCTGGGCCCCGGATGACACTGACAGATTATTGACCCAGATCTTTGAGGTTCTGTCTATCTCTCTCCCTGGTGAGGCTCCCAGGCAAAAAGGGGAGCTTTTCCATACAGCAAAATCACGTTTGGAATTTCCAGAGCAGGCACATTTCCATACCCTTGTGCTCAAGGAATGGGAGCGCCCCAGTAAACTTCCCGGGGTTCCAAGGAGTTGGGATAGGAAGTATCCCTTTCCTGCTGAGGTAGTTAAATGTTGGTCATCCCCCCCCCGAGGTAGATGCCCCGATCCTAGGGCTATCTAACACCTCTGTCATGCATTCCCCTGATTCTACTACCCTGCGGCATGCTGAGGACCAGCGCATTGACCAGCTGGCCTCCCACGTCTTTGCATGTGCGGGGACGGCGCTGCGCCCGGTCTGTGCCTCTGCTATTACTGCTGTGTCCACTAGAACCCTTATCAGAAATTTGCTTGATAGTGCCCCTGATGATCTCCCTTGTGCGGTGTTCAATGCACTCTCCAGTTGTGATGTTTTTGTAAGTTTTGTCCTATCAGCATAAGATGACACCATCAGAATGTGTGCCAGAACTTCTGCCCTCGTGGTGGCTATACACCGCTCGGTTTGGCTACGCCAGTGGGCTGCTGACAATGCTGCAAAGAAGGCCCTCACTGGGCTTCCATTTAAGGGGCTACGCCTGTTTGGGGACCGTCTAGACCTTTTTGCTAAGGGAGGTAAGTTACCCCAGCGCAGACGGCAGTCTCGCCCTATCTGGGCCAGGGATCCCTTTCACCCCCCTACCGTGGTGCTAAACAAGGAAAAGGGGTGTCCTTCGCGGGGGCTCGTGCAGATTCCTGGCACAGGACGACGTCCTGGCTCCTCCTGGGGGGCTAAGCCCAAATCCTCTCCCAAGCCCCCTCAGGCATGATGGGGCACCCTCGCCCGTCAGGGTGGGGGGACGGCTGCAGCACTTTGCTCAAGTCTGGAGGCATCACGTCTCAGACCAGTGGATTCAGGAGGTAGTGTCCTCCGGCTACAAGATAGAGTTTGCTGTGCGGCCTCCCCCAAGATTCATCAGGTCCCGGATCCCCCAGGACCCTGTCTCAGCTCAGGTGTTGGCGCAGGCCGTGCAAGGCCTTCTGGGTCTGGGGGTCATTTGCAGATTCCCCTTAAAGTGGACCAACACCCACGAGTGATCGGCCCGGGAATCTATAAGATTCCCGGGCCGATCATCCCCCACCCCGCGGGACATCCGAGATCGGGATGTCCCGCGGGGTGAAACCCCCCCAAACACCCCAACTCACCTACCTCATCTTCGGCGGCGGCCGGCCGCCGCCGCCTCCCTCGCGCCCCTGTAGGCGTGCGCGCCTCCGCACCGGCCGTCTGCGAATGGCCGGCGCGGGCGCGCGCGCATCAAAAGTGACGTGAGGGAGGCGGCGGCGGCGGCTTGCCGCCGCTTAGACGTTCCAGATCTTCCCTTGTACGTCGGCGCTGGGAGCGGGGAGAGGTGAGTTTTTCGGGGGGTTAGGGGGGGTTTCACACAGCGGGGCACCCCGATCGGGGGTGCCCCACCGAAGTGGACCAAGACCCAGGATAGTCAAAATCCTGGGTGTTGGTCCACTTTAAGAGAAAGAGGCAAGGGGTTCTACTCCAACCTCTTCACAGTTCCCAAAAAAGATGGGTCAGTCAGGCCCATTCTGGATTTAAAGATCTTCAACAAATTTGTCAAGAACAGGCGTTTTCGCATGGAAACTCTGCGCTCGGCCATCAGCTCCCTGCGCCCAAGGGGATTTCATGACGTCTGTGGACATCAAAGACGCTTACCTTCACATCCCTGTGTTTTCAGGACACCAAGGTTCCTCAGATTCGCATTGGAAGATCAACATTACCAATTTGTGGCCTTGCCATTTGGCCTCACTTCAGCTCCCAGAGTGTTCACCAAGGTGCTGGCGGTGGTGATGTCTCTGATGAGGTCAAGGGGCATCCGCGTGCTGCCCTACCTGGACGACATTCTCATCACCTCTCGGTCTCTACAGCAGGCAGAGTTGGACACCCAGCTGGTGGTGGCCACCCTGGAGTCCTTCGGCTGGGTGATCAATCACCCCAAGTCTTCTCTGTCCCCTTTCTCGGTGATCCCGTTCCTGGGAATGATTTTGGATACGGTTCAGTCAAGGATATTACTTCCTCAACAGAAGGGGGAAGCTCTAACTGCGCAGTTGAGGTTCCTGCTGTCGTGTCTCCATCCCTCCCTCAGGCAGGGAATGCAGTTGGTGGGCCTGATGGTGGCGTGCTTCGAGGTGGTGCCTTTTGCTCAGTTCCTTTTGAGGCCTCTACAACTTCACCTTCTGCCAGTTTGGGACAAGGACCCAACGTCCTTGGACGAGGTCTGTGTGCCCCCCCCCCTTTCGTGGTGGCTGGACTCCAGGAACTTGCTGGGGGGCAGGTCCTTTCTGGCCCCCTCCTGGGAGACGGTCACCACGGATGCCAGTCTGTCAGGATGGGGGGGTTCTGGAAGTCCCTGCAGTTCCAGGGGAGGTGGGGGCCTCAGGAGGCCCACTTACCTATCAACATTTTGGAACTACGGGCGATCAGATTGGTGCTGGATCAGTTGACCGACCACCTGCGGGGTCTGTCTGTGCAGGTGCGCTCAGACAACAGGACGGCGGTTGCATACATTAGCCATCAGGGAGGGACCCGGAGCAGGGGGGCCCTCCAGGAGGTGTCGCGGATTCTGACATGCATTTCGGCTGTATACATCCCGGGGGCAGAGAATCTACTGGCAGACTCTCCGAGTAGGGGGACCTACCAGATGTGGATCTGTTTGCGTCCCGTCACAATCACAAGCTCCCGGCCCTTGTCTCCTTGTCTCAGGATCCTCTGGCCTTGACCACGGATGCTCTGTCCATGTCATGGCAGGAATTGCGGCTCCTGTATGTCTTTCCTCCATTCCCCCCGCTGGGTAGGGTTCTGCGCAAGATTGCTCTGGAAGGGGTGCCAGCGATTCTGGTGGCCAATAAGAAATAAGAGTGCAGTTCGCAGACGTGGTGCAGATGGCAGTAGACCAGTACGTTCTGCCAGGGGTGCCAGATCTGCTCACTCAGGGCCCCTTACGCCATCCCAATTTACAAACTCTGGCTTTGCGGCCTAGCTGCTGAAACCTCCATCTTGATGGAGAAAGGCTTGTCCGCCTTGGTGGTTGATACCATGGTGAAGGCTAGGAAGATAACTTCTTCTTCCATCTATTACAGGGTATGGCGTGCTTACATTGACTGGTGTCAGTCTAGGTCTCTTCCCTGTCGGGTGTTTTCAGTTCCCAGGGTTCTGGAGTTCTTACAGCATGGGTTGGAGTCGGGACTCCAACTCAGTACCCTGAAGGGTCAGGTTTCTGCCCTGTCTGTTTTTTCTTTCAGAAGTCTTTTGCTCAGCATTCTTTGGTTAAGACCTTCTTCCACGGGGTTACTCATGTGCGTCCCCCACGTAAACCTATGGCCCCTGTTTGGGATTTGAACTTGGTCTTGTCTGCCTTGCAGGGTGCTCACTTTGAACCTATACAGGATGCTGCTCTGGCTGTACTTACCCTCAAGGTTGTCTTTCTGGTGGCCATTACTTCCGTCAGGCGTGTGTCTGAGTTGGCGGCTCTGTCCATTCAGCCCCCTTACTACGAGAGACACCAGGACAAGGTGGTGTTCCGCTTTAAGCCAGACTTTCTGCCTAAGGTGGTGTCTGCTTTTCATTTAAATCAAGATATTGCTCTTCCTTCATTGTGCCCTAATCCTAGCAACGCTAAGGAAAGGGTTCTGCATTCCTTGGATGTGGTCAGGTGTCTGAAGTATTACCTGGTAGTCACTGCATCCTTCAGGAAAACTGATGCTCTTTTTGTGGTCCATTTGGGCCCAGGTAGGGTTTGGCTCCTGCCAAGTCTACTATTAGCGAATGGATTCGCCAGGCTGTGAGTCAGGCCTATTCTGCTAAGGGGAAGAGTCCTCCCTTCCGCCTTACTGCTCATTTTACTTGTGCTATTGGTGCCTCTTGGGCCTTCCTGCACCAGGCTTCTGTTGAACAAGTTTGCATGGCCGCTACTTGGTCTTCTGTTCATACCTTTTCAAAGTTTTACAAGGTTGATGTTCATACCTTTTCAAAGTTTTACAAGGTTGATGTTAGGGCCTCAGCTGATGCTGTTTTTGGCCGCAAGGTTTTGCAGGCGGCAGTGGTTTAAACTGTCTGCTGTTACCTTTTTTGTTGGGGATCCCACCCTACTTTATGGACACTGCTATTGGATGTCCCAAGTGTAAGTAATCTATGTGGAGCAGGACGTACTGTATACTAAGAATAATACAATTCTGTGAAGTACTCACCTGTAGAATTGGTATTATGAGTATACAGTACGTCCTGCTCCACCCCACCCTTGGTTTTGCATTATTCTGGATCCCCTGTATGGTGATTGTTATCATTGTTATAGTTACCAGTTTGGGTGGTTAAATTCTCCCGGCTTCTCGTTCACTGCTTTTCAATGCTGGGGATTTGTGGGAGGTCCCCGGGTATTTGAGGGGCCGGGAGGAGCCTGTTTTACATGTCTCTGCAGTGCAGCGCCATCTGGCGGAGGATAACCCAAGTGTAAGTAATCTGTCTGGAGCAGGACGTACTGTATACTCATAATACCAATTCTACAGGTGAGTACTTCACAGAATTGTATTTTTTGCTTATTTCACCTATTCCTGGATGCGTTAAATAACCTCACTAGTTGGAAAGAAGTATTATAAGTGGCTTAAAGAGGAACAACCAATAAATTCGACTCCAGGGTCGGGCAGTAAGTACCATGATGCACTCTTTTGTTACTGCAATCGCCCTGCAAAATTGCAGGGATCATGGGCCACGGCTGCATCCCCAGCCTTTCTACTGCTGAAGCGCTCTCCCGTGCCCGGCCATTCAGAAAGAATGGGAGCTCGCTGCAGACCACAGGGCGATTCAATATAGTACCTTGTTGCAAATCCAAATGTTGCCTTACTGTACTTATAGTCTCTGTCTGGACAAGAGAACAAAAAAAAACCCCACTACCATGTTGGCCCTGCATCTCTATATTAAGTCTCTGATGTTTTAATCACGTAGTGATCATGGATAAAATATTGCACACCCTGCTGTGTTGGGCCGGTCTTCATAGTCTGTCTCCTGCAGGATTAAATTATGCCACTCTGCAAACCCTCTCTATTGATTGGCTAACCCCCTCCATTACATTGAATTGAGCTTTCTTATCCCTGGGAACACCAGGAAAAAAAATACTCCGCTTTTCTCTCCCCACAGCCGTTTGTCCTTGTATAAAGCATTTCTACTCCATTCATTGCAGGGCAAAGCAGCTGCTTGTCCCTATGTTGCCAGTGGCATTACATTAGCTGCATCCACAAGTGTGGTTTCGCACTGGCTCCCGGTTTATATTTAAACATACAAGTATTTTAGTAAATGTAATTAAGATAAACAAGACCCATGATTGAAAATGTTGCAAGAACAATTCACCCTTGTAGACATTGCACGATGTAAAACACCAGGCCAAGATCAAAAGCAACTGTTTTAATTGCTGTAGTGTACAGGGGCCAATATGCTTGAATAGGTTTCCTTGCTCCAGATGATGACCACATAATTAACGGTTATATACTTGTAAAGATCTCCACTGCCCCTCAGCTAACCACAATGAAATGAATGGAAAAATATACTTGCCTTCAGCACCCAATTCCTGTACCAGCTGCAGATATTGGGCAAAAAATTCTGCATCCTTGCCACTGAACGAGCCGCATAGAGCTGTATGTTCATTTATATGAGGTTAGCTGAGGGGATTTTTTATTTTTAGGTATAGGTTTGATTTTACTCTTGAACATCTCATTATAGTACATATTTTATATTTTTAATCTGTATTTTTTTGAATCAAGTAATTTGTGTTACAGCAGGAAATAATAAACCCGAAGCATCTCCGGTACTGCCTCATGATGGTCCAAATGCAAACATAGACGATAATATGACACGGCCAAGTCGACCAGCTGTAAGTTTAGTGAATGTTTGACATGTGTATTTATAATCCATCTTGAACATTAGGAGTCTTTCTACTTATGTTCTGAAACTCTTTTATGGGTGAATCTGCATTAAGTTAATGTCCCTTTGAACATAGGTAATGCAAAGCTAACATTCTTTTCCTTTTTCTTTAGTATTGCCTTGCATAATGAGCCCATGTAGGTGTGTTCATCAGAATCTAAAAATATTATTCAAAAGTTGTAAGGTAGACACTGCCAGTTACATACTGTACGATTTACATGACAACTAAATAATGATATGGGTATCCAAAACATTTTTTGTATACCTTATATAATATGTTGAACCATATCAATCTATATATGGAACCTTTTCCTTCATGGCTGGAAACTGTGGCATGCCTTGGAGCAGGCTTGGGAGTGTGATAGCAGTAATTGATTGATACTTGAGCAACTGCTGAGTGTCAGCAGCCAACACTCCTTGGAATTAAAGCTGCACTGGTTGCTTTAAGAGGTATGAATATGGTTTAATCGAACTTTGAATTAAGGTTCGGGAGCCTGAACCCGAACTCTATTGAAGTCAATAGAGGAACCTGAACTTTGAGGGGAGAGCAGTGATTCTGGCCCTTGCAGCAGGAAGCGCTACTATACAACTTACTTGAGCCCCGATCTGGTTGGCGGTGGGGTTTTTTAAATGGTCCATGGCCAGGGCCAGAGAAAGATGGCTGCCGCTGTCATAAGTGGCAGCTGGCACTAGGAGTGTCCTCACTCATGGGAGCATTGGCAATCTTTCTGGTGCCCTGGCTATGGACCATTTGAATGGAACGCTTGCCGCTGCTGCACCATTTAGGTGAAGCTGGTTGATGGGCAGTATATTCAGACGTTAAATACTACAATATTTTACTTTAACAGCACATAAAGCAGAGCTCCAGTCCAAAAAATCCAAGTCTAGTAAATAGAGTGTGCTTAAAGTGGACCAAAATCCAGGATTTTCACTATGCTGGGTTTTGGTCTGTCCCCCGGGGCATCCCGGTTTAGGGTGCCCCACTGTGTGAAACCCTACAGGTCGGCGAGACCACTAACCTCGCCTCGTGCTGGCATCATTCGGCTCCTTTTGGCTGTGCGCTCCTCATTTGTGGTAGGCCGCGCACAGCCAAGGAGAGAAGCAAGTGATGTCGGCACCGCTCACAAGTGCGCCATGGGCTCGGGGAAAAGGGAGTTTACTCAGTGGGGGGGTTCACCCAGCGGGGCATCCCAGTTCGGTATGCCCCAGGGGAGGGATTAAGACTGCCATTGAGTCTCATAGACTCCAGGGTGGGTTATGGTCCACTTGGACACCATGCGCATGTTGTGGAATAGCAGGCAGATTGTATTCTAATAACTGGCCATCTTGCCACAATTTTGACAACCCTCCTTCTAAATAACCAACACCCTAAATCTCGTTAATATAATGCTTTAGCTTTAGCCAGAAGTAAAAAGTCATCAGCTGTTATGAGTTATCACTGCTCAGAAAGCTCCTGAAACATTGTATCAACATTGTAAACAACTGTTGCACTGTTCTGCGGCAGCCGAGGCCATTGACTTACATTGATACATTAGTTAAATTCCTTCCCTACAGCGGGTGAGTGTGTGTAACATGACAGACCTTCTGATCCCTTTTCTGAGGCTAATCTCTGTTTGGCTTGCACTGCTCATAGCAGATCTTTATATCAATGCAGGCAGCTAGAGAAGGATTTTATCTCCTCCTAAAATTCAGTGTGGAAACAGATAAAATCTCTCTGGCTGGTTCAGCTGATCATAAGGAAGCTTCAATCTCAACTGCAGTGTGCGTACAAGCAAAAGCCCTCCACTTATGCTCACATGTAAGCATGCATCTTAGGTGTAATCTGAGATGGATGCTTCCATGTAATTCTAAGAGTGCAGCTATTCCACAACATCTGCATGGGGTTTAGCCCTCTCAAACAGCATACGCCACTGATCAAAGGGGTTTAGTGGAGCAAATGACTCAACTTTATATTCTTAGTATATAGTACGTCCTGCTCCAGATTTAGTCCTTACTATCGGGTATTACTCTGCCAGATGGCGCTGGACTGCAGACACATCGAAAATAGGCTCCTCCCGGCCCCTCAAATACCCAGGGACCTCCCACAAATCTCCAGATTTTCTCTGCAGTCTGGACTGCTAAGGACGAGAAATGGCTCTCTCTACTCGCAGGTGAGCGGGGCTATTAGCCTGCGGCCCTGTAGGACTATTCCCACCCGTTTCATTAGTAATATGCCTCCCAGCCTTGGCTGCGCTGGTCGGGTGATGGTAGGCAGCACCGCTGTTAGGTGCTTAGGAGCGCTGCTCCACTGCAATCCCCCACCAAAGGGTAGGCGGTTCAGGCTTATGGTGAGCCTCTATGGGATGCCTCTCCCGCACTATTGCCCCTGCCTATCGGTGGGCCCTATTTTAGTGGCCGCTATGCATTTACGTGTTTTAGCCTTATACTTTATTCATTCTGCTTTGTGTCAGCTGCCGCGCTGTCTTGCTTTACTATGACTGTATTTAAAATTGCCGCCGTCGCGCGCCTTTTCTGTCACTATGTTCCGCGTTTGGCGGCGGCGTTACCTCAGGCGCCGGCGCACCGTCAATGGCTGCTTGTCACGTGCTGGCTTCACGCTCTTGGGGGGGGGGGGGGGCCCGTCTATGGCGCGTTCCGCGTCATTGCTGATACCGGCCCGCCCCTCGAGGTATACCGACGCCATCTTTGTCTGCTTGGTTGGCTTATGCGCGATGGACCTCTACCTACCGCGGTCCGTAAGTGCCCTTGCGGGCTGCTTTATTATCTCCTCTTTGTTACTGTCTGCTTACGGCCTCCTTTTATTATATCTTTCAGGCGGGCGAATCCATTGGCTTTTCCCGGCCCTCTATTAGTTTGCTAACTTGTTAGGCCTAGTGTAATTACTCCCACTCCCTAGCGGGTTATTGGGGCATCCAGGGTTGCTGTATAGCGTTAATCCCTATCGGCCTATAGTGCCGCTATAATCACCATATGGAGGCATCTCAGGATAATGTGACCGGGGTTCCTTCGGGACAAGCCCGGCTGTGTGTAGCGTGTCGGCAGCCTCATGCTGACGCTGACAAGGCGCGGGTCTGTGTACCCTGTGCTGAGCAGGTGCTTGCACTGCAATCTGGCCTTTCAGTGGCTGGGCCTGCACCTCGTATCACTTCACCTACCCCCCCAAGCTTAAATCTCACTCCTACTGAGTTGCATACAAGTGAGGATTCTCAGCCTGATGTGTCTTCTAGACTGGCTACTGTTGAGAAGTTGATTGCTAATACCTTGGCTTATAAGCCCCTGCAAAAAAGCGGCACTTAACGCCTAATGTCACTCTTTTCCCTATGGAAACTGATGAGTTTTGGAATCTTTGTGGCTATACCCCTTCGGATGAAGGGGAGCTTTTCTCTGACACAGGGTCATCTGATGAGAGGCCAAGGGATCATGACGATTCTGGCTCTGACCCTTGGGCCCCGGATGACACTGACACATTGCTGACCCAGATTTTTGAGGTTCTGTCCATTTCTCCCCCTGTTGCGGCTCCCAGGCAAAGGGGGGAACTTTTCCATACAGCTAAATCACATTTGGAATTCCCAGAGCAAGCACATTTCAATAACCTTGTGCTCAAGGAATGGGAGCACCCCAGTAGACTTCTCGGGTACCTAAAAGTTGGGATAGGAAGTATCCCTTTCCTGCTGATGTGGTAAAGTGTTGGTCATCCCCTCCCGAGGTGGATGCCCCGGTCCTAGGGCTATCTAACACCTCTGTCATGCATTCCCCTGACTCTACTACCCTGCGGGATGCTGAGGACCGGCGCATTGACCAGCTGGCTTCCCATGCTTTTGCATGTGCGGGGACGGCGCTGCGCCCGGTCTGTGCCTCTGCCATTACCGCTGTGGCCACTAGAACCCTTATAAGAAATATACTTGATAGTTCCCCTGATGATTTGCCTTGTGAGGTGTTCAATGCACTCTCCAGTTGTGATGTTTTTGTAAATTTTGTCCTCTCTGCCTTGGATGACACCATCAGAATGTGTGCCAGGACATCTGCCCTTGTGGTGGCTATACGCCGCTCCGTTTGGCTACGCCAGTGGGCTGCTGCCAAGAAGGCCCTCACTGGGTTTCCCTTCAAAGGACTACGCCTGTTTGGGGACCGCCTGGACCTTTTTGCTAAGGGAGGCAGGTTACCCCAGCACAGGCGGCAATCTCGGCCCTTTCGGGGTAAGGGTTCCTTCCCCCCCCCCCTACCGTGGTGCTAGACAAGGGAGGGGGGTTTCCTTTACTGGGGCCCGGGGAGATTTCTGGGGTAGGGGCAGAGGACGTGAATGTCCTGGCTCCTCCTGGGGTCCCAAGGCAAAATCCTCTCCCAAGCCCCCTCAGGCATGATGGGGCGCCCTCACCCATCCGGGTGGGGGGGACGGCTGCAGCATTTCGCTCACGTCTGGAGGCTTCTTGTCTCAGACCGGTGGATTCAGGAGGTAGTGTCCTCCGGTTACAAGAGTTTGCTGTCTGCCAAAGCCCCCCCCCCCCCACCAAGGTTCATCAGATCCCGGATTCCTCAGGACCCTGTGTCAGGAGCTAGTGCAGGCAGTGCAAGGCCTCCTGGAGCTGGGGGTCATCTGCAAGGTCCCTTTAAAAGAAATAGGCAAGGGTTTCTATTCCAACCTATTCACAGTCCCCAAAAAAGATGGTTCAGTCAGGCCCATCCTGGACTTAAAGATCCTCAACAAATTTGTCAGGAGCAGGCGCTTTCGCATGGAAACTCTGCGCTCTGCCATCAGTTGCCTGCGCCAAGGGGATTTCATGACTTCTGTGGACATCAAGGATGCTTACCTTCATATTCCTGTATTTCCAGGTCATCAAAGGTTTCTCAGGTTCGCTCTGAAGGATCAACACTACCAGTTTGTGGCATTGCCCTTTGGTCTCATCTCAGCTCCCAGGGTGTTCACCAAGGTGCTGGCTGGCACGATGTCTCTGCTCAGGTATCAGGGCGTCCGCGTGCTTCCTTATCTGAACGACATTCTCATCACCTCCCAATCTCTACATCAGGCAGAATTGGATACTCAGCTGGTGGTGTCCACCCTGGAGTCATTTGGATGGGTGATCAACCACCCCAAGTGCTCACTGTCCCCTTCCTTGGTGACTCCATTCCTAGGAATGAATCTGGATACAGTTCAGGCAAGGATGTTCCTTCCTCAACAGAAGGTGGACAGTCTGATTGCACAGGCTCAGTTCCTGCTATCTTGTCATCATCCCTCCATCAGGCAGGGGATGCAGCTGCTGGGCCTGATGGTGGCATGCTTCGAGGTGGTCCCTTATGATCAGTTCCACTTGAGGCCTCTGCAACTTCACCTATTGTCAGTGTGGGACAAGGATCCAGCGTCCCTGGACAGGGTCTGTGTGCTCTCCCCTCTGGTCAGGAGGTCCCTCTCGTGGTGGATGGACTCAAGGAACCTGTCGGGGGGGCAGATCCTTTCTTACCCCTTCCTGGGAGACGGTCACCACGGATGCCAGTCTGTCAGGTTGGGGGGGTTTCTGGAAGTCCCTGCGGTTCCTGGGGAGGTGGGGCCCTCAGGAGGCCCACACACCTATCAATGTCTTGGAGCTGCGGGCAATCAGGTTAGTTCTGGCTCACTTCACCTTCGGGGCTAGCCTGTTCAGGTGCGCTCGGACAACCAGACGGCAGTTGCCTACATCAATCATCAGGGAGGGACCCGGAGCAAGGGGGCCCTCCAGGAAGTGTCTCTGATCCTGACTTGGGCGGAGTCCAATTTTCCCTGCATATCAGCTGTGTACATCCCAGGAGTGTAAAATCTCCTGGCAGACTCTGAGTAGGGGGACCTCTCGCCAGGGAGAATGGTCCCTATACAGCCGGGTGTTCCAATCTCTGTGTCACCGTTAGGGCCAACCAGATGTGGATCTGTTTGCGTCCCATCGCAATCACAAGCTACCAGCCTTTGTCTCCCTGCCCCAGGATCCTCTGGCCTTGACCACGGATGCTCTAGCAATGTCATGGCAGGACTTTCAGTTTCTGTATGTCTTCCCTCCATTCCCCCTGCTGGGCAGGGTTCTGCGCAAGATTGCTCTGGAAGGTGTGCCAGCAATTCTGGTGGCCCCCAGGTGGGCAAGAAGAGTGTGGTTCGCAGACGTGGTGCAGCTGGCAGTAGATCAGTACACTCTGCCCTTGGTGCCAGATCTGCTCACTCAGGGCTCACTACGCCATCCCAATTTACAAACTCTGGCTTTGATGGCCTGGCTGCTGAAACCTCCATCTTAATGGAGAAGGGGCTGTCTTCCTCGGTTGTGGATACCTTGATAAAGGCTAGGAAGAAGTCGTCTTCTTCTATTTATTACAGGGTTTGGCATGCCTACATTGACTGGTGGGAGTCTAAGTCTCTTCCCAGTCGTGTGTTCTCTATTCCCAGGATTCTGAAGTTCCTGCAGCATGGGTTGGAGATGGGGCAACTTAGTACTCTAAAAGGTCAGGTTTCTGCCCTGGCTGTTTTCTTCCAGAAGTCCTTTGCTCAGCATTCTCTGATTAGGACTTTTTTCCAAGGGGTGACTAATGTGCGCCCCCACGTAAGACTACGGTGCCTGTTTGGGATTTGAACTTGGTTTTGTCAGCCTTGCAGGGTGCTCCTTTGGAGCCTGTGCAGGATGCTTCCCTGGCCATTCTTTCTGGTGGCTATCACTTCTGTCAGGCGTGTGTCTGAGTTGGCGGCACTTTCCATTCAGCCCCCCTACTATGAGAGACACCAGGACAAGGTGGTGTTTCGCTTCAAGCCAGATTTTCTGCCTAAGGTTGTGTCTGCCTTTCATTTGAATCAGGACATTGTTCTTCCTTCCTTGTGCCCTAATCCTAGTAATGCTAAGGAGAGGGTCTTGCATTCTTTGGATATGGTTAGGTGTCTGAAGTACTATCTGGTGGCTACTGCTCCATTAAAAAAAAAACTGATGCTCTTTTTGTGGTCCCTTCTGGTCCTAGGAAGGGTCTGGTTCCTGCTAAATCTACTATCAGCAAATGGATCCGTCAGGCTGTGATTCAGGCCTACTCTGCTAAGGGGAAGAATCCTCCCTTCCGCCTTACTGCTCATTCTACCCGTGCTATTGGTGCTTCGTGGGCCTTTCAGCACCAGGCTTCTGTTGAACAAGTTTGCAAGGCCGCTACTTGGTCTTCTGTTCATACCTTTTCAAAGTTTTACAAGGTTGATGTTAGGGCCTCAGCTGATGCTTCTTTTGGCCGAAAGGTTCTGCAGGCAGCAGTGGTTTAAACTGTCTGCTGTTAACTTTGGGGATCCCACCCTACTTTATGGACACTGCTATTGGATGTCCCGATAGTAAGTACTATATCTGGAGCAGGACGTACTGTATACTAAGAATAATACAATTCTGTAATTACTCACCTGTAGAATTGGTATTATGAGTATACAGTAGGTCCTGCTCCACCCCACCCTTGGTTTTGCATTATCTTGGATCCCCTGTATGGTGATTGTTATCATTGTTATAGTTAATAGTTTGGGTTGTTTTTATTCTCCTGGCTTCTCGTTAACTGCTTTTCAATGCTGGGGATTTGTGGGAGGTCCTTGGGTATTTGAGGGGCCGGGAGGAGCCTATTTTCGATGTCTCTGCAGTCCAGCGCCATCTGGCGGAGTAATACCCGATAGTAAGTACTATATCTGGAGCAGGACGTACTGTATACTCATAATACCAATTCACAGTAATTGTATTTTTCCTGACTGGAGGTCTACTTTAAATATGTATGCAGTGAGTTAAAAAAAAAAAAAACACATCTATTTCATGTGTCTCTAATGCGACATCAGTTGAATGCATCAGTACCCTGTATATTGAGTGTGTGTTGTGTATTTTATTTTGTACTACTGGTACACAGAGCTTGGTAAACTAACACCAGCCTGCTTCTTTTCCTTGTGCCTTACTCTTGACCTGTACTTTCTGCGATGGCGATTATTTATCTTTCTTAAAGAGCTATAAGAAAGCTATAGATGAGGTTAGTGGTATTATTTTAGAGTTAAAAGTCTCCATTGCTCTCATTTAAAACTCCCAAACATCCATTTACCAGAATATACCTTGTCTTATATCATATGTGATATCATGAAAAAAAAAACTGCATTTACTCTGCATCTGTTGCTTTGTTATATTTTGTTTTATGGTGTTTAAAACTCTAGTCTACTCCAAATTAATTTTTGCTTTTTGGATGATCGAAAGGAGAAAAATCTCCAGTGTTTATTGCAATCCCAATGGATAAGCTCCCTCATTTTCTGTCTCATTGTTCCACTCAAAAAGAAACACCACCTGGAATATTTACTCCTCTAGCTATTGGGCTTCTCCAGCGGGGCATCCAAAAACTCACTTCTAGCAATCCCAAGGCGCATGCTTGGGCTGCCAGCCAATCTGCAGCTCGCCCTTCTTTCACTGCTGCTAATCTGTTTTGACATCGGGACAGCATCGTAAAGATGAATGGACCGGCAGCCGTTGGCCGCTCCCCCATGTGCCCTTAGCTGAGGGAAGCCGCAACGAGGTGAGTTTACTCTGTGATCCCTGGTGATGCATCATGCAGTGCTTTCAGAGTTGGGATGAGGAAATCAGCATTCCTGGAGTCTTTAACCTTCCTCCTCTACAAGGTGAACAGATGTACAACAAGAACAAAGATTAGATTCTTCTCAGAATGTTTAGGGACCTTTTCATCACTTACATAACTTTTTTAAAGTTTGGCAACAGCGACGACCTATAGACTAGAAAAGAAAATGAATTCCCAAAAAATTATCTGTACTTCATTTGAAAAATGTACCATTGCAGGTCCATGTGATCTTTTGGGAAAAGTTAGAACAAACATTTTTACATTTTTGTTTTCCTTTTTTATGTGTTAAAGTAAAAAAGATCACAGAGATGTCATTTTCAGTTTACACTCCCACATTTACACTTGCTCCACTAAATAATTAGCATGACCCTCCTTGTATCCATGCGGACATAGTTTTCTGGATGGCCCAAAAGCTTGCAATAATAATTTTATGTTTTGTGAAGCAGTGAGGCCCGACATTAGTAACTGTGAAGTTCAGCATGTATTATATACAACTGAATAATATATATTATATATAAAGTATATTTTTCATGGTTGAAGTTGAAAGGTGTTAAAACTGCATTTTATATGGTAGACAATCGTGTCATGTGCCACTTATTTGATAACCAATAGATTCCATTCGGGACACGGACTGGTTTAAAAGAGATATGAAACTGGCCATTTAAGTTCAAAGCAGACAGATTTAACATACAGATATTCAGATTTTTTTTATGGAAACGTGTGTGCTATACATGTCTAAACTATCATCAGCTTCCTGGAAGTCACAGAACACCCAGAAAACTTTCACAGTGTTCCCTTATTTATTTATCACCGGTAGTTGGCCAGAGCTCTGCATTAATCCCATCTACAATGACTATAGGTACCTCTAGTTACGCATTTCCTGCACTGCTATACATATTGCACAGTCATACACATGTATCCTGACATTGGTGTGTTTTGACCACCTTTTTTCTTGGGCTAGTAAAGGGTATTCTTGAAAACCACTGCCTTGAAGAGGACCTCCAGGTAATCTAAACCCCCCACTTTCTGGTCCACACCCCCCTTCCGAATAAACCCACTAAAGCAGGGTCCTTTTAAATTTCAGCAAATATCCAAATAGAGCTTATTTTTTTTTTGGGGGGGGGGGGTTAAATTGCCCGGAGATCCACTTTAATAAACATTACATGGTACATATAGAATATCAAGTTCCTGCACACTACTTGTTTTTCAATTGCTGCATGTGCCTGTAAAATGTGTACATCATGGCTGATTCATTGAACTAAGTGAAAGAACGTGTGGTCTGTCCATGAGTTTTTGGTCCTGGCTACATCGTCCAGATCATGCAGTTTGGTGGATGTTCATCTGTATGATACAGAACATATTTCTCTTTCCTATGCTTGTTTTGGGTTAGACAGAAACTCGGGACGTATAATCCCAAATTACCTGATGTCCCACCTTGATACTTCTCTGCAGGCTGTTATCTCACAGACAGAGCCCGCGGATGATGGAAAGATCATGCCGCGGAGAGTGAAAACAAAAAACAAAACGGTAAGCGTTTTATCACTCATACCAAGTCCGCAAAACATGTAACTTTATTCCAAAACGTCTTTTATAAGAAAAGTTGCGTTCCCTCTACATTTAATTAGATCATTTTTAAAACTGCAGATTTTTCTTACTGTGATCTGTATCTATGGCTACTAAGTTTGAACACACATAACTGTTCTGTCTCTGGCCATCAAAAGGGACTCCCAAGATAAGCCAGTGGACCTAGGAGAAGATGAACCTCCCTATCCCGCTTGTCTTATTTTCTGTTAGAAACTGTGTAACAAATGCAGGTAATGCTGCTGCAACACAGAAAATCTATCTTTCATATGAGGCTTTATTCCAAGGTGATAGTGTGCCAAAAGTACATAAGACATCAGTAAGGTATTCTGACCAAAGACTGAAAACACCCCTCAAGGACTGGTAAATTGCTGCGTGGCTCAGCATGCCTCATTCTTTCCTTCTGTGGAACCCCAGGTCAGGGCCTAATGTCTATAAAATTGGCACCCTGTTTAGAATTGCCAGAAACATAGTTAATTAGCCCTGGCTTATGGCCTATTTTCCACAGAGTGCTTCCAGTGGCAAGAAGGTGGCCCAGTGCTTCATTGTGCTAAATTGTCCCCCCCCCTTTTTTTTTCCCCTATTGTGCTTTGTTTATCAGATGGCGATGGCTGACAATAATCTGCCATCGAGGACTCTGGGTTGTGCAGACGGGCTAGTCACATAGAACAGTTATATCTAACCAATTTTTAGGTGTAGTTTGGGTTGCTGAGTTTGAAGGGTATGACAAATGTTGGATATAAATTGGTTTGGAACATATTTCTGTCAATTTCTATCCTTTGTCTCCTACAGACCTGCCAATAGTAGAAATAGAGATGGGGTTACCATTCTTGAGTAGTTTAGTTGAGTGGGAAGTTGTCCACCGGCAGACTTGGTTTACTCCAAGAGATGCATAATATAGCATTCATTAAGAGTTGCACAAACCTTCATACTTTGAACTTTAGGATGACATCTTATTAGTCTGTTCTATTGTCCTTGTAGCTGAGTTAGTTTTGGGCCAAACTGGATTGAGAAAGCTTGTCTATATGTTGATTCATGTTTCTTTCTAGTTAACTCTGCCTTGTAGAATAAGTGGAAACTCTTCCACTTACTCATCGTATAGCAGTAGCTAAAGCAAGTCCACTTTGATGCCGGCCACAACTACCAGTATGTCATTGCTGTGCATGGAACATAAATAAGAGTTTTTCTTGAAGAAAGGAGGTGTCCTATACTCAGGTTAGGTCTGAGCCATAGTTGCTGGGGTAAACTTTGCTAATGCTATCCTGGTGGTTGGTGGTAACCACTAATTACCAGTGGGATGCTTCCTTTAGCCACTGTGGTGGTGGGTAGTAATGCCTAATGTCCTCACACCAACAAGTCTCCCGGGGAAAGTGGGCTTTTAGCCACAACAGTTGCCTTTAAAGACAATAGACATGTTTGAACCATGCTCAAGCAATAGATGGCTATCTCTTTGGAACAGATCATGCATCCCCTGGTCCTAGGAGTAGGGCAGTGATGTGATATAGTAGAGTTATCTTGAAGGTGGTTTCTCGTTTTCAGTTTTCAGCCCCAAGTATACTGGTCGTTGAGCTATGTCTCTCATTGGAAAGATCATGAAAATGTGTTTACTTCCAAATAATCCTGCCTAGTAGTAGTGCACAGGCCCTATACAACCAAATACAACAGGCAACTATACATACCAAAAAAATACAATCTTTTTCTCGCTGTTCATTATGGGGCCACACAACTCGTAGGATTTCAGGCAGTCACTAGGAGAAATGAAATGGAAAAAAAAAAAAACAGAACCGGTTCATATCACACAAGTACACCAACCATTCCCTTTCCCAATTAAACTTCAGTGTATGACTTAAGTCAAAACATTCAAGCCTAAAGAGCTGTGAAGATTACGTAGATGCTGGTGATGAAAATATAGGCTATTACCTCAGTTTCAAACCATGCCATGCCTTGTGTTCAATTTATTAGATGCTTGGTAAAACTCCTATGGGATGGGGGTGTGACTAAAGGGCATGGCCAGCAGGTAAGCAACACTGTGGCCAATTAGTGTGTCTTTAAAATGTGCCTTTCCACAATTAGTTCCCACAGTGTACACATGGGGGAATGCAGAAACTGCACAGAAAACAATATATTATGCATCAAAAGGTTGTTTCCTAACCATGAGTTTGGTCCAGTTCTTGATAATGGTAAAGGGCAGAAACAGTTGTGGCAGTTTCTCCCTTTATAGCAGTAAGGGTATCCCTTTCCAGATCAGGTGTTGGTGTCCTACTGTGCTCCTAGTTTGCCAAAACGTACTGAAGGATCCAATTGGCAGGCCTCTGCTGGTGTAGGTTCAGCATTAAGACCATTTTCCTGGTGTCCTGCTCGGGTCGCTCCATTCTTGACAATTGGGTTATCCGCCACAAGGTGGCGCAGTTGACTGCAAGACGAAACTTGTGGCTCCTCCCGGCTCATATAAAGGCAACTTTTCCCTAATAATCCCCAGAGTTCTCTTGCAGTCTGACTGCGAAGATGGATGCTATCTCTCTATCCATGGATTCCCAGATAAGCAGGGCATCCCAAGCCTGTCGGCCGCTGCAGCCCTATTCCCACCTTTTTCCGTGGACCCTTGGCTACGGATCAGGTGAAGGTAGAGGAACGCCGAGGGTCAGGCGTTCGGCAGAGCTTTGCTCTGGGCCGCAGACCCTGTCACAAAGGGTGGGAGAGGGAGGAGGGGAGGAACCACCTGGGGATCCCTTATGTCTGTCTCCCACAAGCTTTATTGTGTACTGTATTTGGTGCATTGTCCTTGCTTGACTTCACATACTCACCTTTTCCTCCTCTTCTGCCCCTCTCCAGGCTGCGAGGGGGGGGGGGGGCGCGGACCCGGCTGCGGCAGTCTGACTGGGCTCCAGGGCCTGGAGGGGAAGAGCACCGGTTGCGCACGCCGACGCGTCATCCCTCCGTGGCAGGGAATGGCTTGGCCTCCCCTGCCGGTTTCCTTCCTGCGCCAAAAGCCCAAAATGGCGCCCGCTTCTCTTCACCTCCTGCCTGCTGCGTGGGGGGGGGGGGGGGGGCGGAGCCGCGCCCCTCGAGGGGCTCGCTGTCGGCGCCATTGTCGGGCGCATGGTGGCTGGCTGCTGCGTCGTCCTCTCCCTTGGAATCCTCGTGCTGCGGGCTTCTTCTGATCGGTGCTGCTCCTGGCCCTGCTACCCCGGTTGCGGTCCGTGAGTCAATTGTTCTGATTTGTTATTTTGCCTTGTGCATGCGCTGTGGGATGCTTAGCTTTTGCTTCTTTTATGTTTTCCAGATGGGCCCCAGTTTATCCATAGAGTGGTTCCTCCTGGTCTCTTCTCCCCCTGCCCCCCTCCCTTCCTGCCCAGTTGTTTTAGGGGTTCAGAGGGACCAAATTGGGGATTGTCCAGTTCTGGGCCCTTAGTGCCTTGTGACCCGGTTCTTCCGCTATAATCAACATAATGGAGGCTTCTAGGGATAGCAAGCTTGGGGCCCCCTCGGGACTTGTTAAGCTCTGTCTCTTGTGTGGTACATGCCCTCTAAGCGGTCGCAGCACTGTTTGTGTACCCTGTGCTCAAAGCGTCATATTCTTGGTGTGCCACACACCCCGCTTCACCTTTAATATTCTTCACGATTGGGTTACTCACCGCCAGGTGACGCTGTTGCAGAGAGGAAGTCTTGTAACGAGCCCCCTTCCGGCCTATATATACCTGGTACCTCCCATTTATCACCAGTGTTTTTCTCTCTGCATGACGACAAGACAGAAGATTGAAGTCTCCTGTTTGCAGGTAGCCGGGGTCTTACCCCGGCACCCCCTTTTGGTCTATTTCTGCCCGGTTTTGATTGATTGTTACCTTTGTGGTGGAATGGAAGCCTCCCAGCCTAGGCTGCTCACTGGGCAATTGGTAGACGGCACTATAGGTGCCTAGGAGCTTATCTCCTCCGCTCGACCCCCTGTTTTGGGGGCAATGCGGCTATCCGGCATGGTGATCCGGAGGTGGGATGCCCCTGTCCCGAGGGTCCCCTTGGCCCCTTGCTCTCCCGTTTCGGTCCCTTCTCCCTTCACTATGGGGGGGGGGGTGGTAGAGGGATGTGTATGGTGTGTATGGTTTACTGTATGTTCATGTGTTTGCTTATTTCAACGTTGTCAGGCTGCACCGCAAGTGAATGTGCATATTTGATTCCTCCTTATATGGCAGTCTCTGTTTTGCGGGCTGCTGCTGCTGGCCTGTAGGGCCAGAGCTTTGGGTCAGCTTTAGGGGTGACCGGGGCGGGCTGTACGGTGTCAGGCTTGCTTATGGCTGCCTGCGCATTTCTCACTTTATCCAGCTCCCCCCCCCCCTCCGCTTATGGTGTTTGACTGTTTATTTAAAGTAATATATTTAATGTAAAAATACTTTTATTTAAAAAAAAAAAAAAGAAAAAATATATAAGGAGGAAAATCAGAGGCCAGTTTTCTTGCCTCTTCAAAGCACTTGGTGCTGTGTATGTATGTTATATTGCATGTTGCCATTGGTTTCTGGGGGTCTTACTGTTGGTTTGTTTCTTCCCCACAGTTCCTGGGATTCCCTCAATACAGCGGCCTCCCGGTTCTATTTTGCCTGGCTAGTCCTTTCTTTTCCTCCAAATTGGGACATATTTATATATATATACATGTATATATATTAAAAAAAAAATAAAAAAGAAAAAAAATATATATATATATATTTATTTAAGGGGATCTTTATTATAAATTAAATCCTCCCTCCCGGGACATTAACACAAAGGGGCATCCCGGGTGGCGCGTCAGTCCGTTGCTCCGGCTGCTGGCTCTTCGCAACTTCCATCATCCCCTACCTCTCCCTCCCTGTTCCGGACCCCATGTGACATTGTCAAAGGTGGGGATTCGCAATCCGAGGTGGCGGCACGGTTGGCCAACCTCGAGAAGATAATTTCCGTTAAAGCAGGGTTAAAAGCCACTGCGAAACGGAAGCACCTGACTCCTGTACCTCCGGCTTCACAGGTAGGTAGGTGAAGTAGGTGAGCCTGTGGATTGGTCCGATTGCTCCCTGGACGAGGAGGGAGAATTTCTGGTGGAGTCAGATGAGCCTGCAGATCAGCTTGAGGTTGATGCTATTGGCGATTTGTCTGCGGGGGGTTCTCGTGACACCCCCTCCATTCTGGCTCAGATGTTTGAAATTTTGAATTTAGATCCACCTGAGGCCATCAACCTGCCTAAGGGTCAGTTGTTTAATGTGCCTCAGCCGCCTTTGGTTTTTCCCAGACAACACCACTTTGAGAGAGTTGTGCTCAAAGAATGGGAACATCCCACGCTGTTAACTGGAATTCCTTCCAGTTGGGAGAAACGTTATCCTTTTCCACCAGAATTGGTGAAGCGTTGGTCGGTTCCTCCTGACGTCGATACCCCTGTATTAGGGCTCTCCAGCACGGCTCTGGTGCAGTCTGCTGAGACTACTGCCCTTAAGGATGGTGAGGATCGTCGGATTGACCAGTACGCCCGCCATGGTTTCAGTTATGCCGGGTCAACGATGCGCCCGGTGTGTGCTTCGGCGCTTCTTTTATTGGCGGTTAGATCTGTAATTCAGGGTCTGTGTGTGGATCTTGATCCCACTTGCAAGGAGCTTATTGCTCTCAGGCAGTGTGAGTCTTTTGTTTCCTATGTTCTGTCCGCTCAGGACGATGCCCTGGCTATGAGTAGCAAGACAGCGGCAATGCTGGTGGCTATTCGTCGGGCTGTATGGCTGCGCCAGTGGTCTGCGGATGCAGCTTCTAAAAAGGTGCTCACAGCTCTCCCTTTTCTGGGATTGCGGCTGTTTGGTGATAAAATTGATTCCGTTGCGAAAGGTGGTAAAATGCCGCAACGTAAGAGGCCTCGTCATCCCTTTCGGGGGGCAGGTTCTGGTAGGCCTTCCTCTCAGGGATTCAGAGCGGGTAGGGGGGCTTCCTTTCCCGCTACCAGTGGTGCAGGTTGGACTCGGGGGAAGGGCCATGGCCGCCCCGCACAGTCCTGGGACCCCAAGCCTGCCGGTAAGCCCGCTCAGCAATGAGGGGCTGCCCTCACCCGTGTGGGTGGGGGGACGATTGCGACACTTCTCCCGGGTTTGGGTCCAGGAGATTCCGGACAGATGAATCCGGGAGGTAGTGTCGTCCGGTTACAAGCTGGAGTTCGAGTCTCGCCCTCCTTCACGGTTCTTTCGGTCTCGGGTGCCCATCGATCCTTTGGCCGCACAGAGGCTCCTGGCATCGGTAAAAAATCTGTTAGAGATGGCGGTCATCCGGCCGGTACCGCGCTTAGAGATGGGCCTCGGTTTCTACTCCAATCTTTTCGCAGTCCCCAAAAAGGACGGGTCGGTTCGTCCCGTCCTGGACCTGAAATTTCTCAATCAATCGGAGACAGACGCCAGCATGGTGGTCTCCACGCTGGAAAGCTTTGGTTGGGTGATCAACTTCCCCAAGTCCTCTCTCGCTCCGGCCAGGGTGGTGTCCTTTCTGGGGATGCAGTTGGACTCTCTTCAACACAGAGTGTTTCTCCCCCAGTCCAAAATTCATCTGATTCAGGAGTTGGCTCGGGTCTTACTTTCCAATCCTCGGCCGTCCATCTGTCTGGGGATGAGGCTGGTAGGGTTGATGGTCGCCTCTTTCGAGGCAGTTCCTTTTGCTCAATTTCACACGAGGACGCTTCAGCTTTATCTGTTGGCGTCCTGGGACCGGCAGCCTCGGTCGCTGGATCAGCCCTTCCAGTTGTCCTCCCGGGTCCGGCAGTCCACCTCCAGTGGTAGTTGGTCTCGGCCAATCTCGTGAGGGGCAGGTCCTTCTTGACCCCTCTTTGGGAAATTGTCACCACGAACGCCAGTCTTTCGGGATGGGGCGGATTCTGGAAGGAGCTTCAGTTCCAGGGGCAATGGGGACCTCAAGAGGCCCACTTACCCATCAATGTTCTGGAACTGAGAGACGTCCGTCGGGTGCTTGCTCCTGACTCATCACGTTCTGGGCCTTCCGGTCCAGGTGCGTTCAGACAATAGAACAGCGGTTGCTTACATCAATCATCAGGGAGGGACTCGCAGTCTGAGTGCTCTCAGAGAGGTGTCCCTGATCCTGACCTGGGCAGAGACCCATGTTCCTTGTCTCTCGGCGGTATACATTCCAGGAGTGGAGAATCAGGAAGCAGACCTGTTGAGCAGGGGCTCTCCCCGTCTGGGAGAATGGGCTCTCCATTCTCAGGTTTTTCGCTCACTGTGTCTCCGATGGGGGACACCGGAGGTGGACCTGTTTGCCTCTCATCACAATCACAGGCTCCCGAACTTCGTGTCGCTCTCCCGGGATCCTCTGGCTCTGGCAGTGGACGCCATGTCCCTGAGCTGGGGGGATCTGGGATTTCTATACCTGTTTCCTCCGATACCCATGCTGGGCAGGGTGGTTCGGAAGTTGGCTCTGGAAAGGGTGTCCGCCGTTCTCGTGGCCCCAAGGTGGCCAAGGCGAGTGTGGTTCGCAGACATCGTTCGGCTGGCAGTGGACCAGTTCGTTCTGCCTCTTCGGCCCGATCTGCTCACTCAGGGTCGGTTGTGTTACCCCAATTTACCAGCGCTGGGTTTGACGGCCTGGCTGCCGAAACCTCCATCTTGAAGGTCGTTAAGACTTTGATCAGTGCCCGGAAGAGGTCTTCTTCTATCATCTACTATAGGACTTGGAAAGCCTATATCGCTTGGTGTGAGATTAGATCCTTTCCTTGTAGGGTCTTCTCGGTCTCCAGAATTCTGGAGTTTTTACAATCTGGGCTGGACTCGGGTCTTCAGCTAAGTACTTTGAAAGGGCAAGTTTCTGCCTTATCTATCTTTTATCAGAAGCGTTTTGCGCTTCATTCTTTAGTTAAAACTTTTTTCCAGGGGGTTATGCATGTGCGGCCTCCCAGGAAACCATTACTCCCGGTTTGGGATTTGAATTTAGTTCTTTCTGCTCTTCAGGCTCCTCCTTTTGAGCCTTTGCAAGATATTGCTTTGTCTACCCTGACTCAGAAGATTGTCTTCTTGGTAGCTATCACTTCGGTCCGGCGTGTCTCAGAGTTGGCTGCCTTGTCTATCCAGGCGCCCTACTTTGAGAGGCATCAGGATAAAGTGGTCTTTCGGTTCAAGCCAGACTTTCTTCCTAAGGTTGTTTCTGCTTTTCATTTGAATCAGGATATTGTTCTTCCCTCCTTGTGTCCTAATCCTAAGAATGACAAAGGGTTTTGCATTGTTTGGATGTAGTACGCTGTGTTAAGTACTACTTGATTATCACGTCTCCTTTTCGTAAGACGGGTGCCTTTTTTGTTGTGCCCTATGGGCCTAAGAAGGGTTTGGCACCAGCCAAATCTGCCATTAGCAAATGGATACGTCAGGCCGTTACTGCGGCCTATTCTGCTAAGGGGAAAGTTCCCCCTTTTCGTATCACTGCTCATTCTACTCGCGCCGTTGGAGCGTCTTGGGCTTTTCAGCACCAAGCTTCTGTTGAACAAGTTTGTAAGGCCGCCACTTGGTCTTCTGTTCATACTTTTTCTAAGTTTTACAAAGTTGATGTGCGAGCCTCAGCGGATGCTGTTTTTGGCCGCAAAGTTCTGCAGACTGCAGTCATTTAAGTTATGCTTCACCTTGCCTTTGGATGCCCATCCTTTGTGGACACTGCTTTTGGATGTCCCAATCGTGAAGAATATTAAAGGTGAAGCGGGGTGTGTGGCACACCAAGAATAATACCATTTTGTGAGTACTCACCTGAAAAATGGATATTGTTGGTGTGCCACACACCCCGCTTCAGTCCCACCCTTTTCGGTATTCCGAATCCTTTATATGGTGAAGCTTTTATTTATTTTGATTTATTTTGAAGTTACCGTTAATTTACTGGTACCTTGTCTTTCTGCTTTTTAATACACTGGTGATAAATGGGAGGTACCAGGTATATATAGGCTGGAAGGGGGCTCATTACAAGACTTCCTGTCTGCAACAGCGTCACCTGGTGGTGAGTAACCCAATCGTGAAGAATATTAAAGGTGAAGCGGGGTGTGTGGCACACCAACAATATCCATTTTTCAGGTGAGTACTCACAAAATGGTATTTTTGGAACAGGATGGGGCGAGCGTTGACAGCCCCAGCCCCATTTTGCCGATGGGCTCAGCCCCACATCTGCATTTAGCTCCCAGTGAGGGGGAAGCCAGCAGGGGGTCTCAAACAGACTTGGTACTCAGAGTGGCCAGTCTAGAGCATCAGTTTGGCTGTTGGCAAGGCCACGTGTAAGAAGCGGCATTTGGAGCCGGTTTATTCACTTTTTGCCGATGATGATTATGAGGCCTTTGGTGGCCGAGACTCCATGGAGGAGGGTGAGTTATTTCATGATTCTGACTCCTGGGGACCGACCGGAGGGCTTTGACAGTGACCCAGGGTCCTCCTCTGATGAGGACGGTTGGCTTCCCGATGACACAGAGAAGCTGTTATCAGCGTTTTTTTGAAACCTTGCACATTGTACCCCCAAAGGCAGCCAAAAAGAAGCAGGGAGACCTTTTTCTGCCTGAGAGACAGCGTCTGTTTTTTCCTGAACAGGGCCATTTCTCTACAATTATTTTTAAGGAATGGGAGAAGCCTAATAAACTGCCGTCGGTGCCTAGGGGCCTGGATAGACAGTATCCCTTTTCGGAGGACTTAATTCACCTCTGGTCCCGTCCCCCTGAGGTGGATACCCCCGTTTTGGGGCTCTCCAATTCCATGGTTATGCCGTCTCCTGATACTTCTTCCTTGCGCGATCATGCTGACAGGCACATTGATCAGCTGGCATGTCACGCTTTCACCTTTGTGGGCGCTGGTCTTCGTCCTGTCTGTGCCGCGGCCATTGTCTCCATAGCCATCAAAAAGAAGGTGAGACGTCTTATGGATATTGCCAGATCTCGCAAGCGAGCGGAGGAGTATAAGGATCTCCTAGCTTGCGCGGACTTAATTGCCTTTGTGATTTCAGCCATGGATGATTCTGTCCGGCTTGCCGGCGGGGCTTTGGCCCTGCTGGTCGCTCTTCGTTCTATTTGGCTGCGATAGTGGGCAGCGGACGCCGCCGCCAAGAAAGCTCTCACTGTTCCCTCCCTAGTACTTCGGCTGTTCGGGGAGCCCCTGGATCTCCTGGCGAAAGATGGAAGGCTCCCTCAGCGTCAGAAGCCTGTGCGTCCCTTTCGGGGCTCTTCTTCCTTTCGTCCCATTCGGGTGAGGGGACGGCTTCTGCTTTTTGCTCACGTCTTGAGACCGCACGTCTCGGACCAGTGGATTCAGGAGGTGGTGTCCTCCGGGTACAAAATAGAGCTGACAGCTTGCCGCCCCCAAGATTTCTTAGGTCGCGGATTTCCCAGAACCTTTTGACGGCGCAGGGCCTAAGATTGGCTATCCAACGACTCCGGAGTGATTTGTCCTGTGCCTCACCAGGAACAGGGTCAAGGGTTCTATTCCAATCTATTCTTGGTGTGCCACACACCCCGCTTCACCTTTAATATTCTTCACTTATTGGGTTAACTCACCGCCAGGTGACGCTGTGCAGAGAGGAAGTCTTGTAACGAGCCCCCTTCCGGCCTATATATACCTGGTACCTCCCATTAATCACCAGTATTTTTCTCTCTACTTGACGACAAGACAGAAGATGGAAGTCTCCTGCTTACAGGTAGCCGGGGTCTTACCCCGGCACCCCCCTTTTGGTCTATTTCTGCCCGGTTTGAGTGTTTTTACCTTGATGGTGGAATGGAAGCCTCCCAGCCTAGGCTGCTCACTGGGCAAATGGTAGATGGCACTATAGGTGCCTAGGAGCTTATCTCCTCCGCTCGACCCCCTCTTTTGGGGGCAATGCGGCTATCCGGCATGGTGATCCGGAAATGGGATGCCCCTGTCCCGAGGGTCCCCTTAGCCCCTTACTCTCCCGTTACGGTCCCTTCTCCCTTCACTATGGGGGGGGGGGGTAGAGGGATGTGTATTGTTTACTGTATGTTCATGTGTTTTACTTATTTCAACGTTGTCAGGCTGCACTGCAAGTGAGTGTGCATATGGCCTGACTTTGATTCCTCCTTATATGGCAGTCTCTGTTTTGCGGGCTGCTGCTGCTGGCCTGTAGAGCCAGAGCTTTGGGTCAGCTTTAGGGGTGACCGGGGCGGGCCTGCGCTTTTCTCACTTTATCCAGCTCCCCTCCCCCCTCCGCTTTTCTCCTTTGTTTTAATCGGCCACTCCCGCCTTCGCTGACATTTTCTGCCTGTCTCCACCACCTCTTTGGTTGGGTGCTGGGCTTTTGTAAGCCTTACTGGGGCAGGTAAGCGCCCTTACCTGGTGTGGGGCCGTCTATATTTTTATGGGTTTGACTGTTTATTAAAAAGTAATATATTTAATGGAAATATACTTTTGTTTTAAAAAAAAAAAAAAAGGGAAAAATATATAAGGAGGAAAATCAGAGGCCAGTTTTATTGCCTCTTCAAAGCACTTGGTGCTGTGTATGTATGTTATATTGCATGTTGCCATTGGTTTCTGGGGGTTTTTTACTGTTGGTTTGTTTTTTCCCCACAGATCCTGGGATTCCTTCAATTAGTAGCCTCCCAGTTCTTTATTGCCTGGCTAGTCTTTTTCTCCTAAATTGGGACATATTTTTATATTTATTTATATATACTTGCGTATATATATTTAAAAAAAAAAAAAAATAAAAATAAATATATATATATATATATATATATATATATATAAAAAAAAAATATATATATATATATATATATATATATATATATATATATATATATATATACATATACAATCTATATTTATATATAGATTATTAAGGGGATCTTCTTTTTGAATTAAATCCTCCCAAAAAAAAATTCCGGGACATTTACAATAAGGGGGCATCCCGGGTCGGCTTATGCCTTAAATCCCAAAAGAATTGCGAATACCATAAATCACCATATGGAGGCTTCCGTTATTACCGGAAATGGTTCTTCTGGGCCATCTAGGGGGTGCGCAAGATGTGGGACTCCGCTCCCAGATGATGATGTCTTTGTATGCATTCCTTGTGCAAGGCAGAGTATTGCGCGTCAGTCCGTCGCTTCGGCTGCTGGCCCGTCGCATCTTCCATCATCTCCTACCTCTCCCTCCCTGTTCCGGACCCCGCATGACACTGTCAAGAGTGGGGATTCGCAATCCGAGGTGGCGTCGCGATTGGCCAGCCTCTGGAAAATAGTGCCTGTTAAAGCAGGGTCTAAAGCCACTGCAAAACGGAAGCACCTGACTCCGATACCTTCGGCTTCACAGGTATGTGAGCCTGTGGAATGGTCCGATGGCTCCCCGGACGAGGGAGAATTCCTGTTGGAGTCAGATGAGCCTGCAGATCAGCTTGAGGCTGATGCTATTGGCGATTGGTCGGCGGGTGTTTCCCTTGACACCCCCTCCATTCTGGCTCAGATGTTTGAAATTCTGAATTTAGATCCGCCTGAGGCTGTCACCCGGCCAAAGGGCCAGTTGTTTAAAGAGCCTCAGCCGCGTTGGGTTTTTCCCAGACAACACCACTTTGAGAGGGTGGTCCTTAAGGAATTGGAACATCCCACGCGGTTATCTGGAATCCCTTCCAGTTGGGAAAAGCGTTATCCTTTTCCGCCAGAATTGGTGAAGCTCTGGTCCGTCCCTCCTGACGTCGATACCCCTGTGCTAGGGCTCTCCAGCACGGCTATGGTACAGTCTGCGGAGACCACTGTCCCTAAAGATGGGGAGGATCGGCGGATTGACCAGTACGCTCGCCATGGTTTTATTTATGCTGGGTCAACGATGCGCCCGGTGTGTGCTTCGGCCCTTCTTCTATTGGCGGTTAGGTCTGTAATTCAGGAGCTGTATGAGGATCTAGATCCCACTTGCAAAGAGTTTACTGCGCTCAAGCAGTGTGAATCTTTTGTTTCCTATGTTCTATCCGCTCAGGACGATGCGCTGGCTATGAGTAGCAAGACAGCTGCAATGCTGGTGGCTATTCGTCGGTCAGTATGGCTGCGTCAGTGGTCGGCGGACTCAGCTTCTAAAAGGGTGCTCACAGCTCTTCTCTTTTTGGGCTTGCGTCTGTTTGGTGAGAAAATTGATTCAGTCGCAAAGGGTGGTAAGATGCCACAACGCAAGAGGCCTCGTCGTCCCTTTAAGGGGACAAGTGCTGGTAGGCCTTCTTTTCGGGGATTCAGAGCGGGTAGGGGGGCTTCCTTTCCCGCTACCAGAGGTGCAGGTTGGACTCGGGGGAGGGGCCATGGCCGTCCCGCTCAGTCCTGGGGCACCAAGCCCAAGCCTGCTGGTAAACCCGCTCAGCAATGAGGGGCTGCCCTCACCCGTGCGGGTGGGGGGACGATTACGACACTTCTCCCAGGTTTGGGACCAGGAGATTCCGGACAGATGGATCCGGGAGGTAGTGTCGTCTGGTTACAAACTGGAATTCGACTCTCGCCCTCCTTCACGGTTCTTTTGGTCTCAGGTGCCCATCGATCCTTTGGCCGCACAGGGGCTCCTGGCGTTGGTAAAGAATCTGTTAGAGATGGCGGTCATCCGGCCGGTACCGCGCTTAGAGATGGGCCTCGGGTTTTATTCCAATCTTTTCGCAGTCCCCAAGAAAGACGGGTCAGTCCGTCCCGTCCTGGACCTGAAATTACTCAACCGGTTCATCCGTGTTCGGAAGTTTCGCATGGAAACCTTGCGTACGGCCGTCGGTTCCCTTCGGCAAGGGGACTTCATGACGTCCATAGACATCAAGGATGCTTATCTTCATGTTCCCATCTGCCACGCTCATCAACGTTTTCTTCGATTCGTGATGGAAAATCAGCATTATCAATTCGTGGCACTTCCGTTTGGCCTTACCTCAGCTCCAAGAGTGTTCACCAAGGTGCTGGCCGGGGTCATGGCCATTTTCAGATCTCGGGGCATTGGTGTCGTACCTTATTTGGACGACCTTCTCATCATGGCTCCGTCGCTCAATCAATCGGAGACAGACACCAGGATGGTGGTCTCCACGCTGGAAATCTTTGGTTGGGTGATCAACTTCCCCAAGTCCTCCCTCGCTCCGGCCAGGGTGGTGTTCTTTCTGGGGATGCAGTTGGACTCTCTTCAACACAGGGTGTTTCTCCCCCAGTCCAAAATTCATCTGATCCAGGAGTTGGCTCGGGTCCTACTTTCCAATCCTCGGCCGTCCATCCGTCTGGGGATGAGGCTGATAGGGTTGATGGTCGCCTCTTTCGAGGCAGTTCCTTTTGCTCAATTTCACACGAGGACGCTTCAGCTTTATCTGTTGGCGTCCTGGGACCGGCAGCCTCAGTCGCTGGATCAGCCCTTCCAGTTGTCCTCCCGGGTCCGGCAGTCCCTCCAGTGGTGGTTGGTCTCGACCAATCTTGTGAAGGGCAGGTCTTTCCTGACCCCTCTTTGGGAAATTGTCACCACGGACGCCATTCTGTCGGGTTGGGGCGGATTTTGGAAGGAGCTGCAGTTCCAGGGGCAGTGGGGACCTCAAGAGGCCCACTTACCCATCAATGTTCTGGAACTTAGAGCCATCCGTCGGATGCTTGCTCTCCTGACTCAGCACGTTCTGGGCCTTCCGGTCCAGGTGCGTTCAGACAATCGAACAGCGGTTGCTTACATCAATCATCAGGGAGGGACTCGCAGTCTGAGTGCTCTCAGAGAGGTGTCCCTGATCCTGACCTGGGCAGAGGCCCATGTTCCTTGTCTCTCGGCGGTATACATTCCAGGAGTGGAGAACCAGGAAGCGGACCGGTTGTGCAGGGGCTTTCCCCGTCTGGGAGAATGGGCTCTCCATCCTCGGGTGTTTCGCTCACTGTGTCTCCGATGGGGGACGCCAGAGGTGGACCTGTTTGCCTCTCGTCACAATCACAGGCTCCCGAACTTCGTGTCGCTCTCCCAGGATCCTCTGGCTCTGGCAGTGGACGCCATGTCCCTGAGCTGGGGGGATCTGGGATTTCTATACCTGTTTCCTCCGATACCCATGCTGGGCAGGGTGCTTCGGAAGTTGGCTCTGGAAAAGGTGTCCGCCGTTCTCGTGGCCCCAAGGTGGCCAAGGCGAGTGTGGTTCGCAGACATCGTTCGGCTGGCAGTGGACCAGTTCGCCCTGCCTCTTCGGCCCGATCTGCTCACTCAGGGTCGGTTGGAAACCATTACTCCTGGTTTGGGATTTGAATTTGGTTCTTTCTGCTCTTCAGGCTCCTCCTTTTGAGCCTTTGCAAGATATTGCTTTGTCTACCCTGACTCAGAAGATTGTCTTCTTGGTAGCGATCACTTCGGTCCGGCGTGTCTCGGAGTTGGCGGCCTTGTCTATCCAGGCGCCTTACTTTGAGAGGCATCAGGATAAAGTGGTCTTTCGGTTCAAGCCAGACTTTCTTCCTAAGGTTGTTTCTGCTTTTCATTTGAACCAAGATATTATTCTTCCCTCCTTGTGTCCTAATCCTAAGAATGACATAGAGAGGGTTTTACATTGTTTGGATGTAGTACACTGTGTTAAGTACTACTTGATAATCACGTCTCCTTTTAGTAAGACGGATTCCTTTTTTGTTATGCCCCATGAGCCTAAGAAGGGTTTGGCACCAGCCAAATCTGCCATTAGCAAGTGGATACGTCAGGCCGTTACTGCGGCCTATTCTGCTAAGGGGAAAGTTCCCCCTTTTCGTATCACTGCTCATTCTACTCGCACCATTGGGGCGTCTTGGGCTTTTCAGCACCAAGCTTCTGTTGAACAAGTTTGTAAGGCCGCCACTTGGTCTTCTGTTCACACTTTTTCTAAGTTTTACAAAGTTGATGTGCGGGCCTCAGCGGATGCTGTTTTTGGCCGCAAAGTTCTGCAGACTGCAGTCATTTAAGTTATGCTTCACCTGGCCTTGAGATGCCCATCCCTTGTGGACACTGCTTTTGGATGTCCCAATAAGTGAAGAATATTAAAGGTGAAGCAGGGTGTGTGGCACACCAAGAATAATACCATTTTGTGAGTACTCGCCTGAAAAATGGATATTGTTGGTGTGCCACACACCCCGCTTCACTCCCACCCTTTTCGGTATTCCGAATCCTTTATATGGTGAAGCTTTTATTTATATTGATTTATTTTGAGGTTACCGTTAATTTACTGGTACCTTGTCTTTCTGCTTTTTAATATACTGGTGATTAATGAGAGGTACCAGGTATATATAGGCCGGAAGGGGGCTCGTTACAAGACTTCCTCTCTGCACAGCGTCACCTGGCGGTGAGTTAACCCAATAAGTGAAGAATATTAAAGGTGAAGCGGGGTGTGTGGCACACCAACAATATCCATTTTTCAGGTGAGTACTCACAAAATGGTATTTTTCACGGTGCCCAAGAAGGACGGATCTCTGAGACCTGAAGCGTCTGGACCTGAAGGGCCTCAACAGGTTTGTCAGATTCAAACACTTCCACATGGAGACCTTTACGGTCAGCGGTGAGTTCACTTCGGCCTGTTGACTTCATGACCACGGTGGACATCAGGGATGCTTACCTACACGTCCCTATTTTCCGGGGACATCAGAAGTTCCTGAGGTTCGCGTTGGAGGATCAACACTTCCAGTTTGTGGCACTGCCGTTTGGAATTTCTTCAGCCCCTTGGGTGTTCACCAAGGTGCTGGCTGGTGGAGCCAGGGCATTCGTATTCTTCCTTACCTGGATGACTTGCTGATTGCTGCTCAATCTCTTCAGCAGGCCGAGAGCGACACCCAGAAGGTATTGTCCACTCTCGAGGCCTTCGGCTGTGTGATCAATTATCCCAAGTCCTCGATCACTCCGTCATTGGTGAGGTCTTTCCTGGGCATGACGTTGGACACCTTTCAGGTCAAGGTGTTCCTCCCCCAGCAGAAGGTGAAGGGTCTTCAGACGCAGGCGCGGGCCTTGCTGTCGTGTACACACCCATCCATCCGTCTGGGGATGCAGTTGGTGGACCTCATGGTGTCTTGCTTCGAGACTGTACCCTTCGCCCAGTTCCACATAAGACCTCTTCAGTTTAATCTCTTGACCGATTGGGATCGGAAACAGGAGTCCCTGGACCAGTTTTTCTCTCTACCCCCTCTGGCCAGGCGGTCCCTCTCGTGGTGGTTGGACTCAAGTAATCTTCTAGTGAGCAGGTCCTTTCTGACTCTGCATTGGGAGATTGTTGGCAATCACTGAAGTTCCAGGGCCAGTGGGGCCCTCAGGAGGCTCACTTGCCTATCAATCTCCTGGATTGGTCCTTCTTCAGTTGACTCCCCATCTACGAGGTCGTGCGGTCCAGGTCCGCTCGGACAATCAGACGGCGGTCGCCTACATCAATCATCAGGGCGGGACTCGGAGAAAGCGAGCCCTCAAGGAGGTGATCCTTTCTTCATGCCCGACGATCCAGGGATTCTCACTCAGGGGCTGTTACGCCACCCCAATTTACAAATGCTGGCTTTGACGGATTGGCTGCTGAAACCTCCATCCTGACGGAGAAGGGGCTGTCTGCCTCGGTCGTGTGTACCATGATTCAGGCTCGGAAGAAATCCTCTTCCATGATTTATTACAGGGTCTGGCACGCTTACATTGCCTGGTGTGAGTCTAAGAGTTTCCCTTGTCGCTCATTTTCCTTTTCTAGAATTTTGGACAGGTTTCGGCCTTGGCTATTTTCTTCCAAAGATCCTTCGCCAATCATAGACTTATCAAGAGATTTTTCCAAGGAGTTACTCATGTACGTCCACAGCGTAAGCCTATGCTACCGGTGTGAGATTTGAATTTGGTGCTTTCTTCCTTGTGCGATGCTGCTTTATCCATTTTGACTCTGAAGGTGGTCTTTTTGGTGGCTATTACTTCGGTGCGCCGCGTCTTGGAGCTGGCGGCGCTTTGTATGATGCCTCCTTATTTTGAGCGGCATCAGGATAAGGTGGTTTTTCATCTTAAGGCGGACTTTTTACCCAGGTTGTTTCTGCCTTTCATCTTAATGAGGACATTGTCTTGCCTTCCTTGTGTCCTGTGCCTTCTAATTCTAAGGAGCGGACCCTCCATTCCCTGGATGTGGTCAGAGCCCTTAAGTACTACCTGGTTGCTACGGAATCCTTTAGGAAGTCGGATTCTCTTTTTGTCCTTCCTGACGGGCCTAGGAAGGGCTTGCCTCCAGCCAAATCCACGATCAGCAAGTGGATCAGACAGGCGGTGGTGCAAGCATATTCTGCCAAGGGGAAGAAACCCCCTTTCCGTGTTACAGCTCATTCCACTAGAGCTATCGGCGCCTCTTGGGCTTTTCAGCACCAGGCTTCGGTTGAACAGGTTTGTAAGGCCGCTACGTAGTCTTCTGTTCATACTTTTTCTACGTTTTACAAGGTTGATGTTAGGGCCTCAGCTGATGTTGTTTTTGGCCGTAAGGTGCTTCAGGTGGTAGTGTCATGAACTACATGCTGTTGCTCACTGGGGATCCCCCCCCCTTTCTTGGACACTGCTTTGAGATGTCCCAATTGTCAAGAATAGAGCGACCCGAGCAGAACACCAGGAAAAATACAATTTTGTGATTACTCACCTGTAGAATTGATTTTGATGGTGTTCTGCTCGGGTCGCTCCATCCCACCTTTGTTCTGTTATCATCCTTTTGCCTTGTTATGGTGATTACTGTTTGAGATAGTTTATTTTGGGGCTGTGTGAATTAACTTGGTCTCTGGCCTCCCGGCTTGTCTCTGTATTTACTGCTTTTCAACACTGGGGATTATTAGGGAAACAGTTGTTATATGAGCCGGGAGGAGCCGCAAGTTTCGCCTTGCAGTCAACTGCGCCACCTTGTGGCGGATAACCAAATTGTCAAGAATGGAGTGACCCAATCAGGACACCATCAAAATCACAAACTTCTTTCTTAGGGATAGTATAACCAGAGGTTATAGTACGGTTTTACATTGCATATGAAGTCCAGTGGTGCATCCTTTTAATTTTGGAAGCCTTGGAGAGTCCGCTCAGTCTGGAACAGGAACATTTTAGGCTTCCAGACAGAACAAAGCAATACAGCCATGCAGACCTGGGGGGGGGGGGATTCCTCCACCTGACATGGTGCCATGGTGAATGAGATTTGGGTCTTTGTGTTTCACATAGGTGTTGGTTGTTTAGGCACAGGGGGCGATGTCTTTAGGCATAAAGATTAAGTTCAGGGCACAGCCTCCAGACAGTTTTTCTGTGTCCAATATTGTGCGCAGAGCACATAGTTACCAAAAAGGATGGGTCTTTCACACTGATGTAAGCTCTCAAACATCTGAACAAGTTTCTCTGGATGCACCAATTCAGACTGGCATCTCTGACATCATTGTCTTTGGAACAGTAAGAATATTAGGCCACAGTAGACATCAAGGATGCATACTTGCATATTCTGGCATTCAAGGGATTAGAAATACTTGAGTTTCGCTGTGCCAGAGGCTCCTTTTCAGTTTGACACTATCTTTTGGGCTGGTGAATGATCCAAGGGTGCTCACTAAAATCCTAGCTTTAGTTATGGCAATGCTTAATCACAGGTGCTTAAGAATTATGCCTTTTTGAACAACCTTCAGAACAGAAGCCTATGTTTTCAAGAATCTGTTTAGGATGTCCAAAAAGTCGCGTCCACTCTGTACTCTAATATGATGATGATAATGAAAGAGAATTGTTGATAAATAAAACAAATCCTTTCTTCTGCCAGCTCAGGTGGTCTTGACAAAGGTCATCTTGCCATGATACAAGGGTTGGCATTGCTCATGTTTTATAAAACATTCTGGGGTTAAGAAGGCTTCCATCTAACCAGGCCATGATTTGTTATGTATGATGGTGGCAGCATTGGAAGCAGATCTGTTTGCTCAGTTCCAAACTAGAAAATTGCAGTTGGCAACTCTAATGGCATTGGACAGTTAACTTTTGGACAAGATGTTTGTTCATCAGTTTAAAGGAGCTTACCTATGATTAATCAGATTGTAGGTGTTGAGGGTGCGGTTGTCATTTCACCTTATCCATTAAAAGTTGGTGTCAGATGCCATTATTCTAAGTGTGCCATACACTCCACTTCGATCTTCATGACATGTGGGTAATCACCAGTAGAGGGCGAACTTGTGCAGAGATGAATATGCACCCCACCACACACCCCGCTTGAGATAGTCATTACACTTGGGTTATACCGACCGGTAGAGGGCGATCTTGCAGAGATGTCATTAAAAAAAAAGGGAGCCCCTCCCGGTCCATAAATACCTGGGACCTCCCACTCATTCCCCAGTCTTTCATCTCTGCAGACAGCGAGCAAGTCAGAAGATGGAGCCGGGGTAACTCCCGGCCCCCCTCTTTCAGTCTATTTCTGCCTGGACCTACTGTTATCCCCCTTTTTAGTAAAAAGCCTCCCAGCCTGGCAAAGGTAGACGGCACCTTAAGGGGCCTTTGGAGCTATGCTCCACCGTGAGACCCCATACTAAGGGGTAGGCGGTATTCCGGGCTGGTGATCCCGGTTGGGATGCCCTGTCCTTGCCCTTACACCCTTGGGGTGTTAACTCCCCCTTCCCTGGTCACCCATCGTTCCCTACTGCTAGGGGGGGGGTGCTTATCCCCCTTTTAGTTTAGTCCCTCTTTTGAGTGCATGATTGTGTGATACGTTCTGCGTGTGTGTGGTGCGCGTGAATTATGCTTCCATGGCCAGGCCGGCGGTTGGCGGCGCCGCCGCCGGCCGTTACTGTCAGTCTTCGGGGGAGCTTCTTCCCCTCCGGTGCGGTTTCGGGGGGAGCGGGGCCGTGCGCGATCCTGCGACCCGCCCCCTCCCTCCCCCCGTGTTGCTGGTGCCGCTGCGGAGCCCGGTCACTGGCCGGGAGCCGCCTGTTGTCAACAGAGAGGGGCAGGGTCAGGCGCAGCGCGCGATCCGCGCCGGCCCGCCCCTCTTCATCCTGGCTGCCTCGTCCCTCCGCCTCGTGCAGGACGCCATTCAGTAAGCGGCCAGTGGGCTCCAGTCTTCATTGCCTGCGCAGCTGCTTGTCAGCACGATATTGAGTTATACATTCCTACTTATATGTATGTGTGCTTGGCCCTTCTGTTATGTGCCCTGCATTGTGTGACTTTTGTGTGACAGTCCCCCTTTCTTTTCCAGGCGGACCCTTGTTGGATCTTAAAGGGTCCTCCTGGTCCAGGGTCCCTGGTTTAATTTAAGAACTCCCTATAAATCCTCCCACTCGGGACACAGAAGGGGCATCCCGGGTCGCTTATATTGCGTAATTCCCTTGGCTATTGTGACTACCGATAAAATCACCATATGGAGGCTTCCCAGGATACCGAGCTCGGGCTCCCTTCAGGGCAACCCCGGCAGTGTTTGGGGTGTGGGGCATCCCTTACAGGGGATGATGTTTTCCTTTGCATACCATGTACACAGCAGACTATTTTGCGGCAGTCCGGTTCCCAGGCGTCTGGTTCTGCGCCGCCGGTCCCTTCTCCTACCCCTCCCGCCTGATCCGTACCCCGTGTGATGTTGTCTTGAGTGGGGAGTCGCAATCTGAGGTGTGTGCCAGATTGTCCAATCTTGAAAAATTATTTTCTAGCGCTGTTGCCTGAAAGGCCCCGGCTAAGAGAAAGCACTTGTCCCCAGCCACGCAGGCTTCTGATTTTGAGGAGTTTGATTCTCTGGACTGGTCTGATTACCCCCCCCCCCCCCCCCCGCTAGTGGAAGGGAAGCTATTTGAGGATTCGGATGATTCTGACGATCAGCAGTTTGTTGGCACTGATGCCAAGCGGGGTCAGGGGGATTCTTTGGATACCCCTAAGGTCCCGGCTCATATGTTTGAGGTTCTGGCAATTTCTCCTCCTGAAGTGACTCTTCCGCAGAAGGGGGAGTTGTTTTGCATTCTCCTGACTGTTCTACTCTCAAGGACGGTGAGGACAAACGCATTGACCAGATGGCTTGTCACGGTTTTGCCAGTGTCGGGTCGGCCTTGCGGCCTGTTTGTGCTTCGGCGCTTTTAATAGTGGCTTCTAGGTCGGTTGTCAGGGAACTGTTGTTTACCTCCAGGCTTGACACTGCTAATGATGAGTTCACCGCCCTTAAGCGGTGCAAATTGTTTTTGTCATTTGTGCTAGCCGCCCTGGATGACACCATGGTGATGTGTAGTAGAACTTCGGCCTTGCTGGTGGCTATTCGTCGGTCTGTTTGGTTGCGCCAGTGGGCGGCTGATTTTGTGTCCAAAAAGTCACTTACGGCTCTTCCCTTTCTGGGCTTGCGGCTCTTTGGAGAAAAATTGGATTCTGTCGCAAAAGGAGTTAGGTTACCTCAGCGAAAGAAGCAACGTCGCCCCTTTTGGGGGGGCGACTTCCTTTACCCCTTCCTTTCGTGGGGCCAGAGCTGGACGGGGATTGGCTGTCTTCTCCTCCAGAGGTGATTCCTGGAACAGGGGAAGAGGACGTGCCTGTCCAGGTCACAGCTGGGGCTCCAAGCCCAAAGCCGTTGCCAAGCCGGCTCAGCAATGAGGGGGCGCCCTCACCCTCGCGGGTGGGGGGATGACTGCGACTCTTCTCCCAGGTCTGGGACCAGGAGGTCTCGGACAGATGGATTCGGGAAGTGGTGTCTTCCGGTTACAAGCTGGAGTCCGAGATCCGGCCTCCTCCCAGATTCTTCAGGTCTCGGGTGCCCTTGGATCCTCTGGCCGCGCAGGGGCTCCGGGCGGCAGTAAAAGGTCTCCTGGACATGGCTGTAATCTGCCCAGTGCCTCCCTCGGACCGGGGCCTGGGATACTATTCCAATCTGTTCACAGTGCCCAAAAAGGGTGGCTCCGTTTGTCCCATCCTGGATTGGAAGTTTCTCAACAGGTTTATCCGTCCCAGGAAGTTCCGCATGGAAACTCTGCGTTCAGCCATAAATTCGCTTCGTCAGGAGGACTTCATGACGTCCATAGACATCAAGGATGCTTATCTGCATGTTCCAATCTTCCCGGCACATCAGAGATTTCTCAGGAAGATCGGCATTTTCAGTTTGTGGCTCTTCCGTTCGGCCTTACCTCGGCTCCAAGGGTTTTCACCAAGGTGCTGGCGGGGGTGATGGCCCTTCTCAGAGCCCAGGGTATCCGCATCGTGCCTTATCTGGACGATCTTCTCATTATGGCATCCTCTCTCCGCCAGGCGGAGCTAGATACCGGGACTGTGGTATCCACTCTGGAGAGATTCGGCTGGGTGATCAACTATCCCAAGTCCTTCCTCTCTCCGTCCAGGGTGGTGTCGTTCCTGGGAATGTCTCTGGATACTTCTCAGTCCAGGGTGTTCCTCCCCCGGCCCAAGGTTCTTTTGATTCAGGAATTGACTCAGCTTCTTCTATCCATCCCTCGTCCGTCCATCCGGCTGGGGATGAGACTGGTGGGATTGATGGTGGCTTCGTTTGAGGCGGTTCCCTTTGCCCAGTTTCACACAAGGACGCTCCATCTCTTGGCGGCCTGGGACAGGTCTCCATTGTCATTGGATCAGTCTTTTCTGATGTCCCTCCGGGTTCGGCATTCCCTTCGGTGGTGGCTTTAACCAAGCAATCTGATGAGGGGCAGATCCTTTTTGACCCCTTGTTGGGAGACAGTCACCACGGATGCCAGCCTGTCAGGTTGGGGGGGGGGGGTTTGGAAGGATCTTCAGTTTCAGGGACTGTGGGGTCCTCAGGAGGCTCATGATCCCATCAATGTTCTGGAGCTGAGAGCCATCAGGTTGGTTCTGGGTCGCTTGGCTCATCAGTTACAGGGTTTGCCGGTTCAAGTTCGGTCAGACAATCGGACGGCGGTCGCCTACATCAATCACCAGGGAGGGACTCGCAGCAGGCGTGCCCTCAGGGAAGTGTCCTTGATCCTGGCTTGGGCAGAGAGCAATGTCCCATGCATCTCGGCGGTGTACATTCCGGGAGTGGAGAACATGGATGCGGACTCCCTGAGCAGGTGCTCATCTCACAGGGGGGAATGGTCTCTCAGCCCCAAATTGTTTCGGTCGCTTTGCCACCGGTGGGGGACTCCAGAGGTGGACCTCTTTGCCTCTCGTCACAATCACAAGCTTCCGGCGTTTGTGTCTCTCTCGCAGGTTCTGTTGGCTCTGGCAGTGGATGCCATGTCTCTGAATTGGAGGGATCTGGGGTTTCTGTACCTGTTCCCTCCGTTTCCCATGGTGGGCAAGGTGGTGCGCAAGCTGGCCCTAGAGGGTGCGTCAGCAATCTTGGTGGCTCCAAGATGGCCGAGACAGGTCTGGTTCGCAGATGTGGTAAGGTTGGCAGCGGATCAGTTAGATCTGCCCCTTGTGCCGGATCTGCTCACTCAGGGTCAACTGCTCTACCCCAATTTACCAACACTGGTTTTGACGGCGTGGCTGCTGAAACCTCCATCTTGAAGGAGGAAGGTCTTTCTGATGCTGTTATTCAGACTCTGGTTAGGGCTAGAAATAAGTCTTCCTCTGCCATCTACTATAGGATTTGGAGGTCTTATATTGATTGGTGTGAGGTCCAGGCCTTGCCTTGCAGGGCGTTTTCTATCCCTAGGGTTTTGGAATTTCTGCAACATGGTCTGGACCTGGGTTTGCAGCTTAGTACGTTGAAAGGGCACATTTCTGCCCTGGCGGTTTTCTTCCAAAGGTCTTTTGCTCTTCATCCTCTGGTTAAGACCTTTTTCCAGCGGGTTACGCATGTGCGGCCTCCTAGGAAGCTTTTGCTCCCAGTTTGGGATTTGAATTTGGTTCTTTCTGCCTTTCAGGGTCCTCCTTTTGAACCTTTGCAGGATATTGCTCTTTCTACACTTACTCAGAAGGTTGCGTTTTTGGTTGCCATCACTTCCGTTCGGCGTGTTTCGGAGTTGGCGGCTTTGTCCATTAAGGCCCCGTACTTTGAGAGGCATCAGGACAAGGTTGTTTTCCGCTTCAAGCCAGATTTCCTTCCTAAGGTGGTTTCTGCCTTTCATCTTAATCAGGACATTGTTCTACCCTCCTTGTGTCCTAAGCCCAGCAATGACAAGGAGAGGGTCTTACATTCTCTGGATGTGGTTCGCTGTGTGAAGTACTATTTGGTGGCTGCTACTTGTTTTCGTAGGACTGACGCCCTTTTTGTGGTGCCCTCCGGGCCTAGGAAAGGTTTGGCTCCCGCCAAGTCTTCCATTAGTAAATGGATTCGCCAGGCCATTGTTGGGGCCTATTCTGCCAAGGGGAAGGTTCCCCCTTTTCGTGTTACTGCTCATTCTACTCATGCCGTTGGGGCGTCATGGGCCTTCCAGCATCAGGCCTCTGTTGAGCAAGTTTGTAAGGCTGCTACTTGGTCTTCCGTTCACACTTTTTCCAAGTTTTACAAGGTTGATGTGCGGACCTCAGTGGATGCTGTTTTTGGCCGCAAGGTTCTGCAAGCTGCAGTGGTTTAAGTTTGTGCATTATTGCCTTGTTTTGGATCCCCGCCCTTTATGGACACTGCTATTGGATGTCCCAAGTGTAATGACTATCTGAAGCGGGGTGTGTGACATACTTAGAATAATACAATTTTGTGATTACTCACCTGTAAAATGGGTATTATAAGTATGTCACACACCCCGCTTCACCCCACCCTTTGGTATTCTGGATCCTTTCTATGGTGAACCTTTTTACTGTTACTGGTTATTTTGGCTCTTTCTGGTCCCTTTTCTGCTGTCTTAATACTGGGCAACAAGTGGGAGGTCCCAGGTATTTATGGACCTGGAGGGGCTCCCTTTTTTTTAATGACATCTCTGCAAGATCGCCCTCTACAGGTCGGTATAACCCAAGTGTAATGACTATCTGAAGCAGGGTGTGTGACATACTTATAATACCCATTTTACAGGTGAGTAATCACAAAATGGTATTTTTTTACTTGCAGTTAAGCCGGGCCGGCCGGCGCCCGGCCGTTTATTTTCCCTTTTGCTGCCAGGACCCTTTCTAAATTGTCCCTATCTGAGCCTCCCAGCTTAGGCTGCGGGTCCTGGTGAGGGTAGGAGCACCCTATGGGTGCGGAAGGAACATTGCTCCACCGTGAGACCTCATTATGGGGTAGGCGGTTACCCAGGTTTTGGTGATCCTGGTGTGGGATGCCCCGTCCCTACATCCCTGTGGCCCTATTCGGGCCGGTTTCCCCCTCCCCCTTCAGGGTCCCTTACTTCCCTCTGGGGGGGGGGAGGGGGGCTGGCGGGCCGTCATCCTCGGCCTCTCCCTTTTTCTTTATATATATATATATATATATATGTGTGTGTGTGTGTGTGTGTGTGTTGGTGTTACCACTGTAAGTTGTGTGTGAGTTGGTGTGGATCACCTGGAAGTTATTCCTTGATGAATTGGTGCTGTTGCTTGGCCTAGCCTGCTGTGGTTTCTCCTGTCAGCCTGGGGAGCTTCTCTCCCTCAGGCTGTGTTTAGATAAGGGGGCGGGGCCGGGAGCTCGGCGTGGCTACGGTAGCCCCGCCCCCTCGTTCGGCTTGTTTTCTGAAGGGCCTCCCTGGCCAGATCCGCGCTGCTGGGAGGGGGGTGGTGCCTGGAAAAGCGCGCCTTTGGCGCTGGCCCGCCCCCCTTCTCTTCCTGCTTCTTCCTGATCACCTCAGAGACGGGGGCCATCTTGCTGCATTGCTGCTGCTGTCGTTTCTGGGGAACGGTAAGGGCCTGGTGGCCACTTCATTAGTTATTTGGGGGTCCCTCTCTGGTGGGGGGGGGGGCCCTATGGTACAGGCTTATGCTTTTTTTGTCATTTTGGTATATATATATATATATATATATATATATATATATTTTTTTTTTTTTTTTTTTTGAATGATGTTGTTACGCTGTATAGTAACTGATATGCCTTATTGTGTGTTGCAGATTGCTTCATAATAGTGCATATTAAGGGGTTCCTCCTGGTCCTGGGGTCCCTAGTGTTAAATTGATCACCTTAAATCCTCCCACAGGGACTTTTAAGGGGCATCCCGGGTTGCTTAGGCATAATTCCCTGCAGTCTTGCGACTGACCACAAAAATCACCTTATGGAGGCTTCGCAGGATACTGGGCTCGGGCTCCCTCTGGGACAATCCGGGCCATGTGTGGGGTGTGGGGTATCCCTTACGGGGGAGAATGTGCTGATTTGTATACCATGTGCACAAAAGGCCATAACGCGGCAGTCCGGTACCCAGCCTTCTGGATCGGCTCCTCCTGCTTCATCGCCTTCCCCTCCCCGCCTTATCTGTACCCCAAGTGACATTGGTGTCAGCGGGGAGTCGCACTCTGATGTTTGTGCTAGGTAAGCCAGCATCGAGAAATGTATTGTTAGCACGGTGGGCAAGAAGGCCAGGCTAAAAAGAGACATTTGTCACCGGCCTAGCCCTTGTGGGATGTTGACGATGATTCCATTGATTTGTCAGATTATTCCCTTTTACAGGAGGGGGAATTGTATGAGGAAACAGAGACGGACTATGTACAGTCTGGTGATGCTGATGTCGGGCAGGCACTGGGGGATGCCGTTGATACGGCCACTGTTTTGTCACATCTATTGGAGGTGTTGGATATTGACCCGCCTGAGGCACCTCCTCTCAAGAAGGGGGAATTTTTTGGGGCTCGTAAGCCCCGTCTGGAATTCCCTACCCAGGGTCATTTTGATGCGCTGATCCTGAAAGAATGGGAGAAGCCCAGTCGGCTTCCTGGTGCGCCTCAGGGATTGGATAAGAAGTATCCTTTACTGGTGGATGCGGTTAAGCGATGGTCTTCTCCTCCCGAGGTCGATGCGCCAGGTTTGGGTTTGACTAACTCTTCTGTGCTGAACACCCCTGACGCCACTTCCCTTAAGGATGGCGAGGACAAGCGCCTTGATCAGATGGCATGTCACGCATTTGCCAGCGTGGGCTCGGCCCTGCGGCCTGTTTGTGCATCTGCCCTAGTGTCGCTTGCTACCAGGTCTCTTATCAGGGACTGGTTGAATGACGCTCAGTTTGATCCGGCTAGCGATGAGTTCGCTACCCTTAAGAGATGTGAATTGTTCATGGATTTTGTCCTGGCTGCTATGGAAGATTCTATTGTCATGTGTAGCAGGACTTCAGCCCTATTGGTGGCTATGCGCAGATTGGTCTGGCTCTGACAGTGGACGGCGCATTTTGGGGCCAAGAAGTCGCTTACAGCTCTTTCCTTCCTGGGTGCGTGGCTGTTTGGAGATAAATTAGATGCTGTTGCTAAGGGAGGTAATTTACCTCAGCAGAAGAAACAGCGCCGTCCCTTTCGGGGGGCTGGCTCGTTCACTCCTTCCTTTCGTGGGGCCAGAGCGGCTAGAGGTTTGGCCTTCTCGGATGGCAGGGGCTCATCTTGGAACAGGGGCAGAGGTCGGGCACGTCCCGCAGCTGCCTGGGGTTCCAAGTCCAAGCCCGCCATTAAACCGGCTCAGCAATGAAGGGGCGCCCTCACCCGCATGGGTGGGGGGGCGGCTGCGGCCCTTTTCCAGGTCTGGGCCCGGGAGGTCACAGACAATTGGATTTTGGAGGTGGTCTCCTCCGGGTACAAACTGGAGTTCGAGTACTGGCTGCCTCTAAGATTCTTAAGGTCTCGGGTGCCCTTGGACCCTCAGGCTGCACAGGGGCTCCTGTTAGCAGTAAAAAACCTTCTGGACATGGGAATTATTTGCCCGGTGCCTCAGTTGAAGAGAAACAGGGGTTACTACTCCAACCTTTTCACGGTTCCCAAAAAGGAGGGTTCGGTGAGACCCATTCTAGATCTCAAGGTTCTCAACAGGTTTATCAGAGTCAAAAAGTTCCGCATGGAGACTCTGCGCTCGGCTATCAATTCCCTTCGCCAGGGGGATTTTATGACAGCCATAGACATCAAGGATGCGTATCTGCATGGTCCGATTTTTCCGGCCCCACAGAGATTCCTCCGGTTTGCACTGGAGGATCAACATTTTCAGTTTGTAGCCCTTCCCTTTCGGACTGACCTCGGCGCCGAGGTTCTTCACCAAGGTCTTGGCGGGAATAATGGCTCTGCTCAGAGCTCAGGGCATTCGCATTGTGCCTTATCTGGACGACCTGTTGATCTCAGCTTCTTCCCTCCATCAGGCGGAGCTGGACACCCACCAGGTGGTGTCGACTCTGGAGAGGTTCGGGTGGGTGATCAACCGCCCCAAGTCTTCTCTCTCTCCGTCACGAGTGATTTCATTTCTGGGCATGAATCTGGATACCATTCAGGCCAGAGTGTTTTTGCCCCAGACCAAGGTGCAGGGGATTCAGGATCTGATCAGCCTTCTTTGGGCCTTGGGTCCTTGTCCCTCTATCCGACAGGGGATGAGACTGGTGGGCTTAATGGTGTCCTCCTTCGAGGCGGTACCGTTTGCACAGTTTCACATGAGATCTCTTCAACTTCACCTATTGACGCATTGGGACAGGTGTCCGCAGTCATTGGATCAACCTTTCAGGATGTCTCCCAGGGTTCGGCAGTCCCTTTGGTGGTGGCTGGAGTTGAGCAACCTGTTGAAGGGCAGATCCTTTCTGGTCCCTTGTTGGGAGACGGTTACCACGGATGCCAGCCTGTCGGGCTGGGGAGGTTATTGGAAAAGTCATCGGTTCAGCAGGGTGTGGGGTCCTCAGGAGGCTCACACCCCCATCAATGTCTTGGAGCTCAGAGCCATCCGACTGGTTCTGGCACGGCTGACCTCACATTTACAGGGTCTACCGGTTCAGGTTCGTACAGACAACTGAACGGCGGTAGTTTACATCAATCACCAAGAAGGGGCTCGCAGCAGGAGTGCCCTCAGGGATGTCTCTCTGATCCTGCACTGGGCGGAGAGCAATGTTCCTTGCATTTCGGCAGTGTACATTCCGGGAGTGGAGAACACGGAGGCGGATTCCCTGAGCAGGGGATCCTCTCGCCAAGGAGAGTGGTCTCTCAACCTCAAGGTTTTTCTGGATCTTTGCCGCAAGTGGGGGACTCCGGAGGTAGATCTCTTTGCCTTGAGGCACAATCACAAACTTCCGGCCTTTGTGTCTCTTTCTCAGGATCCTCTATCTCTGGCAGTGGATGCCTTGTCCCTTGCTTGGAAGGACCTGGGTTTTCTTTACCTGTTTCCGCCCATCTCCATGCTGGGCAAGGTAGTTTGCAAACTGGTTATAGAAGGGGCGCCAGCAATTCTTGTGGCTCCAAGGTGGCCAAGAAGGGCTTGGTACGCAGACGTTGTAAGGCTGTAGATCAGTACCGGCTTCCCATGTTGCCGGATCTGTTATCTCAGGGTCTACTACTTTACCCCAATTTACAAACGCTGGCTTTGACGGCTTGGCTGCTGAAACCTTCATTCTGAAGGAGGAAGGTTTGTCTGCGGCCATTGTTCAGACCTTGATTAGAGCTAGGAAGCGGTCCTCTTCTGGCATTTACTATAGAACTTGGAGGTCCTATATTGATTGGTGTGAGGCTAGGGCCTTGCCTTGTAGGGTGTTTTCGATTCCTAGGATTTTGGAGTTTCTTCAGCATAATCTGGATCTTGGGTTCCAGCTTAGTACTTTGAAAGGACAGGTTTCTGCTCTGTCGGTTTTCTTCCTTACACCCGCTGGTTAAGACCTTTTTCCAAGGGGTCGCGCATGTGCGGCCCCCGCGGAAGGCTGTGGTTCCTGTTTGGGATTTGAATTTGGTTCTTTCGGCTCTCCAGGGTCCTCCTTTTGAGCCTCTACAGGATATTGCTCTTTCGGTTCTCACTCAGAAGGTGCTTTCTTGGTGGCTATTACCTCTGTTCGGCGTGTCTCTGAGTTGGCAGCTCTGTCAATTCAGGCCCCTTACTTTGAGAGACACCAGGATAAGGTGGTTTTTCGTTTTAAGCCAGATTTCCTTCCTAAGGTGGTGTCTGCTTTCCACCTCAATCAGGATATTGTTCTTTCTTCCTTGTGTCCTAAGCCTAACAATGACAAGGAGAGGGTTCTGCACAATTTGGATGTTGTTCGCTGTGTGAAGTACTATTTGGTGACTACTTCTTCCTTCCGCAAGACGGACGCTTTTTTCGTGGTGCCCTGCAGGCCCAGGAAAGGTTCGGCGCCTGCTTAGTCTACGATTAGCAAATGGATTCGTCAGGCCATTGTTGGGGCCTATTCTGCTAAGGGGAGGACTCCCCCTTTTAGGGTCACTGCGCACTCTACTCGTGCTGTTGGTGCATCCTGGGCTTTTCAGCACCAGGCTTCTGTTGAACAAGTTTGTAAGGCTGCTACTTGGTCTTCCGTTCATACTTTTTCCAAGTTTTACAAGGTTGATGTGCGGGCTTCAGCGGATGCTGTTTTTGGCCGCAAGGTTCTGCAAGCTGCAGTGGTTTGAGTTGGTAAATTCTTTACTGTTTCTGGTTTCCACCCATGACGGACACTGCTATTGGATGTCCCACATGTCATGAAGATCGAAGTGGAGTGTATGGCACACTTAGTATAATACCGTTTTGTGAGTACTCACCTGTAAAACGGGTATTATGAGTGTGCCATACACTCCACTTCGCCCCACCCCTTTTTTCAGGTATTCTGGAGCTTTTATATGGTGAACCATTGGTTTTGATTGTTAAGGTTATAATTGGTTCTTCCTGGTCCCTTTACTGCTTTTTTACACTGGGAAATTGGTGGGAGGTCCCAGGTATATATGGACCGGGAGGGGCTTTCTTTTTTTTTTGCATATTCATCTCTACACAAGTTCGCCCTCTACTGGAGATTACCCACATGTCATGAAGATCGAAGTGGAGTGTATGGCACACTCATAATACCCGTTTTACAGGTGAGTACTTACAAAACGGTATTTTTCTGGGATGAAGGGGAGGACAGTGGCGAGATATTGGGGGTCTTGGGAGAGGGGCCTACCTGTCAATATGCTGGAGATCTACCTAGTGCTGAAGCATTAGACAAATGTATTGGCTAGTGATTTGGTCAAAAGGACAGTCCAGCAGTGGGGACTTACAACAACCACCAGGGTGGAAGCAAGTGCACGCAGGAAGGAAATAGACCAATGTAAATGGGCCTTGCTCTACAACAGATGGGGTCACCAAGAGGCAGATCGGTTTGTGTCCAAACTTAACAAGAATGTTTCTAATTTATGAGTATATTCAAGGACCCAAAGCATTTACGGTGGATTCCCAATGGTGCACTGGACAGCGTTTTCCCTGGTGTATGCCTTACCAGCTCTACTGCTGTTTTTATGGTTATTAAAGATCAGAGCAGAGGGAGTGTTAACCTTTCTGGTAGCTCCAAGCTGTGCTTGTAGGCCGAGATCGGGAACACGTGGCCATCACAATTCAGTTTCTGGCTTTAATGGTATCGCTGTTGGGACCTAAATCCTGAGAAAAAAATGTAGTCATGAGCTGTCATTAAAACAATGAAGGAAGACTTCTTTTGCCAGGGTCTATTATAGAACGTGGAAGTCCTAATTTTTGGGGTGTGAAAAGTGGTGTTTGTCGCCGAGATGTTTTCTGGTCTTACCTTGAACATAATCAAGAGCCAGGTTTCTGCTCTTTTAGTTCTGTTTCAGGGACATCTTGTGGAGTATGCACATGGTGAAACATTCAAGGCTCATGTAAGGTTGCCATTCAGGGCTCCAGGGACACTGTAATACCTTCATGTTCTGTGGTTCTGCAGGGTCATTGGTGGTATGGAAGTCAAAACTTTTAACTGAAGACATATAGATTAGTGACATTTGTTGGATAAAAGCGTTTTTGTTAATATTGTCGAGTGCATGCCATTTGTTCAGCTTTAAGGCCACCATATTCAGTTTTACAAGTACTCCATTCTTTTGCCTGACATGGTCACACTTGAGGGAAAACATGTCACAATCCTTAAAGTGGAGTCAACAATTGGTGAGCCTACATGTTAAAAGAAAGTCACCGCCATACCAATTTCTGTCCCCTTTCACTAGGGTGGCTGGCTCATGGGGTTTTCTTGATCAAGCTTCATTGCCTCGAGGCAGCAACTTGGTCTTCAGTCTCATGTTCTTTAAAGTGGATGCAAATGTGTCAGATTTTTGTGCACAATGGATACTGAAAACAGTTTAGTCTGGTTTTTGGTTCTGTTTTTTCTGGTTGGGGATTAGCTTACGCCTTTTTTGACACTGCATTGGAGTGCACCTATCCGTTTTGTGGCCCCAAAAATGAACTGCAAAAGAAAAGTAGCATTTTAGTTAATTACCATATCCATTTTACTTAATATTAATTTTTGGGACAGAGAACAGCTAGAGCTTTATAATTACTCACTAGGAAAAATCTCTACCAGTAACAAATGGTGTAAGAAGAAAACCACAAGGACATTAAAGGGATTTTGATCATCAGGCTTTAATAAAAACAACTAACCAAAATTCTCAAGTAAAATTTTGTTGCAAGGGTGTCCCTAAAATGAAGATCGAGAGAAATAGATTTTTGGTAATGAGCTAAAAATCTTATTTTTATCTGTTACATCTTTAACCTCTGCCAACTCAAAACGTATTTAATTTTTTGTTTCATCTTCCCCCTAGAATTTATGTATCTGATGAAATTGCAAAGCTCATGGTGCTCAATCAATCATGTGTTCTGTAGTGTAGCTTTGCACTTTCTATTGTACTCAGACATATAGGGAAAGTCCACTTACGAAGTCATCTTTGAAAGTGTGTGTTTATTGTGCCAAGAGGTTGCCCTCGGTGTGCTGAGCTTATCTAGCATTTTTTATTATGTTAGAAGATGTGTGCTCCATGGAAATGGCTTTTTTGGCAATTGTACACCAAGATCTACAAAAAAGTGTCTTCTGTACACACAGAACACTGAGGGCTTTCTTTTTGGGGTACAGACTTGGTGAACAATTGCCAATATTATCAGATTGCAGGTAGTGAAAACTTCTTCCATAAAACACACATTTGCCAAGATAGGAAATTAAGTGGGCAGCAGACTCTAGCTGCCTGTCCTCTAAGACAGCCTGTTGGAACACAGACGCAACAAATACTCGATCTGCCCAAAGCAGTGCATGCTGGTAAAAAGTAACTGCAAACATCAGAAGATGTGCAATAGCAATTAGATCTTTTTCAAATTCACCAGACTGGCCATTAGAGATATGCAGTCCACCCTTGTAAACCCAAAATAGTATACACAGACTTTTCACCCTTGATTCTTTTTCCATCCAGAACTTTTTTAATAATTGCAGTTAAAGTGGACCAACACCCAGGATTTTGACTATCCTGGGTATTGGTCCACTTCCCCGGGGCACCCCGATCGGGGGTGCCCCGTTGTGTGAAACCCCCCAGAAAGCCCCCAAAACTCACCTCTCCCCGCTCCCACGTGTGCGCGGGCGCGCGCACGTCTAGAGGAGCGCGAGTGAGGCGGCAGCGGCGGAAGCAGCGGCTGGAGAGGTAAGGTTTTTCGGGGGTTTTGGGGGGTTTACACCCCGCGGGACATCCCGATCTCTGATGTCCCGCGGTGTGTGAGGTGATCAGCCCGGGAATCTTATAGATTCCCGGGCCGATCACCTCAGGGTGTTGGTCCACTTTAAAACGGGGTTAATTTGGAGGTGCCTACTATTATGGATTATAACCTTTTCACTGTGTTTTGCATTTCCATTACCTAAAAACAAAATCTTTCTCACCCGTCTTTATTGTTAACAAACCAAGCAGTCTTGGGAACGTTGCTTTCTGCATGCCCTTAACGGGCCAGTCCAGCCTGACTGCCTTAACAAGCACTAAAGCAGCGTTAAATGCTCTAAATAACAGACATGGCCATACCATAGCGGTGACTGTTGCTCAATCACCATGTCAGGTTTCTCTCAAACTGAAAGCTGGCCACTTCCACATCACAGGGAGCTTCTGGTCTGAAGGCACTGTGCAGCATCGGGAAGATGACGGCACCCTTTACTGGTGATCTAGCAATGATTTGATCGGGCAGTCTGGCCCTTTAATTCACAAATTGCTTGTCAATGCATTCTTAAAGTGGACCCAAACCCAGGATTTTGACTATCCCTTGTTCTGGTCCTTGCCCCCCGGGGCACTCCTATTCAGAATGCTCCACTTTCCTTGGTACTACGGTGCATGTGCAAGCTCGCTGCCAACCTGTGCTCTCAGCTGCACTTATCAAAGCCAAGCTGTGTCTAGCACAAAAAGCAGAGCATGCTTGCAGCTGCATCCCCGCTACCCTCTAACATGGTGTGTGCCTGCTATTCACAGATGGCTGGTGTGGGCACTAAAGGTACACCAGTTGGCAGCCGCAGCTTGCGCATGCACCGTTGAGTCAGGAAGAAGGTGAGTTTTACAGGGGACCTGAAGGGGGATGCCCCAGGGGGAAGGAAACAGACAGCCCTGGAGTCTTATAGACTTCAGGGCTGCTTTTAGTCCATTTTAAAATTGCAATGGTAGCATGAATTATGGGAACATAATGTTCTTGTTATGTAAAACATAGTCTTATCAGGGTAGTTTTTACCAATGTTTTTCACTTTTCTGGTGACATACAGCAGCTTCAGTGGAGCACTTGAAAATAATTGTGTTGTAACCTTCATTATTTTTTTTTCTTTTTTGAAACCTTTGTTGCATTGATGGCTTCATTGGTTACTGCTAATGTAGGGGGAGATGGTAAGGCCAATATCATTTGCATGTATTCTTTTACAGAACAGTTCAACTTTTCATCCATAGAGTCTTCATGCTTTACCAGTATCTCACCTACATTGCTTTGAAGCATGACCTGGATACACTGCATATATCCAATACTTGCTGGCTGTGATGTTGCAGTGAAGTAGCAGTGCTGGTGTATGATCATGTCAAGTGCATATTAAGCTGTGAAAATGCTAGTTTTCTATTACAGCTATTTACAAAAAAAAGTATGTCTGGTCTTTGGCTCAAAATTAACAAAACTAACAATTGCCAGATGTAGATGAAATATCAAAATATATTCCAGCTTACTATGACATAGATCACTTAATTTTACAGAAGATGTATCCATCTGTTTTGCTCACCGGGCACACAATGGTTGAAAACTCGCCTGTCAATATTGACACATGTTGCTCTCTTTTGCCTTAAACATTGTCTGTTTAAATGTGCGTGTAACTTTATTGTGCAGCTTCTTCCCCACTGGCTATGATGCAGTTGGCCATCTACATTCAGGATATGGCTCATATTATACAGTTCAGTCTGCATAAATTACAATATTAATCTTTCTTTCAGGACCTGACTGCTTTAGCAAAGGAGCTGAGGGAGTTGCGCATTGAAGAAACAAACCGACCGATAAAGAAAGTGACTGACTACTCTTCATCCAGTGAGGAATCTGAGAGCAGTGAGGAGGAAGACGGCGAAAGTGAGAATCAGGATGGAACTGTGCCAGTTAGTGACATCCCCAGACTTATGTAAGTACCTCTTGTATTATAGTTATTTATTTTGTTTTTCTCTTTTGAGGTTGGGAATATGCGGCCTTCTTGACTATATTAGTGCAGTTATCATTTACTTCTACCAAATTTTTAAAAAATTGGATCTGGAAAGTCTGAAAGTCATTGGAGGAAAACTGTTAATAACAGAACATTCACATTTATTGCATAGATAAACAAAGCATATAAATATAAATTTCACCGCTCATGGAATTTATGGTCTATTAGACAGACTTTATTTTTCTGTAGCCCTAATAAGACATTGACTAGAGCATGGTTTCTCAACCTGCAATATGTGTAACCCAGGTGGTATGCAATGATGTTCAGGGGTGCACCAACTGAAGGGGTCTGATGGGTCTAGCACTGAGGTTCCAAGCAGATGGTACTAGTACCGTTGTTGGTATTTAAGATCCTCACCGGTGCTCAACAAGACACTGACCTGTATACTTCACTCAAGTGTGATTTACTCCATAAATTAAAAAAAAAACACTTCCCCATTTTGTGTGGTTCATTCTGTTAAAATAACTGTTTTGATTACAGTTTTAGAACTGGCAATGCTCATGCACCACCTAGGTGGTACTTGATATAATCAGTGGTACTTGATTAAAAAAGGTTGGGTACCCCTGGTCTAGTATATTAATTTAACAGTAACACATTGTTCTTTCTTGGTTTAAAAAGTGTTACAAGTCCCATGACCTACTTATTTTGATAACATAATAATTAAATTATAACTAATCCCCTCCTTGGGGCTACTCAGCACCATTTGTTGTTACTGGGGGGGGGGGGCTACTTAGTTTGTACCTCTTTTTGCTAGGGGGGGCTACTCCGTTGGTGCATCTTATTGTTCGAAGGGTTAGAGTGGACCAAAACCCTGGATTTTGACTATCCTGGGTTTTGGTACACTCCCTATGCTATGTGAAATCCCCCAGATTGCCAGCTTCAACTCATTTCACCGCGGCCCTGCGGCGCATGCGCAGCTGCTCGTCCAATCGGCATGCTCTGAGCCACTGAGCTATGGACGTCTAACCCGATGTCTAAGCTCAGCGGCTCCGAGTGCGCTGGCAGCCGCATCTCACGCTTCCCTCTAACAGGGAGCGCACCCACGCCGGCCATTCACACAGCAGGGCATCCTGATTTTGGATGTCCAACTGAGAGGCAGTTCCTGCTGGGTTTCAGTCCACTTTAATAACCATTGGACTAGAGCATACAAAGGGTACGTGAGGTTTCCAATTTTCAGGGCTATGCGGTTATTGCTATAGTTTATTTGAGCAATTTCTTGTGGGGCTTTGGTGGTCCAGGTTTGCAAGTTGGCTTGCATAAGTTCTTGTTTTGGCTTCAAAATGATGTATACAGCCTTGCTTATCAACCCTTTTGTAATACAGTTTTCAGCAGCAAGGTTCCTATCTTACTGCCAGCTACAAAATGGACACACACAACCTATTGTCAAGTTACTCAGGTTTAGCCAGGCTTGCTCCACACTCCATAGGAAGGATGCATGTGGGTATTTGTTTTTTGGTTTTAGGTCAGGAAGGGTTTGGGCTTAATAAAAAAAACATGTCACCTTCCAAATATTTCAACCATACCATGTTTTATGAAGACAGGGTCTTTATAATAAACCCAGCAGACTGCTTAATTATTCCTAGTATGTCACACACCCCACTTCCAAATATTCATGACACTTGGGAACCCGGCCTGTAGAGGGCGATCTTGCAGAGATGACATGGAAAAAGGAGCCCCTCCTGGTCCATAAGTACTGGGTTCCTCCCACTATTCCTCAGTCTTTTCGTCTCTGCAATCGGTGAAGCATTCAGAAGATGACTCTCCTTCAAGCTGCAGGTAGCCGGGTTTGCTCCCGGCCCCTTTTTTTCTCTATTTCTGTCTGATACTCTTTAAACCTGTTTGGTTATATTGTATGCCTCCCAGCCCTGGCTGTATGGTTCAGGCAAAGATAGATACATACACCTTCTGGTGTATACAGGAGTTTTACTCCTCCGTGAGACCCAAATGTGGGTAGGCGGTTTCCGGGTTGGTGTTCTCGGCATGGGATGCCCCTGTCCCTTTATAATCCCCTTGTGCCTTATGGGTGCATTTCTATCCTCTCCTTTAGTTCTCCTTTACCCTGGTGGGGTAAAACGGAGGGGGGGGGGGGGGGGGCGTTATCTGGGCTTATTTGTCACCATGCACACAAATAATAAAAAAAAAAAATATATATATATATATATATATATATATATGTGTATATATATATATAATAAATCTTTATTGCATATATGTTATTATGTATATTTACTATACTATTTAATAGGATATGTTATATTTAGATTTTCCTATTTCTGTCTAGGCAGCATTCTTTTGCTTACCTTTTTAAAGCTCTTTTGTTGCTGGCTATGTTCAGATTTGAATTTCCCTCCATTCTCGGTCATGTGATTCTGGGGGTGGGCGGGGCTTAGGCACACAGCATCATTTCTTTCTCTTTTTTTCTGCCTGGCTCCTGCTGCTTCCCTATGGTCTTCCCTCATTGTGCTTGCTTTGGCAGCACATATACTAAAATTGGAACAATACTGAGAAGATTAGTATGGCCCCTGCGCAAGGATGACACGCAAATTTGTGAAGCGTTCCATATTTAAAGGTGCTGTGAGTACTCCTCAGCTTGCTGAAGGGAGTTTCTGCCATTTTTTTCATGCTTTGTCATTTATTGTATTGTGTGCATTGGTGACTGTTTGTTTTCTTTGTAGGTGGAAACTCTTTATTTTAAAGGGGTTTCTCCTGGCCTTTAGCCCTTAAAGCCTTATTTGGGGGTCCATTTGTGTTAATATCCTCCCACTTGGGACTATTTAAAGGGGCATCCCGGGTAGCAATTGCGTAAATCCCATATTTATAATCCCATAATTATAGTATAATACTAAACACCATATGGAGGCAACTCAGGACAACGGGCACGCAGTTCCCTCTGCACAGACTCGGCAATGTTTTGGATGTGGGGCATCCCTTGTTGGGGATAACGCAATTCTTTGCGTCCCTTGTGCTCAGTTAACTATTATGCAGCAAACTGGGGCCCAGGCTTCGGCATCTGCGGCTTCTGCCTTATCTCCTACTCCGCCATGTCTTGTCCGTACCCCCAGTGATATTGTCATGGGTGGTGAGTCGCATTCTGATTTATGTGCCAGATTGGCTCATTTTGAAAGATTAATGTCTAGCTCTGTGGCCAAGAAGGCCTCAGCTAAAAGGAAACATTTGACTCAGGCCGTTCCGGTAAGTGAGTTGGATAATTGTGAAATGCTTTATTGGTCTGATCCTTCTCAGTTAGAAGAAGGAGAATTATATGAGGATTCAGATGTTTCTGATGAACAGCAATTTGTTGGTACTGTGATTGAGCAGAGTGAAGCTAGTGTTGTGGATACCCCCAAGGCTCTTGCTCAGTTATTTGAGGATTTTGGTTATCACTCCTCCTGAAGTAGTCCCTCCTCAAAAAGGGGAATTCTTTGGAGTCTCTAAACCACCTGTGGTGGATGCCCCTGTGCTTAATTTATCCAATTCTTCTGTGTTGCATTCTCCTGACTCCACTACACTTAAAGATGGAGAGGATAAGCGTATTGATCAAATGGCGTGCCACACTTTTTCCAGTGTGGGCTCTGCCTTGCTGCCTGTTGGTGCTTCAGCACTCATGACAGTGGCTATTAGGTCTGTTGTGAGAGACCTAATGAATTACTCAGGGCTTGATCCGGCCTCTGATGAGTACGCCGCTCTTAAGCGATGTGAGATGTTTGCATCTTTTGTACTTTCTGCCTTATATGATACTCTGCTCATGTGCAGCAGAACCTCTGCCTTGTTAATCGCCATTCGGCGATCAGTATGGTTGCGGCAGTGGACAGCTGATATTGTAGCCAAGAAATCGCTTACAGCGCTCCCTTTTGTGGGATTGCGCCTCAGCGTAAGAAACAACGTCGTTCCATTCGTGGAGTGGCCTCTTTTAACTCTTCCTTTGGGGGGTCTAGATCCGGTAGAGGATCGGCCTTTTCAGCCCCTAGAGGGAATGTATGGAATAGAGGAAAGGGACGTGGCAGTCCAAGTCAGAATTGGGGGTCCAAAACCAAATCTGCCACTAAGCCTGCTCAACAATGAGGGGACGCCCTCACCCTTACGGGTGGGGGGACGGCTGCGGTTCTTCTTCAAGGTCTGGGGTCAGGAGGTATCAGACAATTGGGGTCTGGAAGTAGTCTCTTCCGGTTACAAACTGGAATTCGAGTTCCGGCCTCCTCCCAGATTTTTTATGTCCCGGATGCCGTCAGATCCGGCAATTGTGCAGGGACGGGCAGCAGTAGCGAATCTGTTAATCATGGGTTTCATCTGCCTAGTGCCTCCAGCGGAAAGGGGTTTGGGGTTTTACTCCAACCTATTCACGGTACCCAAAAGGGACGGCTCTGTACGGCCTATCCTAGACCTAAGGAGATTCAACCAATTTATCCGTTTCAGAAAATTCCGCATGGAGTCTCTGCGATCAACGATCGATGCTCTCCGTCAGGGGGACTTCATGACATCCGTAGACATCAAGGATGCTTATTTGCACATTCCTATTTTTCCGGGTCACCAGAGATTTCTCAGGTTCTCGATAGAAGACCAGCATTATCAATTTGTGGCCCTGCCATTCGGCCTTACCTCGGCCCCAAGAGTCTTTACCAAGATGCTGGCAGGAGTGATGGCTATATTCAGGGTCCAGGGCATCCGGACGATCTTCTTATCGCGGCCTCCTCCCTCGAACAATCAGAGTTGGACACCAGGACGGTGGTCTCTACGCTAGAAAGGTTCGGATGGGTAATAAGTTACCCCAAATCCTCTCTCTGTCTGTCCAGGGAAATTCCCTTCCTGGCCCTGATTCTGGATACATTTCAGGCCAGGGTTTTTCTTCCTCAGTCCAAAATGGTTCTGATTCAGGACTTTATTCATCTATTCTTGTCCAACCCTCGTCAGTCTATCCGTCTAGGGATGAGACTAGTGGGATTGATGGTAGCTGCATTCGAGGCAGTCCCGTTTGCCCAGTTTCACATAAGGACCCGTCAGCTCTTCCTCTTGGAAAAGTGGGACAGGTGCCCACTATCATTAAATCAGACTTGTCTATTGTCTCCCCATGTTTTGCAGTCCCTTCAGTGGTGGTTAATATCGCTCAACCTCCAGAAGGGCAAGTCATTTCTGACTTCACGTTGGGAACTGGTTACCACGGATGCCAGCCTGGTGGGCTGGGGGGGCTTCTGGAAGAAGCATCAGTTCCAAGGATTGTGGGGGCCTCAGGAGGCTCATTCTCCAATCAATGTATTAGAGCTTCGGGCCATAAGTCTCTACTTCGACTGACCCATTTCTTACAGGGTCTGCCAGTTCAGATTCGGTCAGACAACCGAACAGCTTTTGCATGCATCAGTCACCAGGGAGGCACTCGCAGTTGGGGTACCCTCTGGGAAGTGTCTCTGATCTTTCAGTGGGCAGAGATCAATGTTCCCTGCATATCAGCAGTTTTTCATTCCGGGGATAGAGAATGTGGAGGCAGACTCCCTGAGCAGGGGATGTTCTAGCCAGGGAGAATGGTCTCTCAATCCAAGGGTCTTTCAGTTCCTCTGTCACAAGTGGGGGACTCCACAGTTGGACCTGTTTGCTTCTCGCCACAATCACAAGCTGCCAGCTTTTGTGTCTCTATCCCAGGATCCTCTGGCAGTGGCAGCGGATGCCATGTCTCTGGCCTGGAAGGATCTGGGGTTCCTATATCTGTTTCCCCCATTCTCCATGATCAGCAAGGTGGTTCGCAAGTTAGCACTGGAGGAGGTGCCAGCAATTCTGGTGGCGCCAAGGTGGCCAAGACGTCTGTGGTAGACGTCGTAAGGCTGGCAGTGGATCGTTTCCATCTGCCTCTTCTTCCAGATCTCATCACTCAGGGTCAACTTTGTTACCCCAATTTACAAACGCTGGCTTTGACGGCATGGCTGCTGAAGTCTCCATCTTGAAAGAAGAAGGTCTTTCTGATGTGGTTATTCAGACTCTTATTAGAGCTAGGAAGAAGTCTTCCTCTGTCATTTATTACAGGACTTGGAGGTCCTATATTGATTGGTGTGAATCCAGGGCTTTGCCCTGTAGAGTATTTTCTATTCCTAGAATTCTGAAATATGTGCAACTAGGTCTGGATATGGGATTCCAGATTAGTACTTTGAAAGGGCAAGTCTCTGCCTTGGCTATTTTCTTTCAAAGGTCGTTTGCTCTTAATCCTTTGGTCAAGACTTTTTTCCAAGGAGTCGCGCATGTGCGGCCTCCCAGAAAGCCTATACTTCCTGTTTGGGACCTTAACCTAGTGCTTTCAGCTATGCAGGCCGCTCCCTTTGAGCCTTTGCAGGATATTCCTCTTCCTATTCTTACTCAGAAGGTTGCCTTTTTGGTTGCTATTACTTCTGTCCGCCGAGTTTCTGAACTGGCGGCTTTGTCTATTCTAGCCCCTTATTTGAGTACTCACCTGTAAAATGGTTATTACGAGTATGTCACACACCCCACTTCCCCCTCCCTTTTTTGTTCTAAGGGATCCTTTATATGGTGATTATTATTTTTAAACTATTTTTCAATTATCGAATATAATTTGCTCTTCCTGGTTCTTCACTGCTTTTTAAAAATACTGAGGAATAGTGGTAGGAACCCAGTACTTATGGACCAGGAGGGGCTCCTTTTTCCATGTCATCTCTGCAAGATCGCCCTCTACAGGCCGGGTTCCCAAGTGTCATGAATATTTGGAAGTGGGGTGTGTGACATACTCGTAATAACCATTTTACAGGTGAGTACTCACAAAATGGTATTTTCTTAACACTCAACAACATATAATATCACTCCAGAGCAAATATAAGGCAGAAAACATCCACTGCAAACCCAAAACAATGAGAAAGAACAAGGTCCCTCAGCACTGAAGATATCACCTTGTTGCTTTCTGCCACGTTCCATAGCTAAAATATTTTGTCTTCTACCTGTTCAGTTCGAAGGTAAGAAATAAGTAATACCAGCTGACCTGAAGGTCTCCTGTGAAAAGTCATAAAGTTAGCACACATCCAAATGCACAAAGTGATGTGTTTTGAAACACATGTAGGTCTTTGGTCTTACCACGACTACACCCCTACTTTTAATGAACTTTAAGAAAAAGTTGTTTTAACTTCAGTTGATCTTTTTATCAGTGAAGCTAGTCATGATATTCACCTTTTTGTGCCCAGCAGCTGATCGCTCCTACTCTGGCGATCTGAATCTCATCTGATCATGAGATCAGTTCTGCCCTTTCCAGGCATGATCTCCAGTTGTTGCCATCCTTGTGATGTCAGCCACCATGCACAATCAGTTATAGTGACGCTAGTTTGTCTACTACCTTTACTGCAACAAAGGGGGTGTTACAGTTTTGCGTTCATTTTTTTTATAGCCTGGACAATACCTTCAGAGGTGAATTTCAACCACCATAAACACATGTATACGTGGTACAAATAGCAAACGCTAAATGTGTACCTTGTTATAGAAAAAAAAATCCCTAAAAAATTGAGGTTTCCGGAAAATCTGACTCTCATTAAGTCAGTTGGCATGGCTAACTAAGTCTTTTGTGTGTCTGAGTGGGTGACGACTGCCTGAACCTTATGAAAAGTTCTGGTATTCAACTACAGTATCCAATGACCCACTATTTCTAGTATGCGAGGAGGCGGAGTACTGACAGAGGCATGTCCAATATTCTCACATTAAAAATAAACAAGGTCTGTGGAAGAAGTTTCTATGTGATATATACATTTATAGATGCAGCATTTCTAATTGTGATCCCTCCATCACAGCTGTGTGATGAAGAGATCATTCACACATTGCAATCAGCTGTGAAGAGTTGTCTTGATTGGTATGCAAACTACCACACAGCCATTTTTTTTGCTGGTAGTATATATTTTATATAAAATTAGAGCTTTACAGCATTATTGTGGTCAGTAATTCTGGGGTCTTTAAACAGATTTCTGGACTTTATCTTTTTATTTTCCAGCATTGCGTAAAGGTGTATGGGGGCTAAATTTCACATTTTGTCACTGAATTTAGACCAGGTAGTTACCTCCCCTTATTATATATTTACTATACAATATTACAAAATATAACAAAATTAACGTTCCTTCAAACATGGGGTATCACAGGGTCAGCTTCAGAATATAGGAGCTGTCCTCTGATGTAGCAGATGTGTATATCAAATGAAAAGATTTTAGGTAAAATGTGTCCATCGGATACCCTTTTGAGATATGCGCACCAGTGAAAAGAGGGTGATGTTCCCATAAAGGTTTGCAGCAAAAAAAACCTCCATCCTGGATCCAGCCCTGGGGGGGCATCTTATCAGATTGCCCATTCCCTGCTCCTCACGGCAGCTTCTGTCAGCTCGCCAGCCAGTGCAGGGAGGAGAGTTTTATCCCGGAACTTAAATGACGCTCCCTGCAGCAGGAGTCAGAGCAGAAGCTGAGGGGATCAACTGAAGCCAGATTTGGGGGCAAGGGGGGCAGGATCCCCCTACGTTGGATCGGCAATGAATTTGGAAGTAGGAAGAAAAACTTTAAAAGACTTTTTCATTTGTCTTTGTGTTGTTTATTCTTAGTATACAGTACGTCCTGCTCCAAATAAGAATCATTACTCTTGGGTATTACTCCGCCAGATGGCGCTGGACGACAGAGACCGCGAAATTGGCTCCTCCCGGCCCCTCAAATACCCGGGACCTCCCACAAATCCCCAGAATTTCTCTGCAGTCTGGACTGCGAAGGACAAGAAGGTGGCTCTCTCTTCTTGCAGGTGGGCGGGGCTATTAGCCTGCGGCCCTGTAGGACTATTCCCACCCCTTCCATTATTACTGTGCCTCCCAGCCTTGGCTGCGCTGGTCTGGGTGATGGTAGGCAGCACCGCTGTCAGGTGCTTAGGAGCGCTGCTCCACCGCAATCCCCCACCAAAGGGTAGGCGGTATAGGTATGTGGTAAGCCTCTATGGGATGCCCCTCCCACACTTTGCCCCTTGCCCCTGTCTATCAGTGGGCCCTATGTTAAGTGGCAGCTGCCCTCCCTCACTCTCCCTTGTAGCTCTCGGGGGGGGGGCGGGGGGGGTGTTATGCGTTGGTGCTTCACTTGGATGGGGTGCTTGTTGACTTTGTTCAGTCTCCGCACTGACTTGGTTGCGGTTTGAATATGCCGCCGCGCGCTTCCACTGCGTTTCGAGGTCGGCGGTGGCATTATCTCAAACGCTGGTGCGCCTTTATTGGCTGCTTGTCACGTGTGCTGCTTCACACTCTTCGGGGGGCGGGGCCTGCGGATGGCGTGTTCCGCGTCACTGTCTCCGCGGCCCGCCCCTCGAGGGATGCTCGGCGCCATTTTTTCTCTGGATTTCTTCTGCTGCGTGGCTGGCATCTACCTACCTCTGCCCGTGAGTGCCCTCATGGGCGGTTTTATTTACCCTATGTCATTATACATGTCGCTTATGGGGTCCTCTTCGCTTATGTCTTTCAGGTGGGTCGAACTCCATTGGTTTCTCCCGGTCCTACCCCTCTTTTAGTTACTAAACTTTGTGGGGCCTAGTGTGCTAATTACTCCCACTTCCCTAGCGGGCTATTGGGGCATCCCGGGTTGCTGTTATAGCGTGAATCCCTATCGGCCTATTGTGCCGCTATAATCACCATATGGAGGCGTCTCAGGATAATGTGCTCGGGGTTCCTTCGGGACAAGCCCGGCTGTGTGTAGCTTGTGGGGTGTCCCCTACTTGTGCTGACAATGTGCGGGTCTGTATTACTTGTGCTCAGCAGGTGCTTGCGCTGCAACCTGGTTTACCAGTGGCTGGACCTGCACCGCGTATGGCTTCACCTACTCCCCCAAGCTTGAATTTGACTCCCATTGAGTTGCATATCAGTGGGGATTCTCAGCCTGATGTGTCTGCTAGACTGGCTAGTGTTGAGAAGTTGCTTGCTAATACCATGGCGCGTAAGGCCTCTGCTAAGAGGCGGCACTTGGCGCCTGATGTCACTCTTTTCCCTATGGAGGCTGAAGAGTTCTTTGAACTGTCCAGTTATACCCCCTTGGAAGAAGGGGAGTTGTTCCCTGACTCGGAGTCATCTGATGAGAGGCCCAGGGGTCATGATGATTCTGGCTCTGACCTCTGGGCCCCAGATGATACTGATAGGCTGTTGGCTCAGATTTTTGAGGTTCTTTCTATCTCTCCCCCGGTTGCGGCCCCTAGACAGCAGGAGGAATTGTTTCATACTGCTAAGCCACGTTTAGAGTTTCCTGAGCAGGCCCATTTTAATAACCTCGTGCTCAAGGAATGGGAGCATCCTAGCAGGCTCCCCGGAGTCCCTAAGAGTTGGGATAAGAGGTATCCATTTCCTGCTGATGTGGTAAAGCGTTGGTCATCCCCTCCAGAGGTAGATGCCCCGGTCCTTGGGTTATCTAACACCTCTGTCATGCATTCCCCTGACTCTACTACGCTGCGGGATGGTGAGGACCGGCGTATTGATCAGCTGGCGTCCCATGCCTTTGCCTGTGTGGGGACGGCGCTGCGCCCGGTTTGTGCCTCTGCCGTTAATGCTGTGGCTATTAGGACCCTGCTTAGAAGTGTCTTAGATGGTGCTCCTGATGTCTAGTGAAGAGTTTAATGCTCTCTCGTTGTGAGGTTTTTGTGACTTATGTCCTCTCTGCCGTGGATGATACCATTAGAATGTGTGGCAGAGCCTCTGCCCTAGTGGTGGCTATACGCCGCTCGGTTTGGCTGCGCCAGTGGGCAGCTGACAACGCTACCAAGAAGGCTCTCACTGATTTTCCCTTCAAAGTACTACGCCTGTTTGGGGACCGCCTGGACCTGTTTGCTAAGGGAGGCAGGTTACCCCAGCGCAGGAGGCAGTCTCAGTTCCTTTTCTTCCCCCTACCGTGGATTCAGACAGGGGAGGGGGGGGTCTCCTTTACTGGGGCCCGAGGAGATTTCTGGGGTAGGGGCAGAGGACATGGACGCCCTTGCTCATCCTGGGGCTCCAAGCCTAAGTCTTCTGCCAAGCCCCCTCAGGCATGAAGGGGCACCCTCACCCATCCGGGTGGGGGGACGGCTTCAGCATTTTGCTCACGTCTGGAGGCTTCATGTCTCTGACCGGTGGATTCAGGAGGTAGTGTCCTCCTGTTATAAGATAGAGTTTGCTGCCTGGCCGCCCCAAGGTTCATCAGATCCCGGATTCCTCAGGACCCTATGTCAGCTCAGGCTCTAATTCTGGCGGTGCAAAGCCTTCTGGAGCTGGCGGTCATCTGTCAGTTCCCCTTACGAGAAAGGGACAAGGGGTTCTATTCCAACCTTTTCACTGTGCCCAAAAGAGATGGGTCAGTCAGGCCCATCCTGGACTTGAAGATTCTCAACAAATTTGTCAGGTGCAGGCGCTTTCGCATGGAAACTTTGCGCTCTGCCATCAGTTCCCTGGGTCCAGGGGACTACATGACCTCTGTGGACATCAAGGATGCTTACCTTCATATTTCTGTTTTTCCAGGTCATAAAAGATTCCTCAGGTTCGCTCTGGAGGATCAGCACTACCAATTTGTGGCATTGCCCTTCGGTCTCACTTCAGCTCCCAGGGTATTCACCAAGGTGCTGGCAGGAGGGATGGCTCTGCTCAGGTCTCAGGGCATTCGCGTGCTGCCCTATTTGGACGACATTCTCATCACTTCTCAGCCCCTCCAACAGGCAGAGCTGGATACTCGGCGAGTAGTGTCCACTTTGGAGTCGTTTGGCTGGGTGATCAACCGTCCCAAGTCTTCTCTGTCTTCCTCATTGGTGACGCCCTTCCTGGGAACGAATCTGGATACAGTTCTGGCAAGGATTTTTCTTCCTCAGCAGAAGGTGGACAGTCTGCTGGTGCAGGTTCAGTCCCTGCTCTCTTGCCCTCATCCCTCCATCAGGCAGGGAATGCAGCTGGTGGACCTGATGGTGTCGTGCTTCGAGGTGGTTCCTTATGCCCAGTTTCACGTGAGGCCTCTGCAACTCCACCTCTTGTCAGTATGGGACAAGGGTCCTGCCTCCCTGGACCAGGTCCTTGTTCTGTCCCCCCTAGTCAGGTGGTCCCTCTTGTGGTGGCTGAATTCCAGGAACCTGTTTGTGGGCAGATCCTTTCTGGCCCCCTGCTGGGAGACGGTCACCACAGATGCCAGTCTGACAGGTTGGGGGGGCTTCTGGAAGTCCCTACAGTTCCAAGGGCGGTGGGGCCCTCAGGAGGCCCACACACTTATCAACATTCTGGTACTGAGGGCGATCAGGTTTGTTCTGGCTCACTTGACCCAACACATTTGGAGCCGGCCTGTTCAGGTACGCTCGGACAACCAGACGGCGGGTGCCTACGTCAATTATCAGGGAGGGACCCGGAGCAAGAGGGCCCTCCAGGAAGTGTCTCTGATCCTGGCCTGGGTCGGAGGACAATGTTCCTGCATCTCTGCTGTGTACATTCCGGGGGGGGGGGGGGGGGGGGGAGAATCTGCAGGCAGATGGGAGAATGGACCCTCTGCAACAGGGTGTTTCAATCTCTGTGTCACCGTTGGAGCCAAACAGATGTGGATCTGGACCCGTCACAATCAGGATCCTCTGGCCTTGGCCACAGATGCTCTAGCAATGTCATGGCAGGGCTTTCAACTCCTGTATGTCTTTCCCCCATTCCCCCTGTTGGGCAGGGTTCTGCGCAAGATAGCTCTGGAGGGGGTGCCAGCAATCCTGGTGGCCCCCAGGTGGCCAAGAAGAGTGTGGTTCGCAGACGTGGTGCAGCTGGCAGTAGATCAGTACGTTCTGCCCAGGGTTCCAGACCTGCTCACTCAGGGTCATTTACGCCATCCCAATTTACAAACTCTGGCTTTGACCGCCTGGCTGCTGAAACCTCCATCTTGATGGAGAAGGGGCTGTCTGCCTCTGTTGTTGATACCATGATAAAGGCTAGGAAGAAGTCTTCTTCTTCTATTTACTATAGGGTTTGGCGTGCCTACATTGACTGGTGTGAGTCTCTATTCCCAGGATCCTGGCGTTCCTACTGCATGGGTTGGAGCTTGGACTTCAACTCAGTACTCTGAAGGGTCATGTCTCTTCCCTGGCTGTTTTCTTCCAGAGGTCCTTTGCCCAGCATTCTCTGATCAGGACTTTTTTCCAGGGGGTTACTCATGTGCGTCCCCCACGTAAGCCTATGTTGCCTGTTTGGGATTTGAACTTGGTCTTGTCTGCCTTGCAGGGTGCTCCCTTTGAACCTGTGCAGGAGGCTGCCCTGGTCATTCTTACTCTCAAGGTTGTCTTTTTGGTGGCTATCACTTGTTAGGCTTGTTTCTGAGTTGGCGGCGCTTTCCATCCAGCCCCCCTACTTTGAGAGACACCAGGACAAGGTGGTTTTTCGCTTCAAGCCAGATTTTCTGCCTAAGGTTGTGTCTGCCTTTCATCTGAATCAGGACATTGTTCTTCCTTCCTTGTGCCCTAATCCTAGTAACGCTAAGGAGAGGGTTTTGCATTCCTTGGATGTGGTTAGGTGCCTGAAGTACTATCTGGTGGCTACTGCACCTATCAGGAAAACTGATGCTCTTTTTGTGGTCCCTTCTGGTCCTAGGAAGGGTTTGGCTCCTGCTAAATCAGCAAATGGATCCGTCAGGCTGTGATTCAGGCCTACTCTGCTAAGGGGAAGAATCCTCCCTTCCGCCTTACTGCTCATTCCACTCGTGCTATTGGTGCCTCTTGGGCTTTTCAGCACCAGGCTTCTGTTGAACAAGTTTGCAAGGCCGCTACTTGGTCTTCTGTTCATACCTTTTCAAAGTTTTACAAGGTTCATGTTAGGGCCTCAGCTGATGCTGCTTTTGGCCGCAAGGTTCTGCAGACGCCAGTGGTCTGACCTGTCTGTTGTTACCTTTGGTGATCCCACCCTACGTTATGGACACTGCTATTGGATGTCCCAAGAGTAATGATTCTTATCTGCAGCAGGACGTACTGTATACTAAGAATAATACAATTCTGTGATTACTCACCTGTAGAATTGTTGTTATGAGTATACAGTACATCCTGCTCCACCCCACCCTTGGTTTGCATTATCCTTGGATCCCCTGTATGGTGATTGTTATCTTTGTTTTTTAGTTATTAGTTGGTTCTGTCATCATTCTCCCGGCTTCTCGTTAACTGCTTTTCAATGCTGGGGATTTGTGGGAGGTCCCGGGTATTTGAGGGGCTGGGAGGAGCCAATTTCGCGGTCTCTGCAGTCCAGCGCCATCTGGCGGAGTAATACCCAAGAGTAATGATTCTTATCTGGAGCAGGACGTACTGTATACTCATAATAACAATTCTGCAAGTGAGTAATCACAAAATTGTATTTTTTTTTTTTGTGAACTGGCAAGGGGTCCTTGAGAGCCCTATACCTGTTCACAGTGCAGGAGGGTCCTGGCAAGTCACCTGCAGCAAGCTGTTGACTTGCCATACCCCCTGCCCTGTTACCTGCCCAGGGGGGTGCAGAGGAGCTTGTGGCCCATGTGAGCTATGCAGGCCAGTAGACTTCAGGGCTGTCCGCTTGGCCTCTACACCCTGGTCTACCAGCCCCCATGGCTGGTGCCTGGCCTGGCTTTACTAATAAGGGGGGACTACATGCTTTTTTTTTTTTTGTTTAATAACAATTTTAACCTTAAAAATTAAGGTGGGATGCCCCCTCGGAGGTGCAGAAGTGCCCACGGTCCATATGAGCTAATGCAGGCTGGTAGCCTTCAGGGCCATCCCCCATAGATGATGGACCCTACCCTAATTTTTTTGTTGTTTTTAAGGATTTAGCACAGGATAGTGTGGATAGTAGTTGTATCTCATTTGAAAATCTCAGAAAACGCTCTTTTTCGGTTTGAGTGTCTCCTGGGCAGGAACGGGTGTCTACCTATAGATACATCATACTGTTGTAATCGGGCGGAATAGGGCTTTTTACATGTTATATGGTTTTCTTAAAAAATTTACATTTTTCATTTTTAGAAAATGCTGCAAAATTAAAAAAAAAGATTTTTATCATTTTTTTTCCCTTTTTTTTCTCAAAATGTTGAAAAAGAGAAACAAACATATTTCACCCAGAAGTATTAAAAAAAAATAACAAAAAGACATTTCGTATTAAAGCCCAAAATATAATTTTCCTGGAAATTCCTATGAAAATCACAGTTAAACACATATAGCGCAAAATGGTGAAAAATGAGTGACAACCTTTTTAAGTAGGCTGGCAGTTAAAGGGTTAAATCAAATGTCTTTGTGTGCATTTTATTGAATTTATATTTCTCTTTCATTTTACTTCAGGTCATCAGATTTAATTCAGAGACGATTGGGTTAAGCTCTCCCGAAGGGTGTGGTCTGCAAGAACAAAAGTGTGTCTCCACTTCCTGGGCCTATATCCACCTGGCTGACTTGATGCACTTCAGTTTCCTTTCTTGCAGTGGTCACTGCAAGGACTTATCTGAACTCCTCTCCCATTTACTTTTTTTTTTAAAGGAAGATTATGCCTTGGAAGCGGGGGTAATGGAAACCTGACTGTTCCTTGGCCCTTATAATCCTTGGATCTGAATGGACCCACTTTGCCTCCGCAGCTAGGCTGCATTCGGATCAGGATGGTAAGGTAAGCGCCAGGGTCTTGGGGCGCTGTGGGGTGTCACCTTTTTGTTTTTTAAAAAAGAGTGACACTACCTAGCTGAGAATTCCGCCACAGGAAAAAGCAAGCAGAAGGCTTTTGTCTGGTGAGCCTGATTGAGGGGAACCAGGGGAATTAATTTCCTCTTTATTGCTCTTCCCATGTGTTTTTACTGGTTGAAAAATTCAAAATTTGCGCCCGCCGCTATGGAAACATTTTCGGCTTGGCATAGCAGCGAGCACCGGTGTGCTGCTCTCTTTCTTACCCCGCTTGCACTGGACGATTTTCGGCCGGGTGAAACGCCAAACACCGCTAACACCGCGATTCTCCTCTGGCCGCTCGCACTGCAATATTTTCGGCCGGGAGTAAGCGGCAAGTACCGCTAACATCACGGTTCTCCTCCAGCCACTCACACTGCAACATTTTCGGCGGGGCTAAGCGGCAAGTCCCGCTAACATCACGGTTCTCCTCCGCCCGACTTCAGTGGAAGATTTTCGGCCGGGCGAAGCGCCGAGTACCGCTGAGATTGCGGTTCTTCTCCAGCCGCCTTCAATGGAAGATTTTCGGCCGGGCGAAGCGCCGAGTACCGCTGAGATCGCGGTTCTTCTCCGGCCGTCTTCACTAGAAGATTTTCGGCTGGGGGGAAGCACAAAAATACCGTGAGCCGCTGCACGGCCACCCTCAAGCGGACCTAAATCTTTAGGTAGGTCATTTTTTTATTGTTGTGTATTAATATATTTATTCATATATACATATTAATGTTTGTAATTGTTCTTGTTTTTAAAAGATTATATATATGATTGTGGGATAAGACTGGCAATATATTGATGTGGTTCACCCTCTGAGCTCTCAGAATAGTCTTGCGACTATTGGGAACTGTTCACATGCTAGGTTTTAGACCCCCTGAGAGGTAATCTGGTATTAATCACCAAAATCAACAAATAATTCACCCCTTGTCCAGTATGCAAACAGACACTGGACGAGGATAGCATGGTGTGCAGGGTTATGCTACTGTAGTAGTGGATATGGAAGACAATTGTCTCCTCCCTGCAAGGGCTCTGACCCTTGTTGCCGGTGCCCTCTGAGCTTAAAAAAAACCCTGGCAGCCTTCAAGCGGACCTAAAACCTTTAAGTCATATGAGCTGCTAAAAGGTTTTTAAAAAAAAATCCTCTTGAGTTTTGAAGAGGATATTTTGGCTGCCATAGCCTCCTTCTGAGTCTTTAAACTCTGTTGGCAGCCCTCAAGTGGTCCTAAACCTTTAGAGAGTCATTTTGAAGGATTGGCTACTAAAAAGTTTTTTAAAGAAAAGATTTATCCTCTAACTTGAAGAGGATATTTTAGCTGCCATAGTCTCCCAGGAAGTTATCCGTCGGGAGGATTTATCCAGTAGGGACTCGTATTCAGAAGTCCTCTACACAAGGGGGTGCTCAGTTGAGAGGATGGGTGATTTCCTTGATTCTGGAGGATGTTTCAGAGCATACACATTATTCTAATCTGATCAATAGGGAATGACAGAAGTCAGGTTGTCTTCTGTCCATTCCTAAAGTACTAGATACTATGTATCCCTTTCCTCCAGATCAGACTGAATTATGGTCTAGCCTTCCTGTGGTGGATGCTCTGGGGCCAGGTCTTTTTAAGATTTTGGTTATGCCATCTTCGGATAGTGCTTCTCCAAAGGATCCAGCATATAAGCGCCAGGATCAAGTGGCATGTCCTGCTTATTCTATTATGGGGTCAACCTTGCGGCTGGCCTGGGCTACTTCCATATCATTTTTGGGGAGCAAGAGGTTATTAACCCTTTAAACGCCAGCCACGTAAATTTTACGTGGCTGCCTCTCCAACAGTTAAACGCCAGCCACGTAAAATTTACGTGCCTGACTTTCCCCAGTAAAAAAAAAAAAAGTAAAAATAAAAGACACTTACCTGACCCCTCGTTCGATCCGGTCGGGTCTCCTCTTCAGCCAGAGGGGCTCCGATCGCCCATCGGGGCTCCTCCGGCTGCAGGGGAGGGCCCGGAACAGGGTGCCCCCCCCCCCGTTTCAGCAGCCGCCCGGTTTACTGTAAAAAAAAAAAACAAAAAAAAAAAAAAACAGTCACCTACCTTTGTCCCCGCCGGCTCCCGCAGGCTCTCCTCTTCACGGGGGGGGGCTCCGATCCCCCCCCCCCCCGCTCTTCTGTCTTCTGGAGGGGGCATAACAGCCCTCCTCCCTTGCCTCTTCCGATGGCGGCCGCCATCTTGGTGACGTCACGGGGCGGGGCCAGATGACGTCACCGCCGGGTGTCATCGGGGCACCCGGCAGTTCGTTTCTCAGATGCCGGTGACGGCTGGGCGGGGAAGGAGGGAGGTAGGCGATCCTCCGATCGCCTGCCTCCCCCCTTCTCTGCCCAGCCGTCACTGACAGCAGATCGCCGCGGGACACAGAAGATGAAGATCGGAGGTGAGTAAAGTAAAAGTTTTTTTTTTTTTTTTAATAAACTTTTTTAAAAAAACGTGTCTTGTCTTTTTTTTTTTACCTTTTAACCCTTTGTGAACTGGTAAGGGGTCCATGTGACCCCTTATACCAGTTCACAGGGCTCGGGGGTCTGGCAAGTCACCTGCGCTAGCGGGTGGCTTGCCATTAACCCCCGGCACCCCCATTACCTGCCTCCCCAAAGGCCAGGGGGGGGCAGAAGAGCCCGGGCCCACATGGGCTATGTGGGCTCGTAGGCTGCAGGGTGGGGGGGCCACAAAAGCTGGCCCCCCCACTCTGTGCCTACAAGCCCCCATAGCTGGTCCCGGGCTGGTTACTGTGGGTAAGGGGGACCCCACGTCAATTTTTTTTTTTATTTTTAAGGGTTTTTAACCCTTAAAAATAAAAAAAAAAAAATGGGGTCCGCCCCCCCTGGGAGGGGGGACCCTATGTCATTTTTTTTTTTTATTAACTCTTTGTGTTCTGTCATCCAGCAGCTATAAAAGGCTTCTAGCAAGTGAGCAGAAGCCAGTGATCGCCGAGGGACAGAGTGCTCCAGGATGGATGGGAGGTGAGTACAGTGTAAAAAAAAAAAAAAAAAAATTAATAAAATATTTTTTCTCTTTTGTGTGTCTGTGTCATTTTTTACTTTTAACCCCTTGTGAACTGGTAAGGGGTCCATGACCACTATACCAGTTCACAAGGCTGGGGGGATGGCAAGCCACCTGCGCTAGCGGGTGGCTTGCCATTAACCCCCGGCACCCCCATTACCTGCCTCCCCAAAGGCCAGGGGGGGGGCAGAAGAGCCCGGGCCCACATGGGCTATGTGGGCTCGTAGGCTGCAGGGTGGGGGGGCCACAAAAGCTGGCCCCCCCACTCTGTGCCTACAAGCCCCCATAGCTGGTCCCGGGCTGGTTACTGTGGGTAAGGGGGACCCCACGTCATTTTTTTTTTGATTTTTAAGGGTTTTTAACCCTTAAAAATCAAAAAAAAAATGGGGTCTCCCTCCCCTGGGAGGGGGGACCCTATGTCATTTTTTTTCTCGATTTAACCCTTTGTAGTGTGGATGGTTTTTGTGTTTTTTTTTGTGAATGTTATAAAATACTTGTTTCAGTTAGGGGGGGTCTCCTGGGCAGGAACGGGGGGCTACCGATAAATATGTGGTACCGTTCTAATCGGTAGAAATGGGGCTTTCACATGCAATATGATTTTCCTTAATAAAATACATTTTTTATTTAAAATAAAGGAGTCAATTTTCTAAAAAAAAAATTTTATTTATTTATTTTTTTTTTCACTTAATAATATTGTAAAAAAAAAAAAAAAAAATTACAAACAAGACATTTCATGTTAAAGTCTAAACTCTGCTGCAAAAAAAAATATATATAATTTTTCTGAAAGTTCCAGCAAAAATGGCGCAAAACATGTCGCAAAACATGACGCAAAATGGGGAAAAATGGCCTGTCAACAGAGGGTGACAAAATCTCAAGTAGGCTGGCAATTAAAAGGGTTAATAGTACCTATGCATGTTGGGTATTGTTCTGTTCGGGGGACCTTGCGCTTTCAGACTTAGCTTGTTTTTTCTGGTTTGCATATTTATATTTTAGGAAAAGGTGTTTTTTATTCAGCTTTTTTATAAATTTTTTAGGGAAACCCTGCGCAACCAAAGAATTCTTTGAGGAATTAATTCCAGAAAGATGAGCCCACTACAGCAAGCTGGGTACCCTTAGAAAGCTTAACGTGTGTACTTTCAGGGAATATATGGTTTATGGGGGATATTCCAAATGTAAAGGGTTGTTTTGGTTGAAAAATCGCAAGGTGCGCACTTTGTCTGCAGAGCTGAAATTTTCAAGTAAAATTACCGTTACGCACATGCTTTACTTTGGGGTGTTTGGCAACTCTTCCCTTGACAGAACCTATGCATGTTGGGTATCGTTCTGTTCGGGAGATGTTGCTTTTTCAGATTAAACTTGATTTTTCTTGTTTGTATATAGTTTTTTTAGGAAAATGTGGCTTTGATTCTGCTTTTTTATCCTTTTTTTAGGAAAACTCTTTGCAACCAAAGATTACGTTGAGGGATTACTTCCAGAAAACTATGGCCACATCCACAAGCCTGGTACGCCTAGAAAGCCTGAGGTGTGTACTTCCAGAGAATATATAGTTTGTTGGGGGTATTTTAAATGTAAAGGGTTGTTTTTCTGGAAAAACAGCAAGGTGCGCATATTGCATAGCATAGTTGTATTTTATCTGAAAATCTCCTAAAGCGCTGTTTCAGTTTGGGGGAGTCTCCTGGGCAGGAAAGGGTGTCTACCTATACATATGTGGTACCGCTGTAACCGGGAGAAATTGGGATTTCACACGCAATAAGATTTTATTGACAAACTTACATTTTTTATTCCAAAAAAAACTACAATATGTAAAAATTTTTTTTTTTTTTTTGCACATATTTCACCCAAAAATATTAAGAATACACCTAACAAATGACAAACAAGACATTTCATGTTAAAGCCCAGACTCTGCTGAAAAAAACAATATATCATTTTCCTGGGAAATCCCTGGAAATCCCCTCAAAAATCACAGTTGAACAAGGGGAGCGCAAAATAGTGCAAAATGGTCTGGCAACAAAGGGTGACAAAATCTCAAGGTAGGCTGGCGGTTAAAGGGTTAAAACAACTGGGCTTGAAGAGTCGTAGGGGTCATTCATGGAAGTCATGCTCCTAGGTGATCAAGACCAGTTGGCTACAACAGGCATATGATACGGGCTATAGAGGATTGAGCAGGTTAAGTGCCAGAGGCCTAGCTCTGGTGTTGGCCTTAAGGCGTGCTTAATGGCTTAAGCAATGGTCAGCTGACATAGCCTCCAAAAAAGAATGACAGGACTCCCCTTTAAGGTGGGGTGTCTGTTTGGGGAGTGCTTGGTTGACATGGTAAAGCATGCTGCTAGTGGTAAATCATCTAATCTGCCACAGAAGCCGAAGTCTAAAACTGCTTCCGCAGGGCCTCTAATACTCCGGGGTTCCGTTTAGAGGTTCGGCCTCTTCAGGATACCGAAGAGATTTTTGGAATAAGACAAAGTTCCAAATTAAGGCAACAGGTGTCTAGCAGAATAAAGCCAGACCCCCTTCAAAGCCTGGAGGAAGGGACGTCCCCACACTCATATTTGGAGGCTTCATGTAACAGATATTTGGATACAGGAAGTTGTATCCTCAGGTTACAAGATCAAATTAGGAGCCAGACCCCCTTGGAGATTCTCTTGGTCAGGGGTATCCCGAATTCCGCAGAAAGCAGAAGCATTGAGATCTGCCGTATCTAGCCTTTTTAGAGATTGGAGTTGTTGATCCACAGTGAAGTTACTCCAGCTGAGCAGTGTATATATAAGGATACATACCTACATTGCTGTAGGTGGCCTACATCTTCAGTTTGTGGCGTTACCCTTTGGTCTATCTTCAGCACCAGGGGTGTTTACCAAGGTGTTGGCAGGTCTCATGTTTTCTCTAAGAAGTCAGGGTATACATATAATCCCTTACTTAGACTATCTGTTGATATGGGCCCCGAAGGATACACAGACTGTCTGATTGACATTGGATAATTGATTATCCAGTCGAATTCTAAAGTGGACCAACACCCACCGCTGATCGGCCCGGGAATCTATACGATTCCTGGGCCAATCAGCTCCCTCCCCGCGGGGCATCCGAAATCGGGATGCCCCGCTGTGTGAAACCCCCCGGACGCCCACAACCTTACCTTCTCCCATTCCAACGGTGCATGCACGGCCTCAGCTTGTTCGTCGCTTGTCCGTCGGTGGTGAGGTAAGTTTTTTTGGGCTTTCTGGGGGGTTTCACACAGCGCAGAAGTGGACCAACATCCAGGATAGTGAAAATCCTGGGTGTTGGTCCACTTTAAGTCAAATCATATCGTAGCTTGAAGAGTTTTTCTTTTCTGGGACTGTCATTAGACACTCTTACTTCAGGCCAGGGTACAGGTTCTCTTGTCTTGCCCTCACCCGACGATTCATCAAGGAATATGTCTGTTGGGCCTGATGGTATCTTGCTTTGAGTCGGTACCTTTTGCGCTGTTCACACAAGACCCCTGCAGATGGAATCGCTCACAATCTGTGATCAAGACCCACACACTCTGGATCACTCTTTTTGCATGACACCATCAACAAGGCAGTCTCTAGCCTGGTCCTCAGCCTCTTCAGACTGGCAAATCCTTCCTTCCAGTACAGTGGAAGATCATCACATGGGTGCCAGTCTACCGGGTTGGGGGAGTGTCATGGAGTCACCAACGCTCCAGGGACAGTGGAGTCTAAAGGAGAGCAAATCCCTATGCATGCACTGGGGGAATCTGGACCTAGATCTCTTTTGCATCACGACACAATCGGAAGGTCCAGGGATCCTCTAACAATAGCAACAGATGTCCTGACTCTTCAAGCGTCTTTATGCATTCCATCCGATTCCACTCCTGGGTCAAGTGCGAAGAAAGATTAGCTCACAAGGGATTCACAACCATTCTGGTGGCTCCTCGGTGACCAAGAAGAAGCTGGTTCTCAGTAAGCACATAGTAAGGATGTCAGAGGGCAACTCGTGGAGGTTACCCGACGATCCAGATCTTCTCACACAGGGCCTCTAAGGCATCCCAGTTCACAGGTTCTGGCTTGGACGGCCTGGCTATTGAATCCTTTATCTTGGCAGAAAGAGGGTTCTTCTGACATAGTCCTGCAGACTATGATTCAGGCCAGGAAGAAGCCTTCATCAATGATCTACTATAGAGTCTGGCAAGCATTATCGCTTGGTGCAAAGGTTCGCTGGTAGAATTTTTTCTGTTCCCAGAATATTGGATTTTTTGGGCAGAAAGGTCTTGATGAAGGTTTTCAATTGAGTACTTTAAAGGGACAGATATGTGCTTTATCTATCTTTTTATTCAGAAACCCATTGCTGTGAATAAATGTATCAACACTTTTTGTATAGGGAGTCGCTCATGTGCGGCCTCCTTGTAAGCTACTTTTGCCGGTTTTGGGACCTGAACTTAGTTTTATCAGCTCTTTATCAGTGTCCTCCTTTTGAACTATTGGCAGATCCATCATTAAGTTTATTGACTCTTAAGGTTATCTTTTTTAGTGGCAATAACCTCAGTAAGGAAGGTTTCTGAATTAGCAGCTTATCGGTTAAGTCTCCTTTCCATCTTATGGTTTCCATCTTAATGAAGAGGTGAATTGCCTTCCTTATGTCCTACTCCAGTGTCCGATAAAGAAAGGATTCTTCATTGCTGGATGTAGTGAAAAGCACTAAGGTACTTTTCCACTGCTATACAATCTTTCCTTAGGTCGGATTCCTTATTTTGTCATACCTGAGGGTCCACGGAAAGGACTTCCACCATCTAAGTCTAACATCAGCGATGGATTAGACAGGCAGTGGTAAGAGCTTATATTCCCTAAGGGGAAGGATTATTCTTTTAGGACTACTGCTCATTTGACATGAGCTATTGGAGCTTCTTGGGCTTTTAGCATCAAGCTTCAATAGAAAAAGTATGCAAAGCTGCTACTTGGTTTTCAGCTCATACATTTACAGCCTTTGGTAGGAAGGAATTACATACAGTGGTAATTAGATGGTTTTGGAATGTCTTATTCCTGGAAGGAATAAAGGTTTTTGGAATGTCTTATTCCTGAATGGAATAAGGGTTTTTGAGATGTCTTATTCCTGAATGGAATAAGGGTTTTTTGAGATGTCTTATCCCTGAATGAAATAATGTTTTTTGAGATGTCTTATTCCTGAATGGAATTGGGTTTTTGAGATGTCTTATTCCTGAAAGGAATAAGGGTTTTTGGAATGTCTTGTTCCTGAAAGGAATAAGGTTTGGGGATCCCACCCGAATTCGGGTACTGCTTTTGGAGGTCCCAATCGTCTCTGAATTAAATCTGATGGCCTGAAGTAAAATGGAAGAGAAAAGAGAATTCTGTGAGTACTCACCTGTAGAATTAATTTCTCTTCCATTATTACTTCAGGACATCAGACCCTCCCTGTCTGCTAGGTTACTATGTCCATGTGTTGGATGCCTAGTTTTAGTGGAGTGGTAAATATGCAAATAGTTGCTGGAAATAATGATCAGCGTAAAATAAAAAAAAATAAAAAATCTAAACGGAGAGAGGAGTCTTGTATTTTGTCTCCAGCCTTTTGTTTCCAACAGGAGATATAGGTATGCCTCCCAGGCGGCTGGTTCTACTGCTTTTTAATTAAACTGAAGTGCATCAAGTCAGCCAGGTGGATATAGGCGCGGGAGGTGGAGACACACCTTTGTTCTTGCAGACCACACCCTTTGGGAGAGGTTAACCCAATCGTCTCTGAATTAAATCTGATGTCCTGAAGTAATAATGGAAGAGAAATTAATTCTACAGGTGAGTACTCACAGAATTCTCTTTTCCCTTACAGCCAATAGTATTATGATTTTCTGTTGTTTGCTGTTGTATGATGATCATTGATGTTTGACAGTGTTGGTTGTATGCAGATCTACAGGAGGATCTGGAAATAATGAGCCATATAATGCGGGAACACAGAGCCTGGAATCTTCTCAGTCTGAGACATTTAGAAGCATCTCAAGAGAAGGAACTTTGATAGTCCGGGAGGTAAGCTATTAGAGCATTCTTAAGAAAACTAAATATAAATTTACAATCAATCGATTTGATAGGTATTTTCCCAATAGTGTATATTAATATTCCCTTAAACGCCTTGCACATACAATTTATTGTTTGAGAAACTATCCGGCACACAGTGAAATGTATAAAAAGTAAACAGGTTTATTTGCAAAGGCAGTAAAACAACTATTAAAATATATACTATCAGGGTTTTTACAGACTATCTTCAGTTACGAGAGCCACACAACTTGTGATGTGGAGTATGTGGATAGTCTGACTACACATTATAGTTGCATGCATGAGTAACGAGTACGAGTGTACTAATTACACAAATGACCCTAAACAGATGGATAGATTAACCTATGCTATTGCCAGATGAAAGTTATTAAACCAAAAGCAGCAGTATTAGAATATATCACAGACTAGGCTTAAAGTCATACTTTAGTCAAAACACAGAAAACTACTACTCCATCCCGAGCAGTATATCAATATCGCTGCTTTCCGATGGATCACCTGATGCCAGTCCCACTCCGGGCAACGCTTCCTGCACCAGTAAATAGAGGGGGCATGCCATAGTTACTGTAACAATGGGGCGGGCACACCATAATCCTTTCTGAGCAACGGTATTGATGCGGCGAAGAAGGGAGTGGTGCCCAGCAGGGGACTGGCATTGGGCAATCAGGTGTCTTAGCACCAGACTAGCAGCGATAGCCTGCGCAGGATGAAGTGTGAGTATAGTGTCTTTTTTGTGATTTGACTGAAGTATGACTTTAAGGTAAGTACAGTGTAAATAGATTGCCAAGTTGAAGATTCCAATCTGCCATTTTTGTAGTCCCACACAACAGTGTATTGACTAGTCCAGCCCTATGAATATCCTGTAAAAAAAACATTAATATTTCTAGAGCTAGTTCACCTATTCATTTTTATCCACAGGACTAATTATTTTATCTCTATATAGAGATGTCTCCAGAAATTCAGACTGGTTGGAAACACATTCTAATCAGACCGTAGGGTGACTTTCAGGTGTAAATGAATAATGTATTACTATTCTGCCTAGAGAGAAAATAAATCATTTAGTTTGCAGGGGCAGACTGTCTGCAAGCTTTAGAAAGAGGCTGGTGTTTAAAGAGGAACAAAAACCCAGAGATGCCCTGTGGATAGTGGGACTGCTGGCCTAGAGTCTTAAATTTGGTAGGACAATGGATGCTCCTATATATGTCCTTTTTTAATTCAGGATGTAAATTCTACATCTATTTGTAAACTGCAGCTGCCGCAGGTTTAAAGCTATTTAGACTGCGATGAATAGATATATCCTTTTAGCTAGATGCAAGGTATTATGCCAACATGAGCAAAGGGGGTGGGAGTAGCTCCATCACTATTATTTATACAAAATTATGAACATTATTATTCAGGGCTTGGGAACCAATTTACCGCCCAGTTTAACCCTCTCATCATCTAAGTATTAAGCACCAAACATGTCTAGCTATGTGGAAAGACAGAGATTTGGTTGCATATATCTGCAGATACATGTGGAAGCCACACCGCCCCGACAAGGCACTCTGTGTTTAGTGTGGTCCCTACTCCAAATTTTTGCTTATTATGCCAACATGAGTTATAGAGAGGGCATATGTTTTAAAAATACATAGAAATGGAATTGAAAAACTTACTGTAGACCTTTAAAATGAGGGTTCACAATGCAAATGTACTATAATGATAAGCCTTTTAAATCAACCTCCTGTTTTGTCACAAGAACTGCTAATGCCTAGTTAGATCATGGACAGAGCAGGTGATGCTGGACAATCCTGATATGTTTTTAATATTGATTTAGGCGATCACAGATAACTGAATAGTTGCCAAAATGTGTTATAGGGACAACGTGAAATCTCCAAACCTTAGTTTTCAGGTTTAGACTTCCAACAAAGGCTCTAAATATCACCCGGTGTACTGTATGATTTCATAATTTCAGAAATTTGAATGAAATCCCCAGAAACCCTTTCAAGCATTCATAAATTTGCAGATTTACCAACTGTATTATAAATATTTTAGAATATCTTGGTACACTACATTCGGTATGCACACAAAGGAGCTGAGATGATGCATGATTCATATTCCGGTTTTCATTAAGTAAATGCCAGCAAATGCAGGAAAGGATTCATCCAGAGATGACATCAAAGATCAATTTCCTGCTGAATTAATATTTTTCACCTAAAAATGTTCGCATTTAGATTGAATTGTTATGCATGGCACTGATTTCATCAATTGATGTACATTATCTGAAAAGCTTTAGTTCTGGCAGAGGCTTATAGTGAGCAGACATTATTTGGTACAGTTCCCATTAGAGCATAGCTAATTTGTATTATTCCCATTCCTCATTAGGTAAATGTCTAATCTACAAAAGGATATCCCAGTTTATTAATGTTTTTCTAGTTTTAGGAGGAACTGTACTAAATACTACTTAGAGCACAGAACATTGTACATGTTATTACCAACAGATATTACAGCAGTGAAATTTCTGTGTAGGATACATGTTTAGAGGATCAGCAGATATATTGTCTGTGCTTTCAATCTGTTCGATCTGTATGTATTATCTCTGGAGATTTTTTTAAAGCCTTGTAACTTTTTGCAGCACTCTTTGCAGCAGTTATTCCTGGAAAGGAGGGGGTTGTTACATTTCACTTGTTCATCCTGAAAGAGAAATTCATGGCTGCAGGGCAACCTGGGCTTCCACTGCACTGCAGCACACCTCTCATCTGAGCAAAAATACTTGCTGATCCATGCACACCTGCCACTGACCAATGAGGTATAATTTGCCGATAGAGGTATTGATTGCTCACAACAGTGTGGAGGAAGTCCTGGCTGCCCCACAGCCTAGAGTTTCTCTTTGGGGTCTGAGAGTATTGGTCCAAAGCTTCTACTAGCAATTATAGTTTGTATTATAGTAGTATTATGTCCAGATATTATAGCATAGTATATAACACTAGCAATAGATAGACTGAATAAAAGACCAGCTGTGTGAAACCCCCCAGGTCGCCTGAACAAACTCACGTCTTCCCGGTCCAACGTTGCATGCCAGCATCATCTAGGAGCTTGTCTAATGTGAACGGATTAGAGCGCATTGGCGGCCGTATCACCTGGTACCCTCTTAACAAGGAGCGTGCCTGCGCCAGCTATTCACAAATGCCTGGCGTGGGCGCGCACCCTGCTTGAGGGATAGCGGCGATGCGCCCGCTGCTCATACATGCGCTGTTTGAGCTGGAAAGAAGTTTATGGATGAACTGGGGGGGTTCACACAGTGGGGCATCACAATTCTGGACTCCTCTGGGGGAGGGGATCAATCGGCCCGAGAACCTTATAGATTCCTGGGCCGATCTCCGTGGGTTTTGGTCCACTTTAATTCAAGGAATTTATTATGCATGCTCTAATGGACCAAGGCCTACAGGTAAAAGTAACTAATTATTAGATATTCCAAATTTAATGATCCATAATTGAGCCTCCGCTAAAAGTTCTGATAGTATTCTGATGAACAAGGCAAGGAAGATCCTTATTCTCAGCAAGATATTGTATATGTTCTCTCCTTTGGTCACCATGGGAACTCTCCATACTGAGAGCCCACAGACTGGACCACACAATTTCCTGCAGGCCCTTATTCTCCATGTTTAGCACCAACAACGCGCTTCTCTCTCTGCCTCACTCAGTCGATATGCCCTCCTGCCAGTCCACGAGTGAGCCTGCCCCCACATGACAATTGGGCAGCATGTGACATGAAGCAAGGCCAAGGAAGAAGCATGTGGTGAAGCCTACTTCACAAAAACCGGAGGACAGGAGCACACAGGACTTTTTGGTATCTCGGCTAGTAGGTAAGTTTTACTGACTAGACAGGAACTTTGTCCCCCACAGCTCTTCTCTCTGGCTTCATTGTTTTAAAACTTTTTAATCATTGAGATCAAGCACCTTGCTGCTCCCTGCCACTCTCCATTATCCGACTCCTCTCAGATGGAAATACCCCCCTGCAAACTGTACATAGAACGCAGGAATTTAAGATGGACAAAAACCTAGGATTTTGACCATCCTGGGTTTTGGTCCATGTCCCAAGGGCACAATTTTGGAAGCCGAATTATACAAAACCCCCATAATTACCAGTATACTTGCCTTGTGGGTATCCACTGGTCCAATCAGTGCTTTATGCCAGCACTAATGCACAGCATAGAGCTCTGTTTCTCCACAGAGCCTGCCATAGAGAGTATCTGGCATCCCTGGTTTACCTCTGACTGACATGTGCTCGCCCGCCCGGTTTACCGGATTGGCTGGGCACCGGAACTTGCTTCAGCCAAGCGAAGACAGGAGCGCTGCTGCGGCCTGCGGATGTGCCATGGAATTGCCAGCAAGAGAAGTATACTAGCAATCCTAGCGAGCTTCACACAGAGGGTTTATCCTCCAGGGCCTGTCAAAAAGTTTTTTTCTTGATATATTTTCAGATATTGTGCATATATTGGAGTGCTTTACATGAAGTTTTTTCTTTGACTTTACTCAAATACGCCTTGCTGCTCATTATGTTTTAATCTTTCCTATATGTGCCTTTTCTCTATAATCTTGTTTTTGTTGAAATGCATGCACATTTAGTTCTCTGCTGCTTATCAGTTACTTGTTTTGGAGTTGTCCATGTACTTTCCTTTGTCGTCTACAGACATCTGGCGATAAAACACGCTCTGGCCATGCAGAAAGCAATGGCTTTGCCGGCCACATAAATCTTCCTGACTTAGTCCAGCAGAGCCACTCTCCGGTGGGTACTCCAACTGAGCCTATAGGGAGAGGTTCAACGCATGCACAGGAAGTGGAAACTGGGACTGAAGTAGGTGGTGGCACTACCAAACTAACATTTTCACCTGCTGCTTTTCTGTTTTAACTGTGGTGTTCTTCTGTCTTCTTTCTTTACAAACGCTATACTGACCCTTTTCTTGTAGAAATAGGCAATGCATGTTAACAGTGATGCTATACTGTGCCATACACTCACTCTCTCAGAAATTATGCATGTTATAATCCTCTCTTTGGTGCATACAAATAGATCATTCATTACTGGGCACATTTACACTTAAGAAATATATTAGGGGCTCTGCATATTAGTTAACTTAGTAGATACTATGTCGGAAATATTAGAACTGTGTTAAGGATGCATTCTTAGTATACAGTACGTCCTGCTCCAGATAGATTACTTACACTCGGGTATTACTCCGCCAGATGGCGCTGGACTGCAGAGACATTGAAAACAGGCTCCTCCCCGCCCCTCAAATACCCAGGGACTTCCCACAATCCCCAGAACTTCTCCGCAGTCTGGACTGCAAAGGACAAGAAGATGGCTCTCTCTTCTCGCAGGTGAGCGGGGCTATTAGCCTGTGGCCCTGTAGGACTATTCCCACCTGCTCCATTATTTAAGTGCCTCCCAGCCTTGGCTGCGCTGGTCGGGTGATGGGTAGGCAGCACCGCTGTCGGTGCTTGGGAGCGCTGCTCCACCGCAATCCCCCACCAAAGGGTAGGCGGTATAGGCATATGGTGAGCATCTATGGGATGCCCCCCACGCCCTTTTGCCCCTTGCCCCTATCCATCGGTGGGCCCTATATTAAATTGCCGCTGTCCTCCCTCGCTCTCCTTGTAGCCCTTGGGGGAGGGGGGGGGTGTGTATATGTGTATTGGCCTTGTGCTTCACTACATTATTTGCTTATGCTTAGCGTCAGTCGCCGCGCTGACTTGTTTGCAACTTCCACTGTGTTCCGCGCTTGGCAGCGGCATTACCTCAGGCGCTGGTGCGCCGTTATTGGCTGCTTGTCACGTGTATGGCTTCGCGCTCTTCATGGGGGGCGGGGCCCGCTTTTGCCGCGTTCTGCGTCACTCGAGGTATACCCAACGCCATTTTTTCCTTGGTTACGGCTGCTGCGTGCTTCTACTACCACGGTCCGTGAGTGCCCTAGCGGGCGGCTTTATTTCCGCTGTTTTTTATTGTGTGCTTACTGCCCCACCTTTGCTTATGCCTTTCAGACGGGCCGAACCCTCTTGGCTTGTCCCGGCCCTACTCCCCCTATTTAGTTGATTAACTTGTGAGGCCTAGTGTTAATTACTCTCACTTCCATAGCGGGTTATTGGGGCATCCCGGGTTGCTTTTGTAGCGTCAATCCCGATCTGCCTATTGTGCCGCTATAATCGCCATATAAAGGCGTCTCAGGATAATGTGCTCGGGGTTGGTGGTGTGTGACTTGTGGGGTGTCCCCTATTAGCGCTGACAATGCGCGGGTCTGTGTACCTTGTGCCGAGCAGGTGCTTGCGCTGCAATCTGGCCTTCCAGTGGCTGGGCCTGCAATTCGTTTCACTTCACCTACTCCCCCAAGCTTAAATCTCACTCCCACTGAGTTGCATACAAGTGGGGATTCTCAGCCTGATGTGTCTTCTAGACTGGCTAGTGTTGAGAAGTTAATTGCTAATACCTTGGCGCGTAAGGCAAAAAATCGGCACTTAACGCCTGATGTCACTCTTCTCCCTATGGAAGCTGATGAGTTTTTGGAACTGTCTGGCTATACCCCTTTAGAGGAAGGGTAGCTATTCTCCGACTCAGGGTCATCTGATGAGCGGCCCAGGGGTCATGACGATTCTGGCTCTGACCTCTGGGCCCCAGATGATACTTATAGACTGTTGGCTCAGATTTTTGAGGTTCTGTCTATTTCTCCCCCTGTTGCGGCCCCCAGGCAACAGGGGGAACTTTTTCATACTGCTAAGTCACGCTTGGAATTTCCTGAGTAAGCCCATTTTAATAACCTTGTGCTCAAGGAATGGGAACGCCCCAGCAGGCTTCCCGGTGTACCTAAGAGTTGGGATAGGAAGTATCTGTGCTGATGTGGTAAAGTTTTGGTCATCCCCTCCTGAGGCGGATGCCCCGGTCCTAGGGTTATCTAACACCTCTGTCATGCACTCCCCTGACTCTACTACCCTGCAGGATGCTGAGGTCCAGCGCATTGATCAGCTGGCGTCCCATGCCTTTGCATGTGTGGGGATGGCGCTGCGCCCGGTCTGTGCCTCTGCCATTACGGCTGTGGCTATTAGGACCCTGCTCAGAAGTATCCTTGATGGTGCCCCTGATGACGTGTCTAGGGAGGAGTTTAATGCACTCTTTAGTTGTGATGTTTTTGTGACCTATGTCCTCTTTGCCTTGGATGACACCATTAGAATGTGTGGCAGAACCTCTGCCCTTGTGGTGGTTATACGCAGCTCGGTTTGGCTGCGCCAGTGGGCTGCTGACAACGCTGCCAAGAAATCCCTCACTGGTTTTCCCTTCAAAGGACTACGCCTGTTTGGGGACCGCCTGGACCTGTTTGCTAAGGGAGGCAGGTTACCCCAGCACTGGCGGCAGTCTCAGCCCTTTCGGGGTCAGGGCTCCTTTTCCTCCCCCTACCGTGGTGCTAGACAAGGGATGGGTCAGTCAGGCCCATCCTCAACAAATTTGTCAAGTGCAGGCGCTTTTGCATGGAAACTCTGCGCTCTGCCATCAGTTCCCTGCGCCCAGGGGATTTCATGACGTCTGTGAACATCAAAGATGCTTACCTTCATATTCCTGTATTTCCAAGTCATCAAAGGTTCCTCAGGTTCACTCTGGAGGATCAACACTACCAATTTGTTGCTTTGCCTTTTGGTCTCACTTTGGTTCACCAAGGTGCTGGCAGGAGTGATGTCTCTGCTCAGGTTTCAGGGCTGCCCTACCTGGACGACATTCTCATCACTTCCCAGTCTCTACATCAGCAGAGTTGGATACTCAGCTGGTGGTGTCCACCCTGGAGTCATTTGGCTGGGTGATCAACCACCCCAAGTCTTCTATGTCTCCCTCCTTTATTCCTGGGAATGAATCTGGATACAGTTCAGGCAAGGATTTTTCTTCCTCAGCAGAAGGTGGACAGTCTAATTGCGCAGGTCCAGTTCCTGCTATCTTGTCATCCCTCCATCAGGCAGGGAATGCAGCTGGTGGGCCTGATGGTGGCGTGCTTCGAGGCGGTCCCTTATGCTCAGTTCCACTTGAGGCCTCTGCAACTCCACCTCTTGTCAGTATGGGACAAGAACCCTGCGTCCCTGGACCGGGTCTTTGCGCTTTCCCCCCTGGTCAGGTGGTCCCTCTCGTGGTGGTTGGACTCCAGGAACCTGTTGGGGGGCAGATGCTTTCTGACCCCCTCCTGGGAGACGGTCACCACGGATGCCAGTCTGTCAGGTTGGGGCGGTTTCTGGAAGTCCCTGCAGTTCCGGGGGAGGTGGGGTCCTCAGGAGGCCCACACACCTATCAACGTCTTAGAGCTGCGGGCGATCAGGTTGGTTCTGGCCCAGTTGACTCATCACCTTTGAGGCCTGCCTGTTCAGGTGCGCTCGGACAACCAGACGGCAGTTGCCTACATCAATCTTCAGGGAGGGACCCGGAGCAAGAGGTCCCTCCAGGAAGTGTCTCTGATCCTGAACTGGGCGGAGGCCAATGATCCCTGCATATCTGCGGTGTACATCCCGGGGGTGGAAAATCTGCTAGCAGACTCTCTGAGCAGGGGGACCTCTCGCCAGGGAGAATGGTCCCTCTGCAACAGGGTATTCCAATCTCTGTGTCACCGTTGAGGCCAACCAGATGTGGATCTGTTTGCGTCCCGTCACAATCACAAGCTCCCGGCCTTTGTCTCCCTGTCCAGGATCCTCTGGCCTTGGCCTCGGATGCCCTAGCAATGTCATGGCAGGACTTTCAGCTCCTGTATGTCTTTCCTCCATTCCCCCTGCTGGGCAGGGTTCTGCGCAAGATTGCTCTGGAAGGGGTGCCAGCAATTCTGGTGGCCCCCAGGTGGCCAAGAAGAGTGTGGTTCGCAGACGTGGTGCATCTGGCAGTAGACCAGTACGTTTTGCCCAGGGTGCCAGACCTGCTCACTCAGGGTCCCTTACGCCATCCCAATTTACAAACTCTGGCTTTGACGGCCTGGCTGCTGAAACCTCCATCTTGATAGAGAAGGGGCTGTCTACCTCGGTTGTGGATACCATGATAAAGGCTAGGAAGAAGTCTTCTTCTTTCTTTTATTACAGGGTTTGGTGTGCCTACATTGACTGGTGTGAGTCTAAGTCTCTTCCCTGTCGTGTGTTCTCTATTCCCAGGATCCTGGAGTTCCTGCAGCAGGGGTTGGAGATGGGGCTCCAACTCAGTACTCTGAAGGGTCAGGTTTCTGCCCTGGCTGTTTTCTTCCAGAAGTCCTTTGATCAGCATTCTCTGATCAGGACTTTTTTCCAGGGGGTTACTCATGTGCCTCCCCCACATAAGCCTATGTTGCCTGTTTGGGATTTGAACTTGGTTTTGTCAGCCTTGCAGGGTGCTCCCTTTGAACCTGTGCAGGATGCTGCCCTGGCCATTCTTACTCTCAAAGTTGTCTTTTTGGTAGCTATCACCTCTGTTGGCGGCGCTCTCCATCCAGCCCCCCTACTATGAGAGACACCAGGACAAGGTGGTGTTCCGCTTCAAGCCAGACTTTCTGCCTAAGGTTGTGTCTGCCTTTCATTTGAATCAGGACATTGTTCTTCCATCTTTGTGCCCTAATCCTAGTAACGCTAAGGAGAGGGTCTTGCATTCTTTGGATGTGGTTAGTTGTCTGAAGTACTATCTGGTGGCTACTACACCTTTCAGAAAAACTGATGCTCTTTTTGTGGTCCCTTCTGGTCCTAGGAAGGGTTTGGCTCCTGCCAAGTCTACTATCAGCAAATAGATCCGTCAGGCTGTGATTCAGGCCTACTCTGCTAAGGGGAAGAATCCTTCCTTCTGCCTTACTGCTCATTCTACTCGTGCTATTGGTGCCTCTTGGGCTTTTCAGCACCAGGCTTCTGTTGAACAAGTTTGCAAGGCCGCTACTTGGTCTTCTGTTCATACTTTTTCAAAGTTTTACAAGGTTGATGTTAGGGCCTCAGCTTATGCTGCTTTTGGCCGTAAGGTTCTGCAGGCGGCAGTGGTATGACCTGTCTGCTGTTACCTTTGGGGATCCCACTCTACTTTATGGACACTGCTATTGGATGTCCCGAGTGTAAATAATCTATCTGGAGCAGGACGTACTGTATACTAAGAATAATACAATTCTGTGATTACTCACCTGTAGAATTGGTATTATGAGTATACAGTACATCCTGCTCCACCCCACCCTTGGTTTTTTCTTGGATCTTGGATCCCCTGTATGGTGATTGTTATCATTGTTGTAGTTACCAGTTTGGGTTGTTTTAATTCTCCCGGCTTCTCGTTAACTGCTTTTTCAATGCTGGGGGTTGTGGGAGGTCCCTGGGTATTTGAGGGGCCGGGAGGAGCCTGTTTTCGATGTCTCTGCAGTCCAGCGCCATCTGGCGGAGTAATACCGGAGTGTAAGTAATCTATCTGGAGCAGGACGTACTGTATACTCATAATACCAATTCTACAGGTGAGTAATCACAGAATTGTATTTTCTCAACCTTACTATTGTTTGGATTGCTGCCAACCTTTTAGGGTTTGTAAGTTCATTTGAACCCTTTTCTATTAGTATCATTTCTCTCGTATTTCATTCCAGGGTGTCACAAAATTAGATACTTGTGGGTTAACACCCAGCTGTAAGCGGAAACTCCAAGTTAAAATGGTGTTGCTCATTCTGGTCTAAATATCCCTGTCCAATTGGATGCAGCCTGGGTGCCTCTGAAGTTGGTAAACCAATATTATCGGGCCCGGTGAAGGTCAGTGCTCAGGGTTCTTAAAGGCACAGATAGGTTGCAGATTTTTCAACTGGGATTATGGTATTTTCTTTTGATGACAACCCCCATCACAGGGTGTGGTGTATATTAGGGCTTTATGTAAGAACCCCGACTACCTCCCATCTCTTTTAAGGGTTGTCTTATCCTTTATTTAATTTTCTTGTGCTGGATGGTGGCACTATGTTAGATGCCCATTATTTGATAAAGACAGATGGTGAAAAGTCCCCTCTGTACCAGATGCACTGCTGCAGTATTATTTGCTAGTTTTAAAAGCCAGCCATCCCTGCAGGGTGTATTGTCTCCATCTGTGGATCCACCAGGGGGCGATTTACCAGGACTTGAAAGCCCCGGTCAGAGCAGTTGCTATCTGACACACCCTTCCAAGTGGTGGCACAGGGTCTGTCCACCACTGGCGGAACACGTTTTTCATCCCAGTTCTGCAAACTCTACTCTACCTTCTACATCTACCCTACATCTAGATCAGATACCCGTAAAGTCTTATGAGTCAGGAGAGTTGTATGCCATTTTGGTTTGAAGATGAGGCTACTCAGAGCACATTGATAGATTGACTACCTCTTTTATGGATGTTTTTAAAGATACTGGTTCTGGAGACACCTAAAAGATTTAAGGGTAACCTATAGCAGGAAATCTAAGGTTAAGGTAATACCATTTATTGGCTAACTCAAAAAGATTGAAAATGCAAGCTTTCAAAGCGGTTCAAGCTTCTTCAGGTATAATAAAGATCTGTAACTTAGACACACATTTATACAGAAAAACTACAAAGGAGTGATGATTGTTTTTACACTGACAAACATGAAAAATAGCAAAGTTGTAAAATCGTAGGCTGCGAGATAAGAATCAGGGGGATTATAACAATTAATGGTGGACTGATAAGAAGGGGAAAAGAGAGTGTGTGGAATTTGTATTGCTCTCACACCAGGCCATATAGTCTGTTTAATATCAGACCTTGTGACAATTAAACCGACTATCTGACCTGGTGTGAGAGCAATAAAAATTCCACACACACTCTCTCCCCCTTTCATTCTTATCAGCCCATAATTGTTATAATCCCACTGATTCTTATCTTGCAGCTTGCTATTTTTCATGTGTGTCAGTGTAAAAACAATTGTCACTCCTTTGTAGTTTTTCTGTTTAACCCTTTAAACGCCAGCCACGTAAATTTTACGTGGCTGCCTCTCCAACCGTTAAACGCCAGCCACGTAAAATTTACGTGCCTGACTTTCCCCATTAATAAAATAAAAAGTATAAAAAAAAATCACTTACCTGACCCCTTGTTTGGTCCGGCCGGGTCTCCTCTTCAGCCAGCGGGGCTCCGATCGCCGATCGGGGCTTCTCCGGCTGCAGGGGAGGGCCCGGAATAGGGTGCCCCCCCCCCGTTTCAGCAGCCGCCGGATTCCCTGTTAAAAAAAAAAAAAAAAAAAAAATGACAGTTACTCACCTCCGCTCCCGCCGACTCCCGCCGCCTCTCCTCTTCATGGGGGGGGGCTCCGATTACCCCCCCCGGGTCTTCTGTCTTCTGGAGGGGGGCATAACAGCCCTCCCTCCGTCGCATCTTCCGATGGCGGCCGCCATCTTGGATTTTAGCCCCGCCCCTTCGGGGGCGGGGCTAATGACGTCACCGCCGGGTGTCATCGGGGCACCCGGCAGTTCTCCTCTCAGATGCCGGTGACGGCTGGGCGGAGAAGGAGGGAGGTAGGCGATCCTCCGATCGCCTGCCTCCCCCCTTCTCTGCCCAGCTGTCACCTGCATCAGATCGCCGCGGGACATTGCTTCTGAAGATCGGAGGTGAGTAAAGGTAAAATGTTTTTTTTTTTTTAATAAATATATTTGAAAACATGTGTGTTTGTTTTTATTTATACTTTTAACCCCTTGTGAACTGGTAAGGGGTCCATGACCCCTATACCAGTTCACAAGGCTTGGGGGGTGGCAAGTCACCTGCACTAGCGGGTGGCTTGCCATTAACCCCTGGCACCCCCATTACCTGCCTCCCCAAAGGCCAGGGGGGGGCAGAAGAGCCCGGGCCCACATGGGCTATGTGGGCTCGTAGGCTGCAGGGTGGGGGGGCCACATAAGCTGGCCCCCCCACTCTGTGCCTACAAGCCCCCATAGCTGGTCCCGGGCTGGTTACTGTGGGTAAGGGGGACCCCACGTCAATTTTTTTTTTGATTTTTAAGGGTTTTTAACCCTTAAAAATCAAAAAAAAATGGGGTCCGCCCCCCCTGGGAGGGGGGACCCTATGTCATTTTTTTTTTTGATTAACCCTTTGTGTTCTGTCATCCAGCAGCTATAAAAGGCTTCTAGCAAGTGAGCAGAAGCCAGTGATCGCCGAGGGACACAGTGCTCCAGGATGGATGGGAGGTGAGTACAGTGTAAAAAAAAATAAAAATTAATAAAAAAATTTTTTCTCTGCTTGTGTCTGTGTAATTATTTACATTTAACCCCTTGTGAACTGGTAAGGGGTCCATGACCCCTATACCAGTTCACAAGGCTGGGGGGATGGCAAGCCACCTGCGCTAGCGGGTGGCTTGCCATTAACCCCCGGCACCCCCATTACCTGCCTCCCCAAAGGCCAGGGGGGGGCAGAAGAGCCCGGGCCCACATGGGCTATGTGGGCTCGTAGGCTGCAGGGTGGGGGGGCCACAAAAGCTGGCCCCCCCACTCTGTGCCTACAAGCCCCCATAGCTGGTCCCGGGCTGGTTACTGTGGGTAAGGGGGACCCCACGTCATTTTTTTTTTTGATTTTTAAGGGTTTTTAACCCTTAAAAATCAAAAAAAAAAATGGGGTCTCCCTCCCCTGGGAGGGGGGACCCTATGTCATTTTTTTTCTCGATTTAACCCTTTGTAGTGTGGATGGTTTTTGTGTTTTTTTTTGTGAATGTTAAAAAAAAATACTTGTTTCAGTTAGGGGGGGTCTCCTGGGCAGGAACGGGGGGCTACCGATAAATATGTGGTACCGTTCTAATCGGTAGAAATGGGGCTTTCACATGCAATATGATTTTCCTTAATAAAATACATTTTTTATTTAAAATAAAGGAGTCAATTTTCTAAAAAAAAAATTTTATTTATTTTTTTTTTTTTTCACTTAATAATATTGTAAAAAAAAAAAAAAAAATTACAAACAAGACATTTCATGTTAAAGTCTAAACTCTGCTGCAAAAAAAAAAATATATAATTTTTCTGAAAGTTCCAGCAAAAATGGCGCAAAACATGTCGCAAAACATGACGCAAAATGGGGAAAAATGGCCTGTCAACAGAGGGTGACAAAATCTCAAGTAGGCTGGCAATTAAAAGGGTTAATAGTACCTATGCATGTTGGGTATTGTTCTGTTCGGGGGACCTTGCGCTTTCAGACTTAGCTTGTTTTTTCTGGTTTGCATATTTATATTTTAGGAAAAGGTGTTTTTTATTCAGCTTTTTTATAAATTTTTTAGGGAAACCCTGCGCAACCAAAGAATTCTTTGAGGAATTAATTCCAGAAAGATAAGCACACTACAGCAAGCTGGGTACCCTTAGAAAGCTTAACGTGTGTACTTTCAGGGAATATATGGTTTATGGGGGATATTCCAAATGTAAAGGGTTGTTTTGGTTGAAAAATCGCAAGGTGCGCACTTTGTCTGCAGAGCTGAAATTTTCAAGTAAAATTACCGTTACGCACATGCTTTACTTTGGGGTGTTTGGCAACTCTTCCCTTGACAGAAGCTATGCATGTTGGGTATCGTTCTGTTCGGGAGATGTTGCTTTTTCAGATTAAACTTGATTTTTCTTGTTTGTATATAGTTTTTTTAGGAAAATGTGGCTTTGATTCTGCTTTTTTATCCTTTTTTTAGGGAAACTCTTTGCAACCAAAGATTACGTTGAGGGATTACTTCCAGAAAACTATGGCCACATCCACAAGCCTGGTACGCCTAGAAAGCCTGAGGTGTGTACTTCCAGAGAATATATAGTTTGTTGGGGGTATTTTAAATGTAAAGGGTTGTTTTTCTGGAAAAACCGCAAGGTGCGCATATTGCATAGCATAGTTGTATTTTATCTGAAAATCTCCTAAAGCGCTGTTTCAGTTTGGGGGAGTCTCCTGGGCAGGAAAGGGTGTCTACCTATACATATGTGGTACCGCTGTAACCGGGAGAAATTGGGATTTCACACGCAATAAGATTTTATTGACAAACTTACATTTTTTATTCCAAAAAAAACTACAATATGTAAAAATTTTTTTTTTTTTTTTTTTTTTGCACATATTTCACCCAAAAATATTAAGAATACACCTAACAAATGACAAACAAGACATTTCATGTTAAAGCCCAGACTATGCTGAAAAAAACAATATATCATTTTCCTGGGAAATCCCTGGAAATCCCCTCAAAAATCACAGTTGAACAAGGGGAGCGCAAAATAGTGCAAAATGGTCTGGCAACAAAGGGTGACAAAATCTCAAGGTAGGCTGGCGGTTAAAGGGTTAAATGTGTGTCTAAGATACAGATCTGTATTATGCCTGAAGAAGAAGCTTGAACTGCTTCGAAAGCTTGCTTTTTCAATCTTATTGAGTTAGCCAATAAACGGTATTACCTTAACCTTGGATTTCCTGCTTATATCGATGGCTAACACGGTACAACAACTTACTAGGGTGACCTATATAAATCTCAGAAGGAAACGGGTTAAGTTCATTCATTCCTCTGGATGATCCGGTTTCAGGTTTACCCAGACATATGGTCATTCCAACTTCTGAGGAAGTGCTTCCCACAAGGATGACATATCTATTCCATGTTTGGTTTCACTCCATGCAGTTTCTATGGCTGGTAAGGTGGACAAAAATTGCATAAGGAAGCTGCTCAGTCTTTTTGCTTGTAGATTTAATTTTGGAGGTTTTAAAGTATATAATCCCAGATATGGATAATATAGTAAGATTAAATGCCAGGGACTTAGCTCTGTTAGTGTCTCAAAGGCATTCAGTTTGGTTAAAGCAGTGGTCTGTTGATGCAACCTCAGAGAAGACCTTAACAAGTCTACCCTTGCGGGAAGTCATTTGTTTGGCAGGCGCTATAGACAGTAGTAAGGTAACATAGTTTTTGATATTTGGGATCCCACGCTAGAAAGGGGATACTCTGGGACACCTCACGAGTGTCTAATTTGGTAAAGCTTTGAAGTGGAATATGAGAGAAGATTTAATTCTGTGTTCTCACTTGTATTATTGTTTTCTCTTTCACTCCAGGGCGTCTCATCGGCCTCTCTATTGACTTCACTCACCGTGACTCGGTCGATCCTGGAATCTTTTAGACTCTAGGGCCACCCAAAATTGCAAAATTTGCATGTCCTGTTTTTAGCAAAAAAAATGTTGATATAATTTTAGTTAAGAGGTTTTTCACTCAATGCAAAGATCCTTTCCTTCCCCCAGGGTAGCTGTGTGCTACTTCTCTTTAATATTTAGAATGGGAGGTGCAGCTAAAAGTGTCTGTATACCGAAAGGTGGCACACTTTTTTTTTTTCTTCATCTCGTATCCCTGCTTACGGGCGTGTCAGCTCAAGAACATCTAATTTGGTAACATCCTGGAGTGGAGGCTGAGGGAAAACAGTTCTACGAGTGAGAGCACAAAATTTAATTGTCAGACTCACACCGTGTGTATTACTCCGCATTTTTTTGTTTATTTTGTAGGACATTGAGGAACATGGTATGAATCATTATGTATCATTATGTATACAGAACAGACAATATATAAATCCTCATCGGCCTAATATTAAAAGTTTCAAGCATAAACCAGAAAAAAACAGAATAGTAAAATCAACCATACTTTTCTAAAAGTGTATGTGGAAGCATTTTAGACCCTTATCATAAACCAACACATTCTGTCACCCCTTTACCTGTGTAAGTCATCTCGGCACCCAGAAGGGGTTAATTCTTTTGGTTTTAGTTAAAGGCTTCAGTCTGCTTCAGCCTGATTGGCATGGCACTCTTACCCTCAATTATGATGGAGTAGGCTCCTTTATTTGTTGGAGGAAGGGACATGCACCCAACAGTTTTCCTGAAACAATCAATTTTTTGCAATCATGACAATCTGTACATCTTCTAATACACCTGTAATATGGGAAATGTATGGAGTCTGCCATTAGAGTCTCTACTAAAAAAACACTTTCCCTGTCATTTTGCAGGGGGACAGTTTTTCTAATCCAGATGTCCATGGCTGTATGCGGGGGAAATAATGGGGAAAACAGGCATAAATACTGCCTGTTTGGCTCATAACCTGAAATCCAACATGAGGAGCTTATATTTTACAATGTGTCTTTGAGATGGAGACATGCTTCCTGTTGGGGGAGTGTAATGCGCTCATTGTTTGAGGTCCTTGGGTGTTTTTCCATGGCTACTGCTGGTCTGTCATTTCACCAATCTCAGATAGTTTACCATACTAATGCAGATACTGTCTACAAGCTTTTTCAGGCCCAATGTACTATTCCAACAAGTAACTTAATGACCCTCCTTAGGGCTGAGGTATAGTAATTGTAATTGCTGTGTCTGGGATTTTCTCTTTGTTACATAGCTGAGATTCTGATACTGTTATTGAGGTCTGAGAATCAGACGTCTGGGTTACCCCTTAATACTGTCTCTGGCTATATCTTTGCTTAGATTGCTTGGAATTCCTTCTAAATGAGCGCTCAGTAGCCCTTACAGAGGTAGTGAAAATAAGGGCCAAAAACACCTAAACAGGCCTAAATTGGGGGGAGGGGGATCCAAATCCTGCTCATTCGGGTCAGCCCAGCTCCATGGCTGAGCACCAGGAGCCCAAAGCCTCACCCTCATGATTTTAGGAAGACATACAATGGTCCACTAACCCAAGCTCCTGCTTTCTTTCCTTTCAAATTTAGTTTGAATGGAACCTAGTCCTAGTTTTACTCTTCTGTTCATCCCATGTATGACCGAATTCCTTCATGATTCCTGTATACATTTTACCACTCCCCCCCCCCCCAAAATATCACTTCTCTGATGTCTCTTCCAAAGTGCCACCATTAATCTCTGCTTAGAGATTTTAAACCTCTGAGCCCATCTTTCCCTGGCCTCTAATGGGGTACGGCAGGCTTCCAGAGATGACCTGGGAATACCAGACATCCAGTCATTTTTGAATGGGGGTTTACTTTAGAGCAGGTCTAGCACCATTTTCTAGGGCCTTGGGATTCCCTGAGCTGCCCTGCTGGTACCAAACTGAAAGACATGGCAGGGAAGTTCAGAATGCTAAAGTAAAGGGTTTCTTTTCAGCTTTTACTGTATCTGCTCTTTTGTGTTTCTGTAGGGTTTGTCTCCCCAGAACTTGTTTTAGATATTGGAAATCATACTTTAAATGAGAAAGCCGGGAGGATCTTACCGGGTTCTTTTTTGTCCTTAAGAAATTGGCATATCTTGATGTGGCTGAATGAGTGGTCAGGCTGCAACCTTGATGGTTCTCTACTGGATCTTATTTCTGTAATTAAGCTCAAAATAACCCCATATTGTTAATGTAATAAGGAAAAAACTCTGAGCACAACTTATAAAGGGGTCTATATGGCATGATAGCAGATATAAATGTTTGAATATTGGATGTGTGATATATATATATATATATATTTGATTTACTGGTCCTAAACTCGTCTAAGCACCTTTGTGCTATATAAGAGCCAGGTCCATAATGACTTTTACCTACCTATTCCCATTACCTTTGAACCCTCTATTTAGGAAATGCTCACTTTTATTTTAGAAGCTCTGTATGGAAGGGAACAAGGAAACATTTTTAGGGTGTTTTTATGGTGTGCAGCTGTTTCCTGTCTTCCATGGGATGGGATCTCCTCTAGGAGAAGGTAGGTATCTTTTTATTGCAGTGATCATGAGAGGTTGGATTGGCTTAGTTTAGTTGCATGGGTGGAAATGTTTAGGCTCACTTTTATACCTTTTATTATAAATCGGTTGGCTTTATGATGTAATATGGCCCTAGTTTCCTTGCCATACTGGCACTTAAGAGAAGAAATATACAGCAGCTTATGTGCTTACATGAGTTGCATTGTCCCATGGCACTTCAATGCCCCTCTTTGTAGGTGGTTAAATCTTAGTATGGAATAATGAAATTCCTATGTGTTTTAAGGTAATTATTATATATTTGAATTGGACTAGACGGTATAGCTAAGCACGTACATGTAATTTAAAAAGTAATTTACATTAGCATATTATGTTTGTGCCTTTAGCAGTCCACCCAAAAATTATAATAGAGTTAGGTTGTTAGTGCTCTGAGTTACCCACTAAATACCTAATATGACTTAATAGGGCCACAATGATCTCCCCACTACAGATCATGGCAATTGTTTCCATATACTAAAGAGTGTAATAGCTTCTGGTACAAATAGGGTACTCCTTTTTGCTACAAGAAGGGTACTTCTATATTTTGTAACCATTTTCTGGAATAAGCAAGCCATAAAAAATAAAAACACAGAATTTGATCCTCCATGGATTGGGATGGGATTTTAGAAATTGACAAATATAATCAGTGCTGTAGCCAGATTTGTAATTTATATGTTCTTCCTGCAACTTTGTTTTAATCATTGTAGTATGGTGTGAGTAGTACCACAAAGGCCTCTTTTACACCATTTGTTGATACAAGAGTTTACCAGACATCACCTACAGATAACGATGATGATGATGAGGATGATGACGACGATGATGATGATGAGGAGTCCTCTGCAACAGGTATTCAGAACATATGGTTTGTAATTAGACTCAACATCCTTTAGTAGTTTACAGATAGATGTTAAGGTGATTGACTTTATCTCAATGGCTGTATTTAATATTACAATTTAAAGAGCAACACTACATTATCACTTCAAGCTTTTATTATACTGCGCTGATATTTGGTATTACAAAAAAAAACCTGTGAGCTATGAGAAGTAGTGCTCTTCACACAGAACTGTTAAATACAGCATGAGATTGTGAGAGTTCAGTCTATGTAATGAATGCTAGAAGGAATTGACCCAATGGTGGCTTCTTTAGCGAAGTAATACATTAATTGTGATAACGCTCATAATTTGCATATTAAAGATAATATAAAAAAAAAACTAAAAATAAAAAAGCCCAATGAACTTACTGGCCTTCCAGGTGCAGGACCAGATGCCCACTTTAAGATGAAATCAGGGTTTTTTTCTGCGCACACCATAAACAGAGCTAAATGATTTTAGTTTCAGGTGAATGTTCTCCCCTGGGGCATCCACGTTTGGGATCCCTACTTTCTGGAACCTACTGATTTTCCCAAATACTCACCTTGGGAATGAATCCCAACATGGGTCTCTGGCAGCATCCCCCCAGGACTCCTCCTTTCTGTGCACGCACCCCCACCAGCATCTCTGAATGGCTGGCAGCAAATGCGCAAGTCAGAGGGGGAGTGTCTGGCATTGTCTTGTCTGGCATTCATTGTCTGGCATAAATATATGATTTTTTTTTTTGCAAAATGTAGCACGAGTATAGTGCAACTACAGAATAATTGGTCATCATTGTTTCCGCTAAATTTGTTCTTGTGGAAGCCAAACAAAAACTTGCTTTGATCTGTCACTAACCTCTGAATTTATGATTTTAGCAAAACCAAAAAATCCTCTGACCAGAGGAAGACTTATTTCATACAGTAAAATCTTTGTACCATAAATTAAAAAATTCATATATGAAAGAAGCATCACCAGGTGTCACTCTTCCCAGCTAAATTATATTTGACTGCTGATATTTGTTGCTGCGCTTGAATTTTTATTTTATTTTCTCCTATCCCCTAAGAGAGAGAATGTCTAAATGGAGGTGGGCTGGCACTGGCCTCCGCATCACTAGCTAAACTACATGCATCCAAAGCGTATCATCCTGGCAAATGTAGTTTGGCAGTATCTGGAGTGCAAAGTGTCACCCCCTGTATACAGTGTTAAATTTGATTTGTGACAGAACACGCATGCTCCATTTTCTTTTTTTGCTGAATGAAGAGAGTGTGTTTTTTTTAGCCCTGTTTACTAGCGAACTGCTTAGACAAGAACAAGCCAAGCTGAATGAGGCCAGAAAAATATCAGTGGTAAACGTGAATCCTACCAATATTCGTCCTCACAGCGATACTCCAGAGATCCGGAAATACAAGAAACGCTTTAATTCTGAGATACTTTGTGCAGCACTATGGGGTAAGTCCGATAATTGCTGAATATCTAATATATTTTTTCTGGACTGTATATGCCACCCATAAACCATTAGCATTGCAATGCTGGCTATATTTTGCTTCACGTTAAAATATTTCAGGCACAGTAAAAATACTAGTTCATGCTTTTTTTTTAACCCATTTGAACTAAAGTGAAATGGTTACTAAACACCTGTAAATATTAAACTCGGTTTTATTTTATGACTGGATATAGAAAAAAAAATCATTTGACCGATAAGCTTAAGGAAAAAATATTTCCCTCTGTGCTTTACCTGTTGAAAGGTTTAAAAACTAATGAGCCAGAAAAAGTGACAGACTGAGTGGCCAGACATGGGCATGATACTGTTAATTAAGGATGAAAAAGGTCATGGCCCTAACAATGTTTTAAGTTGGTGTATACTGTATGTAGCTACTTCATGTACAATAGAACATTGAGGGCCCTTTCAGTAATGCAGTTCTAGATTTATCCCACTAGGTGGTGCCAAGAAAAAGTTTTTCTCACACAGTTGTACTGCAGACACCGTATCCACGATTCATATAACTAATTTGTTTATGGCCACAGTTTCTTGTGGCTAGTGTATGGCTTATGCAGAGGCAATCCTGGGTGCACTGTTATCTTTGGATATGCATATGTAGCAATTAAACTCAGGAGAGTAACTTAACTGATTGAGTTATCTCACCACACCAGTGTTGCAGATTTTGCTAATATTTTAGCATTGTACATGTTATGCATGCCAAAGTGTTATATTGAATCTGATTTTTCAGAGAATGATGTTTAATTGCACAGTGAATAAGCATTTATAGAACAAAGCACATGTCTTAATTTGGCTGTATTGTATTCCAAGTATACAGCATGTCCTGTTCCAGAATATTCCTTACACATGGGTAATACATCCACAAGATGGCGCTGGACTGCAGAAAACAACTTGTGGCTCCTCCCGGCCCCATATAAGTCAGGGACCTCCCACAAATTCCCCAGTTCTTATCTGCAGTCTGGGCTGCGAAGATAGAAGATGGCTCTCTATGTTGCACAGGTGAGCGGGGCTTATCAGCCTGCAGCCCTGCAGGACTATTCCCACCCGTTCCTATCCATACCACTGCCTCCCAGCTTCGGCTGACAAGGTTCGGGTGAAGGTAGGTCAGTAAGCACCAGGGTAGGTGCTGAAGAATGCTGCTCCTACCGCAGTCCCTGCTCTAACAGGGTAGGCGGTTCAGGCTTATGGTGAGCCTTTTTGGGATGCCCCTCCCTGCTCTATGGGTTGTTACTAGGCTCCCTGTGCCTTAACCTTCCCCCACTGGTGTCCCCGTCCGCCCTACCTTCTTCCCTCATTCTCCCGGGACACTGTGTTTCCCGACTATCCTTATTCCTGCCTCGCTCTCCCTTTGGGTGATCTACGGGGGGGGGGTGGCGGGCGGTTTGTATTCTGCCTAGTGTGTGTGTTTTCTCTGGTACGTGCGCGCGCTTGTACCGCACTCCGCGGACGGCGGCGACGTTGCTTCTGAGGTGGCGGCACCGCTATTGGCTGGCGTTTGCACTCTTCAGGGAAGGGGGGGGGGGGGCCTTGTGGATTATGTTTTTTGCATCACGGCCCGCACCTCGCGGTCTCTGCAGGCGCCATTTTACCTCTCCTGTGCTGCGTGCCTTGCTGGTTCACTGAGATCCGTCAATAACCCCTGCAGGGTGGTCTCCTGGTTATTTGCTTTAGAGTATATGCTTATGGGGATGTGTTTTTATGTCTTTCAGGCGGGTTTAAACTTCGGCACTGTGGTTTCCCCGGGTCCTCTCCCCTCGCTATCTCCCACTTTCCTAGTGGGTCCTTGGGGCATCCCGGGTAGCTCTTTAGCGTTAACCCTTACTAGCCTGTTGTGCGGCGATAATCACCACACGGAGGCTTCTGGGGATAATGTGCTTGGAGTTCCTTCGGGACAAGCCCGGCTATGTGTTGCGTGCGGGGTATCCCCTATAAGGGATGATGTCAGGGTGTGTTTACCCTGCGCCCAGTAGGTACTTGCACTGCAGTCTGGGTTGTCTGTTACTGGGCCGGGTGCTACGCCCCCTCTGGCTTCACCTACCCCCCTCTGGCTTCACCTACCCCCCCACGCTTACATCTGACCCCCAGCGAGGGGCATACTAACGGGGAGTCTCAACCTGATTTGGCTGCTCTGGTGGCCAGCATTGAGAAACATATTGCTGGGTCTGCCCCGCGTAAGGCTTCTGCTAAGAAGCGGCATTTGTCATCCGCTGTTTCCCTCTTCCCTGTTGAGGCTGAGGAATTTTTTGACACTACTGGTTATTCCCCCCTTGAGGAGGGGGAATTATTCTCTGATTCAGAATCATCTGAGGAACAGGTTTATTGTGGTACCGGGTCTCCCTTTGGAGAAGACCCATGGTTCTCAGATGACACTGACAGGATTTTGTCTCCTGTTTTTGAAGTGCTTTGTATTTCCTCTCCTGCAGTGGCTCCGCAGCAGCAGGGTGAGCTTTTTCATACAGTTAAACCACGCTTGGAGTTCCCGGAGCAGACTCACTTTAATAATCTGGTGCTCAAAGAATGGGAATGGCCTAGCAAGCTCCCTGGGGTGCCCAAGAGTTGGGACAAGAGGTATCCCTTTCCTGCTGATGTGATTGGTCATGGTCCTCCCGAGGTGGACGCGCCCGTTCTGGGGCTGTCAAAAACATCTGTCATGCATTCTCCTGATACTACTACCCTGAAGGATGGTGAGGACCGGCGCATGGACCAGCTGGCTTGTCATGCTTTTGCCTGTGTGGGGACCACGCTGCGCCAGGTTTGTGCCTCTGCCATTGAATTTGTTGCATATGTTCTGTCTGCCATGGATGATGCCATTAGAATGTGTGGGAGGACATCTGCCCTTTTGGTGGCTTTACGCCTCTCTGTTTGGCTGCGTCAGTGGGTAGCTATGAAGGGGTGCCCTCACCCATCCGGGTGGGGGGACGGCTTCGGCTTTGTTTACAAGATAGAGTTTGCAGCCTTGCCACCCCCAAGATTCATCAAATCCTGGATGGCTCAAAACCCCCTGTCAGCTCAGGGTCTGTGCCTTGCTCTTCGAAACCTTCTGGAGTTGGGGGTCATCTGCCCGGTGCCTTTCAGGGAAAGGGGCAGAGGCTTCTATTCCAATCTTTTCACTGTCCCTAAAAAGGACGGGTCCCTCAGACCCTTCCTGGATTTAAAGCGTCTCAACAAGTTTGTCAGATTCAAGCATTTTCGCATGAAAACCCTGCGCTCTGCAGTCAATTCTCTGCGCCCGGGTGACTTCATGACCTCTGTAGACATCAAGGACGCTTACCTTCATGTACCAATCTTTCCAGGTCATCAGAGATTCCTCAGGTTTGCTCTGGAGGATCAGCACTACCAATTTGTGGCCTTGCCTTTCGGTATCACTTCGGCTCCCAGGGTATTCACCAAGGTGCTGGCGGGTGTAATGGCTCTGCTAAGATCTCAGGGCATTCGCATCCTTCCTTACTTGGACGACATTCTCATCACGTCTCAGTCCTTCCAGCAGGCCGAGCTGGATACCCAGCTGGTGGTGTCCACACTGGAGTCCTTCGGCTGGGTGATCAATCACCCCAAGTCTTACCTGTCCCCGTCACTGGTGAGGTCCTTTCTGGGCATGACTCTGGATACATCTCAGGTCAAGATTCTTCTCCCTCAGCAGAAGGTGGTGAGTCTTCAAGCTCAAGCCAGGCTTCTTCTGTCTTGCCCTCATCCCTCCATCCGGCAGGGGATGCAGCTGGTGGGCCTGATGGTGTCTTGCTTCAAGGCGGTTCCATACGCTCAGTTTCACATGAGACCTCTCCAACTTCACCTCTTGTCAGTATGGGATCGGGATCCTGTGTCCCTGGATCAGGTGTTTGTTCTGTCCCCTCTGGCCAGGCGGTCTCTTTCGTGGTGGCTGGACTCAAGGAACCTGTTGATGGGCAGATCCTTTCTAACCCCTTACTGGGAGACGGTCACCACAGATGCCAGTCTGACAGGTTGGAGGGGCTTCTGGAAATCCTTGGAAGTTCCAGGGTCAGTGGGGCCCTCAGGAGGCCCATACCCCTATCAACATTCTGGAACTGAGTGCGATAAGACTGGTTCTCGCCCAGTTGACTCCACACCTTCGGGGTAGGGCGGTTCAGATCCGCTCGGACAACCAGATGGCGGTTGCCTACATCAATCATCAGGGAGGGACCCGGAGCAAGAGGGCCCCTCAAGGAAGTGTCCCTGATACTGTCTTGGGCAAAGGAGAATGTTCCCTGCATCTCAGCTGTGTACATCCCGGGGGTGGAAAATCTGGCAGACTCCCTCAGCAGGGGGACTTCTCGTCTGGGAGAATGGTCCCTCAGCAGCAGGGTATTTCGCTTCCTGTGCCACCGCTGGGGGCAGCCGGATATGGATCTGTTTGCGCCCCGTCACAATCACAAGCTTCCAGTCTTTGTCTCTCTGTCCCAGGACCCTCTGGCCTTGGCTATGGATGCACTAGTAATGTCTTGGAATAGCTTTCGGCTATTTTATGTGTTTCCTCCGTTTTCCTCTGCTGGGCAGGGTGCTGCGCAAGATATCCCAGGAAGGGGTGCCAACCATTCTGGTGGCCCCCTGTTGGCCAAGAAGAGTGTGGTTCGCAGACATCGTGCAGTTGGCAATAGATCAGTACGCCCTGCCCAAGTTTCCAGATCTGCTCACTCAGGGGCAGCTTTGCCATCCCAATTTACAAACGCTGGCTTTAACGGCCTGGCTGCTGAAACCTCCATCTTGATGGAAAAGGGGCTGCCTGCTTCTGTTGTTAATACCATGATTCGGGCTAGGAAGAAGTCCTCGTCATCTGTCTACTACAGGGTATGGCATGCTTACATTGACTGGTGTGAGTTTAAGTCGCTTCCCTGTAGGGTGTTTTCTCTCCCCAGGATTCTGGAATTCCTGCAACGTGGTTTGGATTTGGGTCTTCAACTTACTACCCTCAAAGGTCATGTTTCAGCTTTGGCCATTTTCTTCCAAAGATCCTTTGCCAACCATCGTCTGGTTAAGACCTTTTTTCAGGGGGTTACTCACGTGCGTCCTCCACGTAAGCCTGTGTTACCAGTCTGGGACTTGAACTTGGTCTTATCTGCCTTGCAGGGGTCTCCCTTTGAGCCCTTTCGTGAGGCCCCTTTGTCCATTTTGACGCTTAAGGTAGCCTTTCTGGTGGCCATCACTTCTGTTAGGCATGTTTCTGAGTTGGCGGCGCTTTCCATCAAACCTCCTTACTTTGAGAGACACCAGGACAAGGTGGTGTTTCGTTTTAAGCCTGATTTTCTGCCTAAGGTTGTGTCTGCTTTTCATCTTAATCAGGACATTGTTTTGCCTTTTCTGTGCCCTAATCCTAGTAACCCTAAGGAGCAGGTTTTACATTTTCTGGATGTGGTCAGGACCTTGAAGCTCTATTTGGTGGCTACTGAATCCTTCAGGAAGACTGATGCTCTTTTTGTTCTCCCTTCTGGGCCTAAGAAGGGTTTGGCTCCGGCTAAGTCCACTATCAGCAAGTGGATCCGTCAGGCTGTGGTTCAAGCCTATTCTGCTAAGGGGAAGGAACCTCCCTTCCGCCTTACTGCTCATTCTACTCGTGCTATTGGTGCCTCTTGGGCTTTTCAGCACCAAGCTTCTGTTGAACAAGTTTGCAAGGCCACTACTTGGTCTTGTCTTCTGTTCATACTTTTTCTAAGTTTTACAAGGTTGATGTTAGGGCCTCAGCTGATGCTGCTTTTGGTCGCAAAGTTCTGCAGGCGGCAGTGGTCTAATCTGCCCGCTGTTACTTTTGGGGATCCCACCCTACCTTACAGACACTGCTATTGGATGTCCCATGTGTAAGAAATATTCTGGAGCAGGACGAGCTGTATACTTGGAATAATAAAATTCTGTGATTACTCGCCTGTAGGTTACTTGGTACTATAAGTATTATAAGTATACAGCACGTCCTGTTCCATCCCACCCTGTTATCTTTTTCTAGTTACCTCTGTATGGTGATTGTTCAATTGTTCATTTTGGATTTTTGTTATTATTGTTCTCCCGGCTTCTTGTATAACTGCTTGTCAATACTGGGAAATTTGTGGGAGGTCCCTGACTTATATGGGGCCGGGAGGAGCCACAAGTTGTTTTCTGCAGTCCAGCGCCATCTTGTGGATGTATTACCCATGTGTAAGGAATATTCTGGAACAGGACGTGCTGTATACTTATAATACCAATTCTACAGGTGAGTAATCACAGAATTGTATTTTTGCAAAGCACTACTGTGCAGTCAGATGTTAACTAAACAATTGAATTTGTTTTAGAATGCTTAAAATGGTTTAGTTCTACAGAGTGTTTTCCTTCTTATGACAGGTGTAAACTTACTAGTGGGCACAGAGAATGGGCTAATGTTGTTGGACCGCAGTGGACAAGGAAAGGTGTACAACCTTATCAACAGGAGGAGGTTTCAACAGATGGATGTTCTCGAAGGGCTGAACGTCCTTGTGACCATATCGGGTATTGAATTTTTACATATTTTGATATAAAATCTCTACTATATTTTTGGCCCAAAATTAGAACCAAGCAATAACAAAAACATACAGTGCACCCCTTTTGCCTCATGCAGCTTTTCAATCCTACTCCAGCTGTATTAAATGTTCCGCATAGCAAGATAAAAATCCTATGTCCTGAATACCTACTCTATTCACTGCAATGACAGGCATCTGGGTAGCACCTGGTAGGTAAAATTTCGTTTTTTTAATAAGGCAAAAGGCTGGCCATAGATGGGTAAATCTCTCCCAAGAGCGATGGTAGTTTTCCAACATTTGCCTTTGAGATACTTTGTGCAATGATTGGGGCATCTCCCTTTGGGATAATGCATATATGTCTCTGAGATTAGGGGTTTCTGTTATCACTTTCTAGTCAAATAGATTCCTGCGGTTTGGCTTACAATCAGTAGGAGGTTCAGGACGAGAGTTACAGGCATTGTGTATGTGGCAGTAGGTAGGCTTTAATTTTAATCAATAGGGTTGTCTGACAAACACAATAAAGCTCTGTTACAGGCAGAAAAAAAAAGTTAATAGCTTTTTTCCCCTGCAGCCTTACCGTGTTGAGTAGCTTGGTTAAATGAAACTTATGGGCAGAATTTCCATTTACCAGCATTCACCATGTTGTGCGGCTGTGCCCCCTCCATCAATTACAGTGACTGGCCATGCCCACTGCAATGCCACTCTATGCCAAGACCTGTGCACTTAGCTTGTAACATGTATGCAGTATTGCTTTTACTCAGTGTTGCGTTTACTGGTGTTTTTCTAGGGAAAAAGAACAAGTTAAGAGTGTATTACCTTTCCTGGCTAAGGAATCGGATTTTGCACAATGATCCAGAGGTAGAGAAGAAGCAGGGCTGGATAACCGTAGGGGATTTGGAAGGCTGTGTACATTACAAAGTTGGTAAGTTGCTCTTGAAGCTGAGCTGCAAAAATATGTATTGGTTTTTTGACTGGTTTCTTATAAACAACTAATGTATTTATTTTGTTCCCTCTCTAGTAGAAAGGCAGTTTGGACCTCTTGCTTTTAACAACAAAGAGTGGTTCTTTGTTTGCAGAATGCCATTTATAGCCCATTACCATTTAGAATCCCTATATCGTGCCTTGTTCAATGATTTTTTTATTTCTATGATGATGGAGGCCATAGAGTTGAGGCAAGCTTAATAGTATTACTTTTCTGTTCTACCAGCCTCCGCCTTTTAATTTTTTTTTATTATATCTCCTCAGTGGTGTAATACATTACTGTGACTTTGAGGCATCTGCCTGGACAATCTAGATGTTTCTTCCTTCATTTCCCTACAAAAATCTAATTTGTATTAATGTGTTATTCTTTTTACTCTTTTAGTGAAATATGAAAGAATCAAATTCTTGGTTATTGCTCTAAAGAGTTCTGTAGAGATATATGCCTGGGCTCCAAAGCCATACCACAAGTTTATGGCTTTTAAGGTATGTACATTTTTAGCAGATAATCTGTGACATTGTTTATTTTTAAATTATTTAGCTTGTGCTTTTTTTGCAACGCTGGGAAGTGGTGTAGCCAAGAATATAGTTAACCTGTTGTCAATCTAGCCATTCTGCTATCCTCTCCGATACGGACTATCAGATAATCTTAAATGCCAATCCAGCCAGGCTGCCCATTTTGTCTTTATTGCATGGCACAGCCCGCTTCGGTATTCATAACAGATAACAGTTGGGTTATTTCGCCAAGGTGGCACAGTGGTACTGCAGAAAGCTGTGGCATCTCCCGTGATCGCCGTTTTCGCGCTCTTGGCGGGGGGGGGGGGTCGGGGGCTTAGGACGACGCATATCGCGTTGTCTCCCCACGGCCCACCCCTTGAGGTACCTCTGCCAGCGCCATTTTGGACTAGCTGCGCGTCTGGATTTCTCCCTTCCTGGCTGCAGCGCTGCTTCCTCTGGTGTGTCGCTTCATCCTGCAGTCTGTGCCTTGGCGACCCTGCGGTGTCTTTGGTCTGTGAGTCCCACTTGGGGTTTTTTTTATTGCCCTTCGGGGTATGTGCTGTGGGATGCTCATTTGTCTTTTTCACTTATGTCTTTCAGGCAGGACACCATTGGGTTGTGGTTTCTCCCGACTCTACTCCTTCCCCCCCCCCTCATCCCCCCTTTCACCGATTTCTGGGGGCATCCCGTGGGAGGGCATCCAGGGTGGCTTCTGTATTAGCCTTTACCCACCGCTGGCCTATTGTGCCTGTGTTAATCACCATATGGATGCTTCTGGGGATAGCGTGCTTGGGGGCCCATCGGGACAAGTTCGGCTGTATTCCATGTGTGGGGTGTCCCCTGTGAGTAACAGTGTCACAGTGTGCGTGCCGTGCACTGAGAGTGTACTTTGCGCTTCAAGCTGGTTTGCCTGCTGCGCTTCCCAGCTCTGCGCCTCCCTCTGCTTCACCTACTTCCCCGCTCCTTCAATTGGGCCCTAGTGAAAGGGATATTAGCAGGGAGTCACACTCTGATTTGGCTCTGCTGGTGGCCAGCATTGAGAGGCAGCTTGCCAGGACTGTTCCCAGGAAGGCCTCCGGCAAGAAGCGGCACCTGATTTCCACTCCCTCACGCTCTACAGAGGAGTATGATGAATTTGATGTCACTGCTGGGCGTTATTCCCTAGAGGAAGGGGAACTGCTCCAGGACTCTGACTCATCTGGGGACCAGCAGGAGGGTTGTGATAGTGACCCTGAATCTGGGGAGGATTCATGGTATCATGAGGACACTGATAATTTGCTGTCTCACATCTTTGAAATTTTACACATTGCTGCCCCTGTGGCGGCTAAAAGGTACCAGGGTGAGCTGTTTCGTCCTAGTAAACAGCGTCTGGAGTTCCCTGAGCAGGGACATTTCACCACTATGGTGCTTAAAGAATGAAGTGAACGCTCCCATGCTAGGCTTGCCAATACTTTGGTCATGCCTTCACCTGACACTACCACTCTGAGGGACGGTGAGGACCGGCGCATGGATCAGTTGGCCTGCCATGCCTTTATCTGCGTGGGGGCTGGATTGCGCCTGGCCTGTGCGGCTGCCTTTACAGCTATTGCCCTTAAGAAACTGCTCAAGTGTCTCCTTGATGGCGCTACGGATCGTAGCGGGAGGGAGGAGTATAGGACTCTCTTGGTTTGCTCTGATTTTGTGGCCTTTATCCTTACTGCTATGGATGATGCTGTGTGGCTGAGCGGTAGGGCCTCTGCGCTCTTGGTGGCTATGCGCCGCTTTGTTTGGTTATGTCAGTGGGCAGCTGACGCCGCTGCTAAGAAAGCTCTCACTGGACTCCCCTTCGCGGGGCTTCGGCTATTTAGGGAGCGTCTTGAGGTTCTAGCCAAGGATGGCAGGCTACCTCAGTGTAGGAGGCAGTCTCGGCCCTTTCGGGGGTCCTCCGTCCCCCTCCCTTCCTTTCGTGCTCCCAGAGGAGGCCGTGGCTCCCTTCTCTCTAGTGGCCGCAGAGATTCTTGGGGCCGTGGCAGATCCCGTGGTCGTCCCGGTCTCTTCTGGAATTCCAAGCCCAAACCCTCTCCCAAGCCCCCTCAGGCATGAAGGGACACCCTCACCCATCCGGGTGGGGGGACGGCTTTGGCTCTTTGCTCACATCTGGAGGCTTCACGTCTCAGACCAGTGGATTCAGGAAGTAGTGTCCTCCAGTTACAAGATAGAGTTTGCAGACTGGCCGCCCCCAAGATTCATCAGATCCAGGATGTCTTTAAACCCCCTGTCTGCTCAAGGGTTGCTTCTGGCAGTTCAATGCCTGTTAGAGCCAGGAGTCATTTGTCAGGTGCCCCATCAAGAACAGGGTCAGGGGTACTATTCCAATCTTTTCACGGTCCCCAAAAAGGACGGCTCTCTGAGGCCCATTCAGGACCTGAAGGGCCTCAACAAATTTGTCAGATTCAAGCATTTTCGTATGGAGACGCAACGCTCCGCTGTCAGTACCCTTCGCCCGGGCGACTTCATGACCAATGTGGACATCAAGGATGCATATCTTCATGTGCCTATCTTCCCAAGTCGTCAGAGATTTCTAAGGTTCGAGCTGCAGGATCAGCATTACCAGTTTGTGGCTCTACCCTTCGGTATCACCTTGGCGCCTCGGGTGTTCACCAAGGTACTGGCGGGGGTGATGGCTCTGCTAAGGAACCAGGGCATATGCATCATTCTTTACCTGGACAACATCCTCATTGTGGCTCAGTCCTTTCATCAGGCTGAACGGGACACCCAGGTGGTGATCTCCACTCTAGAGTCCTTTGGCTGGGTGATCAACTATCCCAAGTCTTCTCTATCCCCGTCCTTGGTGAGGTCCTTTCTGGGCATGACTCTGGATACCTCTCAGGTCTTGGGGGGTCTTGATGCAGATGCAGGCTTGGGCTCTGCTATCGTGTCCTCATCCCTCCATCCGTCAGGGGATGCAGTTGGTGGGCCTGATGGTGTCCTGCTTCGAGGCAGTCCCCTTTGCTCAGTTTCACATGAGACCTCTTCAGTTACACCTCTTGTCAGTTTGGGATCAGGACCCTGTGTCCCTGGATCAGGAATTTGCTCTGTCTCCTCTGGCCAGACAGTCCATCTTGTGGTGGCTGGACTCAAGGAACCTTTTGGGGGGCGTGCTGGGAGACGGTCACCACAGACGCCAGTCTGACCGTTGGGGATGCTTCTGGAAGTCCCTGAAGTTCCAGGGTCGGTGGGGCCCACAAGAGGCCCAGGTTTCCATCAACGTCCTGGAATTGAGGGCGATCAAGTTGGTTCTTTCTCGCCTAACCACTTACCTTCAGGGTCGGGCTGTTCAGATCCGCTCAGACAACCAGACGGCGGTTGCCTACATCAATCAGGGAGGGACTCTGAGCAAGCGAGCCTTCAAGGAAGTGTCCCTGATTCTGTCTTGGGCGGAACGGCATGTTCTCTGCATCTCAGCGGTCTACATTCCGGGAGTGGAGAACCAGGTGGCGGACTCCCTGAACAGGGGGTAGTCTCGTCTGGGGGAATGGTCCCTCAACAACCGGGTGTTTCTCTCCCTATGTCACCGCTGGGGTCAGCCGGACGTGGACTTGTTTGCTTCCCGTCACAATCACAAACTTCCCAGATTTGTGTCTCTATCTCAGGATCCTCCAGCCTTCGCCACGGATGCCCGGGCAATACCTTGGACAGAGTTTCGGCTTCTCTATGTGTACCCTCCGTTTCCTCTCCTGGGCAGGGTCATGCGCAAGATAGCCCAGGAGCGGGTACCAGCCATCCTGGTGGCCCCTTGTTGGCCAAGAAGAGTTTGGTTCGCAGATGTTGTGCAGTTGGCAGTAGACCGGTACGTCTTGCCCAAGGATCCAGATCTTCTCACTCAGGGGCAGCTACGCCATCCCAATTTACAAACGCTGGCTTTAACGGCTTGGCTGCTGAAACCTCCATCTTGATGGAAAAGGGGTTGCCTGCTTCTGTTGTTACCATGATTAGGGCTAGGAAGAAGTCTTCGTCCTTTATCTATTACAGGGTCTGGCATGCTTACATTGCCTGGTGTGAGTCCAAGTCTCTTCCCTGTCTGTTTTTTTATATTCCCTGGATTCTGGAATTCTTGCAACATGGTTTGGATCTAGGCCTTCAACTTAGTACCATAAAAGGCCATGTTTCTGCTCTGGCAATTTTTTTCCAAAGATCCTTTGCCAATCACCGGTTGGTTAAAACCTTTTTCCAGGGTGTTTCTCATGTGCGTCCACCCCGTAAGCTTTTGCTACCAGTCTGGGATTTGAATCTGGTGTTGTCTGCTCAGCATGGGCCTCCCTTTGAGCCTATCCGTGAGGCTGCCTTGCCCATTCTGACTCTTAAGGTAGCCTTTCTGGTGGCTATCACTTCTGTAAGGCGAGTTTCTGAGCTGGCGGCGCTTTCCATCAAACCTCCTTATTTCGAGCGGCATCAGGATAAGGTGGTGTTTCCGCTTAAGCCGCATTTCTTGCCTAAGGTGGTGTCTGCCTTTTATCTCAATCAGGACATTGTTTGGCCTTCATTGTGTCCTAATCCTGCTAATTCCAAGGAGCAGACACTGCATTCTCTGGATGTGGTCAGGGCTCTGAAGTTTTATTTGGTCGCTACAGAGACTTTCAGGAAGTCTGATGCTCTTTTTGTTCTCACTTCTGGACCTAGGAAGAGTTTGCCTCCGGCTAAGTCCACTATCAGCAAGTGGATCCGTCAGGTGGTGATTCAAGCCTATTCTGCTAAGGGAAAGGAACCTCCCTTTAGGGTGACGGCTCATTCCACTCGTGCTATTGGTGCCTCTTGGGCTTTTCAGCACCAAGCTTCTTTTGAACAAGTTTGCAAGGCCGCTACTTGGTCTTCTGTTCATACCTTTTACAAGGTTGATGTTAAGGCCTCAGCGGATGCTGCATTTTGGCCGCACGGTGCTTCAGGCGGTAGTGACTTGAACTACTGGCCGTTACTCTTTGGGGATCCCACCCTACTTTTGGACACTGCTTTTGGATGTCCCAACTGTTATGAATACCAAAGCGCACCGTGCCATGCAATAAAGAAAAAAGCAATTCTGTGAGTACTCACCTGTAGAATGTTTTGTTCTTGCATGGCACGGCCCGCTTCGCCCCACCCTTGTTATCGTTATTCTTGGTTGCCTCTTTATGGTGATTATTCCAAGTTAATTGGTGTTTTTTTTTACCCTTTTTTACATTTTTTACCTTTATTCTCTCCCGGCTTCTTGTCTCGCTGCTTGTCTACGCTGGGAACTCTATGGTTAATCCCGTTTTTATAGGGAGCCGGGAGATGCCACAGCTTTCTGCAGTACCACTGCACCACCTTGTGGCAGAATAACCCAACTGTTATGAATACCGAAGCGGGCCGTGCCTTGCAAGAACAAACACAATTCTACAGGTGAGTACTCACAGAATTGCTTTTTTAAATCCCCCCTGCCCTGCCTCCCTCTCCTAGGACCAAAACCCACCCTGGAGTCTGAGACTCCAGGGCAGACATACTCATTCCCCCTGTGGCACCCCGATCGCAGGTGCCACGCTGTCTGAAACCCCCCAGGTTGCCCGAAAACTCACCTTCGTTCCCGGCCCAACAGCGCATGCGCGAGCAGCAACTGCACCCCACTATCCCTTTAGCAGGGTGCGTGTCTCAAAGTACAGGTCACATAGAAGTTGAGCAGGGAGTGTGATGTCAGCACTGAATGTGATAGCAGAGGAACATAGGATAGTCCACCTGTGGTGCTGCAATAGATCAAACCCCAGGGAGGTGCAATTTTCCAATACCATCTAACTGTGGCAACAGCATCCCGGGCTCGGTAGTAAAATTGTCTTTTATGGCTGAGGCTAAAAACTTTTCCTTAAAGGGTAATTCCACTTTCGATGGGCTTTTTAAAACTTTTCATTGTTGTGTCACAAAATTGTCTTCAAAGTGTTGAGCTTATCTTTTGTTTTATTTTTGTTGAAAACTGTGTTAAAAAATGAAAACCATTTTCCCTAGAAACAATGTTAGCAACATACCAAAGTGGTGTGTTTGGTGCACCTGGCAGAGACTTCCTGATTCTGGCTTGCTAATAATCTGATTGGCTAAAGCAGAGACAAAAGGTTTACTCCTTCTGCTCTAATTCAACCCCTTTATATGGGGAACACAGTTTTGTTTTCCAGCAAAGGGTTACTGGCAGCGTTCATGTCTGGGGGGGGGGGGTCATTACTGCTGTGTGATTTAGCCAAAGCTGCTGATGAGCTCACCTGTTGCACTGGAAGGTTTCTGCGATTTGTAGTCAGAAATTACACTGAGGGCTTTATTCAAGGCCATAAAAGTCCCTCCCACTTTAGCAACACAGAGCCACTGGAATATAAGAAACTTGGAAACCGTACACTGATAAGTAAATCACAGGTATGGGGGCACAATCCTAATTTTTTTACCTTTTTTTTTACCTTGAATCAGGATGCCCCAATGTGTGAACCCCCAACGCGTGCCCATAAAAACTCCCCTTTTCCTGCTCCAACTGTGCTTGTATGGGCTTTGGTGCAAACGTTGATTCAACTAATGCGACCAATGATTGCGCGCGGAGGCCAGGGATACGGGGGATGTGGCTCCCCATTGATTTCTATTAGAGCCCTTTCCAAAAGGAAGTAAACATGGCAAAGGTCACTGATTGGATGATAGTTCGTGCATGCTTCGTTGGAGCAAGGACAGGTGAGTTTTACTGTGCCCTCTGGGGGGGGTTTCAAACAGCTGGGAACCTAATTTGAGATGCCTCAAGTGCACAAAACAAAACCTGGGAAAGTCAGATTCCAGGGTCTTGTTCCCCTTTAATGTTTATTTTACATTCCAGAACTGGAAAGCAATAAGGCAGAACACCAGAAACCTAGCAAAAAGGGAGTTGTCCGCTAATCTAGCCTTGCTATGTGTAGCACAATTAATCCCGTGTGTTCCTTTATGTGAAAATAACTCCCAATATGTATTTAGTCTTTTACAGACCTTCAGCATAGACCTTTACTCTGTGATCTTACTGTAGAAGAAGGTCAAAGGTTAAAAGTAATCTTTGGCTCAAACACTGGTTTTCATGTCATTGATGTTGATTCTGGAAATACATATGACATCTACATCCCATCACATGTGAGTAATTTGAAGTGTAAAGGAAAATGAACATTTCCAAGCAGGACAAATCGATTACCTTATTAAAAGTAAAAGCCTAATTCAATTAATACACGTTTCTATACTCTTCTACACTGTCCACTATATCCCTTTTCTTGAGAAGTACATACAAACCAGTTTATATACTGTTGTGTGAAATTTAGTACTGAAGATATATATGATTTTCGTTAACTTTTAATTTTATACATGTATAGGAAAGGCAAATGCATAGCCTTGTGAAACTTTTACAAACCCCATGTATACCACAATTTGAGTGACATCATTTGGGCAACAGGTTGCCACCCCCGATAGTAGGTACTTTACTATACAGAAGTGGTCCCTGTTTTCACATGTATAAGGCTCTGTACTGTATTGTTACTGTATATTATTCAGGGTAGTGAAATCTCCTGACACAGTCTGTTGTCTAAAATGTAAATATTGCAGCAAAATAATTGTTTCAGACGCGTAAAGTAGTTTATAGCAAGAGCATGTGTTTTCTTGTATAACTTAAAAACTGCCTTGGCTTCATTGCAGATTCAAGGGAGCATTACTCCGCATGCTATAGTCATCTTGCCAAAAACAGACGGCATGGAAATGCTTGTGTGCTATGAGGATGAAGGAGTTTATGTTAACACGTATGGGCGAATAACTAAAGATGTGGTACTTCAGTGGGGTGAAATGCCCACTTCAGTAGGTAAGTAATTGTATCTTTCCCACCGATAATCTAGTAGGCCTGACTTTAGATGGTCATGGCTGAACTGGCCTACTTTCCCCTGCAGCATCTGGAATGATGTCCAGCTATTCAAAACCTTCGGGTCTTGAAGACACTGCCTTGGCTCACTTCTTTTGTACAAGGTGACCAAACTTCAAGTTCACCCTGGGGAAGTCAGTTTTCCCTTACTTGCACCACACTCCCTCTGCAGAACTGAGCCTAGGAGCAAACAGGCTTTGAAGGAGAGAACCAGCGTTCTGGCCTGACTCCCTCCCCCTGGGCATCCCAAATTGGCATGCCCAGCTTTGTGAAGTTCCTTCCCCACACCTGAGTTCTGAATTAACCTTACCTTCTGCCTGATCCAATGGCGCATACTCAACCCGTCACCATAAGCTATACTTTTAGCTGGGGTCTGCGTTAGGCATCTATAAATGGCCAGTGCTGGCACGCATCCTCTTGACTGACTAGAATTGAACCTTATCTGATTCCTAGCCGAAATTGAAAATAGTAGCCACAGCAGAACTATGGATCACTCTGTAACTGCCAGAAACAATAAATCCCTGTAAGCCTGCTGGGATGTCGCTTTGTTTCTTGTGCCATTGGTTCAGCTGTCAAACTTCTGTTGTGACTCATGAACCAAAAGATAAACAGACAGGAAATTTAAATTTTTTACTAAGTTGAGTTCTGCTTTAACATAACGGGAGCAAATTTTTTACTCTCGCTATGGCCTCAGATAAATCCATCTGATTATTTTTTTTTTTTTTTTGCAGCATATATCCATTCCAATCAGATAATGGGTTGGGGGGAGAAAGCTATTGAAATCCGTTCAGTGGAGACCGGTCATTTGGATGGAGTTTTCATGCACAAGAGAGCACAGCGGTTAAAATTCCTGTGTGAAAGGAATGATAAGGTATGTGCTACACTTGACCTTGTCAGGTATGGTTATTATGTGTATGTTTGTATCCAATTTCCCACATTTAAAGATTGGTGGTGGTAGCGGTTTACACCCATCTCTAAAGTTACACCAAAGATTAGCATATAAGGAAAACACATCACCAGACTTGCCTGTGTTGAAAACACTTTCTACTCCTTTTCGCTGACTTTTTCACTTGAATATATAACTGTTGGAAAGATATTTTCAAAGATATTATTATTATTATTCTTAATATTAATGTGTTTGCAACACTAGGTATGTGATTTCCTCAGTAGGGAAGGGCACAGCCATATGCTTCTGATGGGGTGTTGCCTATGCACAGCTGGCAAACACCAGCCAGAGCTAGGAAATCTAGCAGCAGCTGGGGGGTTTGTGTGTGTGTGGGGGGGATTGCCGGTTTTCGAAGGACCAGCAAGCAGGGAGCAAGCTTAATTGCTTCCTGTCTGCAGTCCTCCATTGCGATCCCTAAATGATTTGGAAACTGGTCACAGGCCACAATGAATAGTGTAGGTTAAGTGTAGGTTTTTTTTCTTTTAGAACATCATAATGAAGACTTTCTAAAATCAGGATACCTACTGCCCCCACAAACTTTACTTGTATGTCCTTCCACCTCAGCCCTACATTTATATATAGCATTTCCCACATGCTAGCAATGCACATACCGATTGGCTTACCTCTCTGAATATATGGGTCCTTTGTATATAGCCCTACCCCATCAGTCTCACATTTTAACCATGTTCCAAATACTCAATCCATTTAAGTTCCCACCAATGCTCATCATAAAATTATTATAGAAAAACAATTTTACCAAATTATCGTGCCGAACATTTCACCCAGGGGTGGTGTTCTACAGTTAATGTCAAATCTCACTCACCATGCAATCACCCAGCCTTCTTTAACTAACTTTACACACCAGTTCTATTTACCTCTTCCACTTTTCCCTATAGCAGGGCAGGAGCCACATCAGATGGCTCCGAGAGCCACAGGTTGAAAATTACCACTGAAGGCGGAACAAAAGTCTCATATTGCCTAAGAATTTTTTCTCCATGTTGGTAATCAATTCTCCAATGTCTTTTTTTTTTTTTAGGTCTTCTTTGCTTCTGTGCGCTCAGGAGGCAGCAGCCAAGTCTTTTTTATGACACTGAACAGAAACTCCATGATGAACTGGTAACAGAGTTGTCGGAGCGCACTGCTCCATGGCATTATTTTTAAACTAGACCCTTAGGACTTAGAACTGTGCTGCCATTGAAGCTGTCTGGTTCAGCTCTGTCAGTCGTGCAGAGTACATAGGACCTGATATCAGCCGTGTGCAAGAATTTACCAGCCTTTCTTCAGAGACTTTGACCTTCAATACTAGCAACTGGCTCACAGGTCCACAGATTTCAGCTGTGACGGCTTGTTCATTTACCTTTTCATCGTGTCTTATTTTGTAAGAATGGCAAAAAAACTAAATTTTGAGACTTGAGCCAGTTTATTGATTCCTGTCTGCCTGCTCTAGTGTTATATATAAATATAGATATGTTGTACAATTTTTGAGTAAAACAAGACAGCACAATAATGTACCTTTTTCTGTTTTGATGAACGCTAAAGCTGTATAGCTGGGTAATTCAAGAGAAAACCTTTTTGCCTTCGTCAGCTTGAATGTTGCTTTTTGATGGCAACAGCCTAATTGATTTTTAAAGAAAAGTTTCCTCTTATTTCAGGAAATGTAGATTTAATGGCTAAACTAGCCGCCTTCTAAAGAGATCTCATGCCATTACTTATTCTGTGGTCATGGAGTCAATTCAAGCATACACTGTGGGATGTGTGTCAGCTTGGTACTGGGAAGCAGGGTTACCTGAAAAAGATTGCAACTGCCTGTGCATTTTTCCTTTTGTATATTATGCAATGGGGTGAAATTCCAGCGGACACGTTGGAGAACAGGTTTGAAATGGCACTTTTTATGTTCTATTACCTGCTATTCAGACAGATAGCTAATGGACAGTAACAGGACTGTTGCCAATATTGTCGCAGTGCCACTTTCTAGCATTAACCAATTATAATGTCAGGGGCTTCTGTGAGGCTGTTGGCCTAATGGTTGACAGATGACAAGATATTTTTTTAACCAAAGGGTGGCTGAATAAGATCACATGCCATCATGTTTTTCAGGCTTCAAGCCTCATCAGCCAACAATGTAAAGACAGATAGATTTCCCCAAATTACCCAACGTACAGTAAAGGACCACATCTGTGCAAAAAAAAAGAAAAATATACAAAAAAAGTGTATATGTAGTTCAGGTGATAATGAGTCTTTCAACACAAAATGCTCTAATAATTTAATGATAAAATATGTGTATTAAAGTTTATTTTTAATAGCTACAAGCATGGCTGGCTGTGGTAATAGGGTGTTACATCCAGAAAACTGTGGCTTTTTTGTTTATATATTTTTTTTTCTGTTTACCTACCTCGGTTTACCTTTTTTTTCTTGGGAGTTTTATTAAAGCTTTGTTATCCCTTTGACTTAAAGTAGAAGTGTGCTGGTAACTGCCAGTAAAATCCCATTTCCTCCCCTCTTAATACAGGGTTACACAATACAAAACCTAGAGCAATGTTTATCGACCTTGTGCTCAAGTCCTGGCTACAGTAGGTCATGTTTTCTGGTGCCTCATACTGATGCACAGGTGCAGTAATATAATGGATATCCAAAAAACATGTCCTGTTGGAGGAGCTCGAGGAGAGGTATAAGAAATCTTGCATTTGGATATTTAATTCATTTACCTGCAGCCTAGATGTGTCACTTTGGCATTGTTTACACCCCTCTTTTACATTTCAGTATGGAATGAGAAAGGTGTAATTGCTACTGGGTCAGAGAATTGCTGCACACTTTACCATTCTTTTCTTTTATTTTTTTTTTTTTTTTTTTTTTTTTTACAGTTTGGTTGCAGGTTGTTTTTCTTTAGTGGCTGTGATCGTACTTTCGCTGGGTGCTTTTACTATTTTGTTGCTAACTGATGAACCTTTTAACAGTAAAACATTTTAAAAAAATCAGCTTCATTCTAATTTTTTGTGAGGTATTGTGGTCCAGTTATGAAATAAAAGGGTATTATTGTGTTTTCAATTATTCTGTCTTATCTTTAAATATGTGGTAAAGTAAACATGTTTCCAAAATGTTCCTATTGTGTTAGGTGTGTGGCAGCAGCAGCAAAACAGACCTTTTGGTCTCTCTAATACAATTCCTAAGGACAACCAGATTTGGGATGCCCCACATTTGGAATTGTTGAGTAAACCCTGCACAAGCCACCTTCTGCACCTCCTGTGTTGAATTTGTCTATGGATCCCAGCAAGGTTAGTGTGCGCCTCAAGTGGGGGTTTTGACTGTAGGGCATCCCAGAATACTGAACATTTATACACACCACACAACAGAACAGAGATAAAAAAGCTGACCAGATGCAAATAGATATGATAGATAATAGATACATTGTTGCAGCTTTCCCTTCCCACACACACTCTAGCAGCTGGTTATTCAGTGTGTGTTTATATAACATAATACATTTTTCTGAGGCATTTCTCTCTCTGGTGTGGGCTGCTGCTGGCATAGCTTTCCCCTTATGCTCGTGTGTGACAAGATCGCCACTCCCATGCAGTTCTGCAGCAAGGAATTGGCCTGTTATTCCAGAACATCTGCATGGAGTTAAGCTCTCTCAACTTGTTTTTGCCAAGAGGGCAATAATTAGATAATATTGGGTGATTTTGCAATACTGCAACTTTTTTAAGGAGGGTAAAAAATTCTCTGACAGCCCTCCAATGGGCTAATTCCCTGGGGCATCTGGATTTGGAATCCATCACTTTAAGAACACCAGCAATCGCCAAACAAACTCGCCTAGACAGCTATCCAATGGCCCATGTGCAAAACACATCCCGCTATATCTTTATTTCTGCATGTACTACAGAACGGAATGGAGCAGAGCATACTGATTGGTTGCCATCCGCACTGTGGGGGTCACTGGAATGGGGAAACTCAGAACGGGCCAGCCCAAATCAGATTACCCTGCGAGAGACTCTTTTAAGTAAAAAAAATATTGTACAATGTTTCTATTAAAGAGGATTAAGTACAGTGGATGACAAAGTCAAATGTGAGCCACAGATAAACCAATTAAACAAAACCACAGAGTTTCTATGCACAAAATAACAAATAATAATAAATAACAGTCCAATTACTTTATTGAAAGCTCTATTGAGTTTTGTGTTTCTAAATTTCCCATTGAATCTCCTCCAGTGACACACTGGTCACATAAGGGAGATTCCAAAGAGCATTACGCTTGGCGGGATGTCAGGGTAGAAGTACAGCATCTGTAGTTGGGAGTCCTGGACCAGCTGAGAGGGCCCCAACTGATGTGGGACAGAGAAGAAGACACAGAGGGGTTATGGCAACTATAATTTAATAAAATATTTTTTGTGTTGAGTCACATTTGTGTTTACTGCTTGTGAACTGGAAAGAGTCCTTATAAATCATAAAAGCTGATCCAAGATGGCGCTTACCATACTTATTGTGTCTTAACCATTTAGCAGTTGTAACCTACTGTTTTAAGTGTAGCTACTTGATTTTTTCCCAGAGCGCAGTGTGATTCACAAATTCCAACAGAGTGAATCTCCCCTGATGGTAAAACATTTGAATTTAGAGATTCTGCCTGTACCCTTATGTACAGGCAGAAGGAGGCTCACAAGGAGCCAAAGCCTCCCCTATTTTGTAGGCTTAAATCTTGGCTTTGCGTCTACCTGGACCCTGCTCACCAATATAGTCTTCTGGGAAAAAGTACTGATGTGTATTCTAGCCAAAATGCACAAGAACACCTGCTAAGCATTGGAAAATGTTTAGGCAGTTTTTACTGAGCTCTTCTATTGTGTAAATCCCCCCAATCCAAAATTGTGCACTTCTACTGTCCAGGTAAAGGCAGAGGGCCACAGCAGCCATCACATTGCCAACAAATGGTTTCCCATATTTTAAATGTGATTATAAAAGTGTAGAGGGCCCTGGCAGGGCTTCCCAATCCTAAGCACGCCTATTGCCATGTTAGAGGCAGAGGGCCACAGAAGCCATCATATTTCCAACAAATGCTGTCATACATTTTTCAATGTTATGATGTAAGTGCAGAGGGCCATAACAGAGTCCACAACACCCATCACATTGCCCACAAATGGACGGTTCTTTACATTTTCTATGGGATGAATGTACGGTGTGCCCTGGCAGTCCAAAAATGTCCAAGTTTCTACCCAGGTAAAGGCAGAGGGCTTACAGCAGTCTTCAAATTGCCCACAAATGGTTCCATACATTTTACTGGGACTTAACCAGTCTAAAAATTAGCCTACATCCTATCTAGGTAAAGGCAGAGGGCCATAGTAGCCAGCATATTTTGCCTACAAAAGGTTTTACAATTATTTTGTTTAAAAAAAAAAAAAAAAAAAGAAATCAGTATTGCATGAACTAACCACGTTTAGAAAGAGTAAATTGACAGCTCTGTCTTGTTCTGAAGCTGCAGCTTTATCATTGACCTTGTCATGCTACAGGCTGTATATTCTGCATCCAAACCACACTTCTTATATTGTCCATTTATGTACCAGCTCAATTACACAACAATTTAAATGAGCGTGTAGACCAAACAACGTCGCAGTTCCTTCTTCACTGCTGCTACCATCTTTGGCTTCACTAGCAAAGGCCTGTAGATAGCTTTGGGTGCCAGGCTACTGTGAAAATTTGCCAAGCCTCTGTCCAGTACACAGAAGTCAGAGGGGCTGGCTAGTTTTTGAACTCTCTGAGGTCTGTCAGCCCCTTTCTTTGTTGACTGGTATTCTGTGTTCCCTTGTATGTACTGAGGGAGGCCTGGCTAATTTTTAGACTGTTTGAGTGGTTAGTGCATGAGTCTAAGCAATAACATGTGGACTGATGAAGGATGTGGAATGTGTGCGCTACTCTTATCCCCCTTTGAGAAAGGGACTCTAAACCCAACAGCAATAATAAGACACCAAGCAGTTCATCTGATGCCTGTCCCATGGGCCTTTTTTTTTTTTTTTTTTTTTTTACAATTCCTGAAGTATTGGGTAGAAGTCATAGTATGTCTCCAATGTTTGCCCTCCTTTCAAGTTTTATTCCTCCAGGACCACACAATAAAGTGGTCCAACAGCCACTTTGTTTCTTGCTGCTCTCTGACAAGTGAGCACAGAAAGCCATAATGGTTTCTGACCACAGCAGAGCAGCATGCTAATGTCTCCTAAAGATGCGCCAAGACATGACCTTCCCAGCTTAGCCACAACCTCAGAATGAAAGAGATAAATTTATCAATGAGTGTCCCATCCCCGCGCACAGGCTAAATTGGACATCCCGAAAAATGTACCCCTTTTGAAAGTAAATTACTTATACACATCTGGTATATAGAGTTCAAAAATGTATAGTACAAACACTGCTGTGTTGGGCAACCCCTCAGACCTTTTTTGTTTTACCTATAACCATGCTAATTTTTTGTATTAAAATTAAATACTTCATTTCAAATCTATAATATCCTAGTTCACCTAAATGTATTAATTCATTCAGCTGATTGAAGCCATTACATTACCAACAAGATGTTAATAAATAAAAGGAAATATATGTCAGATCACCAAAACCTTATTCCTTAGGCTAAGTGCTATTCCATTGTGTTCAATTTACTGGTGAATGGAAATTCATGTGCTATCACGAGTTCTACTTTAGGTAAACCTGTTTCGCTCACACATTTCTTTATCAATCTTTTTATTGTGTATATTCTGAACATCATTCTATTAGCATAATACAGTTCATACACAGAATTTAAAGATTACAGACAACTTAAGTCACAGTCAGAAGCTTATTCACTGCATACAAGAAAATAGATTCAAGAGTTACTAAAAAAAGTTCAATTCAAATAAATTAAAAGAAAATAACCCCTATGAGGTGGGGGGGAGTAAAGGAAGGGGTTGAGGAAGGATCAGATGCTTATTAGGTTTACATCAAAATCTGTAGGGAGAAAATTCCGAACCCAAGGTTTCCACGCCTCCATGAACAGCTCCAAAGTCCCAATGTGAATGGCGGTCATTTTTTCCATGGCCATAATGCAGTTAACCTTGTTTTTAAATGCGTTGAAGCTCAAGTTGGGAGACCTCCAAGCCCCAGCTATCACCAGCTTTGCCCCTGATAGGATATAATACATCAACCGCTTTTTCAGTCTAGAACTGTGGGGGATTGGGGCGTTGAGGAGAGCTACCCAAGGGTCTCTGACCACAGATCTACCACATACCTTGCTGAGAACTCTAAAGATTCTTGACCAAAATTCCCTAACTACTGGGCAATCCCACCACACATACCGGTACAACCCCGGAGAGAGGCACCCTCCTGGAACTCAGTCGAAAAGTGTTTCATTCTCTCTGGGACCATATACCATCTTGCCCATTAGTTTTATGTTAGCCTTGATTAAAGTCAGACGCCGAGCAACCAAAGGAAGCGTTCCACATCCTCCACCATTTTTCTTGATCCATCTCTCTACCCAGTTCATTGTGCCAATTTTTTTTATAGGATGGGCATGTATCCGTACCCCTTGAGGCCAAGTTATGATATATCTCTGAGATTGCTCCTCTGCCTCTGGGATCCCTACAGCAGCGCGTCTCAAAAAAAGTTAGTTTTTCAAACTCCTGCCAATTCCCCACCATGGATCTCACAAAATTGTGAACTTGCAGAAAACGAAAAAGCTCATTAGATGGCAGGTGAAATTAATCCCTCATCTGTTGGAATGTACTGACCTCTGAAGATTGCAGACAATCTGAAAATCGCTGTATGCTCGCCTCCTTCCATGTATTAAATCTACCAGGGTCCTTTGCCCCTGGGGGAAACATTGGATTGTTCCACAAAGAAAGGAAAGGGAGGTACGGGGACACCAGTCCACCCCAGTATTTAGCATCATCCCACACTTGCAGCGAATGTCTAACTATGGGTTTTGTAATAACCGTTTAAAGTTAGGCGTAATCCACAAAAGGTTATTCACTGAAATTGGCGCGCATACATCTGATTCAATCTGCACCCAGCTTGGCACATCTGAAGTGGAATGGAGGGCAAGTAGTTGTGCAATCTGAGCTGCTTGGTAATACTTTGCAAAATTTGGCACCCCCAGCCCGCCCTCCTTCCTAGATCTAAGCATGACCCCCTTGGGGACCCTAGGTCCCTTACCACCCCAGACAAAGGACATGACCTTGCTTTGTAATGTTTTTAGCTTTTGTGGGGGGACTCTAGTTGGGAGGATTCTGGCGACATACAGAAACTTGGGAAACAATGTGATTTTTTCTTGTTTTGAGGCAGGGAATGGAGTCTGCCCTCTTAGTACGCTTTGTACACTGCAATATGATATATAAAAAATAGTATATTTATGTAACCTAAGATATTAATATGCAGCTGTTGTATTTTTAATATATACAATGGTTTTTACCTAGTCAGGCTATGTGCTTAGTGTGGCCCAGTGCAGGGGGGAAAGCTGGTCAAGGTGTCCTGTGAAAATTGGTTGGTGGCTGCTAAATCCACCATTGGCTATTGGATCAGACAGCCTGGTTTCACAAGCATACTCTGCTAGGGGTAAGGAACTCTCTTTTCATGTAACCGCTAACTTTACTAGAGCTGTAGGTGCATCCTCAGCAACAGGCCTTTGTAGACCAGGTGTGCAAGGCTGCAAGCTATTCATCTATCCACACTTTCAATTCTTTTGATAGGTTGGATGTACAAGCATCAGTGGGCGCAATGTTCCTTATTGGTACTTTTGTGCAAATTTTATGTATTCTTAGTATACAGTACGTCCTGCTCCAGATTACTTACACTTGGGTTATCCTCCGCCAGATGGCGCTGCACTGCAGAGACATGCAAAACAGGCTCCTCCCGGCCCCTCAAATACCCGGGGACCTCCCACAAATCCCCAGATTTCTCTGCAGTGCTTACTGCGAAGACATGAAATTATCACTCTGTGGCAGGTGAGTGGGGCTATTAAAGCCTGCGGCCCTGTTGGACTATTCCCACCCGTCATTCGTGTGATGTGCCTCCCAGCCTGGGCTGCGCTGGTCGGGTGAAGGTAGGCAGCACCATGTGTGCTTAAGGAGCGCTGCTCCACCGCAGTCCCCCACCAAAGGGTAGGCAGTATAGGCTGATGGTGAGCCTTTATGGGATGCCCCTCCCGCATTATTGTCCCATGCCCCGGTAGCGGTGGGCCCTGTACAAAGGGCCGCCATCCTCCCTCATTCTCCCCGTAGCCTTCGGGAGGGAAAGAAGGGGGGGGTGTGGGTGAGCATGTATCGTGATTCGTGCATACCGCCTGTTGGCATGTGTGTTGGGACTACTATATGTGGTGTCAACCGCAGCACTGACTTGTCTTTTTACTTTTGCAAACGCAAACACCGCCGCCGTGTGCGCCAGAGCAAGCCGGGCGTCACGGCTTGCTCTGGCCTGCCCTTCGAGGTTCGTTTGGGGCCATTTCCCTGTACAGTCGCGCGCGTGTGTAACGGTCCCCCCTCCCGCGGTCCTCATTATTTACTGTGTATGGCTCTGACGTCCCTTCTTCTCATTGTGTCTTTCAGACGCGTGAATCCAGTGGCTTCTCCCGGCCCGGTGTAATTGTAGTTGGGCCTAGTATAATTACTCCCACTTCCCTAGCGGGTCATTGGGGCATCCAGGGTTGCTTTATAGCGTCAATCCCTACTGGCATATTGTGCCTAATAATCACCATATGGAGGCATCCCAGGATAATGGGACTGGGGTTCCTTCGGGACAAGCCCAGCTGTGTGTAGCTTGTGGGGTCTCACCTATCAGCGGTGACAGCGCACGGGTCTGTGTTCCTTGCGCACAGCAGACACTAACGTTGCAACCCGCCCCTCCGGTGGCTGGGCCTGCACCTCGTCTCACTTCACCTACTCCCCCAAGCTTGAGTCTTACCCCCATTGAATTACATACAAGCGGGGATTCTCAACCTGATGTGTCTGCTAGACTGGCCAGTGTTGAAAGATTGATCGCTAACACCTTAGCGCGTAAGGCCTCCGCTAAAAAGCGTCACTTAACTCCTGATGCCACTCCGTCTCCTATGGAATCTGATGAGTTGTTGCATCTGTATGGCTACACCCCATCGGACGAAGGGGAGCTGTTTTATGACTCAGGGTCATCTGACGAGAGACTCGGAGGTCATGACGATTCTGGCTCTGACCCCTGGACCCCGGATGATACTGACAGACTGCTGGTCCAGATATTTTAGGTTTTGTCCAACTCTCCCCCTGTTGCGGCTCCCAGGCAAAGGGGTGAGCTTTTTCATACTGCTAAAGCTCGTTTGGAATTTCCTGAGCAAACCCATTTCAGTAACCTCGTGCTTAAGGAGTGTGAGCATCCCAGTAGACTTCCCGGTATACCTAAGAGTTGGGACAGAAAGTATCCCTTTCCTGCTGATATGGTCAAGTGCTGGTCATCGCCCCCTGAGGTCGATGCTCCTATCCTAGAGTTGTCTAACACCTCTATTATGCACTCCCCTGACACTACTACGCTGCGGGACGCTGAGGACCGGTGCATTGACCAATTGGCGTGTCATTCCTTTGCATTTGTGGGGGCGGCGCTGCACCCGGTTTGCACCTCGGCCATTACGTCTGTGGCGCTCAGGGCTCTGATCAGAAGTGTACTTGAAGGTTCTGATGAAGTGCCACCTGATACGTTTAATGCACTGTCTAACTGTGATGTGTTTGTAAACTTTATCCTGTCTGCCTTGGATGATGCCATTAGGATGTGTGCCAGAAACTCTGCCTTGGCGGTAGCTATACGCCGCGTGGTTTGGCTGCGCCAGTGGGCTGCTGACAATGCTGCTAAGAGGGCCCTTACTGGGCTTCCGTTTAAGGGGCTACGCCTGTTTGGGGACCTCCTAGACCTTTTTGCTAAAGGAGGTAAGTTACCCCAGCACAAGCGGCAGTCTCGGCAGTCTTCACTCCCCTACCGCGGTGCTAAGCAGGGAAAAGGGGTGTCCTTCGCGGGTGCAGATTCCTGGCACAGGAGCAGAGGACGACGTCCTGGCTCTTCCTGGGGGTCTAAGCCAAAACCCTCTCCTAAGCCCCCTCAGTCATGATGGGGTGCCCTCGCCCATCAGGGTGGGGGGACGGCTACAGCACTTTGCGCACGTCTGGAGGCATCACGTCTCAGACAGGTGGATTCAGGAGGTAGTGTCCTCTGGTTACAAGGTAGAGTTTGCTGTGCGCCCCCCCCCCCCCCAAGATTCATCAAGTCCCGGATCCCCCGGGACCCTGTCTCAGCTCAGGTCTTGATGCAGGCCGTGCAAGGCCTTCTGGCTCTGGGGGTCATTTGCAGGGTCCCCTTAAGAGTAAGAGGCAAGGGGTTCTATTCCAACCTTTTCACAGTCCCCAAAAAAGATGGGTCAGTCAGGCCCATTCTGGATTTAAAGATCCTCAACAAATTTGTCAGAAACAGGCGCTTTCGCATGGAAACTCTGCGCTCGGTCATTGGCTCCCTGCGCCCAGGGGATCTCATGACGTCGGACATCAAAGATGCTTACCTTCACATCCCTGTGTCACCAAAGGTATCTCAGATTTGCGTTGGAAGATCAACATTACCAATTTGTGGCCCTGCCATTTGGCCTCACCTCAGCTTCCAGAGTGTTCACCAAGGTGCTGGCGGGGGTAATGTCTCTGGTAAGGTCAAGGGGCATACGCGTGCTGCCCTACCTGGACGACATACTCATCACTTCACGGTCTCTGCAGCAGGCAGAGTTGGACACTCAGCTGGTGGTGTCCACCCTGGAGTCCTTCGGCTGGGTGATCAATCACCCCAAGTCCTCTCTGTCCCCTTCCTCGGTGACCCCATTCCTGGGAATGATTCTGGATACGATTCAGTCAAGGATATTCCTTCCTCAACAGAAGGTGGAAGCTCTAACTGCTCAGGTGAGGTTCCTGCTATCGTGCCCCCAGCCCTCCCTCAGGCAGGGAATGCAGTTGGTGGGCCTGATGGTGGCGTGCTTTGAGGCGGTGCCCTTTGCTCAGTTCCATTTGAGGCCTCTACAACTTCATCTTCTGTCAGTATGGGACAAGGATCCAACGTCCTTGGACGGGATCGGAGTGCTTACCCCCTTGGTCAGACGGTCCCTTTCGTGGTGGCTGGACCACAGGAACTTGCTGGGGGGCAGGTCCTTTCTGGCCCCCTCCTGGGAGACGGTCACCACGGATGTCAGTCTGTCAGGAAGGGGGGGATTCTGGAAGTTCCTGCGGTTCCAGGGGAGGTGGGGCCCTCAGGAGGCCCACTTACCCATCAACATTCTGGAACTGCGGGCAATCAGGTTGGTACTGGAGCAGTTGACCAATCACCTGAGGGGTCTGTCTGTGCAGGTGCACTCAGACAACAGGACGGCGGTTGCCTACATCAACCATCAGGGAGGGACCCGGAGCAGGAGGGCCCTCCAGGAGGTGTTGCGGATTCTGACATGGGCAGAGGCCAATGTTCAATGCATTTCGGCTGTGTACATCCCGGGGGCAGAAAATCTACTGGCGGACTCTCTAAGCAGGGGGACCTCCCGTCAGGGGGAGTGGTCCCTCTGCAACATGGTATTCCAGTCCCTGTGTCACCGTTGGGGGTCTACCGGATGTGGATCCCGTCACAGTCACAATCATCATTTTGTCTCCCTGTCTCAGAATCCTCTGGCCTTGGCCATAGATGCTCTGTCCATGTCATGGCAGGAATTTCGGCTCCTGTATGACTTTCCTCCATTCCCCCCGCTGGGCAGGGTCCTGCGCAAGATTGCTCTGGAAGGGGTGCCAGTGATTCTGGTGGCCCCCAGGTGGCCAAGAAGAGTGTGGTTCGCCCATGGTGAAGGCTAGGAAGAAAACTTCCTCTTCCATCTATTGTAGGGTTTGGCGTGCTTACATTGACTGGTGTGAGTCTAGGTCTCTTCCCTGTCGGGTGTTCTCAGTTCCCAGGGTTCTGGAGTTTTTACAACAAGGGTTGGAGTCGGGTCCCCAACTCAGTACTTTGAAGGGTCAGGTTTCTGCCCTGTCTGTCTTCTTTCAGAAGTCTTTTGCTCAACATTCCTTGGTCAAGACTTTCTTTCCTGGGGTTACTCATGTGCGTCCCCCACGAAAACCTATGGTCCCTGTTTGGGATTTGAATTTGGTCTTGTCTGCCTTGCAGGGTGCTCCCTTTGAACCTATTCAGGATGCTGCTCTGGCTGTACTTACCCTCAAGGTTGTCTTTCTGGTGGCTATTACTTCGGTCAGGCGTGTGTCTGAGCTGGCGGCTCTGTCTATCCAGCCCCCATACTTTGAGAGACACCAGGATAAGGTGGTGTTCCGCTTTAAGCCGGATTTCCTGCCTAAGGTGGTGTCTGCTTTTCATTTGAACCAGGATATTGTTCTTCCTTCCTTGTGCCCTAATCCTAGCAATGCTAAGGAAAGGGTTTTGCATTCCTTGGATGTGGTCAGGTGTCTGAAGTATTACCTAGTAGTCACTGAGTCCTTCAGGAAGACTGATGCTCTTTTTGTGGTCCCTTCTGGTCCTAGGAAGGGGTTGGCTCCTGCCAAGTCTACTATCAGCAAATGGATCCGTCAGGCTGTGATTCAGGCCTATTCTGCTAAGGGGAAGAGTCCTCCCTTCCGCCTTACTGCTCATTCTACTCATGCTATTGGTGCCTCTTGGGCCTTCCAGCACCAGGCTTCTGTTGAACAAGTTTGCAAGGCCGCTACTTGGTCTTCTGTTCATACCTTTTCAAAGTTTTACAAGGTTGACGTTAAGGCCTCAGCTGATGCTGTTTTTGGCCGCAAGGTTTTGCAGGCGCCAGTGGTTTAAACTGTCTGCTGTTACCTTTTTTGTTGGGGATCCCACCCTGCTTTATGGACACTGCTATTGGATATCCCAAGTGTAAGTAATCTATCTGGAGCAGGACGTACTGTATACTAAGAATAATACAATTCAGTGAAATTCTCACCTGTAGAATTGGTATTATAAGTATACAGTACGTCCTGCTCCACCCCACCCTGTTGTTGCATTATTCTGGATCCCCTGTATGGTGATTGTCATCATTGTTATAGTTACCAGTTTTTGGTCGGTTAAATTCTCCCGGTTTCTTGTGGGAGGTCCTCGGGTATTTGAGGGGTCGGGATGAGCCTGTTTTGCATGTCTCTGCAGCGCAGTGCCATCTAACCCAAGTGTAAGTAATCTCTCTGGAGCAGGACGTACTGTATACTTATAATACCAATTCTACAGGTGAGTATTTCACAGAATTGTATTTTATGTCTAATAGAATGTATTTGTCTCAAAAAATCTGTTGCTTAAGAATCTTCACTGATCAGACATGATAGCTGACAGGCTTTTCTTATACTGTATGTTGCTAACAAGTCAAATCTGCTGTTTCTTACGACACTGGAAATCCTCAGATCTTCAAGTCAAAGGTGTGTCCCTGTTTTGGTTTCTAAATATGAAAGACATTGTAGAAGACAATGATTTATCAAGGATTTGACGTGGGGTTAAGGAGGAAATAGGTGAAAATGTTTTTAGAAATCCAATGTTGTTCAAGCCAAGGAAGTTCCTGTGCAGCAGATGGGGATTTTAAAAGATATATACCTAGGCTGTAGTATTGTTGCCCGCATTCAATGCTTCCTACTGTATTCTTTTAAACTGAAAAACATTAACAGAAAGGTTTTGTACAACAACAAAAAAGTAGGTGTAAGCCGCAGTAATGCTTTATTATGTTAAAAAATGCTTTTTAACTTGGGAAGAGGGATTACCTTGACATTCTGTTGACATTTGAATTTAGTAGGTTCCAGTTAAGAGATTTTCAGGTTTTTAACTCCCTCAATATATTTAAATATACCAGAGGTCAACTAAATCTGGAAAAGGTGCAAAATGATCGTCTTATTCAGCACGCTTTACTGCAATGAGTTAAAAAAACCTAAGCCATGCACATTCATGGTGACTGTAAACAGACATGAAAGTCAACAGTCTCTTTATGTTGAAAGTGACATTCAAAGTAAGAATTTCTGGGGATACGTGTATTATAGTATAATAGTTAACTGAAATCTTAGTCAAATTAATCCTTCACATTTAACTTAAACTCCTTTTAAATTAAATAGACTATTCTTTTATTAGTAGTGAGATATAAATCAATCCAAGTTGCCAACACCGGGGCTTGAACCAGCACTGTGCCATCAGTCTGCTGGCTGACTGTCCTCCTTGTTGCACCATCTGATGCTTTGTAAGAGTCGTGACTGTGATTGTCTGGGTCTGCCGTGTGTAGGCTGTGTGATTTCTCCAAGGTGTTCCTAAGTTTCTTCCTGGTTTAAGACAAGCTTCTGTGTAGCCTTGCCTTCTTTCTTAATTTTTGTGCAGTGAACATCCAGAACCTGAACTTAATCTCTGTTGGCTTTCCTGCCCCAGTCCTGCTGTTGGATCTTGGGTCTTCTGGTCTGGGATCACTAGATTGTGCCAGTTATCCAGTGCACACTATAATTCTGCCCATTTCTTCATATTCTTATTTAGTCTCCCTGTTCCTAGTCTATTCTTGTGAAGACTTGTATAAATGCTATGGCATCTAGGGAGCAATTGCCTGAGGGCCGCCTCCATTTCCAGTGACCCTGAACTGCTCCTCCTTTTTTTTACATAATTTTTATTTTGCACCTTTATTGAACTAGTTACTGGCCTAAGAGGCTTGATTATAATCTAAAAGACAACTAAGTCAGATTGCACAGAAGCACTCTTACCTAGCGTTGTAGTGGGTGCTGTGGCCGGCGGTGGCGCCGCAAACACACAAGAAAGACGATCAGCCAGCACTCCAAAAGATATTGTATTCAAATCCAACAGGTCAATATCACAGCAAAGACCAAAAAGATCCAACAAAATCCAACGTTTCGGGGCGTCTAGCGCCCCTTCATCAGGGAGCAAAAATAAGCAAGCAGAGATTCCCCTCCACTGAGGATTAAATGTCCTCAGAGAGCCCGGGATTACCACCTGATGTCAGTGGGTGTGTCCCACGTGACATCAGAGCTGATGCAGCCAATCAGAACAACACCATCTTTTGGAGTGCTGGCTGATCATCTTTCTTAAAAGACAACTAAGTTCTCCCCTGAATTCTAAAAAATGGCTTCTAGGCATGTTTCTCAACCAACTCTCATGGTGGCGCCTGCGCTGTGGAAATTCCGTCTAGATCTGTATATCGAGCGACTGGAAGGTTTTAGACAGCGGGGCATCTCAATTTGGAGACAGACCAAAACCCAGCATAGTGAAAATCATAGGATTAAGTCCTCTTTAAAATAGGTTTTGGGGTCTAAACCATCACCCTCCTTTTAAATAGTCATGAATAGATGTTTACAATTGTAGCTGTAAAATTAATCCCCCAATCATTACCATTAATGTATTCTAAGAAAGTGTTAAAAGCATACATTTCCATGCCAAAGAGAAGATAACCTCATATATATATAACTATTGAGTGACTAGCTTTTTCATACATGAAGATGACCTGTTCAACCTGAAACTCTCTCTTTCCTTCCATGGGTTACACAGTCATTGAAGATATTGTACACTTGAAACATTTCTGCCCACCAAAACACTTACCAAAGCTGATCAGCTTCCCTGGTGCAGACAGTGAGGTCCCATCTTGCTCAAATGAAAAAAGTCAGATGCAGATAACATTAACAAAAGCAGGTCACCAGGGTAGATTAAGTGGTCCCCCTTCCTATAAATCTTCCCTTATATATGACATATATTTGTCAGAATCAGAGTACAGAACCATGGAGCTCTTCCTGTCTCAAATACACTTTGGGGGGTAAAGTACAGAGGCTACAGCCTCTATCCTAGTGGCCCCTCCACTCAGAATCTGAATCTACTTCTCTGTCCAGCCTTCAGTTCAGGTAATGCTGAAGACTGCTCACTCTATTTAGCCAGGTAATGAGGAGCAGGATCAGATTTAAAGGGACTTCTTGTGCACCTTGATTCAAACAGTGTATTGCAACCTGCTGCAGCCTTCTCTTGCCATTGGAGAAGAAGAGGAACTCTCTTTGATTGGGTCAATGTATCAAGGTTTATCAAGGGTCTTAAAGGACAGAGGTATTTTTCCTTTTGAGATCTGTGCCCAACGCAGTCTTGCATCGTAGGCAAGAATTTATCCCAATGGCGTTTTTATCTTTTTATATGGGAGGAGAGCTTGTTCTGACACACTTTTCTTCCAGCTTCTTCTCACCCCAGAGTATAGGCTTTACATCTGGTATATTTAAGTTGGTTTCACACCAGTGCGAATGCGGGGCACTTGCGATTTCAGGTGGGAGCCCCGCAATCACCGTATTCAGTGTATAGAGGGCTTTAGCGTTTGCATTCTCTATTCAGAGTGGAATCGCAAAGGCTGCGGCCTCAAGGCGCTGTAGGCAAGGCTTTTGCAGCTTACACAAACGCCCAAAGCATATGTGAAAGTGGCCATAGATTACAATGGGCACAGGCGGATTAGGGGTGCTCACCTGAAAGTGCGAGTGCTCCGCATCCATGCTGGTGTGAAACCAGTCTTAGTGGATACTGTGGTCTGTTATTATGTGGACCAGACAAAAGGTCTTCTGCATAAGTTTGCAGTTATTTCCAATTTCTTTACAAAATATCCTTACCTCATGGGGGGTGGTGAATCTTCATTGCGAATGTTTACTCAGAAACAGGTTGCCAGCCGCACCCCACATAACACTTGATTCATGGTTAAAAACCCTGCACCTGCACAGTGCCAATGGCCGGGATATGATGGAGTCGCCTGAAATCTCGCGAGATTTCGCAGAGCGGCGTGGGACTTTTAAGAGGCCAGCTAAAGTCATACTGTAATTTACAAACTGCTAATCTGGTGGCAGGGGCAAGGATCGGGCACCGAAGCAGTCGGCAGCAGAATCTAAAAGGTAAGTAGTGGCCGTTTGGGGGGGGGGGGGGGGGGAATCGGCCCCTTTTTATTTTATGTTCAAAGTTCCTCTTTAAAGTCACAACCTTTTCAGTTTGTTCTTCATTGCAACCACAGCAGCAGTAATTTGTTTATGCATAACATATTACAGATTTGCTAGAACCCCCTTGTGGAACTTTGAAACAAATTACTACATCATTCATTAAATCGCTGCAAAGCATTAAAGACATATAAAGGATAATTTCCCTCTCTGTACCATACTGAATTTAAAACTTTTCTGGCTGAAACTATATTTGAGTAACTGAAATTGAGAGAAACTGAAAAAAATCTATGATTTACTCTAATACTGTTAAATAATATCAGTCTTCGCTTTCATGACATATAGAAAGCAATTAGAAAGGGAAATACAAAATATATATCCTAATTTGCATAAAAGCTCAATATATAATTGTAATTATCCAGTAACATGCATATATTCATAAAAATGCAGTAATTGGTTTATAAATGTTACCAGACAAAAGAAATGCTAAAGACAATTTACAATAGAGACAATTGCTGAAAGTCAACTCCCCTGTCGGCTGTAATAATTAAACAAGTCTTTCTGAAATGATGTACAGTGTGAAGCAATGTCACGTTAAATGACGGTACAACAAATTTCACCTTTTGTTTCATCTTCATGGGGACAGTAGACTTCTTTAATATGGATTGAAGAAAGTATTGCAGTTTATGATTCTCAGAAATTACTTGATCTAAAATGTTCTAGACAAATACAGCTAACCTTTTGCTGGTAAAGGGATGGCTGTGTTTTCCTGCTTAACAATTTTCAGGAAGATGTATTTGTGTAAGAACTGGAAAGACGCTGCGTGAAATGATGCCACTAGGTAACAGATCAGCAAGGGGCCTATTGTTCCTTCTTGCCTCCACACTGTGAGAAATTCTGGCCTCAGACAAGATGTCTACAACAGGGTGGCACAATGGACATCAAAGCTGAGCTTAGTCTTGAAAGGAGAAGGAATTCCTGGACACGTACAGGACAGATTTTAGCTTATAGACCTTTCACAGAATAGATAGACATATAATAATATCGCATTTGGACTAAGGACATAGATTCCAAGCATATATTATTATGGCATATGGTCTAAGGGTATAAAGATACCGAGCATATTCTAATATGGCACATAATATTATCACATATGGACTAAGTAACCTGCTTTCCCCTGCACATAAGGGTGCATATTTCCCTGCTCTTGATTTCTCCATTCTGATACACTCTAATACAGAGTCTACTATGGATTGGCTTACCATGACTACATCAGCCTTTCTGACTGTTTAGGATAATATGGTTGGGTTCCATACCCTCCACACTCACTCGGTGTTCTGTTAGCAGAGGGGTTAATCACACCTCTATAGCACTTCATCCCCTCACCTCCCACCCTCCTCATTATAAATAAATGGCTGTCTCAGGTAGCCCATCAGGAGGACAAGATATGGCTGCTGCAAACCTCACTGTCAGAATGAACTGCACCTTAGATCAACTATTCATCTTTTTCCCAGGATGATCAGGCCACCTTATTTATGTAAGTTGTTGCTTTTTTTTTCTTTTTGTAGATTGTCCAAGGGAGAAGGAGAGAGAGAGATAAGAGGCTATGTAAGCTAATTGCATGCCATATCAAGCCCTTCTCTCTCTTCCTGTCCTCGCAACCTAATTATAATTCACTTTTGTCAAGCAGTCCACCATGTTTTGGAACATCATCAGTAAGTGACATCTCAAGATGTAATACCTTAAGGAGCTGTGCCTTCCAAGAATTCATGTTTGGAGGTGAGGCGTAGCCACTTTCCCTGCACAGTACAGTGCAAGGTTTTGTAATACATTTGGCTTTAACCCTTTTGTTGCCAAGCACGTAACACCTACGTGCTGGCTTGGCTGGGCCTTAAGTGCCAAGCCCGTAGGTGTTACGTGCTTGACTTTGATCGCTTCTAGTTTAAAAAATAAAAATAAAAAATACTCACCTGACCCCTTGTTGGATCCGGCCGGGTCTCCTCTTTAATTTGGTGCCATCCGATCCCCCGTGGGGGGTCGGATGGCTCCAGGAGAGCCCCCGGAATAGGCCGCCCCCCCCCCCGCTTCTGCAGCAGCAGCTGCTAACTGTAAAAAAAAAAAAAAAATAAAAATGACATTCACTTACCTCCATGTGCGCTGGCTCCCGCTGTCCCTCCTCTTCACCTGGGGGGCCTCCGATCCCCCCCCAGGACTTACCGATCTTCAGGAGGGAGCCTGGGAGGCTCTCTCCTCTCTTCTTCAAGATGGCGACCGCCATCTTGCCTCTAAGCCCCGCCCCCTTGGGGGCGGGGCTTATGACGTCATCCCGGTCCCGATCACCGGCTTCAGCTTTCTCAGCTTCTCAGATGCCGGTGATCGGTGCCCTGGAAGGAGGTGACAGGAGATCCTCTGATCTCCTGCCTTCTCCTTCTCTGGATGCCGATCACAGGCATCTGTCAGCTGAGCGGCGAGGGACAAGAGCTTGCAATCGAAGGTAAGTACAGTAAAAAAAAATTATTTTTTTTTAATAAAATACTTTTTTTTATTGTGTGGTGTTTTTTTTTTTACAGTTAACCCTTTGTGAGCTGGTAAGGGGTCCATGAGACCCCTTATACCAGTTCACATGGCTGGGGGGGTGGCATTGCCATTAACCCCCGCACCCCCATTACCTGCCTCCCCAAAGGCCAGGGGGGGGCAGAAGAGCCCGGGCCCACATAGGCTATGTGGGCTCGTAGGCTGCAGGGTGGGGGGGCCACCAAAGCTGGCCCCCCCACTCTGTGCCTACAAGCCCCCATAGCTGGTCCCGGGCTGGTTACTTTGGGTAAGGGGGACCCCACGTCATTTTTTTTTTTGGATTTTTAAGGGTTTTTAACCCTTAAAAATCCAAAAAAAAATGGGGTCCCCCTCCCCGGGAAGGGGGACCCTATGTCATTTTTTTTTTTTAATTAACCATTTGTCATCCAGCAGCTATAAAAGGCTTCTGGGCAGGAAAGGGTGTCTACCTATACATATGTGGTATCGCTGTAAGCGGGAGAAATTGGGGTTTCTCACGCAATAAGATTTTATTGACAAACTTACATTTTTTATTACAAAAAAACTCTACAAATTGTAAAAAAATATATTTTTTTTATTTTTTTTCACACATTTCACCCAAAAATGTTGAGAATACACCTAAAAAACACAAACAAGACATTTCATGTTAAAGCCCAGACTCTGTTGAAAAAAACAATATATAATTTTCCTGGGAAATCCCTGGAAATCCCTTCGAAAATGACAGTTGAACATGTGTAGCGCAAAACAGTCAAACTCAGTCTGGCAACAGGGAGTGGCAAATGCTGCAGGTAGGCTGGCAGCGAAAGGGTTAAGACCTCTGATAGGGAGCCAATCCTAAGTAAAATTTGTGGGAAACCTAGGAGTATATATACGTCTAGCAGCTATTAGTAGGGATCCATTTATTATAATCGGCTGTATATAAATAACGAGTACGTTATTTATAGTTGTTAATTTATAAAGCTGAGGGCTGTGTGCATGTACAATTATAAGCTTCCATTGAGTGTCAGTAAGTGTTATTTGCAAGTTCCTTTCCCATTTATCTTTGAATGAGGGTTTCTGATTTTCAGTTCCCTTGAGCAGGGTTGCAAGTGGGGTGTTGTATTGATGTTAAAACAGGGTAGCATCAGGAGTTCCTACTTGAGGAAGTTTGATATCTGCTAGTAGATAGATCCCAATAGATCCCAATTTAGGTGGAAACTACATCAGCCACCCACTGGCTTACCCTCACTATCATCCATTGTAGTCACATGGAGATCATCGTCCAACTAAAGCATATTTTTCATCTGAGGAGGAAGAGATGAGCAGGTGATATGGTTAGGCTGAGGAGAATAGTTTTGTTGAGAAGATCATTGGTGTCTTCTTACCAACTTTATATGATCTGTATGAGAACAGAACCATAACAAGGGCAGAGAAGATCATCTCTGACACTTTCCAACCAGGTTACACTTTGTTTTAGCTGCGCTCTTCAGAGCCCCAGGCTACAGGACCTACAGACTCCAATGCAGTTAGTATCCACTGCCCATCCTACTAATTAATAAAGAGCTTTGGTCCTTTGTGCCTGTTCACCATTACCAACCATCTGAATAATCACTAAGGGACTTCTTGGGGATATTTCAGCACCCTTGAACCCCCTTACTGGTTTTCAACTGCCTATATATCGTGAATATATAGAGGACGATTCAGCACCAGGTGCAAAAAGTACACTTTAGGAGCAAAATAGAAGGAATTCCCTGATGATCCGCTGGCTGCTTTGACTTGTGCTATCCCGCTGTGCTGCTCTTTCTTTGGGGTATGTATCCCACTTGGGGTTTCTTTTGTTACTTTTGTGGGGGTTTTTTTAGATCACTTAGCTTACTTTTTTATATTTGTTTGCTACTATTTATTGTAGACACTAGATAGGTAGTTAAATTTAGATTGAATACAGTTATACAGCGGCTTTGTAGTAGGTTGGCACTTTTTTTTATTAACTGAATACTTTTTGTACTAGCACATTTATATTATCACAGGTTATTTATAGGGATGAGCGAATCGATCCGGACGAACCCGGATTCGTTCCGAATTTCATGGAAAAATCGATTCTGAACTAATCCAAATTTCCCCGCGATTCGATTGATCGAAGTTTTCCTTTAAACTCCATTTATTTCAATTACAGGCATTCTAAAATGGTGGATCAACATGTCCAGACATACCCCCTGGGGCAAGGTATCATGGGTAAGTCACATGCAGCCTATCAGCAGCCAGGAAGCCCGGTGATGTCACTGTGCTATATAAAGCGGCGGCCATCTTGCTTGTGCGCATTTCAGCCTTGCATTGCGGCCAGAGCACAGCTAGTTGGAGACAGGGACAGAGAGTTAGAGATAGGTAGGGAGAGTCAGAGAGGCAGACAGAGAGGTAGACAGAGCCAGGGAAAGATAGGGAAAAAACGGAACCATCCAGCCAGGGACAGCTTAGAAGTGACAGTGAAATTTTTTTTTTTCATTAGCCAGATCAGTTTTCAATTCAATTTCAGTTCTTTGTGCTATAAATCTGCCTTGCCACTGTGCATGCCATCTATGCTGTGGCATATTTAACCCTATCTGTTACACACAAGCATTTATCATAATATATAACTGGATTAGTTTAAATATTTTTTGGTCTGCCTTTAACCAAAAAAACACCAGCCCACCTGGGTATCCCAAACCTGCACTTAGCAGCCTATCTGTTATACTAAATACGCTTGTTGATCCTTCCTCAGCTGAATCAAAGTATTGCATTTTGAACTGGTTTTTGGTCTGCCTTTAACAAAAAAAACACCAGGCCGCAGGGCATCCCAAACCTGCATTAGGCAGCCTATCTGTTATACTAAATACGCTTGTTGATCCTTCCTCAGCTGAATCAAAGTATTACATTTTGAATTGGTTTTTGGTCTGCCTTTAACAAAAAAAACACCAGGCCGCAGGGCATCCCAAGCCTGCACTAGGCAGCCTATCTGTTATACTAAATACGCTTGTTGATCCTTCCTCAGCTGAATCAAAGTATTGCATTTTGAATTGGTTTTTGGTCTGCCTTTAACAAAAAAAACACCAGGCCGCAGGGCATCCCAAACCTGCACTAGGCAGTCTATCTGTTATACTAAATGCACTTGTTGATCCTTCCTCAGCTGAATCAAAGTATTGCATTTTGAACTGGTTTTTGGTCTGCCTTTAACAAAAAAAACACCAGGCCGCAGGGCATCCCAAACCTGCATTAGGCAGCCTATCTGTTATACTAAATACGCTTGTTGATCCTTCCTCAGCTGAATCAAAGTATTACATTTTGAATTGGTTTTTGGTCTGCCTTTAACAAAAAAAACACCAGGCCGCAGGGCATCCCAAACCTGCACTAGGCAGCCTATCTGTTATACTAAATACGCTTGTTGATCCTTCCTCAGCTGAATCAAAGTATTGCATTTTGAATTGGTTTTTGGTCTGCCTTTAACAAAAAAAACACCAGGCCGCAGGGCATCCCAAACCTGCACTAGGCAGTCTATCTGTTATACTAAATGCACTTGTTGATCCTTCCTCAGCTGAATCAAAGTATTGCATTTTGAATTGGTTTTTGGTCTGCCTTTAACAAGAAAAAAAACACCAGGCCGCAGGGCATCCCAAACCTGCATTAGGGAGCCTATCTGTTATACTAAATACGCTTGTTGATCCTTCCTCAGCTGAATCAAAGTATTGCATTTTGAATTGGTTTTTGGTCTGCCTTTAACAAAAAAAACACCAGGCCGCAGGGCATCCCAAACCTGCATTAGGCAGCCTATCTGTTATACTAAATACGCTTGTTGATCCTTCCTCAGCTGAATCAAAGTATTGCATTTTGAATTGTTTTTTGTCCTGCAGTCAAAACACCAGGCCGCAGGGGCATCCCAAACCAGCACGTCACCCTATCTTTTATACTAAATAAGCTTGTTCAGCCTCAGTTTTATTAAGCTATTGTATTTTGAATTAGTTTTTGTCCTACTGTCAAAACACTAGCCCACATGGGCATCCCAAACCAGCACATGTCACCCTATCTGTTACTAAATAAGCTTCTACAGGCCCTTTTTTTTTTTTTTTTTTATATAGAGCTGTAATAGATTATATAGTGAGGTAAATTCGCCATTTTGCACCATTATATAGAGAAGCCCATTGCTCTGAGGAGCAATAGTTTATACAGTATTGTGAGGTAAATTCGCTGTTTTGCACTATTATATATATCAACCTAAATCCCTGTGTAAATCTGAGGAGCAATAGTTGTGAGGTAAAATTGCCATTTTATAGAGCAGGCCCTGTCTGAAAATCTCATTTTGCAATCTATGTTATATTGTGAGCTAAATGCGCCATGTTGCACCATTCTTTAGAGTGGCCCTCCTGTGTAAATCAGAGCAGCAATAGTTTATATTGGACAATACATTTGCCCTGTTTTGCACCATTATATGGAGCAGCAATAGTTTATATTGTAGGTAAATTCATGGTTTTGCACCATTACATTCCCTATATAAACCTGAGAAATAGGTTATTGTGTGAGTTAAATCCGCTCTTGGTTTTGTAGCATTATATAGAGCAGCTCCTTTGTCAACCTGAGGGGCAATAGCTTATACTGTGAGGTAAATTTGACATTTTGCAGCATAATATAGAGCAGCCCCTGTGTAAATCTGAGGGGCAATAGCTTATACTGTGAGGTAAATTTGCCATTTTGCAGCATAATATAGAGCAGCCCCTGTGTAAATCTGAGGGGCAACAGCTTATACTGTGAGGTAAATTTGACATTTTGCAGCATAATATAGAGCAGCCCCTGTGTAAATCTGAGGGGCAATAGCTTATACTGTGAGGTAAATTTGCCATTTTGCAGCATAATATAGAGCAGGCCCTGTGCAAATCTGAGGGGCAATAGCTTATACTGTGAGGTAAATTTGCCATTTTGCAGAATTATATAGAGCAGGCCCTGTGTAAATCTGAGGGGCATTAGCTTATATTGTGAGGTAAATTTGCCATTTTGCAGCATTATATAGAGCAGGCCCTGTGTAAATCTGAGGGGCAATAGCTTAGTGAGGTAAATTTGCCATTTTGCAGCATAATATAGAGCAGCCTCTGTGTAAATCTGAGGGGCAATAGCTTATACTGTGAGGTACATTTGCCATTTTGCAGCATAATATAGAGCAGGCCCTGTGCAAATCTGAGGGGCAATAGCTTATATTGTGAGGTAAATTTTCCATTTTGCAGCATAATATAGAGCAGCCCCTGTGTAAATCTGAGGGGCAATAGCTTATACTGTGAGGTAAATTTGCCATTTTGCAGCATAATATAGAGCAGGCCCTGTGCAAATCTGAGGGGCAATAGCTTATATTGTGAGGTAAATTTGCCATTTTGCAGCATAATATTGAGCAGGCCCTGTGTAAATCTGAGGGGCATAGCTTATACTGTGAGGTAAATTTGCAATTTTGCAGCATTATATAGAGCAGGCCCTGTGTAAATCTGAGGGGCATTAGCTTATATAGTCAGGTAAATTTGCCATTTTGCAGCATTATATAGAGCAGCCCAGTTGCCATCTAAATCAACTACTGGCCGGGCAGGACAGCTTTTCCAGGGAAAACTCTGCTAGTTGCGGCCACAAGTCACAAGTTTGGCTTCCCAGAAGTCCAGCGGATCCTCAAGGTGTGTTGGTATGGTCATGTCAAGGTATGACATGACCTGCTGGTTCAGGTCCTGCTCCAGGTCTTCCTGCTGCTCATGAGTAGACTCACTATGCGGGAGTAGAAAGCTACTCATTAGCGACTGAAGACTTAGGCTGCTGCTGATGGAGCTGCTGCTGCCACCCCCCCCCCCCCCCCCGGCAGCCATGGCAGTGGAAGGTGAGCGCAGAGGTCCCCCCGAGTCAGACCTGCGAGAGTATGGACCATGGCGCAGATAAACATCGCCCAACTAACTACATAGGATGTCTCTGTAGTAGGTCAGTTTGTCCTCCCTCTCAGTGGGTGTAAAAAATGCCCCCATTTTGTGCCAGAAGCGAGGGTCCAATAAGGTGGAGAGCCAGAAGTCATCCCGCTGACAAATGGAGACAATTCTGGGGTCACTACGCAAGCATGTGAGCATGCATCGTGCCATTTGTGCAAGTGACTCGGAGGGACTACCTGTCTCCATCTCCACTGCAAACTGCCACGGTGTGTCTGGGTCCTCTGTCTCACCTTCCTCACAACCCTCTAGCTCCTCTGGCTGCTCCTGCTTCTCCTCTCCTGTCAGATGACTAGATAAAATGGTAATTATGTCAAACCTAAACTGTGCTTCGCTGTGCCCCACCCCCTCCTCCTCCACTTCAGCCCCCACAGGCTTCATGTGGCTGTGAAATGTATGCGCCATGTCTCTAGTGCCCTGACCAGCCATGGTTTCCAACATGTGTTGTAGTACATGAAGTAGTGGAATCTCATCGTTCATCTCATAGTCCTGGCGACTGACTAATAAAGTAGCTTCCTCAAAGGGCCTGAGCAAACGGCAGGTGTCACGTATGAGCTGCCACTGGTTTACATTGAAGTTACACAGGGGAGTCCCCCTATCCGTTTGGATCATCAAGAAATCCGTGATGGCTTTTCTCTGTTCCTATAGTCGATCCTGCATATGGAGGGTGGAATTCCAACGGTGGAAACATCGCAAATCAGACTATGTTGGGGGATACCGTTCTGACGCTGAAGCTCAAGAAGGGTGTGCTTGGCGGTGTAGTAGTGCCTGAAGTGCATGCAAAGTTTCCTTCCCGTTGTTAGGATGTCTTTCAGATGGGGGGAAGACTTCAGAAAACGCTTGACAACTAGATTGAACACGTGTGCTATGGCAGGACGCATGGCTCAGGCTTCCTTGTCGCAGCGCAGACAAGATGTTCTTCCCAGTGTCAGTCACCATGGGTCCCATTTGCAGTTTTCGTGGAGTAAGCCATGATTTCATGTATTGAGTTCTCATTTTTAGCAGTTCCTCCCATGTGTGACTCTGTTGCTCAAGGCAAACCATGTGAAGAACAGCGTGAAACCACCGTGTCCTGCACACATGGTAGGCTGGAAGGGCACTGGGAAAAAAAAAAAAATTAAAAAAAAAAAAAAAAATATTTAGAAAAGAAACTTAAAAAATTAATTTGTACAAAAATTAACAAAATATTAAAAGGCAATGGAAAAAAAAATAAATAATATATATATATATATATATATATATATATTTCTAAAAAATACAAAATATTAAAAAAAATACAAAATATAAAAAAAAAAAATACAAAATTAACCAAAAAAAAAATGTTGATACATTTATATGTTACTGTTATTATGTTATATGTTATTGTTGCTATGTTATATGTTATTATATGTTATTATTATAAATATGTTCAAATAAGATAAATGTTAACTATTAATAATATGTAATTGACAATTTGCCACTTTTCTCTGTGACACCATTGCTAAGTGCAAGTGCACTGTCACAGGCACAAAGGCCTAGGAGCGTGGAGGCCACAGCGGAGGGACCTGTCCAAGTTGCTTTCAAGCTATGTTTGGGCTGCTGCTGCTTGCAACTCCAGGGTGTGATTCATCCAATTTTTGGGCTCCTGCAGCCAACTCCAGTGTCTCTTTAAAGCTATGTTTGGGCTCCTGCTGCTGCTTGCAACTCCGGGGTGTGATTCATTCAATTATTGGGCTCCTGCAGCCAACTCCAGTGTCTCTTTAAAGCAATGTTTGGGCTCCTGCAGCTGCTGCTGCTGCTTGCAACTCCAGGGTGTGATTCAGCTAATTTTTGGTCTCCTGCTGCTGCCAGCTCCAGGGTGTGTTTTTCAGGCACTATAGGGGCCCCTCATAGTGATGCCACCTCAACTCTCTGCATTTGTGCCGCTTTGCGATTCTATTAACAATGCCTCCGATCTGCATGTGATAATTATTTACAGTATTATTTCACTAACCCAGCACGCGTCCTATGCGTGTTACAGCAAGGCAGAATGGTTTACAACCCTATTGAGGCTCTAGGACGCTCAGAAATAGCCGTTTCAGCTCAGCCGAATCAGTTGAATCGAATTTTTCAAAAGTTCGCTCATCTCTAGTTATTTATATTATGATGCAGCACAGGGAATTGCATTTATAATCTTGTGACCTGGCACTCGCCCAAGAGCTAGTATATAACACCTTTGTACACTAAGTATTCTTATTTAAATCTATTTATGATTGAGGGGAACCAAGGGAATTCATTTCCTCTTTATTGCTCTTCCCATGTGTTTTTACTGGTTGAAAAATTCAAAATTGCGCCCGCCGGTATGGAAACATTTTCGGCTTAGCATAGCAGCGAGCGCCGGTGTGCAGCTCCTTTCTTACCCTGCTCGCGCTGGAAGATTTTCGGCCAGGTGAAACGGCAAGCACCGCTAACATCGCGGTTCTCCGGCCGCTCACACTGCAACATTTCCGGCAGGGGCTAAGCGTCAAGTACCGCTAACATCGCGGTTCTCCTCCGGCCGCTCGCACTGCAACATTTTCAGCCGGGGCTAAGCGGCAAGTACCGCTAACATCGCGGTTCTCCGGCTGCTCGCACTGCAACATTTTCGCCCGGGGCTAAGCGGCAAGTACCGCTAACATCGCGGATCTCCTCTGGCCGCTCGCACTGCAACATTTTCGGACGGGACTAAGCGGCAAGTACCGCTAACATCGCGGTTCTCCGGCCGCTCACACTGCAACATTTTCGGCCGGGCTAAGCGGCAAGGACCGCTAACATCGTGGTTCTCCTCAAGCCGCCTTCAGTGGAAGATTTTTGGCCGGGCGAAGCGCTGAGTACCGCTGAGATTGCGGTTCTTCTCCGGCCGCTTTCAATGGAAGATTTTCGTCCGGGCGAAGCGCCGAGTACCGGTGAGATCACGGTTCTTCTCCGGCCACCTTCACTGGAAGATTTTCGGCTGGGGGAAGCACAAAAAACCGTGAGCCACTGCACGGCCACCCTCAAGCGGACCTAAATCTTTAGGTAGGTCATTTTTTAATTATTATGTGTATTAATATGATATTTATTCATATATACATATTACTGTTTTTAATGTTCTATTAATGTTTGTAATTGTTCTTGTTTTAAAAAGATATATATATATATATATATATATATATATATATATATATATATATATATATAATTGTAGGATAAGACTGGCAATATTGATGTGGTTCACCCTCTGAGCTCTCAGAATAGTTTTGCGACTATTGGGAACTGTTCACATACTAGGTTTTAGACCCCCTGGGAGGTAATCTAGTATTAATCACCATGACAAAGGCATCTGGGGTAATCGGATCTGGTCCTTTAGCAGATAGATTCACCCCATGTCCAGTATGCAAACAGACACTGGACGAGGAGAGCACGGTGTGCAGGGTTATGCTACTGTAGTAGTGGATATGGAAGACAATTGTCTCCTCCCTGCAAGGGCTCTGACCCTTGTTGCCGGTGCCCTCTGAGCTTAAAAAAAACCCTGGCAGCCTTCAAGCAGACCTAAAACCTAAAAGTCATATGAGCTACTAAAAAGGTTTTAAAAAAAAAATCCTCTGAGTTTTGAAGAGAATATTGTGGCTGCCATAGCCTCCTTCTGAGTCTTTAAACTCTGTTGGCAGCCCTCAAGTGGTCCTAAACCTTTAGAGAGTCATTTAGAAGGATTGGCTACTAAAAAGGTTTTTAAAGAAAAGATTTATCCTCTAACTTGAAGAGGATATTTTAGCTGCCATAGTCTCCCAGGAAGTTATCCTTCGGGAGGATTTATCCAGTAGGGACTCGTATTCAGAAGTCCTCTACACAAGGGGGTGCTCAGATGGATGGATGATTTCCTCGATTCTGGAGGATGTTGCAGAGCATACACATTATTCTAATCTGATCAATAGGAAATGGCAGAAGTCAAGTTGTCTGCTGCCCATTCCTAAAGTACTTGATACTATGTATCCCTTTCCTCCAGATCAAATTGAATTATGGTCTCACCCTTCTGTGGTGGACGCTCTGAGGCCAGGTCTATTTTTAAGATTTTGGTTATGCCATCCTCGGATAGTGCTTCTCCAAAGGATCCAGCGAATAAGCGCGTGGATCAGGTGGCATGTCCTGCTTATTCTATTATGGGGTTGACCTTGCGGCTGGCCTGGTCTACAGCCATAGCATTTTTGAGGAGCAGGAGGTTGTTAAAACAACTGGACTTGAAGACTCGTAGGGGTCATTCATGGAAGTCATGCTCCCAGGTGATCAAGACCAGTTGGCTACAACAGGTATATTATACGGGCTATGGGGGATTGAGCAGGTTAAGTGCCAGAGGCCTAGCTCTGGTGTTAACCTTAAGGCGTGCTTTATGGCTTAAGCAATGGTCAGCTGACATAGCCTCCAAAAAAGGAATGACGGGACTCACCTTTAAAGTGGGGTGTCTGTTTGGGGAAGTGCTTGGTTGACATGGTAAAGCATGCTGCTAGTGGTAAATCATCTAATCTGCCACAGAAGCCGAAGTCTAATACTGCTTCCGCAGGGCCTATAATATTCCGGGGTTCCGGTTAGAGGTTCGGCCTCTTTGATTTTTGGAATAAGACAAAGTTCCAAATTAAGGCAACAGGTGTCTGGCAGAATAAAGCCAGACCCCCTTCAAGGCCTGTTCAGGCATGAAGGGACGTCCCCGCACTTGCAGGTGTGGGGGGACCGCTTCTGCATTTTGCTCATATTTGGAGGCTTCATGTAACAGATATTTGGATACAGGAAGTTGTATCCTCCCCCCTTGGAGATTGTCTTGGTCAGGGGTATCCCGAATTCCACAGAAGGCAGAAGCATTGAGATCTGCTGTATCTCACCTTTTTAGAGATTGGAGTTGTTGATCCACAGTGAAGCTACTCCAGCCGGGCAGTGTATATATAAGGATACATACCTACATTGCTGTAGGTGGCCTACATCTTCAGTTGTGGCGTTACCCTTTGGTCTATCTTCAGCACCAAGGGTGTTTACCAAGGTGTTGGCAGGTCTCATGTTTTCTCTAAGAAGTCAGGGTATACATATAATCTCTTACTTAGACTATCTGTTGATATGGGCCCCATCATGTCGGGGAGCCCAGAAGAATACACAGACTGTCTGATCAACATTGTATAATTGACTATCCAGTCGAATTCTTAAGTCAAATATCATATAGCTTCAAGAGTTATTTTTTCTGGAACTGTCATTAGACACGTCTCAGGCTAGAGTGCTTTTCCAACACAGAAGTTAATTGCTCACATTCTGTGATCAAGACCCACACACTCTGGATCACTCTTTTTGCATGACACCGTCAACAAGGCATTCTCTAGCCTGGTCATCAGCCTCTTCAGACTGGCAAATCCTCCCTTCCAGTACAGTGGAAAATCATCACCATGGATGCCAGTCTATCGGGTTGAGGGAGTGTCATGGAGTCACCAACGCTCCAGGGACAGGTCTGGAGTCTGAAGGAGAGCAAACTCTCCATAAATATCCTGGAACTGAGAGCGATTCTATTGTATCTCAGACATTGGACATACCATCTGAAGGGGCATCCCGTGCGGATTCAAACAGAGAATCGGATGGCGGTGGTAGATATCAACCACCATGGGGGTACCTGAAGCAGTGAAGCCCTCATGGAAGTGAGCTGGTTTTTACTTTGGGCCGAGAAACAGGTTTCATGCATTTCGGCTGTACGCATACCTGGAGTGGATAACTTGCAGGCTGATCATCTCAGCAGAATGGTCCTGCATCAGAGGGAATGGTCTCTTAGTCAGAGGTTTTTTTTCAATCCCTATGCATGCGCTGGGGGATTCCGGACATAGATCTCTTGTGCTTCACAAAACAACCGGAAGGTTACAAGGTTTGTGTCTCGGTCCAGGGATCCTCTAACTATAGCAACAGATGTCCTGACTCTTCAGGGGTCAGCATTCAAGCTTCTTTATGCACTCCCTCCGATTCCACTGCTAGGGCGAGTACTAAAAAAGATAGCTCACGAGGGAGTCCCAAACATTCTGGTGGCTCCTCGGTGGCCAAGAAGAAGCTGGTTCTCAGACATAGTAAGGATGTCAGAGGGTAACCGTGGAGGTTACCCGACGATCCAGATCTTTTCACACAAGGCATCCCAATTCACATGTTCTGGCTTGGACGGCCTGGCTATTGAATCCTTTATCTTGGCAGAAAGGGGGTTCTTCTGACATAGTCATGCAAACTATGATTCAGGCCAGGAAGAAGCCTTCATCAATGATTTACTATAGAGTCTGGCAAGCATTATCGCTTGGTGTGAATCCAGAAGGTTCGCTGGTAGAATTTTTTTCTGTTCCCAGAATATTTGATTTTTTGGCAGAAAGGTCTTGATGAAGGTTTTCAATTGAGTACGTTTAAAGGGACATATATCTGCTTTATCTATCTTTTTATTCAGAAACCCATTGCTGCGATTAAACGTATCAGAGGTTTTTGTATAGGGAGTCGCTCATGTGCGGCCTCCTTTTAAGCCACTTCTGCCGGTTTGGGACCTGAACTTTATTTTATTAGGGTCCTCCGTTTGAACCACTGGCAGATGTGTCATTAAGTTTGACTCTTAAGGTTATCTTTTTTTAGTGGCAATCACCTCAGTAAGGAAGGTTTCTGAATTAGCAGCTTATCAGTTAAGTCTCCTTATTTAGTGTTACATAAGGACAAGGTCGTCTTCTGCTTTAAACAGGATGTTCTTCCTAAGGTGGTTCCCATCTTAATGAAGAGGTGAATTGTCTTCCTTATGTCCTACTCCAGTGTCCGATAGAGAAAGGATTCTACATTGCTGGATGTAGGGAAAAGCACTAAGATACTATCCCACTGCTACTCAATCTTTCCATACGTTGGACTACTTATTTTGTCATACCTGAGGGTCCACGGAAAAGTCTTCCACCATCTAAGTCTACCATCAGCGATGGATTAGACAGGCAGTGGTAAGAGCATATATTCCCTAAGGGAAAGGATTCCTTTTAGGACTACTGCTCATTTGACAAGAGCTATTGGAGCTTCTTGGGCTTTTTAGCATCAAGCTTCAATAGAACACGTATGCAAAGCTGCTACTTGGCTTTTAGCTCCTACATTTACCAAATTCTATAAGGTACAGCCTTTGGTAGGAAGGAATTACATACAGTGGTCATTAGATGGTTTTGGAATGTCTTATTCCTGGAAGGTCTTATTCCTGAATGGAATAAGGGTTTTTGAGATCTCTTGTTCCTGAAAGGAAAAAGGGCTTTTGGAATGTCTTTTTCCTGAAAGGAATAAGGTTTGGGGATCCCACCCGAATTCGGATACTGCTTTTGGAGGTCCCAATCATCTTTGAATTAAATCTGATGGTCTGAAGTAAAATGGAAGAGTAAAGAGAATTCTGTGAGTACTCACCTGTAGAATTAATTTCTCTTCCATTATTACTTCAGGACATCAGACCCTCCCTGTCTGCTAGGTTACTATGTCTATGTGTTGGATGCCTAGTTTTAGTGGAGTGGTAAATATGTAAATTGTTGCTGTAAATAATGATCTGCATAATAAAAAAAAAGATTAAATGGAGAGAGGAGTCTTGTATTTTGTCTCCAGCCTTTTGTTTCCAACAGGAGATATAGGTATGCCTCCCGGGCGGCTGGTTCTACTGCTTTTTAATTTAACTGAAGTGCATCAAGTCAGCCAGGTGGATATAGGCCCGGGAGGTAGAGACACACCTTTGTTGTTGCAGACCGCACCCTTCGGGAGAGGTTAACCCAATCATCTCTGAATTAAATCTGATGGCCTGAAGTAATAATGGAAGAGAAATTAATTCTACAGGTGAGTTCTTACAGAATTCTCTTTTTTCTCTTATAGGATGCTGTCTGAATCAAATGTCCCCTAACAGTCGGCTTATGTGCTTCCCAACAAAATTTACTTAATAATGATTGTAATTTCATAAGCAATCTATCATGATCTGACCAAGAAATAGGGACAATTTTAACTAATTTGATTCGCGGCAGAGTTCCACGCAGCATGAATATATGATCAATGCGAGTGTAAAGATTGTGCAGATGTGTATAATGCATAAAACTCTGCATTCCGGGATGTGCCTCTCACCATGAATTGACCAAAGAATGGGTATCTAACAAATTTCGAAATGCCTTGGCAGTGGAAAGAGTTGAGAGAGCTGGGACTAAGGTAGTCAGAGATTGACAATCAATCTAATGTTATAGAACTGCATTAGTCTCCACAAATAATAAGGATCTTGTAGTAACAACCCTGAACTAAATTGAAAAAAAATGTTAATGCAGTCTGCTTGGTATTGGGTGAATAATAGGATGCAATGGTAACCTCTGCATCCTGTAATGCGCACCCAGCAGGATCAAAAATCTCCAACAGGGGTCTATTATTTATTTTTCACATGTAAACTTCACCCCTTCCTCCTAAACGCAATAGAGATCCCTCTCTGCTTAGTATCTGCACAAGCATAAACCATACTTCTCTTTTGGGGAGAGTTTAACCCGTGGATGTTCAAGGAAAAAATTGTTGCCGACATTCTCATCAAGCACTAGGGAGAAAAGAGAGAAAAAAAGGATGAAAGAAAGGAAGAAGGACTGAAATAGAATGTGAGAAACCGAAGTAAAAGAAAAGAGATTGTGCCTGCTAGCCTCAAACTTGGGGCATACAGTCAAGACAGGCTACAGTTTACCCGCACTGTCCACACCAAGAAGATAGATGAATGGGGGAAAAAAAGAAAGTAAATAACTGAGCAAATACAACTAACATATTTCTCACCCAGTGGACGAAAAAAACAAAAGAAACATATTATTCCAGAGATGCAGCCTATTTGGTAATAAAATGTAACAGCATAAACAGGGCACACTGATCATAATAACACATATAAAGAACCCAAAGGCCCTCAAGGTCCGTCCTAGCTGTTGTAAACATCACGGCTCATACCTTATATTCAAAAAGAGATGCAGATTCTATTGCCAATTCAACACTAGATGAGAAAACCATGCCCAGCTCAGCTGAGCCCCTAGGACAGCCTAGCACTAAAGGCTAGGCCATCCCAGGGTCCCAGCAGCATCCCCCCCCCCCAGGACAAGGATGAAAAAAGAAAGGGATAATACCCCAGGGGCAAATAATATAACTTACACCTGGTTCCTCCAGCTTTGTCATCTTGGTCACCACAACCCACACCCAATCCATAATGAGGTGAGCATCTGCAATTATGAACAAGGTACTTACAACATTGAAAGGCTGTGCCAAACAACCCAGCTGCTCAAGTGGCAATGAGTGCCCCCCGATTGCCACGGAGTAGGTACAGTATATACCCCAGGAATAGCGAGCAAAAGTACCAAACCCTTAGTTGCTTCGCCCTCTCCAGGGCGAGCAAGTATGGGTACTACTTACCTTACAATGAAAAAAATACAGACAAATAATAATATTCAAGATCTGTACTTAAGTTGTGCTTACTAGACAGTTTAAAAATAAATGGCCAGATTTGTTTCTAGGATGGGATTCTGCTGGATTTACTCATTAAATAACTAGTCGTTATACCAGCTGATCCCACCTCACTATTTAGATTGAACTATGACCCCTTACTGGTGAGAACTAAAGTGGACCAGGGGGAGTACAGGAAGAAGGGTATTTATTGGTTAGGGAGGATTAACGTTATAAAGATGAACATACTGCCTAAGCTACTGTATGTTTTTCAGGCGGTGCCCATCCATGGTAACAAACGTTTTTTTAGGCAGTTGAGGTCAGAGATCATAAGGTTCATTTGGGGGGGGGGGGCAGCCGAGACTGAGTTTCCGGAAACTAATGAGGCCAAGGAAAAGGGGGGGGGGGGGGTAGGGCTGCCGGACATTGAGAATTATCACAGAGCGGCTGTACTGATTAGGATGGTGGACTGGTATCTAGGAGAGGGATCTAAGCAGTGGGTCACAATTGAGCAGGACATGCAGATCTGGAATCTGACTTCTCTTCCTTGGGTTGACCCGAAGTTAATCCCTAAAGAAAGGATACCCTTCCTAACGGTCCAGCTTCTCCTACTGTGGGAGGACAGTATCAGGAATATCCAAATTGCATCTAGGCCGAGCCCTCTGATGCCTTTGTTTGGCAACCCGGCATTCCCTCCTGGAGTGGGGGTCCCTAAATTCTTGTGTTGGGAGGCAGCTGCACAACCTAAATTGGGGCACATGCTGACAGGGGGGAGGTGCCCTACAGGGGAGGAGCTGGGGGCACGGGGGAGAGGGGGGGTTGTGGCTTGCTGTGAGTCAACTGCGTAACTATTTGAATTAGTTGGGAGATCTGGGGGAGATAACTTGGAGTAGAACCCAGTTTGAAGACCTGCTAGAGGCAACCGAGCAACCTAGAGGGGTAATTTCTTTCCTGTACGGGATCATGATGGAGGAACGGGAGCCTAAGAAGCTGTATTTTGTAGCAGAATGGGAGAGGGAGATCGGGAAGGCGTTTGAGGAGGACTGGGAGAAGGTGTTCTATCTTACTTAAGGAAAAAAACTTCAAGTTAATTTCCAGGTGGTATAGGAGTCCAGTCCGTGTACATTTGATTTTTCCCACGGATCCAGACTTATGTTGGAGATGTAACAAGGAAAGGGGGACGCTTCTACATGTTTGGTGGGAGTGTCCCAGTATAGACTATGGGAGAAGGTTCTACTATTGCATGATGAGGTTTTTGGAACCATGACCCCAAATACTCCCGAGATAACATTGCTATCTATTCTCCCGGGAAGTAGGGAGGCAGGGAAGAAAGGAGCCCTGAGGCACTTCTTGACTGCTGTGAGAATGGTGATTCCCAGGTACTGGAAGAGTTTGTCATCCCCCTCTTTACTAGAATGGTATGAGGAGCTTACAGCCGATCTGGGTGGGGGGGGGGGGGGGGGATGAACGAGAAGTTTATGTATACGTGGGTTGCATGGATTGTGTTTAAGGACTCGGATGCTGGCCAAAAAAGGATACTGGAACTACAGTAGGCAGAGGTGGGGCAGAGGTGGGCGGGGAGAGGGGGGGTTTGATTGCGGTTGGACCTCTATGGCCGCCGGGGGATTCCTTCTTTTCCTTCCCAGTCCCTCCGCGCTCGGGTGCTTGGGCGCTCGCCTCCCCCCCCCCCCCCCGTGTCCTAGTGTCCAATTTGTGTGTGTGTTGTGTAAGTTTGTCAGTGTCTTACCGGTAGGGAGCTGGCCTGTCGAATTGTAGGCCTGGGCTTCAGGGAAGCGATTATCTGGGAGCTAACTTGTGGATTAAGTTCGGGGTTCACCTCGGGGCTTGGTTCTACGTTACGGTCCTCCCCACAGGATATGTTATTTTGGGTGGATGACCACTTACGCCTCATCAGAGGTGGATAAGAGGAGGGGGGGATCCAGCTATTTGACAGTTGCTACAGAAATGGTTGGATTGACCAGGAAAAGGAAATGAAGAATCGTGTATTGCGTGCTTCCCGATAATACAGGTCACTACTGTAAATCCCCGGAGGCTGGATGCGACAGGTGTTCAGTGTTTATGTGTATTGTAATTTCTCGACATGTTGTATTGTGCTTGAAAACTCAATAAAAAATAAGATTAAACATAAATAACTAGTCGTTGGTGCTTTAAGGAACAACAATGGTGGAACCAAAGGATCATCAAAGAGCAAGTGTTCCGATTCAAGGATATAGAAAAAAGTGCCAGTCATACACTGGAACAGAAACAAAAAAGGGGACCAATGTATAAACCCCACTTTCTCAAGTATTAATAACAGAAGGATTAGGTCTGCTGATTGAGTTTGGCCTTTTCCTGCGCTCTGCATCTTGGGGGATCCCTCCCCCCCCCCCTTCCAGGACGAAGTGAGGTGAGGTAGGCTATGTGTCTGGCAACACTAAATCTTTTACTTGTCAGACGGGCATGGAGCTCACTCTGAGGTGCCATTTATTTCAACAATTATACGCAGCTAGAGCTGATCTGACCTGTCTGGTATACCAAATAGTTGCTGCGCCATATATGCTTCAAATATGCTATGTAAGGACTGCAAATGATGGGGCCTAGAACCAGCAATGTGCCCTCTATTATTGCTGCAAGTCCCTGCTTTCCCTTTTGATCTACCTGCTGTTGTGTTTGTGAGTGTCTGCTGTGTTTGTGCGGTTTTACCCTTGGGTCCTCATGCTCTCTGCTTTCTCTCAGGTGTTTGTGATGACCTCCTCTGCCTTCCCTATAAATGTATGTGTCTAGCTATGCCTCCGGGCTGGGAACATTCTTTCTCCTTGAGTGAACCTGCCTTACTCACAGCCAAAAGGTAAACTCCTAGGGCAGTTGCATGGCTTTCCTGTGGCAAAAATGGAGCGGATTATCATTTTCTTTTTCTTGAGGGAATGCTATAGGCAACACCACCACTATTGTCATTTAACTTATCACTTCTTTATAAATGAAATAATTGTATATATAAAGAATCATTAGTTATTATTTCATATTTTCATATTTTTTTAGGAAACTTTGTACTTGTAAAACAAAAATCAGAACCCCCAGAGTACCTATATAATGTGTTTCCTATGTGTAATATGTTCACTGCCTGATCAAACTAAGTTTGAAACTGTATCTGAGATTTTCAAAAGGTCAGCATCTGTAAAGCCGAATTCCGGGGGGTAAAAAAGAAGATAAACCCTACCTTTAGAACAAACCTGAAGCTCACCCTTTGGATTCACTCTGAAGCTGACAAAGTATTGCCAACCCGTTAGCAACTGTTCAGTTCCCCTTATACTTGCTTGAAATCCACTGCAGACTCTGGGTGTATGTATTTAAGGTACCAAGATCCTGAAGCTAATGTCCAGTCATTAGGGTGACTCAAGATGACCATCATAGGCCTCGGTGCCTGTAGTTCCTTTTGGAATTACCAGGACTTTCTTTGAAATATACTAGGGCATAAGGCTTTATATGAATATGCACTAGGAGGTTTGTATACATGGCACACACAGTAAGTGGGAGAGGATAAGCTGATCAGGCTAAACTGTGATCGCCTTTTCCCAAAAAGGCAAAACTGATCATTTCAGAACTTTTTCTGCCATTAATGCGACCCATTATCTGCGCAATTCCAATGAATAACAAACTGAAGTAATTTAAAGGTGGAAAAAGGGAATAACAAAACAATAATGCGGTTGTATAAGTGTGAGCAGCCTCCCTATAATTGGGGATGTGGTTGTATTTATTATAAAATCACATTTAAACACATGTGAAATAGTATTCAATACAGAGCTTCCATTATTTAAAGCAGAGGTCCCCAACCCTCCTCCTCAAGGCCCGCCTAAGGTCATGTTTTGTGGATATCCACACAGATGTATAGTTGAACTAGTTAAAGAAGCAGCAGCGCTATTGTGCCATCTATGCAGAGATCCACAAAACATGACCTGTTGATGGGCAATGTGGAGGGGGTTGCGAAACACTGACTTTAAGTGATTCTGAGCAACCATATATAAAATTTAGCTGTTCTATTAGAATTTTTCTGACATTATATTAGTTACAATTTACTGCAAAATGATGGTCTATGGACAGCAGACAACACATCAAAGGGAATCTTATTATGAAAGGTATCAGTCAGGAGATGGGCACAATATAATTTCCAATTCATTTGATATACCATGGAACACTGTGAAGAAGAAATGGTTGCAATTTTGCACAACAGTGACATTACCAAGAACTGGAAACTAATGTCAATGCAAGAGGCTCTCAAGATGCCTCCAGAATAAGGAATTTCTGGCAAGTACTGAATGTATACTGCATTCGACAACAACATCCTGTATTCTTTAGATGCCTATGCTGTGGAATAGGGTGGCAAGGCAAACACATTTTTCTTATAAATTAAAATGTATAAGCACGGCTATGTTTTGCTAAAAGTATATAGTCTGATGAGAACTTTTTGGCTCTCATCTAAATGGCTCTTTTTCTCACCAACTACTGAAACATACCACATGCACCAGTCTCACCAGCAAACAAATTTTTTTGATACTAATTTTCCCACCAATTTCTCTCCTTAATATCCTGTCTCAAAGGTTAATTTGGGGCACCAAGTCATGCCCAAGCAAGAGCGCATTTACAAAATGTTTCTCACGCAAGAAAAAAATAATGCAATGCACCAGAAATACCACATTTTGTTTTTATGCAAAAAACATGCAAGAATGTGTTCTCGCACAGTTCTGAATCAACTCTAATATAGCTTGACTCACATAATAAAACTCCGCCAGAATATAAATAACTAGCAGCTTTTATTGTACAACCATTTGTTTATTATTTTGCAGTTAGAGTTTATGTAGTTTATTATCAAGTTTTACAGCAATGTTATACACAGAACTAAAGTTGTAAATCATAAGCTCTTCAAAAATGGTCTTTAAATTCAGCTGTTAAAAAAAAAGGTAAACAGGGTGGAACCAATTCCTTAAACAGCAGGAGACCATTGTGTTCAAAAATATAGTACGTACTTCAGATGCTCAGGGGAATTTCTCTCTCTTTTAACTTCTACATGAATCAATGTAATTCTGCGTATATAGATGTATCCATCGTACATTCATGCTACTGTAAGATAGAGTCACCTGATTACAAAAGTGTTTGTATAACTGGTTTTGCCATTAGACAAAGAATTCCAATTAAAGGACAACTACTAGACAGGTTCTTTATTTATGTCATCCAACTACCAATTCCCAAATATGTGCTTAGATGCAATCCCCATTACAGGAAAAGTTTACAGGTTTACTGAAGCTCTCAGGCACCTAGTCCTCTCAGCATAAGTAAGCTGCTGCAGTAGGTAGCTAGAGGTTTGTAGTTTAACACAGCTGACCCAGCTGTCTTACTATACTTTTAAGTGCAGTTTTTAATGATAAAAGAGTCACAGAGTTAAGGGTATATAGATAATCCAATACCCATAGAATGCACCAAGGGACAGTAACAGTAGCACTAGAGCAAATTAAGAGGCACTAATATATGCCCTTTCTGATTTACTTAGTAAAATTGGCATTAATCTATAGTGACAGAGTGTAAAATGAGTAGTGTTACCTTATGGAGGAACATGGGAGCTTGTATATGGATACTTTTTATGTGTGTGATGAGTGAAGGAGTTTCTTACGTATTCATATATTCTCACATAAAGGAGCACTATCACAAATGAATGGTTCAATAATAAAATTACATTAAATGAAATGAAAAATCACACACATATACCAAGCTGTTTTCTTTCTTTATATGGAAGGTTAGGCACTCCCTGTTTTTTTTGCCTTGTCTATGGAACCCTTGCCCATTGCCATCAGGAACTCCACAGACATCTCTGGAATAGAGATTGCGAGTATGCAACATAAACTTTGTTTATTTGCAGATGACTTGATGTTATTCATCTCTAATCCAGTGGTCAAATTACCTAATCTGTTTAAAATCTTGGATCAATCTGATACACTGTCGGGTGTACAAGTCAATACTTTGAAATCTAATGCTTTAAATGTGACAATCCCTGAAGACACATGGCAGTTATTGCAAGAATCTTATCATTTCCATTGGGAAGCTTAGTGTATAAAATGATAGCAGATTGTACCTCTGACACAAAGGTCTTATCCTTACAGGAACTCCAGAGCTAATACAAAAGGCGTAATTTTCTTATATTACCAACTGTGGCACTTTGTAAAATCAATCATTCTTGACAATATTGATTTACATAATTTTACCTTTTTTGAAAAACGTTGTATGGAAGAACTCTTTGATATCAATTTCAGCAAGCCACCCTCCTGTGTATGTACAAAAATGGCAGGTGGAACTATGTGCTGAATGTGATCCTAAAGATTTGAAAGATATATGGTATGCTGCACTACATAGTTCCTCTTCAAATTATGGTATAAAAACAAATGTCAAGTTAATTACTAGATGGTATTTGGTGCTAGCATCTATAGCTCCAAATTACTCTGAATCCTGCTTTCAGGGTTGCCTATCTCCAGGCTCTCACAAACATATTTGGTGGGATTGTAACATAGCGGGGACATTTTTGGACCAAATTCGCTTTATTAAACATAAAGACCCCAGGTTGCACTGAATTTCAGTCAAAGCTGGTGCGCCACCTTTTTACTGCTAAACAAGTGGTGGCAAAATCTTGTAAATCTTCAGCTCTTAGTTTCAGGGAGTTACATAATAGAGTTAACAATGCTATATGCATGTATAAGATGACAGCGATTAGCAATGATAGGCTGGATAATTTTATTAAAATATGGACATCCTGGATGGAACACTGTCTGCTCCCTAATATTGACTTCTCTCTATTTACATTATAGTGTATGAGGGGAATTTTGGTTTGTAGGGTAGCTTTTTGTATAAGGATGCGGACTCCTTATAGTGTATAGTGGTTCATTAATATGGAGGACAAAAGTCTTGCAGAGCTAAGAAATGCATGAAACATTTTTATCTACTCTTGTCCTCCTGAAGGAAAGGAAATGTCTTATTTTTCTTCAATAAAAATTATTGAAACACAATGCATTAGGCAGATATTAGAGTGATTAATGCTGCTGTTCTGCATGGGCTAGCTCAAGAGACAGATTTTGGAATGGAGCAGTTTACCAATGTAAAACTGTCACCCCTTGATTTTTCAAAAACCACAAGCTTGGTGGATTTTTCTCAGCTCAGGCTCCTCCTCTCACAAAATACTTACTTAAGAGGGTTTTCTAAAACAGCCAACAGTGATCAGGTGAACATATATTTAATAATCATTTGTAGTTCAACACTTATTTTAACTTTACTATTACTAACCTTTCTAATATTGTTTTACTGCTTTGCATATTCTTGTTTACACTGGATTGCACTTGTGGTATCTAAAACACAGAGTGAATCAGCCAATGGGAGTGGGTCAATAAAAATCTGGATATGATCATCAAAGGTTAAGAATCACAAGTTAACCTTTGCAACACAGACAGTAATAACATTAGTGGAGTATTGTGCTAAATGTTGTCTATTGTGCAACAACAAAATTGTGCCCTATTAAAACATGAACTAAGGGTTATATAGGGTTTTGCTATCAAGGTGTGCCAGCTTAGTGGAAAGCTTGTAAACTGGGCACAAATGTCTGGAAAGTGTATAACAGGAGATATAGGGTGGGTTCTAGCTCCTAACAAAGCTAGACAAACAGGCTCGATTCAGAGAAACAAAAAAAAACTTCCGTTTTAGTTCCGATCTGTTTTTTTTGTGAAATGTTTCCGTTCTCGCATGAGCGTGCGAGCGATTCTATGCATGCATTGAAAACCTTCTGAACAGTTTCCGTCCGTTCGTACTGCAGATTGCGAATACGAGGATGTCATTTTCCATCGTGACTTTTCTGTTTCATTTTCACATGTTACAACGTAGGCTTTAGTTTTTGCCCTTTTCCCATCGTATCCTCCAACGAATCCTTTGCATCTCCAGTTCGATTCTGTTTCCCTTTTTCAATAAATATTCGTCCAGACGGAAATCCTTACTTTTTACAACTACAAAATACAGAGCAATAGCAGGCCACAGAACATTATTCTTCATCTGTGGTCCCCAACGAGTTGCGCAGCTCCTGCATCTCGCCCACCAACTGAAGGACCCTGACAGTTGTGCCACTCTGGCACGTGTGGTCCCTGTTAAAAAACATAAATTAAAATACTGGTATAACCTTGTTGGGGTCATACTGCAGTGCCCCCCCCCTGTATGGTCCAAACACCTAAATCTGGACTTCAAAAGCCAGAGGGCCCTCCGCCACCACGGGCCGGGTTTTGCATAGTGCCCGATTAGAGAACCCCTGGCCCGCATTCTGCAGACAAAGAACGGGCATCAGGAGCAAGGCCAGGAGTGGATATCCAGAATCCCCTGAATGAATTTAAAAATAATAACATAAAATACACATTCTAAGCTACAATATTGTTTAACATGTCATCAAGGCCTAAAAACAGCAATAGGTTAAGTCATGAGTCATCAACTATATTTATTGCCATACAGTGAAAATGGATTGATGGAATGTGAGCAAACTTACCCAGGAACCATCTATCAGATAATTCTCCTGACTCAAACTGACGAAATAAGCCGGAGCTCTGCAATATATAAGCATCATGGGACGACCCTGGATGCCCTGCAAGAACACTGAGGAATCGCATAGCTGGACCAAAGACTGCTTGTATGTTGTGTGAGTGGCACATCCTGCGGTTCCAGCAACCAAATATAAAATAATTTCACAAAGCAAAGGTAACCAACTAAAACAATAACTCCTACAACAAATTAAGATTCAAGTTCAACAATCCAAATATAATTCACAAAGGACATAAGTCTAAAAAAATATAGCAATTATATGGATGTGTGGGAAAATAAATGTTTACATGCTAAGGACTAATTAAGGTCAGCATTAAAATGCTTCTATAAGGCATACATGAAATGTATTGATTTAGGTATGCATTGCTATATAATTTATGGCCTTGGCCATGCTGATACATGCAATGCCTTGGTGCTAAAAGTGCGCAGACTCCTCCACATAGCCGCAAAACATGTTCAACAATAGCAATCCGAGCCCTGAAAGGTCCCATAAGTGGATCGGAAATGAAACGATTTATAGGGTGGTGATCCGTCGGAAATCAGCTCTCTGAATCAGACAGAAACCCATCACAACAACGGAAGTTATCTGAACGAACGGAAAATTTCCGATTTTGTTTGGAAAATGATCCGAACTAACGGAAATGTTCCGATTTGCTTCCATTCATCGAACGCGCATTCCCGAACGTTCGTACGAATGAAAAATGAACGAAAAAAAGCAAAAAAATGACAAACACCTACCAAAACTTTCACAGACAGCTACGGAAGTCCGAACGAATGTGTCTCTGAATCGAGGCTATTGTGTCAAGGGTAGATATGGTCCTCCTCAATTGACCAAGGAGCATTTGGGGTTAGGTGTCTTACTCAAAAGCACTTCAATGCTCTTGAGCAAGGCACCAGATACAAAACCGGATGCCACACCTCCACAGGGCTTAAGGGCTTGACAACAGGGGCAGCAGGACCTTACTGGTTCCACATTCATGCCACAGGCACCTATGAGGCTCTCTCTCTGGCTTTCCGTCAGGTCTTCTTCCAGGCGCCTCCAAAACTCTTGTGCGCCGAAGCCACACATCTTCCCCCATTGTGATAGCTGTTCCCACCTCCCCCCAAGACTGGTAAAAAAAACTGGGGTTTTAAGGATGACGTAGCCAGTGACCTACCAAAGCCCCCATTATATGTATGGACTCCTCCCCCTTTATATTGGCACTGCTTTTCCCTCTAGCCTAAAATCTAACTCCATCCACTATGGTCACTTTTTAGGGGTAAACCCATCCCCTTCTCTTTGGTTAAATACTAACTTCACCCATTCACCTGTCAGAAGAAAGCTAGATTCGCCCACTTGTTCCCCTTTTAAAGGATGGCTCCGACCACTCAGCCAGATAGTGGTAAAGAAGGGAGGGAACCACCTGTTGGTGTTGACACTGCCGTCGCAAGGCTATCTGTCTCCTAACGTGGACCCAAAAACACAGAGGGGCATCCCAAACTGGGAAGAGTGATCCAAGCCAGGAGAACAGTGCCCAGCCATACACACCGCACATCCAGCCAGCGCAACAAAGGCCCTGTGGCCGCAGACCTGAGAGACAGCCCGATGAACACAGGGACCCCGTGGCATCCACGTGGAACTGTGGCTAAGCCCACCAACCCCTGCCAACTTGCCCAGGACTGGGGCCACCTGGATCAGAATAGAGGCTGCACATTCTCTGCCAAGGGCAGAACACTCCTTGCATCACCCTTCTAGGCCTGAAAGCTCCCTATGACTACCTCTACTAACCCCTCCAGCTCCCCCTACATAGGTCATGGATGGAAGAACCAAGGCTGCCTGAGGATGGCCCGGTGCCCCCTCCAGAGTGCGGCTGTTCCTTGTCACTGGAGCCCCCACCATCAGGGTATACAGTTTCCCTGTGTGGACACATACAACCCTATATTCACCTACCTGGTAAGTGGACCTCGATTAGTATTTTGGGATGCCTTAGACAGGAATCAGACCCAGTTCCCTTTAGCAACTGAACCCTTTTGTTTTCCCATTAACCGGCATCTCCAGCCTTTTTCCTTTCCCAGACCCAGAGGAAGAATCCCACCTGGACCACATTAATCCCTTTCTACCCCATGTCCAATAATTCCCTTTTAAACAAGGTTAGTGTAGGGTGTTTTATTTCAGACATTTTCTTCTTTTTTAGTTACTACCACAAAACTACCTTTTTTCCTGTAACTTGTGCATTTTAGAAACAAATAGAAAAATGCACCAAAAACACTGCTTGCAACTTGTATAACCTAGAAAATGTGCCAGGTTAGGTGCAGGGTGAATTTAGGAGAAACTCACAATTTTCTCATGTAGTGTTGTATGATGGTGGGCCAGGAAGCTAATACACTGCTACACCCTTTTGCTTTAGACTGTAATCTTAAAAAGGCAAGACACTCTCTTTTATTAGGGTTGATTCAGCATGGATCGAGATTTTCTCAGCTCCCTGCAAGATCCATCTTGCGCATGTGAGAATTCTCACATGATTCAGGGACGCCGGCATCACCTAATGAAGACAGGGGAATGGCCCTCGAACTTCCCTGAAAATACAGCAGAGATCAGGCTTGGGACCCTGAACACGATGCCTAGAGGGTGAAGCAGTCAAATTTAGATTATTAAAATATATTTGTGTGTCTTTTTTTTTATACTACTTGGGGTAAACTGGTAAGGGGACTCCACAGGGTCACCTGCTGGCACTGGTGGGTGACATGCCGTTACCCCGCCTGACCACCTCCATCCCTATTTGCATGGGCCCGGGGGTTCTTCCAGGGGTGGAAGAATCCCCAGCACCAGAAGAAACCCCTGGAAAAGCAACAGACATACCTAAGGGCATAGGGAATGGTATACCTGCAGGGCCAGGGGACCGCTAGATGGCCTCTAAGGCCTGAGCTACCAGCCCCTATGCCTAAGCTTAAAAAAAAAACATTTTCAAATGGGATTTTCAATAAATAAAGACAATGCGAGCATTTGCGGCATGACTTCTTTCAATAAAAAAAAGCATGCCAGTTTATTGCCAGCTCTGCGCAGGTGAGAAATGCTGGCACACAAAAAACCAATCTCGCCCAAATATCCCTATTGCAGCGCAGACAAGATGTTACTACCATTGTCAGTCATCATGGTTCCCATTTGCAGTTTTCGTGGAGTAAGCCATGTTTTGATTTCTTGATGAATGAATTTCAGGAGCTCCTCCCCTGTGTGACTCCGTTCGCCAAGGCAAACCATGTGAAGCGCAGCGTGACACCGCCGTGCCCTGCACACATGGTAGGCTGGAAGGGCATTGAGAACTGACCGTACAGTGGAGGCTGAGGAGACGGCGGAGGATGAGGAGGTGGAGTAGCACACTGTGACAGGCAAAATGGCCTGGGAGCGTGGAGGCCGAAGCGGTGTGACCTGTCCAAGTTGCTGTGCAGGAACCCCATTCACCCAGTGGGCCGTAAAGGACATGTATTGTCCCTGACCGTAGTTACAGCTCCAGATGTTGGCGCTGCCGTGCACTTTGGTGCACACCGACAGGCTCAAGGACTGTCCCACCTTCTGCTCAACAAATTTGTGCAGGGCTGGTACTGCCTTCTTTGCAAAGAAATGACGGCTTGGGACTCTCCACCTCGGCTCAGCACTAGCCATCAGCTCTCTGAAAGGTGCAGAGTCCACCACCGTAAAAGGGAGGGACTGCAGCACCAGCAACTTGGACAGGAGCACATTTAGCTTCTGCGCCGTAGGATGAGTGGGTGCATACTGTTGTCTCTTGGACATGGCTTCACTGATGGATTGCTGGTGAGATGACTGACCTGTAGTAGGAGAAGCAGGAGCATCTGGAGCGGCAGAGGATGGGTATGACGCACAGCTACATTCGGCTAAGGTGCTGGAGCCTTGGCTGGGTGAAATTGGAAGCGATGTGGCACTGGCTGATGTAGCAGGCTGGACCCCCACTTCGGAGCCTCGGTTCTCCCAGGCCGCTTTATGTTGATGCTGCATGTGTTGTCGCAGGGCTGTGGTACCAACATTGGGGCCCTGGCCATGCTTCACCTTCTGTCTACACATCTTGCATGTGGCCAGGTTACCCTCCTGCGGATGCTTGATGAAAAAGTGCCACACTGCCGAGTAGCTAATTTTCCCTCCAACAGTCCACACTAATTCCCTGCTACTGCTGCCAACTCCAGGAACCCCTGCTCCACTACCTCCTGGGAAGGCAGCCTGCCGTGCAAAAGGTGGTCTATCCTGCCCCTGGCCACGTGTGGCTCCAGACATCCCAATTCTGCCACCATGCTGACTGCCAACCCTACTACCATCTTGCTGCCTCAGCTGCTGACTCTGGGGCAACCTGGGACCCTCTTCTCCTGATGATGATGAAGCTCCTTCTGCACCAGGCTCCCAAGTGTGATCGGCTTCATCATCATCATCGAATTGTGTCTGCACGTCACTGATGTTCTCCTCGGTTTCCACAACAGTGTGTGGAGATGGAACACTCACCACGCCACTCTCCTCCTCAGTGTTTGTCTGCCTAGCAAAAGAAGCAGCGGATGTCTCCTCCATTTCTTGGCTGGGCAGTAGCTGCTGACTGTCCTCTAACACATCGTCCTCACTGAATAGTGGAGCTGAACCCAAAGCATAAGATAATCGGCTGGAGGGGGGGGGGCGTAGGACAGAGGCAATGGAAGGACAGGGGCTGCTCCCGGGCCATGCCAACTCAGGGTTGTGTCTGAGGAACCTACCGACTGTTGACTGGGGGTGTCAGATGTCACTTGTGATGAGGTGGATGACCGCGTTAACCAATCGATGGCGGCAGATGCGTTGCTGGTCGAGACACGACCGCTAGCAGATACCTGGAGATCAGGCCTCTCACCGCGACTCCTGCTGCCACTCACCCCTAGTCTGCTGCGACCTCTGCCTGATGAATCTAGGCCTCTCCTCGGTGCACATCCTGGCACATCTCTGCCTGACATTTTTACTGCGTTTAGGAGGGGAAAACAATACACTACACTACACCTAGAACAGTATTTTTGTAACAGCAGGTGTGTAGAAAAGTTAGATCAAAATAGACAGTGTCTTTTTGCATTAGCTTTTAGCTACAGTGTCTGTCAGATGGTCTTACACAGGATGCCCCTGGTCAGAGTTAAATGCACCACAGGCAGTTTTAAAACATGGTTTTTGTTCAAAATGTAAAAAAGGTAAAGATGCAGGTACTCTTAAAAGTTAAGTGCTAGTATTCGGGATTCCCCCCCCCCCCCGGGTGAAAGGCAATGGCTGCTTTAAATTTGAAAACCAGACTTTTTTTTTAAAAAAGGCAAAAGGTAAGTCGGACGGTACTCTTAAAAGATAAGTGGTAGCACTGACAATGGCCCCCGGTGAAAGGCAATGGGTGCTTTAAACATGAAAACCAGACTTTTTTTAAAAAAAACCCAAAAGGTTAGTAGGCAGGTACTCTTAAAAGATAAGTGGTAGCACTGACAATGGCCCCCATTGAAAGGCAATGGGTGCTTTAAACTTGAAACCTAGACCTTTTTATACAAAAGGCAAAAGGTAAGTAGGCAGGTACTCTTAAAAGATAAGTGGAAGGTAGCACTGACAATGGCCTCCGGTGAAAGACAATGGGTGCTTTAAACTTGAAAACCAGACTTTTTTTTAAAAAAAAGGAAAAATGTTAGTAGGCAGGTACTCTTAAATGATAAGTGGTAGCACTGACAATGCCCCCCAGTGAAAGGCAATAAGTGCTTTAAACTTGAAAACCAGACTTTTTTACAAAAGGCAAAAGGTTAGTAAGCAGGTACTCTTAAAAGATAAGTGGTAGCACTGACAATGGCCCCCGGTGAAAGGCAATGGGTGCTTTAAACTTGAAAGCCAGACTTTAAAAAAAAAAAGGCAAAAGGTTAGTAGGCAGGTACTCTTAAAAGACACGCACTAGTATTTGGGATGCTCCCCCCGGTGAAAGGCACTGGCTGCTGGCAATTTGACAATGTGACTTTATTTACAAAATGCAACCAGTTAGTAAACAGGTACTCTTCAAATATTTATGCTAGTATTTGGGATGCCCCCTCTTCAAATACATAGGCTGGCTGCTTTAGCAGTGAAAAAGTAACTTTCTTTACAAAATGCAACCAGTTAGCAGACAAGTACTCTTCAAATATTTATGCTAGTATTTGGGATGCCCCCTCTTCAAATACATAGGCTGGCTGCTTTTACAGTGAAAAGTGACTTTCTTTACAAAATGCAACCAGTTAGTAGACAGGTGCTCTTCAAATATTTATACTAGTATTTGGGGTCCCCCCCCTCCGGCGAAAGGCAAAGTTTGCTTAAAAAGTACAAAATGCAACCAGTTAGCAGACAGGTACTCTTCAAATATTTATGCTAGTATCTGGGATGCCCCCTCTTCAAATACATAGGCTGGCTGCTTTTACAGTGAAAAGTGACTTTCTTCACAAAATGCAACCAGTTAATAGACAGGTACTCTTCAAATATTTATGCTAGTATTTGGGATGCCCCCCCCCCCCCCCCCCCCCCAAGCGAAAGGCAAAGTTTGCTTAAAAAGTGACTTTCTTTACAAAATGCAACCAGTTAGCAGACAGGTACTCTTCAAATATTTATGCTAGTATTTGGGATGCCCCCCCCCCCCCCCCCCCGGCGAAAGGCAAAGTTTCAAAGTTTGCTTAAAAAGTGACTTTGGTTACAAAATGCAACCAGTTAGCAGACAGGTACTCTTCAAATATTTATGCTAGTATTTGGGATGCCCCCCCCCGCGAAAGGCAAAGTTTGCTTAAAAAGTGACTTTCTTTACAAAATGCAACCAATTATCAGACAGGTACTCTTCAAATATTTATGCTAGTATTTGGGATGCCCCCCGCGAAAGGCAAAGTTTGCTTAAAAAGTGACTTTCTTTACAAAATGCAACCAGTTAGCAGACAGGTACCCTTCAAATATTTATGCTAGTATTTGGGATGCCCCCTCTTCAAATACATAGGCTGGCTGCTTTTACAGTGAAAAAGTGACTTTCTTTACAAAATACAACCAATTAGCAGACAGGTACTCTTCAAATATTTATGCTAGTATTTGGGATGCCCCCCCTCCCCACGAAAGGCAAAGTTTGCTTAAAAAGTGACTTTCTTTACAAAATGCAACGAGTTAGCAGATAGGTACTCTTCAAATATTTTTGCTAGTATTTGGGATGCCCCCCCCCCCGCGAAAGGCAAAGTTTGCTTAAAAAGTGACTTTGTGTACAAAATGCAACCAGTTAGCAGACAGGTACTCTTCAAATATTTATGCTAGTATTTGGGATGCCCCCCCCGGCGAAAGGCAAAGTTTGCTTAAAAAGTGACTTTCTTTACAAAATGCAACCAGTTAGCAGACAGGTACTCTTCAAATATGTATGCTAGTATTTGGGATGCCCCCCCGGCGAAAGGCAAAGTTTGCTTAAAAAGTGACTTTCTTTACAAAATGCAACCAGTTAGCAGACAGGTACTCTTCAAAAATGTATGCTAGTATTTGGGATGCCCCCCCCTCCCTGGCGAAAGGCAAAGTTTGCTTAAAAAGTGACTTTCTTTACAAAATGCAACCAGTTAGCAGACAGGTACTCTTCAAATATTTATGCTAGTATTTGGGATGTTCCTTTACTAGGTAATTCAAATGCAGATACGTATTATACTTTTAAAGCTGTTGAAAAAATTGACCCAATTAGGTTGCTTATGCAGTCACTGTTGCTACTGTAAGGGTACTTGTAGGGAAGTACCTGGGCAGATGTTATAAGGCTCTCAGGTTCGCCCCTGTTTGTAATTCAAAGACTGGGTAGTGTCACAGCAATTGCAATCCACAGTTAAAGGTTACGGTCACTGTACGTGTAATCCAACAGATATACATCACGGTCACAGTACTTGTAATCCAACAAATATATGTCACAGTCAGCATATAAACAGATGCACAACTCAGCTCTGACCTAAGCAGTGTAGCTCCTTTTTATTGAACATTCATCAGAGTGCAGCACGTAATGCATATCAAAGATCCAAGCTGTAGCTTCACACAAGCCAATCTCCAATAGTAGTGTATCACAGCACAGACTTCACTTCATAGTTCACAATTTAAAGTGGTAACTTCCAAAGGCAAAGTCACAGTATCAACTCTTGGTAAATTAGGCAGAGAATAATACAGGGAAATGGTTGCTAAGGGAGATCCTCCCCACCTTAGGGATATTGGTCACAACTTGAATTCAAGGCTTCCAGTGGTCCCATTAGTCTAAACACAAAATAAGCAAATGTCCAGGGACAACACTCTTAATGGGGTTCAACATAAGGGTCTCCAACAGGGGCAGCTGAACCATACTGGAAGTCAGGCTCGTCTCTCAGCCTCGCACACTTCCATCAACTCAGACTCCCTGGTCTCTTTTTAATGGGTGCCCCATCCCCTTCTCTCTGGGTATATCCTAGCGCCTCTTACTATCTACCTGTTATAAGACAACTCTGCCCACTTATCTCTTTTATTGAATTATAAGGTGACTCCTCCCACTGCCCTCTCATCCATCATCTCAATGGAGGACAGCAGCAGAGAGGGGAGGGGGCTGGCCACCGGAGCTAACCCTGCCACGCAAGGCCACCTTTCTCCTATGAGAAACATGACAACCTGGAGGGGCATCCCAAGCCTTGGAGAGCCGGGGGATCCCAGCTTCCCAGGCCAGGACACAACCATTCAGCCGAACGCAGCTTAACCCCGCCGAAGAACATTGGGCTCCCGCAGCTTCACACCACCAGGGTGGTTAATCCACACCAGGTGTCCCTGCGATCATCCCTGAGGCACTAAGGGGTAACCAAACCTCCTCCCCTGACTTATCCAACCAAGGTAAGCACTACTCCTGACTCTCTCTTCTAGGCCTAGGGATCCCTCTGTGCCTTCCATTACTAACCCTTCCCATTCTTTTCTATTGAGGTCCTGGCTGAGGACCCAGGCCCATCTTACTGCCTGGAGCACCCATTGCAGGGATGTACACCTTCCACGTTTGGGCACACATGAACCTTCCTACACCTACCTGGTAATTGGACCTTGCTTATGTATTTTTGGGGATGCCCCTATGTTAGGAAACCAGATTTAGTTTCAGTTAGTAACTGTACCTCTTCTTTTCCCTTGACAGGCATTTCCACCCTGGCACTTTTCCTAGACACAGAAAAGAGAAGACCCAAGTGGACCCCGTTAACCCTATCCTCCCTGCGTCTACCTTTCCCAATCCCCTTGTTCCCAAATAAAATTTTAATGAATAAAAAGCATGGGCGTGTTTTTTTCCTTCCTACCACACTATGGCCTAGCTAGAGGGGGGAAGCTGGGTACTACTCTGTGTATGCAACAATGAAGGCTCGGCCACCCGCAGTGTTCAGGTTGGTGGCTCAGGTAGCCAGCAGTCCAGTATTGCATTTCCAATAAACCTTTTTCATTGGCATGATAGATCACTTCAAATTGAAAGGTTCTAAGAAGACATAGGCTATAAAATGCCACATTTTCACAACTGTGTAACCTGAAATAGCTGTAACCTGAGCGAGCTGTACCTTTCAAGCATGAATCTGTGGAAAGAAAATCAATATCCACATACTTTTACTAAAGCTTGCCTTCATGGAGTGACCTTTGCACCAGCTCTGCTCAGGGGGAAAGTAAACTGATTTTGTAAAAGCTGTTTAAACACTGTTTTATCTAAACATTGTGGCACATGTTATAAATTCAATTTACAAAAAAACAGGATTTCTTTTGCAAATCAAGATAATTGAGATGTGAAGAGAATGGCCAGTGATCTAATCCTTGATTAAGGATAAAATTATCCAGAGTCGGCCAGTCAGGTCCGACTTGTTCCCTTGCACCCTCAAGAAGATAATAGGACAGTGTAAGAAAACTATGGGCACAGCTGTCCAGTGCAAGTCATTTGATGAAATGAAAAACCAAGCTTAAAGGATCTGTCAGGCAGAAGACAAACACAAGCCATGCTCACCTTTTGTCCCCTGCAACCCTTCCATCCCCACTCTAATTTAAAAAAAATCACTCTGTGGTGAGAGTCCTGCAGCATTCACTCAAATAAAGGGGGGAGGGCCGAGATTGTTGCAAAGAATGGAGATAGTGTGATCAAGTAACTGTGACTGATGCAGTGAGCATTTTTTTGTTTGTTTTTTAACTGTAGTTTGATTGAAGCCCTGTGATGGACAAAGTGTGAGTATGACCTGTTTTTCTGCTTGGACAGGCATCAGTTTTCATTGATGAATCAAAAAGTTAAATAAATCACTGTCTTACATTTCGTATACTTAGCTGGTCATACAATACTATATAACAAGAATATATTTGAAACATTTGTTAGATGACACACTACCCCATTAAGGAAGCAAGGGGTCGGGTTCCTATTACCCATAAAAAATGTAGGGCTAGAATGCTTGGATCTGTAATGTGCATAGTGTAATATTATCCCCTGCTGTACAGCAGTAGTGTAAAGTAAGACTACGTAAACTGGTGTTCTGGCTTACACACTGCATCCAGCTGCCTATACACGGTAAATATTGTCTTTGCCCCTTTGTCAAATGCTTGACGTATTTCTCCAAGCTGCATGTTTTTTTATGTGAATGACCAGCGCAGGCACTCTCCTTGTAAGAGAGTAGCAATGCTCGTCTCCACTCAGCTAGACAAGTCCAGGACGATTTGATGTGAGCACAGTCGAGCGCTCTGATTGGACGAGAGGCCACACATATGCTGCAGGACCTAGGAAAGGTGAGTTTTGGTGAGTGACCTGGGGGTTTCAGAAAACAGAGCATCCCACATCGGGGTGGCCCGACGGCAAGGACCAAAAACAGTAAAAATCCCAGGCTTTGGTCCACAAGTGAAAGAAAATATTTTATGTAATGCAGTAGAGGCCCTTTACCCTAATCATAGTTCTAAGACCTTCCTTGGATGCCGCCATGATGGTACACCCAGTGATCTGCTTCCAGGTGCAAAGAGAGACAGTTACTAACAATGCAAGGAAGGAATTCAATACCTGCCATGACCACAGCCCCACGGGGGCACTTCCTGTGATACATTTACTAGAAATAATGGGGGCGCGCCCGCGCAGCCGAGAGTAATGGCCGCACGCTGACTAAGCTCCACAGGATCGGGAGGCCCTGAGCCATAACCAGCACAGCAGCACCAAAAAGTCACCCGCGACCCCAGCAGACAAGCGGGAAGCTACCAGACCCCCCACGGACGATGCTCCCAGCAGGCAGCAGGAAAAAAGGCCCCAGGGAGAGCCGCAGGTCGGCGGCCCCTGGATCCAAGATGGCGGCGGCGCGAAGGGCAAACGAAGAGGCCCCCTCAGACAACTCACAGCCAGAACCAGAGGCTGCAATGCTGGCCCGAGAGACACAGGAGCGGTAAGTGCAGCTGAGGACCTGTCCCTAGACTCTGCTCACAGCTGGCCACCCTCATCTCCAACCACCCAGTCTAAACCTCAGATCCCTCAGCAGTGAAATCCTGTCGCATCTCAGATCTATTGTTAGAGAGGAGATCACAGCTGTAACAGTAAAGCACACTGAGACAGTATTGAAGGAAATCAGAGACCTTGGAGGGAGGACAGAGGCCCTAGAATCCTGTATGGATGATACTACTACAGTCCTGTATAGCCAGGGAGCCATGCTGGAACAGCTCCAGGATGAAATATCTCTCTTAAAGGGCCAGAACGAAGAATTAGAAAACCGTAACCGCAGGTCCAATCTGAAATTCCGTGGGCTCCCAGAAGCAATGGAAGACCTCCTACCTCCTACAAGAGTTAGTCCCGGAAATACCAATTGAAAGGCTGGAGCTCGCCAAAAGGCCTGTAGACAGCCCACCACGGGACATTATAGTCAAATTTCATACTATCAAACCAAGGAGGCAGTGCTAAAAGCATCTAGGGAAAAGGCACCCCTGACATTCAAAAAACCACAACTACCAAGTCTATACTGACCTCTCCTAGCACTACAAGCCGAGGGAGTACGCTACAGATGGGGTTTCCCCTTCAAGCTCTCCTTTTCCTTCCAGGGAAAACAGGTGCAGTCCTCCTCCCTACCAGAAATCATACAAAAATTCAAAAGCCTGGACATCCGGTTGCCGGAGGCAGACAGGGCTGCCCCATCCCTCTCTTTGACGCCCAGAACACCAAGACCCATCCACAGCTGCAACAACCAAGTCACCCCATCTCCTAAGCAGTATACCCAACCACAGAAATCCTTAGCAATGAAAAGATTACTCTCCCAGAAGTTTCAACCTGTTTAATAGGACTGAGACTTAAACATGTATTATGCACAGTTGCTGGAAAGTAGCGTAAAAAGCCCCAGACAGCCAGCCGCTTAAAGTCGGGTCCGTTGAGAAACCCCGGCAGTCCGGCTCCTGCTGTCGCACACTGACCATCCCTGCAAGCGGCGGACGCCTTGAACCCCCCCTGGGGGGACAAGTGGGCTGCCCTTGAGGAAATTAGGCCCCAGGGGTCCGTAAGTGCTATCCCATCAACATTACATGTTTTTCTTATTTTAATCAATAGTTGCTTATTATTAAGTTTTGATAGTCTTTCATTGTTCTCATATCTACAAAGCGTTAGTTTGGCCGGCTCTCGTCGCCGGGCCACCAGCTCGCTGACGGGGACAAGCCTTGGAGGGGTGTCCCTTGGATGCGGGCGGTTGGCCTGGCGGTGGGACAAAATGCAAACTCAGGCCGTGGTGCAGGAAACTGCAGGGTCCGGTGTTCGCCCCAGTGGGATACCCCTGCTGGGCGGCGGGGCTGGATCTGGCGGGGGACCGCTCTGAGGCTCACATATCCACAATTGGAAAATGTCACTTGTAGCGACCACCCTTATCGCCGGAGGGCTTCACCGCCCGAGACGTCCTTTTCCCAATCGTAAGAGGTGCTGCTGGAATTCTAGAGTCGTCCGTGAGGAAACAGGAACAGCCCTTACAAGGGCTAGTGCATTGTAATATAGTGTTTCCCCCAATAAGAGACAGAACTTCAGTATTGAGGGTGAAGGTGAAGTGTTTTATTAGTGCCACAATGTGCCTTATATGCAAGGCTCCATGCAAGGGGACCTCCCCCGTGGACCTGATGGAGGACTGCATGACAAATACACCGACCAATAGCAGCAGGGCACACAATCCCTCAACTCTGCCGGTGACGCAATCAGCAACACAATAGACGTCTGTAACACACTCAATCAGAACAATGGCAGTCTAACACAATCAATCAGAACAATGAATAACGTAATCAATCAACACAATGGCAGTCTGTACATGCTTAAGAAAAGTTAAGTAATGAACCTGTGTAAAGTCCAAAAGGCAGAGAGTCTGTCACAATGCCCCCTTTTTGTGGAACACCCGGCAGACCCGGATTGACCCTGTTCGGGTTAACGTGGGGCTGTCCGGACTCTTGTTAGGGGCAGAGTTCTGTGTAAGGACAAGTCTGCAAATAGTGAGTAACAGGACTAAACATTGACGTGGGCTGTACATAGGAATCGGTCATGGGTGGGGTCCAAACATTGGGATATTGTGGCGTTGGTGAGTTCAGCACCAAAGTCCTTGGTTGGATGTGTGCACAGGTGCTCTGCTTTCTTATAGCTGGTCCAAGTTTCAATCTCTTTCCATGGAAGCTGATCGGAGAATCCACAATCTTCTGCACATCTAAACCATAACCCTTAGAAACGCCAGAGGCATCCCTAATAATTTTGACATTCTTTACAGCACCATACTTTGAAAACAAATCCTTAATTTCAGGCTGATCAATCCGACGGTCAATGCCCCCAACAAAAATAGTGTTTGGCATACGTTTCCCTTCTGGAAGGACGTAACCTGATGGCTGATCCTCTTCTTGGCTTCTTGTAACAGACATGACGTGATGCAGACGAAACCCCTGGGTCTCCCCGACCAGTGGGCTGGAGTCGGCAGCTCGGGCTGGAGTCCGGGTTGTAACAGGGTTGACGCTGGCTGGCCCAGAGGTAGCGTAGGCAGAAGTCATTGGTCCTAGATCATTTCCCAATAGTGCTTCTGCTGGTAAGTTGTCCATAAGTCCCACATGTACCCTGCCGGATCCAGCGCCCCAGTCAAGATGTACTCGGGCGGTGGGGAGTCGAAACACAGCTCCCCCCGCCACCCTTACTGCAACGGTGTGTCCAGTGCGGTCTTTGTTCTTGACCAAATGAGGTTGGAGCAAGGTAAGTGTGGCTCCGGTGTCGCGTAATCCTTGCGCGGTGCGCCCATTGACTCGTACCTCCTGGCAATGGTGCTGTCGGTTGTCTTGGATGGCCGCTTGTACGGGATCAGCTTCATACAGTACCCCCAGATACTCTTCCGAACTGCTCTCAGCTTCCAAACAGTGTGCCACAGGAGTACGGGAGGTGGAAGGTTGTGTTTGACTCCACGTGTTCCGAGGAGGCTCTAGGGCGCAATCCCTGCGATAATGTCCCCATTGTTTGCAACCATGGCACTGAACTGTGGAGCGGTTCGGTTGCGGCGCTGGCCTATGTGGCCCAGAGTCACGAGTTGGCGCTGAAGCCACAGGTGCTTGAAATTTGATGGGAGGTTGTGGTTTTGGAGCGGACTGTTCTGTCCGGCGAGCATCGGTGTACTCGTCGGCTAGACGAGCAGCCTCAGGTAGCGTTAGAGGCCTCCGGTCACGTACCCACTCTCTTAGCTCTGGTTGCAGGGCATTGAGAAAATGTTCTAGTAAAAACAACTGTAGTACATCCTCAGCAGTCGTGGCTTTGCATCCAGTGACCCAGTGTGATGCTGTACGATGGAGGCGACATGCCCATTCCGTGTAAGAATCCCCTCCCTTCTTTTGGGATTCTCGAAATCGTCGCCTGTAGGCTTCCGGGGTGACAGCGTACCGGGCTAACAAAGCCTCCTTTACCAGATGGTAGTGTGGTAAGTCTGCATCAGGGATGGCCCGGAAAGCATCGGAATCTTTCCCAGATAGCTTCCCTGATAATATGGTGACCCATTCCTCCGTGGGTACCCGGTGTAAAGCGCACTGCCGTTCAAAATCGGCCAAAAATCCGTCAATCTCGTTGTCACTTTCCTGGAAGGATTTAAATGCTGCAAATGGAATCTTTCTCCCCCCAGTGTAACTGAGGCTGAGAGGCTGCTGGGTTGCGAGTCGCCGATCTTCCCTTCGCTTTCTGGCCTCTGCCTCCGCTGCGGCGAAGACTTGGTCGATCAGTTCCTGTGATGGATTCGGGCCATAGACCGACAATCTGTTCCGAACCGCTTGAACAAGAGCAGCATCTTCATCGATCTCTATATTGGTTTCGGTCCTCACTGCTGCACAATCCATTTCGATCAGCTCGGCTATCAGTTCCTGACGTGGGCGGTTGCTAGCTGACCTTCCCCGGCTCTCGAGTAGGTCCTTCAGGGTCCGCCCTTTCAACTTGTCATACTGACTCTCCATCAGGGTAGCACTCTCTCTGGGTAGAAAGGACCACCCGACCGCTTGCCACCAATTGTAGCGACCACCCTTATCGCCGGAGGGCTTCACCGCCCGAGACGTCCTTTTCTCAATCGTAAGAGGTGCTGCTGGAATTCCAGAGTCGTCCGTGAGGAAACAGGAACAGCCCTTACAAGGGCTAGTGCATTGTAATATAGCGTTTCCCCCAATAAGAGACAGAACTTCAGTATTGAGGGTGAAGGTGAAGTGTTTTATTAGTGCCACACTGTGCCTTATATGCAAGGCTCCATGCAAGGGGACCTCCCCCGTGGACCTGATGGAGGACTGCATGACAAATACACCGACCAATAGCAGCAGGGCACACAATCCCTCAACTCTGCCGGTGACGCAATCAGCAACACAATAGACTTCTGTAACACACTCAATCAGAACAATGAATAACGTAATCAATCAACACAATGGCAGTCTGTACATGCTTAAGAAAAGTTAAGTAATGAACCTGTGTAAAGTCCAAAGGGCAGAGAGTCTGTCACATCACTGTTATATCTTAATGCAATGTTTCAGAATAGCCTCCCGATCTTAAAGGTTTCCCACTTTCCAGTGCACGGGAATACCTTTTCCTTTTCCGAGCAACTGGAATTGGCGCACACAGAGGTGTGCAAAGATCACTTGTTCATAACGTTCTCTGTTGCATATATGTTTCGCTTCTCTCTCTACACCCCTCCCCATCTGTCTATCCCCCTCTCTCCCACCTTAAGCCCCACCCCCAGACATATACCTAACCCCAGGGACAGTATATCCCCACATATAGATACCACCAAAACATACCATGGTGATTAACATTGTATCATTAAACGTGCAAGGCCTTAATTCGCCCTTTAAATACTTCAATTCAATCCATGCAGACATAGTCTGCCTCCAAGAAATACATTTTTCACCTAACTCCTCCCCAAAGCACTTAAACCACAAGTTCCCCCTATTCTTCCAAGCTAACAGTCAAAAGAAGAATAAAAGCAGTCCTAATAGCTTTCCGCAATGGCACACAATTCACATGTCATAAACAGATTGCGGACCCTGATGGAAGATACCTCCTCCTACAGGATACCCTCCAGGACTCCGAGGTAACTTTTCTTACATATTACACCCCTAATACAAAGCAAATCCCCTTCCTAGAGCATATGTGCTCATTAACACAGAAACACAGAAAAGGCGCAGAATTTCTATGTGGAGACTCTAATTTAACCCTCCATCCCCAAATGGATAGATCCCTACCCCCTAACACCCAAGTGATCCAGGACAGCAAACAGTTTGCAGACCTGTTAGGGAATTATGGGCTATCAGAACCGTGGAGAGACCTCCACCCCCTTGCGAAAGACTATACACACTACTCGCACAAACTCTCCACAAAAATTTACTATATCCTTATCCCCTCCTCTTTGTTACCATGAGTCGAGCAAGCCAAGATACACCCAATCCCTTGGTCAGATCATGACATGGTAGCTATCTCATGCAACTCTTTAATGATAAAGCCCAAACCTTCCTCTGTGGGGAGCTTTTAAAGCAGTCATGAGAGGGTACTTCATAGCCCTGGCTTCCAAAAAGAAAAAAGAAAGAATAGCCCTTGCAAACAAACTACAGGCTCAATATTTGGGAGATGTAGAGAACTTCAAAGCTAACCCCTCCCCGGAGCACCTGAATAAAATGGGGCTCCCTAGATCCAAGCTCAACCTCCTACAAACAGAAGAGGCTGAGGGATAGTACAGGAGGGCCAAACAGAGGTACTACATCTCCGCAAATAAACCTGGAACACTAGCTTCCCAGCTCAAATGCCAAGACCAGGTAATAAAGCCTGTAAAGCTCAAAACCCGCTCGGGGCTAATCACTGGTAATCCCGAGAAAGTCCTGGAGGAATTCTCCATGGGCCTCTCAGAACTATATGGCACCCCCTCTCAGCTGGACATCCCTAAAACACAGGCCTTTTTTGATTACCTCAAAATACCCTCTCTCACTACAAGCCATAAGAAATGGTAGATGACAACATTTAAGTTGAAGAGGTACTAAAAGCAATTAAAACATTAAAAACCAGCAAAAAGCCTGGGCCTGACGGATTCTCCGATCTTTTCTATAAAAAACTGGCCCCCATCATAGCCCCACGTCTATCTGTTGGAAAATGCATATAAAGTGATGTTCAGATGGTACTATACCCCTGATCGGATCAATAAATTCTCCCCTTCAGAATCCCCTTGCTGCTTCAGAGGCTGTAACGACAGAGGAGACATGGCGCATATCTAGTGGAACTGCCCGGTAACTAGAGACATATAGGATAGGGCCTACAAAGAAAAATCAGATGTCCTCCACATACCATTGAAAAAAGAACCCTGAGAGGACCTCCTATCTCTCAAAACGGGGACATTTACCAAAGCAGGATGGCTTTTAGCCCTCCATATATTCGCGGCAGTGAGAGCCACGATAGCTAGATGTTGGAAAATCCAAAATAGAATATCTGACACCCTATGCAATGCAAAAATCACGACGATAGCGAATGATTCTTATGAAAAGTTAAAAAAATTTTGGGACCCATGGGTGGAATATATAGGATTACAAGACTCCCAGGTCTACCCGATCTTCCCAGTGTAAACAATCCCCCCCCCCCAGACTAAGCTGAAGAAAACCAATACACCATTCCTGGTAGCCATCTCCCCCTCCCATTCCTCCCCCCTCCTCCCGCTCCAAACCCATTTCTACTCTACTATCTCTTACTCTCCCTTAACTCTGACTTGTTTATGTTATACTTAAAACTTATGTATAATGTTTGATATTAGCGAAGACAGCAATCTGCACCAAAGCAAAGATTAAAATCGAGGTTCACCTTAGAGGATTCAATTAACAACCAGTTTAACTAAATTTCAGTTAGATATATTTTCATCTGTCAAAACTGGGACATTAGCACACAAAATAAGACAACGAGATCCCTGATATTTCGTAAAGAGATAATATACTTTGTTTAATATGACAACTGTTTATAAAACATCTTTTAGACATTGTCACACCATGTGCATTTTGATATGCTGTCTTTTATACCTGAAAACTTCAATAAAATCTATGTAAAAGAAATAATGAGAGAGGTAATACTTTTAGGTTTATCATACCTGTTAGTGAGTAGTGAAACCATGATAAGTGCTATTCTCTATTGTTGGCGTTAGGTCTGATCTTGTGACCGGAAGGTTTCAGCCCACCGAAAGGGGGACATCTGGTCAGTTTATAATAGAGGGTCCGAGTATGGGGTATAGTAAGGGAAACACAGATGAGAAGAACTTGGTGTATTGATGGCAAAGTGGGTGGGGGAGCACAGATGCCTCTTTTATTAGAAACAATGACGACTGATCCTGATCTACGAAAATTATAATACTCAAATTAGCTACATTGTTATAAGTCTCTTCAGACCCCCATAGTAGTTATTTTTCCTGCACTGGAACAAATTTGCATGTCCCTGTAGAAGGTGCAGTATATCACAATTGCTATGAAGTTCATAGTACTTTCTAACTTTTAATTCATGTTAGCTATTCTTGTAAAACCAAGTAGGCCCACTTGATATATCAAAGAAGGTGGGAATGCCATTTTATAATTCTTTATTTCTGGCTGTCAATTAAATGATCTGCAAATGAAACACCTTAAAACAAGCACTGTATAGAGACAATTTAATAAAATCAGTTTTTTTTCTATACAGGGAGACATTTCTTGCTGTTTTGCTACTTAGCAATCGGTGTGTACATTATTCTGTATCGTGAGAACAGGTCCAACAGCTTCCTGTGGAGCAATAGGAAAATGTCAAAGGGACTTTGGTGTTGTCACTTATCTGCACTCTCCATCTTCTGTGTTTTCTGCAAAGCTCTTTTCACCATTTCAGAGTGTATTCTCTGGAGAATATGTGTTCTCCATTTTTTGGGGGGTGTTTTTTGTGGGATATTCTGATTTTAATTAACCCTTAACATTTCCACTCACCGCCGAAGCTTGAGGATATTCTGATTTGGGATGCCCCTCTATGCATACTGCCACTGCAAGACCAGCTGACATTGTGGTGGCCCATGTGACCACACTACATTGTGCAAACATTTTGTACATATATAGCCTGCATGGCCAGCATCAGCCCCTTGCAAACCTGGCCAGATGCCAGGGCCCATGACTCCTTGTGCACCCTGCTTCATTAGGTAAACTGTTTTTAATGCCCAGGACTTGCATGTTTGTTGTTTGCAGGTGTTAAAGTGCAGAGTGCAACTTAGAAGTGTTAGACTTACCCTAATACAGCATTTTGGGGTCAGTAAGTTGGGTTCTGCTCAATTAATGAGCATTCTTAGGGGCTGGGGGATCTGCTCACACTTTTCCCATTATTATATTATTATGTGGGGACTAGGGGGAGCATTTGCTTGCTAACTGTTTGGGCCCTCAGGGGCTGGGGGGCTCACATTCTGTTTTTTGGGGGGTCTGTAGTGCCTTCACACCACTGCACAAGGCCTCACATAAACCTGGAGCCAACCCAGATGGCCTGTATGACCTCATTTTACTGTGATATTTTCAGATCTTTCTGAACATCGGGTGGCAGACATAGTAAGTAGGGGCTGATGGACCCAATCTTAAAAAATCAGTACAAAAACGAGTAAACTAGTATTTATGCTATACTAGGGCCTACATAATCTTCAAAGGGAATAATAAGAAAAAAATGCTATAATTTATGATCTTGTTTAAAAACAGTTAATCAGCTGACCTTCATGCTAATTATCCAGGACCTTTTCTTTCACAACCCGGCAAGTTTAAATGCCTGAGGAGAATTCCATAGAGAGGTACAGCTAAGCAAGTTTTACAGGACCAGTGTCCACGGGACTAAATCATGGTAGACCAAACTACAGAGACTGTCATTCTGAATCCACTGGAATTCAATCCTATCAAAGTCTGGGAGCCGTTCGGTGTCTGTCTATGAATGCCCTTACTGATCTGAAACAAGATTAGATCCTGGGATCCTGATTTGCATACATTTCATGCTGGTGGCTAAGTAAAACACAAATATATATATATATATATATATATATATATATATATATCTCACTCTGTTCAACCTGGGTCAAGAAACAAACATATTATGGCTTGTCCACTCTAAGCTACTTAATGGAACAGTTTTCCTGCACATGTGACTATCAGCGACCAATGGCGATTGCCAGGTGGGTGTGCGCTTTCACCCTGATTGATCATGTAGCAGTGCCAGCATCTTGTCTATTAAAGCTCAGCTTTTATTAAAGCGTATAAAAACTAGTCCAAATGCCCAAACACCATAGGAAAACCAAGTGACCCATTTCAAGAGATGACTACCTTAGTCAAACCTGATTGTTTGCTGGAAGTCACATGGGGCATCGGTGCAGCTGCCACAACCAATGCAACCAGGAATTGGTAAGTAATTTGGCCAATTACAGGCTTCAGTGTTATGTCTGCATGGCAGACACCTGTCAATGAACAAACCTTTGGATGTGAAAAGCCTTCCCTCTTTGGTTGACTATTATTGTCTAAGGATTTTTCATCCCTCCCTAACCTGACTGAATATTGAGAATGTGGAGGCGCAGAGGTTTTTAAATGTGGTGGATTTTAAAAAACTACCTCTTTACAGTGTTTACTAAGATGTGTTAATGATTACCCCCCTTTTCACCCAATAGTTCTAACAATCCAAGTGAGCATACAGTGGTTTTATTGTACGTTATCATACAGATATACATTTGAATCAAAATGAAAAGTGAAATCATCAGTGAAAATAATGAATATTGGGAGACAGTCTCCAACATGATGTCCTGTCTATGAGAAACTGAGAACACCATAACTGAATTTGAGTGGAAAACTGCATTGCGTGAAACACATTTTCTGCCTTGACAGATTAGGACCAGCTACTTTCAAGCAAGTTGAGGAAATGAGTAAAGCTGGCATTCATCTATTGTATAAGTCACTATAATCCAATGAAGGAGCATGCTGCTGCTATAGTGTACTGGGCAAATTTCATGTCACAAGACAATCACAGACAAAAGAATGTCACTGTGCTACACCGGCACTTGTTTTTCTGCCCCTCCTCCTAGTCCTGCCTCTCTGCTACGATACCTGTATTTAACCATGGGTTATTCACAATCCGTCCGTCTACAGGAGTTCACTGGACAAGTCCACCATGGACAAAAGCGAGAAGGTACTAAGCTATTATTTCCCTTTAATTTGTTCTGTCATAGTTACAAAGGAAATACACATTTTCTGTTGAACTTTGTACTCATTACTTTGATCAGTCTTTCTGTTTTCGCTGTGTTACTAGCTAAAATTAGAGAAGGTAATTTATTTACTGAAATGTCATTGGTGCATAAACGAGGAAACTAGTTATGTCAGTTTGTATTGTCAGAAACCTTGCTTAGTATATATATATATATATATATATATATATATATATATATATGATTTAACCTTTTTTATTGCATGATGTGTACTGGTTATCTGCAGGTTTAGATATATAGTGCTGACATGTGTGGATGCAAATGTGTTCAGTGTGTAGAGCATTACACAGTTCATTGATCTGGATATGAACTGGGTGAATCAGCATATAACTGTTGCTTTTCTATAGCTCGTTACTGAAAAAAAAAACAATTATACAGGCATGTACAGTATAACTAACAGTGTTACACTATCATGGAAAATGTCTAATAACAAATCATCACATAGATATGCAGGATGGCAACACGATGGATATACCCTACATAAAAAGCACCCCTGGTTTGTCTACTGTTCTGCTCCAAGAGCAAAACAAAGCTTAGATAGATGTTGTATGCAATTGTTCTTCTTAATTAGCACAGGGGTTCTCATCCAGTGGTACAGACAACACTGGTAGTACTCAATATCCTATAAGAATACAGAATAATAATGTAGGATGCAGAATAATATGTTATCCAACCTGATCTGCTGCCATCTATACTTTACTTATAGAGGAACAACACCTGTGATTTCACTTTCTCGAGTTTTGTTTCTCTCTGACAGGGTCCCCAATTTGGGATGCACCACTTTGTGAAATCCCTGTGATTGCCATTAAAAGCTTACCTTTCCAGCGTTCCCATAGTGTATGCTTGCATCATTCATACTGTCCATAGCAGACCTGATGTCAGATCAGTTCAGCTATTAGATAGCTTTGACTGATTTGTGAATTCAGTATGTGACACAGCCCACAGTTCCACTCCTCCGTGCACCTACACCAGCCATTCACAAAAGCCTGGGGAGGGTACGCACTTCAGCTAGAGGTTTAGTGGGCATGCAGCCATGGCTTGTATACGTGCTTTGGGATTGTTGGCTTAGTATGTATAGTGAGCAATACAGTGGGCATCCCAAATCAGGATTCTCCAGGGATGAGGACATCGACCTCCCTGGAGTCTTTTAGACAGTTGTCCCTCCTTATGCCTGATTTGCTCCATAAGTACAAAACTACTCTTAAACATTCAGATTTTTGTGCAATTTAGTGATTTGTTCAGTTTTGTGCTTTTCTAGCCCAAGTTTAAGTAAAATATACGTAGTACCCAGGTCGTACATGAAATGCTTCGAAAATAGAAAGTGGTACTTGATAAATAAAGTGTTTATGCAGGTTTTGTAATTGTTAATGTTAGCTAATTACACAATCTCTGGCTTTTCCAGTATTCATTTTTTTCTTTTCATTGCTCTCCTCTGTTCAACTCTCTGAGAGCTGTGGAGGAAAAAGAGTGACTGCAGGGGTGTCTCTAGGGGAGGGCGAGCAGGGCAATCACCCTAAGTTATTATTGGGGGCACCTTTATCCCATCCATCCAGTTTTCAATCAGGAACACTAATAGTGGTGCAGGCTTAAGATAGACTCCTTAACCCCCTATATTGGGAGGGGGCACTGCCTGCTGCTATGGTAGAGGCACTAGTGCTATGTTGCCTAGAAACTGCCCTGGGTGACTGCTAGTAAGGCAGTTAATATCTTTTATTAAAAGGCAGTCATCTCTTCAGCAACTGGGCTGGACCCAGCCTGGCATGAGATCAGGGACTAGTAAGTAAAACTAATACGCCAAATGGGTTAATAAAAGGAGGCAAAGGCTATAAAACAAAAGTGTTAACTTATTAATATTGTGTTCTAAGAGGGATATTGGGGTTCTGTTGCAACCCTTTGATTGTCATGCAGTTCCTACTGTGTATAAAGGGCATCTGGGCTAAGCCAGCTCTTAGGCTGTAGAATATCATGCAGACATATGCTTACTAGTTGGATGAAAGAAATCCACAATAAACTGAGCTTATATTGTCCAAAATAGATAAGGATCTGATCTCCAATGCAAGGTCCTAATTACTCTCAGTGGGTGGCAGCATGACTTTGATCGTACCACAAAAAACATGCGGACTACTACCCTTAAAGCTGAACAAAACCCTGGTAGTCATCAGGATGCCCCATTGCGTGAACTCCCCCCCCCGTCACAAAACTCACCTTTTCTGGTGTCTCCAGCAGCGATGATTGGTGGTCAAACTATTACCTTCCCGCTCATCCCTCTTATAAGGTACATCCAGGTGGGTGCCATTGGTCTTTCTAGGCTGCTTGAAACAATGGCATTTGGTGATTTACATTTTCTTACTGAAGACTGAAGTCTGGAGCTATGGCAGTTGCTTTCTGTGTAATGCAAATGATAACTTTTTAATGTAAACAATATTCCATGTATGATATTTAAATCATTAGCATTCCACTTGCTCATACCCACCATAGTCGTTCATCACTGAATTCTGTATAAAATCAGCCAGCAGAGAGCTGTTCTTAGAAGTTTTTTTTTCTACAGCTGCTGGCAATCTATACTTCTATTTTATAGATACGATCAGACAATAAAAGTTAAACAACTTAACTGCATAGCGGTTGACCATATGATATCCATGTACCTGCTTGTCCTTTGGTCGCCTAGCATTCACACTGGCTTTTACAGAAGCAGTTACTGGAGTCTGTTCAATATTCTTTTTGTAGGATTGCTGTGTCAGACACATATATGTCTGGTTTCCTGAGTATATTTTCAGGAAGCAGAGTGGAGTGAAAGGCAGGGGATACGATAAAAGAAACCATAGTGATAGACTATGTTTTCTAATGTGGCAATCATGTTTCAGATGATGTGCCATGGACATTAACCCTTTAAACGCCAGTCACATAGAATTTACGTGGCTGCTTATCTGGCCATTAACTGCCAATGCACATAGTTGGTGCTTGAGCTAGTTTTGATGGAGAAGAGGGACTCATGGTATTACTCTTTATATTCTCGGGGGCTTAACTCCTAAATAATAAACAAAAAGTGTGGGGTCCCCCACTTCCCGGAGAGGGGGACTCCCCACCATTTTTTTAAAGAGTTTAATGCTTGATAGTTATTGCAAGTTAACTGCAAGGTGCAAATTCCCTGCAAAAATCACAGTTAAACATATATAGTGCAAAATGCTTATAACTTGCTTGGCAACAAGTGTTGACAAACTATTTAGAAAGCCTGGCAGTTAAAGGGTTAAATAAATGTCTAGCCTGGCTTAAATTAGCTGGCCAGGTTCCTATTAAATGACAAATACTTTTACCTGAATGAGTAATTGACTTGATCAGGAGCTATGACGCTGGTCAGTTTTATACTGTGGTGACTCAAGTAGCGTGTGAGAGGTTAGTGATGGACGCTCAGCCAGCACATTACATTTTTGTAGGTCAGCAGTTGATGAAAGGTTTCCTTAATCTGACTGAACAGAGGCTAAGCATAAAAAAGCATACAGTGCATCTCCCATGAAAAAGATGATTCGTGACATTTGCCTCATATCATGAAACCACTGCTGTCCACAGCAAGTGTTGCTCAATGACTGCACTGTGGTTTATATGGTTTTCTTGCTCCACCTTTGATCTAGTTGGTGATGGTTTTTGAATCTTATGAGTCAGGTAGAGCTATATTTTCTTTTATTGAGACTTTGTTCCCATCATACTGCATGTATATTAGTGCTTCATAATGTGTTCATGTACATTTCAATTAGTTGTTTTGCTTGATTGCATTTTATTAAAAACTAATAAAAACTAAGAAATCTACCTTACTAGATATCTGTAATGAGCTGGGTCAACTGAACCTGCTGTATAATGACATTTCACAGTTTATCTGACTGTCATTCTAAATTCTGCATTGAGAAAGACTAAGAGCCTTATTTATGAATCGTCATCACCACTCGGCACCACTTTTCTTTGCCTCAGCGGCACTCAGTGTGCGATTTAAGGCCACCAGCTAGCGTCTAATATAACACTAGATCCAAATAAGTCTCAGCAGCGGGCACTCTGGTTGAAGCTGCGACGGTTTGTAGTGGCGCTGTAGGTTAAGATCCCATAAAGCACAATGGGCAGAACTGTATTAAAGTGATTTTCATGGCTTCTTTTGCTTACCAATGTGTAATTTGGACAACAACAACTAAAATGTAGCCTAAACACACTGTAAAGTTTGTCCCCTTTGTCCTCAGCAGTTATTTGCTGTAAGTGTAATACTAAAATGAGGAGCAGCGCCGGAAAAATACAGCTTCAACCTTTCATGGTGGAAGAAATTATTATATACGCTGTGCAGCGCCAAAAAGAAGGCGGTACAAGTTGGCGCTCACTGGTGCTGGTATATGGTCCAACAGGAGCCGACACAGGCTGGCAAATACCTGATGCAACAATCAAGGCAAATTAATTAGCACAGGGAGCTGTACCTTCCAGCGCCCTTGTAGTCAAAATAGCAGCGCCAAAAAAGACAAAGATGGCAGGGCTCCAAAACTGTCGCTATAGCCACCAGAAATATTCTAAATGAGGCACTTCATAAATACGGCCCTTATCTGATGGAAAAGATCTTCAAGAGAAAAAAGAGTCCACTGGCGTTGACATATTACTCGGCTAGAGGTGAGATGTTGCCATGCCACAGATAAGCGGGTGAGAGCTCCGGGACAAGGTGAGTGAAACAGGGCTTCTGGGGGGTTTTACACAGCGGCGCATCCCAATTCGGGATGCTCCAAGGAGTGGAACTCGGATGGCCTTGGAGACTTTTAGACTCTAGGGCTTCCTCTTTAAATGGAAAGTAAAATGCACAAATGTGCAATGACTATTAATTGCTGTATTTCTGGGTAATCCGTAAGACATCAAAGACAGTAAATAAGCGATGTCATCCATGTAACTGCTTAGGGGATTTATGGCTGTTAAAGCTACCTAGGCTATGACAGTATTTATTACCAAAGGTTATCAGTCATCAACAGCAGGTCATTGGATATCTGTAGTCATACAAGAGTAGTTGGAATTGGCTGTTTTTAGTACATTTCACCACTTCCAATTGGCTAAATAAATATTGCTTGTGTCCTGTCAATAACAGACATAAATGACATGAAAGGAGTTAAAGATTAATTTGTAGTCTGTTATATTTTGCCTTAGTGGCACTCAGTCTGCAATTTAACAAACAAAAAACATCCACAGTCAATGCACCCTCCAGCCTGGGTCTTATTTATCACTGACGCCATTGCGTTTCTCATAGCTGCGGCAGTTTATACTGGCACTGTGGCTTCAGACCCCATAAAGCACAATGGGCAGAGCTGTACTGAAGTGTTTCTTGCTTATAATTAACGTTACACACATTTATTTGTACAGAAATTACTTGGTGACTTGTCAATAATGGAAACTCAGGATGGGATGTCACCAAATGTAATTGTATTATTTTCTTATCAAATCATTTTTCCAGGCTTAATTTTCTTACCAATGTGTCCTTAGGAGAACAACAACTAAAATGCAGCCTAGATGCACTGTAAAGTTTGTCTGTAACTGTAATGAAGAAAAGCTGACCAGTGCCTGTTACATACAGTGACAAAGTACGGTGTGCAGCGCCTAAAAGTCAGCGATACAGAGCGGCGCTCACTGGCGCTGTTCTAATCGGATCCAACAGGCACAGATATAGGCCGACCAATACCTAGTGCACCAATCCAAGCTTATTATTATTAGCGTATGGAAACCCAGAAATGGATGCACCGCTCATTCTTCGGAGCCCCCGAAGCAGCTCAATGCTGCTTTTGGCTTAGCGGTGTGCGTTTTTTTTTTATTGCCAACTGGCTTTCTTAAAAGTGCCGCTGTGATGAGGCACATCATGGGAAATCAGGTGAGATTACTGGGGCTTCCGGGGGGGGTAGTTTCACACAGCAGGGCATCCAGTGTAGGATGCCCTGGGGGTAGCCGATTTTAGATTCCAGGGCCCGCCCGGTCACTATAAATAGATGCTCTTCATAAATAAGGCTCTTAATTTTCTGGAGCCATGGGTGTATTAATTGTGCACCCCCTAAATATTCACATTGTCATTGCAATACACCCTGAACTGGAAGTATCCTATGAGTAACTAAACGTCAATAGACCCTGGTACAGACATTAAATAGTGGTCATTTGAAATGAATGGATACATTAGACTACAAAAGACTAAACGAGCAGGGACAAATTGTGCTTTCTTTCTGTACATGACACCTATATAAGCACAAATCTCATAAATTAGGTGGGGGGGCTTCCTAACCTCATAAATCATATGGCATGTTCCATTACAGCTTGTTCAGGTATTTAAAACAGCGTGCCCAGTTTTGCCTAGTGTCCTGTACAGAGTTATATGGAGACTAGCATCTAGACCTGAGTGGATCTGTTTATACATATCCCTTTATATGACCTGCAGCAGAATCCTAAGACCTGCAAACATCCTGCTTTTCCTGTCCTTCCATGACATCTGCACAATCACAGCTGACAAAGCTTTTCTTCTTCACTGAAAACAGCAGAGATGTATAGTGCCGCTTGCAGCTTCCTTTTTCCCAAGCAATAGGGCTGTGTTGAACAAATAAGCCAGGATTGGATTCTGTCAATTGTGGCACACTACACGTTTTAAGCAGCACAAGACTCGCCATAGTACACACAGTGTGTTGCAGTATACCTGACTTGCCTTCTCATGTACCCAAAGCCCTGGGCATAATGTGAATAAGAAAAAAAAACAAAACATTGCGCTGTGCAATTTGCATATTATATCCTATAGGAGCAGTGAGCACTGTGCCAGCTACACTAGGCATAGTGGTCGCTGTACACTGACGAGGTAGTAAGAGTGTGTTTGCATCTGGTGATGCCTCGAGCTATGCAGCCGAGCATCCTGCTTGCTTTTCCCACTGCCTGGCTACACTGTCCACTCATCTTGCAGCTATCAGTAATCAGTACCCCTAAATCTCTCTCCTCCGAGGTCCTGGATAACACAGTACTGCCCATACGGTACTCAGAGCAGGGATTCCTTCTGCCCAAGTGCATGATTTTACATTTAGAGACATTAAACTCTAGTTTCCACAGTTTTGACCATCTATCCAGTAAAGCTAAATCATTTTCCATGTTGCAGACACCTCCCGGAATATCCACCCTATTACTAACCTTTGTATCATCAGCAAACAGACAAACTTTTCCTACCAAGTCTTCTCCTATGTCACTTACAAATATATTAAAAAGATGGTATTGAATGATCAGTTGGACATAAATCAATATGTGCAAGGTTAACATTATTCATTATTATTACTATTCAAGGTTGCTGGTCCTACACAAAGAGTTCAAAGGCCAGCTATACAAACGTATTTGGACTGGTGACATTGTCTCAGTGACCTCTGCTCTGCACATCTGCCATCATCTCCAGAACAAGGACCTGTTCATCGTGGCTAAGCACTTTGAGTGGCATATTGCAAGTTGGCATTTTTAGTGCTTTACAGCTCAAACTTTATAGTGCTTCCTGAATTAAAGGCTAAAGGTATCCTGGACTTAAATGACATTAGCAAGTGCTGAGAAAGCCTGGCATGCTTGATATGATTGCCTTAGGATTCATTATGTAGCCACATATCAGTAATTGGACAATGGTGGACATGCTAAATACCTGTGCCTTGCTCCTGTGCATCTCCTGCCGATGCACCGAGCCCACTGTCATTTTTGTGGTGCGACATCTGCGGGAACATCTGGCTGTCTTTGTGTGTGTGCACACCCTCCCTAGATTATCCTTAAATTAGTGTGTGACAAAATGGCAACTACCATGCACCATGCAGTTCTGCAGCAAAGAATTTATTCCAGAACATGTGCATGGAGTTAAGCTCTCTCAAGCTTTCTACCAGAGGGGGGCTAAGGGAAGCAATTTACTACATTTTCTTTTGTTTGACTTTTGGTCTGCTTTAAACTCATATCATAATGCCCGACAGTTGAAGTCCATCCTTTGTTCCTGTATTCAGGTACACAGATACTTTCCCTTGGATCCTTGTCCATTGTGCAGCAGGTGGGGATTGATTTAGCCCTGCTCTTGATATTGGACTTTGCCATGTATTGACTGAGATATGTACTACTTATTTACTATTCCTTACTTTGTAGGTTAGGTAATGTGACCTAATACTTTTGCTGACCCCTTTGTAATTAGGGGGATAATAATTTTTGCACCATTCTCTTGTATATTTATCTTTTTTCTATCTATTTATCTTATTGCTAATTTATGCACAATGCACTATTGTTAACACGATTTGTATGGGCTTCTGTTTGTATAAGCCTTGGTCACCCTGAGGCAAAGAGGCCCTGTATAGTATATAGTAGGTTTATACTTATTATTAGCATTATTGGACTTGATTTCTCCAGGTGGTTTTTAGTATTTATTGATTTTATTGTGTGTCATTTTAGTATATCAATAAACATATTTGTATAAACGTATTTTATATTTAGTGTGCAGACCCCCTTTTTTTGGGTGGTTTGGGTTTCCTTGCTCTTTTTCCGCTCCCACAAACTGGAGCCTGAAATGTAACGGCTGCCTGAGTGAGAGGTACCTGGTTCCCCTTGTTTCAACCTTTGTCTCTATATCTCTACTGGTACATTCCCTACTCTACATTCTAATCTTATCTCACTCTACTCTCCACTCTATACTAGGATCCCCACCAAGTGGCACCGGAAGGGAATTGGCTACCTGGGTGGGAGAAACGGGGTACAGGAAGCTCCTATCGTTCATTCTATGTTTATACTCCCACTATTACTCCTCTTCCTTCCGGAAACCAAGTACCTCTTAACCCTGCTAAGCAACACCCTACCTGTTGTATCCCTGTATCAACAAATATTTTCTATGTATGTATATACCTGGCAAAATAAATCTGATTCAATAGCCTTTATTTTGCATTGGGCTAATTAGCCCTGATGTTGTTGGGGCCTATGAGTCCTCCTTCCATTCTAACCAATTGCCAGCTCATTTGGTAGCCCCAGCCCACTGGTCAGTGTTGCTATAAAGCTGACCCTTCCTATATCTCAGGTGCTTATGATAGCATTCTGCTTGTGTGTGTTCCTCTGTGTTCTAGTGTATGTTGAAAAGTACCCATGTATGACCTGGGTCTTTGTTACTGGTGGATCGGTGATTTCTTGTGTATGATCCCTAGCTCTCTTCTGGGACTTTCTTCATCCCTATACTGGCGTATGGTCCTGTGAGTGCTCACCACCTTGTAGTCCAGGGAATATTTCTTGCTCAGGGGACATTTGTGCCCGGGTGGGCAAATCCAGCTTCCTGGCAAGGGGGGGCTTATCCACTAATGGTGAATAGGTGGTGATAGATTGTGCAATATTCCTCAGAGCCTTAGATTTGCAGTGTGATTTGTAACCTGCATCTCAATGAGCTTTTTCATATTACCACACAAGGAAGTGTAATGAAAATGTTTGTTTAATTTTTTTTCCTTGCGGCCCCCTCGCTAAAGCCAGACTGAAGCCAGTCAGATGACTAGTGAAATGTCTTCTGGAAAAATACAGCAAGTCCAGTTGTTTTGGCTTAGAAACCTATTGGACCCCTGGACCCTGGTTTATCAAGCACTATGACTGCATGCGCCACATGGGGCGCCCATTCCCATATCGTGGTCATAAGGGCCAAGGTCAGCAATATGGGACTATGCCATTGGCAAAGGACCTTGGAAAATTGTCAGTGCTAAGACAAGCTGCAGTTTAATAGATATTAAATAACCACACTGTGGATAAGAGGAAGAAAAGGGGCATGACTATTGGGAACTATATAAAAGCAGTATGGAGGCTTAACAAAGGCTAGAGCAGACATTGACTGTCAAAAAGGGCAGGAAATACGATTGCAGCTTTTTTTTTCAGTTTTATTGTGAAAATGGAATATAATTTCTACATTGTAAGATCATCACAAATCATCAACAATCTATAACCTATAACTGCAATTTAGAGAGAGGTAGAGTTTGGGGCAACAACACAGCTCGTATTGTACATTTCAAAGAGTAGGCTTTTACTACTTATATTAATTTTTTATTTGGGTTACAAAGTGAACAAATGTTTTTTCTTCTACAATTTAGATACAAGCGTAAATGTTTTTGTGTTGGTCTGTTTTTCCAAAATGAGGTAATTCTAATTTTTTTGTGTGCATTTCTCCATTGCGTGGACATATGCACAGAAAGTGTATCAAAAGGTTTACAATGTACTTTATATGGGCCCTTTAACATCTCTCTGTTGAAACACAATAGGCTTGATATAACAAACAAAAATAGTTTTGGTTGGAAAATTGAATTGCATGCAGAAAACATACGTGACTTTGAGTGATTCAACAAAGCTGACTAATTACATTTGTCCAGTCTAAAATGTGGGAGAAAAATGTATACATATAAAAATGGATTTAGTAAGCGAAAATTTTGCTCGAATTTTCCAGCTGAAAATGGAAAATCTCTGAAAGCTTCTCTGGTGCTGAGAAGCCTTTACCCCAAATAGTGCATTGGCTTTCTACATTTCACACAGCTTTAGAATGATCATGTGCAACTGCATAGATTTATTCCTGCAAAACTACTTAAAGGAGCAGTATTGTGTATAAATAATGTAGCGGTTGATAAGAGCAATGTTTATGCTGAAACAGAAGAATTTACTGTCTATATTATATTGCACATTGTTATCATATATGTATGTGTTGTTTTGTACATGCTTAATAAAATTATTGGAAAAGAAATAATGTAGCGATAGAAAAAGGAAAAAATATCTTCCTTTCTTTTAAATTGTATAATGACAATGGCTCAGTCCATTTGCTGAATAGGGGGATCTGCTGGGTTGTATTTAGTGAGCTGCTTCATTTAGCCCACTGGTCTCCTAGCAACACTTTACCTCAGAGGCTGACACTGTAATCAGTGGTAACGGCTGTGTGTGTGTGAGGTGCTGCTTTTGTTATGAGACCAGGTGACTCAAATGTGTAAAATCTATACAAAATTAACTAAACTGACTGAAAATAACGCTCACGCAGATAGTCATTTAGACAGGCTGGGCGGCCAGGAAGGTTACTGCTCAGGCTCCCCATCGGCGTGCAAACAGCGCTGATTGGATGAGAGCCCGTGCATGCGCTGTGGAACAGGGAAAGGTAAGTTTTCACAGGCGAACTTGGGGATTTCACATATCAGGGCATCCCAAGTCGGGATGCCCCTAGGGGCACAAAACAAAACTCCAGATCCTGGGTTGGGCTTTGCTCAAAACACACAAAGCTGAAAGAAAGATCATATGGAAAAATGAAAAATAAGAATATGAAAGAGAAAATGGTAAACTAAAAGATTCTGCAGCAGAGCCAACATGAAGGGAAAACTGTCAAAATAAAAAATGTTTAGAGCAAAAAAAACAGGATGTAAACATAAAAATCCAATTTTGAAATAAAATAACCCCCCCCCCCCCCCCCAAAAAAAAAAGTCTGAGATTCGAACCAATGACTCTCTGGTTCAAACTGACATTGAATTTACCAATGAGCTAAATGACTTCTAGAGCTTTTCTTTCTGTTTTAGATATATGAGTTCTGGCCAGGCAATGTTGCAATATTATCTTATGCTAGACGGCTGCCAGCACTGAACAGCTGATTACTTTGTTACATTGTTTCCCCCTCTCCTCAGCGTGGAACAGGCCAGAGTGTCGGGCCCAACACTCAGCAGACATAAACATGAGCTATTAGTCTCCAGCTGCACAACACAGACATCATTTTTTTCTAAATTTGTAATTCTTACTCCAACACTTACCTACATTCAAAGTACCATTTTAAATATGTCACCAAGAAAAATTTGCGATACTGCTCCTTTAAGTTAACTTTTTATTTATTCATTTACTTTTACTGTTTCAAAAAAAAAAAATGAAAACAAATTATGGCCCCTCCCTCCAAATTACCAGGTTAGTGCACCAGTCCTGTCTTGGCAACTCACTCGCCCCTTTAGCCTTTGGCCCAGGTTTGGTGTTCTGCCTGTGATGTTGGAAGTTTTAAATTAAAACAGTCATAAAAAATATAAAGTGTCTTTTAAAAAAGTAGTTTTGTATCTATTGAGCAAATCAGGCTTGGGTAAGGTATAGATGGCAGAAGCATGGATTCGGGTACAGGTCTGTCTACACTACCATTAGTATTACACATACCATTAGTTGGGAACTCCTGTTCTTAGATGATAATACAGCAACATTAGTCACTTTATAGGCTCCTGGGAATATCATGACAATACTATTTGCAGTGTTTGTTTAGTTAAGTACCACCTTTATACCCTCTACTATGTCACCTTATGTAGCTCTACTAAGTCGCCATTAAAACTTTACTGTTAAAAATGACAACATTGTAGAATGTAGAAAATAATGCACTGTAACTGGTATGATGCCTGCTAATATTTTTATCAATTTGTTTCTCATTTAGAGTCTGACTGGAACCCTCATTTTTGCAGTTGTGACAGCTGTACTGGGATCACTACAATATGGATATGGCATTGGAGTCATTAATGCACCACAAAAGGTAACATGTGATATATATGTTTAATCTATTTAATCTTGGAAGAAGGCCCACATTTGTGTTATGCATGTGTGCTTATAATTCTGCCCATTGCCTCTGTCTTGCAAGCACCTGCCAGCAGTCATTCAAGTCTGTCTGGTGCAGACTAGGGAGACCGCCAGATCAAGGTGAGTATAGAATGGACCAAGGACAGGCTGCATCTGGGAGGTGGACCAAAACCTTGGAGACAGCAAAATCAGAGGTTTTAATCCCCATTAAAAAGTCATTTTTTCTACCTTTGGTCCACTTTACAGAAAGTAAGCAATTTCTGTCTCCACAGACAAAATGATTTGTCAGATTACTCTTTAAACGTAATGATGTGGTGAAACTACAGGCTTGATAGTACAATCAATGTATTTTTCTACATCCAGGTAGAGGCTGGTTTTGCATCACTGGTGGGTTTTGTTCTGCTTTAATTGTATTGGTGCATTACTAAGTGAATAACTAAGGTAATGTTCAAACTCAATATAGATAAAACTGTTAAGCTATCTGCAGAATTATACAACTTAACACGAGGAGGCAGAATGCACAAGGAATGATACAACTTTACAGGGATATGTCTTGTGAAGGTTCCTAGAAATCACTAAATTGTCTGAGATAACCACAGCTGTTGACATGTGATCCTTGGTGCTGGTTAATATTTAATATGTTACACAACATATCAACACACTATGATTTTGATATCTGGAACCTATTTTATGTTAAGTGACCTCTTACAATAACTGGCAATATTCAGAGTCTAAATTGTTATATTGAAGAGTGGGATAACCCACTTTAGCCCCACTAATCAGGATAATTTTACCCAACTGGCTTCCTCAGGGAGGACTACAATCCAGATTTTTACACGTCCATGTAATTCTTTGCCTTTAGGGATTATATTGTTCTTCAAATTCTTCACAATTGGTATCTTTGTGCTTTATGGAGTCTTTTGGCCAAAACAGGGTAGAGCTCCGTTCTATCAAGCTGATGTTCTCGCTATAGTCTCTTTGTTGTCTTATTCAGCACTCCCTACACCATATGTTCATCAGCTGGTCTCCCGCTCTGAATTCCTGTACTGCAGTATAAAGAATTACACACAAGTGTAAAAAGCTGGATTGTAGTCTTCCCTGAGGAAGCCAGTGGGGTGAAACGCATTGTGCTTGGGCATGAAAGAATATACTAAAACCTAACAAAACAAGCTAAAGTCTAAGATTGAATATTTATGTAATGCATTCATGTATTATATGGATAAATGTGAAATGTTGATACAGTAAAATTAATGAATTGATTTGAAACCTTATAATAATTGCTTGAGGAGGTCATTGTCCTGATTAGTGAAGCTAAAGTGGGTTATCCCTCTCTTCAATATAGCTAATCTATATTCATACGGTCAGGACTTAACACCTCTTGATGCCTCATAGGTTGGGGCAGTAATTTTAGAGTAATGTTTCTTTTCTCTCTTCCTAGATCATAATTTGAATTGAATTCATACTTTTCGTATGGTACAGTTTATTATATACTAGTAGAGATCATTTGTTTTATAAGTAGTATATAACAGCACCCTAGGTGATAATCATTAAGATTTTAAGAGTCTCCACGTTAGATACGAGAGATTGTAAAACACATTTTTTTAAAGGCTCCCTAAACCCAGGGCACACAACCCAGACTCTCAAAGCCTCACAGACTTTTCCCACCCAATAGGCTTAGCCTAGATTAGGGATCCCTAAAATGTAGCTCACAGACCCCTGTTACTTGGCTCATGGGCTGCCTGACAGACAAGGAGGTCTAGACGATTGATAAGGCTGGGCAGGGGGGCAGAACCTGGGGACCAGGGGAGTTAGCAGATGTAGAGGCATGTGGTCTTAGCTGTCTTGGAAGTTTCCAGTACTACACATTGGGGTCATGCTAATTATTTGCTGAAGCTAATATGGATTTGGCTGTGCTTATCAATGTGGATTGCAACCTGCATCCTGGCAAGCTTTTTAATTTTAACACATTAAAAAATGTAAAAGATAAAGTTTGCTCTACTTATTTCACCAAAAATCACCTGTACCATTTGATGGGGCATTTGTATAGGTGAGATGGCACATTTTTTTAGCATAGCTCATAGGGTGCTATTGTTTAAAACTTAGCTTGGGCAACCCAGACCGGGGGTCCCAAGGAGAACAGGCACAAATCCGGAATAGGGAAAATCACAGTTTTAGGTTCACTTTAAATAAATGTTTTTATTTACTGAGAAAAATACCTACTCCGACATCAAAGCAGACATGTTTTTTGGTCATTTATATTATTGATTATGATATATTTAAAGGGCAGTACCTCTGAATAACATTCTACTCTCACAAATCATTGGCGTTGCTTTATTTCAGTTTAGCAATTCAGTTAATGACATTTCATCTTCCCCCACAGATTATTGAGGTACATTATGCAAGAGTGTTGGGCCTAGAAATGGAAGAAAGGAGCGGAAACATGACAGAAGCCCCTGTTCCACCTACTGTTACTATGTTCTGGTCTCTCTCTGTGTCAGTATTCTCTCTTGGAGGGTTGGTCTCATCGTTCTTTGTTGGATATGTCGCTGATAAATTAGGAAGGTAAGTCACAGAGAACCATTGTTATAAATATGGTTAGACCATAATATGGTGAATAATGCTGAAAGTACATGGTAGAGCCTTCCCTGGTAAATCTGGGAGCTGCAGTGACATAATTGTATTAATATTTTAGGCTTAGTAAAGTCTAATTCAAAACAAAGGGGTGGTTTTTACATAGCCAACATAAAAAGGTGGCAGGGGCCTTCAATGGCCTTCTTCAATGTTGATTATTTAGAAAAATTCCAATCATGGGTGGAGAGCTCTCTCATTGAGCAATACTAGTAAGGCTATGAACATCACAATGTAAAATGTATTTCATCTTTATAGCATTGCTGTAAATTCAAAGTTTAGGAACAGCCTGATAGGCAGGTGCCCAAATGTACAAACATCTAATAGATTGAATTGCAAGTTGTTACATTTAAATGGCACAGAAGTTAGGTAGCTAACTGTGGAATAGATTTTTCTACATGGACTTTAACCTGAGCAATTCTGTTGAGTTAATTCTCATTAGCTCTGCATGTAACACTAGTATTTTCCACTAAGGTTTAAGTATTAATTGAGCTGGGGTGAAACTGTACATGCTATATGTGCCGCCAGTTAGAATAGCTCAGGCAGATTGTACAGTATTATTATACAGTATGTTGGCTATCCCTACATATATATAACACCTGGCACCTGGACAGGATAATAACTGGTTCTCATTTTTAGGACTAAAGGCATGATGGCTGTGAATACACTGGCAGTAATTGGAGCATTGCTGATGGGACTGGCTCCACTGGGTCAAGCTCATGCTTTAGTTATTGCTGGAAGACTAATAACTGGGCTTTACTGTGGTAAGTCAAATGTGTATTAGATATCTGATTTTATAAGAGAAATATGTGAGCACATACACACAATTATTATTGGGTGACAACATCAGGCCTAAAGTTAAAATTAAAACAATTTTTTAAAGGTCCATTTTAAAGAGGAACATTGGGTGGACAAAGGAGCTAATAAAAGCCTATGATGCAAGGCTTATGGCTGCATTTGTACTGGCTGGTAGCTCTGGCTGGAGAACACGCTTCACTCACGGATGGCTAACGGACAGCTAAGCGAGCGGGGGAGTTGAAAAACAACAGGATGTTGGTGAACTGCAGATCACCAACATCCAAAATGTAATCAGTGCCATGTGGAGAGGTTAAATTCACCTATTCTTTCTGAGGTTGTGTATTACATATAGTAACAATCTATTAACATCATATGCAGCTTTGCAATTTAGGCATAATTTCCGAAGCACAAATGCCTCCCCATAAACCAAACTTATAACTACACATCATAAACCAGAATTTTGCACATCCTTGCCCTATAAATGGTGGCAGGCAGACATCACAGTTAGTATATGCCATCCAAGCATCATTAGTGACCAATAGTGTATTGCATAAGAGAATCATTCTCTATTTGTAAGCTAGCAAGTACTATCTGGGTGTGGAGGTGAAAATCTCTTATCATTTAGAATCACAACAGTATCTGATGAACTATATGAACTCAGCATTCAGTCAGGTGCATTAAAGTGAAAACATCCCCACAGTCAGGGAAAACCTTTTTGAACCTCCTAGTCCTGTATTACAGCTCACAGTGTTTGCCTTTTATATACACTGGTGTGGAAAATGGTGTGACTGCATAGGCAGCATTTCATCCCCAGTGGAAGCAGATAACAGACAGATAGGCAGATAACAAAACATATAATAGGTCTTGCCCAAAATGGTGTAGATGGATTTCCACTTAAGGCAGGTGAATATTTGGTTTTGCAGTTAAATACATCATGGTTGGAGTATGTTTGCAATATTTGTAATAAGTTGGTTAAAAAAAGTTTTTCTTGCATGATGATAGGCTTGTCATCTGGACTAGTACCTATATACATAGGAGAAATTTCACCAACAGCCCTAAGAGGAGCTCTGGGAACCCTACACCAGCTTGCCATTGTTACAGGAATTCTCATCAGTCAGGTATGTATTAAAAAATATGTCTGAATATCAATATATTTGGTTGTATTTGTAAATTAATGATAGTTCCATAATAAAATGCCAGCACTAGGACTCATTATTCATAACATATCTTTACTTTGAATACCTCCAAAATCCTTGTTAGAGGGTATATCATCAGTGTAGTGCGAAAATTAATTGTGGTGTGTTTCAATTCTCAATCTTGGTATGACTGAAACTCTATGGGGGTCATGCTACTTACAACCTGCATCTCATGGAGCTTTTTAATTTTAACACACAAGAAGTAACATTTTTTCTCAAATTCCCATGTGTTGAGGCATTTTTACAGGTGAGGTACATCATTTTTTCAATGGGGTAAGAGATTCGGAAATAACACCTTATGGGCCATGCAGAATAATTTGCCATTTTTCTATATATACCACAGGATGCTGTTATTTCTAATTTCCCAAAAAGATATGCTTACTTCATTAAAATAAATGATGTATCTCATCTGTAAAAATTGCCCATGGCAAGTACATGTGATTCTTTGGGGAAAAAATGGAACAAATATTTTTTATAAAGCTCCTGAAGATGCTGGTTGCAAGTCACATGGCAAGACACACAGAGGGCCTGATTTACTATTTTCTTTAACAGTGCACCCTTCTTAGTAGCTCAGGGCTCACCTGGGTACCCTTTATTATGTTGCTTCTCAGTGCACCATAGTGTAACCTCCAGTGTAGTGCAGCTAACTAGCAGCAAGCTGACTTAACATTGCTACTACATATGCTACTCCAGGGTGCGACCATATTTGAAATATATATTTATCATTATTCCTGCAGCTAGCGTACCCAGGTGCACATAACATATACACTTTTAGGGCACAAAATGACATTCTTTCAAGAAGCTAAAACTGTACTTCTGAAGGCCTCTGAATTCCCATTGTATCCTATGGGGATTAAAAGCCCTGCGCCAGTAAAAACACACTGACAAAGGCTGCGATGCTTTACGCTGACAGGTTAGTAAATGTCAGTTTTGCATGCGCTGTTACAAAATAATTTGAAAAATCTGTCTTTTACAGGGTGCGCTCATGTACGCTCATGTGGTGCATCCTGTCCTACTGCTTGATAAATCAGAACAATAAAGTACACCTTGCTTCACTAAATAATTAGCCCCAATTACTTTTACACTAAGGTGGTGGTATGTGCTCTATCATGAATTTTCTATAAATCAGCTTTCATTCTATCAATAGCTTGGGGAAAATATCAGTCAGGGTATAAAGCTAGTTAAAATCTTAAGACAATTGGAAAACATGAACAGCAATTATGGAATAATGTATGAAATTCTAAAATGACCTCATCTGCCTATGTGTGCAGTCATTGTACAGATATTGTTCCTTCAAATAAATCTTTCATAATAGAAGTCACATACCTAAATATGTAAAATGCATAAAACCATGCAGCTTGAATTGTGCACCTGTATCTTATGTCAGGAAAATAATCCTTCTTTAACTGGCTGACATATATGTTTGCACCAGGCTAAACAAGTGAACTGTACTGTACAGGCTTAATGAGCCTTGTGTACATGCGTGGCTGCACTAGATGAACACTTTAAGGTTGATGGGTTTATCTACTTATACTATAAAGCTTATACAGTAGCTCTCAACACTCTCTCTATCCCTTTTGAATAGAAAAGAATAAAACCAGATTTAGGATCTGACACTACTACCAAGTAAGGTTACCTCGAATGTCCATTCAACAGCTACATTATACCTGCTAATCAGTAAAAAGTTTTGAGCAACAAATTAACAAATTGTCTTCCATTTGTTGTTAGTTACAAGGGGTCAGGGAAATTCTTTCCATCTGTGACCATCTTTCCATCTAACAGAAAACATCACTGGTAGCCAGTTCAGTATGGATTCTTCATTCCCCAGCTGCTTGGGAAGCTTGTCCCTCTTCCTCCTAAGATGTGACTGAGCTCCATGAATTTGTGCCTCCTGTGCCCCATCTCCTACGTCATCTTCCCTATCATTGTTTTCCTTTGAGTGCCGCCAAAACTATTAACATAGTCATCACCTGGCTGCGCAATGCAAATATCCTTCCTCGAATGCAGTGGTCCACAACCTGTAGCTTGGGAGTCACATGGGGTAGGCCAGAACGCTTGTGGAGGTCTAGCATACAATAGGGGCAGTGGGAGGTAGATGGCACCTAGAACAATAGAATGTTAGCTCCATGCATGGGTTTAATATACAGCTGGGTAGGCAGAGAAGTATGATGGCTTACCTGTCTTGGCAGCTGCCATCGCCGCACTCTGTTTCCCAGTGTCTCCAACCATTTCCAGTTGTTTTCTGTTCAGTAAGAGTTAAAAGACTTCTACAATCTTGTCACAAATAAGTGTGGCTCCCATCCAGTGCTAAATATGGTAAGAAAGGTTAGGGACCCCTGCTCTAATGCAAACAGTGGTTAACAGTGGTTATGAGGTGCATCAAAAGCACATCAAAATCCAGCCACAGCACTTATGTGCTCCACCAGGTCTGGGAGGGGGTTCAGAACCTTTTTCCAAACAAAATAAAATGAAATCCCATTTGGAAAAAGAGACATTGGGGGTCATGTTAATTATTTGGTGAAGCCAATGTGACTTGCAGTGTGCATTGCCGTGTGGATTGCAACCTGAATCCCGCTTTAGAAAGAGGACAAAAAAAATTGGTTCTATCTTTTCCCCCAAAAATGACCTGTATCTGTGATGGGGCATTTTTACAGGTTAGGCACATCATATTTCTAATAAGGTAAGGATATTGTTTTTAAATTTGGAAACAGAACCCTATAGGCTATGCAGAAAGATTTGGAGACCGGTACAATACGGTCCCTAATTCCATCGCACCGGTTTGCAAATAGTCTACCAGCGGGGCCACAGAAAGATGGCGGCACTCTCCCATGAGTGAGGACACTTCTAGTGCCAGAACTTTGCTTCGGGGCTGAACCCTCTGCAAATCCACACACACACACCATCACCCTGACCACAGTTTGTCAAGTTGAATTTTTGTTCAAAGTTCACCGAATTTGCTGAACGCGAACTACAGGGGGGGTTGCTCATTCCTAGTCCCTAGTAAATTTCAAAGAAGTAGTTGTTAAGGGAGCAGAATTAATGTTTCGACTTGAAACTGTTGTCATCTGACTTTGAAGACTAAAAGATCCTGGGCTTGGTGTCCCTAGGGCATCCTGATTTGAAATGCCCTGCTTTGTCAAACCCCCGGGCCGCTCAGTTTTTATCTGGATACAGTAATCCCACAGCACATGCGTGCGTCTGAATGGCTGGTGCACGCAGTGTCCTGGCGGTGGCACCCATCAAATGATATTTAATATGTTGGGCAATGGATGGTAATTGGAGGATAGTCCACACATGCACTGTGGAAGCAGGGATCGGGGTAGATTACTAGGAGGACTGGGGGTGGTGTGGTTCATAAAATTACATTTCGTGACATCTAAGTCCTGCGTTTACATTATTCACAAGCCAACAAGCAAGTTCTACACAAATAATTGTGTTTAACATTATTTATAAGTAAACAATACTTCAGTAGAGTTCTGTCTATTCTGGTTTATGGGATCTTAACATACAGCGCCACTATAAACTGGTGCAGCTTTGAGTAGAGCGCTGGTTACCGCAAAGTATATGGCGCCAGTGATAAATTAGACACATCAGCACTGACTGTTTTTTTTCGTTGAGTGACGCTGAGGTGAAAATATTGGCGTTGAGTGGTATTAACAGGCACTGACACGTGATAAATGAGCCTCTAAGTCATGTTCAGTTTCTACATAATAAAATGGAAAGGCTTTCAAATCTTTAAAGAATGGAGGAGGAAACACTCTTAATTGGGTTGACTCTCCTCATTTTAATAAGTATCCCACTATTGGTTTAATTCAGCTCAGTGTTTTTAAATCACATTTTTTGGGGAGCAAACACTTTTTCTCAATAGTTTCTTCCTTGGTGCAATCCAGCATCATATTTAGCTGTGTAAATGAAATGCAAATAAAGAAAAAATGTGCAGCTAAATATGGTGCTGAATTGCACCAAGGAAAAAATAATGAGAAAACAGTGAATAAAGAAAAACTCATGGTGATGAATCAACTCTTATGTGTTTATGCAACTTTCTGGTTGTTTTGACTAAAAATAGATGTTGTTCTTTTTTAGGTTGTAGGATTGGAGTTTATTCTGGGAAGTGAAACACTTTGGCCTGTCCTTTTGGGGCTTTCGGGTGTCCCAGCTGTTGTTCAGACGGTCCTACTCTTTTTCTGCCCAGAAAGCCCAAGGTATGCTTTCATTAAGCTTGGAAAGGAGGAAGAGGCTAAAAGAAGTAAGTAAATCCAAGAGATAATAACATGATTAATGATAACGCCAAGCAATAATGCAGAAAGTTTCTGTAGCAAATAAAGTTAAACAGGGAAGATCACACCAATTATTTGGTGAAGCAAGGTTCTTTCCGGGCATGAACTGAAGCTGCTTCTGAGCCAGCTAATTTATGCAGAAAGCATGCACATATCACCTACACCTGCCATTTCTACAGGTCCAGAATTTGTAACAGCACCCTGCAGACTATGTAGAAAGATTCAGAGAGGTGCATAACCCGCATAGTGCTTATATTTCCTAAAAAAAACTTTAGGCCTGATTGGTGCAAATTCGAGTGAAGTGAAATATAATTAACCATTTTTTTACACTGGTGTCAGCAACATGCTGAGAAAATAATAAATTATATTTTGCACTACTCTAATTTGTGGCATGGGAAAAATGTAGATATGTCCCATCACAGGTGCAGGTGATTTTTTTTTCATTTGCTTTTGTGTGCTGAGTAACTAAACTAACTCAAAAGCAGGTTGCCATCTGTGGAGAATAGGCCAAATATTATAGCGCAAATGTGAAGGAATGATTAGGAAACTCCACATATCTTCTTTATTATTTATGTTTTTATGTCAAGTCTAGAATCCCCCCTTCCAGCCCCCTGATTACAAATGGCCCAGGTATTTTAACGAGATGCGGAAGAGATGTTTGGCAGGGATGTGTGAAAGCTCTGATCAAACCCCCTGGGGTACTTGATTCCTGCCTTTTGGTCACAAGCTAGGCTGCAGCCAGCATGCCTCCTGCTGTTGTATAACACCCCCAGCTGGGAAGTTGCCAGTGCGGCTACGTTCAGGTATTCCCCTGCTGGGATTGTGTCACATGTAACATGTAACAGGGCAGACGCACGGCACCGATAGTCTATGGGCCGTAACGCGGACGCCTTGCGTCCAACGGCCAAACCGGTCACAGAACCAGAACCAGCTCCCAAAGCCGGACCGGAGCATAGTATAAAACAGGTCTGGAAACCAGACAGAGACTGGTAAACAGGGAACTAAGGTTCTGGACCGAATAAAGACCCGGTTCCTGGACTTAACGCGTTCAGTGCGCCTGGCCCGATATGTTGGTACCACTCACAAGGCAGTGTGACCCCCCTGCTCCAAGTTATAGCTCCTAAAAGGGTTTTAGGGCAAAATCCCCCTCTAAAAAATGGGAGGTAACATCCCCTCCCACAGTGGGGAGGGGAGATGGATAGCCTGGCAGCATAAATTGGATGGTCAAAAACCAGGCTGGTGTCACTCATCGGAAGGGGGTTGTGCGGCCGGCATATCCAGGGGTGTCCATCACCATAACCAGAAGCTCTTGACACACCCCCTTGTAAGAGCTCCTCACCACGCTGCATGCTCAAGGTAAACTTTGCTTGTTATTGTCTCTGTGTATTGCATAGCTGTTGTAACCCATCTCAGAATTGCATAGTTATTTAATCTGTAATATTCCATACTTCTTTATAGTTAAATGCTTGTAAACTCTGCCTAGCGTGCTTATAGCCATTAAAACGTATATTTAATTGAGCTGTCTTCTTGCCTTAAACCCGGAATTTGTGTGTCCCAAGGCGGTTTGCCTGGTTACCCTAATAATAAGAGGGTCGGACAAGGTTTTGGGGAACCCGGTGGGCGTGTGTGGCGGTCTCTGGTTAGTAGTGGGACCACGTGACGCCCCGGTTACCTGACAATTTGGTGGCAGCGGTTTGGGATAAGGCAAATAGTGTAAGTGAGTGTGGGCCCCATACTCTCATACACTAAAGATTACTAGCAGCGGCTTTTCTGTTGCTGGGATCTTAAGATCAGCTCAACGCTAGGCATATTCTGAGAGGGGTTACAGTAGTTGTGTGGTTACAGTGTGCAGTACAGCAGTTGCAGGCATGGCAAGTGGCACCAGGGCCAGAAGCAGGGATGTGGCTGCCGATGATATACTGGGTGCAGAGGGGCCCAGCCAGGGCTCTCCCAGAAGCCCGCCAGCCCTCAGCAGCCCAGAGGACCGAGCCCTGCCTGTCGGCCCCCCCAGCCAAGCAAGCTCAGCTGCTCTCCTGCACGCTGCTTTGGCAAGTCTCCGGGCGGGAGACCGTGGCTCCTATCAGCTCCTCATGGAGGAACGCCAGGTGCAGGCCGAGATCGAGGAACGCCGTGAACGGGAGCAGATGCAAGCTGAACGCGACCACCAGCTCCAAGTTTTGCGGCTACGGCTTCAACACCCTCAACCCAGCACATCTACCAGCGGGCCCCCCGAGAACCAGGCCCCAAAGTTGCGTGCAGAGGATTTCCCCATCCTGGACAAAGGCACAGATCTGGACACATTTCTGCTGGCTTTTGAAACCGTTTGCCGTCAATACAATGTGCCGGAGGATCAGTGGGTCAGGTACCTAACCCCCCGCCTTAGGGGTAAAGCCCTGGAAATCTTTGGGTACCTGTCCAGCGAAACCCCCCTGAGCTACGAGGGGGTCAAGCAAGCCCTGATCCGACAATATAACCTTACTCCGGAATTTTATCGCAAGAAGCTGCGGGGTTTGCGACGGGGCCCCAGCGACAGCTGGGCTGATCACATGAGGGCTCTACAAAGAGCAATTGAGCAGTGGACCACCGGCTTAGGAGTCACCTCCATCCAGCAGCTGAAGGAGCTGATTGCCATAGAGCAGTTCCTCTGGAATTGCTCTGACGAGCTGCAGCAGTTTCTGCGTGACCGGAAGCCAGAGGGGGCCTCAGCAACGGCCGCCCTTGCAGATGAGTACAGTCACAACAGAGCCCAGGAGCCCCGGAAACCTGCCAGCTGGAAAGTGGGTAAGCCGCCGCTGGCGTCTGTTGTACATGCCCCTCAGCCCAAGACCCCTGCCCCTACCCCCTTCTCCAGACAAGGGGGGCCCCAACTCTGTCACCACTGCAACCAACCAGGACACTTCAAGGCCGCATGTCCCCAGCGCCAGCAGGGCCCGTCCCAGAACTCCTCCACGGTGCTGTATGTGGGTAGGGGTGCTGGGAGGTCCCGGGACAATTTGCAATTCGTCACTGTGGGCCAAGCTGTGGCCGTGGGACTTAGGGACACCGGCGCAGAGACAACTCTTGTGCGCCCTGAGATGGTGTCCCCACCGGACTTCATCCCTGGAAAGACTGTCTCAGTCTCTGGAATTGAGGGAGGTGCATCGGCACTCCCCATGGCAAAAGTTTATTTGGACTGGGGTGCTGGGCGGGGTGTGCGGGAGGTGGGGGTATCGCCGAATATCCCTGCCGGTGTTTTGCTAGGGACAGACTTGGGGCGGCTAGTGTCTCAGTATGTGGCCACTGAAACCCCGAGGTCTGGTCCCCCAGAATGTAATAACATGTATATTTCAAGATGTGCAAATAATGTGAGTAACCTACCTGCTACAGGGAATGTGGGGGTAGGGGGTGTAAAGTGTGCTTCTTCCTCCCAGAGGAAGGAGGGTTACCCAGCAGCTGGGGAGGGAACTGCGACTGAGGTGAGGGCTGTTCCAGGAGACGTGGGACCCCTAGGTAAGTCCACATCGCAGGGTTTCTCCACCACTGGGGTAGCAGAGGGCCAGGCTGGTCTGTCTGGACTGGCGGCTTGGAGGGGAATGGAAGGGGGGCAGGCATTACCTGAGGCCGCAGCGGCTCTGGCCACTATCGAGAATAGTGGGAGCGCTGGCGGCTCGGGGGCCCCTCGGGGGTCTAGTTGCCCCTTTCCCCCAAACCAAGTGGCTGCCAGGGCCGACAGAAGTCCGGAGGGAGGTCCCGGGAGACGGACGGGGGATGGGATGGTCTCGTCTATTCCGACCACCCCCCGTCCAGGGTTCCCGGCACCTCGACCCGAGAGGAACAGTCCATGCCCAGAAACAGGGGTGGTGGAACCTGCAGGTGGGATGAGGGGTGCCCATGGAGAGGTGGGACCCCTAGGTAAGTCCCCACTGCAGGGTTTCAGCACGCCCGGGGTGTTAAGGGACCAGGGTGTTCTGCCTGAACCAGCAGCTTGGGTGCAAGTGGTGGAGGAGCAGGTCCCAGAGTCCCCTCAGGGGACCGACCGCTACTTCCCTTCCTCCCAAGAGGCTGCGGAGACAGGCCGAAACCCAGAGATGGGTCCCGTGAAACCGACTGAGGACATGGTGGTCCCGACCATGTCCAGGCAGAGATGTGGGGTAGCATCAGGCACTGATGACCCCCAGAGAGTTCTCCCCAAGCAAGACATGCAGCCTCACTTGGGCCCAGACCCCAGATGGGTGGTCGGGGGACAAGTGCGGCTGTACCCAATGATGGTCAGGTCAGGGTCACCAGGGGGGTGGCCTGAGGACCAGCAGTTGGTGGTCCCCTATCTGCCCAGGGCTAAGGAGTGCTATGCCTTAGAGAGCCGGACGATTGGGCACATAGGGATCACCAACAAGCCAGTGGAGCCGGGCCTGGCTGTCCGCTGCCATTTGTACTATACCGGCCAGAGGGTGGGGGTGGCAGGGTCAAGTCCCAGCATCCCACCGATAACTCGGCCGCAAGGAAAGAGGTCTGTACCAATGGCAGTGGTCTATGCCACGCCGGTTCCAAGTTTAATGGCCTTGTCACCCACCTGGCTTGACGGGGTGGGTACTGCCCGGTGGGAGATCCTTCCCACGGAAGGTCCCCCCCAGGGCAGACACCCCATCCAGGGGACCCGGTTCATGGTGCTGGAGGTCAGGCAGGCACCCACTCGGGGCTGCCTCCTTGGCCAGTGTTGGCAACATGCACCAAGGCCCCTGGCTCGGGTAAAGCAGAAAGGGATGAGTTGCCATCAGCAACTGGACCCGCGGTCCCAGCTATGGGACACCTTACACCCCTTCCGGGAGTGGACCTGGCCCAGAACCCTCAACCCAAAACAGCACTACCGCCGTGGTACTGCCAGACAGGAATAGCGGATGCATGGGCGCACGGGCCAGCATCAAGATGCGCTGCCCCTTAGCGCCCTTTTGAAGGGGGAGATGTGGAGAATAGGCCAAATATTATAGCGCAAATGTGAAGGAATGATTAGGAAACTCCACATATCTTCTTTATTATTTATGTTTTTATGTCAAGTCTAGAATCCCCCCTTCCAGCCCCCTGATTACAAATGGCCCAGGTATTTTAACGAGATGCGGAAGAGATGTTTGGCAGGGATGTGTGAAAGCTCTGATCAAACCCCCTGGGGTACTTGATTCCTGCCTTTTGGTCACAAGCTAGGCTGCAGCCAGCATGCCTCCTGCTGTTGTATAACACCCCCAGCTGGGAAGTTGCCAGTGCGGCTACGTTCAGGTATTCCCCTGCTGGGATTGTGTCACATGTAACATGTAACAGGGCAGACGCACGGCACCGATAGTCTATGGGCCGTAACGCGGACGCCTTGCGTCCAACGGCCAAACCGGTCACAGAACCAGAACCAGCTCCCAAAGCCGGACCGGAGCATAGTATAAAACAGGTCTGGAAACCAGACAGAGACTGGTAAACAGGGAACTAAGGTTCTGGACCGAATAAAGACCCGGTTCCTGGACTTAACGCGTTCAGTGCGCCTGGCCCGATATGTTGGTACCACTCACAAGGCAGTGTGACCCCCCTGCTCCAAGTTATAGCTCCTAAAAGGGTTTTAGGGCAAAATCCCCCTCTAAAAAATGGGAGGTAACATCCCCTCCCACAGTGGGGAGGGGAGATGGATAGCCTGGCAGCATAAATTGGATGGTCAAAAACCAGGCTGGTGTCACTCATCGGAAGGGGGTTGTGCGGCCGGCATATCCAGGGGTGTCCATCACCATAACCAGAAGCTCTTGACACACCCCCTTGTAAGAGCTCCTCACCACGCTGCATGCTCAAGGTAAACTTTGCTTGTTATTGTCTCTGTGTATTGCATAGCTGTTGTAACCCATCTCAGAATTGCATAGTTATTTAATCTGTAATATTCCATACTTCTTTATAGTTAAATGCTTGTAAACTCTGCCTAGCGTGCTTATAGCCATTAAAACGTATATTTAATTGAGCTGTCTTCTTGCCTTAAACCCGGAATTTGTGTGTCCCAAGGCGGTTTGCCTGGTTACCCTAATAATAAGAGGGTCGGACAAGGTTTTGGGGAACCCGGTGGGCGTGTGTGGCGGTCTCTGGTTAGTAGTGGGACCACGTGACGCCCCGGTTACCTGACACCATCCAAACCCAAAAGCTGGTCCAAACTGAACCTTGCCTCACTAAATAATTGGCATGACTTATTGCTAAGGTTTTCCATCCTCCTATTTTTCAGTTATTTGTGTGATTATTTATAATGAGTAAAGGATATGTTGTTCATATTTGATATGTTTAACTGTTTAAAAGGCTCAAGCTTCTGTTTGCTGAGGCCTGCACTCAATCCAACCTACCAAAGACTATAGAAATATATATATTACACTAGAAAATATACCCGGCGCTGTCCGGGTATAATGTGTCAGTTTTTTTAGGTTTTTTCCAAGGGTGCTCAGAAGGCCAATCTATGCCCTCATTTCTTTTGTTAACAGGGAGATTGCCAGAAGACCTATATACCCCAACAGTTATGCACTTGTTATGTAAATTGTAGTGTAAATTCACATTAGAAATAAAGGAAAATCTTTAACCATCCTAAATACCTAATAGCAAACTGAGATGTCATGTCATAAGACTTTATCACAGAGCCTGTAACCAACATTGGCAGTTTCATTGCCAGGTGCATAGACATAAAGATTTTTACCACATGCAACTCTGGTACAAGCAACATACAACTGTCCATGTGAAAAACATGCAGAATCCAGATTTATGTCAGCCACCTGCAGTGACTGACCTTGGGTCTTGTTTATTACAGGAAACTGTAATCGTTTAAATGGTATTGTTGTAATCATTTAAGCGATATTAAGTTAATCAGTGGAATTTGTGGAATAAAAACTTCTTCTCCAGCAGCACATTCAGTAAGGATGGTTGCTTCAAGCACATGGGGATGACATGTTTTATTGCACATCCTGGTTCCATTACACAGTTTTGGTGCATTGAGATTCTGCATTAGAATGACTGGAGCACCAACCTTTGGATGAGAAGGCATTTCAGTTGGTTCTAAAGAGTTAAAAAAAACAACTGGGTACTGCCCATTCTGTTTTGGATCTATTGTGGTCTCAATGGATTTGTAGGAATAAACACATTTTGACAACTACTTAAGAATTTGTAGGTTTTTGCACTTATCATGTCATTTCTGGCAGCCCAAAATACCTCTTTGACATATTCAGTCATGGTAAGGCGTTCTTCTTTGTTAAACTGAAAGCCAGTGTCAGGGAACACTACTACAGTGACTGTGACTCCACAGCCCTGCATAAATCAGCAATGAACCATATGTTGCCATCTGCATCTTGTTGAACTACACCATTGCCAAGCATCAGAGGCAATTCAGAGCAGATTTACTTCCAAAAATCTTTGCTCTCATGTTAGTTGTGAGAGTAAACCTCTGAACCTGAAGACACAGTGACGATGCCTTAAAGCATGCATTCAATTCATCAGCTATGGTTTCATTTGGTAATATAGGCAAGGTCTGCCTGAAATCACCAGCAAGCAAGACCAAGGTCCCACTAAGTTGGGTCTTATCTCTTAAGTCTCTCAGTATTTGATCTAATGCTTCCAGAGCATGTCTATGTGCCACGGTGCACTCATTCCAGACATTGAGTTGACATTGACTGAAAAAATGGGCATCTCCTGAATATGCAGGAATATTGCGGACTGGTGGGTCATTTCTTGTAAGATTAAAATTTTAATGTGGAGTGTGCAGTTCTGCCAACACTCAGTACTTTTGCAGCAGCAACAGCAATACCACCCATATTTCCAACCTTGGCAAGAAGCAGGTTGATAAGAAATGTCTTGCCAGTTCCACCTGGGGCATCAAGAAAGAAGAGACCTCCAGAGCCATTTATGATTTCAAGTAGCATGTGTTATGCTTGCTTCTGATCTTGAGCTTTGTCTAACTGAGACTCCTTCAAACTGACTTCAGCCAACAGCTGTGTTTTGTCATAACTTGTTTTCCTAAGGTCTTGTTGGGTGGTTATACCAAACGCACTTAATTTTTTGGCAGTAATTTGAATTACTTTGTCTTCCAGTGAAATTTTTTCCTGGTTCAATATGGCATCTGTAAAACTGAGTGAGGGTTTTTTGACCTCTTGGTGGGCCAGATGTAAAACATAATCTGCCATATCATGCCAGTGTGTAACCTAAAGAGCATTTACATTGGCTGGGGCACAGCAGGCAAGAAATTATTGCAAGCAGTTCACCCCTTTTGGATGCACAGTAGTTTGTTGCTGCCTCATGGAGACTGTCACGCAAATGATGATCATCTTCAAGAAGGCTAGGCAGTTGGTAAGCCTCGTGGTATGAAGCACAGGCAATGCCATTGACTGTACTGAGAAATTCAAATGAGGTAGGGCCTTTGACAACATGCAGTAGCATTCACAGGTATATATATATATATATATATATATATATATATATATATATATATATACTCGTTCAAGAGCATCAGCACAATAGATATCTGGCTGGTCCTGCACAGGAGTGCCTTGTTTTCGCTGAGTTTCCATAAGCAGTTTCAGCAGCCCTAGCGGCAGCATGATACATCTGATCAGCTTGCTGCCTGGCCTGAGTTTGTTGAAGCATTTCATCAGCTCGAGCAGCAGTATGCTGCATGTTTCTTTGGAGGAATTTTGTGAAATTTAGGTTAGACCCGAAGATGTAGTTGTGTCTTAAAAGCCAAGTACAATGCACTTTACAAATGTGAAATCAAAATCTCACAGTATACCTTCTCGACTACCATTATCTACATTGGTAAGTGTCCATTGCAGCGGACTAAAAGTGACCATTTGCAGAGGATAAAGTGTGAATATAGCGTTTGCTATGTTCAAGCCTGGACAATGAGTTTAAGCAAATTAAACGATTGAAGACAATAAAAACAATCACAAGGTCATAGACAATTTACACGTGTATGATTCAGCCTAAGTGGGTAACATGTATACAAAATGGCATCACAATAAGTGATCAACCTACCAACTCCAATACAATTATGAAGGTAATATATAAATGTGTTTACCAGCACCAGTTTACAGCCCAACACTAATAAAATAATAAAATCTGCAATATTTTAATCCTCCTCACTGATCCATACACCATGTTTACTTTCTGAAATAGTTTAAATTGCCATGTTATTGTCAATAGAGGCCTAAATCTGGGCATACAATACAACAATTAAAATTAATAAGCAATGCAGTGTAAACAAATGTAATTTTTATATATTCATGTAATCGAAAATACATTGTACAGATAAGTTAGGCATACCTTTATATCAAATAGTTTGGTCAGTATTGCACAGTTATTGCTCAAAAAGTATGGCATCCTGCACAGCCTGTATTTGTCATTCTAAACAAAAATGTGCTATAATAACACAATTCTACCACACAGATTTTATCTATGTACATGTAAATATAAGGAAACAAGATATGTAATATTTTAGACATAATACACTACAAATGTGCCCCAATAAGTAATCATTAGGTACTGGGGGGCTAATAGCCTTTAAAGCCTCTCAATGTCCCGCTGTGTGAAACCGCTGAGGTTGCCAACAAACTCACCTTTACCGGTGGCTCCTGCAGTGCTGTGTTTTTTGGTGGATCTCTGGCTCCCCAGCAGCTGTGCATGCTCCCGCTCCTGGCCTATCTGAATGGGGGAACATGCACTCCACGGGGAAACAAGGGATGCGTCCAGCCAGCTGGCGCATGTCATCTGGCAGCTTTGAGATCAGCCAGTCAGCATTCTCAAAACTGCCAGGGTGCATGGCTTCGGTGGTGTAAAAACCTGCTTTTTTTTTAGAACCAGGCCACTCCCAAGCCAGCAGCATTGGCCAACTTACTTGGGTGGGGCACACAGGGGTTCAAAAAAGGGTTTTGTTCAGCTGTAAGATACTTTGTCACTAAACACACAAAAAGTTAAAAAGGTTGGTTACACCTTTACATGTAGATAACTACTGTATTAATACGATTACGTTTTGTCTTCTGTATACAGTTTTAAAAAGTCTTAGAGGAGATTATGATCCATCCAAAGATATTGAGGAAATGAGAAGAGAAAAAATGGAGGCAGCCAGTGAAAAGAAGGTTACCATCCTTCAGCTGTTTAAATCTCCCAGTTATAGACAGCCACTTTTAGTTTCATTGGTTCTTCACATGTCTCAGCAGTTCTCTGGAATCAATGGGGTAAGTGTGATATTAATTAAAAGTTTTAAACTTGACCAACACTCTAAAAATAAACAGTGCTCATGTGCATCCCATCCTTCCCGAAGGCAAACCAGATTGCTGCTTATAAAAATTTACCTTTTTTAACCTTTTTTACCTGGGTCTATCCCCCCCAACCATCAATTGCCTCCTATGGACCTGCCAGAAGCCTGCAAATAGAAAATGCTTCTGGGTTTCCTGGCGCAGTGCATTATGGGCTTGGGTGTTGGCCCGGGGGGGGGGGGGCAGAAGGGCTTGGGGGTAGACTAGGAAGGCAGGGATTGGATGTAGGTGTTAGAAGCAGCAGCCAAACTACAACTTGGAGTTCTCTCTTCCTATGGTCAGTCCGCTGGGATTATATGTGTTGTCACAATCTACATTAGGTTTTTATTTTATGCTCAGCTCTTAGAGTTAGGTTAAGTATATATCTTATCTACAAATGCAATGGTACTTCATTTTATGGCAGGCTGGCAAGGTCTATCTCCCACAATCTCTTAACTAGGGAAAATAAATAAAGCCTGTGTTTGACTGACATGTCAGATCTGCTTTGGCATTTCCGTGGAAAATGGCAGTCTTTTAAAAAAAAATTATAAGTAGAGAGAATCTGAGAATGGTTGGCACAGTGAGCATGGGCCCCAGGATTCTTTGGGCCATGACCAATGCTCGGTGTAGGCCGTGGCTCCACTGCTCCCTCCAGTCACTGTCCTCCCTATATTCATTGCAGCCCCGTTCTTAGAAACAGGGAGGTTTCCAAGTGGCAGACTAGCCAGGACCTGACTGGTGCATGCCTGTTTGTTTTGACGCTTAAAGAGTAAAGTACATTTTAAGCTTATTGTTATAGCATTACTGTATGATTTTGTTTTCCTAGATGTCACCCTTTTCTCAAGTGATCATTCCTGTCAAAGGGTTACTTACCATTACAGTGAAACCCAACATAGTAAATGCTAAAAACATGCACTAGTTATTGCTATGTCCTTGAAAACTTGATGCTCATGCTTTTTCTGCATGACTATCAGTTTAAGTCTGTCATACAGAATATCTCAAGAAGTAAATGTAGCACAGTCACGCTTTGACACAGTGTGGCTGTTTGTTCTCGCATTTTTCTATGACGTGCTTTCTAGTTTAAACCAGTCGGGAGGGACATAGAAGTGGCTTCCTTTTATACAAAGAAAACAAAGACAAAGTGACACAGTAACCCAATTGCCTTATGCAATACCTCATATACAAAGATGTCCTTTGGTAATGGTTAACCATAAAAACCTTTATCTTACAGATTTTTTATTACTCCACAAGCATCTTCACTAAATCTGGAATTAGCCAACCAGTGTATGCAACCATTGGAGTGGGGGCAGTCAACACAGTTGCTACTATTGCATCAGTAAGTAACTTATAGACTTGTACTATAGTGAAAAAGTAAAACAAACAGTACATCTATACATGTGGGCTTTCTCAATAATCACTATGAGAGACTGTAAAAATAAACTCATTCCCAGGAGTCGATTCAGAGCCAGGTGAGTATTTTTTTTAGGTGATATGAATGAAACACACTTTCTGCCTCAAACCCCACCTACCCCCCAAAAAGCGATTTGGAAGAGCCTGAGTTTTCCCCAGGCCCCCAACCAAGCAATGCCAGTCCAAAATAAAGACCTTGACAAATTATAAAAAAGTGACCCTAGGATGAGGCCACACTGTACGGCTGCTCCAACTGAACACCCCAAAGGCTTGCCAGACTAGCAGCAAATCTGTACTTTGCAGTATTTGAGATGACGGTTGGAGGGGAAGAAGAGTGTGTAGCACCTGCTGTGACATATTTACCTTTTGTAATGAATTAGTCTTGTTTATTGTCAAAAGTTGCAAATCTGCTCAAAGAAATCAGAGCAGGCAGTCAACAGGTGGCCCTCCCCTTTTGGTGCATTGGGCACTTTTTTTTTTTACAAAGGTGTGGGTACCCAGGTCAGTTTGCCCTAGAGATTATTATTGTACACAGTTTTGTATCTTAGATTCACTTGGTGCAGTGCTGAATACAACATCAAAAGTATCTCAATATAACACAAATATAATCTATGTTCAGCAACTACGTCACTTTATATAGATACTTTAATTTTTAACGTAATAATTATCTATTTATTCTTTCTCAGGTAGGTGTAATAATTCGTAATCAATGATAATCATTGCACTTCTGACTATTTAATGTAAATTATCTTTTATTCAGTGGCGAACCCCTGTCCTACTTTGGTTTTAGCTTTGTCTTGCTATTAACCAAAGTATAATCTGCATTTTTCATATTCCTTTTGTATTCATTATTGTCATAGATTATGCAATATTTTAGCAGGGTGGCACTAACAGTGTCTTTTTGGCATTTTATAATTTTGTTTTAACTATCCTTACCATTGCAAAAATTCTTTACTTCGCCTTTGGAACTTCCCCATCACAAGTGCAGGATATTTTCTTGAAAGATAAATATTTATCAGACTTTCCTGTGTGTAAATTAAGAAATGTACTCCACGCTCACTGTATCCAGAAGTAGTAAGCAGGCCACACCTAAAGCACATCCAAATATAACCTTGCCTCACAAAATCTTTTGGATTACCTCCACTGGCAGGGAAGAAACAAGTTACCTAGCCTAATTCCTGTTTTTTCTTATGTAGATTTGCCCATGAGTGTCAAGACTCAAGTTTTGTGGTCTTAAGTTCCCTATAATATAGTCACACACTAACAGATCATTGCATCAACAATCCACTTCTGAGAGATTAAGCTATCACAATCTGTCTGGAAAGTAGGGGACTTAGACTTTTATTTTACAATCTGCCTTTACTGTCCCCCTAATAACCATAAAATAAAAACTTTTGTGAATAGCGGATAGAACCATTTAGCTGCTTCTATAAACCGTCATCAAATAAGCATCCAGCACCACTGCTCTGTTTGGGGAAGACGACCCCAGATCAGGGTGATCTGCTGAATATGCTAATGCCATATTTTTGGTATTTAGCAACCAGCTTGTTTGGTAGTCTATAAATATTCTGTATCTTGCTCACTGTGTACATCGGTTATCAGCAGGAACTCTGCGTACAGCAAAAGGCCCCCAACCATCAAGTTAAACATAAACATTTTTTGCAACAGATCTTTTGTAATGTTACTTAAGGTAATGTCTGCTAATTCAGACATACTCTGGCACTGAAGCGGACAGAGCTGTCCAGCACGTTGATTAATCAGCATAAGTGTGTGGTGCTGAAATCAGTCTTCCCGAGGTACATTGCTGACTTTAGAAGTTTACCTGGCACAGCGGTGCATGCTCTTTCTTTCTAACCTGTAAGCATTTTATTTTATCTGTTCCTACAAGGTCCAGTGCAAATCAAATGCTGACGCCCAGATAACTGGCCATCAAGGCCAGGGTCTGTAATTTATTACCAAAACTTCTAGATAATAGTTTACCTGAAGCAAAGAGAACAGGGGAAATCAGGCATCTTCTAAAAATAGATTCATTCATGCTAATCGATGTATTTCCAGGCTGCTTAAAATAACAGTCAATAAAACAGTTAATTTTATGCAGTGGAATTTACTAATTTCATATCAAACACAATTGGGCAAGTGTCGATTGCTAATTTCCATTATAAAATCCACCAAGGTGTATAGTTTTCCAACAATTTAGTAAAATAAAAAAAACCTACAGGTCTAACAGAGAGCTTAGAATCTAAGATTTAACACACAAATAAAAATTCAGCTCACAGTGATCTCACTTAAAGTGGACGAAAAGTTGCCAAAAGTCTAAAACTAATCTTCCCTATGGGGCATCCTAATTCTGGATGCCCTACTTTGTAAAGCTAAAGCCAGAGCTCAAGGATGTCTCAATCTACTTACCATTTCTTGGTCCTGTGTGCCTGTAAAAATCAGCAGCATCCCTGTCTCTCTCTATGCGTGCCCAGTAAATCTGATTGGTTTCAACAGCCACATGAAAAGATGTCACACATGGAGAGAAGCTTGGTTGCTGCTGCTTGTGCGAAATTCCACATTTTACAGCGGTGCTGGAATGAGAGAGGGGGAGTATGTTAACACCATCTTGGGTTCTCTCATTGCACAGCAGGGCATCCCAAATTGGCATGCCTCCTATGAAAAATAATTGCTGTACTGATTGTTTCAAGATTTTCAGTCTGGTTTAAGCAAAGTTTTTAAACACTTAAAAAAACTTGAAAATCTTCATTATAGGATTTAACTGACCCCTTGTGCCCAGGATGGGGTGCTGATAATGAGGTGAATATCAAGCCATCCTCTGTATGTTGATTACCCCTACACCTACCTGAGTATCAGGGTTGTGATTGAATCCGGGCTTGGGACCAGTTTTTAAATGACCTTCGTGCCCTTGTTACCTGCTATGCATTGTGCGTCAGGTTGGTTGCATTATGGGAAGGGTGCTAGAAGTTTTTTTAACCTAAAAAGTAAAAACAACTATTAGCTCATGAAGTGTCAAGCCTGTCACAGGATAGAATCAGACTAGCAGTAAGTGAAACGTTCTGTTCAGGGGCAGGCTTATCATATCAAGTTCTGTCTGAGGGCCCTAATCAAAGACAACTTTTGTATATCAAAATACAATTTCAATGCACCTTGTCAGGGATGTAGCCTGCTTTCACACAGATGGGCATTCTGGCATTGCCTGACCATGGCATAGGGAACTGCCCATATGGCTGCCCAATTTCTACTCCATGTGGAATCCCAAATTAGGATGCCCCACTGTGTGAAACCCCATTAAATCACCACACCCACTCAGCTAATGACATTCCAATGAAGCATGCACAGGTCACTGCCTTGCTATACCTTTAGCTAGATTGATTGTTAAGCCTGGGCACGTCCCCAGCTAGAGGTGAGCGGAGTTGAAACTAGTGGCCCACTCTGCACCATTCATGATGTCACAGTATCTTGTATAATTCAATGGAGCTGAGTGCAATGATTCTGCAGTACCTGGCTCACGTACGTGTACAGAGGCTTCATACTCTGCATTGTGTTATACGGCACTCCTCACTCGCCATAGGTCACCTGCCCACTGAGTGCCGCTATTTATTCATTTTTTAAAACAAAAGATGCCACTGATCTGACCCTGCCTCTGGGGTCCCCTGACAGGTGGGGGCCCAAAAAATTGCATGGTTTGTGTGGTGGTTAAGCACTCCACTGGTTCTGTTGAAGTGCCTGAATGTGTGTATTTTGCACGCAAGATATCCGATGGATCATGCACAGTACAAATTTAATAGCTGGGGCTGAATACAAAATAAAGGGAGTTATTCTGGAGTGAATCTGCAAACTAATTTTTTTATAACCAATAGGCTTGCCATAACCATATATCATAGTGTTGTTTCCAGCAACCCCATAATTATTTTATTTGCTAAAACTTTTAGTTGTGTTGTAGACAGGACATTGAAAGTTAGGGCATGCGAAAAACCTCTCATTCTAAATTACAACTAAAAATGCTTCTCCATTCTATGTTAAAGTATACAGTATATACAATGGGAAACATTGTAACATACATTAAAACCATATAGGTGTTTGGTTGGTAAAAGTGTTATCATGGTTGATTTACTTTCTAAATAAGGCATAAGGAATTACCACATACGAGTCAGACAAAGAAAAGAGCAACATGCTGTGCTAAACAATTGCCTACTAAACAAATTATTACCCATTTATAAATCAGAGCTAACATAGATAGTTCTGGTCCCCTAGGTTCACCTGACATATATAACATGCTTGTGTTGGTCTAGCATGTTATGTGGGTGATGTTAATTATGCTGTTTAAAACTATGGAGAATACTAAACATTAGCCATGTACCAACTACTGTAAAACATTTTCTCCATGTTACAGCTGTTCCTGGTGGAGAGAGCTGGGAGAAGATCTCTTTATATAGTTGGACTAGCAGGCATGTGTATATGTGCTATCGTCATGACTATTGCTTTAGCTCTGCTGGTAAGTCCAATTTTAAGTGTTATTTCAAAGTTTTTTGTAATGATTGTATACATTTTGTCTGTGATTGCTCATGACAAAAAAAAAAATCTATAATTAGGGAGGGGCGAACTTTGAATAAATGTTCGGGACCCGAAACCCGGTCCCTGTTGAAATCTAGGGGACCCAAACATTGGGGAGTTGCTGTGGCCGGGGGTAGGGGGTGCAGTAGAAGCACGCTTCTTTAACTCACCTCTGCCAGATCTTACACCTGTCAGCACGGTGAGCGGCGTTAGTGGCGGTGTTTGAAACTGGTGGCAGTCGGGGGTTCCGGAAAGATGGCTGCCGCCTCCCATCACTAGTACCAGCACTAGGAGTGTCCCCACTCATGGGAGCCGAGGTCCATCTTTTTTAGCCCCGGCTGGACCTTAGGTTAAGCTGCTGCAACCTCAGGTGATGTTTTTCCGTGTTCGGGCCAGACACCAAACTCATACCTCCCAACTTTTCAGAATGGGAAATCGGGACAATATGTAAATTAGGCCACGCCCCCCGTTGAGGGATGATGAAGCCACGCCCCCTCATTAATTGATGGCTAGGAGATATATTGTAACAGTTACAACAATAGAAACACTTTGAATAGGCAAATGAACCATTGCTGCAGATCTGCATGTTACACTTCAAAGACAGACATATGAGAACAACGAGGGACTGGGGGACACGGCCTCCAAATTGGGACACTTGGGAGGTATGCTTACATCTATTAAAGGAAAGGCTTACCTTAGCCTCTCCAGCAAGCACTCTCTGGCGGTCCAGTGAGCGATCAGACAGTGGGGCGGGTGATCAGAAGGCCCTCAGCCTGTGCCGCCTGATTCATTGGTGGATCAGCGGCTGGGACCACACCCCCCCAACTCCCGCAGCTAGCCGGCTCAGCTCTGTCAGGCGAAAGAGACAGGCGCCGCCGCTGCGGCCTCACATGGCCTTATGCCTCCTGCGGCCCTGCACTCGGCAGGCTGCTGTTCCAATGGCATTCCGGGACATTTCCTGAGGGGGCGGGGCGGCGGGACATAACTCACCAATCCGTGATTGTCCTGCCCAAATCGGGACAGTTGCGAGGTATGACCAAACTCAAACACAGACTTCTGGCTGAAGCACCTGGGCGTGGTAAGCTGTTTTCTATGTTCTAGCCCCCCGACCCCCACCCTGCCTCAAGTGGCGCACGGGGGGGGGTTAATTAAAGCATATTCATAAACGCACTCCATCCAATCTGACTAAGCTAATGCTTTTTTTTACAAAGAAGAATGGGCAAAAATCGCATCCTCTAGATGTGCAAAGCTGGTTGAGACACACCCCAACAAACGTTCAGCTGTGCTGTGTTTGCAGCTAAAGGTGGTCCTACAATGTATTGACTTCCATGCCACAGTTTTCAGTTTTCCTTTTTTTTTTAAATTTGGAAAAGCTTGTATCATTTTCTTTACACATTACAAATACTTGCTACTTTGTATTGCTCAGTCACATAGACTCTCAATAAAATACATTACGTTTGTGTCCGTAACATTTAAAAGTGTGAAAAAGTTCAAGGGGTAAGAGTTCCTTTCAAAAGCACTGTAAATATAAATATACACTCCGGGGGCATAGGGGGTGCAGGGGGTGCAACCACAGTGGGGCCCAGGTGGTTAGGAGGGCCCCATCGTTGTTACACATCCTCCTTATTTATCATATTTGCGCTCACTTGGCAACATTAAGAGAAATTAAGCCCTATTAATTTTCTGCTGATTCAGTTTTTAGTTGTCTTGCTGCAGTTAATTGATATAAAAGACAGAAAAAAGTTTACTGTATGAGCAACAAAAGGTCCCCATTTAATGTTTGGGCTGAGGGACCATCACATTTATTTACACTACTGATGCATACCTACTGATACATACCTACTCTACTCTATGTACAAAGCCAACTTGGTGATGGCCCTATTTTTGTCTCATTTAGGCAATTTCTTGATACCAACTTTTTATTCTGGGTCACAGTAATTACCCCCTCTGCTCTCTCATATACGCTACTGACTGAGACTACAAACTATCTCAAACACTTACAGTATCTAGATTGCTTAATACATATAAATATTATAAATTTATAGTGAACCTGGAATCTCAGCATCCTGGTGAGAGGCTTTGATGCATGTGGCAGTAGGTAGGACCATATTGGAATCAGTAGGCTGGCCTTACTTTTCAAGAAACAGTTGGGACATTTTGCAAATTTAAAAAAGAATAATGTCCTATTTCTATATATTAACTAGAACTATTTTCACAAAGAAGGAGCACCATACAATAATGTCAATACAAAAAATATATCAGTTGATTGTACACACGGAATTAATACACACAATCAATCATACAAAACAGGACAAAATTAAAAACAGCTGCAATTCCCCCAAATCACATCCAGGGTTGCCAAAGTATAGACAGACTAGTATAACTGGGGATATACAAGGAACGGGCGCCCCCAATATTCAATGAAAAAACAGGGGGAAGATTAGGTAGATATTTTTTGTGCCGGCAAAAAATTACCCCCTAGTACTACAAACCAATATCCACCAAGACCAATTAGCAGCACAGCCGTTCCACCGTGTTAAGAGAGGGGAGAAAAGCAGCAGTGACACCTGCCATCTGTGGCATTATATATTAACTAGACATTAGGAAATATGTGTTTTTTTTTAGATTTTAAGGCTTGGTGACAAATGTACTTTATAGAACACTTGATTAAATTGTGTCTTCTGTAGTATTTTCCTGCAGGTCATAAATAAGAAATAAAATGTATAAGTGCAAAAAAACTCATTTCTATCTAACTCTTTTCTTTTATTTGTAGGCTACTCATTCTGGCATGAGCTACCTGTGCATGGTTGCCATATTTCTGTTTGTGGTCTTCTTTGAAGTTGGACCTGGTCCCATACCTTGGTTTATTGTTGCTGAACTGTTCAGTCAAGGTCCTCGCCCTGCCGCAATGGCAGTATCAGGGTTCTGTAACTGGACGTGTAACTTTATCATTGGAATGTGTTTTCAGTACATTGCAGTAAGTAGTAAAAGCCATTTACTGGCAGTTTTTACTCTAAAGAATTTGACTGTTTTTTTTTACTTATCTTTCATGGTCATTGCATTATTGACCTGGATACCTACTTAGCTGTTCAGCTTATTGAACTTATCACCTATGCAATGCCACTAAAGATCGTGCTAGGGAACAACAGCATGCTCCTTTAGGTGCTTCTACTCTGTATGCACTTTGCTAAAAATATTTCCCTATAGAACTTTGGAAAGGTGCGCCCAGAGCAGAAGCACCAACAGAGTTTGTCATAGCATTTGTAACACAACTGTCAGGCATGTGGGATACATTTTAAAACACAATAAGGCCACTCATGGGCTTGCAGGCCACCTGCAAACAGAAAATCGCGCTGGGCTTCCTGTTACTGTGCATTTCAGTTATGTTAGGTGGAAGTGGAACCTCCAAAATGGCGGCTACCTTTCTTTTCCAACTATGCCAGGCTGTTGGTCCGGTTTAAACCCAGCATAAGGGCCCAAGTACACAAGTAACACAGGCCGGCCAATAGGGTAAACCTAGTTCACCAATGCAAGCTGATTATTCAGAACAGAAGCTTTGACTTGCTGTGCATTTCATTGCATGCTTACGGAGAGATAACAGCACCAAATTAAAAAAAGAAGCCACCACGTCAAGGTGGAGTTGAACAAAATGAGGCAAAAAAGGCACGCTTCATAAATTAGGCTCTAAATGTTTGCATCATTTTGTATAAACTGTGCAATACCAATAACATTTTTAAAAGCAATATTAATAGAATGTACTACTTATTCTACTACTTATTCAACTTATTTGTGTCACTTAACAATAATCAGACATAACAGTTTAAAGCGAAGCGAGACCCAACTTGGCCAGCCACTGGCCTTCCCCTGATTGGGATGCTAAGTGAAACCCCCTCCCTCACCTGCTTCCTGGCTCACTCACTAATGTAATTACCAGCCTGCATCCCCAGCATCTATGTGTATGCTCCGTTCCCCTGCCATTCAGATAGGCTGGGGGTGGGAGTCAGCTGGCTGCTGTGGCTGGAGCGCCGCTTTCGCTCCTGATTGCCATAAAAAGAGCCATTTTCCGAACATTACATACATATTACATATGCACAGCAAACATCTCTGATTGTAAGAGTCTGCACATGCACCACAGAGCTGGAGAAAAGTTCGTTATGGGCAATCTGGGGGGGGGGGGGGGGGGGTCACACAACAGGCTGTGCCCCTTGGTAGGGACCAAAACCCTGGATAGTCAAACTCACAGGTTTTGTTCTGCTTTAAACTTACTTTGCCCCAAGACATCCACTCTCTATGCTTTTCACTTCACAAAATCCAGGTGAGGGATCATGTTATAAGACAATGGAAATCATACTAGAAGGCAATGGTAATCTATCCGAGGCATTTTTATTCATTTAGCTTTGTATTAACTGCTAAAAAAAGATATCTATTGATCATTTAGAATTATTCTCAAAGACTCTCTTTACTTTTTCTTTCAGGAAGCCTGTGGCCCCTATGTGTTTATCATATTTGCAGTACTACTATTTGGTTTTACTCTTTTCACATACTTCAAAGTCCCAGAAACAAAAGGAAAATCCTTTGAGGAGATAACTGCTGAGTTCCGGAAAAAGAAACGTTCTGGAAAGAAATTCACAGAAATGGAGCACTTGAGCTCAGAAGCCTGAGCTAATGGAATGTGTATAAGCTTCATGGACATTATTATTTCAGACATTTCACAAACCTTTATATTTAAAACAGGGTAAATACTGACAAAATATTTTTTTAACATACCTATTTTTATAAAAAAGGTAACTTTTGATAATACATGAATGTTGTATATGAGGTTAGTGGCCAGAAACTTAAAACAGAAAATAATTTTTAAAACCGTTACAAAAGAGCAACAGAATTTTAGGTTAAAGACCATGTCTTTTCTGGTCATCCTACAAATTACAAATACGCCAGCAGTGGTGGTATGAATTGGCCAGTGTCATGTGGATAGCCATCATCATGTTATGGCTAGAAAGTTCAGATGAGGTCAGGTTGCATTGTTAGGTAATGTGTTTTAGTTCAACCATCTAGTATAAAGAAAAGAGAGAGAGCCTTTATGATTAAAGATTGTAAAGGTTGTACATCAGTAAAGACACTAAGAGCCTTCTATGGGCTAACTAAAAAATTAAAGACTATCCCTATCTACCTAATACCACTACCCCAATACTGTATTTACCAGCTGTTGCATCTGTTGGTGCTACAGTCTGAGGCAGTGGCTGCTGTGATGGTAGACGCAGCTGCTGCTACAGATGAAATAGACAAGTAATGGGTGAGATTTGAGTTTTTAAAATGTTCTATTTAAGCCAAAGAAGGCCTATAACTCTGAGCAGTATTACGTCATAATAATTTCTAACAGCCTGCTCCCACTCTGCACATTTACTGGGGTGAAGTGTTGACTACTCTGTTAACAGGCAGGCAAATATATATGCACTGATGATCTCTAAAGAAGACAAGCACTCATTCTACAATCCCACATCCCCAATATCTGGGCATCCTGGACCCATGCATGCCCAACTGATGAACCTCATGGGTAACGTAGCCATTGATGAAAGCAAATTGGGGCAAATCTAATAGATGAAGACAATTTTATAACAGATTGCCCTCCAAAACAGACTGTGTGCTCTAAAAAGTAAACCTGAGGTGGGCAGTTGGCTTTACCCCCCCCCCCCCCCCAAAAAAAGGGGTAGGTGGATTTTCGTTACCTCTTGCCGCCAGCGCCCCCCCCCCCCCCCCCCCGGCCAAACAGCTACAGTCCATTTAAAAAAATGCCTTGTAGGTGTTCCTAGAGCCTTGTGTGCTATCTGAACAGCCCAAAGGCCGGCTATGAATGCAGTGGTTGTTACTGGGTGAAGGTCAACTTTAATTACACCATAAAAATGACTACATAACTGCCAGAAGTGTTGGTGCAACTTTAAGTGTAAATATATTTCATGTTACAATAGATTATAGAGTCTTGAATATGTGTTTGTATGTGAATGTTTAAAAGGGGCTATTAACTAAAACGTGGAAGCTGAGGATTTTCTCCACTGTAGTTTTTAATTTATCTAACACCCAATCAGGGTTTAAAAAACGTAGGATATTAAGGTGAAGAAATTGAAAAGCCTTCTACACTTTAGAAATCCAACCTTATGTGTCAGATTCACATCAAAATAAAAGGTGATTCTAAGGTTTATAGGATGCAGAAGAAGTCTTTATACAAAAGCCTTTTGAAAATAATTTTTCTATTACAATTAGTCCCTAATGAGATCATTATTAAGAACCATAAATTAATAACACCCTTAAACAGTGAATAAAGGGGTTTCTTTTTATATGGCATGTATTATGGGTACAATCTGCACAAATGACCAGCACTCCGTTATATAATTCCACCAACTGTCTGTTTGTCTGTCCCTGATGAAGGGGGCTGCTCCCCCGAAACGTTGGAATTCAGGACACTGCTTACCATTTGACCTAATATGGACTTTGGACACTTTGTGATGGATGTTTCATACCACATTTGTCTTTCTATGATACACTTGGTGGAATTATATAACGGAGTGCTGGTCATTTGTACAGATTGGATTCACAGCGGAGCCACCGCTGACCTGGCACCCACGCAAAACTAGTAAGTGTGCACCAGCAACTTGGTTTATTCTGTTATGTATTATGGGTAGAGAGTTGCAATGCAAAACATTGAATCAGTATCCATGTCACACCTTCCACATACCGTAAATGCTGCAAGCAGGACTTTTTTCCAATCATAGTGCAACTGCTCCTGGGGTGTGAAAGGGCTCAAACACTGACATTTTGCAAGGATTCGAACACTGCACAGTGTGAACATAGCCCTATTTAAAGACAGATTATTAAAGAGGACCAACATTCAAAAATGAATGTTAAACTGGCAATGGATGGGCATCCGGCCCCACACTGCATACCTTCCCTGGCAGTGTTATTCATCTACTTCCTTGACCATTGGCAGCCAGGTAAGTATGTGAGGCAAGCTTACACAGTGTAATGTGTGCATCTACCTCCATTCGATCCTTGCAGTGACCTGGGGTCGCAATCTAGTGGCCAAAATGAGTAATAGGAGTAGTGGAGTATTGGGTCAGGGGGTATGGGTTTCCTAGGCAAGAATATAATGCAGTTGCTGCAAATTTAAGAGGACCATCATTGTGTTGTATTTTATATTTTCCCTGCAGTGGACAGTTGTTTCCACATCACAGATAACTAACAAGTTGGACATTATTGCTGTCAATGATTCATAAAGTGACCTGTTATCAGTACACAAATAGCACAGAATTTTTTCTGGGAAAAAAAACGTGCAGTGTCTGATCTGCAGCTTGGGTCAATGCTATCAATATACACTGCAAGGATCAGTAAATTCCATGATTACTCAAGTGCCCGTTATAGTAGCTGCAAACACTGAAAAATGCTTTGTAAATCTCACAAAATGCTGAAGAATCACAATTTAGAATCTAGTGTAGCATGTATCCCCCTCCCAAATCAACCCAGTAGTCTAACTAAAAGCCAGTTTTTTATAAATGATCTGGTTTCTTCATGTGTATAGACATAAATGATTTTAGGTTCTTTAATCACATATTGACAGCTAGTTTTTTTAATAAGAGCGGCTTGTTTTTTTTAATTTTTAACTTTAATGTATTATTATGTTGCTGATTAAAGGGCATAATGAAATCACTTGCTTTAACAGTGAAAAAAAAATCATCACTTATATATACCACTCATCGGGGGCAGAATGGCCATAAGGAGTACAGTGAGAGTGCAGGGTCAGCATTGCTTTGGGATACAAGAAAAGGGGAAGATTGAACACCCAGGAACGTAACCGTATTCCAAATAGAATAGACTTTTTAGTGCCAAAAAGGTGTATATATAGACAGGTGCAAAAAAAAACACATAATCAAGTACACATCATATAGACCGCTCAGTATGCATAGATCTGGTATTCTTTTGGACATTGTATCTCTACCATGGCTATCATTGCTAGTAGTAAGTAGATTAATAGTCCAAGAGAAAGATATAGTATCTGAATATCAATTCTGAATAACCATGATCAGTTTAAAGTCATATAGTCACCACGCTTTTCCTGACGAAGGCTTTTTACAAGCCGAAACTTTGAAGGTTTTGTGACTTCTTTATCCACCTGCTGTCTTCAACCTGTAAGCCTGTTCCTACCTTGCTCATTGTTGCTATTGCATCTTGTTTTGTACTGTATTGCCTGTGGGACTATATGACTTTAAACTGATCATGGTTATTTAGAATTGATCTATGTATACTGAGCGGTCTATATGATGTGTATTTTATTATGTGTTTTTTGCACCTGTCTGTATATACACCTTTTTTGGCATTAAAAAGTCTATTCTATTGGAATACAGTTACGTTTCCTGGGTGTTCAATCTTCCCCTTTTCTTGTATATTGATACTACTTCAGGTGTGTAAGTAGTAGACACACCAAGGAATTTTTGAACCCCAACCAATTCATATCTTTGTACTTGATCTGTTGTCTCCTATTTATAAGTGTGCATCAACCAATAATTAATACAGCATTGCTTGGGGGCCATCTAAACTGGGTGTAGTCCCCAGCCCGCAGCACAACTTAAGAGGAGCTTAAGATACGCCCCTTCACTCTCTATCTCCCAAGTACCACACAAACCTGCTCTCTGAACCTGACCTCATTGTACCAGCTAACTAGGACACCCAAGCCCATGATCTTCCTCTGTAATGCTATAGTCTCAGCATCATGGCTGTGGGAGAACATACCCACTGCTGCCACAGTATCTGCCCCACATCATCTGCCTTCAATCTTTTGTAGGCAGAGGCATAACTAACCTTAATATTCCAAGGTGCAGCCCAACATTACTCACATGGAAACATTTTGCTTACTCTGTGCCAATTTTTAACTAAGATACAATTATACCACTAAACACTAAAACTGAAAAAGTACAGACGATGATTTATTTCTGTACATGATGCCATGTGAGCACAATTGGGATAAAGAGAAGGGGCAGAATGGTGGGGCCCCTGATCTCATGAGCTCTAATGCAATTGCAGCCTCTGCACCCCCTGCGTTTACATCCATGTCTGTAGATCAGTAGTTTTGCCAAAAAAGGATGTAAAGCAAATGCAATGCCCATAAAAGTGCACAGGCTGTAGGAAGAGTGTAACTGGATCTACTCATTTGTGTAGTCAGCCAGTTTAAATGCTGAGCTATCATAGCTAGCAATACTGTGGCTTGATGTAATTTTAATTGTTTTAGTGCAATAACAGCTATGGCTACCTTTTTTTTTATTGGCAAGGGCTATTTTTTTTACAATTAGATCAACTGTATGGGCATGCTTACAGTGAAATACTACTCTATGTGTTTTGCTTAACTTTTATTGTGCTATATGGCTGATGCATTACCTTGAGAAACAACTTTTCTCAGGGTCAACTTTGCAAGTTCTGCCTCCAACTATAAGTAGACTCTTATAGACAAAAACAAAGCATTAAAGTGGCTCTAACTCTTACCCATGCTACCCAAAGCTATGATTCTACTTTCTCTGTTAAACACTTAAACTAAAGCTATGATTGGAGTTGAGCATTCAATGTAAGAAGAAATATAAATTAGTCAAAAGTAAATATACATTGTGAAAAAGAGTCTGTGAAACAGTGCAGGGCTCGGTGGACAAAATTACATGGACAACCAAACCTTTGTAGCCCATTGTTCCTGTCTGTTACATTCTTGTAAATATAGCGCGTTAATTACTAGTCATCGACGATAGCATTGTGCTTGCTATGTAGCATTATGAATATTCATTTCTAACCTACAATCAAGTTATATTGTATCTTCCTAATAAACCAATGAGAACTTGTCCTCTAAATTGTATCTAATGGTAGCGGGGGGGGGGGGGGGGGTCCCAAATCTCTGTGAATGTTCTCAATCTGACCTCCTCCCTTTCAAATAAGAATAGTTCTTTTGAAAGCATATTAATCATAATCTCTAGATGCCATAAGGTTGTGCAATTTGCATCTTTCTAAGTTATCTTTAAAAGTATTAGTGCACTGGAGGCTCATAGAAAAATTGAAGAAAAACAGTGAGTGTGGCAACAGCGATGTGATGTAAGTACAATGAGATGAGTATGAGATGAGTGTGAGAGAAGGGAGGAGGGCGGGGTTTCAGAGTTGGAGAGAGGCAGCCAATCAGGACGTCTGGGCAGGGAGTGGGGGGTGTTTCCATTCTTGGTCCACTGAAGGTTAATTGATGGACCAGATCAGCAGGGTGGGGACTGAAAGCTGAACGAGGAAGTGATTTACTCACTAAGGAGATAGACAGAGGAGAAAGCAGGGAGCTGGATCCACTCAGTGAAAGGTAAGCTACTGATATTTATTTTTTAACTTTAGACTTGCCAAAGTCCACACTGCTATTTCCTTCAGCTCTGCTGCCACAAATTTGTATGGCAGCTATGAAAGCATTAACCCACCTAGGCCATGTGCCATTTCCTTTCCTGCCAATCAAGTCCCCCCCTTTTGTGGGAAAGTGAAGGCAGATTTATTTGTTTAAAGGAAATAATTTAAAGTATGATGCAGGAGAAGGGATTCCAGCTACGTCTCTGACACTAAAGGGGTTCATAGATCTGCAGGGAGCAGCAGCATGAAAGCTAAGGTAAGTTTATCCTAATTTTAAAATTTAACTTGAGATGTCCTTTAAGCTGACCATGCACATGGCAGCTCATCAAATGATCAATTGTTTCCAAAATGGCTTTTTACCATCTAAGAGTGAATGTTAATTGATCCTCCAACTTACCCCCTATGAGGCAGTAAGCTGAGAGATACGCACAAATTTTCTGAGCTGTATGCAGGGGCATAGCTAGGGGGGAGCAGAGGGGGCACTTGCAGAAGGTCAGTGGTGCGCCAAGGTAAAGGGCACCATTTTGAATCTTTGCCCCGGGTGCCGGAAAGCCTAGCTACTCTACTGGTAATAGTGGTAATAGTTTGGAAGCAACCACTTTATATCTAACTTTTTAGCTTGTAAAACAATTGGCAACACCTCTTATTTCTTTAGTTTTTAAGTGACACCTAATGTCCTAGAGCTGACATACGAGCATGAAGCAAATTGCTGGTTCAGCATGCTGTTGTTAAAAAAACACTACAGATAATGTATATGTAGTTCTTTTCATATTGGTACACAAGGTTTATTGTAAAGTGGCTGTTCTTTCATGTCATGTTTATACAGTTGTATTATATAAGTTGTGCCTGTGACTAACTATTGATTAGCATTGGATAGTATTTTTTCTAATATATTTTAGCTGAAGGAAACCGCTATTAAAGTATCAAAAGAGTTTTGAAACAATGAGCTAATATTGCATTTAAGCACAATGTAACATACATAGTATCAGTATTAACTTTTTTATTTTGTAATTTCTGAATTTAAATAAAACATAAGTATTGATATATCTATGTAGTCTTTTACTGCTTTACACAGATAACCACATCAACCATAAAACATTTGTTGCTAAGACCGTTTGCAGGTGCTCTATCCATGTTTGGTTTCACCATTTACCATATATGACTTTTTCACATATCATTTGACACTGGACCCTGGATCGGCAATGTGAGGGCTGTTATCACTCCAAGTCTGCTGTTTTGTGTGTGTTTGGGTTCTTTCAATATCTCTCCTGTGTTGTCTGTTTTGGGTTCCATACCCTCTCAAAGTTGTTTGAAATTCCCTCCCCTGTCTTCCCTATAAAGCTGTGTTCATACAATGCAGTTGCAGATGCACTTGCAGATCAGGTGCGTTTTGCAGTTGAACTGCAATTTTCAATTGCATAATTTTTGCAGTTTGCAGTACATAGAATAGACACAGAATACATCTGCATATGCAGTCCGGTTGGCACACAGCAAGTAGGGCTTTTTTGACTAGGTTTCAACCACACTGTATCAAATCTGAGAGGTGTGAAAGAGGCCATAGAGGATACATTACTTTTTCTGAAGTTGTGAACGGACCAACAGTCGGATGGACCAACAGTCAAAGATTAATTAAATTATACCAACACAACAAACAGTGTTTAAATGCACACCTCCCCAGGGTAATTTAGATTGCTGCACATTAAAAATAATTTACCCTTTTCTAATGCATGCTGGGGTCAATATTAAAATCAAGATGGCCGCTCATGGGCTTGCAGGCCACCTGCAAACAGGAATTCATGCTGGCTTTCCTGTTACTGTGCATTTAAGTTATATCAGTTGGAAGAGGAAGCTTCAGAATGCTACTTTTCTTTTCCAACTGTGCCAGGCTCTTGGTCCAGTTCAAGGTGTGAATGTGTTTGTAATCTTGCCTCCCTACTAGATCATTGTGGCACACTTCTTGCCCATCCATAGTTGCTCCCAGATGCTGAGGAATAAGCAATTTGTCCTCTGTGATGGGCTTACGCCTTCCATTTCCCCCTTGACTAGTTATTATCCTTCAGTATGTCTACTGTCTGTAGCGTCCTAAACCAGCAATATGTGGGCTGTTATCACACCAGATGCAGCTGTCTTTTGTATGTTTGGCGTCTGTGTATGCCTGTCTCTCTCCTGTGTTGTATGTTTGGTGTTCCCTGCTCTCTTACAGGTGTTTGTAATTTCCTTTTTCTGTTGTGGTGGTTCAGCCTTGGGCGTGGTGACTGGTGACCATAGGGTTAACCGAAGAAGGCAGTTCTTTTCCATTGAAGCACCCCAGACGTTCTCCCTGGGGGGGGGGGGGCTGCTGAGTGACAAAGGATTAAACGCTTGGTCTGGCTGGAAGCACATCGGGGGAAGCCTGCACAGCAACCTGTCTAGCACTGGACTACGAAGTGAGTGTGACATTACTAAAATACTGTGTACCTGCTGTATTTCATGAACATTTTCTGTTTGCTGAAGAAAGCTATTTGTGTTGGACACTTTAAACTGAAGAAACCATTGTGTTTATTGTTCTGCTTCGGACAAAATAAAGTCACTGTAAAGTCAAAGTTACTGGTTGACAGAAGCCCTCTTACACTGTATTCCTTAAAAAACATGTTTTATAAACCTACCTCCCTGCTGGATCATTGTGGTACACTTCCTACTTGTTCTTATGATCTGTAGCCCTCCAATGTGCAATATCCAAGTTGCTCCCAGGTTTTCCTATCAGGTCCAAGTTTTCCCCTATAATGGGCTTGGTTCTCCCGTAACCCTCCTGGCTAGTTCTTGCTCTTCAGTGCCCTCTATTTGCCCTTTTCCAAGTTTGTGACCACCCAGGGCCTTGTGCAATCTATGCCATTGGGAACTTTGCCAAAGATGGGGGTTGTTACAGGCTCTCTGTCGAGAACTGGAACTCCCACACTATAGGTAATCAGCGGCTTGCCTCTTTGGTGTTGTAGACCGGTTGTCTGGAGTGTTTATGTTCTTGGCTTTGACTCCATTACCCTCTTCCTGGCCTGTGACTCTGCTCACTTGCACTCAAACCTCTAGTAGTGACCATACCGTAGTCAAGGCCTCTGGGAAGAAATTGTTCTTCTTGTGTGCTGCCATTGAGTCTTTTGGGTGAAAAAGATGGTGAAGCTGACAGGAGAGCAATGTATATTAACAATGCTTTAGGACTCCAGTAATTAAAGGATGACCATGTTCTTTTGCCATGCTCTATTGCCTATATCCTATAGCATGAGGTGATTTCTCCTCTTTGTTTTTTTTTTCTTTTAGTTCTGTGCAAAGTTTGGAACTCCTTTAACAATTTTTACTTCCTGTGACCCATTTTAGACAATAATCCTCACTTGCTGTCCATGGTCATCACACATGAAGTTTATCTAAAAGAAAATACATTTGTTCCATTGAAGCTGGAACTCACCTTCTTGAGATGATAAAGCTATATATTTCCCTTTGATATCTTTGTTGATCTCTGATATAAGGTCACAGAAATATTGCTAACACTGGCCATGCTCCTTCTTTAGTAAATATAGCATATAAAACATATTATAGCTGGTAAGAGTGCAAAAACAACATCATGCTTTCACCCAGAAGTCTGAAAACATGTTTACACAGCTAAACCTTTGCTTTGCTGTAAAGCCTACTAAGACTGCAGTTTCAGCAGTTATGTACCTTTGAACATATTTACGCATATGCTGTAAGGGTCACTTGTGTCAGTAAGCTCTGTACAGTGTGAATGGTTGTATTTTTAACCCCATGTGGAGAAAAGGGCAGGGAAGCCTTTGATAGCAACATTTCCTGACCTGCATTGCAGAGATCCTTCTGCTTACTGAGGGTGCATGAGAGGGTACATTTTTCAAAATTAAAGATGTCTTAAGACATTAAGATGTCTGAGTTTGAGGAAATTCACAACTTGCTTAAAGTGGACCAACACCCTCCCATGATCGGCCCGGGAATCTATAAGATTCCCGGACCGATCAGTCCCCTGACTGCGGGGCACCCCGATCGGGGGTGCCCCACTGTGTGAAACTGTGTGAAACCCCCCAGAAACCCCTAAATCCCTACCTGCTCCTCGATCCAGCGGTGCCCGCCGCCTTCCGTTTGTAAATGGCCTGCGCGAGCACGGACAAGAGAGCGCACCCGCCACTGCCTCCCGCGCGTCACTCTTACAGTGCGCGCGGGAGGCAGCGGCGGGTGCGCTCTCTTGTCCGTCGCTGCCTCCTGCTTTTCCGCCGGCGGGGATTGGCTGCAGCGGTCATGTGGGAGCGGGGAGAGGTGAGTTTTTGGGGCTTTCTGGGGGGTTTCACACAGCGGGGCACCCCCGATCGGGGTGCCTCACCGAAGTGGACCAAAACCCAGGATAGTCAAAATCCTGGGTGTTGGTCCACTTTAAAGCGGTTCTTCACTCTGAATAAGAGTCTATCTTATACGTTTCCCACACCCTGTACATACAGATTGCTCACATTAAAAATCATCCTACCTGCATCTACTGCATGTTATGAGCCTTTAAACATCCAAGATGGCGGCTCATGGAACATCAGGCAGCCTGCAAACAGGAAGTACCTTCTGACTGTGCTGCTCTGCATTCTGGGACTGCTGACCTTTTCCTGACCCCAGCTCTGCTCTGTCTGTGCAAAGCACAGTTATAACCTGCCCCCTGAAATTTTACCCCACTCTCCTCTCCTCAGTAAGTGTGATGCTTCTGAGTCAAGATGGCGGCGTCCATATCCTAAAGTCCTGAGCAGAGTTGCAGCCCAGTGTGGGAAAGAATAAATGAGTAAGTGATAAAAAACTTAAAATATATTAATTTTAGATGCTGGGGAATCGTTTTTTAGGGGTTTGGGCTTTTCAATAAATCATGTTTCCTTCTTTAGTATGTGGTATATGTGTATATACCTATAATTGTACCCAGGGGCAGACTGGCCCTCAGGAGCAGCGGGATAAATACCTGTAGGCTGCTGCCTCCCCCCTGGCCGCCGGTCCCAAAGTTTTCAATGTTGAGCCCCCCGGCCTCAGACGATTGAGCCAGGATAAAGAGAGCCACCATGGGCATCTCCAGCTCTCTGTGCTGCAGTGTATTAGGACCAGCTTGCAACAAAGGGCAGCATGAGTATCGGGTCTGCATATCGGTCTGCATCGGGCGGGAATTTATTTATTCTTGCAGCAGCCAGCACCTTGTTAACGCTCTATGGATTGCCGCGGAGCACTGTTGCGGGTCTGACATCACCTCCTCATACATCCTGTGTGAAACAGCAAGCACCTTAGCCCCGCACACTCATTAACCGTTAGGATGGGGGTCCAGATCCCAGCAGTGTTGATGAGCTTCTGCTTTGCCTGATGTGCCCCTGTCATTTCCTCTGTGTGTTTTTCAGACAATCCAAAGATATAAAAGTTGTAAAAGTGTTTGCAAATAAAGATTTACTGAGGGGGTGGGGTTGTGAGAGAGAAAAAGCATGTTCTTCACTTCAGTTCTTTTATTGCATTCTCCCCCAGCTTAACTGTCACTACCCTAGGCTGGAAGCCAAGTAAGAAGGAGGGGGCATTTACTCTATTTGCCAGCGGGGCATTTATTAGATGCCTCCTCTGGCTTCATTTTATTTGATGCAGCGCTGGACAGCAGACTAGTAAATGTAAGTATTGGTTAATTAAGATTAGTAAAAATGTTTTGGTATTTTCTAAATTTCTTTGACTACTTTTGAACTGGTATTGGATCCAAAGGGCCAGTTCAAAGGGCAGGGGGACTGTAAGCCACCTGCTTGACATCCCGATGGGTGGCTTCCTCCCCCCGCCCCCTCACTAGGGACACCCACCCAATCAGTGACATAAGCTCATTGAGAGTGATCAACACCATGCAGATATTTGGAATAGCAGGCAGATTCTGCACTCTTAAACATGCACGTCAACATGCATGTCTTGCTACTCACATGAAGGAGCTGATTCCAAAAAACTAAGTTTCTCAGTCAAAACTGAAACAAAACTATGTGCAATCATCTTTTATTTCTAGCCAGAAGTATTAAGCTTTCAGCTGTAATGACTCATCATGGAGTAAAATACATTGTATACATTATATCCCCTGACCGAGTGTATCCACTGACCATAGAGATACATTGTAACAGCTCCCCTCACATATATGTCTTTTGCTACATTAGCTGTTTATTCAGTGTTTGCATGTGTGAAAAATGGCAAAAAAGGCAAGCTTCTCCGTGTTTCTGAGGCATATTTCTCTCTCAATTTGGTGTGAATTGCTGCTGGCACAGCACCCCCCTAATTCTCATGTGTAAGCAGGAATATCAGGCAAGATGGCTGCGCCATGTAATTCAAGAGTGAATAATCTTCATGCCATTCCACAACATCTACATGGGGTTAAGCCTTCTCGGGGTGCTTATGCCAATTATTAGAAATGATTGAATTTATGAAAAGTTTGATTCGGCTGATTCGACGAATTTTCCAGAAAAAAACGTTTTGGTCTGAATTTATTTGCGGCGAATCGCTATTAAAAATGGCTATTTCTGGCCTTCCGAGAGCCTCAATAGGGTTGTAGAAAATTTTGCCTTGCTGTAACATGGATAGCTGGGTTAGTGAAATAACACTGTAAAGAAGTATGACATGCAGATCAGAGGCATCGCTATTAGAATTGCTGTCGCAGAGCGGCACAATTACAGAGCCTTGAGGTGGCATCAGCATATGGAGTCCACATATTGTCTGAAAAACTCACTGGAGTTGGCAGCAGCATAAGCAGCCCATATATTGCCTGAAGGACACACTGGAGTTGGCAGCAGCATAAGGAGCCCATATATTGCCTGAAAGACACACTGGAGTTGGCAGCAGCAGCATTAGGAGCCCATATATTGCCTGAAAGACACACCCAGGAGTTGGCAGCAGCAGCATAGGGAGCCCATATATTGCCTGAAAGACATACCCTGGAATTGGCAGCAACATTAGGAGCCCATATGTTGCCTGAAAAATACATTGGAGTTGGCAGCAGCATAAGCAGCCCATAGATTGCCTGAAAGACAATTGGAGTTGGCAGCAGCAGCAGCATTAGGAGCACATATATTGCCTGAAAAACACATTGAAGTTGGGAGCAGCATTAGGAGCCCATATGTTGCCTGAAAGACACACCCAGGAGTTGGAAGCAGCAGCAGCAGCATTAGCAGCCCATATATTGCCTGAAAAACACATTGGAGTTGGAAGCAGTATACGCAGCCCATATATAGTCTGAAAGACACACTGGAGTTGGCAGCAGCATAAGGAGCCCATATATTGCCTGAAAAACACAATGGAGTTGGCAGCAGCATAAGCCGCCTATATATTGCCTGAAAAACACATTGGAGTTGGCAGCAGCATAAGCAGCCCATATATTGCCTGAAAGACACACTGGTGTTGGCAGCAGCATAGGGAGCCCATATGTTGCCTGAACAACACACCCTGGAGTTGGCAGCAGCAGCAGCATAAGGAGCCCATATATTGACTGAAAAACACATTGGAGTTGGCAGCAGCATTAGGAGCCCATATATTGCCTGAAAGACACACCCCATATATTGCCTGAAAGACACATCCAGGAGTTGGCAGCAGCATTAGGAGCCCATATATTGCCTGAAAAACACATTGGAGTTGGCAGCAGCATTAGGAGCCCATATATTGCCTGAAAGACACACCCAGGAGTTGGCAGCAGCAGCATTAGGGGCCCATATACTGCCTGAAAAACACATTGGAGTTGGCAGCAGCATAATGAGCCCATATATTGCCTGAAAGACACACCCTGGAGTTGGCAGCAGCATTAAGAGCCCATATATTGCCTGAAAAACACATTGGAGTTGGCAGCAGCATAAGGAGCCCATATATTGCCTGAAAGACACATTGGAGTTGACAGCAGCATTAGGAGCCCATATATTGCATGAAAGACACACCCAGGAGTTGGCAGCAGCAGCATTAGGAGCCCATATGTTGCCTGAAAGACACACCCAGGAGTTGGCAGCAGCAGCAGCATTAGAAGCCCATATATTGCCTGAAAAAACACACCCAGGAGTTGGCAGCAGCATCATAAGGAGCCCATATATTGCCTTAAAAACACATTGGAGTTGGCAGCAGAATTAGGAGCCCATATGTTGCCTGAAAAACACATTTGAGTTGGCAGCAGCATTAGGAGCCCATATATTGCCTGAAAGACACACCCAGGAGTTGGCAACAGCAGCATTAGGAGCCCATATATTGCCTGAAAGACACACCTAGAATTTGGCAGCAGCAGCATTAGGAGCCCATATATTGCCTGAAAGACACACCTTGGAGTTGGCAGCAGCATTAGGAGCCCATATGTTGCCTGAAAGAAACACCCTGGAGCTGGCAGCAGCATTAGGATCTACCATGAATCAGCTACTACCATGGATCAGCCATTGGTGGGTTAAAATCCTGGCTGATCCATGCCTGATTCATCTTCACAAAGGTGAGTCTCTCCACATTTTTTGTAGACAGACGAATTCTCCTTGGCATGATTATGGCCCTGCTGCATGGCGTGACTATGGCCCTGCCGCATGGCGTGACTATGGCCCCCGCCGCACTAAACACCCGCTCAGATGGCACACTACTGGCCGGGCAGGACAGCTTTCCCAGGGTAAACTCTGCTAGTTGTGGCCACAAGTCAAGTTTGGCTGCCCAGAAGTCCAGCGGATCCTCAAGGTGCATTGGCATGGTCATTTCAAGGTATGACACGACCTGCTGGTTCAGGCCCTGCTCCAGGTCTTCTTGCTGCTCATGAGTAACCTCACTAGGCAGGGGAAGAAAGCTACTCATTAGCGACTGAAGACTGAGGCTGCTGCTGCTCCTGCCACCCCCCCAGCAGCCAGTGGCAGCAGAGGTCCCCCCGAGTCAGACCTGCGAGATTATGGCGCAGATAGGCATCGGCCAACTGACTACGTAGAATGTCTTTGTAGTAGGTTACTTTGTCCTCCCTCTCAGTAGGTGAACAAAATGCCCCCATTTTGTGCCGGTAGCGAGGGTCCAATAAGGTGGAGAGCCAGAAGTCATCCCGCTGAGAAATGGAGACAATTCTGCGATCACTACGCAAGCACGTGAGCATGCATTTGTGCCATTTGTGCAAGTGACTCGGAGGGACTACCTGTCTCCATCTCCACTGCATACTGCCACGGTGTGTCTGGGTCCTCTGTCTCGCCTTCCTCACAACCCTCTAGCTCCTCTGGCCGCTCCTGCTTCTCCTCTCCTGTCAGATGACTAGATAAACTGCCCATTTCGCCAAAACTAAACTGTGCTTCACTGTGCTCCTCCTCTTCAGCTCTGACGGGGTTTATGTGGCCGTGAAATGTATGCGCCATGTCTCCAGTGACCAGCCATGACCAGCCATGCTTCCAACATGTGTTGTATTACATGAAGCAGTGGAATCACACTGATCATCCAGTAATCCTGGCGACTGACAAATAAAGTGGCTTCCTCAAAGGGCCTGAGCAAACAGCAGGTGTCATGTATGAGCCGTCACTGATTTACATTAAAGTTACACAGGGGAGTCCCCCTATCTGTTTGGATCATCAAGAAATCATTGATGGCTTTTCTCTGTTCGTATAGTCGATCTAACATATGTAGGGTGGAATTCCAACGGGTGGAAACATCAGACTATGTTGGGGGATACCGTTCTGACGCTGTAGCTCAAGAAGGGTGTGCTTGGCAGTGTAGGAGTGGCTGAAGTGCATACAAAGTTTCCTTCCCATTGTTAGGATGTTTTGCAGATGGGGGGAAGACTTCAGAAAACGCTTGACAACTAGGTTGAACACGTGTGCCATACAGGGCGCATGGCTCAGGCTTCCTTGTCGCAGCGCAGACAAGATGTTCTTCCCATTGTCAGTCACCATGGTTCCCATTTCCAATTTTCGCGGAGTAAGCCATGTTCTGATTTCTTGATGAATACATTTTAGCAGCTCCTCCCCTGTGGGAATTCGTTTGCCAAGGCAAACCATGTGAAGCACAGCGTGACACCGCCGTGCCCTGCACATGTTAGGCTGGAGGGGCAGCGAGACTTGACTGAACAGTGGAGCCTGTGGAGACGGCGGAGTATGAGGAGGCAGAGTCGCACACTTTCACAGGCACAATGGCCTGGGAGCGTGGAGGCCAAAGTGGCACGACCTCTCCAAGTTGCTGTTGCGGCTGTGCAGGAACCACATTCACCCAGTGGGCCGTAAAAGACATGTATTGCCCCTGACCATAGTTACAGCTCAGATGTCGGCGCTGCCGTGCACTTTGGTGCACACCGACAGGCTCAAGGACTGGCCCACCTTCTGTTCAACAAATTTGTGCAGGGCTGGTACTGCCTTCTTTGCAAAGAAATGACGGCTTGGGACTCTCCACCTTGGCTCAGCACAAGTCATCAGTTCTCTGAAACGTGCAGAGTTCACCACCTGAAAAGGGAGGGACTGCAGCACCAGCAACTTGGACAGAAGCACATTTAGCTTCTGCGCCGTAGGATGAGTGGGCGCATACTGTTGTCTCTTGGACATGGCTTCGCTGATGGATTGCTGGCGGGATGACTGACCTGTAGTAGGAGGATCAGGAGCATCTGGAGCAACAGAGGATGGGTATGATGCACAGCTACCTTCTTGGCTGGCTTAAATTGGGAGCGGCGTGGCACTGGCTGATGCAGCAGGCTGGACCCCCACTTCGGAGCCTTGGTTCTCCCAGTCCGCTTCATGGTGACGCTGCATATGTTGCCGCAGGGCCGTGGTACCAACATTGGGGCCCTGGCCACGCTTGACCTTCTGTCTACACATCTTGCATGTGGCCAGGCTACCCTCCTGCGGATGCTTGATGAAAAACTGTCACACTGCCGAGTAGCTAATTTTTCCACCAACAGTCCGCACTACTTCACTGCTACTGCCGCCAACTCCAAGAACCCCTGCTCCACTACCTCCCGGGAAGGTAGCCTGCCGCGCAGCAGGTGGTCTACCCCGCTCCCGGCCACGTTTGGCTCCAGACATCCCAATTCTGCCACCATGCTGACTGCCAACCATACTACCACCTTGCTGCCTCAGGGGCAACCTGGGACCCTCTTTTCCTGATGATGATGAGCCCCTTCTGCACCGGGCTCCCAAGTGCAATCGGCTTCATCATCATCATCATCATCGAGTTGTGTCTGCAAGTCACTGATGTCCTCCTCGGTTTCCTGCTGCATCTGCTGCAGGAGCTGGAACGCTCGCCATGCCACCTCCCACTAAATAGGCTTGAAAGTGAATGCAAACACTTTAAACTTTCCCTGTCTTTCTCTGTCACTGCCAAAGCCTCTCTTCTTCTCTCTCTGTCCCTCGCTCCTTCTGTTCCTTATTCTATCTATCTCTTCCTCGCTGTATCTCTCTATCTATCTATCTATCTATCTATCTGTCTGTCTGTCTGTCTGTCTGTCTGTCTATCTGTCCCTCGCTCTCTCTGCGTGATCTGCTGTGGCCACAATACAGTGTCGGAATGAGCTTCCGCAAAATGGCGGCCGCTTATTTAGGACTGTGACATCATCGGGAAGCCTGGCTGCCGATAGGTAGCATGTAACGCCTACCCAGGATTCCTTGCCCCATGGGACATGTCCTGACATGTGGATCCACCATTTTAGATGGCCTGGATAGTAGTAAATGGAGTTTTAAGGAAGCGATTCGATTGCTCGAATCACGGCGATATTCAGAATCTTTACGAATCAAATTTTCCTGAAATTCGTAACGAATTTGAGTTTGTCAGATTCGATTCACTCATCTCGACCAATGATCATAAGAGTGCAAGCAATTTACTAAACTTTCTTTTTTTGACAAGAGGTCTGCTTTAAATCCAAACCGCTCTGATGCACAGAAGCTCTCATACTCAATGGCATAGGCAGGCCTGAAGCTGTTACTGGGGCCTTCCATAATGCTCTGTTGATGGGATTACAATAGTACCAGACTGGTCCTCTCCCTTTTTACTTAAGCTTGTAGAGGTCAGTGTAGCAAAATGGACAATGCTGGATCAGAGTCTTGAGTGCTACAATTGCTGCACATGCGACACACATGGAAAAAAGCTCCTCATTTCCATCACCTGCACAGCGGGCATAATACAGAGTCCAGGTAACTCTTCTCCTGGTTTCCACAATCAGACCAAAAATCATCTTAGAGCTGGGCTCATTTCAAACCAATTCCAGGGGACTGTTGAACATTACCCACACACTAAAAATAGGCCATTGCTTTCCAGAGGATCAAAATGTATATATTTGAAAAAGTGCAAAATGCAAAAATAGTCCTTCTGACCTTAGTGACACCTGTTTCAACTGCATAGGCCCAAAGCCCAGGGGGAGCAGAAAAGATCAGGGCCATTTAGGCTGTATGGGCTTTTAGAATGCAGGGCAGGGGGGCCACCAAGGCTGGCCTATGCACCCTGTTCTGCAAGCCCTGCAAAGCTGGCCTCGAGGTGGGTTATGCTTGGTAGGGGGGCTCCACACCATTTTGGGGGTGATTTCAAAGGCTTTTAACCCCCGGGAGGGGGACCCATTGTCATTTTTTTTATTAAGTGCTTGTCTCCTGTCACCCAGCAGGTATGAAAGTCTTTCAGCAGCAGCAGGAGAGCAGAAGCCAGAGGGGTTGGCGTGGGACACATTGCTGGGGAATGGATGGGAGGTAAGTATTAAAAAAAAAAATCTATGAGACCCCTATACCAGTTCACAAGGCTTAGGGGGCTGGCGAGTCACCTGCGGCCCCCAATTACCTGCCTCCCCAAAACCCGGGGGGGGGGCAGAAGAGCCCCGTGAGCCACAATGGCTACGCAGACTAGTAGCCAGCTGGGCGTGGGGCCACCAAGGCTGGCCCCTGTGCCCTGTTCTACAAGCCCTGCATAGTTGATCCTCTGGCCTATTTTGCAGGTGGTGTATGACTCACAATTGTCTTTTGCCTTCTGATTGATACCAGGCCAGAAAAAACTTTGGAAAATTAGGGTTGATTCAAAGAAACATGTAACAGCTTGGATTTTGGTGCCGATCATCCTATTTTTCCCGTACGCTCGTGCGTTCGTATGAACTTGCGAGCGATTCTATAAGCAAATACGTTTCTATCCTAAAATGTACGTCCGTTCGTATGGCAGTTCGGGAATCAGACCTATGTCAGTTTCCATCCTGAATTTTCCGTTTCATTTCTCAGGTTGCAACATTGGTTTTGCCCTTTTTCCTTTTTTGTCTGGACGTAAATCCTTCTGATCTTGCGCTGCGCACTACAAACTTACCTCATTAAAGTGCATTCTAAATATTTGGTCTTTTATTTTTCTTTATTTCTTTCATTTTGTTTGACTAGAAAAAGATTTGAGACTGCACTGAAGCCTGTAGTTTGAATAATAAATCAGTCAAAGAGCGGTGTGCACAAGTGGGTGATCAATCCTATGAACAAAATTATGAAGACAAGTCCCACTACATGTCAGTCCACCCATAAACCATGGCACCACCGCTATAATTTTCTTAAAAATTCATGATTTTATTTATAATTGATAAAACATATAACCAAACATTAGACAAAGTTAAAAAACATTAAGGACAATAGACAAAAAGGAAGGGAAGCTTCTGTGTGGGGGCAGTGGGAAAAGGGGTCTAATACAAGTTGATAACCTTTCAATAAGAATAAATGAACCCTGGCTGGACAAAAGGTGCATACGTGCTAACAACAATAAACCTACTTCAATATCACAAACTATATATAAGTGTATCTAATGTGTGCCCAAAATACCACATAATAACTGATCAATAATAAACAATCCTAATCAGAAGGTGTACTAACACTAACTACTCTAAACAAGATAAATGAAGACACAGCCAGGGAGGACCAAAGAAAGGACCCCAATATGCAGAGACAATAGACTCACGTAATGAACGACCACCTGCCCACAGCCCCGCCCGTCTACGCGTTGCGTGACGTCAGACCGCGTCACTTCCTCAGGACACTAACACACCCTACCCCTCCCCTCTATTTATATACACTGACCTGTGTTGGGCTCACGCCCCCCCCGCTGATCGGCATCCCGCGCACCTGCTCAGCAATAAACCAGTACCGCCTCCGTGATGAAAAGGCGCGCCCCGGCCGGTGGCGAGCCCCCGGAGGTCTGATCTGACGCGTCCCGGCCGGAGGCGCGCCAGATCAGGAAGTGGTGATGATGCAGAGTGCGCGCGTCAGAGCAACAGTCCAATCAGGGGCAGACCTCGTCACACCAATGAGAAGACCCCAGCACTAAACAGACGTAGGCTGTGACAGCTCCAGCACGCGCCTCCGCTCATCCCCAGAAGGTAAACAAAGAGCGGAGAAGCGCGTGCCGGGCAACAGCTATGAAGGACATATGCACAGGCCCACCAACCCCACACAGGGGGGAGGTGGCTCTGTGCTACTGCGGGAAATTGTGCTGCGCTATCCATTGAGCGCGGTGAGGACAAAAATATGACAGAGCGAGGAATCAACACAGGTAAGTATATACTAAAGTCAAAAAACACACACAATACATAAGCCTATATCAATAGATCAGTACTTTATAACCACTATATATACCTAAATCAAAAACAAAATCCAATAAAGCAAAACAAATACTACTACTGCAATATGCCTAGGAATCCTGAAAGCTAATTATTAAGGGTAATTACTACAAATGCTAATAAGTCAATTACAGCAAATGGATCCCCTTGCGTATCCCAACGCAATTAAATGCAATGGATTCCCAGATAAACAATGTGCAAACATATTAAAGAACATCAAAGGGAAAACAGATGATTAAATACACTAAACATAAAAGAAAAAGGGCAGGAGGGGATGAAGGGGAGAAAAAGGGGGACATGGCGGAACCAACAGAGGAGGAGAAGGAAGGGAGGGGAAGAGGGGGAGGGGGAAAAGGAGGAGAGGGAGGAAGGGGAGATGTAACACTGGGAGCCCGGATAAGCCCCTCCAGTGCACACTGGTTGTCATATCGTCCCACTTTCAAGAAGATCCAAACCAATAACATTTCCATGGCCCTTGCTTGCTTTCTTGCTGGTGTAACTTCCCAAGGGCCAAAGGCCAAAGGTCCATGCTTTGGTGTAATTGAGCTTATTTTGATCTGTCAGGGGTACCAGCTTCTTGGATCCAGCTTCTTCTATGATCTTCAAGAAGGCGTTGCTTCGCAAGGGTAAACAATCCATGTTTTTATCCAGATGGAGATACGACCTCGTTCTTAGTGACATCTCAGTCCTTACACGTCCGGGATGAATTTCGTACATCACATGACCCTATATTATACTAATAACCAATACACAAACAAATTAACACACGTGAATATGAACGACCACTGATGATTGTGAACATTGTGAAAAAACACACCAAACCCCCCCCCCCCCCCCCCCCAGACCCCCCACCCATATCCCCCACCCACACACCCACATACCCCCCACCTCCACCCCCTCCCCCCCATAACCCCGCCCCCCCCCCCACCACCACCCAGCCCACCACACATAATAACGCCAAACATGCACCCCCCCCCCCTCCTCCCTCCCGTGAACACCACACATGACCCCCAACATGAAAGTGTCCCCCAACGTAGGTGGGGGGAATTCTCCTAGAGTGTTGCTACCAAAAACCACTGTGCAACTGATAACATCCCAAATAACCTGAAAGTGTATGGGGTTCATGTGCCCAGAAAGGGGGTGAAAGCTATGTCTTCATTCAAACCCGTAGGGGACTGTGTGTCCAGGTTCCATATCCATCTAAGTTCCCTCTGTTGCAAAGCCCGTTTGATGTCCCCACCCCGTGGGCCCACTTTGACCCGCTCCAGACCAGTGATTCTAAGGCAACTGGGATCACCCCCATGTACGTTTAAAAAATGTAACGCTACTGGTGGGATCTTCCTTCCTTGTTCAAGATTCCTCCCAGCCAAGCGGATACTAGAGATATGGGCTTGAATCCGCGCCTTAAGAGTATTACGTGTTTCTCCTACATATGTTTTTGGACAGTTACACATGAGTGCATAGACCACAGCCGTGGATCTACAGTTAATCATCTGTTTGATATTAAAAATCTGGCCTGTTTGGAGATTTTTTATACTTTTTTGTTTCACCATGAGGGAACATATAGAACATGTGCCACATGGAAAGTTACCAGTCACTGTTCTGTCAGTATCAAGCCAGTTCCCAACTGGGAACAGGTGACTACTGCATACCCGATCCCTCAGATTGGGGGCTCTCCGTGCCGTCATTTTGGGACCACCCCGTGTCCATCTCTCCAACTGGGCATCCGTTCTCAGAATGTCCCAATTGTCCCTAAGCAGATACCTGAGACGCTGCCATTCCGTATTATATTGAGTAATGTACCTCACCTCTGGGTCTTGTCGTCTCTTGGGTCTAGGGTTCAGTAGGCTCCCTCTGCCAGTACTCATGGCACGATCCCGTGCTCTCATTATCACCTCTCTCGGGTAGCCTCTCTGTAAGAACCGTTTGGTGAGGTCATTGGCTTGATGAACAAATTCTTCCTCACTGGAGCAGTTCCTCCGGAGCCTGAGGAACTGCCCAGTTGGGATCCCACGTTTCAAGTTTGTCTGATGGAAACTCTCAAATCTCAACAGAGAGTTGACTGCCGTCTCTTTCCGATATAACCCAGACTTTAAGGACCCATCCTCTTGTATCGTAATCACAAGATCGAGAAAACACACCTGCTTAGAAGATACCTGTGCGGTGAGAAATATATTCAAATCATTTGTGTTAAGGCAGTTCAAAAACTCGAAAAACTGTAATTCGGAGCCCTGCCACAGTATCATGATATCATCAATAAATCTGTGCCACCCCAACACGTGCCGATGGTGTTCACGCATGGCATCACTAAAGACCACCTCCCGTTCCCACCACCCCAGGAACAAATTTGCCACAGATGGGGCACAACGTGCCCCCATGGCTATACCGCGTACTTGTCTGTAGTAGCTTGAGTCAAACATAAAAAAATTATGTGATAATATGAACTCAAGCAATTGAAGTATGAATTCCTGGAGTGGTGGGGGGTCCGCCGTGCTCATGTCTAAAAAGTATCGGCACGTGTGGAGGGCACAGCTATGAGATATGTTGGAATATAGAGATTCAACGTCCAATGTGATAAGCAGGATACCATTGGGTACATATATTTGTTCCAACTGCTTAAGTAGATGCATAGAATCCCGTACATATGATGCCAAAGTTGTCACAAATGTTTGTAAGGATTTATCAACGAAAATGCACGCCTTTTCAGTTAATCCCCCGATGCCCGCCACTATTGGTCTACCGGGGGGGCACCGGGGGTTTTTATGTATCTTCGGCAGGGTGTAAAAGGTAGCTACAATTGGAAAATCCACCAAAAGAAAATTACGCTGTCTGTCATTGATGATACGATTAGACCAAGCCCCCTGGACTAATGCATCCAATTCTCTTTTGTACTGAGTGATGGGATTATTCGTTAGTTTCTCATAGAACTCTGTATTTTGTAGCTGTCTCAGGGCCTCCGCACGGTAATATTCACGAGACATGACGACAACATTGCCGCCCTTATCAGCCTCTTTGATGACCAATTCTGTACGAGTGCGGAGGCCCGAGACAGCCGCCAGTTCTCCCTTTGTGAGATTGGCTGTATCCCGAGTAACCGGTAAATCCCAGATTTTCTTGCTCACCACCTTGAAAAAGGTGTGTACAGCTGGACTGATTGTCCAGGGTGGCGTATATCTTGAAGGTCTAAATAATTGCTCTATAGGATTTACCTCCATCATTTGCTCTTCAAGAAGGGAGTTCAGATCATCGATTGCTTCATGTTCCCGAGGTGTCCAGTCATGGGTCTGTATTGGGGGCTCAAATTGTTTTTTTAAAAGCAGTTTTCTACAGAATAAAAATAAATCTTTGATCGCTAAGAACTTGTCTAGCTTATTTTGTGGCGCAAAAGATAGGCCCCTCTTTAATACCGAGATCTCATCATTCGACAGCACAGAGCCAGAAATGTTAATGACCGTTAATTCATCCTGTGTATTCGAATGGCTCACCTCGCCATTTGGCGCACCGGGTAGGGGCTCTATGGGCTGGAGCCCGTTCTCAGTCTCTTCTGAGCGGACGGCCGGAATCTGCGGTGATCCCACCGACCCGGTGTCCTTAATAGGTCTACATTTCTTTCGCCCCCCCCGGCGTGTCCTCTTACGGGGTCTGCACCTAAAAAACTCATTTGGGTATTTCCATCCTCAGATGTCCTACTAGAATAGGAGGTTCTGCGACTTGTAGACCTGCTACTAAATAACCTTTATGATAATATCCCCAGAGATACTCCACAGGCGGACATTGATAGACTACAAGATCTATTGGATCTGGACATGAGGAAAATCGAGGATGAGATAATCAATAATAAAATGGACAAACTAAACAGAGACCGGACAGACTTTGACACAGGCAGAGTGTACAAATGGACACATAGAGATAATCAGAGAAGGGGGCACATTACCAATAGCAGGTCTACAAGTCGCAGAACCTCCTATTCTAGTAGGACATCTGAGGATGGAAATACCCAAATGAGTTTTTTAGGTGCAGACCCCGTAAGAGGACACGCCGGGGGGGGCGAAAGAAATGTAGACCTATTAAGGACACCGGGTCGGTGGGATCACCGCAGATTCCGGCCGTCCGCTCAGAAGAGACTGAGAACGGGCTCCAGCCCATAGAGCCCCTACCCGGTGCGCCAAATGGCGAGGTGAGCCATTCGAATACACAGGATGAATTAACGGTCATTAACATTTCTGGCTCTGTGCTGTCGAATGATGAGATCTCGGTATTAAAGAGGGGCCTATCTTTTGCGCCACAAAATAAGCTAGACAAGTTCTTAGCGATCAAAGATTTATTTTTATTCTGTAGAAAACTGCTTTTAAAAAAACAATTTGAGCCCCCAATACAGACCCATGACTGGACACCTCGGGAACATGAAGCAATCGATGATCTGAACTCCCTTCTTGAAGAGCAAATGATGGAGGTAAATCCTATAGAGCAATTATTTAGACCTTCAAGATATACGCCACCCTGGACAATCAGTCCAGCTGTACACACCTTTTTCAAGGTGGTGAGCAAGAAAATCTGGGATTTACCGGTTACTCGGGATACAGCCAATCTCACAAAGGGAGAACTGGCGGCTGTCTCGGGCCTCCGCACTCGTACAGAATTGGTCATCAAAGAGGCTGATAAGGGCGGCAATGTTGTCGTCATGTCTCGTGAATATTACCGTGCGGAGGCCCTGAGACAGCTACAAAATACAGAGTTCTATGAGAAACTAACGAATAATCCCATCACTCAGTACAAAAGAGAATTGGATGCATTAGTCCAGGGGGCTTGGTCTAATCGTATCATCAATGACAGACAGCGTAATTTTCTTTTGGTGGATTTTCCAATTGTAGCTACCTTTTACACCCTGCCGAAGATACATAAAAACCCCCGGTGCCCCCCCGGTAGACCAATAGTGGCGGGCATCGGGGGATTAACTGAAAAGGCGTGCATTTTCGTTGATAAATCCTTACAAACATTTGTGACAACTTTGGCATCATATGTACGGGATTCTATGCATCTACTTAAGCAGTTGGAACAAATATATGTACCCAATGGTATCCTGCTTATCACATTGGACGTTGAATCTCTATATTCCAACATATCTCATAGCTGTGCCCTCCACACGTGCCGATACTTTTTAGACATGAGCACGGCGGACCCCCCACCACTCCAGGAATTCATACTTCAATTGCTTGAGTTCATATTATCACATAATTTTTTTATGTTTGACTCAAGCTACTACAGACAAGTACGCGGTATAGCCATGGGGGCACGTTGTGCCCCATCTGTGGCAAATTTGTTCCTGGGGTGGTGGGAACGGGAGGTGGTCTTTAGTGATGCCATGCGTGAACACCATCGGCACGTGTTGGGGTGGCACAGATTTATTGATGATATCATGATACTGTGGCAGGGCTCCGAATTACAGTTTTTCGAGTTTTTGAACTGCCTTAACACAAATGATTTGAATATATTTCTCACCGCACAGGTATCTTCTAAGCAGGTGTGTTTTCTCGATCTTGTGATTACGATACAAGAGGATGGGTCCTTAAAGTCTGGGTTATATCGGAAAGAGACGGCAGTCAACTCTCTGTTGAGATTTGAGAGTTTCCATCAGACAAACTTGAAACGTGGGATCCCAACTGGGCAGTTCCTCAGGCTCCGGAGGAACTGCTCCAGTGAGGAAGAATTTGTTCATCAAGCCAATGACCTCACCAAACGGTTCTTACAGAGAGGCTACCCGAGAGAGGTGATAATGAGAGCACGGGATCGTGCCATGAGTACTGGCAGAGGGAGCCTACTGAACCCTAGACCCAAGAGACGACAAGACCCAGAGGTGAGGTACATTACTCAATATAATACGGAATGGCAGCGTCTCAGGTATCTGCTTAGGGACAATTGGGACATTCTGAGAACGGATGCCCAGTTGGAGAGATGGACACGGGGTGGTCCCAAAATGACGGCACGGAGAGCCCCCAATCTGAGGGATCGGGTATGCAGTAGTCACCTGTTCCCAGTTGGGAACTGGCTTGATACTGACAGAACAGTGACTGGTAACTTTCCATGTGGCACATGTTCTATATGTTCCCTCATGGTGAAACAAAAAAGTATAAAAAATCTCCAAACAGGCCAGATTTTTAATATCAAACAGATGATTAACTGTAGATCCACGGCTGTGGTCTATGCACTCATGTGTAACTGTCCAAAAACATATGTAGGAGAAACACGTAATACTCTTAAGGCGCGGATTCAAGCCCATATCTCTAGTATCCGCTTGGCTGGGAGGAATCTTGAACAAGGAAGGAAGATCCCACCAGTAGCGTTACATTTTTTAAACGTACATGGGGGTGATCCCAGTTGCCTTAGAATCACTGGTCTGGAGCGGGTCAAAGTGGGCCCACGGGGTGGGGACATCAAACGGGCTTTGCAACAGAGGGAACTTAGATGGATATGGAACCTGGACACACAGTCCCCTACGGGTTTGAATGAAGACATAGCTTTCACCCCCTTTCTGGGCACATGAACCCCATACACTTTCAGGTTATTTGGGATGTTATCAGTTGCACAGTGGTTTTTGGTAGCAACACTCTAGGAGAATTCCCCCCACCTACGTTGGGGGACACTTTCATGTTGGGGGTCATGTGTGGTGTTCACGGGAGGGAGGAGGGGGGGGGGGGTGCATGTTTGGCGTTATTATGTGTGGTGGGCTGGGTGGTGGTGGGGGGGGGGCGGGGTTATGGGGGGGAGGGGGTGGAGGTGGGGGGTATGTGGGTGTGTGGGTGGGGGATATGGGTGGGGGGTCTGGGGGGGGGGGGGGGGTTTGGTGTGTTTTTTCACAATGTTCACAATCATCAGTGGTCGTTCATATTCACGTGTGTTAATTTGTTTGTGTATTGGTTATTAGTATAATATAGGGTCATGTGATGTACGAAATTCATCCCGGACGTGTAAGGACTGAGATGTCACTAAGAACGAGGTCGTATCTCCATCTGGATAAAAACATGGATTGTTTACCCTTGCGAAGCAACGCCTTCTTGAAGATCATAGAAGAAGCTGGATCCAAGAAGCTGGTACCCCTGACAGATCAAAATAAGCTCAATTACACCAAAGCATGGACCTTTGGCCTTTGGCCCTTGGGAAGTTACACCAGCAAGAAAGCAAGCAAGGGCCATGGAAATGTTATTGGTTTGGATCTTCTTGAAAGTGGGACGATATGACAACCAGTGTGCACTGGAGGGGCTTATCCGGGCTCCCAGTGTTACATCTCCCCTTCCTCCCTCTCCTCCTTTTCCCCCTCCCCCTCTTCCCCTCCCTTCCTTCTCCTCCTCTGTTGGTTCCGCCATGTCCCCCTTTTTCTCCCCTTCATCCCCTCCTGCCCTTTTTCTTTTATGTTTAGTGTATTTAATCATCTGTTTTCCCTTTGATGTTCTTTAATATGTTTGCACATTGTTTATCTGGGAATCCATTGCATTTAATTGCGTTGGGATACGCAAGGGGATCCATTTGCTGTAATTGACTTATTAGCATTTGTAGTAATTACCCTTAATAATTAGCTTTCAGGATTCCTAGGCATATTGCAGTAGTAGTATTTGTTTTGCTTTATTGGATTTTGTTTTTGATTTAGGTATATATAGTGGTTATAAAGTACTGATCTATTGATATAGGCTTATGTATTGTGTGTGTTTTTTGACTTTAGTATATACTTACCTGTGTTGATTCCTCGCTCTGTCATATTTTTGTCCTCACCGCGCTCAATGGATAGCGCAGCACAATTTCCCGCAGTAGCACAGAGCCACCTCCCCCCTGTGTGGGGTTGGTGGGCCTGTGCATATGTCCTTCATAGCTGTTGCCCGGCACGCGCTTCTCCGCTCTTTGTTTACCTTCTGGGGATGAGCGGAGGCGCGTGCTGGAGCTGTCACAGCCTACGTCTGTTTAGTGCTGGGGTCTTCTCATTGGTGTGACGAGGTCTGCCCCTGATTGGACTGTTGCTCTGACGCGCGCACTCTGCATCATCACCACTTCCTGATCTGGCGCGCCTCCGGCCGGGACGCGTCAGATCAGACCTCCGGGGGCTCGCCACCGGCCGGGGCGCGCCTTTTCATCACGGAGGCGGTACTGGTTTATTGCTGAGCAGGTGCGCGGGATGCCGATCAGCGGGGGGGGCGTGAGCCCAACACAGGTCAGTGTATATAAATAGAGGGGAGGGGTAGGGTGTGTTAGTGTCCTGAGGAAGTGACGCGGTCTGACGTCACGCAACGCGTAGACGGGCGGGGCTGTGGGCAGGTGGTCGTTCATTACGTGAGTCTATTGTCTCTGCATATTGGGGTCCTTTCTTTGGTCCTCCCTGGCTGTGTCTTCATTTATCTTGTTTAGAGTAGTTAGTGTTAGTACACCTTCTGATTAGGATTGTTTATTATTGATCAGTTATTATGTGGTATTTTGGGCACACATTAGATACACTTATATATAGTTTGTGATATTGAAGTAGGTTTATTGTTGTTAGCACGTATGCACCTTTTGTCCAGCCAGGGTTCATTTATTCTTATTGAAAGGTTATCAACTTGTATTAGACCCCTTTTCCCACTGCCCCCACACAGAAGCTTCCCTTCCTTTTTGTCTATTGTCCTTAATGTTTTTTAACTTTGTCTAATGTTTGGTTATATGTTTTATCAATTATAAATAAAATCATGAATTTTTAAGAAAATTATAGCGGTGGTGCCATGGTTTATGGGTGGACTGACATGTAGTGGGACTTGTCTTCATAATTTTCTTTCATTTTGTAGTAACCAACCATTAATGAATGCATTTGCATAAGTAAATCTTACTTTGTTTAATTTTTAGTTAACTTGCATTTTTTACTTGTGGATTTAATTTTAATATTTTGGCTTCAAATGGTACAACTTAAAATTTTGTGTGTGGTTACCCACACCCTCTCCATACAGATTGCTCTCAAAAAATCTCAAAAAAAAACCACCCAGCAACTTCTGCATGTTATGAGTCTAGAAACAGCCAAGATGGCGGGTCAGGTATTATCGGGCAGCCTGCAAACAGAAAGGGCCTTGTGACTGTGTTGCTCTGCATTCTTTGATTTCTGACCTTTCCGTGCCCCCAGCTCTGCTGTGTCTGTGCAAAATACAGCAGTAACCCACATCCTGCACTTTATCCCGCTCTCCTCTCCTCAGTAAGTGTGATGCATCTGACCAAAGATGAGCTTAAATAATTAAACAAAGCAAAGGTAAACAACTACACCAATAAATTCAATCTAAAAATATTATTCTAGTACATCAATTTAAAAATAAATAACAAAGGACATAAGTTTCTTTAATTAACGCAAATATATGGATGTATTGCAAAATAAAGGTTTACATGCAAAGGACTAATTAAGGTCCACATTAAAATGCTTTTATAAGGCATACATGAATCAGGTATGCATTGCTATACAATTTATGGCCTCGGCCATGCTGATACATGCAGTTCATTGGAGCTCAAGACGCGCAGACTCCTCCACATAGCCAAAAAACCTGTTCAAGAACAGCAATCCGACTGCTAAAAGGTGACGGCAGTGGCTTTCTTTTAAAACGTATTTAGAGGTTGGAAAACTGTTCTCTGAATCACACCTAAACACATCCAATTATCCTAAGTTTTACGTTTTGATCCTAAGTTTTAGGATTTGATCCTAAGTTAAACATAGAAACATAGAAACATAGAAGGTTGACGGCAGAAGGAGACCATACGGTCCATCTAGTCTGCCCTTATGTTTATACTGTATGTACTCTTTATCTTAGGATAGATGTGTGCTTATCCCAGGCATGTTTAAATTCAGTGACTGTTGATTTTTCAACTACCTCTGCTGGAAGTTTGTTCCAAGCATCTACTACTCTTTCTGTAAAATAATATTTTCTAACATTGCTCCTGATCTTCCCCCCGACTAGCTTCAGGTTGTGCCCCCTTGTTCTATTGTTAAGTTTCTTCTTAAAAACACTTCCCTCCTGAACCTTATTCAATCCTTTCACATATTTAAAGGTCTCAATCATGTCCCCCCTCTCCCTTCTTTCCTCCAGACTGTACAAATTAAGTTCTTTAAGCCTCTCCTGATAAGTTTTAAGTTTAAGTCCTTCCACCATTTTCGTTGCCCGCCTTTGGACACGTTCTATTTGAATAATGTCTTTTTGCAGGTAAGGTCTCCAGAACTGCACACAGTATTCTAGCTGTGGCCTTACCAGGGCTCTATACAGTGGCATCACAACCTCCCTCTTCCTACTGGTGATGCCTCGAGCTATGCAGCCGAGCATCCTGCTTGCTTTTCTCACTGCCTGGCTACACTGTCCCCTCATCTTGCAGCTATCAGTAATCAGTACCCCTAAATCTCTCTCCTCCGAGGTCCTGGCTAACACAGTGCTGCCCATACGGTACTCAGAGCAGGGATTCCTTCTACCCAAGTGCATGATTTTACATTTAGAGACATTAAACTCTAGTTTCCACAGTTTTGACCATCTATCCAGTAACGCTAAATCATTTTCCATGTTGCAGACACCTCCAGGAAAATCCACCCTATTACTAACCTTTGTATCATCAGCAAACAGACAAACTTTTCCTACCAAGCCTTCTCCTATGTCACTTACAAATATATTAAAAAGAATGGGGCCCAGGACAGAGCCTTGCGGCACACCACTTGTAACTCTCCTTTGTTCAGATTGCACACCATTTACAACAACGCTCTGATACCGATCCCTCAGCCAACTGGAAATCCACTGAACTATCCAGGGATTGAGTCCTACCTTCAATAACTTATCTATGAGCTCCTTATGTGGTACAGTGTCAAAGGCTTTGCTAAAATCCAGATAGGCGATATCCACAGCACCACCTTCATCTAACACTTTAGTGACATTGTCAAAGAAATCAATAAGATTGGTCTGACATGATCTGCCCTCAGTAAAGCCGTGCTGTTTTGGGTCCAATAGGTCATTAATTTTTAGATGGGAAATTATCTGTTTTTTTAAGAGTGTTTCCATTAATTTGACCACTATAGATGTTAAACTAACTGGCCTGTAATTACTGGCTTCTTCTCTACTCCCCTTTTTATGGATTGGTACGACATTGGCCATTCTCCAATCATCTGGAACCTCACCAGTTGAAAGGGAATGGTTAAGTAAATCAGTTAGAGGGGCTGCAATCACAAACCTAAGTTCCCTTAGAACTCTGGGGTGGATTCCATCTGGACCCATCGCCTTACTTACCTTTAGATGTGCCAGCTCGGCTAAGACATCAGCCTCCAGAAACTCCGGAGCTGTGCTCTCCCAGCTGGATGTTGTGCTATGGCCATGCCTGCTACTATCTGAAAATACCGAACAAAAGTAGCTATTCAGATGGTCAGCCACAGCCTTATCTCCGTCAATATATTTATTTTCCCTATTTCTAATTTTTGAGACTGCATTGTTTTTCTTCTTTCTGTCACCAATATATCGGAAAAAGGTTTTATCTCCCCTCTTCATAGATTTGGCCATTTCTTCCTCTTTTTGCCCTTTAGCAGTCCTTATAATTAGTTTTGCTTCCCTCTGTTTAATTTTATATGCCTCTCTGTCAGCTACACTTCCACTTACTTTATACTTCTTATAGGCAGACTTCTTATCTTTTATGATAGTGCTGACTTCCCTAGTAAACCATAATGGTTTCTTCTTCCTTTTATTCTTGCTAGTTTGTTTCACATATTGCTTAGTTGCCTTTAAGATGGCCATTTTTAATAGTGACCACTGGGCACTCACTTCTGCTACTCTGTTCCACTCACCTAATTTTCTTTCTACATACTCCGCCATTTCCTTGAAGTTTGTCTTCCTAAAGTCTAGCACTTTCGTTCTGGTGTATGATTGCACAATGTCTGTTTTTATTCTGAACCATAAGCATTGATGGTCACTGGAACCCAGATTTTCTTCTACCCTGACCTCGGACACCAGATCCCCATTGGTCAGAACTAGGTCCAGAATGTTATCTCCTCTAGTTGGCAATGTCACAAGTTGTTTTAGAGACACTCCATTAAGTGCCTCTAATATAGTCCTGCTCTTGCATGCCGATGCACTTGGGATATTCCAGTCCACATCAGGCATGTTGAAAGTTTTACGTTTTGATCCTAAAATTTAGGAACGAACTTGCGATGATCGTAAGAGCATATACGAATTCGTACGTAGGCTCGTGCGAGTCGGAAATGGCCAACAAAACAGGAAAAAATGACTAACACCCACCCAAACTTACGATTCTCGATCCGAAATCAATTAACTTTTGCTCTTTGAATCGAGGGGATTGTCTCCTGTGTTTTATCAGTTCTCAAATGCCCAGCAAAGGGATTGCTATGGGCCAAGTCAAGTACCTTATTACGTTAGTATGTTATTCTTGATGTATTGAACATGATACAAGAAATCATTATTCATAGTAAAATTTGGAAATTGTTGGTCAGGTTCTGGGGCACCCCATTAACAACCTTAATTGCCTCTCAAGCATTTACCAGGGTGGGATGCTTGACTTAAATATGCTTAATATTTAAGTCAAGTTTATTTTGCTCCATAGAAGGAGCATCATCTTCTCTAGCCAAAACCTGCAATAGAAAATTGTCTACATTTACATCAGGTAACCCATCAACACTTTTCTCATCTGCTTGGACAGAAGCGGGGTATTTAGGAGCTTCCTTGCTTCCCCCACCACTCCAAAAACAAAGAAAGCGCATGGTCAAGGATAACAGTATGCATAAGGTTTTTGACCACCCCCATTTCATGGGTTACCATTCCCACCACAGTCTCTATTTCTTTGCTTCCATGTAAGCTTTGGTGTCCCCATGGATGCAAATCAAACGTAATTGCTTACCGGGTACATAGACCCCAGCTATCAGTCCAGCAAGGCTTTGACTGGATGATTGTTCACAATGATATTGCATACTTGGGTCTCATTCTCGACCCCTGGTGATGCAGTGCACCCAGGCACAGCAAACAGCGAATGGTGTCACCCTGCGTCATGCTCTGTGGGCTCAGAGTTCTGGGGGCAGTGTGCAGAAATAGGTCTGAACTCCACACATCTCCAGCACTGTAGTAGCACAAAGTTCCTCCTAGGGCAAACTTTACCCCACACAGGGTGCAGGATGAATGCAACAAAAGACCCTCCCTCTTGAGGTTAAAATGCCCACAGAACAAAGTTTTCTCACCCAACTAATAGGTCCAGAATTTGGGCATGCAGCCAAACACCTCTTTTTACAGGTGCCAACCTTGCGACTGGCTGTGTCTCATCACACAGCTTGCCCCAGATTGCCTTTTGCAACCCTTTGCAGCCCTGGCATGAGCCAGCCTCAGGCATCTGCGTGGTTGAGACGGGGAGGTAAACTCTGGCCAGAGGGAGAGGAACTTCAGGTTCCATTACCAAGCTACCTGCCTTTCCATAGTAATCCAGGCCCAGACAAAACCTTAACTTGTTAGTCTCGCCTCCTCGTGTGGGGCAGGTTACCTACCTAAAGGTAGGTAACCATTCTTGTTAAATAGAAGGCTGCAGGTTCGAGCAAGGCACCTAACCCCCAATTGCTCCTTGGACACTGAGTTTAGGGCAGCCCATCTCTCCGATCACATGTGAACTTCAATGCCCCGTCACTGAGGTAATCACCTGTGTTTAGTTACTGATACTGTGTTTATTCACTGGTGTGTCCACTGAGTGTAATTCGTGTGTGTAGTCATTAATATAGTGTTTGTTCACTTGTGTGTTCATAAGTGCACAGATGGAAAAATGCAGCAGTAACATTATTACTATTACTCATGCTGGGTCCTTAGCCATTTTTATTACATTTTCTAATAGCCCGGTGAATAGAAGCTGTTTCTGTCTCTCTTTGTTCCCATCAGTGGAAGTCTGTATCGTCGACCTAAAGGTAGGATTTTGAAAAAAGGTTTTACCAGTATGAGTGGGGTCACCAACAATCTTGGTTGCCCTAGATGTAAGTCTCACCTTGAAAAGATGATTCAAAATTGGAAGTGATGTTCAGAAGACTTTTCAGTTGTCTTTACAATTCTGTTTAAGCATAGCTTGTCCTTGCTTTTATCTCCCCCATACCAGACCAATGCTGATGCACAAATGTCAGACTCAACAAATGTCCTATAGTGAGTACTATCTTGGAGAGCTCCTAATTCCTCAGTTGCCTCATTGAATCATCATTGCTGATGAGTCCGATGATTGTAGTGTCATCTGCTAATTTTAGTCTTAACAGTGGCTTCTGTCGAAGTACAAACATTTATGTAGAAGGGAAGAGGAGGGGTAACAATACGCATCTTTCTGGAGCCCCAATACTGGTTCTTTTGGGGCTAGACCAGAACTTTCCTAGTTTGAGACGTTGGGTCTTCTATGTTGTCAGATAACATTAATTGCAATTACATTATAATTTTTATAATACATATGTTGAGTAATACTAGGAGGGTATCCCTTATTTTATCAGTGCAAATGGGGGGACAGCTAGCCTAAGGGCTAATACCCTTTTACAGACTCTGGTTCTAGGGAATCTGGGAGGTCCTAACCAATGTAACGACAGAGCTGTAGATGGGCGTAATTAAGAAATCAGTCAGAACTATATGAGTAATTGCTCTGGGAGTGGGACCAGCAAGAAGTCTGTGCTGGAGGTGGTGGAACCAACAGAGAGCCTGGACATGAAGTAGCCAGGAACTCTAGGCCAGATCAAACCACCAGGGAATGGGTCTTCTAGACTCCAGGGCCGACCTGGTTGGGTTTATAGCCGCTTTAAACAGCAATCACAGTTGCCTTGAATTATCCCTTATGATATTCTCATCCATTAGACCTGTCTACCTCAAACCTCTCATTGTAAGCCACTGACAGGCCATTTTTGCAGATCTCCTTACTAATGCACAGGTGAAGTGATTAGTGCTCAAACTATAGAGCTGGTTATGTGGAGATCTATAAAACATGAGCTGCTGGTGGCTCTCAAGGAGCGGGTTGGGGAACACTGCAGTAGACCAAAATGTTCACATTAGGAGGCTGACATAGGAAGGACAGGCAATTGTGATGCAAGAATATTTAGATACAGTGATTGATCAAGGAGAGGTTATACCTGTATATATATAAATATATATATATATATATATATATATATATATATATTAAAGTGGACCAACACCCAGGATTTTGACTATCCTGGGTTTTGGTCCACTTCGGCGGGGCACCCCGATCGGGGGTGCCCCGCTGTGTGAAACCCCCCAGAAACCCTAAAAAACTCACCTCTCAATGCTCCCACGTGAACGCCGCAGCCAATCCCCGCCACCGTCCAGGCGGGGATCAGGAACGTCCAAGCCGCCGCCGCCTCCCGCGCGTCACTCTCGGCGCGCGCGCGCCCCCGCCGGCCATTCACAGAGGGCCGGCGCGGGCGCGCGCACGTCTGGAGGGGCGCGCGGGAGGCGGCGGCGGCGGAAGCGGCGGCGGATCAGGTAAGATGTTTTTGGGGTTTCTGGGGGTTTCACCCCGCGGGACATCCCGATCTCGGATGTCCCGCGGGGTGGGAGGTGATCGGCCCGGGAATCTTATAGATTTCCGGGCCGATCACCCCTGGGTGTTGGTCCACTTTAATGAAATATTCCTGTTGGTAAAAATAAGGGATTTTTGTACAGTCACAGACCCGAAAAGCTGAACAACCACATAATATAATTGAAGCATTGGGCAAATAAATTAATATTTAAAGACCTTACAGATAAATACTTACTGTACATGTCCCATCCACCTACTTCAAAATTGTGGGTTGCTTCCACCTGCTTCAAGAGGTTCTCAGAAGATGTTCTCAGAAGGTGATCCAACCCATGGTAAAGGGATATTTGAGGTATAGACAATTCTTAGAACATTGTGTCCTAAAGACTTCCGTTTTTAAATTGAAGAAGAAATGGCATCCTACACTGGATGTCGGCCTCCCAGCCTTTCTGTATGGCGAGATGCTGGAGCGCGTGCGCACGAACAGCACTGAGCATACGGCCAGCTGGCTGCACCTCGTCACAGCGCCACTTTTGAGAGAGAACCCATTCCTGGGTTTCCATCAGCTTTTTATAGCGACGCAAGTACAAGCAATAGAAAAATAGCATATGGCTGAGTTCTATATCCTTTAGATTGTAAGCTCACAAGGGCAGGGCATTCTCACCTCATATATTCCTGTATTTGTGTGTTTTTTTTGCATCTGACTCATAATACTTTGTGTATTACAAGGTTTTGTTATTATATATGTTTTAGATAAGATTAATAATGCCCTGTGTATTATAATGTTGCTCATCCCTCCTTTCTGTAAATGATACTTTGTACAGCGCCACAGAATACAATCGTGCTTTTTAAACAATAATAATTATATTTCTGATATTAGTGCTGGTATCATTGTTATCATTTCCATGCCATTGTATATTTCCATATTTTAATAATCCTCTTTTTTGTATATTCACTTCAGTTATGATTAGCAGTCCTTTCAGGGTTCCTTTTTTAAGCCAGAAGTAAAGTTTAGTAAAATACCCCACCTAGTGGCAAATACTTTATATCGCAGATACAACAGTCTTCAGTAATTGTGTGTATTATTAAACCAGACCTTCAGCATCATTTATTGAAAAGTTCAAAGCCTTTTCAAACTATTCATCAAAATCTAAAATTAATATATTTTATGTTTTTAGTCACTTACTTATTATTCTTTCCCCTGTTGGGTTGCTTCAGGATTTAGAAGCATCACATATTTGTGGAGAGGAGGTGGGAAGTGCAGGGGGGCAGAGTTATAGCTGTGCTTTGCACAGACAGAGCAGAGCTGGAGTCAGGAAAAGAACAACAATCCCAGAATGCAGTGCGGCATAGCCAGAAGACACTTCCTGTCTGCAGGCAGCCTGAGACTCCATGAGCCGCCATCTTGGATGTTTAAAGGCTCAGAAAATGCAGTAAGTGCAGGTAGGATGATTTTTAATGTGGGTAATCTGTATGTACAGGGTGGGGAAACATACAAGATAGACTCTTATTCAGGGTGAAGATCCGCTTTAATTCTTGTGAATCTGTATATTCAGGTTTAGGGCAACCTCTGGTAAGCCTGCTCCCAATTTATCTATTGCATTGTATGTCCCAAATGGGGCTCTCAGAGAATAGAGTTAGCACTGCACCTCACAGGGGCACCTTGGCGCTGGTGGTGCAGCTTAAGCATACTTCTGCAGATGTGTGTGACCGAGCCTCTGTTTTTAACCAAGTTTAGAGACAGATTGTATGTTGGTCAGCAAGCTAACTGGTTTGAGTGCTGTGGCTCCTTTAAGACTTTTGTATCCTAATTGCCCTGCTCACGTGCACCTCCCAGGTTAGTTATAAAATGGTCTGAGCGGCTGCCACCCCTCCTTTGTTTCTTTTGAATGGGGTCTACCGGTACCAGGATCTACTATCCCAGGTAATTCTAGGGCATCACTTGGATTACACCTGATTCAAAAAGAGAATACCCGGACCAGTATGGGGTACACAAGATAAAAGTTTAGGTATGAGAGCTTGGGGGGAGGGTCAAATTTGTACCAGGGAATATCTGCTAATGAACCTGTGACTCAAATAAGCACATTATGGGTCAAAGAAGGGGAAAGGAGAGCGTGAGGTGGGAGGATAGACACAGACACACACACACACGGGGAATGCCACACTGCCTATGGGAACGGGATGGGGGAATGCCACACTGCCTATGGGAATGGGATGGGGGAATGCCACACTGCCTATGGGAACGGGATGGGGGATGCCACTGCCTGTAATTGGAGGATTCTGCACTTTGCCTATTATTTGGTTAAAAATATTATTTTTCTTATTTTCCTCACCAAAATGCTAGGTGCGTCTTATGAGCATGTGCGTCTTATAGGGCGAGTCATACGGTACTTATTATTCTTTCCCCTGTTGGGCTGCTTCAGGAGTCTAGGATATGGGAAAAGTGTAGGAGGGCAGGTTATAGCTTCGCTTTGCAGAGACAGAGCAGAGCTGGGGTCAGAAAAAGGAAAGCAATCCCAGAATGCAGTGCAGCATAGTCAGAAGACACTTCATGTCTGCAGGCAGCCTGAGACTCCATGAGCCGCCATCTTGGATGGTTAAAGGCTTAGTAGGTGCAGGTAGGATGCTTTTTAATGTGGGTAATCTGAATGTATGGGGGGGGGGCATACAAGGTAGACTCTTATTCAGGGTAATTTTTGTGAATCTGAATATATATTCTTGCCAAATACACTGCATACAAGACATTATTATGGGCAGGTCATCATCAGGTAAGAAGAAGAAAGTTGAGAAATGAGAAGGGCAAGAGGATGAGAGATTAGCAGGATGTTTGATGAGAATGGGGTCTCCCATACCAGGATCTACCTGCCCAGGTAATTCTAGGGCATTACTTGGATTACACCAGATTCAAAAAGAGAATGCTGGACCAGTATGGGGTACACAAGATAAAAGTTTAGGAATGAGGGCTGGGGGGAGGGTCAAATTTGCACCAGTAAATATCTGCTAATGAACCTGTCACTCAAATAAGCACATTATGGGCCAAAGAATGGGAAAGGAGAGCGTGAGGTGGGAGGATGTACACACACAGACACACACACACACACACAGACAGACACACAGACACACACACACACACACACACACACACACACACACACACACGGCAGGCTCGGTAAATCGTGAAAGCAGCCAATGTACAAAGCTGGCCTGGCCCTGACTGGCCCTGGAGTCACTCATGGATGAGCCGCAGGGTGGGGTTGCATTCTGCACAAAGGTAGTTCAAGCCTTATCTTAGTCCCATTCTTAGTTCTCCCCCTTAAAAGTGGACCAAAATTTACATAGGACTTTTGGCCTGCTGACTGATGTTACCAGGGGGTCAAAGTAAGGAAGCATAACCAAATGGACCAAGAGTATTTTGAGACTTTTGCTCCATTTTAAAGTGAAAGTTGATTCATGTGAATTTCCTCTCCTCTGCCCTGGCCTCCCTCCTCCACCATGGAGCCAGGATGGGGGTTAAAAATACCCAGCCCTGGCAATCCAGCACGATCATAGGTGCCTTGAGTGGCCACCGCACCGGCATCCCCCACTCTGTTCACTCTCCCGGGGCCCATTCAAGTGAATAGGTGGGCTCCCTGCCTTGGAGCCAGGAGAGAGAGGCCAGGGCAGGGGGTATTCACGGCATTGGACTTCCACAAAGAAATACTAAATACAAGTCCACCCTCCAGTAAACTTGTTTTCATGGCATTTCCAGCTGAACAAGCATGGCATCTCTGCCCCATCTAAAGCACAGGGAGTGGGGATACCATTCCTGCTGTGGGAACAAGCTCTCTACTGGGACCAGGGTATTTTTTTTCTTTAACCACTAACTTGACTAAGCAACATGGCAGGCAGAGAGGTATATATATTTTTTTACTTTAGGGTCTCTTTAAAGCAGAACAAAACTATCCCATGTTTTATTCTGTGCCCCTGGGCATCCCTAATTGGGATGCCTTGCAGTGTGAAACCATCCAGAACAGCTAAACAAACTCACCTTTCCCTGGTCGTATTGCACATGCGCAGGCTTTCGTCCAATGAGAACCATATGTTGTGCATATGTAATGCTTGGTAAATGGCTCTGTTTACTTGCAGAGCTTTGGCAATCTGGAGCGCAGCTTTCCCTGATCTGGGATGCCCCAGGGGAAGGCCACAAGGGTTTTGTTCTGCCTTAAGACTGCATAGCAGCATTGCTTTAAGGTTGCATAGCCTTATAACTGCAACTGCAATTTAAAGTGGACCAAAACCCACCGCAATCGATTCCCTCCCCCTGGGGCATCCAATATCGGGGTGCCCTGCTGTGTGAAACCCCCCAGGTCGCCCCATACACTCACCTTGTTTCCCAGTCCAACGGCGCATGCGCGAGCCGCAGTCGCGTTCCCCGCTATCCCTTTAGCTGGGCGCGTGCCAGGCATTTGTGAATGGTGGGCACGCTCCCTGTTAGAGGGAAGCGGGGGGATGTGGCCACGGGTCAGCGGCTTTGAGCGAGCAGAAACACCGTAGGACCGGGAAGAGGAGTTGGGCTTGGATATCTGGGGGGTTTCACGCAGCGGGCACCCCCGATTGCGGGGGGCAAGGACTAAAACCCAGGATAGTCAAAATCCTGGGTTGTGGTCCACTTTGGGGCAGACCAAAACACAGGCCTTTACCCCTGCTGGTTTTGGTCCACTTTACATAGGCATTCCAATTTGGGACACCTATGTTTGTAAATGACAACCCCAGTTCGGCAGTTACTCATCCCCAAACTGGCAATCCCTGGAGCTGGTTTCAAGAAAATAATGGGCGAACTATTACCAGTCTTTTAGACCCTAAGGTCAGGTTTATAGGGTTTTGATCTGCTTTCGATTGAACTTAAACTTCTTTCCTTAGGGGACATTCATATTTGGGATGCCCTGCAGTGTGCTCCTTCACACGCCAACCCAACTACATACATGCCATACTTCTAGGAACCCATTGTGGTGACCTCTGGCAATTAGCAGAGCACACTTCTCTGCAGCGCCACCCACATTTCCTCCATTCCGCATGCTCCGTCAGAGTGCTTTGTTAATTGCCACAGGTCACTGCCATAGATTTATAGTTTTGGTCCACATAAAATCAGTCCTCTAGGCCTTTGCCCAAATTTGGGAAGCCTGAAACCCACCCTGAGTACAGGGCATATTTATCAATCCGCACGTGCCAGCCACCATCTGGGGACACAGAAAGCCATTGCACAATGCAGAGATACATAGCACTATTTGGACTGCTTTCCCTGTTGGCAGCTGGCTTGTGGGAACAGTAAGTATGATCTGTGCTCAGGAGACACCACAAAGGGGCCCACTGAGACCCCATTGCCCAAGGGGCCACAAAAACCTGGAGCCGGCCCTGGTTAGCACTCCCCTTAAAATATTTCTTTTTGATTATATTTGGAACATCCAATTGAAGACAGCTGTATCTGCCGCCTCCTCCGCAGCGCCTGCACGTACAGGCGCAGCGGAGGAGGCGGCAGATATAGCTGCCTCCATCGCTTCCTCTCTGAAACGCTGGCATACAGAGTTAACACCCGGCTTTGGTATAGTGGTGGGCGTGGTTGATGCTCGAGCGTCGGCCACACCCACCACTGTAACAGTCCGGTGCCTGTGTGTGCTGGCGCCGCTGCCTCCGCCCCTTCCGGGACAGCGCGAGCGATGGAGAGGCGAGTTAACCTTTTCCTTTTTATTTATTTTTTTTCCACATTCGCCCGATAAGACGGACTGACATTTTACCCCCACTTTTGGGGGGTAAAAAATATGGTATATATATATTATATTTATTGCTTAAAGGAGCACTGTCAGGGGAAAAATGGTCCAATGATAAAAATCCATATAAATATGCTGGATGGTGGGATGAGAGGTCACACCCGGCATCAAGAAATATCCAGCCAGGCATGTTTTTTTTTTATTTTAATGGAAGGAAGAGGAAATCTGGAGGACAGGTTCTGTCACCTCTGATACTCTAAACCTATCACCCCTGAATTTTATTCCTACCATGAGAGAACAAACCACAAGCTTGATGGGAGTATTATTCAGTTTGGGTGTATAAGTGACCCGGCCACTTATTAGCCAATGTATTTATATAGATTTGTAATATTACACAATTTCGCGATAGTGTTCCTCCTCAATGTTACTTAGAGTTAGAAAGTGAAGTGTTGTTAAGAATTAGCTTATTGGAGCTCACATGGACCAACATATTTATTTATATGTATATATGTTGTAGATACGATACTTTGCAACAGTTTCTGCCTGTCTTTAAAAGAGATTAGTGAATTTGCTAGATTTACTGCAGTTTACAGCTATGATGAGTTATGACACTAGATGGCGCTGTGTCCAATGCGCTTCCAGTTGCTATATGGTACTTCCTTCTTTTTCCTGTCTGTGTTAGCCACCATTTGAGGTGAAATTATCTTACTGCATTCATGTTCTAGTAAAGCCAGTTCCTGTTATACCATTGTTATATCATTAATGTATATCTGGATAACGACTCTATTTCAACCAGCACTCACACTCTGCAACAATATACATATTTTGATATGATGATGTAGGTTGGCTATACTGCTTCACAGACTGCTTGCCCTGTCCAGAGGGTCAGGGAAATCTTTGTCCTATGTACTCAGGGTCTCCATTAGTTGCCCTGGGGATCTATGTGTCTTTGCTGCTTTTTCTACAGCGGCCAGGAGGCTCTCTTAATGTGTCAGCCATAGTGGACTCCATTTGGGATTCACCCCTAGCCATCTCCTTGGAGGACAGATCGCCACTGAAAGGGGGACCACTGATGACAATGATGGCCCCTCTCCTAGTAACATCTAATATCCAGCAGTGGTAAGCTTTGATATATTGGTGTGACCCAAGGCCTTTGATGGCTGCACTGTTATAACCCTAAGTTTGACTAGGAGTCTGGGAAGGTTCGACCATTATCTGAATTCTGGCACTTGGCCACTTGGGAAGAGATGGAGAAGATCCCCTTGGCCTACCAGTAAATCTTCAACAAAAGGAGCCAATGTCCTCTCTCTGCCATTCTATATGGGATCCTTTCTCTGACCTGGAAATGGCAATTCTCTGGGAGTACATCTATACCAACCTGGTCAAGAGGTTCACTCTTCTTCTCTAGCTGATGCATGGATTTTCTTTATGGATATTAAGGACAGTATCCTATGACACCCCGGAAAGACATCCCAAGCCCTCCTCGGAAATACACAAACCTGTCCGCCGCACTGACTGATGCCTTCCTGGCGACCCAGGGATTCTCCGGGACGGCCAGGCCAAAGAAGAGGATGACAATAGGGAACCGGCTGACAAGGGGGGGTGCAATAGTGGTTATGAATTCTGTAAACTATTGCAAAGAGATACTGTCACAACTTGCTGACAGCACTGTATATCAACCTATTACCCATGACCCCACATCCCACATTAAGAAACACATTGATTCACTCATTAGGGAGGCTGTGGAATCAGCTACCATTGACAACAAGACGGCCAAATTCATTACCACCGATTTTCCACTCATCCCCATGTTTTATACCTTGCCCAAGATACATAAGCGACTCTCTAAACCTCCAGGCAGACCTATAGTAGCGGGCATAGGTTCTGTCTTTCAGCCACTTGCTATATTCTTGGACAAAGTATTACAACCCTTGGTGATCTCTAACCGTTCATATCTGCAGGACACCACCGATTTTTTAAAATTATCTTAACTCGTATGGCACCCTAACTGAAAATGTGATTTTGGTTACCATGGACGTTTCTAGTCTTTATACCTCAATCCCACACAGTGATGGTATCTCTGTTATTTAACAATATCTGTCACACACCAATATACCTAAAACAATGCAGGAATTTTTACTACAAATGCTTCATATTATTCTACATCGTAACTATTTTGTCTTTAACCAACAGTTTTACTACCAGCTACAGGGCACGGCTATGGGGTCAAATATGGCCCTAGCTATGCCAATCTTTTTATGGCACACTCTGCAGCACCCTACCATATCCTTCTCTATTGAACACAGCCCACACACAATACATTTTTTGGACGTTCTGGTAACAGTTAATCAAGGTCAGATATCTACCGATGTTTTCAAGAAACCAACTGATAGAATTATATTTTTACATGCTAAAAGCTTTCATCCTTCATCTTTAGTTAAAGCGCTACCCTACAGCCAATTTATCCGTATCAGAAGGATCACTTCGTCAGATGAGCTATATGACACAAGGGCAGCAGAACTCACTAGGAACCTGTTAACACAGGGCTACAACCAGACGGATCTTGAAGTCGCAAGCCAGAGGGCCCGCAGTATCGAGAGAAAGTCTCTCTTACGCTTTAAAGGTAAAAAAAAACAGTGACAGGATACCTATAGTACTTACCTACTCCGATACCTCCCACCTTATACAGAAAGTAGTACGCAGGCACTGGCCAATCCTCAACAGTGACACACGGTTGTCCACTGAATTTAGGAATGCACCTATTTTTGCTTTCAAGAGAGCGAGGAGCATACGTGATTCCCTAGTTAGGGCTGATTACTCCAATCCCACTTCCTCGACCATGACCAACTAGCTTTCTGACTTACAAAAACCAATAGGGATGTTCCCTTGCGGGCACTGCGCCCGATGCAATTTTACACTCAAAACGACCACTTTCACCCACCCCACGACAGGTAAGATTTACCACTAAAGACACTTTGCCAATTGCTCTACCAAAAATGCTGTTTATTTACTCAAGTGCCCCTGTGGTAAGGGATATGTGGGTAAGACCACCAGGGAGATCAGAACTCGAATTAGTGAACACCGGTCTGATACCCGCAATTCACATCTAGAATCCCCGGTCACCAGACACTTTTTGGAACATGGACACCACGTTAGCCAGCTCAGATTTCTGGTTATCAAAGTAGTGAAAAAACCTAAAAGGGTCGGTGACATCAACAAGATCTTACTACAACGTGAGCTATTTTGGATTTTCCAATTGCACACCAGGAGCCCAAATGGCATGAATGAGGAATGCGACTACTCTGTTTTCTACTAACTAGAAGGGCAATTCATTCCACCATGCACTGTGGGATGACCTATTCCCTTCAGTTACCAATACACTTTGCTTATTTAAATTTATGGGACACTAATCTGCTATTCTTTGTAGCTCTGTAGGTACATCTGTAACCAGAGGCCAGAGTTTTGCTACGTTTTGTACAGCAGTACATATATGTAAGTCAGTACCCAGTTCCCTATCTCTAATGTTACTTCCATACCTTTAGTATTGTGCGACTATCAGGCATGGGAACTTTCTCTTTAATTACAGACCATGCCTTTTTAATATATCCACTTCCCCTTTCCCTTCACTCCACAATCACTTCACAATTGATTCCTTTTTATAAAGGTTTTTAATATATTTTTATTCTTTATTCTTTGCAGTAGATCGGATTGACTGTAAGTACTCCAGCATACAGAACTCCACCTATAAGACGTGTGTTACCTACGCCGTTCTTCTCTATTATACCGATATCTCGCTTTGGACTCCTGTCTTCACTTATGGCGGCGGCCATCTTGTTGGCTGCCGGACACCACTTCCAGCATCATCATTCGCTCTGGATGCATTTGAGCCACGCTTCTGTTGGGCTTCAGTCCGCGGTGCTGGCGGCCGCCATCTTTGGTTTGACTAGATACTGCACTCCGGATCTTCCCACGATGTACTTCTTCCCTATCGACGTCACTTCCTGCACATCTGTGATTGACCGCAACATACGTTGCCATGACGACGGCTGCACTTAATTAAGACCTTTTCTCCCTATGCTGTTTTACTACTATCCTTATCATCTTTATATTATTGGGTACACATAATGCGGCATGCCAGGGACCCCGTGCGCCACTGGGACACCATGCATGATTTTTTAGCCTGATGCACCAGTTTTGGTCGGGATCCGCGGACGCGACAGCTGATGGCGTCATCATCTGGCGCCGAACATGTGCACCGATGCTGGCAGCCATCTTGCTGGAGTGTTTTACTATTTAAGCAATCTCCCTTGGGAAGAGGTTACAGATTTCCCTCCTGATGAAGGTTCTCTAACCGAAATGTTGAGGGTCTTATCTGTCATCCATCTTAGGTACTCTGCTCCTTACTTGTTCCTTTGCTTATTGACTTGATTCGCTGTTTATGTGCATGCACTGAAGAATTTTGTTGATATACTGTGTTATTATCTGTTTATGATTAACTGCAATCTGTATGCATTTGATCTTTACCGATTTTGGGATACCCCTTGTTACTTAAAGACAGTCTATTATTACATATCTTTACCTACCCTGATGCATGTATTTACTGTATATAGAATGTTCTAGCACTATATATATGTTGTGACACTCTACTGATTAAAATATCAGTCACTAATGGCATTGCATAGTATTGGGTGTTCATTTATATAGCCATCTCTTTTCATTGAATAGGGAACCCACCACCCATTACCAGACCTATGAATGCAGAGGGAAGGACCGAGGATGAATGTCTCCTGTGAGGGTAAGCTACTCTTTTGCTACCCCACTACTGACCTAGGGCTACACTGTACCTCCCTACTAACCTTTCTCCCTCTCCACCTGCAGATGCGGGCTGCCTCTCGGGGCATCCAAGGATGATGAGGAATTTACATTCTCCCTGGACTGCCTGAAGACCCCGGGACACCCCACTGATCCTGCACTCCTTTTTCCTGCCCAACCTACCCTGTATCCTCCCCCCAATAAATCCCCCTTTAATTTGACTAAACTAGTGGCGGTGTCATTTATTTTGGCTACAGATTACACCCCTCATAAGCAGTAGCATGTGGCATAATCAGCCACAAAAAAGGATCCAAGACAGTTCAAATAAGCATAATGGCAGATTAGCTGCAGATCATACCCAACGATTCAAGTGAGCAATTCACCCTTCCTCAAGCACAATTAAGCATAGTGATCCACAGCACATGTACCATAGCGTCACCTAGCGTTGACATTTATTCTACACATTATGCCCTTCTTCTCTACTGATTTTGTAAGTCACTTTGTCACTATCACTAAAGCTTGTCATTTTTTGCATAGTTTTGTGTTAAGGTGTTCATAGTGTATAACCTCTGGTTTTTAGCAACATGGTTTTCTAGCATGGGGGAACAACCACTGGGTCCTTTCAAGGCACCCCGACTATCCCTACCACGACCTCCTCATCACTATTGGCCTGATGCAGAGACTCCTCGTTCAGCTTTTCCCGTTGTTTTTGGGCTGTGATCGGGTCAGGAAAGGGAGCTACCTTGGTTTTTGTGTGCGTGTATGCGCTCAGGTGTTTCTGCAGGCGCCTTTCCGATTGACGGCTCGCAAGAGGCTGAACTCCGTGAAAACAGACTGTCCGTTGATTGGTCCGTTTTTTAATTGATTCAGAGCCTCATTCTGATTGAAACAAGCCCAATTTAACGAGGGTGTCGACGCTTCACTTACGGGCAGTCTTAGCAGCCGTATTTGATCTTTGTGACTTGGAAATCCATTCTGCTGTGAGCATCAAAGGCGTCAGCTACACGGCCTGGTTATTTTGAGCATGGCAGAAACCAGGCTGCACCGAACACGTCTGGACATCGATGGCATGCATGACCTTGAGCTACTCGAGCTCACCCGCCTTAACCACGTTTCTCTCCAGGACTTGTATAGGCAGCTGCGGCCATGGTTAGCCCGCACCACAAGGAAGGGGCATGCAATTGCAGGTATGACCAAATTGGTTGGCTGCCTGCAGTTTTTGGCAAACGGCTCGTTCCAGAGACTGGGTGCCTTCTCCGTGGGGATGTCCCAGTCTACACTGAGCCGCAGCCTTACCAAGTTTTTGGATGGCATGGCTACCCTGGCACCAAAATATATATTTTTCCCTGACACAGCGGAAGCCTGGAATGCGGTTAAGTGGTGCTTTTATAATATAGCTGATATGCCAACGTATGTGTTTAAAAATAGTTGTTGCCGTCCAGCATGATTTTTCTGATTGGTCTGTGCCTGTACCCCACTAATCTGTTATAGACTCCAATGAAACAGTAGAAGTTAACCCTCACTTACTTACCAGTATTTCCTCCTATGGCTTTGTTTGTGATTCGCCACTATACCTTTCTGTCCTGGCCCTCTTAGCTATGTTTCATCCCAGAGTCATTGTACAGGAGTGTGCTGGGTGGATGTGCATGTTGCCTCATCAGAACTGTGCTTTGACACTGACACTGCCCAGCTGACCTATTGTCCCTGTTTACTAATGCTGGAATGCTAAACAGCACATTATTGATCTTCCCCTTAGGCCTCTGTCTGTTGTTCCCTGTTCTTAGCAGTTTAAAGTAACCTAACATGCTGTATTTGTAAGTAGCATGTAAGGTACTTGTGGCTCTTCCTTAGTAGCATGATGGTACTTGTTTAGATGTTTGTTGTTTAGGTTTCTCTGTCTCGGCTAGTTATGGGGCCTGCCACTACATATGTGGCAAAGGGGCCCATTTGTCATGTGCTTTTTGTATTATGGTGTGTGCTTATTTTTTGTATCTTTTTTAGCAGGTGATTCTGGCTATCCATTGCTCCCCTGGTTACTCACCCCCATTCTCCACCCACCCTCGCAGGCCCAGGAGCGGTATAACACTGCACATAGGAGGACTCGCTCAGTGGTGGAACGTGCCTTTGGCTTGTTGAAGATGCGCTTCCGTTGTCTGGACCAGACTGGGGGTGCCTGGCAGTATGAGCCCGCCAAGGTCCTCCAAATAATTGTTGCATGTGGGGGCTGCACAACCTCGCCATCCGTAGCCGGGTTCCCAGATACAGTGACCTGGCTGAGGACGCTTTAGTCATTTCAGAAGATGTAACACCTCCCTACTCTGGAACACAAAGTGTTTCGCCACAGGCGATCCATTTCCAGCTTGTGGACAATGTTTTTGCTTTATTTTCATGCATTTTAGGCAATGTGTGCCTTTTTTATTTTGTGTGATCCCCACAAAAAAAAAAGGGACAAACATTGTGGAAAAATGTTTAGGCTGCTAATGTGGGGTTGTGGAAGAGCATGTGTTTGGGGTTACGGTAGTCTTGTGTCCTGCTCCCCAGAATCAATACATAAACACATGCCTTCAGTGGTAGGTAGAGTAGGAGGTTGAAGTTGATGGATGGGGTTGGTGCATGTTAGCGGCAATATGAGCAAGGCTCTGATTCATTAACTGCCATTGCTGTACCATTTCCGCCATATGCCTGCTTTGTTGTCTTGTTTCTGCAAGCAGGCTGGACACATTTAGATTCCAAACCTCTAGTTGTTCTTACATAGAGGTGATTTGTGAACACACTGTCTCATTAAACCTCTGTGTGTTAGCTGCAAACTCCACGTTTTCCTGGTGCCATGCTTCCTCCATTATCTGCAGATGTTTCCTCTGGCTGATATGGCGACGTTGCTGGGTTCCGCCACTGGCACGGGTGGGTGCGTCTGGTACTGATTGAGTGGCTGCAGGTGGCTGGCTGGGCGCAGAGTCTGTTGTGTGGCCAATGTCCACGGCAGCAGAGGTTTGTGCCCCTGAGGTATGGGTAGTGGACATCAGGGGCTGCACTTGCTGGGGCTGGTGTGTTGGATGTTGTCCCACTGGGTCTGGTTGCCTTGGCTGCAGCAGACTTGTGTCCTCCTCCTCCGAATCCCGAATTACTTCAATAATGGGTGGGTTGGGTAGGGTCTGCCAAGAAAGATAGCAGGTAGTGAGGCCACTATTTTAACTTAAATGTAGGCAAGTGCTATTTCATTTGGGCGGGTGAATATAGGACAACACATGCTCTTCCGCTGGTGTTAGGAGGATTTTTGTAGGGATACCACCCCTGTCTGCAGGCTGGGGAAGAGTAAAGCACACCTAATAAGTGTTACATACTGCTACAAAGCAGGCTGTCCATTCCATCGACATGGAGGGCAGTAGTTTAGGTTTCTTGGGCTGATGGGTGACTGTGATGGAGTGTGGGGGGTGCTAGGTGATAATGGCTGGGTGCCTGTCGAGCTGTCACCCATGGAGCTCTCTATTGACTCTGTGCTTGTAGTACTTGGGGACACAGAGTGTCGAGAAGGAGGGGTGGTTGGCCTGGGTGGGCTAGTAGTTTTGGACCTACGATTCCCCTTGGTGGTGTGGCTGGATTTACCCACATGCTTTGTGGGTGGAGGAGGGGGAGGCTGCAGGGTTTTCAGAGATTTGTGGCCCTTGTGAGGCCTGGCTGATTTAGCAGGTGGGGGTGACTGTGCCAAGGGCTCCTTGCTACTGCGTTTTTTCTGAGAAACCTGTGTGGCTGGCTTATCCACCCTTTGACTATGGCCATGTCCCTCCCGGCTCTTGTGCCTGCTCTTGTGTGGGTGTTCGTGATGTCTATCTGTGCATCTAGTATGTGGCTCTGGGCTTTTTGGGGTCTTACGGCTCCCTTTTGGCCTGGGCATAGTGATATGGTAACCAACACAGAGCTGAGTGCATTGAGCTTTAAATAGTTTTCCCGTGAGGACGTGTTCGGCAGCATGCGCGTCTGCGTGCGTGCGCACAAGAACCAGAAGGCAGAGAAAGATGTAGCCTGCAATATATACGGAGGAGCAGGACAACATAATCATGGATGTGAGTAGGCGAGTGTGCGTTTATGTGCGCGCATAAGCCGCTAAACAAATATAAAGAAATATTAGCCATGGCAAGGCCATATTAGTGAGGACAAACTGTCTGGTAAAACGAAACTACTAGAACAGGTTAGTTTGATCCATGTTAGTTTGATCATCCACATTAGCCTAGAGGCAGATAGACTAAGTAGGTCCATGTGAGTAGGAATGAGGCTCAGAAACTTGCTTTAGATAGTGGATGAGAGTGTGTAATCTAGTAATGTCACTAATGCTCTGCCATTGTGTTTTTTATTACAGATGATGCTGAGAAACCATTATGACTACCTGCCGTGCGACTACGAGAAGAGGACGTTGGCGGTGGTGGACGCCATATCCAGGAACACTGGCACCACCTATACTTTCACACAGATCGCCCAGCACTGGTCGGACTTGAAAAGGAGGCATAGGCCCCGGGTGAGGCGGTACTTTGTGAAGCACTTCCCCGGTAAGTCTTGGTACATGACATGCAAAAAACACACTACCTTGCCTGGGCCTGTGTTTATGATTGTGTTTATATTGCAGTGCATGAATGGAGTTATCGGTTCCGCCCCACCCGGACAAGAAGACAAAGCCCAGTGTTGGGAGGTAGCGGTGAAAGTGTAGGTGGTGCCACGCCAGTGCCAACGCCCACCCCTCTGCCAGTGACACAGACCAGCCACTGGATCTGACACTACAGGGGGGAAGGCAGTCGCACGGCAGGGAGTCCAATCAGCCACAGCTACAACCTGACTCCGGTAAGACTTGCATACCTACCTAAGTGCAGATACATGCACTCAAAACATATACTAATGTGCCGTATTTATATTTTTAGAGCGAAAAATGTATATACATACGGGCCGCACCAACTACTATCAAATTCCTCTATATCAGTGTGCTATGCTCAGTGCTGGTGTGTGGACCAATTGTAATCGAATAACAAAGCCGGGGTCCCACAAACCCCAGAAACAACACACCACCGCAGAGCCAAAAGAGCACCACTGAGAATATACAAAAATAATAATCTTTATTTTATTTTGCACTATTTACATCTACATATATACACTGGACATCTTAAAAAATCACTAAAAAACATATAACAAAGACAATCTATGGGAAGGAGGAGGGGGAAAAAAAGTTGCTAAACACTGGGACAAGAATAGTACCATATATACACTCAGTTAAAGAACATCAATCACATGTGACCTAGTCACTTGATGAACCCATAAAACCGGCTCTGCCTGCCCCTTTAGGATCTGTTCTGATCATACATCAATAAAGTATGTCTATGCCTGCACTGGTAAAAGCCCCAAAATAATATGTATAAAGCTGTGCCAAAAGTGTATGAATAATGCCCCGTAACAAAATGTTGAATAATTAATTTATAAAGATAATTAATAAATATTTGTGCAATAACAAAGTGCTAAGTGCAATATAACTAAGTGAGACCTCTAAATATTAAGCATAGGTAAGAGGACCAGCCAGGGCAGACAAATCCAAAAGGCATATAACACACATGACAAAAAGTAAACAGATCTTACTATGAGCAGGTGAACCGGACCAGTGTTTACCCCTTACAGCTCTCTGTCAACGCGTTACGTGACATCACGCGTCACTTCCTCAGGACATCAACCTGAGGAAGTGACGCGTGACGTCACCATACGTAACTGTATGGTCATGTTGTTAGAACGTACAGTGCCATGAAAGAGAAGACACCACACCATTTTTTTTTTGTTTTTTTAGTCAAAATTTAAAAATAAACAATCTTAAAAACTTTTAAAATTCTTTGGTGGCACCCAGGAGGCTCTGGCTCTTCCTCAAATGGGACCTTGTCTTTGATCTGTGAAGGAAAAACATCATCAGTTTAGCCTTGTAAGTCTTTATTGCTTAGCTAGGGGTTTTGCTTTGGGCGATTTTTAGGGTTAAGGTGGGCCTAAGTTAGTTAATTAATGTGTCTTGGCCCATGTTTTTGTTGTTTTGGGCAGGAGTTTTAACTACATGTATGATATCTCGAAACAAAAAAAAAATGGTGTGGTGTCTTCTCTTTCATGGCACTGTACGTTCTAACAACATGACCATACAGTTACATGTCACAAAAGGTAGGTATATGGGACAAGGATTAGGAAGAAGAAGAAGAAGGAGAATACATTAAGGTAAGCATTAAACACAGGGAGGAGGAAGAAGAAGAAGGATATTAGTTTAAGGTAAGTTTTGGTGTTGGTAAAAGTGACAGTTTGATGTGTGAGGAAAGCTTGAGGGAGGACTAGGGATGTGCGCTTGCGTGGACCCAGATTGTCAACAGGAAATCCATGGAAATGTAAGTATACATGGAAAAACAGTCCAGAAGCTACGTTTGGAAACGCATTAAAAAGGAGCCAAAAACGGATCGTCCGTGTGAACGGCAACGGAACCCACGACCACATGGAAAGCACCCGAGAGGGGAAAAAACACTTCCCGAATGAAGACACATAAACGGATCAGTAACGGAGCTCTCCCGACGGCGGCTCTGAATCACATTTGCACCCCGAGACAAACGGAATGAAAGCGGGACTTCAGAGAAACGGAACAAAATAAGGTCAGATCGGGGGAGGCTCTGCATCAGGCCATATGTACCTGAATGAAGTGACAGAGTTGAAGTCCTGAAGAGCCAAGCCCTGTGGGTGAGATGCCAGTACTGTTCCCCCAGTCCCCTTTTAGATCCATTATTTAGTCCAGGAGATAATAGAAATTAGTCATGTTGGGTGTACCACAACAATGCCCTATGATGTCAACACCTGGTTCCCCACACGGGTTTCCAACCACACCACCCCTTCAGCAGGCAGAGGAAGTTGATTAGCTACAGTCAGACAACCATGGCATCTTCTTGGTTACTCCATGGGAGACCTAAAACCCAGTATCAATCAACCCAAGGGTCTTTACTCCACCTACTTGAATCTTGATCACCTGACAGTCTCCAAGCACCTCTGGCACTGGAAACACATTATTCAGTTGGCCGTTTAGCTGCTCCATGGAGGTAGCCATTAATTCAGGGTTTACCAGTTTAACGCCTGCTCACTTCTTGGCACTCGGCAAGAGGGGCAGTTCCAAGAAATGTGGCCCCTCGGGCTGCATGTTCAACATACCATTTCACCCTCGGTATGGGAGGCCCAGGAGTAGGTGTGACAAGGCAATGGTTCCAGGCCATCTCCTCAACGTTGGGGTAGAGCTTCCCGCAACTGGGCCATCTCCTCCTATAGGGCCACCAGCGCATCCTGCATGTCCCTCCAATCAGTTGAGGGGTCAGGTGGGGGTTCCTGCACCATGGGAGCATAAGCTGGTCCCTGTTGAATGACTCTCTGCATTACAGGGACGACTATCACCACCAATTTTATCCAGGGGGTTTCTTTTCCGGATGGCTGCATGAAGCACAGTGTGTCTTGCATTCCTTTCTAGCATGTTCAGGGCCACTTGCACAGCACCATCTAACTGATAAGCCATCATTACCCCCTGTATCCTATCACCCCAGTCATACAAAGGAATTTTGGTCCTATCAAACTTTGGCGAGGTCATTAACCCTGGATATACTGGTCTTGGTTCCAAAGGTGCTTGAGGGTTCACCCTATCAACTGGGGGCTCCCTGTGGTATATCTAAAGGGGCCCGCCGGAGTAGTCAGTAGCACCTCTGGATCAACTGGTGTACCCGCAGGAGGAGAGTCCCCATTTCCCGGTACTAGGAGTGACCCTTCCCTCATTGTTGTAACCCTGTTCGTGGGACATCAAATTTGTAATCCAAATACTTATATTTATGTTTACAGCATTAGAACAGAGAACACATACTATGTATATAAATAAGATATCCCATTAGTGGGAGTTTTGAGATATTTTGATGATATGATGGGGGATTAGCATTACTGTTTTTAAATGTCTTGTGCTTTGTGTATTTGTATGTAAGTGTTTTTATGAAATTTCATGTGTAAATAAAAGTGATATATTTTTGAGGATATAGGTTTGCGAATATTTTTTGGTGCTCCCTAAGGGAGGAAGGTGTGGTTTTTTCCATGTCCACTCCCAAACTAGTGATTGCATTTACTGAGGTATGAGCACATTTTAAATGGAATAAGTAGTGCACCCCATAGCAATTGTAACATTAGAATATGCATTGTATGAATTGCAAAAAAATGGAAATATAAGCTTTTCCGATTAATTATCACCAAAATATGATGTTGATATTAAAAATATTTTTTCAATAGATTATTATAGTATTAAATGTAAAACTAAACAAAATGAAATATATCTCGATATCAGCCATTTAAATCAAATATAGAGACCATACCTTATAACAAAAAAAACAATAAATAAATAATTTTAAGGAAAATATGGGCAATTAAAGAACTCAGAGCCCAATTCGCCCCTCCCCCAGGATTCCAAAATTCAGACCAAGGACTCCTCATCTCCCAAAATTGCTACTCAGCTTCTCGTGCCATTATCCAATGTAATTTATCAATAAACATTTATAGTTACAAAGTATGAGATTTCCATGGCTTAGTAATGGTCAATTTAGCTGCCAAACAAGCATAGAAAATAAATGTCTTGGGAAATCTAAAAATCCCCACAACATGTTTATTTAAAGTGGACCGAAACCCAACGAGATCTATAAGATTCCCGGGCCGATTGATTCCCTCTCCCCGGGGCATCCAGAATCGGGATGCCCTGCTTTGTGAGACCCAACAGGTCGCCCTTCTTTCCCGGTCTATGCAATCAAAAAATATATGGATATGCACCGTCTCGCTATCTACAAAACTATTATCAAGGTGCTGTGGCCCGTATGGTCAAAAAAAGAAACAATGCATATATATAGTGAGGGGGTTCTGGATCTATCCCCTCAAATGACCACCATATAACAGGCCGCACTCAAAGAAGTAAAAGAATAAACTTCTATTTTATTTGTGAATACATCCGCAATACTATAAAAATTATTGATATCAACACATACAACAACACATGACACAATTAAAAAACATATACACAAACACAGGGGATCCTATATATGGAGACTCTAATAATAATGATAATGCAGGGTGGCATATGGTACACTAGATGAATAAATGAATGAATCTGGTTGGAAACCACGCATGGCCCACAATATGTGAAGAAAAATTAAAAGAGGTGCTATACCCCCTTAAAATACATGACAAAGTGCATAATGCAATGTGTGCAAATCTATGTGCAATATCTAACAATATAGCAAATGTTGACAAGTGTGCATCCTCATGTAATACATACAAAATTCAAAAGTGAAACCAAAAACAAAGCGAAACAAAAAACATATTGTGAAAAAAACATACAAACAAACCCCAAATGAATAAACAATTAAAGTGCTATAGTGCAGTGTAGCACACACATGGTGCTGTAACCAGCCAGAAGGATTATAAGAAATAGTCAGTAACGCCACCCGGCTAAAGTAATACAAGATAATAATAACCAATCAAAAGATTAACATCACCTAATCTCCAGGGGGTCCCCCGCAGCAGCCGCCACCGACGCGTTGCGTGTCGTGTAGACACTTCGCCAGGGTGTACTGGCAGCTGGGGAATCCCCCTCCCTAAATACCCCGAGTAAGTGAAACACTGGCCAATGGGAAGAGGCCGCGTCACCGTCCGTACGTGCGCCCCGCCCGGCCAATGAATGAGGCCGCAAGGGCGAACACGTCAGACGGAACGCCGCCGCGTCACCGCTGGACTGCAAGCCCAGGGTGCGCCTGCGTGAGACACGCCGCCGGGCGCGCGGCAGGCGGGATGCACTCCCCTGCAGTAGGAGGCGCCCGCCAGCCACCCGCCCGGCCGCGCGCACATCCCGCCGGCGCATCCCATCCACCCAGCAGCTGAAAAAAATGACAGGTGCAGGAACGTGGAAGGTGAGTATTCGGGGAGGGAGGGAGAGACACCTACAAGTTGTTTCTAATAAGACAACATAAAGACCCATATAAACCACATTACTGTACAGATACAACGACAAGATATATACAAATATGTTATGTAGTGCTGAACCAATATACCTATGTCATGTTCTATGGTATAAGTAAATAAGATAAATAAACAAATAAGTCAGACATCTTATTATTATTAATCAATTAAGGCCATATACCACAGTGGGATCGTGTATGAATATCGGCATATATGCCGTATATTGCCACTGCTGGATATTTCCGTGGATGAATTCCCATATGGCATCAAAATGTCAATACCGCAGCGGGACCACCAATCTATAGGCAATAGTGGACCATAGAAGGCACACAAATAGATATAACCATACATTGTATATGAAGATGGAAAATTATTTATTGATGAGTGTTAGCACCAAAAAAGGGGGGAATAATTACATTCCCCTAACGAAATGCTATGAAAAAGGTATGCAAATGCAAACCTAGTGCATAGTATATATCATATATAAGAACATATGATGGCTGTGGGGCATTTAGTATGGCAACTATAAGCCATGCACACAGAGCGATATCTATAAGGTACACTCCGGCATATATTAAAGACAAATTGGGAGGAACGGGAGAAAGAAGGGAAGAGGGGGGGGGGGAGGAAAAAGATGTGGGGAAAGGGAAGGGAGGGGAGGGAAAGGAAGGAGAAGGAAGAAGGGATAAAAAGGAGGGGGGGGGATCCCTAGGTGTTCAGTATACCTGAGTCACTTAAAGGATAATCCCATATGCATATTGCTACTCGCGGTACCACACATTGGAAATTATATACAGTATATTGCAAGGGTAACCCCAGACCAATAGATCACTGGGATACCATCGGCTCAAATGTCCAATCAATATTGGTTATCCACAAGGGAAGGAGAAGAGGGAATCCAGCAAAGACCGATACTAGACCCTCAATATCACAGTATGAGGCCATCTTCATCCCAATTTCAGCTCCAACCCGAACCTTGATTGTTGTATAAGTCGGGCTTGTATATTCACACTATAAGGCTACAGATCACTGCATAAATCCAGGATATATGCTATTAATGCATGGACATCATGTTAGCAAAGATTGTAGTCCCTGTAGAATACAAGTAAGAGAGAGGATGTAGTCAGTCCATATATCAAAAATACTCTTATAATCCTATGCCATAATCCCATGCATACAGACCATGAGATATGCCAAAGGCAACCAAATATCAATCAATCAAATGTAGCCAAGAATGAACATATAGGTAAGAGACATTCAGCCACCTAGGGAGCCATTGTCTGTTAGTCACAGTCATGGCCCAAGAATGAGGAAAAACCAAAGTCCTCATTCATACCATATGGGGCACGTGTTCTTAAGGTGTAAATCCACTGGGTTTCTTTTTGTTTCTTTTTGTTCAAGCTTCTTTTTTGTGTTTCCACCTCTAATTCCTAAATATACCTGGTCTATAAAAAAGACTTTCATGCCAGCTGTGCTACCTTTGTGAGTATGTAAAAAGTGGGCTGCCACCGGCGTAAGTGTTCTTCCATTATCTGCATCACGTGCGGCCAGTCTAATGGTCGAAAGGTGCTTTTGGATCCTGCTCTTAACGGCGTTAATAGTCTCGCCTACATAATATTTAGGACATGGGCATTTGATAACATAAATTACTCGCTGTGATTTACAGTGCAGTCTTTCCCGGTCTAACAGCGCATACGCGAGCAGTGGCCGCAACACAGCTATCCCTCTAGCAGGGTGTGTCCCCCCGCCAGGCAATTTATTTATATTTTTGATTAATTTAATGTGTACATAGTTTATTTAATAATGCTTCCTTTTGTTTGAGATTTTTTCCTTTTCTTTCTGCTTGCCAATTTGATCAGAACCCCTCTGATATATACCTTGTGGGCTGCCCAGTTTAATGAAGGAGAGGTATCAGAAGCCTTATTTGTTCAAAGAAAAGAGCTTATTCTTTTTCCAGCTCAGTAACTATTTTAGGAACACTTAATAAGGATTTATTTAGACCAAAACCCATGACCATAGATTTCAGGTCTGATATATTCCTTACTCCCGGGGCATCCAGAATTATGATGTCCCACTTTGTGAAACCCTCCAGGTCCCCAGTATACTTACCTCCTCCGCCGGTCCAACGGTGCATGTGCAAGCAGAGGGCGCATCCACGCTATCCCTTTAGCAGGGTGCGTGTCACCTCCAGGCATTTGTGATTCAGCCAGTGTGGGCACTCTCCCTGTTAGAAGGCAGCAGGGATGTGGCCGCTGGCGCGCTCAGCTGCACTTATCGTGGCTCAGCTAGACACAGCTCTCATCAGTGCAGTCAAGGACACTGATTGGACGGGAGACTGCACATGCACCGAAGAACCAGGGAAAGGTGAGTTGGAGTTAGTTAACTTGGGGGTTTCATACAGCGGGGCATCCCACATTGGGGTGCCCCAGGGACAAGACCCAAAACCTGGGATAGTCGAAATCCTGGGTATTGGCCCACTTTAAGTCCACAACAATTAGGGAATGATCAGCCCAAGAGACTTCCTTTATAGTACAAGACAATACATTGGGAGTTAATCTAGATCATATAAAAAATATGGTCAATACTAGAAAAAGTATAGTGAGCAGGAGAGAAAAAGGTGTAGTCTTTAGTCTAATCTCTCGGGTATCTAAGTCCTGAAAGTGTATGAGCTTAGCAAATTTGATAGTGGCTTTAGATAAGGGACGCTGTGTGGCCAAACCTTTGTCTCTGTTTTGTCTCTTACTACATCAAGAGCAAGGTTGGAATCCCCTCCTTAAATGAATTGCCCTTCTGCCTTACTTATTACATCCTCAAAAAGTTATTTAAAAAGTCAGACCTCTGTTAGGAGTGTAAAGAAAAAGAGCCTTACGAGTCTCCAATCTTTCCCTTAACCAACAAAAATCTACTATTGGAATCGCCAGTTGTGTCCATGTGTATACATGATATTCTGTTGGCTATACAAATAGCTATCCCTCTCTTAAACACTACTGTTAGCCTTGAAAACGGTTCTAAATCTATGATTTAAACATTTCAGTGAAGAAGAATTTGTAAAATGAATGTCCTGTAGCATGATATATGTCAGCCCCAAGAGGACCATGATAACTAAATGCTTTATCTCTTTTAATGTATGAATTAAAACCCTGAATGTTATGAGAAATAATTCTGAGTCTGTTAAATAATCTAGCCATTAATCACCTCCCAAAATGGGTCTCTCTAAAAAGTTAAGAAAAGAAAAAAACCTTCCAATTTCATAAAAGTGAGTTAAAGTGTTAACAAGGCTCTGATTCAACTAGTAAGTAAAGAGAATTATTTTTTTTTTTCATTAAAGAAACAAAAATCATTAAAACACACAAAAAAAGTAAAAAACAAGAAACATTTTGACACAAAAGTTAAACCACAAAAAATGTTATCAGAAATAAAAAATTACCCAATACAGGTATTATGAACACCTAAGTATTCCAAGAAAGAATCGAGTCACAAGATTACCCCTCCCAAAAAAAGGTGGTTAACCTGTGAATCAAGCCCCCGCCCTGGGTGCTTGTCCACCCCGCAGGCATCTGAAAAAACATTAACCCTTAAGACAAATAAAAGTCTATATATTTAATTAAATATTTCCTTATTAGATATGAGTGAACTTTGCAAAAGTTCAGTTTCCGAAAAACTTTGGTTCGGTCTGAACTAGTTCGGGACAAACTTTCAGCTAAAACGTATGGAAAACCATGCCTGGCGGCACTCCCGTCTGTGCCCTACCTCTCCAATAGGTGGTAGCAGCAGCAGGCAACTCACTCTTGAGAATATGAGAACGTTTTTACAGCTCATAAACGCACCTGACACACATCGTCATGGAATGAATGTTCATCACCAGCAACACCACCACCACCTTAACAGCCAGGTGCACTCCTACCTCGACTGTGCAATTTCTCCAGGAGATACACTGAGCTCAGACCCTTTGAGATGCTGGGTGAGCAGATTGGACCAATTGCCAGAACTAGCACAGTTTGCCATGGGGTTCCTGTCTTGTCCGCCCTCAAGCCTCAAGGGTTTTCAGCATGGCAGGTGATGTCATCACCCCTAAGCGGACAAGTTTGTCCACCAAAAAAACTTTTAGCTTTATACCGAGGGGCTAAAAATACAGCTCACCATTTTCACCAGCATTTCCGAGGGCCCGGTTGATTCCTCCTCAGCTCCATATTGCCATCATCGTCCTCACCATCATGATGGCCATCGTCATCATCATCTTTATCATTGTGTGCTTCCTCCCCTATCCCTTCCTGTGATAAGTTGGTTGTTTCCATCTCCAAATCCACCTCCTGGGGTCTGATTTCCTCCTCCTCAACCTCCTCCACCTCTTTTTGTAGATCCAAAGAGCCAGGAGACAGATGGGATCCTTCCTCCATCCCTTGCTGAATCATGGCTGTGAGCATTTGCTCCAAAATTAATATCAGTGGCATAACATCATTAATTTTACTGTTGTCCCTGCTGACAAATTTTGTCTCTTCCAAAGGCCTCAGCATGTGATATGTGTCTCTGATCTCGCTGGAAAAGCTGGGCCATTTGTTGCATGAAGAAATCATTCACGGCTTTGCACTGGTGGTAGAAGCGGTCCAGCATATGGGACATGGCAGATTAAGCAGTGTTCGGGAAGACCATTCTGGCACTGCAAGTCTAGGAGAGTGCGGTTGAAAGCATAGGATCAGCTACAGCAAGCACATACTCTGCTGGATATGGCCAGAACATCGCCAGATCAACATATATTTTAAAGAAGTGTTTGACGACCAGATTGATCTTTTGCGCCAGGCATGTGACATGTGTCATGCGACCTAGTTACAGAGCAGCCACAATGTTCGTCCTGTTATCATCTACAACTACATTGCCTAATCTAAGTTGACATGAGATTTCTTCATGCATGCACGGCATCAACTCCTCATAAGTGTGGCTTTTTTCGCCCAGACTCAGCATGTGTGATACAGCCTGGCAGTGCTGCACCTTGCAGTGATGAAAGGATGGAGGAGGAGGGTAAGCTACACCCTGCTGTCGCCCGTCTGTTGAGGAGGAAGAGAATAGGCACCTGGTGTCCAAAGCTGAAGCAGATTGACGCGGAGGCGTCACTAATGCCTGACCTTACTGCGTTGGAGCATCATGCTACACAAGTTTGACCCAGGGAGCCATGACACACATGTATTGCCCTTGGCTGTAGCTACTGCTCCAATTATATACTGTACTGTATCTGTAGTGTCTAGCTTGTTAAGTATTTTACTTTACTTTTTCCTGTGTTGGCTCTTTGCTCCTCTCTTGTGTACACAGAGCTAAAGAATACATTCAACAGCTCCAACTTCTCTTCATCCCCAGTGACCATTTGCCCATTATCATTAATTAGGGCACCTATCTGTTCTGTTTTATTTTTCTTTGAATTTATATATTTAAAAAAAAAATGTTTGTTTTGCTTTCTTTGGCCACACCTCTTTCATTTTGTGCTTTTACCAACCGTATTTCTTTCTTACATGCTTTATTTACTAATTTATACTTTTCAAGAGTTACAGCTGAGAGCTCAGCATTATAATGTTTAAATGCCTTTTTCTTGTTCTTTATTGCAATTTTAACCGCAGGTGTCAGCAATAAGTGGTTTAATTTTAGCTGCTTGCATTTGTTACCCATAGGAATACATTTTGCAGTGTTGGTACTCACAACTTATTTAAAGCACTCCCATTTGGCATCTGTATCTTTATTCCTGAACAGATGCTCCCTGTCTATGTACTGGATTGCAGCTCTGAGCCTGGGGAAGTTGGCATTCCTAAAATGTAATGTTTTTGATCTCCCAGACAGAAAATCTTTCTTACAGTTTATGTTAATACAACTAAATTGTGGTCACTGTTACCGAGATTTTCATGGACTGTTACTGTCCCTATCAGGTCATCATTATTTGATATTACCAGATCTAAAAGAGAAGAAGCAGAACCTTGTCTCCTGTCAATTCCTGGGTAGATGAAAACCCCCATCAACACCACTGTACCAGCCTGTGCTGTCCGTTCTGTTTATGTAGCCGACACTCTATTTCCTAAGTTATATTTTATATTTCGGGGCCTATAGATTACACTAAACTGTATTTTAACATTGTTTACATCGCCCCGCACTTCTGCCCACAAGGATTCTACATCCTCACAATCTTCTGCTAGTAACCCCTCATTAACCTCCCTGGCGGTTTTCCCGAGCGTGACTCGGGGTTAATTTTCACTGCAAGTAGCGGTAACCCAGAGTCACGCTCGGGGTAGATTAGTCAGAGGAGCAGAAATCTCCTTACCTTCTCCTTGTGATCCAGCGATGTCCCCACTGTGATCGCCAGTGAGAGCCCCGGCAGATGCGTCTGACTTCCTGGTTACGTCACTGTGAGCCGCAGAGGCTCATGGGGGCGGAACTGGGAGGGAAATTCAAAAGTTATAAACACAGTAAAACACACACACAGAGTGATACAGTGAAATCCTGTGAGATTACACTGTATCACCTCAGATTTGACATTGTATTGCCATTTGATCATCATACACTGCCCTGCCTGCCCTTTTTCTGCCCATAAAAAAAATTTTATCATGGCATCAAAGCGTCACTTTAGCATCTCCAAAGCGGTTTTGGATCAGATAAGTGACAGTGGCAGCGACACAGAGCCCCTCGCAGAAATGAGCGATAGCGATTCGTGGCAAGATTTGTCATCTGACTCTGACACTGACCAAAGAAGTGGCGACATCGACAATTCTGCACCCGACCTCAGTGATGTGCGCACTTGGTGCCCAATTGATTGCGGTATGGATGAGGTACCGCTGCCAAGATTTCCTTTTACTGGATCACCTGGGATGAAGGTAGACGTTGAGCACAATGATCCTTTGGCGTACCTAAAATTATTTCTAACAGATGACGTCATTGAAAAGATTGTCACGGAGACAAATCGCTACAACGAGCAGCAATCCGCAACTCTGCGTAGCAAGTTTTCCAGGAACAGAAAATGGGAACCGGACATCTGGAAGTTCCTGGGGCTAATACTTCTTACTGGGGTGGTGGGGAAACCCCTGCAGAAATGGTACTGGACTACCAATAAATTGCTGGCAACCCCATTTTTTGGCACCATCATGTCCGAGTGCCGATTTTCCCTCATAATGAAGAATTTGCACTTCACCAACAATGAGGAATTTGACGAAGCCACACATCCAGCGCCAAAACTCAAGAAGATCTGGGAAGTATACCAAATGATCCTAAAAAATTTCCAGCAGTCCTATGTGCCAGATAGAGACATCAGCATTGATGAAAGTCTGATGGCTTACAAGGGACGCCTCAGCTGGATTCAATTCATCGCATCCAAGAGAGCACGGTTTGGAATAAAATCCTATATGCTCTGCGAGTCTGCCACTGGCTATATATGGAATTCCGTCATATACACCGGTAAAGGAACACAATTCAACCCCAGGTACAGCGGCTATGGGATGGCAACGTCATCAGTCCTCACACTGCTTGAGCCATTGCTGAATCAGGGGTATTGTGTGACAACGGACAACTTTTACACATCGCCTGAGCTGTACGAGTTTCTGATAAAACACAAGATTGATGGATATGGAACCGTTAGGCCCAACCGACGTGACCTGCCATCTATGTTTGCCAAGAAAAAACTGAAAACAGGAGAAATGGTTTCCTGGCAGAAAGGAAAGATGATGGCAATGCATTGGCGTGACAAAAAAGACGTGTGCCTAATGAGTACAGTGCATAACACCTCCACTGTTATGGTCCACACAAGAGGTGGGAAAGAAGTCATGAAGCCACAACTTGTGATTGACTACAACAACACCATGGGAGGAGTCGATAGAGCCGATCAGGCGATGACATTTTATCCGGCTATGCGGAAACAACAAAAAAAAATCTCCTGGAACAATGCCTCTGGAATGCCTATATACTGCACAGAGGAAAGAGTGACAAGCCTCTTGTTCATTCTGACTTTATCTGGAAGGTGGCGGAGCAGATTTTTGTGAACTACCAAACGCCATCAGTGGCCGTGAACAGATCTGGACGTCGTGCTGTTGACGTTGTCAACCCAGAACGCCTGACTGGTCGTCACTTTATGGATTACATCCCGCCAACCGCAAAAAAGGCAGCACCTACAAGGATGTGTGTAGTTTGCTGCTCAAAGCGAGATGGCAATGGAAAAAAAATCAGAAAGGAAACCAGGTTCCATTGCCCTGATTGTGACGTCGGTCTATGTGCAGTCCCATGTTTCAAAATTTACCACACCCAGGATGTTTACTGAATTTTCTTTGTTTGACAAATTTCATTATTTATTTCATTATTGAATAAAATTATATTATTTATTAGATTATAATTCATGATTTTATGTTTCGAACTTTATCACATCTGAGAGGTCTACTAGAGTCTTCTATGGTCAGGTTTAAGTAAGTAATTACTAAGAATTGCAGGCCTACAATACATAACACCAAATTTCCATACAAAAAAATGGTAAAGCTTTTGGTACAAAATTCCAGACATAATCATAACGCCAGGGAGGTTAATATATGCTTTGAATTCCTGCTTTACATAGAGAAACACACCGCCCCCTTTCCTTTTTGCTCTGTCTTTCCTAAAGAGAGCAAAAACTTGAAAATTGAGTCCAGTCATGTGTGGAATCCAGCCATGTCTCAGCCATGCCAATAACATCAATATTTTCTTTCTACTACCAGAGCCTCAAGCTCCCCCACTTTACTAGCCAGACTTCTGGCATTTGTAAACATACACTTTAAGCTCCCATCTAGTATGACACAGATAGTATTAGCTTCTGCAGTAATGCATCTGCCTAATCGTTCACTGCTTGTTTGCAACACATGGATCTCCTTATCCATGATAGCAGTCCCCCTTCCCTCTAATTTTCCACCCACCATCATATGCTGTCCCCTAAGTAACCTGTCTTCCCCTTTATTTTCTTTCTTGCCCTTCCCCCTCATCTCTAGTTTAAATACCCCTCCACCCCTTCTAGTATCCTTTTACACAGCACAGCAGCCCCCCTTCCATTCAGGTGCAAATTATCTGTAGAATACAGTTTGTACCCCAATGAAAAGTCAGCCCAGTGCTCTACGAACCCAACCCCTTCTTCCCTGCACCAGGAATTAAGCCATGCGTTTAACTCTCTAAGCTCCCACTGTTAGCGCATGACACAGGCAGAATTCCAGAGAATACAACCTTGGAGGTCCTTCTCTTCAACTTGGTGCCTAATTCCTTAACTGTATTCTTAAAGATCCTCCATCTCCCATTAATTCTGTCATTGGTGCCCACGTGGACCCTCACAGTAATTTGTCCACCCTTATCACCACATGCCAAACCCTGGCACCAGGGAGACAGCAAACTATTTGGTTGAGGCGGTCTTGGTAACAAATTATTCTATCAGTCTTATAATAGAATCCCCTATCACCAGTAACTGTCTAGTCCTACCTGCAGTCCCAACCACCCGCTCACTATGTAAACAATTTAATACTCCTGAATGGCTCGTCCAATTTATGTAAACAATTTACTCTAATATCTCCTTGCTCCTGAATAACTAAAATATAAATAATATTATATATATATTTAGCCTTCCCGGCTCGACTAAAATAGGCAAATAAATATATAAATATTATTAATATCTGGCCAATGATAACACAATGGATACACGCATAAAACTGTAGATTCTTTGGACTTCTGGTATATACGGTGGACACAGAGACAAATGGTAAATAAAGAGATATATTGTAGGTGAAATAACAATGCAACCTGACAACAAAATACAACACACAATCAGAGTTAAATGCTTGGCATACATATATACAGGGATTAAGGCAACATTAAGAGCATTACTCTCCTGAAACGGGCACCCACAAGCAGACCATTCAGCTGGCAGCCTTCAATCCTCCTTTCTCTCTTCCTCCTCCTGCCTCTGCTCTCCTTCCCCCTCCCACCTAAAGCTCCCACAGTTATACCTCCAATCTCCCTTTGACCTCTGGTCTTCCTCCTGTTTTATGACTGGTCTTCCTAGTCTGGCTCCTCTAACCTTGTCCCAACCTGCTTTGTTTGTTAGAATGAAACGGATTTTATTGCTATATTGTCTCAGAATGCTAAAACTATCTACTTTGAATATAGTTCCTGCCCTAGGCCTGCTGGTATTCTAAACAGCTTCCCACTGATGTCATGCCATGAACTATTTTGCTGTATATTCCTATATTTATATATGCAATATTATTAACAATATTGATTTTCCATAAAGGCCCATTATTTACAATTAGCTGGGCTGTCCTCCTGGCTGTTAGGGAGAGCAGTATCCTCTAGGGCTGCCATTTCTGAGACTGACACTCTTGAGTCATAACCCAACTTGGCAATTTTGCTAGGGTGCGCAGACACAGGTATGTCCTTTTCTGTGCACCCTTTCTACTACATCTATTTACATTTACCCAGCTTCTTATCTGCTCCTCTTGACCCATTACTCCACCCTCTGTATCTACCTCACCTAATGTCTGCTCAGTCAGCAGGATGCCCTTTTTCATATTGTCAATCCTCCTCAGTGTTGCATTTTGCGGCTCTAGATCTCTAACCTGAGCTTCCAAGGTTGCAACATGCTCACATTTATCACAGCGGTATTCACCCTGGAACTGCTGCTCCAGTGTATACATATGACAAACTGTGCACTGAAGTAGACCTCCAATATTGCTAGCAATTATTCCAGTTACAAAAACAGCAGTAAAAACAAAATTTTAGTGCTTAGAGTTGCAACTCGTTGGCTTTTAACTTATTTTAGCTCTATAACACTTAGGCAATAACACAAGTCCCCCAATATAAAGTCCCTTAATGAAAAGTCCCCTCACTTATAAAACAAACTCACTTGAAATACAACCAGAACTCACAAAAGCTCCTGAAGTCTCTCTAGTACTGGCACCAATATCTTTATCCTTAGTGGCAGAAGGAATTGCAGGGATGTCTTTTCCTCTACCCCGTCCTTTCCCACCCCTTCCTTTCCCAGACATTTTACTTAGTATTTCCTAAAACAGATAGACATTCCCTAAAATATTCCTTGGCAGGTGAAAAAGATTGCTTTTTTGAAACTGTATTTAACAATGAGGCACCATGGACCCCAACTTAGAGAGAGACAGGGCCTGCAAAGCTAAACAGAGCTGCCCCCCCAACAAAAATTCCTTGGCAGATGAAAAAGAGTTTTTTTTAAACTGTATTTAAAAAAGAAGTACTGTGGCCCCCAACTTAGAGAGAGGCAGTGAGTGCACACTTAAAATGGATCTGCCCCAATTGTTTTTTGTTTTAAACTGTATTTAACAAAGAGGCACCAGGGACCCCAACTTAGAGACAGACGGGCCTACACACTTAAAACAGAGCTGCCCCCTTGTTTTTTGAACCCCAATTAGAGAAAGACAGGACCCACACAGCTAAAACAGAGCCTCCACATATTAGGGTGTCATCTTAAAGCCACCATACATTTTTCCTTAATTTGATAGTAATGTGGTTTTACTATTATATATCTCGGTGCGCCATCTTTTCTAGGAACTGTGAATGCTCTATGCGCCCTATCAAAGAGTAACTAACCTTCATCAGCAGGAGGTTATTCCTGCCTATGTGCATAACCTTACATTTATCTGTATTAAACTTAATTTACTATTTTTCGGCCCAAACATCCAATTTATCTAAATCAGTTTGTAGCCGCATGTTATCCTCTTTTCTGTTAATTACTTTACACCGCTTAGTATCATCTGCAAATATTGTGACCCAGTCTGAGTTTGTACCATTTGTACCACCCTCTGTTTCCTATCATTAAGCCAATTACTCACCCATGTACACACATTTTCCCCCAGTCCAAGCATTCTCATCTTTTGTACCAGTCTGTTATGTGGCACAGTATCAAATGCTTTAGAAAAGTCAAGATATGTGATATCCAGTGACTCACCGTGATCCAGGCTTGAGCTTACTTGCTCATAAAAGCTGATGAGGTTTGTCTGGCAAAAGTGATTTCTCATAAGTCCATGCTAATAAGGAGTAATAAGCTCACCTTAACAAAGATACATCACAACGTCATCTAATATAAATCCTTCAAAAAGCTTGCCCACCACAGATGTTAAACTTACTGATCTGTAGTTTAAAGGTTCCCCTTTAGACCCCTTCTTGAATATTGGCACCACATTTGCTATGTACCAATCCTGTGGAACAGTCCCCGACATTATGGTGTCTTGTAATATTAAAAATAGTGGCTTGTCTATCACTGTACATAATTCCCTCAACACAAGGGGTGAATGCCATCTGGTCCTGGGGATTTGTCTATTTTAATCTGTTTAAGGCAGTGCCGCACTTCTTCCTTGGTAAAACAAGTGACATTTAATGGGGAATTTGAGTTATTGATCCACATTAAAAATGGAATATCATTTTCTCTGTGAATATGTATGCAAAGAAGAGGTTTAGAACATTAGCTTTTTCTGCATCCCCCTCTATAGTTGCCCTTCCTTGCTTTTCAGGGCTCCAATTTCAGGTTTGTGTCCTTTAAATGTTATGTATTCTCAGTGTGTCACACACCCCGCTTCCCCTTTAATTCTGACGATAGGGTTATCCTCCAGCAGGAGGCGACGTTGCAGAGAGAAGTCTTGAAAATGAGCCCCTCTACCTGGGACCTCCCACTCAACACCCAGTGTTTTCTCTCTGCAAGATGCGACAAGACAGAAGAAAGAAGTCTCCTGCTTGCAGGCAGCCGGGGTCAGATCCCGGCACCCCCCCATGGTCTATTTCTGCCCAGCTACTTGTTTTTTTTTTTGTATACTCTGTTAAGGATATTGGAAGCCTCCCAGCCTAGGCTGCTGGCTGGGCAATGGTAGACGGCACCTCATGGTGCCTAGGAGCTTATCTCCTCCGCTCGTCCCCACGCGTGGGGCAATGCGGTTATCCGGACGGTGATCCGGATTTGGGATGCCCCGTCCCGGTCCCCCCTTTTAGCCTGCCTTCCCTCGCCTGGTCCCTTCTCCCTTAGCGTGGGGGGGGTGGCGGTTGTGGGGTGTCTATACTGGCCTTGTTTTGACTAGATGGGTGAGTGTGTTGTGTGTGTGATGGCAACTTTTGGGCGGCGCTGCGGTCTAGTCCGCAGGTGTCCTTGGACTGCGGGGGCTCCTTTTTTACACTGGTGCGGGCGGGGTGCCTTGTTTGTCTGGCACCCGCCTCGCTCGTACGGCGTCGCCATTAGCTATGCGGTCCGCGCTGTGCTGGCGTGAGCGGGGAGCGGGGCCGGAGCGCTTCACCCGGCCCGCCCTACGTCTTCCCTCCTCCGGAGTTGTCTGCTGCCGTCCGGACTGCTGAGGAGGGCTCTGAGAGGCTGATTGCGCAAGTATTGCTATGCTTATGTCTGTTGTAAAGCAAGGTTCTGGGACATGTTTCATGAATTTATATATACCTATGTTGTTGTGGCTCATATGGATGTAATTACTCCTATGATTAGTTGCACTGGCTCAGTACTTTGCTGGTGCACATTTTTATAATGCCCATTGGGGTACAGAGGGCTGCATGTTGATATCTAAATTTCAGGTATATATATATATATATATATATATATATATATATATATATATATATATATACATATGTATGTGATTGCCAGTATACCTTGTGTATTTAATGTATAGTGTCTGTATGTGTGTGTTGGCTTGCAGCAGGCCTTTTTTATATTTTCTGGGGGCTGATTGTGGTCTCTTTCCTACAGGTCCGGGGATTCCCGCGCTGCTAGTCTTATTGTTTAAAACCCTCCCACTCCCGGGACTTTATTTATAAAAGGGGCATCCCGGGTTGCTTACTGCGTAAATCCCTGGGTTATTGCGAATGCCATAATTTCACCATATGGAGGCTTCCGACATTACCGGAAACGGCTCTTCGGGGCTATCCAGGCTGTGTGGGGGTTGTGGGGCTCCGCTCCCAGGCGATGATGTCATAATATGTATTCCATGTGCACAGCGGAATATTGCGCGCCAGTCCGGCACTCCGGCTTCTGGCTCCTCGCAACCTCCGTCATCTCCTACCCCCCCACCTATTCCGGACCCCGTATGACGTTGTCAAAGGTGGGGATTCGCAATCCGAGGTGTGTGCACGGTTGGCCAGCCTCGAGAAAATGGTTTCCGTCGCGGTGGCTCAGAAGGCTACGGCTAAGCGGAGGCACCTTTCTCCTGCGTCGCCTGTTCCGGAGGATGAGGTGTTGGAAGTGTTGGATTGGTCCGATTGTCCCCCGGCTGAGGAGGGGGAGCTCCTAGAGGAGTTGGACGAGCCTGCAGACCAGCAATTGTTTGGTACCGCTGGCGATCAGGCTGCGGGGGTGTTCCTTGACACTCCTTCCATTTTTGCTCAAATGTTTGAGATTTTGGCTTTGGATCCCCCTGAGGCGGTCCCCCCGCCAAAGGGTGAGTTGTTTGATGTGCCCAAGCCGCGTTTGGTGTTTCCCAGACAACAACACTTTGTGAGAGTTGTCCTTAAGAAATGGGAACAACCTACGCGCCTTGTTGGAGTTCCTCCTAGTTGGGATAAGCGTTATCCTTTTCTGGAGGATTTGGTGAAGCTTTGGTCTGTTCCCCCTGACGTCGATGCCACCGTGTTGGGGCTGTCTAACACGGCTGTGTTGCACTCCCCTGACACTACTACCGTTAAGGATGGTGAGGATCGTCGCATTGATCAATTGGCTCGCCATGGTTTTATCAGTGCTGGATCGGCACTGCGGCCGGTTTGTGCTTCTGCGCTTCTTTTGATGGCTGTCAGGTCCGATGTTAGAGATTTGTACGCAGATCTTGATCCCACTTGTGATGAGTTCTTTTCTCTCAAGCAGTGTTAGTCATTTATTTCCTTTGTCATGACCGCCCAGGACGATGCGCTTGCGATGTGTAGCAGGACCGCGGCCCTGTTGGTTGCTATTCGTCGGTCGGTGTGGCTGCGTCAGTGGACGGCGGATTTTAGCTCTAAGAAGTCGCTTACAGCTCTTCCTTTTGTGGGTTTGCGCCTGTTTGGCGACAAATTGGATTCAGTTACCAAGGGTGGTAAGTTGCCTCAACGCAAGAGGCCGTGTCGTTCCTTTTGGGGAGCGGCTTCTTTTAGTCCCTCCTTTCGGGGAGCCAGAGCGGGCAGAGGGGCCTCCTTTCCTGCTACCAGGGGTGCAGGTTGGACCCGGGGGAGGGGCCGTGGCCGTCCCGGTCAGTCCTGGGGCGCCAAGCCCAAGCCTGCTGGCAAGCCCGCTCAGCAATGAGGGGGTGCCCTCACCCGTGCGGGTGGGGGGGGCGATTGCGACACTTCTCCCAGGTTTGGGACCAGGCGGTTCCGGACAGATGGATCTGGGAGGTGGTGTCGTCCGGTTACAAGCTGGAGTTCGAGTCTCGCCCTCCTTCACGGTTTTTCCGGTCTCGGGTGCCCACCGACCCTTTGGCTGCACAGGGGCTCCTGGCGTCGGTGAAGAATCTTCTAGAAATGGCAGTCATCTGGCCGGTGCCGCACTTGGAAGTGGGCCTCGGGTATTACTCCAATCTCTTCACAGTGCCCAAGAAGGACAGGTCGGTTCGCCCCGTTCTGGATCTGAAGTTCCTCAACAGGTTCATCCGTACACGGAAGTTTCGCATGGAAACTCTGCGATCAGCCATCAGTTCTCTTCGGCAGGGGGACTTCATGACGTCCATAGACATCAAGGATGCTTACCTTCATGTTCCCATCTGCCAGGCTCATCAACGGTTTCTTCGGTTCGCGAGGAAGGATCGGCATTTTCAATTCGTGGCACTTCCGTTTGGCCTTACCTCGGCTCCAAGAGTGTTCACCAAGGTGCTGGCAGGGGTGATGGCCATTCTCAGAACTCAAGGCAATCGCATCGTGCCTTATCTGGAAGACCTTCTCATCATGGCTCCTTCTCTCAATCAATCGGAGACGGACATCAGGACGGTGGTCTCTACGCTGGAAAGCTTCGGTTGGGTGATCAACTATCCCAAGTCCTCCCTCGCCCCGGCCAGGGTGGTGTCCTTTCTGGGAATGCGGTTGGTTTCTTGTCAACACAGGGTGTTTCTGCCTCAATCCAAGATTTTTCTGATTCAGGAATTGGCTCGGTTCCTTCTTTCCAATCCTCGACCGTCCATCCGTCTGGGGATGAGACTGGTAGGGTTGATGGTTGCCTCTTTCGAGGCAGTTCCTTTTGCTCAATTTCACACAAGGACACTTCAGCTTCATCTGTTGGCGTCTTGGGACCGGCGACCATGGTCGTTGGATCGGCCCTTCCAGTTGTCCTCCCGGGTCCGGCAGTCCCTTCAATGGTGGTTGGTCTCGACCAATCTCTTGAGGGGCAGGTCTTTCCTGACTCCTCTTTGGGAAATTGTCACCACGGACGCCAGTCTTTCGGGATGGGAGGGACTCTGGAAGGATCTTCAGTTTCGGGGGCAGTGGGGGCCTCGAGAGGCCCACTTCCCCATCAATGTTCTGGAGCTGAGAGCCATCCGTCTGGTTCTTGTTCATTTGACTCAGCATGTTCTGGGCCTTCCGGTTCAGGTTCGCTCGGACAATCGGACAGCGGTTGCTTACATCAGTCATCAGGGAGGGACTCGCAGTATGGGTGCCCTCAGAGAGGTGTCCCTGATCCTGACCTGGGTGGAGGCCCATGTTCCTTGTCTCTCGGCAGTTTACATTCTGGGTGTGGAAAACAGGGAAGCGGATCTGTTGAGCAGGTGCTCTGCCCGTCTGGGGGAATGGTCTCTCCATCCTCAAGTTTTTCGGTCTCTGTGTCTCCGGTGGGGGACACCTGTGTGCCTCTCGTCACAATTGCAGGCTTCCAACCTTCGTGTCGCTCTCTCAGGATCCTCTGGCTCTGGCAGTGGACGCCATGTCCCTGAGCTAGGCAAGGTGGTACGGAAGCTGGCTCTGGAAAAGGTGTCCGCCATTCTCGTGGCTCCAAGGTGGCCAAGGCGAGTATGGTTCGCAGACATCGTTCGGCTGGCGGTGGATCAGGTCGTTCTGCCTCTTCGGCCCGATCTGCTCACTCAGGGTCGGCTGTGTTACCCCAATTTACTAACGCTGGGTTTGACGGCTTGGCTGCTGAAACCTTCATCTTGAAGGAGGAGGGTCTTTCTGACTCGGTTGTTAAGACTTTGATCTGTGCCCGGAAGAGGTCTCCTTCTACCATCTACTATAGGACTTATATCACTTGGTGTGAGATTAGATCTTTGCCTTGTAGGGTCTTTTCAGTTTCCAGGATTTTGAATTTTCTGCAATCAGAGCTGGATTCTGGTCTCCAGCTGAGTACTTTGAAAGGGCAGGTTTCTGCCTTGTCTATCTTTTTTCAGAAGCCTTTTGCGCTTCATCCTTTAGTCAAAACCTTTTTCCAGGGGGTTACGCATGTGCGGCCTCCCAGGAAGCCATTGCTCCCTGTTTGGGACTTGAACTTGGTTCTTTCTGCTCTTCAGGCTCCTCCCTTTGAGCCCTTGCAGGATATTGCTCTTTCTACCTTGACTCAGAAGATTGTCTTCTTGGTGGCTATCACTTCGGTTCGGCGTGTCTCGGAGTTGGCGGCCTTGTCGATTCAGGCGCCCTACTTTGAGAGGCATCAGGACAAGGTGGTTTTTCGTTTCAAACCGGACTTTCTTCCTAAGGTTGTTTCTGCTTTTCATTTGAATCAGGATATTGTTCTTCCCTCCTTGTGTCCTAAGCCTAAGAATGACAAGGAGAGGGCTTTGCATTGTTTGGATGTGGTACGCTGTGTTAAGTACTATTTGCTTACTACTTCTCCTTTTCGTAAGACTGATGCCTTTTTTGTTGTGCCCTGTGGGCCTAGGAAGGGTTTGGCTCCGGCCAAGTCTTCCATTAGCAAATGGATTCGTCAGGCGGTTGTTGGGGCCTATTCGGCCAAGGGGAAGGTTCCCCCTTTTTGTATCACCGCTCATTCTACTCGTGCTGTTGGTGCATCCTGGGCGTTTCAGCACCAGGCTTCTGTTAAACAAGTTTGTAAGGCTGCTACTTGGTCTTCCGTTCATACTTTTTCTAAGTTTTACAAGGTTGATGTGCGGGCCTCAGCGGATGCTGTGTTTGGCCGCAAGGTTCTGCAGACTGTAGTCGTTTAAGTTATGCTTCATTTTGCTGTCGGATACCCACCCCTTGTGGACACTGCTTTTGGATGTCCCTATCGTCAGAATTAAAGGGGAAGCGGGGTGTGTGACACACTGAGAATAATACCATTTTGTGAGTACTCACCTGTAAAATGGATATTGTTAGTGTATCACACACCTCGCTTCACCCGCCCTTTTTGGTATCCTGGATCCTCTATATGGTGAAGCTTTCCTTTATTTTATTTTTGAGGTTACCATTGGATTTCCTGGTACCTTTTCTTACTGCTGTTTGAATTCACTGGGTGTTGAGTGGGAGGTCCCAGGTATATGTAGGCCGGGAGGGGCTCGTTTTCAAGACTTCTCTCTGCAACGTCGCCTCCTGCTGGAGGATAACCCTATCGTCAGAATTAAAGGGGAAGCGGGGTGTGTGACACACTGACAATATCCATTTTACAGGTGAGTACTCACAAAATGGTATTTTTTGTTATCTATTGCCCCCTTAACCCTTTCGTCTAGCCACAAAGGTTTACTCGTGTTTCTACCCTTTTTATTCCTGTAAGGTAAATATCTATCTAATTGCATATTAAGAATTTCTTTAAAGGTATCTCATTTGGTGTTTGTGTTTTTGTTTTTGAGGAAATTTTCCCAGTCAATAAGGTTTAGGTCTCTTAGCTTGTCAAAGTTTGCCTTTATGTACTTGTGTTATTTTGTCTGATACATTGGTTTGTATTAATTCCAAGATGACCCTTCGCCTAGTTGGAGCATGCACTTTTTGGTGAGGTTGGCCATCTTTAATTAATTAAAGAAATCTTTTAGATTTCTGGCATCCACAGCTTTCAGCTTCCCAATCTATATCTGGATAGTTAAAGTCCCCCATAATAACTACCTTGTTTAAACTTGCGGCTTTACCCATTTGCCTTAGCAGCAGGTTTTCTGTGAAGTGATATATTTGGAGGCTTGTAGCAAACCCTGATCAGTTGTTTACTTTTGTTTTTCCCTCCAAGTATTTCTACCCATACATACTCCACTTGTTCATTTTCCTCACATATATCCTCTCATACAATGGCATGTAGAGAGGATTTTACAAATAAGTAGACTCCACCCCCTTGCAGTTTTCACATTCCCTCCTAAACACACTGAACCCTGTAGTTTTACTGCCCAGTCATAGCTTTCATCCAGCTATGTCGCAATTACTCCCAGTATGTCATACTGTTCCTCTGTTATTAGCAGTTCTAGCTCATCCATTTTATTAAAGGAAAAAGAGAGAACCCTGCACCACTCAATTTGATTTAAACAGGTGCTGACAAGGGCAAAAGACCTTTCGCAGAAGGGTACTGATACTCAATAACTAAATATGTGGGTTACCAGACAACCACCATAAGCTTCTGGCCAGAAAATTATGCCGCACACTGGTGGAGCTATATTCATTATAAATCTTTTATTTAACGCATTTTTACATTACCGACAGTCAATACACACATTTAAAAAACATAGATCAAAGTCCCATATGTATGGGGTAGGACGGGTCTCTAGCAGTTTAATCTTTCCAAAAATATGATATTGTTCCCTATTTATATAAAAGTTCTAAATGTGCAAATAAGCAATATCGAAAAGTAAAGTGACAGTGCTATATAACAATATATCTACACAAAATTTTTAATGTAATGATGAAAAGGATCTGTGCTGAAAACTCATCTAAAGTGACCAATGCTATAAAGTGGCCAGTGCTGTAATTAATCTGTGCTAAAAAGGTGCCCGAAATATAGTGCCCAATACAATTGGTCTATAAGCCATTCATTAAACCACAAGTGTAATGGGAATTTAATAAAATAAATATATATTAGTACATCACCAGGTAGTTGGAGCCGTCCTCTTACTACAAACACCCACGACGCGTTGCGTGGTGGCGACCCCACCACTTCATCAGACCACTTCATCATCCATTTTATTGGTCATGCTTCTAGCATTGGTAAGCATGCATTTTCATATGTGTTGTTGATTTTTTTTTATAATGTCTATTTGCCTGCTCAATATACTACCCCTTCCCCCCTCTCCACCCCCAGTTCAATTTCTAACCCCACTGTCTCTTTTTTTCTGAGATGAGGGCAGGTGAATATGCTGCGAGAGGATTGGGGCAGGTAAAAGTGGGATGACAGGATTGGGATGGGTGATTATGGGGTGACAGAATGCTGGGCGGGGTGAATACGGGTTGATAGGATGGGGGGGTGAATATGGGATGACAGGATAGGGGTGAACATGTAGTGACAGGATGGAAGGGGCAAATATTGGGTAACTGGATGGGAGGGGAAAAATATAGCATGACATGATGGGGTGAAAATGGGGTGACAGGATGGGAGGGGTGAAGATAGGGTGACATGATGGGAAGGGGGAATATGGGGTGACAGGATGGGGCAAATAAGGAGGGGCATGATGGAAGGGGGTAAATATGTGGTGACAGAATGGGAGGGGGTAAATATGCGGTTATAGGATAAGGGGTGAATATGGGTTGTCAGGATTGGGTGGGGATATATCAGGTGACTGGATGGGGGATGAGTATGGAGTGACAGTATGGGGGATGAATATGGAGTGACAGGATGAGGAAGATATGGGGAGACAGGATGGGGGAGAATAAGGAGTGACAGGGTGGGGGAGGTGAATATGGGGTGACAGGATGAGGGAGAAATGCAGTGATAAAATAGGGGGGTGAATACGGGGTGACAGGATGGAGGCGGGTGAATTAGGGGGTTGACAGGATGGAGGCGGGTGAATATAGGGATGACAGGATGAAGGGCAGGTAATTATGGGGTGCCAGGATGGGGGGGACCAGTGAATATGGGGTGACATGATGGGGGATGAATATGAAGTGACATGATGGGAGGGGGCAAATATAAGGTGACTGGATGAGGAGGGGATGAATATGGGGTGACAGGATGAGAGGGGTAAATATGGGGTGACAGGATTGGGGGAGTGAAGATGGGTGACAGGATTGGGGGAGTAAATATGGGGTGACAGGCTTGGATGGGAGAGGTATGGGGTGACAGGATAGGAGGGTTAATATGGGGTGACCGGATTGGAGGGGGGTGAATATGAGGTGACAGGATTGGATGTGGGAAATATGGGGTTACAGTATTAGATGGGGGAGATATGGGGTGACAGAATGGGGGAGATATGGGGTGACAAGTTGGGGGGCGAGTAAATATGGGGTACTCTAATACAGAGGTTCTCAACCTTTCTATGCCAAGTACCGCCTAGAGTCAAGAGGTTCCACCCAAGTACCCTCGATAGAGTGGTCAATCATAAATAGTACCAAAATATGGGATACTGTTTAACTGTTTAAATATACCAAACCACAGACACCCTGTTGGTGTGCCCCTGAACACTGCCACGTACCTCCTGGGGTACACGTATGGCAGGCTGAGAAACCGTATTCTAATACACACAGCATAGCAGCTCCAGCTACAGCATACCTACCAACTTTTCAGAGTGGGAAAAAAGGACATTTGCTAAATTAGGCCACACCCCCTCATTGAGGGATGCATAGATGGTGTTAAATAATTAAAATAGGTAAATGAATCATTTATTGATGCATATCTGCAGGTTAAACCTCAAAGAGGGGCAAATGAGAACAACGAGGGGCATGGGACACAGACTCAAAAGGGACACTTGGGAGGCAGGGGCGGGCTGGAATACGATTGAGAGATGAGGGAGGGCGGGCGGCATCTGACGTTTGCGGCCCCTCGCAGCTGTTCCCCCTGCCGGCGTTGCAGCCCCTCTCACACACAAACGCACATACACTTACCGGCACTTCCTGGTTGTTGTGCGTTGGGTGTCTATGGGCGGCCTCCATTGTTTTAATTGGAAGCCGGCCATATGGGGCCTGACCAGCGACCAGCGAGCAACAACCAGGAAGTGCTGGTATGCATGAGTGTGTGTGTGTGTGTGTGTGTGTGTGTGTATGTGTTTAGGCGGCTTTGGTGGCGGCGGGAGCAGCAGTGAAGGGCAGACCGGCCCTCCACCCTCCCGGGAACCAGGGTAAGTGTATGTATGTATGTGTGTGTGTGATTGTATACAGCTGGGGGGTATAAGTAGCGACGGGCAGGCATGAATCAGTTAGCCTGCCCGCCTGCTGCCTTAATATAGTCCAGCGTAGGGATGAGGGATGCCCCCACTAGCTGTACTGAGGTATGCCCCCACTGGCTGTACTGAGGGATGCCCCCACTGGCTGTACTGAGGGATGCCTCCACTGGCTGTACTAAGGGATGTCCCCACTGGCTGCACTAAGGGATGCCCCCACTGGCTGTATTGAGGGATGCCCCCACTGTCTGTACTGAGGGATTCCTCTGCTGGCTGTACTGAGGGATGCCTCCACTGGCTGTAAACTTTACTGAGGGATGCCCCCTACTGGATTGTACCTAGGGATGCCCCACTGGCTGTAAGCTGTACTGAGGGATACCCACACTGGCTGAACTGAGGGATGCCCCCACTCACTGTATTGGGGGTTGCCCCATACTGGCTGTAAGCTGTACTGAGGGATGCCCCCACTGGCTGTACTGAGGGATGCCCCCACTGGTTATAAGCTGTACAGAGGGATGCCACAACTGGCAGTACTGAGGGATGCCCCCACTGTCTGTACTGAGGGATGCAACAACCAGGAAGTGTTGGTAAGCATGAGTGTGTGTCTGTATGCGTCTGGGCGGCTTTGGCGGCGGCAGCAGCAGGAACAGCAGTAAAGGGCAGACCAGTCCTTCTCCCCCCAGGGAACCAGGGTAAGTGTGAGTGTATGTGTGTGTGTACTGGGGGGGGGGGGGTAACAGCAATGGCGGGCAGGCATGAATTGGTTAGCCTCCCTGCCTCCTGCCATAATATTGTCCAGCATAGGGGGGAGGGAGTGAAATGAGGGATGCCCCCACTGGCTGTTCTGAGGGATGCTCCCGCTGGCTGTTCTGAGGGATGCCCCTGCTGGCTGTAATGAGGGGTGCCCCAACTGGCTGTTCTGAGGGATGCCCCTGCTGGCTGTACAGAGGGATGCCCCCACTAGCTGTTCTGAGGGATGCCCCCACTGACAGTAAGCTTTACTGAGAGATGCCCTCAAGTGTTGGTAAGCATGAGTGTGTGTCTGTATGTGTCTGGGCGGCCACGGCGGCGGCAGCAGCAGGTACAGCAGTGAAGGGCAGACCGGCCCTCCTCCCCCCAGGAACCAGGGTAAGTGTAAGTGTGTGTGTGTGTGTGTGTGTGTGTGTGTGTGTGTGTGTGTGTGTACTACTGGGGGGTAACAGCAATGGCGGGCAGGCATGAATCGGTTAGCCTGCCCGCCTTCTGCCGTAATACTGTCCAGCATAGGGGGGAGGGAGTGTAATGAGGGATGCCCCCGCTGGCTGTAATGAGGGGTGCCCCAACTGGCTGTTCTGAGGGATGCCCCTGCTGGCTGTACTGAGGGATGTCCCCTCTGGCTGTAATGAGGGATGCCCCCACTAGCTGTTCTGAGGGATGCCCCCACTGCCTGTACTGAGGCATGCTCCCACAGGCTGCAATGAGGGCTGTAAGCTGTACTGAGGGATGCCCCCACTGGCTGTAAGCTGTACTGAGGGATGCCCCCACTGTCTGTACTGAGGGATTCCTCTGCTGGCTGTACTGAGGGATGCCTCCACTGGCTGTAAACTTTACTGAGGGATGCCCCCTACTGGATTGTACCTAGGGATGCCCCACTGGCTGTAAGCTGTACTGAGGGATACCCACACTGGCTGAACTGAGGGATGCCCCCACTCACTGTATTGGGGGTTGCCCCATACTGGCTGTAAGCTGTACTGAGGGATGCCCCCACTGGCTGTACTGAGGGATGCCCCCACTGGTTATAAGCTGTACAGAGGGATGCCACAACTGGCAGTACTGAGGGATGCCCCCACTGTCTGTACTGAGGGATGCAACAACCAGGAAGTGTTGGTAAGCATGAGTGTGTGTCTGTATGCGTCTGGGCGGCTTTGGCGGCGGCAGCAGCAGGAACAGCAGTAAAGGGCAGACCAGTCCTTCTCCCCCCAGGGAACCAGGGTAAGTGTGAGTGTATGTGTGTGTGTACTGGGGGGGGGGGGTAACAGCAATGGCGGGCAGGCATGAATTGGTTAGCCTCCCTGCCTCCTGCCATAATATTGTCCAGCATAGGGGGGAGGGAGTGAAATGAGGGATGCCCCCACTGGCTGTTCTGAGGGATGCTCCCGCTGGCTGTTCTGAGGGATGCCCCTGCTGGCTGTAATGAGGGGTGCCCCAACTGGCTGTTCTGAGGGATGCCCCTGCTGGCTGTACAGAGGGATGCCCCCACTAGCTGTTCTGAGGGATGCCCCCACTGACAGTAAGCTTTACTGAGAGATGCCCTCAAGTGTTGGTAAGCATGAGTGTGTGTCTGTATGTGTCTGGGCGGCCACGGCGGCGGCAGCAGCAGGTACAGCAGTGAAGGGCAGACCGGCCCTCCTCCCCCCAGGAACCAGGGTAAGTGTAAGTGTGTGTGTGTGTGTGTGTGTGTGTGTGTGTGTGTGTGTGTGTGTGTACTACTGGGGGGTAACAGCAATGGCGGGCAGGCATGAATCGGTTAGCCTGCCCGCCTTCTGCCGTAATACTGTCCAGCATAGGGGGGAGGGAGTGTAATGAGGGATGCCCCCGCTGGCTGTAATGAGGGGTGCCCCAACTGGCTGTTCTGAGGGATGCCCCTGCTGGCTGTACTGAGGGATGTCCCCTCTGGCTGTAATGAGGGATGCCCCCACTAGCTGTTCTGAGGGATGCCCCCACTGCCTGTACTGAGGCATGCTCCCACAGGCTGCAATGAGGGCTGTAAGCTGTACTGAGGGATGCCCCCACTGGCTGTAAGCTGTACTGAGGGATGCCCCCACTGGCTGTTCTGATGGATGCCCCTAACTGGCTGTAATGAGGGATGCCCCTAACTGGCTGTAAGCTGTACTGAGAGATGCCCCTACTGGCTGTACTGAGGAATGCCCCCACTGGCTGTACTGAGGCATGCCCCCACTGGCAGTAAGATGTAAAGAGGGATGCCCCTACTGGCTATATTGAGGGATGCCCCCATTGGCTGTAAGCTGTACTGAGGGATGCCTCCACTGGCTGTAAGCTGTACTGAGGGATGCCCCCACTGGCTGTATTGAGGGATGCCCCCACTGGCTGTACTGGCGGGAGCTGTACTGGCGGGAGCAGCAGTGAAGGGCAGACCGGCCCTCCACCCTCCAGGGAACCAGGGTAAGTGTATGTATGTGTGTGTATGAGTGTATACAGCTGGGGGGGTATAAGTAGCAACGGGCAGGCATGAATCAGTTAGCCTGCTCGCCTGCTGCCTTAATATTGTCCAGCGTAGGGGAGGGGGTGAAATGAGGGGTGCCCCCACTGGTGGTTCTGAGGGATGCCCCAACTGGCTGTTCTGAGGGATGGCCAGGCTGGCTGTACTGAGGGATGCCCCTGCTGGCTGTAATGAGGGATGCCCCCACTGGCTGTAATGAGGGATGCCCCCACTGGCTGTAATGAGGGATGCCCCCACTGGCTGTACTGAGGTATGCCCCACTGGCTGTACTGAGAGATGCCCCCACTGGCTGTACTAAGGGATGCCTCCACTGGCTGTACTGAGGGATGTCCCCACTGGCTGCACTAAGGGATGCCCCCACTGGCTGTACTGAGGGATGCCAAACTGGCTGTACTGCAGGATTTCTCTGCTGGCTGTACTGAGGGATGCCCCCACTGGCTGTAAACTTTACTGAGGGATGCCCTCCACTGGCTTGTACCTAGGGATGCCCCACTGGCTGTAAGCTGTACTGAGGGATACCCACACTGGCTGATTTGAGGGATGCCCCCACTGGCTGTACTGAGAATGCCCCCACTGGTTATAAGCTGTACAGAGGGATGCCCCCACTGTCTGTACTGAGGGATGCAACAACCAGGAAGTGTTGGTAAGCATGAGTGTGTGTCTGTATGTGTCTGGGCGGCTTCGGCGGCAGCAGCAGCAGGAACAGCAGTGAAGGGCAGACCGGCCCTCCTCCCCCCCAGGAACCAGGGTAAGTGTGAGTGTATGTGTGTACTGCTGGGGGGTAACAGCAATGGCGGGCAGGCATGAATCGGTTAGCCTGCCCACCTCCTGCCATAATATTGTCCAGCATATGGGAAGAGGGAGTGAAATGAGGGATGCCCCACTGGCTTTTCTGAGGGATGCCCCCGCTGGCTGTAATGAGGGGTGCCCCAACTGGCTGTTCTGGGGGATGCCCCTGCTGGCTGTAATGAGGGATGCACCCACTAGCTGTTCTGAGGGATGCCCCCACTGGCTGTAAGCTTTACTGAGAGATGCCCCCACTGCCTGTACTGAGGGATGCTCACACAGGCTGCAATGAAGGCTGTAAGCTGTACTGAGGGATGCCGCCACTGACTGTACTGAGGGATGCCCCCACTGGCTGTAAGCTGTACTGAGGGATGCCCCCACTGGCTGTACTGAGAGATGCCCCCACTGGCTGTAAGCTGTACTGAAGGATGTCTCCACTGGTTGTCCTGAAGGGTTGCCCCCACTGGCTAAAATAAGGGCTGTAAGCTGTACTGAGGGATGCCCCCACTGGCTGTAAGCTTTACTGAGAGATGCCCCCACTGCCTGTACTGAGGGATGCTCACACAGGCTGCAATGAGGGCTGTAAGCTGTACTGAGAGATGCCGCCACTGACTGTACTGAGGGATGCCCCCACTGGCTGTAAGCTGTAATAAGGGATGCCCCCACTGGCTGTACTGAGAGATACCCCCACTGGCTGTAAGCTGTACTGAAGGATGTCTCCACTGGTTGTCCTGAAGGGTTGCCCCCACTGGCTAAAATAAGGGCTGTAAGCTGTATTGAGGGATGCCCCCACTGGCTGTAAGCTGTACTGAGGGATGCCCCCACTGGCTGTAAGCTGTACTGAGGGATGCCCCCACTGGCTGTAAGTTGTACTGAGGGATGCCCCCACTGGCTGTTCTGAGGGATGCCCCCACTGGCTGTACTGAGGGATGCCTACACTGGCTGTACTGAGGGATGCCTACACTGGCTGTACTGAGGGATGCCCCGCTGGCTGTACTGAGGGATGCCCCCGCTGGCTGAACTGAGGGATGCCCCCGCTGGCTGTACTGAGGGATGCCCCCGCTGGCTGTACTGAGGGATGCCCCCACTGGCTGTACTGAGGGATGCCCCTAACTGGCTGCAATAAGGGATGTCCCCACTGACTGTAAGCTGTACTGAGAGATGCCCCTACTGGCTGTACTGAGGAATGCCCCCACTGGCTGTTCTGAAGCATGCCCCCACTGGCTGTAAGCTGTACAGAGGGATGCCCCTACTCGCTATATTGAGGGATGCCCCCACTGTCTGTACTGAGGGATGCAACAACCAGGAAGTGTTGGTAAGCACGAGTGTGTGTCTGTATGTGCCTGGGTGGCTTCGGCGGCGGCAGCAGCAGGAACAGCAGTGAAGGCCAGACCGGCCCTCCTCCCCCCCAGGAACCAGGGTAAGTGTGAGTGTATGTGTGTGTACTGCTGGGGGGTAACAGCAATGGCGGGCAGGCATGAATCGGTTAGCCTGCCCACCTCCTGCCATAATATTGTTCAGCATAGGGGGGAGGGAGTGATATGAGGGATGCCCCCACTGGCTTTTCTGAGGGATGCTCCCTGCTGGCTGTAATGAGGGGTGCCCCAACTGGCAGTTCTGGTGGATGCCCTTGCTGGCTGTACTGAGGGATGTCCCCACTGGCTGTAATGACGGATGCACCCACTAGCTGTTCTGAGGGATGCCCCCACTGGCTGTAAGCTTTACTGAGAGATGCCCCCACTGCCTGTACTGAGGGATGCTCACACAGGCTGCAATGGGGGCTGTAATCTGTACTGAGGGATGCCGCCACTGACTGTACTGAGGGATGCCCCCACTGGCTGTAAGGTGTACTGAGGGATTCCCCCACTGGCTGTACTGAGAGATGCCCCCACTGGCTGTAAGCTGTACTGAAGGATGTCTCCACTGGTTGTCCTGAAGGGTTGCCCCCACTGGCTAAAATAAGGGCTGTAAGCTGTACTGAGGGATGCCCCCACTGGCTGTAAGTTGTACTGAGGGATGCCCCCACTGGCTGTTCTGAGGGATGCCCCCACTGGCTGCACTGAGGGATGCCTACACAGGCTGTACTGAGGGATGCCCCCGCTGGCTGTACTGAGGGATGCCCCCACTGGCTGTACTGAGGGATGCCCCTAACTGGCTGTAATGAGGGATGTCCCCACTGACTGTAAGCTGTACTGAGAGATGCCCCTACTGGCTGTACTGAGGAATGCCCCCACTGGCTGTTCTGATGCATGCCCCCACTGGCTGTAAGCTGTACAGAGGGATGCCCCTACTTGCTATATTGAGGGATGCCCCCACTGGCTGTAGGCTGTACTGAGGGATACCCCCACTGGCTGTAAGCTGTACTGAGGGATGCCCCCACTGGCTGTAAGCTGTACTGAGGGATGCCCCACTGGCTGCACTGAGGGATGCCTACACAGGCTGTACTGAGGGATGCTCCCGCTGGCTGTACTGAGGGGTGCCCCCGCTGGCTGTACTGAGGGATGCCCCCACTGGCTGTTCTGAGGGATGCCCCCACTGCCTGTACTGAGGCATGCTCCCACAGGCTGCAATGAGGGCTGTAAGCTGTACTGAGGGATGCCCCCACTGGCTGTAAGCTGTACTGAGGGATGCCCCCACTGGCTGTTCTGAGGGATGCCCCTAACTGGCTGTAATGAGGGATGTCCCCACTGACTGTAAGCTGTACTGAGAGATGCCCCTACTGGCTGTACTGAGGAATGCCCCCACTGGTTGTTCTGAAGCATGCCCCCACTGGCTGTAAGCTGTACAGAGGGATGCCCCTAATTGCTATATTGAGGGATGCCCCCACTGGCTGTAAGCTGTATTGAGGGATGCCTCCACTGGCTGTAAGCTGTACTGAGGAATGCCCCCACTGGCTGTACTGAGGGATGCCCCCACTGGTTGTAAGCTGTACAGAGGGATGCCACAACTGGCAGTATTGAGGGATGCCCACACTCTCTGTACTGAGGGATGCAATCACCAGAAAGTGTTGGTAAGCATGAGTGTGTGTCTGTATGTGCCTGGGCGGCTCCGGCAGCAGCAGGAACAGCAGTGAAAGGCAGACTGGCCCTCCTCCCCCCAGGAACCAGGGTGTGAGTGTATGTGTGTGTGTACTACTGGGGGATAACAGCAATGGCGGGCAGGCATGAATCGGTTAGCCTGCCCACCTCCTGCCATAATATTGTCCAGCATAGGGGAGAGGGAGTGAAATGAGGGATGCCCCCACTGGCTTTTCTGAGGGATGCCCCCGCTGGCTGTAATGAGGGGTGCCCCAACTGGCAGTTCTGGTGGATGCCCCTGCTGGCTGTATTGAGGGATGTCCCCACTGGCTGTAATGACGGATGCACCCACTAGCTGTTCTGAGGGATGCCCCCACTGGCTGTAAGCTTTACTGAGAGATGCCCCCACTGCCTGTACTGAGGGATGCTCACACAGGCTGCAATGAGGGCTGTAAGCTGTACTGAGGGATGCCCCCACTGGCTGTACTGAGAGATGCCCCCACTGGCTGTAAGCTGTACTGAAGGATGTCTCCACTGGTTGTCCTGAAGGGTTGCCCCCACTGGCTAAAATAAGGGTTGTAAGCTGTGGGATGCCCCCACTGGCTGTAAGCTGTACTGAGGGATGCCCCCACTGGCTGTAAGCTGTACTGAGGGATGCCCCCACTGGCTGTAAGCTGTACTGAGGGATGCCCCCACTGGCTGTAAGTTGTACTGAGGGATGCCCCCACTGGCTGTTCTGAGGGATGCCCCCACTGGCTGCACTGAGGGATGCCTACACAGGCTGTACTGAGGGATGCCCCCGCTGGCTGTACTGAGGGATGCCCCCGCTGGCTGTACTGAGGGATTCCCCTAACTGGCTGTAATGAGGGATGTCCCCACTGACTGTAAGCTGTACTGAGAGATGCCCCTACTGGCTGTACTGAGGAATGCCCCCACTGGCTGTTCTGAAGCATGCCCCCACTGGCTGTAAGCTGTACAGAGGGATGCCCCTACTTGCTATATTGAGGGATGCCCCCACTGGCTGTAAGCTGTATTGAGGGATGCCTCCACTGGCTGTAAGCTGTACTGAGGGATGCCCCCACTGGCTGTAAGCTGTTCTGAGGGATGCCCCCACTGGCTGTAAGCTGTACAGAGGGATGCCCCCACTGGCTGTAAGCTGTACTGAGGGATGCCCCCACTGGCTGTAAGCTGTACTGAGGGATGCCCCCACTGGCTGTAAGCTGTTCTGAGGGATGCCCCCACTGGCTGTAAGCTGTTCTGAGGGATGCCCCCACTGGCTGTAAGCTGTATTGAGGGATGCCTCCACTGGCTGTAAGCTGTACTGAGGGATGCCCCCACTGGCTGTAAGCTGTTCTGAGGGATGCCCCCACTGGCTGTAAGCTGTTCTGAGGGATGCCCCCACTGGCTGTACCGAGGGATGCCCCCACTGGTTGTAAGCTGTACAGAGGGATGCCACAACTGGCAGTACTTAGGGATGCCCCCACTCTCTGTACTGAGGGATGCAATAACGAGAAAGTGTTGGTAAGCACGAGTGTGTGTCTGTATGTGCCTGGGCGGCTCCCCTCATTGAGGGATGCATAGATGGTGTTAAATAATTAAAATAGGTAAATGAATCATTTATTGATGCATATCTGCAGGTTAAACCTCAAAGAGGGGCAAATGAGAACAACGAGGGGCATGGGACACAGACTCAAAAGGGACACTTGGGAGGCAGGGGCGGGCTGGAATACGATTGAGAGATGAGGGAGGGCGGGCGGCATCTGACGTTTGCGGCCCCTCGCAGCTGTTCCCCCTGCCGGCGTTGCAGCCCCTCTCACACACAAACGCACATACACTTACCGGCACTTCCTGGTTGTTGTGCGTTGGGTGTCTATGGGCGGCCTCCATTGTTTTAATTGGAAGCCGGCCATATGGGGCCTGACCAGCGACCAGCGAGCAACAACCAGGAAGTGCTGGTATGCATGAGTGTGTGTGTGTGTGTGTGTGTGTATGTGTTTAGGCGGCTTTGGTGACGGCGGGAGCAGCAGTGAAGGGCAGACCGGCCCTCCACCCTCCCGGGAACCAGGGTAAGTGTATGTATGTATGTGTGTGTGTGATTGTATACAGCTGGGGGGTATAAGTAGCGACGGGCAGGCATGAATCAGTTAGCCTGCCCGCCTGCTGCCTTAATATAGTCCAGCGTAGGGATGAGGGATGCCCCCACTAGCTGTACTGAGGTATGCCCCCACTGGCTGTACTGAGGGATGCCCCCACTGGCTGTACTGAGGGATGCCCCCACTGGCTGTACTGAGGGATGCCTCCACTGGCTGTACTGAGGGATGTCCCCACTGGCTGCACTAAGGGATGCCCCCACTGGCTGTATTGAGGGATGCCCCCACTGTCTGTACTGAGGGATTCCTCTGCTGGCTGTACTGAGGGATGCCTCCACTGGCTGTAAACTTTACTGAGGGATGCCCCCTACTGGATTGTACCTATGGATGCCCCAGTGGCTGTAAGCTGTACTGAGGGATACCCACACTGGCTGAACTGAGGGATGCCCCCACTCACTGTATTGGGGGTTGCCCCATACTGGCTGTAAGCTGTACTGAGGGATGCCCCCACTGGCTGTACTGAGGGATGCCCCCACTGGTTATAAGCTGTACAGAGGGATGCCACAACTGGCAGTACTGAGGGATGCCCCCACTGTCTGTACTGAGGGATGCAACAACCAGGAAGTGTTGGTAAGCAGGAGTGTGTGTCTGTATGCGTCCGGGCGGCTTTGGCGGCGGCAGCAGCAGGAACAGCAGTAAAGGGCAGACCAGTCCTTCTCCCCCCAGGGAACCAGGGTAAGTGTGAGTGTATGTGTGTGTGTACTGGGGGGGGGTAACAGCAATGGCGGGCAGGCATGAATTGGTTAGCCTCCCTGCCTCCTGCCATAATATTGTCCAGCATAGGGGGGAGGGAGTGAAATGAGGGATGCCCCCACTGGCTGTTCTGAGGGATGCTCCAGCTGGCTGTTCTGAGGGATGCCCCTGCTGGCTGTAATGAGGGGTGCCCCAACTGGCTGTTCTGAGGGATGCCCCTGCTGGCTGTACTGACGGATGCCCCCACTAGCTGTTCTGAGGGATGCCCCCACTGACAGTAAGCTTTACTGAGAGATGCCCTCAAGTGTTGGTAAGCATGAGTGTGTGTCTGTATGTGCCTGGGCGGCCACGGCGGCGGCAGCAGCAGGTACAGCAGTGAAGGGCAGACCGGCCCTCCTCCCCCCAGGAACCAGGGTAAGTGTAAGTGTGTGTGTGTGTGTGTGTGTGTGTGTGTGTGTGTACTACTGGGGGGTAACAGCAATGGCGGGCAGGCATGAATCGGTTAGCCTGCCCGCCTTCTGCCGTAATACTGTCCAGCATAGGGGGGAGGGAGTGTAATGAGGGATGCCCCCGCTGGCTGTAATGAGGGGTGCCTCAACTGGCTGTTCTGAGGGATGCCCCTGCTGGCTGTACTGAGGGATGTCCCCTCTGGCTGTAATGAGGGATGCCCCCACTAGCTGTTCTGAGGGATGCCCCCACTGCCTGTACTGAGGCATGCTCCCACAGGCTGCAATGAGGGCTGTAAGCTGTACTGAGGGATGCCCCCACTGGCTGTAAGCTGTACTGAGGGATGCCCCCACTGGCTGTTCTGATGGATGCCCCTAACTGGCTGTAATGAGGGATGCCCCTAACTGGCTGTAAGCTGTACTGAGAGATGCCCCTACTGGCTGTACTGAGGAATGCCCCCACTGGCTGTACTGAGGCATGCCCCCACTGGCAGTAAGATGTAAAGATGGATGCCCCTACTGGCTATATTGAGGGATGCCCCCACTGGCTGTAAGCTGTACTGAGGGATGCCTCCACTGGCTGTAAGCTGTACTGAGGGATGCCCCCACTGGCTGTACTGAGGGATGCCCCCACTGGCTGTACTGGCGGGAGCTGTACTGGCGGGAGCAGCAGTGAAGGGCAGACCGGCCCTCCACCCTCCAGGGAACCAGGGTAAGTGTATGTATGTATGTGTGTGTATGAGTGTATACAGCTGGGGGGGTATAAGTAGCAACGGGCAGGCATGAATCAGTTAGCCTGCTCGCCTGCTGCCTTAATATTGTCCAGCGTAGGGGAGGGGGTGAAATGAGGGGTGCCCCCACTGGTGGTTCTGAGGGATGCCCCAACTGGCTGTTCTGAGGGATGGCCAGGCTGGCTGTACTGAGGGATGCCCCTGCTGGCTGTAATGAGGGATGCCCCCACTGGCTGTAATGAGGGATGCCCCCACTGGCTGTAATGAGGGATGCCCCCACTGGCTGTAATGAGGGATGCCCCCACTGGCTGTACTGAGGTATGCCCCACTGGCTGTACTGAGAGATGCCCCCACTGGCTGTACTAAGGGATGCCTCCACTGGCTGTACTGAGGGATGTCCCCACTGGCTGCACTAAGGGATGCCCCCACTGGCTGTACTGAGGGATGCCAAACTGGCTGTACTGCAGGATTTCTCTGCTGGCTGTACTGAGGGATGCCCCCACTGGCTGTAAACTTTACTGAGGGATGCCCTCCACTGGCTTGTACCTAGGGATGCCCCACTGGCTGTAAGCTGTACTGAGGGATACCCACACTGGCTGATTTGAGGGATGCCCCCACTGGCTGTACTGAGAATGCCCCCACTGGTTATAAGCTGTACAGAGGGATGCCCCCACTGTCTGTACTGAGGGATGCAACAACCAGGAAGTGTTGGTAAGCATGAGTGTGTGTCTGTATGTGTCTGGGCGGCTTCGGCGGCAGCAGCAGCAGGAACAGCAGTGAAGGGCAGACCGGCCCTCCTCCCCCCCAGGAACCAGGGTAAGTGTGAGTGTATGTGTGTACTGCTGGGGGGTAACAGCAATGGCGGGCAGGCATGAATCGGTTAGCCTGCCCACCTCCTGCCATAATATTGTCCAGCATATGGGAAGAGGGAGTGAAATGAGGGATGCCCCGCTGGCTTTTCTGAGGGATGCCCCCGCTGGCTGTAATGAGGGGTGCCCCAACTGGCTGTTCTGGGGGATGCCCCTGCTGGCTGTAATGAGGGATGCACCCACTAGCTGTTCTGAGGGATGCCCCCACTGGCTGTAAGCTTTACTGAGAGATGCCCCCACTGCCTGTACTGAGGGATGCTCACACAGGCTGCAATGAAGGCTGTAAGCTGTACTGAGGGATGCCGCCACTGACTGTACTGAGGGATGCCCCCACTGGCTGTAAGCTGTACTGAGGGATGCCCCCACTGGCTGTACTGAGAGATGCCCCCACTGGCTGTAAGCTGTACTGAAGGATGTCTCCACTGGTTGTCCTGAAGGGTTGCCCCCACTGGCTAAAATAAGGGCTGTAAGCTGTACTGAGGGATGCCCCCACTGGCTGTAAGCTTTACTGAGAGATGCCCCCACTGCCTGTACTGAGGGATGCTCACACAGGCTGCAATGAGGGCTGTAAGCTGTACTGAGGGATGCCGCCACTGACTGTACTGAGGGATGCCCCCACTGGCTGTAAGCTGTAATAAGGGATGCCCCCACTGGCTGTAAGCTGTAATAAGGGATGCCCCCACTGGCTGTACTGAGAGATACCCCCACTGGCTGTAAGCTGTACTGAAGGATGTCTCCACTGGTTGTCCTGAAGGGTTGCCCCCACTGGCTAAAATAAGGGCTGTAAGCTGTATTGAGGGATGCCCCCACTGGCTGTAAGCTGTACTGAGGGATGCCCCCACTGGCTGTAAGCTGTACTGAGGGATGCCCCCACTGGCTGTAAGTTGTACTGAGGGATGCCCCCACTGGCTGTTCTGAGGGATGCCCCCACTGGCTGTACTGAGGGATGCCTACACTGGCTGTACTGAGGGATGCCTACACTGGCTGTACTGAGGGATGCCCCGCTGGCTGTACTGAGGGATGCCCCCGCTGGCTGAACTGAGGGATGCCCCCGCTGGCTGTACTGAGGGATGCCCCCGCTGGCTGTACTGAGGGATGCCCCCACTGGCTGTACTGAGGGATGCCCCTAACTGGCTGCAATAAGGGATGTCCCCACTGACTGTAAGCTGTACTGAGAGATGCCCCTACTGGCTGTACTGAGGAATGCCCCCACTGGCTGTAAGCTGTAATAAGGGATGCCCCCACTGGCTGTACTGAGAGATACCCCCACTGGCTGTAAGCTGTACTGAAGGATGTCTCCACTGGTTGTCCTGAAGGGTTGCCCCCACTGGCTAAAATAAGGGCTGTAAGCTGTATTGAGGGATGCCCCCACTGGCTGTAAGCTGTACTGAGGGATGCCCCCACTGGCTGTAAGCTGTACTGAGGGATGCCCCCACTGGCTGTAAGTTGTACTGAGGGATGCCCCCACTGGCTGTTCTGAGGGATGCCCCCACTGGCTGTACTGAGGGATGCCTACACTGGCTGTACTGAGGGATGCCTACACTGGCTGTACTGAGGGATGCCCCGCTGGCTGTACTGAGGGATGCCCCCGCTGGCTGAACTGAGGGATGCCCCCGCTGGCTGTACTGAGGGATGCCCCCGCTGGCTGTACTGAGGGATGCCCCCACTGGCTGTACTGAGGGATGCCCCTAACTGGCTGCAATAAGGGATGTCCCCACTGACTGTAAGCTGTACTGAGAGATGCCCCTACTGGCTGTACTGAGGAATGCCCCCACTGGCTGTTCTGAAGCATGCCCCCACTGGCTGTAAGCTGTACAGAGGGATGCCCCTACTCGCTATATTGAGGGATGCCCCCACTGTCTGTACTGAGGGATGCAACAACCAGGAAGTGTTGGTAAGCACGAGTGTGTGTCTGTATGTGCCTGGGTGGCTTCGGCGGCGGCAGCAGCAGGAACAGCAGTGAAGGCCAGACCGGCCCTCCTCCCCCCCAGGAACCAGGGTAAGTGTGAGTGTATGTGTGTGTACTGCTGGGGGGTAACAGCAATGGCGGGCAGGCATGAATCGGTTAGCCTGCCCACCTCCTGCCATAATATTGTTCAGCGTAGGGGGGAGGGAGTGATATGAGGGATGCCCCCACTGGCTTTTCTGAGGGATGCCCCCTGCTGGCTGTAATGAGGGGTGCCCCAACTGGCAGTTCTGGTGGATGCCCTTGCTGGCTGTACTGAGGGATGTCCCCACTGGCTGTAATGACGGATGCACCCACTAGCTGTTCTGAGGGATGCCCCCACTGGCTGTAAGCTTTACTGAGAGATGCCCCCACTGCCTGTACTGAGGGATGCTCACACAGGCTGCAATGGGGGCTGTAATCTGTACTGAGGGATGCCGCCACTGACTGTACTGAGGGATGCCCCCACTGGCTGTAAGCTGTAATAAGGGATGCCCCCACTGGCTGTAAGCTGTAATAAGGGATGCCCCCACTGGCTGTACTGAGAGATACCCCCACTGGCTGTAAGCTGTACTGAAGGATGTCTCCACTGGTTGTCCTGAAGGGTTGCCCCCACTGGCTAAAATAAGGGCTGTAAGCTGTACTGAGGGATGCCCCCACTGGCTGTAAGCTGTACTGAGGGATGCCCCCACTGGCTGTAAGTTGTACTGAGGGATGCCCCCACTGGCTGTAAGTTGTACTGAGGGATGCCCCCACTGGCTGTTCTGAGGGATGCCCCCACTGGCTGTACTGAGGGATGCCTACACTGGCTGTACTGAGGGATGCCTACACTGGCTGTACTGAGGGATGCCCCGCTGGCTGTACTGAGGGATGCCCCCGCTGGCTGAACTGAGGGATGCCCCCGCTGGCTGTACTGAGGGATGCCCCCGCTGGCTGTACTGAGGGATGCCCCCACTGGCTGTACTGAGGGATGCCCCTAACTGGCTGCAATAAGGGATGTCCCCACTGACTGTAAGCTGTACTGAGAGATGCCCCTACTGGCTGTACTGAGGAATGCCCCCACTGGCTGTTCTGAAGCATGCCCCCACTGGCTGTAAGCTGTACAGAGGGATGCCCCTACTCGCTATATTGAGGGATGCCCCCACTGTCTGTACTGAGGGATGCAACAACCAGGAAGTGTTGGTAAGCACGAGTGTGTGTCTGTATGTGCCTGGGTGGCTTCGGCGGCGGCAGCAGCAGGAACAGCAGTGAAGGCCAGACCGGCCCTCCTCCCCCCCAGGAACCAGGGTAAGTGTGAGTGTATGTGTGTGTACTGCTGGGGGGTAACAGCAATGGCGGGCAGGCATGAATCGGTTAGCCTGCCCACCTCCTGCCATAATATTGTTCAGCGTAGGGGGGAGGGAGTGATATGAGGGATGCCCCCACTGGCTTTTCTGAGGGATGCCCCCTGCTGGCTGTAATGAGGGGTGCCCCAACTGGCAGTTCTGGTGGATGCCCTTGCTGGCTGTACTGAGGGATGTCCCCACTGGCTGTAATGACGGATGCACCCACTAGCTGTTCTGAGGGATGCCCCCACTGGCTGTAAGCTTTACTGAGAGATGCCCCCACTGCCTGTACTGAGGGATGCTCACACAGGCTGCAATGGGGGCTGTAATCTGTACTGAGGGATGCCGCCACTGACTGTACTGAGGGATGCCCCCACTGGCTGTAAGGTGTACTGAGGGATTCCCCCACTGGCTGTACTGAGAGATGCCCCCACTGGCTGTAAGCTGTACTGAAGGATGTCTCCACTGGTTGTCCTGAAGGGTTGCCCCCACTGGCTAAAATAAGGGCTGTAAGCTGTACTGAGGGATGCCCCCACTGGCTGTAAGTTGTACTGAGGGATGCCCCCACTGGCTGCACTGAGGGATGCCTACACAGGCTGTACTGAGGGATGCCCCCGCTGGCTGTACTGAGGGATGCCCCTACTGGCTGTACTGAGAGATGCCCCTACTGGCTGTACTGAGGAATGCCCCCACTGGCTGTTCTGATGCATGCCCCCACTGGCTGTAAGCTGTACAGAGGGATGCCCTTACTTGCTATATTGAGGGATGCCCCCACTGGCTGTAGGCTGTACTGAGGGATACCCCCACTGGCTGTAAGCTGTACTGAGGGATGCCCCCACTGGCTGTAAGCTGTACTGAGGGATGCCCCACTGGCTGCACTGAGGGATGCCTACACAGGCTGTACTGAGGGATGCTCCCGCTGGCTGTACTGAGGGGTGCCCCCGCTGGCTGTACTGAGGGGTGCCCCCGCTGGCTGTACTGAGGGGTGCCCCCGCTGGCTGTTCTGAGGGATGCCCCCACTGCCTGTACTGAGGCATGCTCCCACAGGCTGCAATGAGGGCTGTAAGCTGTACTGAGGGATGCCCCCACTGGCTGTAAGCTGTACTGAGGGATGCCCCCACTGGCTGTTCTGAGGGATGCCCCTAACTGGCTGTAATGAGGGATGTCCCCACTGACTGTAAGCTGTACTGAGAGATGCCCCTACTGGCTGTACTGAGGAATGCCCCCACTGGTTGTTCTGAAGCATGCCCCCACTGGCTGTAAGCTGTACAGAGGGATGCCCCTACTTGCTATATTGAGGGATGCCCCCACTGGCTGTAAGCTGTATTGAGGGATGCCTCCACTGGCTGTAAGCTGTACTGAGGGATGCCCCCACTGGCTGTAAGCTGTTCTGAGGAATGCCCCCACTGGCTGTACTGAGGGATGCCCCCACTGGTTGTAAGCTGTACAGAGGGATGCCACAACTGGCAGTATTGAGGGATGCCCCCACTCTCTGTACTGAGGGATGCAATCACCAGAAAGTGTTGGTAAGCATGAGTGTGTGTCTGTATGTGCCTGGGCGGCTCCGGCAGCAGCAGGAACAGCAGTGAAAGGCAGACTGGCCCTCCTCCCCCCAGGAACCAGGGTGTGAGTGTATGTGTGTGTGTACTACTGGGGGATAACAGCAATGGCGGGCAGGCATGAATCGGTTAGCCTGCCCACCTCCTGCCATAATATTGTCCAGCATAGGGGAGAGGGAGTGAAATGAGGGATGCCCCCGCTGGCTGTAATGAGAGGTGCCCCAACTGGCAGTTCTGGTGGATGCCCCTGCTGGCTGTATTGAGGGATGTCCCCACTGGCTGTAATGACGGATGCACCCACTAGCTGTTCTGAGGGATGCCCCCACTGGCTGTAAGCTTTACTGAGAGATGCCCCCACTGCCTGTACTGAGGGATGCTCACACAGGCTGCAATGAGGGCTGTAAGCTGTACTGAGGGATGCCCCCACTGGCTGTACTGAGAGATGCCCCCACTGGCTGTAAGCTGTACTGAAGGATGTCTCCACTGGTTGTCCTGAAGGGTTGCCCCCACTGGCTAAAATAAGGGTTGTAAGCTGTACTGAGGGATGCCCCCACTGGCTGTAAGCTGTACTGAGGGATGCCCCCACTGGCTGTAAGCTGTACTGAGGGATGCCCCCACTGGCTGTAAGTTGTACTGAGGGATGCCCCCACTGGCTGTTCTGAGGGATGCCCCCACTGGCTGCACTGAGGGATGCCTACACAGGCTGTACTGAGGGATGCCCCCTCTGGCTGTACTGAGGGATGCCCCCGCTGGCTGTACTGAGGGATTCCCCTAACTGGCTGTAATGAGGGATGTCCCCACTGACTGTAAGCTGTACTGAGAGATGCCCCTACTGGCTGTACTGAGGAATGCCCCCACTGGCTGTTCTGAAGCATGCCCCCACTGGCTGTAAGCTGTACAGAGGGATGCCCCTACTTGCTATATTGAGGGATGCCCCCACTGGCTGTAAGCTGTATTGAGGGATGCCTCCACTGGCTGTAAGCTGTACTGAGGGATGCCCCCACTGGCTGTAAGCTGTACAGAGGGATGCCCCCACTGGCTGTAAGCTGTACAGAGGGATGCCCCCACTGGCTGTAAGCTGTACTGAGGGATGCCCCCACTGGCTGTACTGAGGGATGCCCCCGCTGGCTGTACTGAGGGATTCCCCTAACTGGCTGTAATGAGGGATGTCCCCACTGACTGTAAGCTGTACTGAGAGATGCCCCTACTGGCTGTACTGAGGAATGCCCCCACTGGCTGTTCTGAAGCATGCCCCCACTGGCTGTAAGCTGTACAGAGGGATGCCCCTACTTGCTATATTGAGGGATGCCCCCACTGGCTGTAAGCTGTATTGAGGGATGCCTCCACTGGCTGTAAGCTGTACTGAGGGATGCCCCCACTGGCTGTAAGCTGTTCTGAGGGATGCCCCCACTGGCTGTAAGCTGTACAGAGGGATGCCCCCACTGGCTGTAAGCTGTACTGAGGGATGCCCCCACTGGCTGTAAGCTGTTCTGAGGGATGCCCCCACTGGCTGTAAGCTGTTCTGAGGGATGCTCCCACTGGCTGTAAGCTGTATTGAGGGATGCCTCCACTGGCTGTAAGCTGTACTGAGGGATGCCCCCACTGGCTGTAAGCTGTTCTGAGGGATGCCCCCACTGGCTGTAAGCTGTTCTGAGGGATGCCCCCACTGGCTGTACTGAGGGATGCCCCCACTGGTTGTAAGCTGTACAGAGGGATGCCAGAACTGGCAGTACTTAGGGATGCCCCCACTCTCTGTACTGAGGGATGCAATAACGAGAAAGTGTTGGTAAGCACGAGTGTGTGTCTGTATGTGCCTGGGCGGCTCCGGTGGCGGCAGCAGCAGGAACAGCAGTGAAAGGCAGACCGGCCCTCCTCCCCCCAGGAACCAGGGTAAGTGTGAGTGTATGTGTGTGTGTGTGTACTGCTGGGGGATAACAGCAATGGCGGGCAGGCATGAATCAGTTAGCCTGCCCGCCTCCTGCCATAATATTGTCCAGCATAGGAGGGAGTTCTGAGGGATGTCCCCACTGAGGTATGCCGCCACTAGCTGTACTGAGGAATGCCCCCGCTGGCTGTACTGAGGGATGCCCCCACTGGCTGTACTGAGGGATTCCCCTAACTGGCTGCACTGAGGGATATCCCCACTGGCTGTAAGCTGTACTAAGCGATTCCCCTACTGGCTGTACTGAGGGATGCCCCCACTGGCTGTGTTCTGAGGCATGCCCCTACTGGCTGTTAGCTGTACTGAGGGATGTCCCCACTGGCTGTAAGCTGTATTGAGGGATGCCTCCACTGGCTGTAAGCTGTACTGAGGGATGCCCCCACTGGCTGTAAGCTGTACTGAGAGATGCCCCCACTGGCTGTACTGAGGAATGCCCCCACTTGTTGTAAGCTTTACAGAGGGATGCCCCCACTGGCTGTACTGAGGGATGCCCCCACTGGCTGTACTGAGGGATGCCCCTACTGGCTGTACTGAGGAATGCCACAACTGGCAGTACTGCAGGATGCCCCCACTGGCTGTAAGCTGTATTGAGGGATGCCTCCACTGACTGTAAGCTGTACTGAGGGATGCCCCCACTGGCTGTAAGCTGTACTGAGGGATGCCCCTATCTGGCTGCACTGAGGGATATCCCCACTGGCTGTAAGCTGTACTGAGGGATGCCCCTACTGGCTGTACTAAGGGATGCCCCACTGGCTGTAACCTGTATTGAGGGATGCCTCCCCTGGCTGTAAGCTTTACAGAGGGATGCCCCCACTGGCTGTAAGCTGTACTGGATGCCCCCACTGGCTGTACTGAGGGATGCCCCCACTTGCTGTAAGCTGTACAGAGGGCTGCCACCACTGGCTGTACAGAGGGCTGCCACCACTGGCTGTACTGAGGGATGCCCCCAGTGGCTGTACTGAGGGATGCAATGTCTTTATTGGACACCGGCCATATGGGGCCTGCCCTGTGACCAGCGCGCAACAACCAGGAAGTGCAGGTAAGCATGAGTGTGTCTGCATGTGTCTGGGTGGCTTCGGCGGTGGCAGCAGTGGTAACAGCAGTGAAGGGCAGACCGGCCCACCGGAAACCAGGGTAAGTGTGAGTGTATGTATATGAGTGTGTGTACAGCTGGGAGGGTAACAGCAATGGCGGACAGGCATGAATCGGTTAGCCTGCCTGTTTGCTGCCATAACATTGTCCAGCATAGGGGGAGGGAGTCAAATGAGGGATGCCCCCACTGGCTGTTCGGAGGGATGCCTCCACTGAGGGATGCCCACACTGGCTGTACTGAGGGATGCCCCTGCTGACTCTACTGAGGGATGCCCCCACTGGCTCTAAGCTGTAATGAGGGATGCCTCCACTGGCTGTACTGAGCGATGCCCCCATTGACTATAAGCTAATCTGAGGGATGCCCCCACTGGATATAAGCTGTACTGAGGGATAGCCCCAATGGGTTTGTACTGAGGTATGCCCCCAGTGGCTGTACTGAGGGGTGCCTGCACTGGCTGTAAGCTGTAATGATGGATGTCCCCACTGGCTGTAAGCTGTACTGAGGGATGCCCCCACTGGCTGTAAGCTGTACTGAGGGATGCCCCCATTGGCTGTAAGCTGTACTGAGGGATGCCCTCACTGGTTGTAAGCTGTACTGAGGGATGCCCCCACTGGCTGTACTGAGGGATGCCACCACTGGCTGTACTGAGGGATGCACCCACTGGCTGCAATGAGGGCTGTAAGCTGTACTGAGGGATGCCCCCACTTGCTGTAAGATGTACTGAGGGATGCCCCCACTGGCAGTTCTGAGGGACGTCCCCACTGAGGGATGCCCCCACTGGCTGTACTGAGGAATACCCCTACTGGCTGTAAGCTGTACTGAGGGATGCCCCTACTGGCTGTACTGAGGGGTGCCTGCACTGGCTGTAAGCTGTAATGATGGATGTCCCCACTGGCTGTAAGCTGTACTGAGGGATGCCCCCACTGGCTGTAAGCTGTACTGAGGGATGCCCCCACTGGTTGTACGCTGTACTGAGGAATGCCCCCACTGGCTGTACTGAGGGATGCCACCACTGGCTGTACTGAGGAATGCCACCACTGGCTGTACTGAGGGATGCCCCCACTGGCTGCAATGAGGGCTGTAAGCTGTACTGAGGGATGCCCCCACTTGCTGTAAGATGTACTGAGGGACGTCCCCACTGAGGGATGCCCCTACTGGCTGTACTGAGGGATGCCCCCACTGGCTGTAAGCTGTACAGAGGGATGCCCCCACTGGCTGTAAGCTGTACAGAGGGATGCCTCCACTGGCTGTAAGCTGTACAGAGGGATGCCTCCACTGGCTGTAAGCTGTACAGAGGGATGCCTCCACTGGCTGTAAGCTGTACAGAAGGATGCCCCTACTGGCTGTAAGCTGTACAGAAGGATGCCCCTACTGGCTGTAAGCTGTACAGAGGGATGCCTCCACTGGCTGTAAGCTGTACAGAGGGATGCCTCCACTGGCTGTAAGCTGTACAGAGGGATGCCTCCACTGGCTGTAAGCTGTACAGAAGGATGCCCCTACTGGCTATATTGAGGGATGCCCCCACTGGCTGTAAGCTGTACAGAGGGATGCCCCCACTAGCTGTACTGAGGCATGCCCCCACTAGCTGTACTGAGGCATGCCCCCACTGGCTGTAAGCTGTACAGAGGGATGCCCCCACTGGCTGTAAGCTGTACAGAGGGATGCCCCCACTAGCTGTACTGAGGCATGCCCCCACTGGCTGTAAGCTGTACAGAAGGATGCCCCTACTGGCTATATTGAGGGATGCCCCCACTGGCTGTAAGCTGTACAGAGGGATGCCTCCACTGGCTGTAAGCTGTACAGAGGGATGCCTCCACTGGCTGTAAGCTGTACAGAAGGATGCCCCTACTGGCTATATTGAGGGATGCCCCCACTGGCTGTAAGCTGTACAGAGGGATGCCTCCACTGGCTGTAAGCTGTACAGAGGGATGCCTCCACTGGCTGTAAGCTGTACAGAGGGATGCCTCCACTGGCTGTAAGCTGTACAGAGGGATGCCTCCACTGGCTGTAAGCTGTACAGAAGGATGCCCCTACTGGCTATATTGAGGGATGCCCCCACTGGCTGTAAGCTGTACAGAGGGATGCCTCCACTGGCTGTAAGCTGTACAGAGGGATGCCTCCACTGGCTGTAAGCTGTATTGAGGGATGCCCCCACTGGCTGTAAGCTGTACAGAAGGATGCCCCTACTGGCTATATTGAGGGATGCCCCCACTGGCTGTACAGAGGGATGCCTCCACTGGCTGTAAGCTGTACAGAGGGATGCCTCCACTGGCTGTAAGCTGTACAGAGGGATGCCTCCACTGGCTGTAAGCTGTACATAGGGATGCCTCCACTGGCTGTAAGCTGTACTGAAGGATGCCCCCACTGGCTGTACTGAGGCATGCCCCCACTGACTGTAAGCTGTACAGAGGGATGCCTCCACTGGCTGTAAGCTGTACAGAGGGATGCCTCCACTGGCTGTAAGCTGTACTGAAGGATGCCCCCACTGGCTGTACTGAGGCATGCCCCCACTGGCTGTAAGCTGTACAGAGGGATGCCCCCACTGGCTGTAAGCTGTACAGAGGGATGCCCCCACTGGCTGTACTGAGGCATGCCCCCACTGGCTGTAAGCTGTACAGAGGGATGCCTCCACTGGCTGTAAGCTGTATTGAGGGATGCCCCCACTGGCTGTAAGCTGTATTGAGGGATGCCCCCACTGGCTGTTCTGAGGGATGCCCCCACTGGCTGTAAGCTGTAATGTAGGATGCCCCCCACCTGCTATAATTAGGGATGCTACTTACTGGTTGTAATGAGTGATGCGGCTCACTGCCTGTAATGGAGTGGTTCTGCATATACAATGATTTTTAGCACCAGTCCGCCCCCGTTGGGAGGTGTGCTACATGGCTCTCTAGCTAAGTAGCTTAGCTACTTAGAGAGGCCAAGTTTCTATGCAGTATACAGGCTGGGTTAAGCATTACTCCTAATGGCAGGGGCTGCCCTCGCTCCTCTCATGGTCAGTTTGTACATAGTACAGCTGAGCAGTACAGAACCAGTACCAGCAGCACACTATAGCCTGGCCCACCATCGCGCAGGCCGAGGATGTGGCGGCTCTTTCACATACACACGAGAACGCGCAGACTGCAGCGCTGACGCAACCTGTTTGGGCGTGGCCCCAGACTCGCATGTGTCATTTCGCGCCGGATCTATCAGCCGAGGCCCCGCCCTATGTGACTGGACGCCCGTGGCGCGCTCGCTCCCCGCCCTGAATATAAGCGGAAGCAGAGGGGCCGTGCAGGGAGAAGCTTTCAGTGGCCCCGCCTTCTCCGGGCTGCCGCAGTGAAATTGTGCGCGTTTGCGCAGTGACGTTCCTTTTTTTGTTGAAAGGTAAGGAAGGGTTAGCATGGCGCCTGGGTTCCCTCGCCGCGGGGCCCTTTTGTGTCGGTTTGGGGAGGCTGCTGGCCAGCGCGGCGGCCGGGGGATAGCGGGAGGATGAGGAGGCCGCCGCTGCTAGTGGCGGCGGCGTAACGGGGTGAGTCCGGCACGGGCGGGACCTGGTGAGGCCTCCCATCTGGCGGCAGCGCGCCTGCCTGTGTGCTGTATGATGTAGCGAATGGCTGGGCCGGGAACAGCTGACAATGGAGGATCTGCCTGTAGTGCGGGGCCGGGGCTCCAGCAGAGCGCGGGGAGTGTGGCCGCCATGCAAGGCCGGGCCTAGGGGCGCGCGCAGTCATCTCGCTGTCCATGGTGGGGGAGGGGAGTTTTCTCTGACAGGGCGATGCCGGCTCGGATGTGGCGAGGAGGACACGTGTTTGGCGGCGCCGGGGTCTTTGTGGCCGCCATTGTCATTGTGCAGCTTCCCCGGGCCATGCGGCGGATTCCGAGCGCTGCCAGCACACCCGCGCCCGCTTCTCCGGTTTCCCCAGGAAGTGGCTGGAAGAGGCCGCATAGCGTGATGGCTACACGGGGCAGCTAGTTACAGAATGCATGCCTCCCTTTGCCCGCCCGGATGGGGGCGCCCTTCATGGCGCCTGCCACTTTCATTCTTAAAGCATATGAAGCTCGTAGGAAAAGCCCAATCTGATGAGTGCCTGTCTCCAGGGATGACTTCTGCTTCACACCGATTTGTGGATTAGTGTGTGCCTCTTCACACATTGCTATAACATGGCAGGATGCTGCATTATCCCTGTAGCCAGAGCTTTACACAGAAATCTGATGGTATGTCCTATCTAGGCACCAGTAGCCTGGGGCCTGCACACTGTTATGGTCCACAGGACAAAGCCTCTGCTCGCCAGCTATTCATAATTTACTGATTCTTGACTACCTCACCACAAACCTGACAGCCAATGCCCAGTCCCAACTGCTGGATGGTGATCATTGTTCATCCTGGGATGTGGGAAGCCAGAAATGTTAACTATGGGGTACCATGCAGCATCTGCAACACTGCTAGGAAAAGATTAATTTGGGGCATGGTTATCAGTTTTCAGTCCCGTAAGGTATGTTTTCCAGAGATCAGTATCTGCTGCAGGGAGGTTGCAGGTTCATAATGGATGATGCTGCACACCTAGGTATGACACTTAATCTGCAGGGCACATCAGTGGTGGATGGGTGGTACTATTAGTTGGCAACACTATGAAGATCGGGCACTCTTCAGTTTTGTGTGAAAGTAACATCCAACATTGTGGTGTTGAGGTACTATTTTTTTTCAAGGAAAGCCCCTCCCAATGGCTCTTTGCATCCTTCGCTTCTCTCTAGCAGTGCGCATGCCCGCGCTAGGCTTTTGTGAAAGGCCGGCGCAGGCATGCTCCCTGTTAGACGGAGGCGGAGGATGTGGCTGTCAGAGCTGCTGCTTAGACGCGCCGTGCGACCAGGAAGAGGTGAGTCCGTTCGGGCGTCCTGGGGGGTTGTACACTGCGGGGCACCCCTGATCGGGGAAAGGACCAAAACCCAGGATAGTCTCAACTTTTGACTATCCTGGGTTTTGGACCACTTTAAAGACGTCATTTAAACTCCAGTTTTCAATGGAAGTGGAAATTATCTAGTCACATATAGACATAGTTTGGGCTTGGTATTCTGGTTACCACTAGACAGCTCAAAATGGACCCCTGTCAACTCTGTGCCGGTTATGACTCAGATCTACAAGAACCTACCTACTCCAGCTGCCCCTGAACTTAGGAGAGCTTGCCCTATTCAGTGCTGTATGATTGTAAACAGCTGTGCAGTGCTACTGCAGGTCTCCTAATTGATGTGTGGCTGCTGCATGTGTAATTTGCTGGACCGTTATGGAGCTCTGCTCCAGAAAATGACTGGGCTGATGTTAGTTTCCCACTAGTCAGGACCCTCTTAGCCCAGAGAGGTAAGGTGTGCTTTAATGCAAAGATCTTTTTCACTGGGTTGCTTATAATAAGGCTGATTGGGACATTTGTGTGTTCTGTTTATACCTTTGTTAGGGATGTGGCCTAGCTGTACAGTCAGTAAACTTGCCAACATTTATCATCTTCATTTAGTTTAGCTTTGACAGGGGTATGTGTATGCAGAGTACATTATGCTGTTATGGTGAGACTGCAAGCTTTATACACAGCTCCGTTTTCGTACATGTGGTGGCAAACCTTTTTGGATGATGACCACTAATTCAACATTAAAAACAAAACATCTTGCCATTTTTTTCATTCTTTTCTAGTACAAAGTAGACACCCATCAACATGGCAGATGATATAGATTTCCAGACTGGAGATGCTGGGGCTTCCGCCACCTTCCCCATGCAGTGTTCTGCTTTACGTAAGAACGGCTTTGTGGTTCTAAAGAATCGTCCCTGCAAAATTGTTGAAATGTCAACTTCCAAGACTGGCAAGCATGGTCATGCCAAGGTAAATTAGCTTTGGTAAATCGTGTAGTGCTAACATGAAGTTAATTTTTAACAGATCACTCTGTAGTTATTTTCTTGGAATTTTACAGGTTCACCTGGTTGGTATCGATATCTTCACTGGTAAGAAGTATGAAGATATCTGCCCATCTACCCACAACATGGATGTCCCCAACATTAAAAGAAATGACTACCAGGTAATCTTTCCATCCTTACCAGTTATAAACTTATAAGCCAGTTAAGTCCCAGGGCATACAAGTCTCACCATTCATTGGCAGCCACTGTGTTGTACAACCAACCATTGTCAGTGGCCTCATGGCAGTCAAAAAATTCAATTCATGAGAAAAAAGAGGGACTTGAATCTAAGAATGCAGATGGGTAACACTTCAGTTACTGGGCTTTGATTAGTTTTTACGTAGTACAGCATTTATCTATATGCAGCATTCAGTACCACTGTAACATAGTGTACATATAGGCTTGGGCACTGCTCACTGAAATTTACCATTAGCTTATGTCGGATATGCAACATGTACAGACTTTGATTTGATCCTGTTACTACTATAGACCTGTCCCTTAGGAGGGGAGTTTCTAAGAGATGGCTTATTGACATGGGTTAAGCCATGGTAAAGCCTTTGACCCAATAAACCTTTGGCATTTTCATTACTCTACAGATTGACAAATCTTTATGTAAGTGTAACAATACCCAGGTTTTGGTCCTTGTCCCTGGGCACTCTGAGTTGGGATTCTATGCTTTGTGAACCTCCCTGGATCACCCCTAAAACATAAATTCCAAAGTTCCCATGGGTGAATGGGGTCTCTACAATTAGAGCTTTATGTATGGCGTACAGCGTTTGAGCCGAGTGCCGGCATATGGAGCAGCTGCATCCTTCTACCTATGGTCTGTGGCACGCTCCTGCACCTAGCCTATCTGAATGACTGGTTGTGGAGATAGCAGGTATTTAATGTGGGACTCCTGGGAAAGCAGGTATTTAATGTGGGACTCCTGGGAAAGGGAGTGAGGACTATTGTGGGAGTTTTACACTGCAGGCATCCTGATTGGGATGTCCCGAGGCAGCTGTTCAGGTGCTTGGTCCCCTTTAAAGAGGAACAGAGGCACTGGACTCCCAAATGGAGACCCTGGGGCATGTCTGTTTGAAATGCCCAGGGTTGCCAGATCCACTCCCCTGTTCCTGGAGTCCTTGGTAATGTGGCTGCATCTCTATACCTTTAGCTGGTCACATACCTGGGCCAGGCCTTTCTGAATGGCTGGCACACACGGCTAGAGTTGTGCAGGGATGCGGCTGGCAGGGACGCTAGTCTCTCTCGGCTCCGTTTGTCTCTGCTAGCCACACAGCTGCTGGAATGTAGCTGAATGTAAGGATTGACATGGGAACCAGGAAGAGGTGAGTTTCACACAGTGGGGCAGTAAGCTCCAGAGAAACTCATCCTTGCTTCTGGTTGCTTGTGACTGTCGGGAACCATAGAGGGCAGATGTGGGCTCTTACAGCGGTGTGGAAGCCAGGAAGTCACTATTTTAGCCCACTCTTGAGCTTTATATTTACAGTGTGGGACAGCCCAATTTTAGACTCCCTCTTTTGCTGAACTAAAGTCTTTCTAGTGTTTCCATTAGCTTTACATTTTTCTTGGTTGTGTCTGGTATTTAACATGCCCTTTTTACCCTTTATAGCTAATTGACATTGCTGACGGATATCTGTCCCTGCTGTGTGATAATGGCGATGTTCGTGATGATCTTAAGCTGCCAGAAGGAGATCTGGGAAAGGAAATAGAATCTAAATACGAAGCGAATGATGAAATTTTGGTAAGTTGCTACATATCTAGGTGGGAGTTAAGGTTGCTGTAGTTGACATACAACTATGAAGTTTCTAGACATTGGAAATTTAATTTTAGGGAATCAATGCTAATGGTCCCACTTAGGCCAGTGGCTGCAGTTAAATGGCAAAGCCTAGGGATTTTTACCTAATGGTGGTTTTGAGTCTTGGAGACATGCTCTAAAAGTTAATATGCTCTTGCATTTGGGTATAAACCAAACGTTGTGGTCTGGTGTTGCAGGGGCACCTAGCATTTTTACTACTAGTTATTGTTCTCCAGTGGGCCTCAGGATTTTGGGGCTCTGCTGTGTATTCCTGGAACTCCTTTTCTGGCCATCCCATAGTGCATGTGGGTCCACAGCCAACCTGCAGCTAAGTGACTTGCTAAATGAGGCTTGTGTGGTACTGGGATGCTCATCAGCAGTGGACCTGAACAGTCCTGGGGTAATGCAGAGGGGCATCCCATATTGGGGTGCCACAGGGATGAGGGTAAAGTGCCTAAAAGACTCCAGGGAGGCAGATGTTCAACTTAAAAAAAAAAAAAAAAAAAAAAAAAAATCATGGAGGCATTTTGATTTGACATGCATTCAAATGCAGCACACTACCTCCTCCCCTGCTGTGCATGCTCTCCAGTAAAGCTGACTGAAACCCACATTTTTAACTAGCTCCACCCCATGAAGACAATTTGGCAATTTTTACTGCTCCTGATTCACTCTAATCCCAATGATGCTGCCTGTTTTAGCTGTATAACTCCTCCTCCATTCATGTTGTGTTGCATTGTCTTTGCCACACCTATGCAATGACCACCTGCCATCTTACAGAGGGACTGCAAAAAAGTGTTCAGCGTGGTATCCCCACTACCCTGTAACGGCGTGCATGCCTGTGTCGGCTATTTACAGATGCTTGTTGTGGGCGCACATCCTGCTAAAGGTATAACCAGTGGCCACTGCTTGCACGCGTGCCGTTGAATCGGCTGAGAAGGGGAGTTTACTGGGCGGGGGGGGTTCCACACGGGACATCCTGAATCTGGATGCCATAGGGGTAGGAAATTGGGTGGCTTTGAAATCTTAGATTCTAGGTTCATTGGCTGAGGGTTTTGGTCCTCAAAGGGCCAGATTGCCCTTTAAATCCCACCCTTGGGAAATGGTTCTGTAACAGCTGGCCTAACGGCAGATTTCAAAACCAGCTGTGGTTTCCCTATCTGCACCAGCAGGCTTATCTTAGTTTTAGCCACTTTACAGTGTCACTCCTGAATCAAATTGCTGTTAGAGGAACTCCAGTAAGCCTGGATAAGGCTCCCCCCACTGCTTTAGCACCGCTAAAGAATAGGGCTACCAGGATACTATCCCCCTTCTGGGTCCTATGGCACCTGTGGAGCAGCTGATCAGGCTTGCGCAGCCAGCAGTTGCACAGTAATGGCCAACCCAATGGGCTGCTTGTAGTCACATGGGACACGCAGCCCAGGAATGGACAGTATTCGGGTGACCCGGTCTGTCATTTAGCAGTTCTCACAGCCAGCGAGCCAGACCTTAACTGAGTTCTTTTAATGCCAATGTTTGAGCCATTATTGGTCTTGCACTGAGTTTTGAAAAGCTGATGTATGGCAGTAATTAGAATCAGGGATGTCTGGTTTGCTATAGTGGTATGCTGTTTTTTTGACTCTATGGATCCCACTTTTGTCTTAAATGATTGGGGGTTGCAGACAACATGCTTATATTTACCACAAATCTTGCAGGTCTTTCCAGCTAAAACATGTTTAGAGAACAGATGCACCTTCTCACGAGTCTCACCTTGAGTCTGCGCTGCGGCCACATCCCTGCACACCTCTAGCCGTGCGCCATCCTAATTTGGGATGTCCAAGGGTTGAGAAACAAAACCACGGACCATGTATCCTGGGGTTTGTTTCTCTTTAATGAGTGTTCAGTGGACAATCAGTTGTGCATTCATATCTGCAAAATGTTTACTTGCCTGTTGAAAGGGCACTAAAGCAGTGGAACCTGGCATTTCAGAATTTGATAAGACCAATCCTCAATCTTGCCCATCACTTTGGGGCAAAAAGATGTCTGGCACCCATGAGCAGCCACTGAAAATAAGTGAATGCAAGTATGAGGACAGGCAAACAATGAGACAGCAGTGCACGTCCCCCCCCCCCGCTGCTCCACCTCTACTTGTGGTGATAGGGGAGCACAGGTATTTACCATTACTGTGTTCCAGTGCTGCAAACTGTAACTTGGTCTTTAGCAGTAACTTGGTCTTTAGCAGTAACTTGGTCTTTAGCAGTAACTTGGTCTTTAGCAGTAACTTGGTCTTTAGCAGTAACTTGGTCTTTAGCAGTAACTTGGTCTTTAGCAGTAACTTGGTCTTTAGCAGTAACTTGGTCTTTAGCAGTAACTTGGTCTTTAGCAGTAACTTGGTCTTTAGCAGTAACTTGGTCTTAGCAGTAACTTGGTCTTTAGCAGTAACTTGGTCTTAGCAGTAACTTGGTCTTAGCAGTAACTTGGTCTTAGCAGTAACTTGGTCTTAGCAGTAACTTGGTCTTAGCAGTAACTTGGTCTTAGCAGTAACTTGGTCTTAGCAGTAACTTGGTCTTAGCAGGTGGACCAAACCCCACACCCGGGGGCATCCAGGATCAAGATGCCCATGTGAAACCCCCAGGTTGTCCAGAAACTCTCCTTCTTTCCTAGTCCAGCAGTGGTTGCATCCCTGCTAGCCCTTTTTTATTTTGTCTGTTCCTCTGAAAAATCACCAGGATTTTCATGATCCTGATTTGGAATGCCACACTGCATGAAAGTTCTAGCTCACACACAACGCTTCACTGTTCATGGCACAAGCTTGGGCTTTGGTAGAATCGGAGCTATATGCCATGCATACTAGTTTTTGGCTGTGCACTGCAGCCACACCAGTGATGGCTCCATGTTAGACAAAGGTCTGCCAGCCCCAGTATAATTTGTTGCTTTATCTGGATTATGTGGTTAATCTGGGGGAAATTTGCATGTTACTGCACACCAGCTATTGTGAAACGGATAACCAGGGTTTTGTTTAAGTGTTTGATGAATTGTACTTTTAAATTGTGATTAAACATTTGAATTGTGAATCTTTCAGATTACAGTTTTGCGAGCAATGGAAGAAGAATGTGCAGTAGCCATCAAGGCCATGACCAAATAAACAGGGATCCCAAGACTCGAGCTTCCGGCTCAGGTCAAGATTAAACCACAGATCTTAAATTTGGTTCTGATCGTCACCAAAGCTATGGCCTTCACAAAACCTCATTCTTTTGATTTGTTTGCAAATACTGCTGGAGTCTAAAATTGGTTATGCAGTTAAACTGGCAATTCTGTAATCACTACAGTTGTAATACCGAGTCACCTTCAAATATATTCTAGCTCACTTGGAGGGTGCAGCTGTACACTGGTTTATTTTTGTGGTATAGTTTTGATCAAGCTTGTAACTGGTGGCCACACCTAGACATAGGACGGCAACTTGTAAAGTTAGGACCATCTTTATACACGCTGAACTGAATTTAGTTTGCATGTTTAAACTAGTGCATAGCTTAGATGGCTCCAATTAAAGTGATTTAGAATTGCCAGTTGACGCAACATGTTTCCTGCCCAATAATTGAAAATAAAGTCCTGCTGGCCATGTGCAAGTAAATTGTATTACCTCTGTGCTCCTGCCATGTTGGCTTGCATATTGTAACTATCAAAATGGTGTCAATGGCTGCCCACAAGGCACATGGTATATTGGGTGATTCTACATGGTGGGCATACATGGCACAAAACAAGGATTAGAGTTGTCAATGTTAAAGATTTTCACTCGAGGCCTTTGTCATCTGACTGAAAAAATAAAAATGGAGAAAATGCAGTTCCGTTGCTTTTTTTTCTTGTATTTATCTTCAAATATTAAATAGTAAAGAACTTCCCAGGAATTGGTTTGCAGTGCTTCCAGTGTCATTTATTTACATATGGATTCTACCTTTTGTAGCACAGCTGTGGACGCCGGGAACTGGACCTGAGTGCTTGTCTGACCTAAAACATTGCTGGTTCCAAAACACTTGCTTCTCTAACCATTCTTCTCTAGACTCTTGTATGAGTCTGCATATTTTGGCAAGTAGCCTATTAGCTGCTGGCTGCCCTGTAAACAATTTGGATATGTAGTCGTATATTACTGTGCGGACATTCAATGTGTCTCCTTGGACTATGTATATAAAGATTGTCTTGTGCCTCCTATCCTTGTCTTCTGTCTTTACATTATACATTTCAGAATTGCCTGAATGACACGGCAAGCAACTTACAAGATCCTTATTTGTGCCCCAAAGTGTAAATATGGTAGTATGATACATTCGCTACACCTTTTCAAATGCTGTCTTGCTTGGTGTGCAGGGAAAGGGTCTTATAAACCTGTGTACATTGACAAGTCTTTGGCATACAATGCACTACTGGTGTGCTGGCACTTTGCATATAACAAGAATTCTATTAATTTTACCTTTAGGAAATCTCTTCTGCATGTGCTGCAGATGGCTGCACAACTCGCTGGTAATGGTAACAAGCAGTTCACCTATATGGAGAACTCCTAAGCAACTAAACTTTGGAATTATTTAATATAACTGACTTGAGTCTCCTCACTTTATATTAGGTTGTTTTTATTAAGGGATCATGGTCTGGTTTAGTCATTTGGTGTGCTGTGCATTAAAATGTTGCATGCCTACATGCTCATTTTGTGCAGGTGAAGGAGTGCCATAAAGTGGCTCATGCCATATCGGCTTTCTCACAAAGCTGTATTCTGCCTTTGGTCACTCTAATACATCTGACCTAAGGCAATGCTGGAAAGCTTCTTTAGCATTTTAGTGCATGAGGATCATACAATATGTATTGGTAACATGTATTACTCGATGCATTGGCTTGATTATACATCTGAAAGCTGCTTATTGGATTTTGGCTTAAAGGCCATTTAAAGCATTGCATAACTGGCAACATCAGCAATAAGTTTCACCATAAACGTACAAATGCCCTGCTATATTCAGTATTGGTATGCTTGAGGTATACCTTCATCTACCATCGGTGTTGAATATCATATCTGGCTCTGGAGTTTAATATTTCTGATACTTTGCTTGCAGGCTATACTGATGGCACCATATCTAAAAGTTCTGTGTGAAGTGAGTAGAGTAGTGGGATGGCTGAAGATAATGGGTAGTGACTACATTAAGTTATGTGCTTTGCAAACATTACTAGTCAATGTCAGTAGCTTATCTGCATGCTCTAGAACAGACTGCAAATCACAAGAGAAACTCAAATGTCTGTCCCTTTGTTAATTCTAAATTTGCAGCAATACTTGCATTACAAAAAGACTTAGTGTCTTTGAAGAACCCACTACAGAGCTTCTAAAGGTTTGATCTCAAACTGTTGGCAGGTTTATATATTGTACTGGGTTTGATATCTTCACATTGTACAAAATCCTGTCAGCCTTGTATATTTTGCATTTCCCTGTAAAGTATAAACTTCACTGGTTAATCAAAACATGTAAAGTTTCAATTGTTACTAGGTTATACAATTGTGAATTGAACAAGTTAAGATCAATAAAATAGGTGATTTCTGATGTCTTTAGTCACTTTCTTCAACTCTGTTCTTTGAAAGACTAGTTGGTTAGAGGGCTGTAACCTTACATAATGCAAGGGATGGGGCGAGCGGGTTGGGTCATGTCATCTGGCATTCTTGAGCCAATAGCTCATTGCAAAAAGTCAGGTGGGTGTGACACAAACTTTTTATTGTGCTGCACCAGGGTATCCCCACAAATCCATTTGAAATTGGCTCAACAGAAGCTCTTGCCTAGGACAAGGGATCCTTTAGCTACACACAACTCAAAGCTGTGACTTGAGAGTTTTTGTTGGCCAGGGACTAATGAGGTTTAATATGTAGTTTGATTTTAGTGGCATGTATGCTTTCAAGCAGACCAAAAGACTTGGGACGTACTTAATGCCTCTACCTGGGGCCATTCTGATTTATATTGTCCTGCTGGCTTGAGCCCTGTGGCTATAATGTGGAACGTGAGGACTGGGATGGTAACTTCCAAGACAACCGGTATAAGCACATACTGCTAGTGTTGGGAAAACAAAGATGCTTTACTTGCCACTATATATCTGCACAGCATGCATTTGTGAAGATCTGCTGTACAGGATTGATGTATGGGTAAAATCTGATGATGTGGAAGTCCAGTCTCTCTTTAACTTGCTTGGGAACCAGCACCATTGCCCCAGCATCTGGGGTCCTGGGCACAGGCATCTTGGGGAGAATGCACAGAGTGGCAGGTGTATTACCCAATCCTGTGTAACAGATTATACTGGTCATCCACTCAATGCCAAAATTGCGCTTAGCACAGGCTGTTACAAAAAGCTTGGTGTTACTCTTAAAGTGGACCGTCACCCTATAAGATTCCCGGGCCGATCACCCCCCTCACCGCGGGACATCCGAGATCGGGATGTCCCGCGGTGAGGGACCCCCCCAAAACCCCAAAAGAACTCACCTGATTGGCGGCAGCCACCGCCTCCCGCGCGCTCCTCTAGCCGTGCGCGCGCCCGCCGTTTGTGAATGGCCTGCGCGGGAGGCGGCGGCGGACGCGCTGCCTTGTCCGCCGCTTGTCCGTGGGAGCGTGGTGAGGTGAGTTTGGGGGTTTTAAACAGCGGGGCACCCCTAATCGGGGTGCCCCCCTGAAGTGGACCAAAACCCAGGATAGTCAAAATCCTGGGTGTTGGTCCACTTTAAGTTGATTTTGGTAGAAGGGAAATTCCATGTATGTAGCCTGTTTATACTGTTCACGCTTATGCAGTTCAGGTAAAGTAGGTCTATCAGGAAAAACAAACCAATACTGTGCATTGTCAGTTGAATCCAGGCAGCAGGATGGCTGAGATAATAGGAGAGGAAGATCCAAAATGGCCACTACCTTTCTTTTCCAATTGTTGGTCCGGTTTAAAGAGTGGCCACGATTTTCTAAAACAAAATACTGGTATTCTGCGTCTTTTTATTTGGCTGGTCTATGACCGTGTTTCCCAACCCTTTAATGCTGAAAATGAAGGACAGAAGCTTGACCCTACCCAGCATGGAGTAGTACAGGTATACGATTGCTTTAAGTCCGTATGAGGTGTTACATTAGATGTTTGTACAGTACACATACAGTGTATCCAAACCAAAACAAAGCACCAGAGTTGTTTGACTGCCAGTGGCACTTCTAGTTAATACACACGTTAGCCTCCACAAGCCTGGGTGTGTGCACACCTCCCAGCTATGAGACATACTATACAAAATACTCCAGGATATAGCAGGAGCAGCAAACATTTCCATGAAGGAAGAATCCTACCCATTCAGCCTGTCTTGCTGACACTTGCCTCCCTTGGATCTGCTGGGTAACCCTGAAGTTTTATCTCCAGAGACCCCATGAGGACACACAAAAGCCTTGCCTATAGTCTGGGCACTGTACGAGAAGAGTGGAGGCAAATCTTTGCTATCCTGCCATGGAGTTGTTGTAACTTGGGCACCTTATTCTTGAGAAGCCAGAAAGAAAGTGATAAGGATTGTCCCAGTAAAACTTGCAAAACTCAAATTAACTTAATCTAGCTCCTGCTGTAAATTTTAGAAACAGAATGGCGGCTTATGGATCTGTGGGTCGCCTGCAAACAGGAAGTGCTGCTGGGTTTCCTGTTACTGTGCATTGTCAGTTGAATCCAGACAGCAGCATGGCTGAAATACTGAGAGAGGAAGCTCCAAAATGGCTGCTACGAGAAGATTGGTGAGGTGGCATTGCAGCTTTAAGTGGATGCAGAAGCAAATGTAAGTGCTTACAATTATTCAGTATCATGCATGCAGATGGGGTGAGTTTGGGGGAGTTTATTTTTGTCCAACTGCCAGGCTGTTGGTCCAGTCCTAGGACAGGTCATAGGAAGTAAAGGGACTGCCCCCTGTATCTCCAATTTGCTACTGATGTTATGAGAGCTGAACCCTGAGATACTTCAGATCTGAGACTACACTGATATGACACCCCCTCCCAGTTTGGTGCTCCTCCCAGGGACATCCTGATTTGGAAAAAGGGATAAAGATTGTTCCAGCCATCATGGAAAGTGAACTGCCCCAAAACTCCAATTTTCTACTGATATGATGAAAGAAGAACTGCAGATCTGAGACTATATTGAGCAAGTAGGGAAAGACCCTAGCCTCCTGATATGACACACCCCTCACTGTTTAGTACTGCCCCAGGGGCATCCTGACTGTCCTGTGGTATGAAATGCCCCTGGTTTGCCCTATAGTCACCTTGATCTGTGATCCTACAGCACCTGCATGGTCCTTGCTAGGTACCTCTGCTCTGTTTTCTTGCTGTGAGAGTGCAGGTTAGAGGAAGTGGTTTGCTACACACAACAACCCTTCTACCTTTGTCTAGTATCCATTGGTAGACATTCAAGTCTGCCAGGTGCTGTGAGCACACAGAATGGGGAAGAGTAGGAAAAGACTACACTATTACAAGTGATAAAAATACAATTCTATGATTACTCACCTGTAGAATTGATTTTATTGGTATCCTGCTCGGGTCGCTTCATCTTCATTCTTCACGATTGGGTTATCTGCCACCAGGTGGCGCAGTCGACTACAAGAAGACTTGTGGCTCCTCCCGGCCCATAAAAGGGCAGCAAATTTCCCATAACTCCCAGTGTTGAAAAGCAGTAATACAGAGAAAAGCCAGAGGCCATGTTACTTCACACAGCCCCACTACAAACTCTCTCAACAGTAATCACCATAACAAGGCAAAAAGAGGATAACAGAACAAGGGTGGGATGAAGCGACCCGAGCAGGATACCAATAAAATCAAATCTACAGGTGCATAACCTAAGAATTGTATTATTCTAAGTGTGCCATACACTCCACTTCGATCTTCATGACATCTGGGTAATCTCCAGTAGAGGGAGAACTTCTGCAGAGATGAATATGCATAAAAAGAAAGCCCCTCCCGGTCCATATATACTTGGGACCTCCCACCAATTTCCCAGTTCCTTCTCTGTAGGGAAGGCGACAAGACAGAAGATGAAGACTTCTTTACTTACAGGTAAGCCGGGCTCGCGCCCGGCCGTCTATTGTCCCTATTACTGTCAGGACCCTTTCTAAATTGCCCGTTTGAGCCTCCCAGCTTAGGCTGCGGGTCCTGGTAAAGGTAGGCAGCACCATATGGGTGCGGAAGGAGCAATGCTCTACTGTGAGACCTCACTATGGGGTAGGCGGTTATCCAGGTTTTTTGGTGATCCTGGTGTGGGATGCCCCGTCCCTCTATGCTGATGGCCAGATTCTGGCAGGGTTCCCCCACTTCTGGGTCCTTTATTCCCCTCCAGGGGGTGGGGTGGGGGGGTTGCCTTGCCTGGACGTTATTCGTTCTCCCACATATGCCCCTGTGTGTGTGGTGTGTGATTCACTGTGTGTGTGTGGGACAGTGAGTGTTTCACTTTTGGGCCATGGCAGGTGCTGTTATTAGCTTGGGGGAGCTTCTCCCCCTCAGGCTGTATTCGGGGAGGGGGCGGGGCCGGGCTGTCGGCGCGACCACCCCCTTCTTTGGCGCGATTCTGTGGCTCGTTTCTAGGGGATCCGCGTTGCTGCCGCCCTCCCCTTTCTCTCCCTCTTCCTCCATCAGGCACTTCTCGGGGGCCATTTTGACCTGTGCTCCAAGTGGTAAGGGCCGGATGGCCACTTCCTTAGCTTGTATGGGGGCCCCTCTCTAGCGGGGGGCCCCCACTGATTGCGGGCGTGTGTGTGTGTGTTTTGTGGTGGTTACGCATGTCTGGCTGGAATACAGATATATATACATATTTATATACATATACAATTAAGTATGTGTTATTGCCTTATATATGTAGGATTGCACTTATGTTGCCTGTTTTGTGTGTTACAGATTGCATTGTATATGTGCATATTAAGGGGTTCCTCCTGGTCCTTGGGTCCCTAGTGTAAATTTGTTCACCTCAATCCTCCCACCGGGACTTTTAAGGGGCATCCCGGGTTGCTTAGGCGTAAATTCCCTGCGGTCTTGCGACTGACCACAAAAATTCACCATATGGAGGCTCCACAGGATACTGGGATCGGGCTCCCTCTGGGACAATCCGGGCCATGTGTGGGGTATCCCTTACGGGGGAGAATGTGCTGATCTGTATACTATACACACAAAAGGCCATAACGCGGCAGTTTGGACCCTTCTGGGTCGGCTCCTCCCGCTTCATCGCCTTCCCCACCCCACCTTATCCGTACCCCTAGTGACATTGGTGCCAGCGGGGAGTCGCTCTCTGATGTTTGGGCTAGGTTGGCCAGCACTGAGAAAATTATTGCTAGCACAGTGGGCAAGAAGGCCCAGGCTAAAAAGAGACATTTGTCGTCGCCCCAGCCCTTGTGGGATGTTGACGACGATTCCGCTGATTTGTCAGATTATTCCCCGTTAGAGGAGGGGGAATTGTATCAGGAAACAGAGGCTGACTATGTTCAGTCTGGGAATGCCGATGTCAGGCAGGCGCTGGGGGATGCCGTAGATACGGCCACTGTTTTGTCACATTTATTAGAGGTGTCAGATATTGAACCGCCTGAGGCGCCCCATCTCAAGAAGGGGGAATTTTTTGGGGCCTGCAAACCCCGTCTGGAATTCCCTACCCAGGGTCACTTTGATGCGCTGATCCTTAGAGAATGGGAGAGGCCCAGTCGGCTTCCTGGTGTTCCTCAGGGATGGGATAAGAAGTATCCTTTTCCGGTGGAGGTGGTTAGGCGCTGGTCTTCTCCTCCCGAGGTCGACGCGCCAGTTTTAGGTTTGACCAACTCTTCTGTGCTGAACACCCCTGGCGCCACTTCCCTTAAGGATGGCGAGGATAAACGCCTTGATCAGATGGCGTGCCACGCATTTGCCAACGTGAGTTCGGCCCTGCGGCCTGTTAGTGCATCTGCCCTGGTGTCGCTTGCTACCAGGTCTCTTATCAGGGACTGGCTGAATAACACTCAGTTTGATCCAGCTGGCGCTGAGTTCGCTATCCTTAAGAGATGCGAATTGTTCATGGATTTTGTCTGTGATGGAGGATTCTATTGTCGTGTGTAGTAGGACTTCAGCCTTACTGGTGGCTATGCGCATATTGGTCTGGCTCCACCAGTGGACAGCGGACGTTGGGGCCAAGAAGTCACTCACAGCTCTTCCCTTCTTGGGATCGCGGCTGTTTGGAGATAAATTGGATGCTGTTGCTAAAGGAGGTAAGTTGCCTCAGCGGAGGAAACAGCGCCGCCCCTTTCGGGGGGCTGGCTCGTTCACTCCTTCCTTTCGAGGGGCCAGAGCGGCTAGGGGTTTGGCCTTCTCGGGTGTCAGGGGCTCGTCCTGGAACAGAGGCAGAGGTCGGGCACATCCCGCGGCTGCCTGGGGTTCCAAGCCCAAGCCTGCCGTTAAACCGGCTCAGCAATGAAGGGGCGCCCTCAGCCGCAAGGGTGGGGGAACGGCTGCGGCTCTTCTTCCAGGTCTGGGCCCGGGAGGTCACAGACAATTGGATCTTGGAAGTGGTCTCCTCCGGGTACAAACTGGAGTTCGAGTACTGGCCGCCCCCAAGATTCTTAAGGTCTCGGGTGCCCTCAGACCCTCAGGCTGCACAGGGGCTCCTGTTAGCAGTAAAAAAACTTCTGGACATGGGGGTTATATGCCCGGTGCCTCTGTCGGAAAGAGGCAAGGGTTACTACTACAAACTGTTCACGGTTCCCAAAAAGGAGGCTTCGGTGAGACCCATTCTAGATCTCAAGGTTCTCAACAGGTTTATCAGAGCCAAAAAGTTCCACATGGAGACTCTGCGCTCGGCTATCAATTCCCTTCACCAAGGGGATTTTATGACAACCATAGACATCAAGGATGCGTATCTGCATGTTCCAATTTTTCAGGCACATCAGAGATTCCTCCGGTTTGCGGTGGCGGATCAACATTATCAATTCGGTCTGACCTCGGCGCCGAGGGTCTTCACCAAGGTCTTGGCGGGAATAATGGCTCTGCTCAGAGCGCAGGGCATTCGCATTGTGCCTTATCTGGACAACCTGTTGATCTCAGCGTCTTCCCTCCGTCAGGCGGAGCTGGACACCCACCAGGTGGTGTCGACGCTGGAGAGGTTCGGGTGGGTGATCAACCGCATCAAGTCTTCTCTCTCCCCATCTCGTGTGATTTCATTTCTGGGCATGAATCTGGATACCATTTGGGCCAGAGTGTTTCTGCCCCAGACCAAGGTGCAGGGGATTCAGGGTCTGATCCGCCTTTCTCTGGCCAATCCTTGTCCCTCTATCCGACGGGGGATGAAACTGGTGGGCTTGATGGTATCCTCCTTCGAGGCGGTACCGTTTGCAGTTTCACATGAGATCTCTTCAACTTCACCTATTGACGCATTTGGACAGGTGTCCGCAGTCATTGGATCAACCTTTCAGTATGTCTCCCAGGGTTCGGCAGTCCCTTCGGTGGTGGCTGGAATCGAGCAATCTGTTGAAGGGCAGATCCTTTCTGGTCCCTTGTTGGGAGACGATTACCACGGATGCCAGCCTGTCGGGCTGGGGAGGTTATTGGAAAAGTCATCAGTTCAGCGGGGTGTGGGGTCCTCAGAAGGCTCACACCCCCATCAATGTCTTGGAGCTCAGAGCCATCCGGCTGGTTCTGGCTCGGCTGACCTCACATTTACGGTGTCTGCCAATTCAGGTTCGTTCGGACAACTGAATGGCGGTAGCTTACATCAATCACCAGGGAGGGACTCGCAGCAGGAGTGCCCTCAGGGAAGTCTCTCTGATCCTGCACTGGGCAGAGAGCAATGTTCCTTGAATTTCGGCAGTTTAGAATGGAGGTAGTGGAGAACACGGAGGCGGATTCCCTGAGCAGGGAATCCTTTCGCCAAGGAGAGTGGTCTCTCAACCCCAAGGTTTTTCTGGATCTTTGCCGCAAGTGGGGGACTCCGGAGGTGGATCTCTTTGCCTCGAGGCACAATCACAAACTTCTGGCCTTTGTGTCTCTTTCTCAGGATCCTCTGTCTCTGGCAGTGGATGCCTTGTCACTGGCTTGGAAGGAGTTAGGTTTTCTGTACCTGTTTCCACCCATCTCCATGCTGGGTAAGGTAGTTCGCAAACTGGTTCTAGAAGGGGCACCAGCGATTCTGGTGGCTCCAAGGTGGCCAAGAAGGGTTTGGTACGCAGACGTCGTAAGGATGGCCGTAGATCAGTACCGGCTTCCCTTGTTGCCGGATCTGCTATCTCAGGGTCATCTACTTTACCCCAATTTACAAACGCTGGCTTTGACGGCTTGGCTGCTGAAACCTTCATCTTGAAAGAGGAAGGTTTGTCTTAGGCTGTTGTTCAGACCTTGATTAGGGCTAGGAAGCGGTCCTCTTCTGGCATTTACTATAGGACTTGGAGGTCCTATATTGATTGGTGTGAGGCTAGGGCCTTGCCTTGCAGGGTGTTTTCGATACCCAGGATTTTGGAGTTTCTTCAGCATAATCTGGATCTTGGGTTCCAGCTTAGTACCTTGAAAGGACAGGTTTCTGCTCTGTCGGTTTTCTTCCAGAGGTCTTTTGCCGTACACCCGCTGGTTAAGACCTTTTTCCAAGGGGTCGCGCATGTGCGGTCCCCTCGGAAGGCTGTAGTTCCTGTTTGGGATTTGAATTTGGTTCTTTCGGCTCTGCAGGGTCCTCCTTTTGAGCCATTACAGGATATTGCTCTTTCGGTTCTCACTCAGAAGGTTGCTTTCTTGGTGGCTATTACCTCTGTTCGACGTGTCTCTGAGTTGGCGGCTCTGTCGATTCAGACACCAGAATAAGGTGGTTTTTCGGTTTAAGCCGGATTTCCTTCCTAAGGTGGTGTCTGCTTTCCACCTCAATCAGGATATTGTTCTCCCTTCCTTGTGTCCTAAGCCTAGCAATGACAAGGAGAGGGTTTTTGCACAATTGGGATGTGGTTTGCTGTGTTAAGTACTATTTGGTGACTACTTCTTCTTTCCGCAAGACGGATGCCTTTTTCGTGGTGCCCTGCGGGCCCAGGAAAGGTTTGGCACCTGCTAAGTCTACGATTAGCAAATGGATTCGCCAAGCCATTGTTGGGGCCTATTCTGCTAAGGGGAGGACTCCTCCTTTTAGGGTCACTGCGCACTCTACTCGTGCGGTTGGTGCGTCCTGGGCTTTTCAGCACCTGGCTTCTGTTGAACAAGTTTGTAAGGCTGCTACTTGGTCTTCTGTTCATAACTTTTCCAAGTTTTACAAGGTTGATGTGCGTGCTTCAGCGGATGCTGTTTTTGGCCGCAAGGTTCTGCAAGCTGCAGTGGTTTGAGTTGGTACATTCTTTACTGTTTCTGGTTCCCACCCATGACGGACACTGCTATTGGATGTCCCACATGTCATGAAGATCGAAGTGGAGTGTATGGCACACTTAGAATAATACCGTTTTGTGAGTACTCACCTTTAAAACGGGTATGAGTGTGCCATACACTCAACTTTGCCCCACCCCTTTTTTTCTGGTATTCTGGGGCTTTTATATGGTGAACCATTGGTTTTGATTGTTAGGTTATAATTGGTTCTTCCTGGTCCCCTTACTGCTTTTTTACACTGGGGATTTGGTGGGAGGTCCCAGGTATATATGGACCGGGAGGGGCTTTCTTTTTTTGCATATTCATCTCTGCAGAAGTTCGCCCTCTACTGGAGATTACCCACGTCATGAAGATCGAAGTGGAGTGTATGGCACACTCATAATACCCGTTTTAAAGGCGAGTACTCGCAAAACTGTATTTTTCCTGGTATCCTGCTCAGGTCGCTTCATCTTCATTCTTCACGATTGGGACATCCAAAAGCAGTGTCCAAGAAAAAGGGTGGGATCCCCAGTGAGCAACAGCGCTTAGTTAATGACCCTACCACCTGAAGTACTTTGCGACCAAAAACGGCATCAGCTGAAGCCCTAACGTCAACCTTGTAAAACTTAGAAAAAGTATGAACTGAAGACCAAGTAGCGGCCTTACAAACCTGTTCAACTGAAGCCTGGTGCTGAAAGGCCCAAGAGGCACCAATAGCCCTAGTGGAATGAGCTGTAACACAGAAAGGGGGCTCCTTCCCCTTGGCAGAATACGCTTGCACCACCGCCTGTCTGATTCACTTGCTGATAATGGATTAGGCTGGAGGCAAGCCCTTCCTAGGTCCGACAGGAAGGACAAAAAGAGAATCCGACTTCCTAAAGGATTCCGTAGCAACCAAATAGTACTTAAGGGCCCTGACCACATCCAGGGAATGAAGAGTCCGTTCCTTAGAATTAGAAGGGGCAGGACACAAGGAAGGCAAGACAATGTCCTCATTGAGATGAAAGGCAGAGACAACTTTGGGCAAGAATTCCGGTTTAAGACGGAAAACTACCTTATCTCGATGCCGCTCAAAATAAGGATGCTTCACAGAAAGCGTCGCCAGCTCAGAGACGCGACGGCTACCAAATAGACCACCCTGGAGAGCAGAAAGCACCAAGTTCAAATCCCACACCGGTAGCAAGGGCTTACGCGGCGGACGTATATGGGTAACTTCTTGGAAAAAAGTCTTGATAAGCCTATGGTTGGCGAAGGATCTTTGGAAAAAAATTGCCAAAGCCGAAACCTGCCCCTTGAGAGTACTCAGTTGTAGACCTGACTCCAGGCCATGTTGTAGGAATTCCAAAACCCTGGGAAGGAAAAAAGTGCGACAAGGAAATGACCTAGACTCACACCAGGCAATTTAAGAGTGCCAGACCCTGTAGTAAATCATGGAAGAAGATTTCTTCCAAGCCTGAATCGGATGGAGGCATCAGCAGCCAAGCAGTCAAAGACAGCGTTTGTAAATTGGGGTGGCATAGCAGTCCCTAAGTTAGAAGCCCTGGATTGTCTGGCATTATGAAGTGATCCACTGAGATCTGAACTATGTCCGCGAACCAGAATCTTCTTGGCCAGCGGGGGGCCACCAGGATGGTCGGCACCCATTCCTGGGCGATCTTGCGCAGCACACGACCCAGCAGAGGAAAGGGAGGAAAAGCAGGAGGAGACAAAATTCTGTCCAAGGAATTGCTAGAGCGTCCATGGGGAAGGCCAGAGGATCTCTTGGCAGAGAGACGAATCTTGGCATCTTGTGATTGTGACGGGACGCAAACAGATCCACGTCCGGCTGACCCCAGTGGCGACACATGGCGTGAAAGATCTTGTCGCTGAGAGACCATTCCCCCAGACGAGATGTCCCCCTGCTCAGTGAGTCCGCCTCCTGGTTCTCCACCCCTGGGATGTAAACCGCCGAAATGCAGGGAACATTCTCCTCTGCCCAAGACAAGATCAGGGACACTTCCTTGAGGGCTCGTTTTCTCCGAGTCCCGCCCTGATGATTGATGTAGGCGACCGCCGTCTGATTGGCCGAGCGGACCTGGACCGCACGACACTGTAGGTGAGGAGTCAACTGGGAGAGAACCAACCTGATCGCTCTCAGCTCCAGGAGATTGATAGGCACATGGGCCTCCTAAGGATCCCACTGGCCCTAGAACTTCAGCGATTGCCAAAATCCTCCCCAACCGGTCAGACTGGTGTCCGTGGTGACAATCTCTCAGCACAGAGGTAGAAAGGACCTGCCCACTAGAAGATTTCTCGAGTCCAACCACCACGAGAGGGACTGCCTGGCCAGAGGGGACAGAGAAAATTCCTGCTCCAGGGACTCCTGTGTCCGATCCCAAATGGTCAAGAGATTCAACTGAAGAGGTCTCATGTGAAACTGGGTGAAGGGTACAGCTTCGAAGCAAGACACCATGAGACCCACCAACTGCATCCCCAGACGGATGGAGGGGTGAGGACACGACAGCAAGGCCCGCGCCTGCGTCTGAAGACCCTCCACCTTCTGTTGAGGGAGGAACACCTTGACCTGGGAGGTGTCCAAAGTCATGCCCAGGAAGGACCTCACCAAGGACAGAGTAGTCGAAGACTTGGGATAATTGATCACCCAACTGAAGGCTTCAAGAGTGGCCAATACCCTCTGAGTGTCGCTCTCGGCCTGTTGAAGAGATTGAGCAGCAATCAACAAGTCATCCAGGTAAGGAAGAATGCGAATGCCCTGGTTCCTCAGGGCCATGACACCCGCCAACACCTTGGTGAACACCCGAGGGGCTGAAGAGATACCGAACGGCAATGCCACAAACTGGTAGGGTTGATCCAAGGCGAACCTCAGGAACATTTGATGTCCCTGGAAAATAGGAACGTGCAGATAGGCATCCTTGATGTCCACCGTGGTCATGAAGTCGCCGGGCCAAAGGGAGCTCACCGCTGACCATAAGGTCTCCATGCGGAAGTGTTTGAACCTGACATATCTGTTGAGACCCTTCAGGTCCAGGATAGGTCTCAAAGAACCGTCCTTCTTGGGCACCGTGAAAAGATTGGAGTAGAACCTCCGACCCCGTTCCTGACGAGGCACAGGACAAATCACTCCGGATGACAGAAGTCGTTGGACTTGGAGGGGTTCTGGGAAATCCGTGACCGAAGGAATCTTGGGGGCAGCCAAGCTGCCAGCTCTATCTTTTAACCGGAGGACACCACCTCCTGAATCCACAGGTCCGAGACATGTCTCCAGACGTGAGCAAAAAGCAGAAGCCGTCCCCCCACCCGCATGGGTGAGGGCGCCTCCTCATGCCTGAGGAGCCTTGGTGGGAGGCTTGGACCCCCAGTAGAGACCGAGGCAACCGCGGGATCTACCTCAGCCCCAAGGGTCCCTGCGACCACCAGGGAAGGAAGAACCTCGTCCCCCACGGAAGGGACGAAAGGAAGAAGAGCCCCGAAATGGCCGTGCTTGCTTCCGGCACTGAGGGTGCCGGCTATCCTTGGCCAAGAGATCAAGACGCTCCCCAAAAAGACGAAGTCCCATGAATGGGATCCCGGTGAGGGATTTCTTGGCGGCAGTGTCGGCCGCCCACTGCCGCAGCCAAATAGACCGACTGAGAGCAACTAGCAGGGCCGAAGCCCTACCGTCCATGGCTGAGAGCACAGGCAATAAAGTCAGTGCAAGCCAAAAGTTCCTTATACTCGTCCGCACGCTTGCGGGATCGGGCGGCCTCAACAAGGCGCTTTACCCTCTTTTTAATGGCAATGGAGACAATGGCCGCGGCGCATACAGGACGCAGACCAGCCCCCACAAAAGTGAAGGCATAGCAAGTGAGTTGATCCATGCGCCGATCCGCATTATCATGTAAGGTAGTAGTGTCCGGAGACGGCATAACAGAAGTATTGGAGAGCCCCAGGACAGGAGCGTCCACCTCCAGGGGACAAGACCAAAGTCGGACCAACTCCTCCGAAAAGGGGTACCGTCTGTCCAGCCCCTTAGGCACCGAGGGCAGTTTATTAGGCCTCTCCCATTCCTTAAACACCATTTTGGAAAAATGTCCCTGCTCCAGAAAACCAGGCGCTCTCTATTAGGGTGGTAAAGGTCCCCCTGCTTCTTTTTAGCCGCCTTCGGGGGAACAATGTGCAAGGTATCGAACACCGCAGACAAGAGCCTATCCGTGTCATCGGGGAGCCACATGTCCTCGTCTGAGGAGGACCCGGGGTCACTGTCAAAGTCGCCCGGGCGGTCCCCGGAGGAGTCGGAATCATAGAATAACTCACCCTCCTCCATGGAGTCACGACCACCAAAGTCCTCATAAGCATCATCATCAAAGAGAGAATAAGCCGGGTCCAAATGCTGCTTCTTACTAGAGGCCTTGCTGGTGGCCGGACGGGACAACTGCCGTTCAAGGCTGGCCACGCGTAACGCCAGGTTTGAATGAGACTCTCTGCTGGCATCCCCCTCGGTGGGGGCTAAATGCAGGCGTGGGGGTGTCGGCGATGCCGTAGGTAGAATGGGGCTGGGGAGAGTAGCACTCCTGTTCCGCAATAACACTCTGGGTGCAGGGGACACAAACCGCGCTGCGACCGCTCAAAGGGGATGTACCCCACATAAGACACAGCTGAGCCCGCCCCGAAGGGCCCCCAAGCTCGCTATCCCCAGAAGCCTCCATATGGTGATTATTAGCAATAAGGGGTTTAAGGGCACAGCGGGCCCAACCCAAACAATCCCCAATACTAGCCCCCAAAACTCCCCGGGGGGGGGGGGTGGAAGGACCTGGAGGAACCACAAGTACTATATGGGCCCAGCCTGCAAGACACAATGGAAAAGGAGCGCACAATAAGCATCCCACAGCACATGCACAGATACAGCACAAAAAGGCAGAAGGCAACCAATACCAGGACCGGACTCACGAACCATCGATTCGGACCCGAACCAGGGAGACCAGAAGAAGAGCCAGGCAGCGCAGCAGGGCTCCCAGAACAAAATGCCACCAACGCAGCACCTCGAGGGACGGGCCGCGTCGGGATGACGCAATTCACGTCATCGCGCGATCCCGCCCCCCTGCAGCGCGCGAACTCCGGGCGCCTGTGCCAGCAATGGAGCAGGATAACAGAGAGGGGCCCGCAGCAGGCGGATAGCGCGCTGGGGGACAGCGTCCCTCCAAAGCTGAGGGCGACCCCCCGATGACAGAGCGTCAGGGAGAGAAGCCGGAGCGACGGAGTTAAGTATGGAGACAAAAGGAAGGACGCAGCCGGCGACGGAGCGCCAGGGAGAAGAGGAGGAAGGAGTGAGGTAAGAATAGTACAGTCGCAAGCATGCGTAACATCAGCAACACAGTGAAAAAGCATTTGGGAAAAACACACACGGGCAGGCATAAGGGGATCCTAGTGGTGCCTCCCCCCCAGATAGGCTCACCATAGCCTATGGCCGGCTACCCTTCGGGTACAGGGTCTGCGGTCCAGAGCATAGCTCTGTGAACACCCGACCCCAGGTGTTCCCCTACCGTCACCTGAACCGCAGCCAGGGCTGAGAGGCAGGATGGATCCCGGAACAGGTGGGAATAGGCCTGCAGGGCCGACGGGCTTGGGATGCCCCGCTCGCCTGCGATAATCCAGAGAGAAGCAATCTTCTGTCTTCGCAGCCTAGACTGCAAGGAAACTCTGGGAGTTATGGGAAATTTTTGCCCTTTTATGGGCCAGGAGGAGCCACAAGTCTTCTTGCAGTCGACTGCGCCACCTGGTGGCGGATAACCCAATCGTGAAGAATGAAGATGAAGCGACCCGAGTAGGATACCAGGAAAATGTACTACTCTCTCATCATCAGACATCTACCATTATCTTCAAATAATTAATGGAGCTAAAGAAGGTCACTACTATTATATACAGCTGTTTTAATCTACTCAGAATGGGTTTTAAGTTTAAAATGCAAACCATCCGATTGTACGTTTTTCGTAAGTTTACTTGCTCAATGAACGGTCAATTTATCTGTTCATGTAAATGAAGGCAAAGGCAATTGTTAGACCATTGTGTCAGGCTACGTTGGGCACTGTTCTAAACGTTTTTCCATTTTTTAAATTGAAGAAGAAATGGCCGAGATATTGAGGCAAAGGAATTAAAGGGGGTGCCACTACTCTGCCTTGTTTTTACTTTTAGAAGCAGCTGCATTCTGACAGGAAGGGAGAGAGCAGCCATGATGAGATGAGCTGCTGAATTACAGTTTATATGCTTTGCCTACAGAGTTCCTTGAAAAGAAGCAAAACCTTGTGATTTCCTTGAAAAGAAGCAAAAAAAAAAAAAATAGTGATTTTCACTATTCTGGGTTTTGTTCCCACTGTTTCTATTTCCACTGGGATTACCCAAAAACTAATTTTTCTTTCATGAGTCACTCAGCAGCTCACATTTTTTGGTGATCTGAGTGGCAAGAAAAGCTGAGTGGAGTGCGTGCTACTGGCCACACCCCCCATTAATAAACGCCTGGCACAGCTACACAAAGTGGAGGGTCCCAATCCAGGAAGGCCAAAAAAGGGGAAGACCACGAGCAACCAAGAAGTGGTTGCTTCCCTTTGTTACTATCCACAGGTGAATGAATGGCAATAAAGATTTCCTATTTATTAAAAGTAGAGCTCGCTGAATTTCCCCCACATATTTTTACTGGCAAAATTATTTGTAAAATGAACTTAAACCTGAATCCAATACAGCAACACTTCAGGCTTTATCTCTGAGTCAATGAGTTAATTACCTTCCAGATTTAAACTGATTATATTCAAGACAAGATTCTAAAACAAATACATAGTATTATTACTCTTGTCAGGTGACAAATGCACACGTCCCTTAGCTATGCGGAAGAGATGTTTGGCAGGGATGTGTGAAAGCTCAGATCAAACCCCCTGGGGCTCCCAAAGCCGCACCGGAGCATAGTAAAAAACAGGCCTAGAAACAAGACAGAGACCGGTAAACGGAGAACTAAGGTTCTGGACTGAATTAAGACCCGGTCCCTGGACTTAACGCGTTCAGGTGCGCCTGGCCGATAGGTTGGTACCGCTTGCAAGGCCATGTGACCCCCCTGCTCCAAGTTATAGCTCCTAAAAGGGTTTCAGGGCAAAATCCCACTCTAAAAAATGGGAGGTAACATCCCCTCCCACAATGGGGAGGGGGGATGGAGAGCCTGGCAGCATAAATAGGATGGTCAAAAACCAGGCTGGCATCACTAAATGGGAGGGAGTTATGCGGACGGCATACCCAGGGGTGTCCACCACCATCACCATAAGCTGTTAACACACCCCCCTTGTAAGAGCTCCTCACCACGCTGCATGCTTAAGGTAAACTTTGCTTGTTATTGTCTCTGTGTATCGCATATCTGTTGTACCCACCTCAGAATCGCATAGTTATTTAATCTGTAACATTCCATACTCTTTATAGTTAAATGCTTGTAACTCTGCCTAGCGTGCGGTAGCCATTAAAACGTATATTTAAGTGAGCTGTCTTCTTGCCTTAAACCCGGAATTTGTGTGCCCGAAGGTGGTTTGCCTGGTTATCCTAATAGTAGAGGGTCGGACAAGGTTTTGGGGAACCCGGTGGGCGGTTTCCTGACAATTTGGTGGCAGCGGTGGGATAAGGCAAATAGTGTGAGTGTGGGCCCCATACTCTCATACACTAAAGATTACTAGCAGCGGCTTTTCTGTTGCTGGGATCTTAAGATCAGCTCAACGCTAGGCATATTCTGAGAGTGGTTACAGTAGTTGTGTGATTACAGTGTGCAATAGAGCAGTTGCAGGCATGGCAAGTGGCACCAGGGCCAGAAGCAGGGAAGTGGCTGCCGATGATATACTGGGTGCAGAGGGGCCCAGCCAGGGCTCTCCCAGAAGCCGGTCACCAGCCCTCAGCATCCCGCAGGACCGAGCCCCGCCTGCCAGTCCTCCCAGCCAAGCCGGCTCAGTCACTCTCCTGAATGCTGCTGTGGCAAGTCTTCAGACGGGAGACCACGCCACCTACGCGCTCCTCATGCAGGAACACCAGGTGCAAGCTGAACGGGAGGAACGCCGCGCGCAAGCTGAACGCGAACACCAGCTCCAAGTTTTGCAGCTACAGCTTCAACACCCTCAACCCAGCCCATCTGGCAGCGGGCCCCCTGAGAACCAGGCCCCAAAGTTGCGTGCAGAGGATTTCCCCATCCTGGACAAAGGCACAGATCTGGACACATTTCTGCTGGCTTTTGAAACCGTTTGTCAACAATACCATGTGCCGGAGGATCAGTGGGTCAGGTACCTAACCCCCCGCCTTATGGGTAAAGCCCTGGAAATCTTTGGGTACCTGCCCAGCGAAACCACCCTGAGCTACGAGGGGGTCAAGCAAGCCCTGATCCGACAATATAACTATACCCCGGAATTTTATCGCAAGAAGCTGCGGGGTCTGCAACGGGGCCCCAGCGACAGCTGGGCTGATCACATGCGGGCACTACAGAGAGCAATTGAGCAGTGGACCACCGGCTTAGGAGTCACCTCCATCCAGCAGCTGAAGGAGCCGATTGCCATAGAGCAGTTCCTCTGGAATTGCTCTGACGAGCTGCAGCAGTTTCTGCGTGACCGGAAGCCAGAGGGGGCCTCAGCAACGGCCGCCCTTGCAGATGAGTACAGTCACAACAGAGCCCAGGAAACCTGCCAGCTGGAAAGTGGGTAAGCCGCCGCTGGCGTCTGTTGTACATGCCCCTCAGCCCAAGACCCCTGCCCCTACCCCCTTCTCCAGACAAGGGGGGCCCCAACTCTGTCACCACTGCAACCAACCAGGACACTTCAAGGCCGCATGTCCCCAGCGCCAGCAGGGTCCGTCCCAGAACTCCTCCACGGTGCTGTATGTGGGTAGGGGTGCTGGGAGGTCCCGGGACAATTTGCAATTCGTCACTGTGGGCCAAGCTGTGGCCGTGGGACTTAGGGACACCGTCGCAGAGACAACTCTTGTGCGCCCTGAGATGGTGTCCCCAACGGACTTCATCCCTGGAAAGACTGTCTCAGTCTCTGGAATTGAGGGAGGTGCATCGGCACTCCCCATGGCAAAAGTTTATTTGGACTGGGGTGCTGGGCGGGGTGTGCGGGAGGTGGGGGTATCGCCGAATATCCCTGCCGGTGTTTTGCTAGGGACAGACTTGGGGCGGCTAGTGTCTCAGTATGTGGCCACTGAACCCCCGAGGTCTGGTCCCCCAGAATGTAATAGCATGTATATTTCAAGATGTGCAAATAATGTGAGTAACCTACCTGCTACAGGGAATGTGGGGGTAGGGGGTGTAAAGTGTGCTTCTTCCTCCCAGAGGAAGGAGGGTTACCCAGCAGCTGGGGAGGAAACTGCGACTGAGGTGAGGGCTGTTCCAGGAGACGTGGGACTCCCAGGTAAGTCCACATCGCAGGGTTTCTCCACCACTGGGGTAGCAGAGGGCCAGGCTGGTCTGTCTGGACTGGCGGCTTGGAGGGGAATGGAAGGGGGGCAGGCATTACCTGAGCCCGCAGCGGCTCCGGCCACTATTGAGAATAGTGGGAGCGCTGGTGGCTCAGGGGCCCCTCGGGGGTCTATTTGCCCCCTTCCTCCAGACCAAGCGGCTGCCAGGGCCGACGGAAGTCCGGGTGGAGGTCCTGGGAAACGGACGGCGGATGGGATGGTCTTGTCTATTCCAACCACCCCCCCGTCCAGGGTTCCCAGCACCTCGACCCGAGAGGACCAGTCCAGGCCAAAAGGCAGGGGTGGTGGAACCTGCAGGTGGGGTGAGGGGTGCCCGTGGAGAGATGGGACCCCTAGGTAAGTCCCCACTGCAGGGTTTCTACGCCACTGGGGTATCAGAGGGCCCGGCTGGTCTGTCTGGCCTGGAGGCTTGGAGGGGAATGGAAGGGGGGCAGGCATTACCTGAGGCCGCAGCGGCTCTGGCCACTATCAAGAATAGTGGGAGCGCTGGCGGCTCAGGGGCCCCTCGGGGGTCTAATTGCCCCCTTCCCCCAAACCAAGTGGCTGCCAGGGCCGACAGAAGTCCGAAGGGAGGTCCCGGGGGACGGACGGGGATGGGATGGTCTCGTCTATTCCAACCACCCCCCGTCCAGGGTTCCCGGCACCTCAACCCGAGAGGACCAGTCCATGCCCAGAAACGGGTGGTGGAACCTGCAGGTGGGATGAGGGTGCCCATGGAGAGGTGGGACCCCTAGGTAAGTCCCCACTGCAGGGTTTCAGCACGCCCGGGGTGTTAAGGGACCAGGGTGTTCTGCCTGAACCGGCAGCTCGGGTGGAAGTGGTGGAGGAGCAGGTCCCAGAGTCCCCTCAGGGGACCGACCGATCCTTCCCTTCCTCCCAGGAGGCTGCTGAGGCAGGCGGAAACCCAGAGGTGACTGAGGACATGGTGGTCCCGACTATGTCCAGGCAGAGATGTGGGGTAGCATCAGGCACTGATGACCCCCAGAGAGTTCTCCCCAAGCAAGACATGCAGCCTCACTTGGGCCCAGACCCCAGATGGGTGGTCGGGGGACAAGTGCGGCTGTACCCAATGATGGTCAGGTCAGGGTCACCAGGGGGGTGGCCTGAGGACCAGCAGTTGGTGGTCCCCTATCTGCCCAGGGCTAAGGAGTGCTATGCCTTAGAGAGCCGGACGATTGGGCACATAGGGATCACTAACAAGTCAGTGAAGCCGGGCCTGGCTGTCCGCTGCCATTTGTACTATACCGGCCAGAGGGTGGGGGTGGCAGGGTCAAGTCCCAGCATCCCACCGACAACTCGGCCGCAAGAGGTCTGTACCAATGGCAGTGGTCTACATCACGCCGGTTCCAAGTTCAATGGCCTTGTCACCCACCTGGCTTGACGGGGTGTGTACTGCCCGGTGGGAGATCCTTCCCACGGAAGGTCCCCCCCAGGGCAGATACTCCATCCAGGGGACCCAGTTCATGGTGCTGGGGGTCAGGCAGGCACCCACTCGGGGCTGCCTCCTTGGCCAGTGTTGGCAACATGCACCGGGGCCCCTGGCTCTCGTAAAGCAGAAAGGGATGAGTTGCCCTCGGCAGACTGTGGACCCGCGGTCCCAGCTACGGGCCACCCTACACCCCTTCCGGGAGTGGACCTGGCCCAGAACCCTCAACCCAAAACAGTACTACCGCCATGGTGCTGCCAGACAGGAATAGCGGACGCATGGGCGCACGGGCCAGCATCAGGATGCGCTGACCCTTAGCGCCCATTTGAAGGGGGAGGTGTGGAGAATAGGCCAAATATTATATCGCAGATGTGAAGGAACCCCACTTAATTTTTCTTAAATTTCTCCTCCCTGTTTTTATTCCAGACTTTAATGGTCCCTTCAATTTCCATCTTCCCCTTAATAATAAGAAGGTCAATTACTCTTGTCAGGTGACAAATGCACACGTCCCTTAGCTATGCGGAAGAGATGTTTGGCAGGGATGTGTGAAAGCTCAGATCAAACCCCCTGGGGTGTTTGATTCCTGCCTTTTGTCACAAGCTAGGCTGCAGCCAGCATGCCTCCTGCTGTTGTATAACACCCCCAGCTGGGAAGTTGCCAGTGAGGCTACGTCTCAGGGAATCTCCTACTGGGGAGGTGTCAGAACCACAATTAAAAAGACAGAAGCCCGGCACCGATAGTTTATGGGCCGTATCGCGGACACCATGTGTCCTAATGCCAAACCGGTTACAGAACCGGCTCCCAAAAGCCGCACCGGAGCATAGTAAAAAACAGGCCTAGAAACAAGACAGAGACCGGTAAACGGAGAACTAAGGTTCTGGACTGAATTAAGACCCGGTCCCTGGACTTAACGCGTTCAGGTGCGCCTGGCCGATAGGTTGGTACCGCTTGCAAGGCCATGTGACCCCCCTGCTCCAAGTTATAGCTCCTAACTCTAAAAAATGGGAGGTAACATCCCCTCCCACAATGGGGAGGGGAGATGGAGAGCCTGGCAGCATAAATAGGATGGTAAAAAACCAGGCTGGCGTCACTCAACGGGAGGGAGTTATGCGGACGGCATACCCAGGGGTGTCCACCACCATCACCATAAGCTCTTAACACACCCCCTTGTAAGAGCTCCTCACCACGCTGCATGCTTAAGGTAAACTTTGCTTGTTATTGTCTCTGTGTATCGCCTATCTGTTGTACCCACCTCAGAATCGCAGTTATTTAATCTGTAACATTCCATACTCTTTATAGTTAAATGCTTGTAACTCTGCCTAGCGTGCGGTAGCCATTAAAACGTATATTTAAGTGAGCTGTCTTCTTGCCTTAAACCCGGAATTTGTGTGTCCGAAGGCGGTTTGCCTGGTTATCTTAATAGTAGAGGGTCGGACAAGGTTTTGGGGAACCCGGTGGGTGTGTGCGGTGGTCTCTGGTTAGTAATTGGACCATGTGACGCCTGGTTACCTGACATGGACCAAAAGCCATTTGTGCCTTGCAACCTTTAACACTGGGCTATCCTGATGAGAGTGCACCGCTGTGTGAAAGCTCAGGATCATGTCAACATACCTTTGCAGCAATCCTCTGGAACATGCATGGGCTGATGCACGCTCCTGCAGCAGGCCCATCTGAATGGCTAGTGCTGGAATGCAGGGAAGTAGGCGGCAAAAGATGCCAGCAATCCATTCACTCTGAATAGATTGGCGGGTATAATTATGCACTGCAATGTATTCTGATTGTCTTGAAGCTGTGCATGTGCTGTGGGAGCATGGTGTGAAATATGAGCAGTCCCCTTATGTTCTGCGGGATTGCCAGTGAGGTGGGTATACTGGAATGCACACAATGGGACATGCCAAGTTGGTCTTTAAAAGTCCAAGGCCAGTTGATGAGGTTTTTGCTCCATTTGAATATAGGGTATGCAGCACACAGCAAGTTATACTGACAATTTGGAAGGCCACCAATGTCAGCTATGTTTGTCAAATGACAAGACATCTTAAGAAGTGTCATTCAAGAAAGGGAAAGGAGAACTTGTTGGTCAGAGCACAGGCATTTGTGAGAGAGGGGGGTGAGACAGGCAACCCAGCCAAAGCAGTGAACACACACACTCAGCAGCAGGAGCAGTATGCCACCTCAAACATACCTGCCTGCTGATGCACGCGGTGGTGCATCTCATCATCGCATTGCTCGCCTCCCTGCTGACAATTTCCCCTATTTGCCACACTGTATGTGAAGGTCTTTCCCCACCAGATGCAGGAGAGGGCAGCACAGTTTCACATAAACTGGAGGGCACACAGTACATCTATGCATGTAGTCTGCAGCATCTGTAGCAGAGAAGCGCTTCTCCTCTCACATGACCACTGGTTACACTAAAACATCTGGGAGGTGCATGCCGAGAAAAGCTGTTCTTCTGAATACGGTCTTCCTCAGGTGTCCGTGGGCACTCCCTCTTCCTAGGGTCTGTGCAACCCGTGCTGCTTAAAGGGAACACTGCTCTCTTGAACACTCTCCTCCACCCAAACACTTTCTCTGTCTGTGTTTAACCCCTTGTGCCCTCTCCCTACTGCAAACACAAGGGGCTTGATTTAAATCTCTGACCTCCCCTCTCGTCCAATTAGGGCACTTGGAAAAAATTTGCCTAGTCCAGGCTCAACATAAAAAACAGTCCTGCTAGCAGAGCGCAAAGGCTATGTGGCAACCAAAACTTTACTTACAAAATTCTGAAAGGAATAGGTTAACAATATCAGGCGCACCCATGGCATCGAGTGTATAAGATGCCAAACTGTGTACTACAGCCAGCTGCATCAGCTGCAGCATGCACACCCAAACCGGTAAAGAGGGTGCTGCTCTTGACTATAACTCTGACATTCATCTACAATAACATCTATGCTTGTCATTCGACTCCACAGCATCTGCAAACCTGTTCTCTGGCAAGCCATGCCACTTACATACAACTAGATACAAATGTTTCCTTCATCTATTGCTGAAAAATAATCTTACCACAAACTATCAATTCAACCAGGGAACCTATGTGCAAAACACATGGATAAAATATGGCCGTTACAAATAACATCAATACAAGCATGAATTCACAGTATAAAACTAAAGAGAATTTGATTAGCTACACAAATATTAAAAGTACAATTGCATCCAAATAAAAGTGGGTCACCACAGGGGAGGCTTCAGTAGTACACTGCTCTTAAAAAAAAATCTCGCAAAGACTCTTATGCTTACAGGAAAACTCGAGCCACAAACACATTTTTACAATTGTAAAGTCATTTTCGAGCGGTAGCGAAAATTATTCGCACGCATTTTCACGATTCGACTACACACATATTCATCTGCAATGATGAATCACCCATGCGAAAATATTTTCTAAGCGTTATTTTTTTTTTTTTTTATCTTTAGTGAATCAAGGCCATAGATCTCATTCCTGCTATGGACATTTACCATTGCAACAGTGACATTTATGTATGCGTGTGTATGTAGCAAGGATGCTAACCTGTGACTTATGTGAATGAATGGTCATATGTTCTCTGTGAAGCACTCTGGAGATTGATGTCCTATATACTCAATGAAACACTCTGGGGAACTGATGTGAATAGTCCTATGTAATGTGTGATGCATTATGGATGACTGAATGTGAATAGTGCAGTGTATTATAGAAAGCACTGTATGGATATTTTGTTCTTTGTGCTGTTACACGAGTGAACATCTGATGTAAATAGGTCTTTGTAGAGAACAGATATTTTTATAAGCAAAATGTTATTCTGTGCAACTGGCAGCATATGCATTAAGAATACACTCAAGAAATCCCATGGTGAAGTGTAGATTACCTTTCTTTTGCTGCCACAGCTGTTTAAATTCTGTACTGATAGACAAACCCGTGTTCGTATTTTACATGTACTGAGCCATGTAGAGTTCCTGAGCACTCATTGTGAGGTCTGCAAAGCCCAACATGTTGTAGGAAAAATAGTTTGTGCACACCTTGCATTTTTAATTAAAGTAATTGTCCACAAATGAAAAAAAAACCAAATCTTTTACTCTGATTTTGTTTCCCTTAGATGACTGCTTGTGCACCAACGCTCTGGATCCAAGTCTCACACTGCCCATGTCCAATCAGTGACATCCGCCATCAGTTGAGTGCAATAGGCCCCAGCAAACACCCACCATTGCAGAACAGTGGGTGTGCTTGAGTCACTGATTTACTTCCTAAGTAAATGGGCCTCCAGTGAAAACAGATTAGATGTCCCCTTGCTCTAATAGCTAGGGGGCACTCCTATTCAGGATGCCCTACCACCACCCTGCACTCACCTCTTCCTTATTGGCCACGTGACTGCAAGTTCCCCAGGCGGCCATGCACATCACTGGCCAAGTGTCAGCGGTCTATCTGCATAGGCTGCTGGTGATCACATTGATGGCTGCTGTGGGATACAAGAAGGTATTGGGCTAGCCTATCCTTGGGGCATGCTGAATAGGATGAGTCGACTGTTTTTTTTTCCTCCAACCTACCCAAATTGGTGAAATGTGGACTTAATTTACATTTTCCCGAATTCCAACACTGTATGAATACTAAAGTCAAACTGGTGAGTATAACCCCCCCCCCCCCCCACAGTCAGAAAGGGGAGGTAAAAAAAAAATTCACCTGGTCTTGGCTTAAAGCGGACCTTCACTCTGAATGAGAGTCTATCTTATATGTTTCCCACACCCTGTACACACAGATTGCTCACATTAAAAATCATCCTACCTGCATCTACTGCATGTTATGAGCCTTTAAACATTCAAGATGGCGGCTCATGGAACAACAGGCAGCCTGCAAACAGGAAGTGCCTCCTGACCGTGCTGCTCTGCATTCTGGGATTGCTGTCCTTTCCCTGACCCCAGCTCTGCTCTGTCTGAGCAAAGCACAGCTATAACCCACCCCCCTGTACTTTATCCCACTCTCCTCTTTTCAGTAAGTGTGATGCTTCTGAATCAAGATGGCGACCAGCGGAATCCTGAAGTCCTTAACAGAGTTGCAACCCAGCGGGGAAAAGAATAAGTGACTAAAAATTTAAAATATATTAATTTTAGATGCTGGGGAATCATTTTTTAAGGGTTTGGGCTTTTCAATAAATCATGCTGAAGGTCCGGTTTAAAGTAGACCAACATCCAGGATTTTGACTATCCTGGGTTTTGGTCCACTTCGGCGGGGCACCCCGATCTCTGAAACCCCCCAGAAACCCCAAAAAACTCACCTCTCCCCGCTCCCACGTGACCGCGCCGTCCAATCCCCGCCGACGTCCAATCCCCGCCGACGTCCAAGCGGGTGACAGCGGCGTCCAAGACAGCGCCGCCGCCTCCCGCGCGTCACTCTCGGCGTTCACAGGCGGCCGGCGCGGGCACGTCTAGAGGGGCGCGCGGGAGGAAGCGGCGGCGGATCAGGTAAGGAGTTTGGGGGGTTTCACCCCGCGGGACATCCCGATCTCGGATGTCCCGCGGTGAGTGAGGTGATCGGCCCGGGAATCTTATAGATTCCAGGGCCGATCACCCCTGGGTGTTGGTCCACTTTAAGCACGTTCCAATTGCATTTCTTGTACCAGCTGCATAGAGCAGCTCACTACCTCCCAATCCAATGAATGGGCTGGTGGGCATGCGTTTATAATGGGAGGGATTCTCTGTAAAGCCTAAATATTCCAGGACCGCCCGATAAAGTGACCCTGGGGCATGTTGTGTGAACCCCTCTGCAAATGCCCACATTTACATTTCCAGCCTCCCTGTGGCCAGGAGTGAGAGTGTGCTACAGAGTGGGGATGCGGCCTCTCGCTTACACACAGTGCTTAATACTGTCCATTAAAAGGGTACTATGGCTCTTTAAGATGCAGCAGTGGGGCAGCTAGATACTCACCTCTTTTGGGATCCTTCGAACGCTGCAGAAGCTCACACGGCCAGTAGCTGTACAGTAATGTGCTCAGCCCCTCTGATAGACTAATACACAACCCAGAAGAGGTGAGTAACCAGGCGGCCTTAGCAGCGAGGACCACTGACTTCAGTCATTTCTGACCAGTTCCACTTTAATATCACTGGTAGGGGCAGACTGGCTATAGGGAGACCCTGGGCAATCCCCGGTGGGCGACACTGCTTTTAACACCCACATTGAATCCCTGCTCCCTTAGTCTCCTACTCAGCCCCCTGTACCCACAAGCCAATGAACCCCAGCCTCATGGTTGTGAGGAGGCATCAGCAGAGACGTCTCGGGAAACTCCAGGGCTGATTTTTGGCCCCAGTGTGCCACTGATCCCCGACATACAGTTCTGATTGGACAAGAGCCCACACATGTGCTGTGGAAACAGCAGAAAAGTATGTTTTAGGGTGATCTGGAGGTTTCACAAAGTAGGGAGCCTGCACATGCACCATTAGACCAAAGAGAGGAAACTTTACTGGGGGGGGGGGGGGTTCACACAGCAGGGCACCCCAATTAGGAATGCCCCAGAACAAAACCCTGAAAAGTTTAATGCTTGAGGTTGATGGATTCCCTTCATCTACTAAGTGAAATCTCCCAAATCACTAGTGTTGCCTACCCAGTGATCCCACGGTGCATGCATAGGCCACATCCCTCTAGCTGATGCATGTACCCACCTGTACCAGATATTCAACTTTCCCAAGCTGGTCTAATAAATAGAGGGCTAGCCATCCATTTTGCAAGAGAAACCGTACATGCACCATGGAAATGAATTAAGCAATCCCAAATCAGGACACCCCGTTGGAGAGGTCAGGGACAGCAAAATTCCTAGCAATTTCTCTTAAAGTGGACCAAAACCCATGGCAAGCCAATCGATTCCCTTCCCCCCAGGGCATCCAAAATTGCCCTGCTGTGTGAAACCTCCCAGGTCACCCCATACACTTACCGTTCCCATGGCACATGCATGATAGGCATCCCCGGTATCCCTCTAGCAGGGTGTGTGCCCGCGCCAGGCATTTGTGAATGGTTGGCACAGGCACGCTCCCTGTTGAGGGTTGTGGGGAATGCAGCTGTCAGTGGGCTCAGAGCCGCTGGCCTTAGACAATGTGACATCAGCGACTCCGAGCATACTGATTGGACAAGCAGCCGCGCATGCACCCCAGTACTGGGAACAGATGACTTAGGCTTCAGGATCTGGGGGGTTCACAAAATCCCCCGGGGGAAAGGACCAAATCCCAGGATAGTCAAAATCCTGGGATTTGGTCCGCTTTAAAAACAGAAGGATGAACTTAGAAGCCCCAGGAAGAAACTAACGCAGTCGAGCCAGCACAGTGAAGCTGCCGCCAAGTGAAGCAGCGTTCCGGTGTGCTTCTATATAAAGGGCTATACAGCGAATAATGGCGACAACCCAAAACAGAGGCCAGCGAACCGTGAGAAGCGCACAAGAGCAGCCCAGCGCCTGACTCAACACCACGCGGCCCCCTCACACAGCGGAAGTGATTGTGTGACCGGGAAGTGTGTCACTGCTGCGCCGCCGCGTCACGCTCGATATAAAGGTCGGGGACAAGCGGGGTTCCGCCTCTTTCTAAGGACTCTGCCGGGTTGGAAATGGCGCCGGTGAGTGGTTGACACGTGTGTGGTTACTGGCGAGTGAACGCTAATGGCCCCGAGAGGACTCGCATGCCTCTGTCCATGTAGCTATAGCGGCTCACCCCGTATACACCATGCTGGCCGGCTGCTTTAGTCACTGCTGTGCGGTTGTGTGTGTTATACCAAAGCCTCAACTGTTGCTTGATCCCACCATCTCCTCCTTAATACTAATAACTAGTTTGCATTGGTGCCTTGTAACATGAAAGCGGACCAAAACCCCTTTTCATTTACCTAGGTTTTGGTCTTCCTTATTGGGACATTAATTTGCCAATTATTCTTACCTCTCCAGCGACCCCACAGTGCATGCACAGGTTTTCCTTCTATCAGGTTTGGATGCCAGCCAATTAGAATAAATTGTATCACCTGGCAATCTTCTCGGGAAGGATTAAAGTCCCAGGTGCTTCCCCCTCAACAGCTAGTGCAGGATGCAGCTGCTGCAACTTGTTCATGCACTGTGGGATTGCTGCATCGATAAGTATACCATGCAAACTGGGGGGCATAGAGCATGGCATCCCAGTTAGGGAGGCCCGAGGGACAAGAAACTGCCTGGCTCTAGTCATTACAACGAAGGGGGTTTGTCTGCTTTAAAGTGGACCAACACCCACCCGTGATCGGCCCGGGAATCTATAAGATTCCCGGACCGATCACCTCCCTCCCCGCGGGACATCCGAGATCGGGATGTCCCGTGGGGTGAAACCCCCCCAAACCCCCCAAACTCCTTACCTTAGTTTCGGCGGCGGCCGGCCGCCGCCGCCGCCTCCCTCGCGCCCCTCTAGTCGTGCGCGCGCCCGCGCCGGCCGTCTGTGAATGGCCGGCGCGGGCACGCGTGCGTCAACAGGGACGCGCGGGAGGCGGCGGCGGAGGAGCCGCTTGTCCGCGGCTTGTCCGTCGCCGCTGACAGAGGTGAGTTCGGGGTGATCGGGGGGGTTTCACACAGCGGGGCACCCCGATCGGGGGTGCCCCACCGAAGTGGACCAAGACCCAGGATAGTCAAAATCCTGGGTGTTGGTCCACTTTAAGTGCTTGAAGTAAAATGATCCAGAAGTCATATCTGACATATGATCGATAAGGTGTCAAAGATTCCAGGGGGGAACATCATGATTTAGTCAGAATTGCTGCCTATAACCTGACATGTACCAAGCTGCAATCCATGGGAGCATGCACAGCAGGGATGCAGGGCATGTCTGCTGTATTTGAAAATGGCACTGCATCACAGCTTGGTTAGGGCATGGGGTTCTGCAGAGATTATGATCATGGGGCATATAAAATTGGGATGCCCTCTACAAATTTTTAATAGTAGACCAAAATCAAATCTGGATTTTAAGTCCAGTTTAAAACTGACCTAATTGGTTTGGGATGCCCCTTTTTCAAAAGAAGGTAAGTGAATGGGTTTAACAGTATTTCACTTCAGGTTCTCTGTAAAGCTCATTTCAGAAGCCTATGTTCTCTGTAGCAGACTGCACATAGTCTGGAGCTTTTGTACTCCCCTGTTTTAAAAATACAGCTCTGGGAATCTCTGTACATCCTACAAGGGCATCTCCTGTGTAATGATTGGGGTATGCATGCTTCACTGATTGTGATGTCTACAGGTTTGCCCCTGCAAACCATGGGTGGCAGCCTGCAGATAGATTAGGGTGCATCTGGATCTCGGGTCCTGCTTCAAGAACCAGACCAGAAGCAGGGCATTTAAAGCCGACAAACACCTGCTATATTACTGACTGGGGGTGGCATGCAGAATGCTGGAGCCCAACCCTTGCACATAACCCCTCAGAATGCCCAGAAATCTCACCTTAACCGCTCTCCCCAGCGCAGTGATTGGTGGCCCGTACAATGGCTGGGTGTCCAATCACTGAGCTGTTTTTTCCTGGTGGGGGAGTGAAGTTAAGGTGAGATTTATGGACTTCTGGGGGTCTCCAGCATTCTGGATGCCCCCCCAGCTTGTCATATAGCAGTGTGCCATGCAGGTGTTGGTCCGCTTTAAAGTGGACCAACACCCAGGATTTTGACTATCCTGGGTCTTGGTCCACTTCGGTGGGGCACCCCCGATCGGGGTGCCCCGCTGTGTGAAACCCCCCCCCCCCCCATCACCCGGAAAACTCACCTCTCCCCGCTCCCACGTGGCCGCGGACAAGCGATCTGACAGCAACGGACACGCGGCTCCTCCGCCGCCTCCCGCGCGTCACAAGGTAAGGGGATTTGGGGAGGTGATCGGCCCGGGAATCTTATAGATTCCCGGGCCGATCACGGGAGGGTGATGGTCCACTTTAAGAAGCTGACCAAACATGATCTGCTGTGGGTAGCAAATGCAAGCATATATTTTATCTTTTGCTATTGCTTAGACAGGGCATTAAAAGAAGTCAATGACCCCAGATTTGGTCCTATTCGGAGACCCCATGAGTGCCCCTCCTCCTTCAGATTCTCAGATCTTACCTTGCATTTGCTGAGGGATTACTAGATCTATGTAAGTTTAGGGTTTGACACACAGGGGCATCCCAAAATGGGATCATGGCCCTGTAGTCCTTTGGACTTACCAGGCATCCTGTGTGATAGATAGATTCTGACTACCTTTGATTGCTCCTGCTTTTGTAACATACAGTTTATTTTTTTACATTTACAGAAAAAGGTTACTAAGGCCCCAAGGGACAAGAAGTCCAAAAAGGCTAACTGGAGGTTCACCCTGGATCTGACACATCCAGTGGAAGATGGTATCTTTGACTCCGCCAACTTTGTGAGTATCTTAGGAGCTTTGCTTTCATTTTTTGAGCAGCCTTGCCCTTTATGTACTTGCATGGGTTATAGGAGGTGGGGAATTATCACAAATACTGTTAACACTATTGGTAGTTTTGTTTCTTATGCTAATAAAGCCGTTATTGGCAAATGTGTGTTAATGAAAAATTCCCACACAAGCCAACTAAACCCCACCCTGCTGATATACTACAAGTTAGGTTTATTGTCACTGTAAATCTGAACACCCGTGCCTAGAACTGTGTCCTAAATATGTGTATTCATAAATATATACAATAATGAAAGTTTCCATGGCAGCTGTCTGCGTGGTAGTCATGTAAACTCTGTGAACCTTTGCTCTTTATGTGCTTCTAAAGGCATTGTTCTTACTTTGCTTGTAACTAGGGTTCCCTTCCCTAGTTTGTACCTAGGGTTCTCTTCCCTAGTGTCTACATATTTCTGCTTTCCCTGAACAGGAGACGTTTCTCAAGGAGAGAGTGAAAGTAAATGGCAAAACGGGCAACCTTGGAAACATTGTTCATATTGAACGCTTGAAGAACAAAATTAATGTTTCCTCAGAAAAGCAGTTCTCTAAAAGGTACGTTTCTCCAGATGCTTTTATTACTTATCTAGTAAATGCTTGGGTATTTTTTTTTTTTATTATTAAAAATTCGTTTCTAACATTGTTTTCCAATAGTTTCGGTTTTACTGCACACAATTTAAAATGACTTCAATGATGGGTAGATCAAGTTTTCTTGGCTAGAAAGGCCATGTAAACTGACATGGTAGCATGGAGGGGAGGCTAAAGGTGCTTTTGGCACATGTCAGCATAAATTGTGCAACAAATTTGTTTTAAGGACTTGGCACGCAGTAAATCTGATCTGTACCCTATATTTGGGTAATGAGAACCCCTTTTTTGTTGCACAAACTGACACAGATAGCGTCTTTATCTGCAGCTGGTGTAATGCTCTGGCACTTCGCCTGGCAGCGTCCCCTATTCTCTGGTCTGCATTACAGATGTTGTCTGCTATGTGTCTGTGTAGGTTGTTATAGTTGGGGGGCTGGGGTTGCGAGTCCTGGCTCAAAGTGTGATGGTGCTGCTGAAAGAGCCATTACTATCTTCATATAGAGGGGGATGTTTGTGGCAGCCATCCTGTAGTGGATATTGAATGAAAGGTCGATTTTGGCCTGGCCTGTCTTAATACTGATATATTTTTAAATATGTAATTTGTATTTTAGGTACCTGAAATACCTTACCAAGAAATACCTAAAGAAGAACAGCTTACGGGACTGGTTGCGTGTAGTTGCATCTGACAAGACAACCTATGAGCTGCGCTACTTCCAGATTAGCCAGGATGAGGAGTCAGAGTCTGAAGACTAATTGTGTAATAAATAAAATGCTTATAAATCCTTATCTGTGTTTTTTCCTATTATATCATAATGTATTTTAGATGTGCATTTTGATAAACCTTTATACTCAAGGGAACTGAGGCAATGCATAGCAAAAGTGCAACATTTATATAAGCTTGGGAGTTTTTTTAGACTGTTCATAGATATTCAAATGTAATTCCCAATTCTTCCAAGCACCCAACCCGTTCAATGTGACACACAGACATGCTTACTCATAATGCTGTTTTAATGTCTGGGTCTGTGAATCATTCCCTGACTTCTGCTGTGCACATAAAGTAGACCGACTTTCCCAGGTCTTGTTTCAATTGTCCGATTGGGAAGCCACGCTGTGACCCACGTCCTGCTGCCCCCAGAGTGCAGCTTTTTACTGACCTCTACTACGTTCCAATGGTGCTTGTACAGGCTCTTGTCCAGTGAGTTGTCTGCTGTTACTATGTCATTTGGCAAATGGCCCTGGGTTTGATTATTGCAGATTTTTGTTGTGACTACCCCCAGCCCTGGAACCTTTTAGATTCCAGGGCCAACCAAGGTGGGCTTTTTCCACTTTAAGAAAGGGGTTTTATTTTTGCAGATTTTTAGTTGTGACTACCCCCTTTTGCCCCATTTTCAGGAAGCGATTATCGAACAAGAAATTGATAAAAGTGGCTGCAAATAAGTGATAACTCCATGGAAACTGTTACTGCGATCAAATGAATCGGTTACGCGTCATATTGTTTTAGCTGACCAAAAATTTCTCTTAATCGCTCGTTGGAATGGGGAAACTGAAGTCCCACCAAAAATGTGCTTATCTGGTTCTGTAAACCCAGCATTACTCTGAATTGTTGACAAGAAAAAGCATGCTAAAATAAACCGCTTTGCATTGTGTTGGGGAGCAGCATCAACTCCTGGTATAGCAGTATTTCTCAGTTAAAAGGTAATTACACTTTCAGAGCCATTTTTTAAAAGTTTCTATTGTGTGGCAAAATTATGTCTTCAATGTGCTAAGCTTATGTTTTTTGTTTTTTTTTTTACTTTTCTATTTGTTTGCAACTTATAAAAGTTTTCCATGGCAACAATCACCAAAGTGGTGAATTTGAAGACATATAGACTTCTTCACTCTAGCTTGCTAATCATTAAATTGGCTATTGGATGAGTCACACGTTTAACCCATTCTGCTGCAATTCAGCTTCAGTTTGGAAGGATCAGTCTTGTGTTCTAGTAGCAAAAGGGGTAATGGCTGGGTTCTCAGTTGGATAGGTCATTAGGCTGTGTAGACTTGGCCAAAGCTGATAAAGAGTTCACCTGTTACACTGGAGGAATTGTGGGACTTTGTAGTCCATTGTTTCCCCGGGCCCCACATGCTTCCTCTCCCTAAACAGTAAACACAAATCTGCAGAGTATTAAAGCTTTCCAGGAAACGTGATGGAGTATGTTCATGGATTGAGGGTTGATGGTGGGTCTGGATCCCTCTGGTGCCCATGTGTTCCCCCAATACTTTTTACAGAGCCTCAGCTAAGTTGCTGTAGGCTTTTTTTCTGTACCCAAACGGGGGGGCGAAACATTCTGGGCACTATCTTCCCCCCCATATCCAGTGTAGGTCCTGGGTGTGTGTCGGGCTGCCTACACAAGAGCTCCAAGGTATGGTGTTCCGTGGCAGGGTTGGGGATGTGGAACACTGGTCTGGGTACCTGGTTCACAGCAAGTGTCGGAAAGTATGGTGTTCTGAATCAGGCTCTGGGGGGTTCTTCCAATTCAGTAGGACAGTGGCTGGAGGCACTCCTCTTCTGATCTATGACAGTACTGAAGGTGAGAGGCGCGTCCAAAATAGCGCCACTACGCTGGAGGAAGGAGCACCTGGGTTTTTCTCTGCTGTGTGCTAAGCAGGAAAAGGAGACACACAGCAGAGAAACTTGCAAAAAGACAGGTGAAATGTAGAGCAATAACCCAAACTCTCCATTAAATGTCACTGCTCTAACAAAGGAAGAAGTGCAGCGCTGTCTCGAGCAGATAAAAAAATCGATAAATCACCGGGATTAGATGACATACATCCCCATGGTTTAAGTGAGTTATGTACAGTAGACAAGCCTGTATTTCTAATATTTATGGATTCAATAATTCTGAGGGATTGGTGCTTAGCAAATGTGGTGCCAATCTTCAAAGTTTAACATCTGTGGTGGGCAAGCTGTTTGAAGGTTTCTTAAGGGATATTATCATGGAGTATCTTGGGGAAAATGGCCTTATGCCATATAAGCATGGAGGAATCGCTCCTGCCAGACAAACCTAATCTAATCTCTAATGTGGTGGTAAGTTTAAGATTGGATCAGGGGAAATCATTGGATATCATATATCTTGACTTTGATACTGTTTGATACTGTGCCACATAAAAGACTGGTACAAAAGATGAGAATGCTTGGACTGGGGGAAGATGTGTGCACATGGGTGAGAAACTGGCTTAATGATCAGAAGCAGAGGGTGGTTATCAACAGTACATACTCAGATTGGGTCACCGTTACTAGCGGAGTACCACAAGGGTCTGTTCTAGGGCCAATTCTCTTCTATATATACATATTAATGACATATGGTATGGATTAAACAGTAAAGTCTCACTCTTTGCAGATGGTAATAAGTTTTGTAAAGTAATTAACAAAAAAGAGGACAGCAGACAGCTACAAACAGCCAGGCAGGCTGATTCATCACTTGCAACAGGTTGAGCGTCTGTAGCAGGCATTTCAGAGCGCCCGCTAGTAGGCACTGTGCTCGTCCGTGGGTCGCTAGTTCATAGCGACTCAATCGCTGTGCAGTATTGATGAATACACTGTGAGGAGTCGGTATTTGACCAGTTCAGCGCTGTATGGGTGCACATGTTAACGACTGGTCAGTGCGACTGACTCACAACATAGTCATTATAAAAACATCCTCACAAAACTCCGGTGCTTAAAAATGCTTCTCTGAAGCCCAGAGCGCCGGAGGCTATTTGAATAAAGTCTGTTTTTTAGCATGTATCCACCAGTAACAAACCGAAAACAGGGAATTACATTGTAACATGAATACATTAATGCCAGACCTGTAATGTCAATTATGCATAAATTTATAAAACATTAAAAATATTTGAAAAAATGGCTTTTTCTATGCCAGGAGAGGTCACAACATTATTTGAGCTTTTTAAAAAAAAAAATGAACAAACACCTGAGGTAATACCTGGCGCTCTGCAAGGCTGAACGCTGGCGCTGTTCGCTGATGCTGGGATAATAATGAATCAGACACTACATGGCGTTGTCCCAGACGCTTAACAGAATCTGCTTGATAAATGTGTAATTGCGTGCCCTGTCCGGCGTTCACCTGTCGCTACCTCTCATTTACACGGCACTACCTGACGCTATCCCTTCATGAATAAGGGCCTACGATAAATTGGAAGCATGGGCAGTTATATGGAAAATGCAGTTTAACAAATAAATGTAAGGTTATGCACATGGGAAGGAGAAACTGTGCCATGATTACACACTAAATAAAAAAATGCTTAGCAAAACAACAATAGAAAAGAACCTTGGGGTTTTAGGTAGCAATAAACTTAACTGTAGCAGTCAATGCCAGCCAGTAGCTGCCAAAGCAAACAGGACCATGGGGTGCATCAAGAGGGGCATAGGTGCCCATGACCAGCGCATCATTTTACCCCTGTACAAGTCAATGGTCAGACCCCAAATGGAGTACTGTGTACAGTTTTGGGCACCTGTGCCTAAGAAGGACATAGCAGAAGTGGAACGCGTTTAAAGGAGGGCAACTAAGTGTGGGGACTAGAGTACACTAAAAGATTGTTGAAGTTAGGTTTTTTCTGACATGTGGGTAATCCGCCACAAGGTGGCGCAGTGACTGCAAGATGAAAATCGTAGCTCCTCCCGGCCCCATATAAGGCAGCTGTCTCCCAGAATTCTTCTTGCAGTCTCACGGCGAAGATTGTGTTATTACAATCGTAGCTCCTCCCGGCCCCATATAAGGCAGCTGTCTCCCAGAATTCTTCTTGCAGTCTCACGGCGAAGATTGTGTTATTACTCTCTCTGGATATCGCAGGCGAGCAGGGCATCCCAAGCCTGTCGGCCACTGCAGCCCTATTCCCACCTTCCGGGGACCCATCTTGCTTCCCAGCCTTTTGCTACGGAACAGGTGACGGTAGGGGAACGCCGAGGCTCAGGCGTTTGGCGGAGTTTTGCTCTGGGCCGCAGACCCTCTCCCGAAGGGTAGCCGGCCATAGGCAATGGTGAGCCTATATGGGGTAGGGAGGAACCACCTAGGGACCCTTCATTCCCGCATGTCACCCACAAGCTATATTGATTTGGTGTGTGTGTTTTTATATGTTTTTTTACTGTTTTTACTTGTACTCACCTCCCTCGTTCCTGTCTTCTGATCTCTCCTCCTGTCAGGTGCTGTGAGGGGGGGGCCGCGGGCCCCAGCGGGAGCCGAAGGGCGGCCGCCCTGTGCGGGCGCCTGCCTCGCTGTGCGGACGCGGGCTAGCGCTCCGCGGCAGAGAGGGGCCTCCTCTGGCTGCCTCTCCCTCTAGTGTGTGCGCGCCATTTTCCCTTCACTGGCTCCCGGGGTTCGCGCGCTGCAGGGGGGGGGCGGGTGCCGTGCAATGATGCGTTCCGCGTCATCGCTGCGCGGCCCGCATCCTCGAGGTGCTCCTAGCGCCATTGTCTCTTGTGGCCTGCGTGCGCCCTGACAAAGCGCGCTGGCCTTTTCCCTCCTGACTGACGCATCTGGAGCTCATCCCTCGATATTGGCTGCACTGCCCTTCCAGGATCAGACGCTGCACTTGGCCCTCTGTCCCGCTGTGGTCCGTGAGTCCAGTTCTTTTGTTGTCTCTTCCGTGCATGTGCTGTGGGATGCTCATGGTTTTTCCTTTTGTGTCTTCCAGACGGGTCCCATTTTACTGCAGAATTGTGGTTCCTCCTGGGCTCATCCACCCCCCTCCCCCCTCTCTCTGCAGTCTCTATTCTTAAAGGGATCTATAAGAGGGATTGCATTGGGGATTGTCCGGGTTTAGGCCGTCAGTGCCTTGTAACCAGAATCCTTTTGCTACTAATCACCATAATGGAGGCTTCTGGGGATAGCGAGCTAGGGGCCCCTTCAGGGCGGGTTAAGCTCTGTCTCATGTGTGGTACATGCCCTCTGAGCGGTCTCAGCGCAGTTTGTGTACCTTGCGCCAAGAGCGTTCTTCTGGAACAGGATAGGGCGGGTGCCTCTGTCCCCAGCCCTATTTTACCTACGGCCTCACCGACACCCCCACACCTGCATTTAACTCCCAGTGAGGGGGAAGCCAGCAGGGAGTCTCAAGCGGATTTGGCGCTCCAAGTGGCCAGCCTAGAGGGACATTTATCTCGATCGGCTGCCAGCAAGGCCACGAGTAAGAAGCGGCATATTGAGCCGGGTTATTCGCTTTTTGTTGATGATGATGATGAGGTCTTTGGTGGTCGGGACTCCATGGAGGAGGGTGAGTTGTTTCAGGACTCCGACTCCTCAGTGGACCGACCGGTTGGCTATGACAGCGACCCTGGGTCTTCCTCAGACGCGGATTTGTGGTTCCCTGATGACACAGAGAAGTTGTTATCTGCGGTTTTTGAGACCTTGCACATTGTACCCCCGAAGGCGGCCAAAAAGAAGCAGGGGGATTTATTTCGGCCTGAGAAGACAGAGGCTTGTTTTTTCTGAACAGGGCCACTTCTCCAAAATGGTTTTTAAGGAATGGGAAAGGCCTAATAAAATACTGTCGGTGCCTAAGGGCCTGGACAGACGGTATCCATTCTCTGTGGAGTTGATTTGCCTTTACTCCCGTCCCCTGGAGGGGGATGCTCCTGTTTTGGGACTCTCCAATACCACGGTGATGCCATCACCTGATACTGCTTCCTTGCGCGACCCTGCTGACTGGCGCATGGAACAGCTGGCTTGTCACGCTTTCACCTTTGTGGGTGCTGGCCTTCGTCCGGTTTGTGCCGCGCCCATTGTCTCCCTAGCCATCAAGAAGAAGGTGAGACGTCTTGTTGATATCGCCAGATCTCGCAAGTGGGCGGAGGAGTATAAGGACCTCCTAGCCTGCGCGGACTTTATTGCCTTTGTAGTCTCGCCCATGGACGATAGCGTCCGGCTTGGCAGCAGGGCTTCGGCCCTGCTGGTTGCTCTCCGTCGCTCTATCTGGCTGTGGCAATGGGCAGCCGACGCCGCTGCCAAGAAATCGCTCACTGGTATCCCCTTTTTTCGGGCTTCGTTTATTCGGGGAGCGTCTGGATCTCCTGACGAAGGATCTCCTCAGCGACGGAAGCCTGTGTGGCCCTTTCGGGGCTCGTCTACTTTTCTCGAGGAGGAAGAGGCTCTTCCTTTTCAGGTGGCCGCAGAGATTCCTGGGGACGAGGTAGGTCCTGCGGCCGACCCAATCCCTCTTGGGGATCCAAGTCCAAGCCCCCTGCCAAGACCCCTCAGGCATGAGGAGTCGCCCTCACCCATTTGGGTTGGGGGACGGCTTCTGCTATTTGCTCACGTCTGGAGACTGCACATCTTGGATCGGTGGATTCAGGAGGTGGTGTCCTCCGGTTACAAAATAGAGCTGGTAGCTTGGCCGCCCCCAAGATTTTTTTCAGTCGCGGATATCCCAGAACCCTTTGACGGCGCAGGGTCTAAGAATAGCTGTTCAACGCCTTCTGCTATCCGGGGTGATTTGTCCGGTGCCGCTCCCGGAGCGAGGTTGAGGGTTCTATTCCAATATTTTTATGGTATTCAAGAAGGACTGTACTCTGAGGCCTATCCTGGACCTGAAGGGTCTCAACAAGTTTGTCAGAGTCAGACATTTTTGCATGGAGACCTTACGGTCCGTGGTGAGTTTGCTTCGGCCGCGCGACTTCATGACCACGGTGGATATCAGGGATGCTTACCTGCACATTCCTATATTCCAGGGACATCAGAAGTTCCTGAGGTTTACGCTGGAGGATCAGCACTACCAGTTTGTGGCGCTGCCATTTGGGATATCCTCAGCCCCCCAGGTGTTCACCAAGGTGCTGGCGGGTGTTATGGCCCTCCTGAGGAGCCAGGGCATTTGTGTTCTTCCTTATCTGGACGACTTGCTAATTGCTGCCCAGACGGTGTTGTCCACTCGGGACACCAAGGATTTTGGATGGGTGATCAATTACCCCAAGTCTTTTATCACTCCCTCATTGGTGAGGTCCTTCCTGGGCATGACGTTGGACACCTCTCAGGTCAAGGTTTTCCTTCCCCAGCAGAAGGTGGGGGCCTTCAGACGCAGGCGCAGGCCTTACAGTCGTGCCAGCGGCCATCGATCTGTCTGGGGATTAAGCTGGTGGGCCTCATGTTTTGAGGCAGTTTCACATGAGGCCTCTTCAATTGAATCTGTTGACCGGTTGGAATCGGACACAGGAGTCCCTGGAGCAGGAATTCTCGCTGTCTCCTCGGGCCAGGTGGTCCCTCTCGTGGTGGTCGGACTCCAGAAATCTTCTAGTGGGCAGGTCCTTTCTGACTCCTCGCTGGGAGATTGTCACCACGGACACCAGTCTGACCGCTGGGGAGGTTTTTGGCAATCGCTGTTCCAGGGTCAGTGGGGCCCGCAGGAGCCCCACTTGCCTATCAATCTCCTGGAGCTGAGGGTGATCCGGTTGGTTCTGCTTCATTTGACTCCCCTTCTATGAGGTCGTGCAGTCCAGGTCCGCTCAGACAATCAGACGGCTGTTGCCTACATCAATCACCAGGGCGGGACTCGGAGCAAGCGAGCCCTAAAGGAGGCGACCCAGATTCTGACTTGGGCGGAGGAGAATGTTCCCTGCATCTCAGTGGTTTAAATCCCCGGGGTGGAGAACCAGGAGGCAGACTCCCTGAGCAGGGGGGTCTCTCGTCTGGGAGAATGGTCTCTCAGCAACACGCTCTGTGTCGCTGCTGGGGTCAGCCGGACGTGGACCTGTTTGCGTCCCAACACAATCACAAGCTCCCAAGGTTGTTTCCCTCTCAAGAGATCCTCTGGCTTTTGCCACGGACGTTCTGGCAATTCCTTGGATGGAGTTCCGACTCCTTTACGTCTTTCCTTCATTTCCACTCCTGGGTCAAGTGCTGCGCAAGATAGCCCAGGAGTGGGTACCAACCATTCTGGTGGCTCCTCGTTGGCCGAGGCGGAGTTGGTTCGTGGACATAGTTCAGATGTCAGTGGATCGCTACGTCATGCGACGATCCAGGGCTTCTCACTCAGGGGCTGCTACGCCACCCCAATTTACAAACGCTGGCTTTGACGGCTTGGCTGCTGAAACCTCCACGCTTACATTTCCTGGTGTGAGTCCAAGAGTCTCCCCTGTCACACATTCTCTTTTTCAAGGATCTTGGAGTTCTTACAACATGGATTGGACTCGGGTCCCCAGCTGAGTACCCTCAAGGGTCAGGTTTCGGCCTTGGCAATTTTTTTCCAAAGATCATAGACTTTTTTCCAAGGAGTTACTCATGTACGTCCACCGCGTAAGCCTATGTTACCGGTGTGGGATTTGAACTTGGTGCTCTCCAGGGTCCTCCTTTTGAGCCCTTGTGCGATGCTGCTCTATCCATGTTGCCTTCAAAGGTGGTCTTTTTGGTAGCCATCACGTCGGTGCGTCGCGTTTCAGAACTGGCGGCACTGTGTATGAGGCGGTGGTGCAAGCGTACTCTGCTATGGGGAGGGAACCCTCTTTTCGGATCACAGCTCACTCTACCAGAGCGATTGGTGCCTCCTGGGCTTTTCAGCACCAGGCATCAGTTGAACAGGTTTGTAAGGCCGCTACTTGGTCTTCAGTTCATACTTTTACAAAGTTTTACAAGGTTGATGTTAGGGCCTCAGCTGATGCTGTTTTTGGCCGTAAGGTGCTTCAGGCGGTAGTGTCATTAACTATGTGCTGTTGCTCACTGGGTATCCCACCCTTTTTGGACACTGCTTTTGGATGTCCCACATGTCAGAAATGGAGCGACCTGAACAGGACACTGGGAAAAATACAATTCTGTGAGTACTCACCTGTAGAATTGTTTTTGACTGTGTCCTGTTCAGGTCGCTCCATCCCACCCTTTTTCTTGTTATCTCCTTTTGCCTGTTATGATGATTACTTTTGTATTTGGCTTAGTCCTTTGTTGTTTTCTCTTGAGAGAGTACATGTTGAAGCTATGTGAAGTAACATGGTTTCTTGGCCTCCCGGCATGTCTATTTTTTACTGCTTTTGAACCACTGGGGATTTCTGGGAGACAGCTGCCTTATATGGGGCCGGGAGGAGCTACGATTTTCATCTCAATTCTACAGGTGAGTACTCACAGAATTGTATTATTTAGTTTGGAAAAGAGACCTGAGGGGTGATCTAATAACTATGTATAAATATATTTGGGGTCATACAAAGATCTGTCACACAATCTATACCCTGGCTGGAATGTAACCATAACCCAAGGGCATCCACTAAGGTTAGAGGAAAGGTGCTTTCTCCACCGACATAGAAGGGGATTCTTCTCTGTTAGAGCAGTGAAACTATGGAACTCGCTGCCAGAGGAGGTAGTTATGAAGGCTACAGAAAAAACATGAAAATGTGGCCTGGATGCCTTCCTGGCATGTAATAACATATCCAGCTATGGCTACAAGACAACTGGAAGGAGATAAACAGGCTGAAGTGGATAGACTAAAGTCTTTATTCAGCTACATACTATGTTACTATGTTAGTTTCCTGGGGGGGTTAATGGTGCAGGGGAGTAGGGAACCTAGGTCACTAGTAAATTACCCTATGGTATTCCCTTTCAGGCTAAGGGAAAGGACATGCACAGGCCTAAAGATCCTAAGGGAAATAAGGATGTTGAGGAGCCTAAGACTCCTAAAGACATTAAATACAGACCCTTATCTAGATTCTACCAAATTTGCCATATGCCCCTACCCGAGAATTGGAACAATCAGTTATGTACATGCTGTCACCAGGATGCGGTTACGCCCAATCACCTGAAAGGGGGATTGGATAGCACATTTGCTTCATACAAGTCAAAGCTTGATCAGTTTTTAGCTGCCCTCCTGGCTCCCACCCCAGCTTACCCACAGGACTGTGGGGTTGCCCAGGTTAGGGGTCCGGAAGCAAGTGGGTCATCCAGGGCGAGAGCATCGGATGAAGAAGAGTTAGCTTCTTCAGACAAGTCCATTCACTCTTGCCACACACAGAACAATCAGCTAAGAGGGAGACAGCTGGCAGTTCTAGATTCGAGTTTGTGGTAGAAGACTCGTCTGGACTCAGGCTATCTATACTACACTAAAAACTGAAACCCCAGCCCAGCCTATGTCCCTAAAGTATTCCTTATATCAGGGCTTTAAGGATCCTAAGTCACCTAGGTTTTTGGCCATGACCCTATCAAGGAGATGGTTTCAAGGGAGTGGATGAACACAGAAGCCAGGTTCTTCCCAAAATCTTTAAAATGCAGGTTTCCCTTTGAGGAAGCAGACATTGCACCTTGGGCTAAGGCTCATAGAGTGGATGCCCGCCTAGCCCAGGTCTCTAAAAGGTCTGACCTGTACTTTGAAGACATGGGGTCTGTAAGGGACCCTAAAGATAAACGGGCAGATATTCTTCTTAAAGCTTCTGGGCCACCGATGCCTTTCTCTAAAAGCCTTTAACTGTCACGGACTGTGTCGGTCGTGTCTTAAAGATGTGGGTTGACAGTCTCAAGAGTGACCTTATTCGGGGGTGCGGGGGGAGATTTTAGATGCCTTACCTTCTGTCTCCAAAGCCATATCTTTTATTGTGGATGCTTCTGTGAAACCATTCAAAACAAATGGCAACAGTGCCAGGTGTGCTCCATGGCTCAGAACATGGCAGGGAGACCAGTTATATTCTTTCCCGTTCTTCAGAAAAAGGAAATAAGTTTTCGATTAAAAGAAAAGCACTGGGGCTCCCTCAGAGGGTGGGTAACAAGAAACCATGGTATTCTCAGCGAGAGATCAAAAGTCCTGAAATCAGAAAACCTTGGCAGACGGGCAGGGAAAGGGAGACTCCTTCATTTAGCTCCTCTCAAGTACCCAAGCATCAGTCCTGACATCCTGGTGGGGGGAAGACTCCTCCATTTTTTTCCTGCCTGGGAGAAGATTTCCCAAAACACCTTTATTTCAAAACATTTCAAAACATATTCAGGCAGGTTACCATCTTGAATTTTCTCGGTGGCCCCAGGACCATTTTCTGTTGACCCAGTCCCCTAGGGACAGACAGCCTTCACGTCCATCATTACTGAACTCTAGAACCGGTTCCGGGTCTCCAAAGGTCCTCCCTTCTAGCAGCCTTGCAGAAGAGAGGCAGGTCCTCCCTTCTAGCAGCCTTGCAGAAGAGGGAGAATTCAGCCTTTGTTATGCATTCCCCTCGATGAGGCTGTTACCTTTAGGCCTAAGGAAGATCAAACAAGAGCAAGCCAGTGTTCTTTTGATTGCGTCACATTGGCCCAGGAGACTGTGGTTTTCCCTCCTGCCCCATATGTTGGTAAAGCCTCCATGGCTTATGCCAGAAATTCCAGATGTCATTTAACAGGGCCCAATTCTTCATCCACAGGTTCAGCCCTTAATATTAGCAGTATGGACTAAATGGGGCTTACTAAGAAAAAAGGGGTTATCACACAGAGTTATTTCCACCCTGTTGGAAAGCAGAATGTAAGTGACACAAAAAATCTACTTTAAGGTATGGAAAAGATACCGATCGTTCACTTAGACCCGGTCCTTAAGGGCAGGAGAGGTAGCTTTGGTTTTAGAATTCCTACAGGAAGGTTATGACTCAGGCCTAGCCTTAAGCCCCCCTACGGTTCAGACTTCGGCCCTTTCAGTCTTTCTGGAAGAACATCTTAGAGATGACCTTTGGATAGGTTTTTCAAAGCCGACTCTAGGAAACAACCCTTTAAGGCCAAAATGTTTCCCAGTTGGGATTTGTCTTTAGTTCTTCAAAGCTCTAACGTTACCCCGTTGAACACATTAAGGACGCAACATTAAAGATGCTATGCTTAAAGATTACTTTCATCCTAGCAATTACATTGGCCAGCCAGGTTAGTGACCTGCATTTCCTGTCTATTAAAGAACCCTCTCTAAGAAAGTTACCAGACAGACTTCTTTTAAGACTAGATCCCCTTATATTTACCTAAAAGGACCTCAATACTTCACAGGTCTCAGGAGGTCGTGTTGCCGGCAATAGAGCCAGCTCAGTCAGATCAAGACAGGTCCTTAGAGCTCCTAGATGCCAGAAAGCTGGTTCTGTATTTACAGATTACAGCAGAATGGAGAAAGTCGAATAATTTATTAGACTTGCAGGCATCCATAGGCCATACTATAACTCTGGCCTATCAAGCAATGGGTGCCCTGTCCCCTGTAGGTATTAGAGTCCATTCCACTAGGGAATTGTCAGCTTCTTGGGCTTAAAATGTCAGCATCTCTTTGGAGAAAATGTGTAAGGCTGCCACCTGGTCTTCACCACACACCCTCCTGAGACTCTACAAGGTGGGCTTGATGAAGCAAGACCAGCAGAATTTCGAAAATACGTTTTTTCAGGCAGTCCGCCCACCCTGAGGTAGGGCGCTGTGTGTTTGCTTGTCTTCTGTAGCTAGCCATCCTGGAGAATGCTTGGGGAAAACCCCAGTTAGTCTTAATGGTAACGGTATTTCCAATAGTCCTCCAGAACGGCGTCTTTCATCCCACCCCATTTTTTCTTATCTATTCTGACTTGGTTGCATGGGTGTTACTTCTTGCCTGTCTTTTTCCCTTTGGGTCTAAGATTTGGATTTCCTGTTTAGGGAGAGGAAGTGAGTGGCTAGCTGTACTGGAGGACTATTGGAAATACTGTAACCGGTAGCAAAACCGTCCCAGGAATATGAGAATCATGGAATCACAGGCCTGGTGGCACAATCCTAACACAAATGTTTATTTTACATTCCAAAAGATAAAAAAAATAAGGCAGAACACAAAAAACCTGTCAAAAAGGGAGTTTTTAAACTTTAAACTGGACCTTCAGCCCCCATAAACTATTCCCCAGCATCTAACATTAATATATTTACATAATTTATATATATATATATATATATATATATATATATATATATATATATATGACTTCCTGTCAGCAGGCAGTCTGAGACTTCATGGGCAGGATGATTTTTAATGTGGACAAGCTGCATGTACAGGGCGGGGGGAAACATACAAGATATGGCCGGTTAAAGTGTTTCTGTGCATCTGTTATTCCGTCATCACAACACTTTTCAGCATCATGCTTCCAAGTTTGTGGTACATAACTGGAGAAATCTATCTTTGCACACCTGACCCAGGTGGGAGGGGCAGAACGCCAGCGTTGTAAAGGGCAACTAATGGATGGTTCACAATGATCTCTACCTTATGGAGTGCCTTAAATGTAACTAGGAATTTGAGCATTGATATTGCCTTTTTATAGTCTATTATGGGTTTTAGATGTTGGTACTGCACATATATTTAGTCACAAAAATAGAATTTCAAATTAAAGCAGGTCAGATATCTGAATGGCTGGCACCAGAGAGTGCCTCAGCTAAAGGGAAGCTGGCCACAAAAATTCCATGGGAGCTTTGGAAAAGGTATTACTTCTGCGAGATCTGAAGGGTTTCACACAGGTTCATCCATGCAGCTGATCCGCTTTAAAGTGATATTAAAGCCAGTTGTTTGCTTTGCATCGTCCTAAACTGTTTTGAGCTGTTAAATTTTAAAAGAAATGACCTAGTAATCGAGGTATACGTGTTCACCTTATGATTTCCTGGCTGAGCTTCTCCCCCTGTTGCTAGACGACATTGGAGCCTAGACCAGCACTCCCAGGCACAAGGCCGCAATCCCAATCGCACATGTGCGCATTCCCAAATGTCCATGCACGCACTCCCAAATAAGGTAGGTGGGCAGGCTGGTGGGTGAGCAGATAGGTAGGTGGGCAGACAGGAGGGAGGGAAGTGGTGGCGGACTGCTGCCTACCTTCCAGCAGCTCCTATTACCAGTTTGGCTCCTCTGGTGGGCGGCTCTCCTAGCTCTCGGGCTGGAGCAGTGGTGGGCGACTCCTCCCCCCACTCTCGGGTGGCTCTTCTCCCGCTTCCAGATTGGCGGTGGCTGGCTCTTCTCCCCGCTCTGGGGCAGGCGGATGTCTCTCCTGCCCTCTATGAACTGGGCAACTGGCTCTTCTCCCCATTCTCAGGAGTGTGGATCTTCTCCTCGCTCTCGGGCAGGGAGGGGGGAGAGGAAATGTGTCAGTGCTTGGAGAGAGTGCTGCTTGATGGAGGCGGGAGAATGGGGTAGCTGGGCTTGATGGCAGAAAGCCATTCAAGCCGGGGTATTATGGAACCAGAAAATAGATTGGGGGACTGTATCAGTACGGTCTTGCCCCAGTGAGGAAGGGGATTTCCTCATTCAATCACTTTAAAGTGGAACAAAACCTGGGATTTTGACTATCCTGGGGGCTCTGCCCTTCTGCAATGGGAGCGCAAGCACCCACATTTTTCAGGATAGGCTTCAGCAGGAGCATATGCGCTGCTGGGGATGTGACCACTTGCGATCCCAATTTCAAAAAGGCAGAGCCTTTTTGGCAAATTGGATTGAGAGCCCTGTTCTCCTTTAAATTTATTATTAAGTAATATTAAGTAATAAAACTCCCTTAAAATTTCTCCTGAAAATAGGTCTAACTCGGTTCTGTCCTGGATGCTCTCAAGCAGCCTAATGATGCACCTAGGCATGCGCCGTTGGACTGAGAAGAGTCGAGTTTATTAAGCTAACGGCAACAATTCACACAGCGAGGCACCCCAAACCGAGATGCCCCAGGAGACGGACCCAGGATAGTAAAAATCCCAGATTTTTGTTCACCTGCGTTTTACAGGAGGCAGACTTTATGTAGCTGTGTTTCCCTGTTCACAAAGGAGCAGGATCAGTTTTCAGCATATGTTCCATTCAATACTTGGCACCCTCCCGCCACTGGCCTATCTGAATGGCTGGCAGCAGCACGCACACAGCTGGAGGGTTGCGGCCCACGATAGCAGCGACGGAGCGGCAGAAAGGTCAATCTTGGGGGACTGACAGTGTTGAGTCTTTTAGATTCCAAGGCAGGCACTGCCACTGATTGGTCTGCTTTAAACTGTGGCCTAGATCTGCTTCAGACATTTCTGCAAACCAGGTATAGTACCATTTTGTTTCACAAAACTTGCACAGGTTCAACTTCAACAATAACAAAATGTGCTTACCTGTAGCCTATTTCGGCATTGCAGGACACACCCTTCTTATGGGTGACTTCAGATCATGAAAAAAGAAGATAGAGTGGGTATGCTGTGACTATAGGATTTAAAAGGAAATCACTCATTATTGATCTCCTCCTCTGTAAAGTATTCACCTCCAATAAGCCAATCATCATCTTGTCAGGATTTTTACAACCTTCAATGTTAGGCTCCTTTCATACAGGAGCATTGCTATTGCTAATGTGTTGAGCAGAGCTTCAAATGTTAGTGTAGCTGGAATTCCGGCTTTTGCACAAAATGGTTGCAATTATTTAAAGGGCCAGCAGATGGCGCCGTCATCTTGAAGATTTGCAGCCCAACTGTCTAACAGCGATTTCAAGCTCTTCTGTGTTACCATTAGTTGTGTGTGTTCCATATTTTAAAGAGGAAGTAAAGTTGAGTCATCTAATGCATACCACTTCCTCATTTATTATATAGCTTCCAATCACATGCTTGCTGGTGACCATTCAGGTTTGCCATGTGAGCTTGAACATCACACCTGAATGGTTGCCATACAAGTGAATGAGGAAGTGGTAAGCATTGGTCGACTTGATATTAGTTCCTCTTTAAATAGTTCACCAAATTAAATATATGTATTATTATGTAAAGAAATACCCATTGTAACAATACTATTCTAATTGGTATTGTTATGTGCTTTAAAGGGAAAGCCAACTTACATGGATTTTCCCACAGACTATTTTATAGAGGTGCCAGAGGGCACGTAGCTCCCTGCTTACCTTACATTCAGTGCTGCGTGAATCTAAGAGCTGCACTTCTGCGTGACTATAGGTTGGTATGGCCCTGTTCTGACACAAAGCATTACACTCAATAGGTGCCTTATGGATGCCAGTACACAGGCCACATTGATCTGCAGGCCAGAAGTGTGTCTCCTGGCTTCCCAAACTGAGGTCCTAGGTAGAAGTAGGCAGGGAGCCTCCCCCCCGGGGGAAAAACAAATGCATATTGTTACTGACCCATAATAAGGTGGTATATTTTGAACCACTTCGTTAAAGTGAAGCAAGACCAGACCTAGTGTCTATAAAATGTTAGGTCCGGTTTGTATTCCACCCCTGGTGCATCACAATTTGGGATGCCCCACTGTGTGAAATACCATCAGTCACCTGCGGTGGCATAACTTGCATCCTTCTCGGATGTCCATAGGCATGCCTGCCATAACTGAATAAACATTTATGACTATGTGCGGCTAAATCTTCTTTGGGTAGCTTTTGCTTCTCATTGCTTTTTGTAGTACATTTTAGATCACCCAGCAGTAGCACTTTAAATATTTGGAGTATACCTTTTTTTAAAGAAATTAAACTATTTATTTTGAAGATGTGTAAGTGGGGACCCAATTGGCTTTTTCTGTTTAGAATGACTTTTGTGTAAGTCATCCTAAACTGAGAAAGTACATTGGATGACGAGCAAAACCTTGTTAACAAAAATTCAGATATACTTTAACCAGGATAAATGAGAACCTACACAGACATCACAGAATATATATATCTAAAAAAATTACAGAATAATCTAATCTCCGAAGAAATGTGATCTATGTAGCTATGCTTATAAATAAACAATAATAATAATTTACATGGAAAAATGCAATTGGATGCAAGTGGGTGGTTTTACATATCACTAACACCTGTACACAACATTTTGTTCTGCCTTCAGCCCTAGGATCGCTGGTTATACTTAAATAGTGGCTGATCCCATGGCACATGTACAGTATATGGCCACATTCCCACTATACCGCTGTCTCATGTGCACAAAAAGGCTGACATGGGTACACGGAGGAGGGGTTCTATCCAGCAGCATGCACAATATTTAGCTTTCACAGCCAATCTGATGTGAGGTCGGCTAAGGAAACGATGAATGAGTTGCGAGCACTGATTGGTTGGCAAGCTGTGTATGCACCGTAGAATCACCAGAAGGGGATTTTTTTCTAGGCAATCCGGGAGATTTTACGCTGCAAAAACTCAGAAATCAGGGGGGTGCCAGAGGTAGCAGTCACAAGATGTGCCCACAGCAGCTGATTTACCCGTGCCATTAAAGAGGAACAACATACCGGAATTTCCCCCTCCCAATTTAGGATGCAACTTCTGTGTGTATCTCCACAGATCCTGCAGAAAACTCCCCTTCCTGCCATTGGCACTGATTGGTTGAGTGGACCGCTCAGCCAATCAGTGCGCTTGGTTTTAATCGGCTCCATTCGGCTCTTCCAGCCTCTCAGTGGCTAAGGACCTAAATGATGGTCTTTTCAACTCCCAGGCCTCCAAGTTTCTGCTTTAAAGCTGAATAAAACCTAGGAACTTGACTTTCCCACATGTTGTTCTGTTCCCCTGGGGCATACCACATTTTTGATGTGCAAAAACCCCCTAGAACCCCGATTCTCACTCCTTCTCATTCTCTCTCCTCCTAGTTCCAGCAGTTCCTGTTGCCCAATGAGAGCCGCCTGTCGTGACACATGTCACTTCCTCTTCCTGGTTCCTTCTGCTGTATCCCCCACATCCCCGCCTATCCAAATGGCTGGGGCGGAGCACGTGGATGCCACTGGGGATGCAGGGGATGCAGTAGCATGTGTTCCCTATTCACAACAATCAGAGCCGTTTGCTGAATGGCATAGTCACAGCAGATGGCTCTCATTGGATGAGAGCTTGTGCATACACCGTTGGAGCGGGGGAAGGTTGGTGTTCACGGGTTCCTTGGGTAGGTTCACACAACGCGGCATGCAAACTAGGGGAAGGCCTTCTAAAAGATTCCAGGTGAGTTTTGTTATGCTTTAAACAGCCACATGGCGACCCTCCCCCCACCCTAGGACCCTATAAACTACATGCCCCCCTCAGCTGCCAATAAACCCCTACCCCTAAAATAAAGTGTTACACTAGGCACCTACATGGCATCCTGCCATGACTCCTCAATACTAAAAAATGTGTGCAGCTCCACCTACCCCAGAACCATACAAAATCCAAGCCCTTTCCCAAAATACACATTAGGTACCCACGTGGCACCCCTCCCCACCCTAGCACCCTACAAAATGAATGCCCTCAGGCCTCAGCAGTCAATTTACCCCTAATCCTCAAAATACAGTGCCACATTATATATATTAAATATTTGACAGTTCCAAGTTTTTATTCCAGTCAGTGATACATTGTGTATGACAATTCCCTGTTCACACAAGCAATGCATTAATCCATGTAACTGTTTGCTGAACGAGACCCAAGAGTTTGAAACTTGTGATTATCTGACCTTTTCCATCCCAGCCTATCCTGATGTGTAATGTGTCATGCTTTAAAATCTCCTCATTTTTCCTTTTTCACATTTTCGGGTATTGAAGCTTTGCCAAGAATAATATCTGGTCTGGGAAGTGGCTATTAATCATGGAAAGATGTATTTCGCAATAAAATGGAAACATGGAAGATGAAGAAATATTCACATCTCATTTGGAGGTATATAAAAAAATGATATAATGCATACATTGTATTATTAAACGTCTTATTAAAGGACAACTATCATTAAACACCTGTGAAAATGAAATGCTATTTTATAAATATTTCATCCACGTTGAAATGGGGTTCCTAGTAAAAATTAGCTGGGAAGTGAAAACTTGCAGGACTGATTGGCTTGTTCTTTGGTAACCTTTTAAAAGTTTTGTTGCACTGTTTATTTCATCATTTAAATTGTAGCTGACCTCTAGTCAAAAAATCAAAGCTTAACCCCCCTCCCGCCAGCAATCATTGACTAAGCTATTTGAGAGGGCTTAACCCAATGCAGATGTTGCACTTCTGAACTGCATGGCAGCAGCCTTCTTTCTACACACCTGAGAACCCTGCTTCTGAAAGACCAGTCCCATAGTCAAAATTGTTTCAAATATCTGGGCAATATTCCCTTCTCACTACCCAGAAGTAGGACACCATCAGTTAGTTGATTTATCTTTGCTCAGAAAGCTCTGAAAACATTGTAGCAACATTTAAGCAACTGTTTGTATTAAAGGAGTTCCCGCACTGCCAATGGTAATAAATGATGTATAATTAGTTCTGGATGCTGCTTGGGAAAGGATCAACCCTTCAGGGTCAAATACACATAAGCAAAACACGTGGTGAGTCACCAGTCCAGCTCAACAGAACCCCCTCTCCTCTATCTGTACAGATAGGCAGCTCAACAGAAAAAGGTTACTATCAAAATCATAATTTATTGTAAGCCAATAAGAACATACATCTAAAACACACAATTAATTAAAACCCCAGCCGTGGGGTATGGCAGAATATGATTGGACTAACTCAAAATTGATTGGGTTGAGCCGGATGTGTACATGCATATTACTGTGTAATCAGAATATTTACAGAAGCAATTACACTTAAATAATTATGCTAAAGTAGCTGTGTAAGCAACTGCAATTGGAATACAAATAATGCCACGGGATCTACCTTTTAGAGAGTGCAATAGTGTGAAACCAAAACAGTGTAAACCACATGCATAATGTGCAAATGAACTAAGAGTGAAAAGACAAAAGTGAAAAAGTGAATATACTAAAAAGCAAAAAGAGGCATACAAGTGTCCCAGAGTTAATAGTATTATATAATTTATAAAGTTGTTAAGAGTGCACAGGCACCAGTGAGTGCTGAAGTGCTAAGTGCTAATAAGGTGCAATACTAAATTGATAAGAAGAGGTAAGGTCCCGGGCACATATCTGAATAATCAAGGTCAATAATCTAAAAGTGTACACATTCAGATCAGCCCCATAAATACAATTACAAGTAATTCAATGTATAGAGTACTGAACAAAGGCACATTACCAAGTCATAAGGTCCACATCTGCCCACCCTCACGATGCCAACACTGACGCGTTGCGTGGCCTAGAACATGGGCCACTTCATCAGAGTGTGGCTCTGGACTGTCTGCCCCTGGTTATATAGTCCCATGTTAGGTGTAATTGTCTCCACATTCTCCCAAAAAAACGCCAAAAATCACATTCCTGGTAAGGGCGGAAGTGAGTGATTGGGGCTGTATGGTTACTATGAGCCAGGCACTTCCGCCAGCAGTTGAAATAAATAATGCCTGTTATAATTTGCATTATGACCGGAGTGTGTAAAGCCTGTGATGACAGGTTTTATCCAATACCGCTTTTAATGGATTATGCATCTCCACACAGAAATATAGTGGCACTGGGGGCGTCATGTAAGCAATCACCGTCGGATGCGTCTAGACGTCACTGGCAGTTCGAGGCCGGTGAATGGGGATGAGTGCGCACGCGCGCCGCGCCCACACATCAATGAATTAGGTGTGTGAAGCTCTGGCGTTTACAGTGTAATGTGCACGTGCGCGCCCTGCATGCCACCCGTCAAGTGCGCACGCGCACTGCGCACCTCCCGTCTGGGTAAGTGCGCATGCGCATTGCGCACTGAGCATCGGTGGTCCCAGTGTATCGGGCCTGTGTGCGGAGAGGCGGGCGCACATAATCCGCCCCCGGTCTATGGTGGATGTAGTAAATGTAATATGCCCAACATCACTGTGTGGAGAGCACAAGCCGGTGAGGGCAGAAGGGGAGGGGAGAGGAGGAGGGAAAAATTAACCTATGAGCAGGCAGTCAATATTAGAGAAAGAACATTGGACAACAATAAAAATACATGGGCTAATTTCAATATCATTAGTTACATGCTGTTACAAATCGTGATACTTAGTGTAAATGATACTTGGTGTAAATGATTACATTCCCTGCTTAGCATAGTGGTTACATTATAGTTACAGTATGCTTAATCATTGAGAATGACAAGAACTGGGCTTTCTGTAATACGTATGTGTGCACTGTTGGTGATGCCGCACATGCATCTTCCATGGGTGCTTACCACATATACCAATAGTGCACTGTATTGATTAGGGCCTACATATCAAGGTAAACAATAAAGTTATAAGATAATCTTGTCTAGCTAGTTTAACTGATTCTATGGTTGGTGAAGGGATAATCATACATGGCTCATTGTACTGGCTCTATGATTAATGTAAAGTCAATTCGAGCCGGAAACTGGGAGTATATTAGTCATGTTGGACAAAATATAGCTATATATACAGAGATGCCGGTTTAAAGTTGAAGGGGCCTTTTATGTGCTCCCGGTATGCACACTCCATCAACCCGAACTGGATGGGAAGAGAAAAAGGGAGAGGGAAGAGGGAAAGAGGGGGGAAGGGAAGAAAATGGGCGGGCCAGAAAGGGAGAGGAGGAAGAAGGGGGGGGAGTAGTGCGGGGAAAGAGGGAGCGAAGAGAACTAATTATACCGGTGCCTGGGCTTCTGATGGATTAACATGTTTTCAAATCTTCACTGGTCCTAGAGTTGCAAGACATGTATTTCAAGAGAATCCAGAGTTCCTAAGTGGTCCAATTCAGTTTCCATTCATGTCAAATTAATCTCTTCCTCATTGGATGCCCACAAGAAAGGGCATGATGACAAATACTGGAACCACTTCCTAGATGTAATTTCTGATAAATTAGCATGTCCTCTTCAAACTTCTATAGTCCTGATGATCCAAGAATTTTGGGCCATGCATCTTTGAGAATCCGAAGATTCTGAATGGTCCAGTCCAATTTCCATTCATTTCGAGTTAGTTTCTCTTCATTAGGCACATTAGGACAGGCAGAGTAGCAGGTGATCCAGCCACATGCTTACTATAATCTCTTCTTTTCTTTTTTCCATTTTGTTTCGTTGTCTCTTGTACTGTAAGAGATCCTCTCTGGGTGTCTGTGATGCTCTCAAGATGGCCTTTTGGATTGTTCTCGTGGGGTATCCTCGTTTTTTAACATTTAAGCAACTGTTTCAATACTCTGTGGCTGCTGAACCCATAGACATAGATAGAGTTACATAGCTTCCATCACTCACACAACATTCCTCTCCTACAACCGCTGCTGAGTGTGTGTGTGTGTGTGTGTAGCATGACAGAGATGCTGCCCTAGATTCCTAAGCCATAAAGCTCTCTCTCAGATTTTTTCACACAGACACACTGCAGCCCAACTGGGAACTATAGTAACCTTTTCTCAATGCAGCCATGTAGAGAGAGATTTTATCTCTTTGTAACATTTATTGTGGAAACAGATAAAATCTCTGGCTAGATGGCTGATCATAAGGAAGCGTCCAACTCAGCTGTGCTGTGTTTGTGTGCTAGCAGATACTACCCCCCACGGCTAATGTTGGGCACACCCGAACTCCAAAGTTTGAGTTCGTACCGAACTTTGCGAGTTTGGGTTCCGAAACCCAAGCACAGACTTCAGCCACAAGAAAGCTGGTTGATGAGCTGCTGAGCTGTGTGAAACTTTATGCCCTTTCAAACCGATTGTCAAAGGGGGGGATTAGGGGAGCGATTTACTAAGCTTTGATTTTGATATGCTCTTAGGAGCACAACAACTAAAATGCAGCCTAAATGCACTGTAAAGTTTGTCCCCCCTTGTCTCCAGCAGTGATATTAACTGTAATGAAGAAAAGCCGACCAGCGCCTGTTAAATGCAACACTAATCCTTTCAGCATGCCTAAAAGTTGGCAGTACAGAGTAGCACTCCCTGGCGGTGTGATAATCTGCATAAGAGTCCAACAGGTGCTAACGCAGGCCATCCAATACCTAGCGCCCCAATCCAAGCCAATTTTTTATCTTCAAGCGTTGTGACTTACAGCACAATTCTGTAAAAATAACGGTGCCAATAAATAGATACCAGCTCTCAAAAATGGGCTGAATGCCAGCAAAATGACACTAAATGTTGCACTTATTAAATAAGGTCCATATTGTTTTCCTATAGAGGGGCTGTGCTTTTTGATGTATTGTGCTTGCAATAATTCTCAGGAACCTCATGCTTGCTGGAACCACTGCTGATTTTGTCATCTGTAAATGAACCGATTGATAATCTTAACTCCAGCTTTTTTGTGAGGTCTCTGTTGTTGCCTTCCATAGTCTCATTATGTTTTATATTTAGCCCTTTTAAATTAGGTTTGTATGTTTTTATGAAATTGGTCCATCCTGTCCTGTTCATTATGGGCTTTGACAAACTGAAAAGCGAGAGAAGAATCATAGTACAAATAAACACAGAGGCAGGACAGAAATCAGAAATAATAATCTCTCTGGAGTGTTAAAGCAGACCAACAGTCAAAAATAAATTAAACCAGAACAACACAACAAACAGGGCTCATATGCATCCCTCCCCGGGACAATTTAGATTGCTGCACATAAAAATTCATTGACCTTTTTATAACGCCTGCTGGGATAAATTAAAAAACAAAGATGGCCGCTCATGGGCTTGCAGGCCACCTGCAAACAGGAAGTTGTGCTTGACTTCCTGTTACTGTGCATTTCAGTTATGTCAGTTGGGAGAGGAAGCTCCAAAATGGCCGCTACCTTTCATTTCCAACTGTGCCGGGCTGTTGGTCCGGTTTAAATTGGTCTGCTTTGCTGGTTCAGACTTGGCTCACTGTTTTGTCTTTGAACCCTGCATGCTTACTCAGTGAACGATTATAGAGGGCCTGCCCAAATTCCCTAATGTTCTTCAGCTTCATACTTTTGCCCCTTAAAGAGGAACATCAAACCATTTCTGATGTTCCTCTTTAACATAGAAACATAGAAGGTTGACGGCAGAAAGAGACCATATGGGTGTGCTTATCCCAGGCATGTTTAAATTCAGTGACTGTTGATTTTTCAACTACCCCTGCTGGAAGTTTGTTCCAAGCACCTACTACTCTTTCTGTAAAATAGTATTCTCTAACATTGCTCCTGATCTTCCCCCCGACTAGCTTCAGGTTGTGCCCCCTTGTTCTATCATTAAGTTTCTTCCTAAAAAACACTTCCCTCCTGAACCTTATTCAATCCTTTCATATATTTAAACATCCGCCCCCCCTCCCTCACTGCCTTTTGGATGCCGGCGTTATCTAAAATGCAGACATCCAGCAGTATTCCTGGCCTCTTTCCACTGCCCCCCCTTAGCTATCCCAGAGTGAAGACTGCAGGCCTCTCTTCATCCTTCAGCCTATGCAATGACACTACACACGCAAGAGATCTGAGGGGCGGCTCAGTGCATGTCGGGATTCCAAAGTGGCGCTGCCTGTTGGAGGACGGCGGGGGAGGGGAGGGATGCCGAGCACAATGCGACCGGAGAGGTAAGTTAACACTTGACCTTTTTTTGTAAATCGGAGTGGTGGGGGCAAGCCAGATCTGGGGAGTTTTTACTAACTCCCCATGACTTGTAATGTTCTTCTTTAAATGCTGCTCACCTGACGCTCACCTGATTCAGGTACTGTGTAACCCAGTCAATCTTTCCAGCATCTCACCTTATTCAGCTTCCTAAGATACTGGGTAACCCAGCCAGTCTTTCCAGCATCTCACCTCACCTGATTCAGCTTCCTAAGGTACTGGGTAACCCAGCCAATCTTTCCAGTATCTCGCCTTATTCAGCTTCCTAAGGTACTGGGTAACCCAGCCAATCTTTCCAGCATCTCACCTCATTCAGCTTCCTAAGGTACTGGGTAACCCAGCCAATCTTTCCAGTATCTCACCTGATTCAGCTTCCTAAGGTACTGGGTAACCCAGCCAATCTTTCCAGTATCTCACCTGATTCAGCTTCCTAAGGTACTGGGTAACCCAGCCAATCTTTCCAGCATCTCACCTCACCTGATTCAGCTTCTTAAGGTACTAGGTAACCCAGCCAATCTTTCCAGTATCTCACCTGATTCAGCTTCCTAAGGTACTGGGTAACCCAGCCAATCTTTCCAGTATCTCACCTGATTCAGCTTCCTAAGGTACTGGGTAACCCAGCCAATCTTTCCAGTATCTCACCTGATTCAGCTTCCTAAGGTACTGGGTAACCCAGCCAATCTTTCAAGCATCTCACCTTATTCAGCTTCCTAAGGTACTGGGTAACCCAGCCAATCTTTCCAGCATCCCACCTTATTCAGCTTCCTAAGGTACTGGGTAACCCAGCCAATCTTTCCAGCATCCCACCTTATTCAGCTTCCTAAGGTACTGGGTAACCCAGCCAATCTTTCCAGCATCTCACCTTATTCAGCTTCCTAAGGTACTGGGTAACCCAGCCAATCTTTCCAGTATCTCACCTGATTCAGCTTCCTAAGGTACTGGGTAACCCAGCCAATCTTTCAAGCATCTCACCTTATTCAGCTTCCTAAGATACTGGGTAACCCAGCCAATCTTTCCAGCATCTCACCTTATTCAGCTTCCTAAGGTACTGGGTAACCCAGCCAATCTTTCCAGTATCTCACCTGATTCAGCTTCCTAAGGTACTGGGTAACCCAGCCAATCTTTCCAGTATCTCACCTGATTCAGCTTCCTAAGGTACTGGGTAACCCAGCCAATCTTTCCAGCATCTCACCTTATTCAGCTTCCTAAGGTACTGGGTAACCCAGCCAATCTTTCCAGCATCCCACCTTATTCAGCTTCCTAAGGTACTGGGTAACCCAGCCAATCTTTCAAGCATCTCACCTTATTCAGCTTCCTAAGATACTGGGTAACCCAGCCAATCTTTCCAGCATCTCACCTTATTCAGCTTCCTAAGATACTGGGTAACCCAGCCAATCTTTCCAGCATCTCACCTTATTCAGCTTTCTAAGGTACTGGGTAACCCAGGCAATCTTTACAGCATGTCACCTGATTCAGCTTCCTAAGGTACTGGGCAACCCAGCCAATCGTTTTTTACCTATTTACTGAAATATATTCAAGTTATAGTAATGTAATGGACATGGACATAAAGCCCGGACTTTCAGCTTTCATTTGAGGACCCCAGGGTCCCTTTTCGCTAGCAATTGTTTTACCCCTTTCATTAACCAGGGTCTATTTAATAAATAATAAATCAGACTAAACATCTAGAACCATTTTAAATAGTGGTAGCAGACTAAAATATATTGCAGTCCAAAGAAGAAATTGATTATTTGATTTACTACCACATGCCCTGATCCTTGTATTATTTACACCATCACAGATAAAACATTTCAACCCAACACAATTCTCCAGAGGCTGAACGTCTGGCCATCTTGAATGTTAAGTAACTGGATAGGTTTCTTAGCAACACTTTCTCAGTGTGCTCTAAATCAGAGCTGGTTTCTGGGAACTATCAAGAGTGTCTGAACAGATAAGAAATATTACCAGCGGAGATCGGCATCTATGTGCTTTTAAGAAATAAGATCATCTGCCTTTTTTGCAATCTATTGTATAACACTGTAATCAATTCCACTATTTCATGGAATGATACCTTTAGGTCTTTGCCACTATGCTGTCATTATTAATTAGCTACACAAGGGCTCCTATTGTCTTAATAATTCATGAGGCCCATGTATACATTATAACGCTCTGGATATTCTTGGGCACAGGCATACACAGAGGTAGGTTACTTAAATGGTTTATTTTGAAAAAATCCAACATAAACTGGCTTTCTTCAGCACACATGGAAACACATTTTCTCAAAACAAACATTTGTCACTGTATTCCAAGTTCATATGGCTCTCCAGACCTACTCACAATTCATATAAAAGACTCTTGGGTGCTTCTGCCCTGATGACCATCTCAGTCAGTTTGGCAGCAGGCCTCTAGACGGTCCAGCTCCTGGTGCCACCTAGACCCTGTAGCACACACAGCTGTTGGACTGTGAGTTTTCCTCAGCTTCGGTGCTTCCTGCACCCGGTAAGCCTACACGGTTGTCTGCAGAGCTCTCTAATGCTTGGTTGCAGGTGCACCTCAGTCCATCCAGCAGGCATCAGCTACGGCTCATCAGCCTCTTTAAAGGCCTTCTGGTCTGAAGTACTGGTTTGGAATGAGTGGCCAGCAGGACTCACCCTGTCTGATTTTCATTAGTTGATTTTCAGTCAATTAAAATGTATAGTTACTATTATTATTTCAGTAGCCATTGTGGTCTTTTCTTACTCTGACAGAAGGGCACTAACTTTTTTTCCACGTGTGTAAATATTGTTACATTGTGACATTTTACTGTGACATTTTACAACTAGTACAAAAGTTAAACTTTAGGTTTGTTGACCTGGTCTGGGCCACTGTTAGTGTTGCCAGATATACTGCAGGCCCCCCATGACCCTATATTGGGCTCAGTCAGGGGAGAAGGCATTGCTTGCTACAAATGAAGGGGCACAGCATGTCACATACTGGTATGGACATACTGGACAAAAGCGGTATTATAAGCTGGGTGAGTAGGATGGAGATTTTTTATCTTTACAGCACAGAGATAGCCAAAAAACGTCCATGTATTCAAAAATGTTTTAACACCATTTGTTCTTTCTCCCAGTAAACAACAAACAACTTTATCACTGTACAATAATGTTAATTTGAGGACTGAAAAAACAAAATGCCACTTATAAATTATAAAGCAATTTATTCTCCATCAGGGTGGCACTTGGACCTCGAGAGCTACAAGAGTCACTCACTTTAGAATCTCAGAATGTGCATCTTTCATATGTGTCCACAATAAACTAACTGTTTCCTATACATAAGACAAAGGAAGAGTTTTCATAGCTCCTCTTTTCAAGATCATTTGTGAGGTCATCCCAGCTGAGTCTCATTAATAAACAAGGCTAACAATGGCACTTGTTTTCCAAACAGCCCTATATATCGAGAAATTGCATATGCATGTTTAATACTGGCACATTGTATAGTCATTCACTGTTGCTGCATGAATATAGGTAAACCAGCGTGGCCTCAATTAGCTTTATAGCTCATTAATTATTTCTAAAACTCCTCAAACTTCAACTTTTTAGGGCTCTACACAGTCAATGGAATACATTCCTTTTAAGTAGCATCTAAAGAGATATATATTTTTAAATATTTATTTATACATTCTACATTTAAATAACAATAGCACAAACTCAGTAATTCAATCATTTATACATAAATAGCATAATAGTTCCACTGAATCTCAATCTCCACTCCTATCTAAGAACATTCTCCACCCCCCCCATCCAGAAAGCCATCATCCATGTCCCTTTCTCCTCAAAAACTATTATTATTCTTTATTACTGGTTTCCACCACAGGATGGTGCTATACCACGCGGTAACATGCATACAACATCCAAATTTATTTTCTCCTCCATCCATTCCAGGCCGTCCAGAAGTACTTACAGATGGGTGTTCGCCCCTAGGGGGCGCTGACTGCAAGATCAAAAGATGTAGCTCCTCCCGGCCCCTATAAAGGCAGCTGCCCATCTATCCAGTCCCAGTTCTTCATCTTGCAGTTGGCTGCATAAGATCGCTATTCTCTCTCTCAGAATTTGGCAGCAGAGCGGGTCCACCTAGTCTGTCGGCCGCTGCAGGACCCTATTTCCGTGGATCTCTCCTGACCCATCCTTGCCTCCCAGCCTTTGGCTGCTACAGGGATCCGTGTACGGTAGGGTGAACGCCGGGGTCTGGGGCGTTCTGACAGAGCACATGCTCTGGGCCGCAGACTTTAATGTTAAAAAGTAGTCGGCCACAGGCTTTATGGTGAGCCTGATGGGGAACCACAGATATATTTTTTATATATGCCCTCCCTTCCAACTTGCTTTATCACCTGTCTGCAGCTTCTCTTGTGCGGCGGTGGGGGACGGGGGGGACTGCCGCCATGACAGGCGGCGCGTGGCGCGGCCTTGGACCGGATGATGACACTGCAGGGGGGCGGAGTCCGCCGGCGGCGCGTAGACTGACGGCGGATCTTTCTGGAAACGCTGCGGTGCTCGGCGGCTGCGAAGTGCACTGCTGGGGCCCTCAGCTGTGACAGCGTTTGCTGTGTCTCCCGGTGTTGATGTGAGCACCTGGAAGTAATCCCTCACTGAACTTGGCGGTGTCGTGAGTCCCTCCTTTTTGGTTATACCTTATTAAATGGATATGGGAAGACACTGCTTTTTTCATTGATTGCATGTATATTCTATGATTCTTATGTTAATGCATGTCATTGTGGGTCATTTGTAATTCCTGTCTTTCTCTTTTTGTTTTAGACCATGGGCTTAAGGTTGAGGGTTGTGGTTCCTCTCGGCCCCCATTATTTATAAGAGGGATCGGCTATTAGGCTTAGGCCGTTAGTGTCTAGTAGCCTTATTGAATATTGCTATTCAGAATCACCATAATGGAGGCATCAGGGGATAGTGAGCCGGGCACCCCACTTGGGCAAGACAGGCTCTGCCCCTTGTGCAGACGGAATCCCCTGGGCGGACTCAGCACGATTTGTTCCACTTGCACCAGAGGCATTGCTTTTGACTATGAGCGGGCGGTCACTCCTGACCCTAGCCCGGCGTTACCATCGGCCTCTCCGGACCCTCCGCTGCTGCAGTCAGCCCCTAGTGAAGGGGGAGCCAGCAAGGGGTCACATGCTGATTTTGCGCACAGTCTGGCTAGCCTTGAGAAACAGATCTCATTGGCAGCCCCTAAAAAGGCCTTGAGTAAGAAGCGGCATCTGGTTTATTTCAGCCTGAGAGGCAACGGCGGGTCTTTCCTGAGCAGCCTCCTTTTTCTAACATGATTCTTAAGGAGTGGGAAAGGCCCAACAAATTACCGTCTGTCCCTAAGGGCCTGGATAGGCGGTACCCCTTCCCTGCTGAATTGGTTCGGTTATGGTCTCACACTCCCGAGGTGGACCCTCTGGTGTCAGGATTGTCCAACACCCATGTCTGCCCACCGCGTAAATCAGTCTTACCGGTGTGGGACTTGAATCTGGTGCTGTCTGCTCTCCAGGGTCCTCCCTTCGAGCCTTTGAATGATGCTACATTGTCTATGCTGACTCTCAAGGTGGCTTTTTCTGGTTGCGATCACCTCAGTGCGTCGCGTATCAGAGCTAGCCGCGCTTTGTATGAAACCATCCTACTTTGAGTTCAGATAAGGTGGTTTTTAGTTTTAAGCCTGATTTTTTGCCTAAGGTCTTTCGCCTTTTCACCTTAATGAAGAAGTTGTCTTAGCTTCCGTGTGTAAAGCTCCGGCTAATTCCAAAGAACGGACCCTCCATGCTTTGGATGTGGTCAGAGCCATTAGGTATTACCTGGCTGCGACTGAATCCTTCAGAAAATTGGATTTGCTTTATGTCTTAACAGAGTGTTCTAGGAGGGGATTGCCACCAGCCAAGTCCACTCTCGGTAAGTGGATTAGACAGGTGGTGGTACAAGCCTATTCTGCCAGGGGGAAGGAACCCCCTTTTCGGATCACAGCTCATTCTACTAGGGCTATTGGTGCCTCTTGGGCTTTTCAGCATCAGGCATCAGTGGAACAAGTTTGTAAGGCCGCCACTTGGTCTTCTGTTCATACTTTTACAAAGTTTTACAAGGTGGATGTCAGGGCCTCAGCTGACGCTGTTTTTGGCCGAAAAGTGCTTCAGGCGGTAGTGAAATGAACTACATGCTGCTCCGCACTGGGGATCCCGCCCATTTGGACACTTTTGTATCCATCCATTCCAGGCCACCCACCCTTGTGTTCATTATGTCCAGCATGCCTGTTATGGTGATTGAACCATTTTTGTTCATAGGACAAAACATACAAGTTTTTAGTTTTTGATTCGAGAGAGTACAAGCGGAGGCTATATGAGGTGACATGGTCTCCTATTTTTTTGTTTGGACCTCCCGGCCGGCCTCTTGTTGAGTACTGCTGTTAAACCACTGGGACTGGATAGATGGGCAGCTGCCTTTATAGGGGGCCGGGAGGAGCTACATCTTTTGATCTTGCAGTCAGCGCCCCCTAGGGGCAAACACCCATCTGTAAGTACTTCTGGACAACCTGGAATGGATGGATACAAAAACAATTCTACAGGTGAGTTTCACAGAATTGTATTTTTAGGTTTCGTTACATTTTTATTAAAGAATAATAAAGTAACACAAGACAATTCTGTAGGATGATACAATTTTTTTTACCCATAAAACATTTCCACAATAGTCTTTTTAGAACAATAATAGCACACAAGCTCTGCCTAAAGCATATTAAGTTAAATACAAAAAAAACTATACAAACATATAATAGGCCCATTGTCATCCCCTTTTGGATGAGAATATGGTCCAGTGCTTGAACTTGTACTGGCCTGCCGTCTAACTTCAGCAGCGATAACCAAAGTATGCCTTAACAATAATGGAGACCATCTAACTGTAACATCTACTACTACTGTTTTCTGGTCGAAGATCAAACTGCTCAGCCTTTGGGGTAATCCTAGAGCTCAGCAGTGGAACTTGGGAAACAGTTAGCCAACATTCAGTACAGGAACAAAAAGAGAAAAACGTGCAAAGAAAGTTAAAGGAAAGAAACAGATATACATGTTACATATACCATGTTGAAAGAGGGATGGTGGGGAAATACTGCAGGGTTCAACCCAGCCAACAGCCAACCAAATAGGTGGAGTGCGAGGGTTTCATCCATCCAAGCCTTGGAGTTCATAAGAATTACTACTATTTTTTTCATTGATGGTGGTCTGTCTAAATCTATCCTTCACCTCCTTAAAAGCCAGTGTGATTTTCATGATCTAGCGATCACCTGCTTTGTGGCTCTGCAAATTTGGGTTATTAATCAAAATTTTTTCTTTTGAATGAAGCACATGGTGTGTGGGGTCTAGACTGTATTGCAAGGTCTTTGACCCTTCCACCCCATGGCTTGCACTTGAGAGGTTTAGGGCAACCTCAGGTAAGCCTGCTCCCAATTTATCTATTGCACTGTATGTCCCAAATGGGCTCTCAGAGATTAGAGTTAGGACTGCACCCCACAGAGGCACTTTGGCGTAGTGGTGCAGCTTAAGCATACTTCTGCAGATGTGTGTGACCGAGTCCTCTGTTTTTAACCAAGTTTAGAGACAGATTATAGGCTGGCCTGCAAGCTAACAGGGTTGAGTGCTGTGGCTCCTTTAAGACTTGTGTATACTAATTGCCCTGCTAACGTGCACCTCCCAGGTTAGTTATAAAATGGTCTGAGCGGCTGCCACCCCCCCTTTGTTTCTTTCAAAATTGGAAGGTAGTTAGCGTCCCTGGGTTTAGGACCTTGGTTCTAGCCCCACTGTCCAATTCATTGTTATTGATGACATCTGACCCTAAAGTTAGGTTTTAGGTTAGGTTTAGGAATTTGGTCCATAGTTCCAGAAAAACACATCATTCGTCGTGCACATGCCAATCATTGATTTAACTTGTTATAATACCATTACTCCAATAAGATTTTCAATATTTCAACGTTTTAAACTGTGACATTACCGCTTTGATAATATTTACCCAAAGAATAAAAAAGCATTTAATCTTCGATACATGTAGGAAGTTACACTCTTCACAACAAACTTTCATTCTAAGTCAGGTTCTCCTTTGAAGTGACCTGATGAGAGGAATGTTTTCTTTCAGGCTGGACAAAGGCCTTCTTTTGTTCTCCTCCAGTGCCCCACACAGTGGTTAAAGTTAGGATAATTTAGTTAGAACATATGACTGAAAATGTGCAAGGACTTTACAGTTATTAAAACGTTGGCTTTAAGTGACCCCTTCTATACCAGAGCGACCTATCTGAGCAAAATAGTCAGTAGAGACTATAGGGTTGATTCAGAGACAGATACGTATGGACTTTCGCATGTGTCTGTGTATGTTTTTGTGTCTGTTTGGCATGTTTTTTGGTTTTTACGTAACTTTTTCCATGCGTATGTTCGTTCCCGCTAACGCGTATATGCGCTTTCGAGGTACGGATCTAAATCTGATCATTTGCGTTAGTTCAGATAAGTTATGTTATTGGGATGGGCTTGCGTCTAATTCTGAGACCTGATTGCCGAGGGACCACCGCCCTATAAAACGGTTTAATTTGCGCTCCACTTACGGGACCATTTTTGCCTCGGATTGCTTGAACATGTATTGCGGCTTTGTTGAGGAGTACGAGTGCCTTCAGCTCCAAGGCATTGCATGTGTCAGCATGGCCGAGGCCAGATTGCACCGGCTACGCATGCATATCAATCGCATGCATGACGTTGAGCTGTTCGAGCTGACCAGACTTAATCACGCTTCCCTCCATAATTTGTATAGGGAGCTGCGGCCATGGTTTGCCTACACCACAAGGAAGGGGCAAGCAATTTCAGGTATGACCAAGATGCTTGGCTGCCTGCAGTTTTTGGCGAACGGCTCGTTCTAGAGGCTGGGTGCCCTCTCCGTGGGGATGTCCCAGCCTACGCTGAGCCACGCGCTATCCAAGTTTTTGGATGGCATGGCTACCATTAGTCCAAAATATATTTCCTTTCCGGACGACATGGTAGCCTGGAACGCGCTTACTTTGGTTTTTTTTAATATCGCCGACATGCCCAACGTCATGGGCGCGATTGATTGCACCCATGTTGCATTGGTCCCTCCCGCAGCCGACGAGTACATCTATAGGTAAGTTAATTATGTCATTTTGTTAGATTGTTTAGCCAAACTGTATTGTAACTATCTATTAATCCCTCCTTCTAAAGTGTCCCTGTTAACCACTTTACAGTGTATACCTTAATCCCTCCTTCTAAAGTGTCCATGTGAACCACTTTACAATGTATACCTTAATCCCTCCTTTTAAAGTGTCCCTGTGAACCAGTTTACAATGTATACCTTAATCCCTCCTTCTAAAATGTCCCTGTGAACCAGTTTACAATGTATACCTTAATCACTCCTTCTAAAATGCCCCTGTGAACCAGTTTACAATGTATACCTTAATCCCTCCTTTTAAAGTGTCCCTGTGAACCAGTTTACAATGTATACCTTAATCCCCCCTTCTAAAGTGTCCTTGTGAACCAGTTTACAATGTATACCTTAATCCCTCATTCTAAAATGCCCCTGTGAACTCCTTCTAAAGTGTCCCTGTGAACCAGTTTACAATGTATACCTTAATCCCTCCTTCTAAAGTGTCCCTGTGAAACAGTTTACAATGCATACTTTCATCAATTTTTTTCATATATGCCTTATCAAACCATTTTAATGCTGACCTTAATTAGTCATTAGCATGTTAATCTTTATTTTCTACCACATACATATAATCTTGGTTATTTAAACTACTTATGTACTTTGTTAATGTTATTTGGATTGTAGAACATGCTTTTTAGGGTGTTAGGAGTTAGTGTTTGAGTTGTTTACCTTGGCTTGCTGTAATTTTTTTTTCTTTTCAGGAACCGCAAGATGGGCCACTCGCTGAATGTCCAAGCAGTGGTTGACTGGACATGCGATTCCTTAGTGTACTTGCCGGGTATCCAGGCTCATCCCATGACGCTTATATCTTGCGGAGCTCAGGATTATTCCGTTGGTTTGAGTCTGGAGAATTATCTGGTGGATGGCTCCTTGGTAAGTTTCCTCAAATTCCATAATTCCCTTTTCACTGTATGCCTATGAATATAGTTGATGACCGATTTTTCCCCTTGATGACATTAAAACAATATAAACAATAATGTTGCTTAGATGTGTAATTTATGTAAGTATTTTGTGATTCTTTCAGGGGATTCTGGCTATCTGCTTCTGCCCTGGCTCCTGACACCCGTTCTTCGCATGCAGAATGAGGCCCAGGAGTCATACAATCGGGCCCACTGGAAGACACGGGCCGTAGTAGAGAGGGCCTTTGGACTCCTAAAGACCAGATTTCGATGTTTGGACCATACGGGGGGGGCACTCCAATATGACCCCAACAAGGTCATCAACATAATACTTGCATGCTGCGTGCTGCATAATTTTGCCATCATGCAGCGTGTCCCCCGGTATGTCAATCTGCCCCCCTCTCCACCCAGCCAGGAGGCAGATGACCTTTATGATGGCACATCTGATTTCATCCTATTTTTCTTAAAGTGGACCAACACCCAGGGGGGATCGGCCCGGGAATCTATAAGATTCCCGGGCCGATCAGATCCCTCCCCGCAGGGCATCCGAAATTGGGATGTCCCGCGGGGTGAAACCCCCCAGGAATCCCAGGAACCTTACCTTAACCTCGTTCCAATGGCGCATGCGCAGGCCGTGGCCGTGTCTTGCGCTTCCCTCTAGCAGGGCGCGCACCCACGCCGGCCGTTTGTGAATGGCCGGCGTGGGCGCGCTCCATGTTAGAGGGAAGCGCGAGACGCGGCCTCCAGCGCTCAGAGCCACTGTGGTTGGACGCCGCTTGTACGTGCATACCACAGCGGCTCTGAGCGCTCTGACTGGACGAGCGCCCGCGGTTTAACCACCCACCAACATCAAGATCCATAGGGAGCACGAATTTCAAGGGGAACAGTCCTAATGCCAGTCCAGTACAATCTTTGCCATGGACAAATGTTGTTTTTTTCCAGCCAAGAATGTCCCCCAATATTGCCAACAAACAGGATGTGGAAGCCAGTATTTGATTTGGCCCAAGCCTGCTGTGTGGGAGCTTGAGCGGCCGCTTCAGTGAGGCTTAAGCTCAGCCATTGGCTAGTGGGGTATGTGAGCACTCTAATGAGCTATATAGGGGCGAATTCCAAAACAAACCAGCAAAGCCATAAACAACCCAATCTTGGTAACGCTCACCACACAGGTAAATAGAGTTGGGATGTAGAGGAAAGATCCAGGTCAAATAGTTCTTAACCTCCTTAGTGGTGATCCCGAGCGTGACTCGGGGGTTAATTGGCGCTGTAAGTAGCGGTAACCCCGAGTCACGCTCGGGATCTATTTGGCAGAGGAGCAGGGCGGCGCAGTCTCCTTACCTTCTCCCTGCGATCCAGCGATGTCCCCGCTGCGATCGCAGGTGAGAGCCGCGGCTGCGGTGTCCGTCGCACTTCTGGGTTCCGTCTCTGTGAGCCGCAGAGGCTCATGGGGGCGGAGCCGTGCGTCAGAGACAAATGTAATGGTAACGCTTTCGTTACCATTACATTTGCCTCTATCATAACGCCAGGGGGGTTAATATTGATGTTGCTCATAATAAGGTTGTGTTGGGCTTTGGAGGTGGCCCAACACCTGGGCATGTGTGGCATTCATAATCTGCCACTGCTCCAGCATCTGTCTGTTGCTAGTTCTAAATTCATCTAGCATGGCAGTGGAGTTTGCATTTAAGGTGGCCGTTTGTTCTGCCATCTGTCTGTTTAAGGTGGCCATTTGTTCAGCCATCTGCCTGTTGCTCGTCCTAAAATCGGTCAGCATGGTGGTGAATGTAGTATTGAAGTTCTCTAATTGTGCAGTAATCTGCTCTGTTGTTCGTTGAGTCACCTGCCTAAAGTAACGGCTGTCATGGTGCCATGCTGACTCCAGGATCGGTACGCGCCTCCCCTGGGAAACTGGTCAACGTTGTTGACTGCGTCTTCCACTTCCCTGGGTTTAAGCGCCTGCAGATGCTGGAGTTCTAGGGTGAGCAACAGTACCAGAAGTGCTTGGCAAAATCTCTACAGCAGAGCTAGCACTGGGGACTGTAGGGTTAGTCTCAGCCTGCTGCCGACGATGGGCTGGCAGCATGCGTCCAGCTTCACTCTGCTGCAGAGGATTTGGTGCAGTAGGATGCTGGGGCAGTGGCAGATTAGGTTCCAGGGGGGTAATTATTGAAGGTCCAATGCAGCTGCCATTCTCCTCCTCCATCTCCTGGATGACATCCATTAGTGTGGGAGTCTGTTGGGACATGTGAAAAGTGTGTCAGATTGGGGCCTAAATATCTCTAAGAACAAAATTAGTCATGTGCATTCACATGCATCACCAGTGCACTTACCACTTACTCTAGATATCTGGTTCTGTGTCCTAGGCAGCAGGGAAGTAGACGGCGTGCTCAAACTGGAGGAGGCTTCCACACTTCCAGAGGCTGGATGCTGGGCTGTGTTTAAAAGTAAAAGTTTAATACACAAACATCTATTGATGAGCTGGATTAGTACATATGCTTTAGAGAATTTAGAGAACATGTGGCCAAGCAGGAATGACAACTCCCCTCACGGTCCAAGTTGACCTTCACAATGAATGTGAGTCTCTCTTATATGTATGCCTCACCCTGTACATACAGATTGGTCACCTTAAATAATACAAACATGCATGTACTGCATGTTAGGAACCTTTACAGATCCAAAATGGCGCATTAGGGACCCACAGCCAGCTTGCAAATAGCATTTGGCTTCAGAGTATGCTGCTGTGCATTCTTCCTATGTTGACCTTTCCCTGACCCCAGCTCAAGTTTGTCTGACCAAAGCACAGCTACAACCCCAGTGGTAGAAAGACAAAGAGGTTAGTGTTGTCTATTATTGACTATATTCACATCACATGCAGTGCTTTGGTAAGATAAATAGTTTAATAGTGAGCAGAAATACTGTCAAAGGTCGTGTATGGGCTGCAAACCTTTTACTGCTCCCTGGGAGAGTATCCATCATGAAGGCCATTTCTCAGACATTAAACACCCGCCAAAAACAGTAACCTCCCCTCAATGCCACTCCCTAGGGGCATGTGTTCATATCTGCCTGTGAGCCTCATTTCACACGTTTACAATGGTTCACATTCAAACAAAAATTACTAACCTGCAGAAATGGTATGAATGTCCGTGTCCTGTCTGCCAGAGAGGCCCTCTAATGCTACGGGTGTATTAAAGACAGGACCATTTCTTCAACTCTGGTATATTGTAATTTGGTGGGGAAGCTTAACAAATATTTGCCATTGTGGTCACTACAACAAGCAGCAAAATGCACAACTCAAATATGTACCTATGATTGCGCCTTTTATTCTGCTTCTTCCGTACTGCATACTTCAGGTCAGATATTTTTCTCTGTATCTGCTCCACATCTTTCCTCTCATCCCCTGCTGCATTCACCTGTCTGGTGAGCTCTTCCCAGATTTTGTTCTTTCTCATTTTGCTGGTTGCTTTGGAATGGTGCCCAAATAGCTCATCATAATGAAGTGTGAGGCCACTTGCCAAGGCTAGGGTTTGTGCCTCCCCAAACCGGCCGTTCAACTGGCCTCGCCGCAATGTTCGGGCCTAATGGTTGTTCTTCTGGCTCATCTCTGTTTGGTGGCAATTCAGGGGACATTCTGGGCTGGCTGTGTGGTGATGAATCGGGCGTCATGTGGCTGGAAAAGGACTGGACTGGCATTAGGACTGGGGGTCCTTGCCTGGGTGGGCACCAAACTTCCAGGCGTGGATGTTGCATAGGTCTCGCTGGTTTCCACCTGTGCCGGTGGCAAATGTGTCTGAGGAGGAGAGGGTGTGCTTGAGGGGCTGGGGCTTCGGGCCCTCTGCTTCCTTGTGGCCTTGGAACTTGTGCTCCCTTTATCATGGGATGTGGTTGCGCGGGGAGCAGGAGAGGGTGTGCTTGGTGGGCTGGGGCTTCGGGCCCTCTGCTTCTTTGTGGCCTTGGAACTGGTGCTCCGTTTATCATGGGATGTGGTTGCGCGGGGAGCAGGAGAGGGTGTGCTTGGTGGGCTGGGGCTTCGGGCCCTCTGCTTCTTTGTGGCCTTGGAACTGGTGCTCCGTTTATCATGAGATGTGGTTGCGCGGGGAGCAGGAGAGGGTGTGCTTGGTGGGCTGGGGCTTTGGGCCCTCTGCTTCTTTGTGGCCTTGGAACTGGTGCTCCGTTTTTCATGGGATATGGTAGGGCAGGGAGCAGGAGAGGGTGTTCTTGGTGGGCTCGGGCTTCTGGCCCTCTGCGTACTTTTCCCCTTGGACGTAGTCGTACCTTGCTGCTTGGATGTGGGTGCTTTCTTCTTTGAGGATCCTTCCTTGCTTGTGGTTGCTGTCTTGGATGGGCCGGGATTTGTGGGCAATGTAGCCTTGTGGTGGCCACTTTTGCTCCGCATTTCAGGCACCTTTGTAGTTGATTTGTGCGACCAAGTGCTCGGTCTGGACGCTGTTTTGGGTGCCATGCTGACAATCTCAAAGAGAATGAGCTGTGTGTCCATTACCCTTTAAATACTAATGACTGGGTATGACGCTTACGCTTTCGCGTATGCGTGCGTCCGGCCGTTCGTCCGGCCGTGCGGAACCCGAAAACCGCTGGGGCATTACTTATCTGCTGCGGACAAGAAGAAAGATGGCGCCCACGATCTTCACCCGCCAACAACAAGAGCTCATTATGCTCGTAAGTGTATTGTAAGGACGTTGATTTGCCATCTAAATGCATGCCTAGGCCTTAAGGAAGCGCAGGAAGAAAGTTTTTTTTAAAAGTTTTTTAAACTCTGTGCCAAACAGAAGTTAGTGCGCACATGTGTGAACAAACTCACTTGCATCTAGAAGGATAGTTTAAGGCTAGAAATGTGTTTGGGAATGTCATTTAGTCAACTGTTCTAATTGTGACACATATTTGTATGCTGTTTGATCTAACAACAATTTTTTTTGTTTTTTAGACTCTGCTATAGCGCAGGTATGAATACCTGCCCAACACATTTGAGAAGAGGAATGTGGCCCTGGAGATTGTGGCCTGGATCCAACAGGAAACGGACACCACCTTCACCCATACGCAGATCATGCAGCACTGGTCGGACCTTAAACGACTCCACATACCCCGGGTGCGGCGATTTTTTGGTTTCCATTTCCCAAGTAAGTACATACCGATTGCATGCTAGATGTAACTAATACAGAAGGTAGGCCTTTATTTATAAATGGTTTTTTTTTCTAGTGTTGGAAATGGACTATCGCATCAGACCCACCCGGAAGCGCGCAGTCCGGCCAGTGCGGGATGAATCTTCAGCAGCAAGTGAAGGTGGTGGATCTCCAGGGCCAAGTTCCTACCCCTCCTCTGTAGCTGCGTCAGACCAGACCCTGGACCTTTCTACAGAGGAGGGGCAACACGGCGTGGGCAGAGAGTCGTACCAAACGATGGAGCCATTAGTTTCTGGTATGTGACTCTTAATGTTACCCCACACACATACATGCTATTAAAAGCAAAGCTGATTCCCTTAATCTCTTTTTCTAGATGAATATGTAGCGGGTGAAGGATCTGGAGCAGAGACTGCAGCAGATCATGCCCAGGAGGAACATGGAGAAGGTGGGTGATGTGACACACACATTCTAAGTGGCATTTGCTTACTGTTGAATCAGACATTAGAAGTGAGCCTATTTTAAATGTCTCTACAGCCTCACATTCCCAGCAGTAGCAGGTCCCAGACCATAGGGTGGTCCCCCAAGCAGAGGTCGCCCACCACCGAAGTAAGTTGTAATGTAAATAGTTTGAGTATGTTGACAATTACATCATCACCAATCAACCTACATCCATTGGCAATGTCCTTAGCATTATGACATATGCCCTCTTCTTTTAAGAAATACCTTAGCATAATGACATATGGCCTCTTCCTTTAAGAAATGCCTTAGCATAATGACATATGGTCTCTTCCTTTAAGAAATGCATTAGCATAATGACATATGGCCTCTTCCTTTAAGAAATGCCTTAGCATAATGACATATGGCCTCACGAGTTAGCTTGCAACCTAATCATCATTCCATCCACAGCTGTTAAACATGTATTTGCAGAACAATCATTTATTTTTCTTTTTTTAACAGACACCGCACGTGCGAGATTGGCACAAATCAGTGCCACAGTGTTTCGGTTGGTGGGCGAGATGCAGGAGCTGCGCGATTCGTTGGGGACCACAGATGAAGATGAATTATCTGGGGCCTGCCATTGCTTTGTATATAGTTTAATAGTTATTAATGTTTTAAAAGAAAATTTAATATTTTGAAAATTTTTAATTTTTAAATACCAACAAGAAAAAGTTTGTACTTGCACAAATTTTACAATTTTTTTTACAAGAAAATGGCAAACAAAATTGCCATTTGTTAGTAAAAAAAAAAAACTTGTTTCTGTGTCATTTTCTTTTCAAAATACATTCATTAAGGGTTGTTTACAACAAAAGAATCACAGAAGAATCGCCAGACCTCGATGTGATTAAGGTAAGCATTAGGTGTGCAAATGGAAGAAGAATGAAACCGCGATGTGATTAGGGTAAGCATCAGGTGCGGAAAATGAAGAAGAAGGAAACGCGATGTGATTAAGGTTAGCATTAGGTGAGCAAATGGAAGAAGAATGAAACTGCAATGTGATTTAGGTAAGCATTAGATGCGCAAATGGAAGAAGAATGAAACCGCGATGTGATTAAGGTAAGCATTAGGTGCGGAAAATGAAGAAGAAGGAAACCGCGATGTGATTAAGGTAAGCATTAGGTGCGCAAATGGAAGAAGAATGAAACTGCGATAGGATTTAGGTAAGCATTAGGTGCGCAAATGGAAGAATAGACAGACCGCTATGTGATTTAGGTAAGCATTAGGTGCGCAAATGGAAGAATAGACAGACCGCGATGTGATTTAGGTAAGCATTAGGTGCGCAAATGGAAGAAGAATGAAATGACGATGTGATTTAGGTAAGCATTAGGTGCGCAAATGAAAGAAGATACAGACCGCGAAGTGATTTAGGTAAGCATTAGGTGCGCAAATGGAAGAAGATACAGACTGCGATGTGATTAAGGTAGGCATTAGGTGCGCAAATGGAAGAATAGACCGACCGCGATGTGATTTAGGTAAGCATTAGGTGCACAAATGGAAGAATAGACAGACCGCGATGTGATTAAGGTAAGCATTAAGTGCTCAAATGGAAGAACAATGAAACTGCGATGTGATTTAGGTAAGCATTAGGTGCGTAAATGGAAGAAGATGCAGACCGCGATGTGATTAAGGTAAGCATTAGGTGCGGTAAATGAAGAAGGAAACCGCAATGTGATTTAGGTAAGCATTGTAGCAGAAGTGAGTGAACAAAATATGTAGACGAGCACATGAATGAGTTAATTTTGTTGTGCACAGGCCGTAACGATTTTTGTCTGGACGTTTATTTATAGAAAAAGGAATCCAGAATCTAACGAGAAACGTAAATCATTAGTACGAGGCGACGTTGGAAAAAGGCCAAAAACAGAAGCCTACGTTGTTTCATGAGTAACCTAAATGGAAAACGAAAGCTGAAAAATGACTTCTCGTTGGCATACGAACGGACGAACACTTTAATGAAGGCTTGCGATGCATGCATAGAATCACTCGTACGCAAGCGGGAAAATTAAAAAAAAAAAAAAAAGATCGGCACAAAAACGAAAATCTTTTTATGTCTCTCTGAATCAACCCTTATGTGCATGTGTTTGTACAGGTGCTTTGAGTTTCTCATATGAAAGAAAAACCTCCTCTTTATGGTTTTTGCACAGTCTGTTCTTCTCATTAAGCGCCGATCCATGGCGTATACCCACATTTCAGGCCTAGAATTTCATATTAGTTACAGGGCCCTGAGACTTTACACCGTGAGACATCACAAGTTCAAAACTGATATTTCATCGCTGTGACATAATAAATACTTTCACAGTTGTAATGATAGTAATTCTCATGTATCACTGTAGAAATAAACGTCCCAACCCAGTATGACCAAAGCGATTATGGAGTGGTGATGAAGACATGGCATGTCAGCAAGTGATTATTGCAATGAAGCTGTAAAACAGATGGCAGTTACAGCAGGCCCTTCGATGAAATTTAGGCAAAACTCTAGTCATATTTAGGGGAAATTAAATAAAATGATATCAATAAAGGAAACAACGCCACCTGGTTATTCAAAGCTTTTGGTTTAATGCTTAGTAATGCCCTCTATGACAGTATGGTGTAGATGCCCCTTTTCAGACGGCTGGTAAAAGATATACGCACACATGAGAAAATTATATGCTATTATAAGACAAAATAAAATATTTGACTAAGGACCAAAACATAGAATTTTTACTGTCCTGGGTTTTGGTCCATCACCGATTTGGGATGCCCCACTACATAACACTCCACCAGTAGCCTACTTTTCTTACCTGTCGAATGAGCCCACAGCACAGGTACAGCTCTTCTCCAATCAGCTTCTCCTGCCGCGCATATTAATATGTGTCAGGAGAAGCTGGATGGAATCCTAGCCACACTGGTGATCAGCGTGCTGCACCCCCTGTATTCCTCGGCTGTGCATGGCCACGCCAGCCATTGAGTGACAAGCAAAGCCCGCCCAGAGCCCAAGAAGGATACAAGAGATGCCGCATGTATGTACTCAGAAAAGTCTTATGATCATGGAGAACAATACAATAGCTGTAGCTATGCAATTGGTGTTTCTCCTGGAATCTTGTCTCACTCACACAAACTTGTTATTACTAATTATTGTTCATTTATGAAGGAGTCAAAGTCATGTTTGGAGCCTGACACCATTGAGGAGTTGGATTTGTAGTCAGAACTTTGGCTTACCAACTCCACAGCCCTGGTATATACCATGGAGGTAGGGAAGGCAGCTGTCTCCAGGACTGTGGCGGAAGGTGGGTCCAGTGCAAGATGTCTCCACTCCATCCTTATGGGGAGGTGAGGCATCCCTGCAGCTAGCAGAGCCTACACCCTCCCTGCAGGCCCAGCTTTGACAGACAACCTTCCAGTCAGAATGCAATGGAAGCAAGTGAGACAGCAAGGTAGTGCTGGGTGCAGGGGCATCTCACTTCTCACTTCAACTCTGCTGGCTGTCGCGACCTACCTGCTTCCACCTTCCCCACCTACCAGCTTCCACCTTCCCCAGCCTTGATCTGCCTCCAATCATGCCCCATGGCATGTCCTGAGCACATCTCTTGCTCTGACTGTCCTGCCCAGGTTATGAGCATGCAGAGTACGGGGCAATAGCAATGGAGTGCCCCTATAAAACCTGCACCCACGAGCACAGGCTTCAAAAGAGGAAAGTCTGCTTTATGTTCCTTCGGTCTCTCCTAAAATGAACTCGCACCATTTCTGTTGCTCAAATGACTCTATCTTAACAATATCTTTTTGGAAAAAACTCAAAAATCTGTTTTATCTGGTGTCCAGGAGTAGTTTATAACATTGCTATTGCTTCTTTTCAAAATAAAAAAATCAGTAAGCTGTGAAACACATGTGCAGTCCATCATCCAATCGCTTTTGCACATCAGTAACATTTCATTATGATAAAGATTCTAAGAGTCTATGAAACTAAGCTAAATGGACTGTGCCTGCAGACAGCTGTGCACACTCTGTTTTCAAGTGTTCCTGCAGGAATCCAGATGCTGGAGGAGAAGCAGCTATGAACACACGTCTTGTTTTCTCCCCTGAAAAGAAAATCGAAGGCCCTTATTTAAGAAGGGATAGCGTCTGGTAGTGGCTGGTTAATGACAGGTAGCGTCAGGTAGCGACTGGTGAACGCAGGACACGGCATGCAATTACACATTTATCAAGCAGAATCTGTTTAGCGACTGGGATAACGCCATGTAGCGTCCGATTCATCATTTTCATAACCTCAGCGAACAGCGCCAGCGTTCAGCCTTGCACAACGCCAGGTATGACCTCTCGCTACCTGTTGCTCTCCCATACATTTCAATGGACGATCCTTTTCTTCTCTTTAGGCGTGGTTTTGGTTTGTTTTTTTGGGCAAAAAATCTCAAATAATGTTGCGACTTCTTCTGCCATTGAAAAGCATTTTTTTCACAATTTTTTATATATTTCTTCAGAAATATTACCTCTTGCTACCTGTCGCTCTCCCATACATTTCAATGGATGTTGTTTTATTTATTTTTAAACAGGGTGTTTGTTCATTTTTTTTTAAAAAGCTCAAATAATGTTGTGACCTCTCCTGGCATAGAAAAAGCCATTTTTTCAAATATTTTTCATGTTTTATAAATTTATGTATAATTGACATTACAGGTCTGGCATTAAAGTGTTCATGTTACAATGTTATAACAATGTAATTCCATATGTTTTCGCTTTGTTACTAGTTGATAGATGCTGAAAAACAGACTTTAAACACACAGCCTCCGGCGCTCTGGGCTTCAGAGAAGCGTTTTTCTGTGCCAGAGTTGTGTGAGGCGTTTTTTTTATTGAATATGTTGTGAGTCGGTTGCTATGACCAGTCGCTAACATGCGCTCCCATACAGCGCTGTACTGGTCAAATAGCGACTCCTCACAATGTATTCAACATTACTGCATAGCGAATGAGTCGCTATATGGGCGCTCTGAAAATGCCTGCTGCAGACGCTCATCTGTCGCTACCTGGCGTTAGTGATGAATCAGCCTGCCCGTATAAATTCTGTTTCTGAAACTGTTTTACTTACTATTTCATAGTGATAAAAAAATTAGCTGGACATTCTTATTAAGCCCTACGTTTCTATTACTTCCTAAAGCAGAATTTAAAGTGGAACACAACCCACCAGCGGTTGTCCTGGAATCTGGCAGATTCCAGGGCCAGCCACTAGCTTTTCCCCTGAAAATTCAAGATGCCCCACTGTATAAACCCCCCAGGGTGCTGGTAATAACTCACCTTTCCCTGGTCCAGCTGCACATGCACGTTGCTCCCATTTGCCTTTCGCACGTGTGTGCGCCACTGTCCCAGCCTATGTAAAAGAACGCACGCTGCCGGGGATACAAGTGTTGTGGCAGCGCCCACTCCCCATTGAAATCAATCAGAGCCCTTTGCCTAAGGTTGTAATCAAGGCAAAGGGCTTTGATTGGATGAGAGTCTGGGGGCTTGGCCAGGCTGGAGCTTCCAGCTTCTGTACGGACATTAGGCGCTTATATATTCTTTCTTCAAGTGGCAGCACTTCCTGCCCATTTAAAAGTGGACTTAGCAGGACTGAGATACCCTGGGCAGTGCTTGCGGTGGGTATCTGCACACGTGGGATAAGTACCCTTTGTGTGTTTATCTTTATGTTTTCTTCATTTGCACTAGCATCCCCATATGTTTATGTGAACAAGCTATTCACTATTGGCACTTGCTCTTTATAGCCTTTATATTTTGTATATCAGTACACAGGGGCATCAGTACACTTTAGCACTGTTAGAACTTAAGATTTTAATCAGTAATATATTTCGTTTGTATTATTAATTATTATTGTATTATTATTAATGACTAGGGAGAAAATCTCTTGTTATTCTATTATTATTTTTTTTGTACAAACCTTTTTATAGATTCAACACATTATGGGGGTAATTTCTTAAAAGCTAGCGCCAGGTAGTGCCACGTAGCGGTTGGTAGTTTTGGGTGAACGCTGGTCGCCGCATGTGAAAACCACATTTAAGAAAGCGAATCTAGTGAGCGCCTCTAACAGCACCATGTAGTGTCACATGTATTACTAGAGGCGGCTCAGCATATAGCGCCGGCGCTCTAGGTTCAGGAGCGCCATGTAGTACCTGTTGCTATGTAGTGCTCTGCCATACATTTCAAAGGGGTTTCATTTGGTTATGTTTAAATAGCGTTTTGCTACAGTAAAGTGTAACATTTTTGTCTCAAATCATTGTGTGTACTCTTCTGCCCTGCAAACAAACGCCTTTAGTTTTTTTATTTATTTATTTATTCTGAATTGTATGTGCAGGTCTGGCATTGCATGGTCATTGTCGCTGTGTTAAAACAATGTCATTCCATATGTTTTCTCTCTGGTGCTGGTGTGTATTTGTTGAGAAACTGGTGCTCGATGCTACAACGCCCAGATTTAGAGCACCGAGGCTGCTTGTGTGTCGTTTTTTCTGCTGGACACACTTAACTGGTGCTACTTAGCGCTCGCTGCAGTGTTGTCCTATTGTTAGATGTAGTGTAGTCTTGGGCGCTACGACCTTGGGACACCACCTAGCATTCGGATTTGGCTCTGCAGTGAATCAGGGAGAGCCCTTCTACAGCGCCCGCCAGACATCACATTCATCAATGCTGAACAGGATAGTACAGCGCACTTGTCCGCCCGCTATGCTAGGTCACAATGGCAGACACACACTTGCAGCAACCACTTGCAGACGCTTTAAAGTGGACCTATAAGATTCCCGGGCCGATCACCTCCCTCCCCGCGGGACATCCGAGATCAGGATGTCCCGCGGGGTGAAACCCCCCCAAAACCCCCAAACCCCCTTACCTTAGCTTAGGTGGCGGCCGGCCGCCGCCGCCTCCCTCGCGCCCCTCTATGCGTGCGCGCGCCCGCCAAGAGGGACGCGCGGGAGGCGGCGGCGGAGGAGCCGCTTGTCCGCGGCTTGTCCGTCGGCGCTGGGAGCGGGGAGAGGTGAGTTTTTCGGGGGGGGACCAAGACCCAGGATAGTCAAAATCCTGGGTGTTGGTCCACTTTAAGCGCCGCTACATATACGCTCACATGGTGATTTGTGGCACTAGGATTAAATCAGCCTCCATGTGTTATAAAATCCAATGGTTATTCTGGCTGTTTCAATATTAACTTCATAAAAAGCCACATAGTTTGTAAATATTTTTGACTGTGCTTTACCCATTGTGTATCTATTTGCTTTTTATATTTTCTGCATATGGTTTATGAATATATTTTTAGATACCAAACACTATTTTGCTATCTAATTTTGAGATTCACAGCTCTGGATTTTGTTTACTTTGTCTGCCTTTTATGGACATCATCATGTTAAAATAATACAAAGTTATATTATAAAACAAAATATACTCCTATACTCAGAGGGAGGTTTATGTCATCACCTTCCATCCCCAGCCCAGTGCCCCAAAACATCCATATGCTAATTCATTCACTTACAGCTAAACTGTCACATAATGGCAGTTAGGTTGAAGTACTCCCCATTGCTGAGCTGTATGTACTGTTACTGAATGTATCATTGCTGGAAAGCAGCAGGGAGCGGGGCTGCTTGGCCAAGGAGCAATATGGCCGGTTGCATTGCATCCAGTTCATGTTGTTATGAATATTGGGCAAAGGCTTTTGTAAAAAAAAAAAAAAAAAAAACACAGGCTGCTTTGGGGCACTGGGCACTGGGGTTGGGGATGAACAGTGACAACATAGACTTCTCTTCACCTTAATTTAAGTGGCCCAAAACCCAGGATTTTGACTATCCTGGGTTTTGGTCCTTTCCCCCGATCGGGGTGCCCCACTGTGTGAAACTGCTCAGATCATAGAGCACAACTCAACTTCCCGGTCCTCGCCCAATCAGCGCGCTCGGAGATGTCAGGCCGTCTAAGCCAGCAGCCAAGCATGCTGGCGGAGGCATCCCCCGCCTTCCTCTAACAGGGAGCGTGCTTGCGCTGGCCATTTACAAATGCCTGGTGTGGGCATGTGCCCTGCTAGAGGGATACCTGGGATGCAACCGTGGCTCGTGCATGTGCCAATGGACCGGAAAGCAAGGTAAGTGTACGGGGCAACCTGGGGGGGTTCACACAGCAGGGCGTCCCAATTTTGGATGCCCCAGGAGGAGGGAATCAATTGGCCCAGGAATCTATAGGATCACGCTGGGTTTTGGTCCACTTTAATGCTGGGCTTCCTGACTGGACTGCTGCCCATGCTGGTGACCATGACAATTGAATGTTTGGTACACAAAAAATGTTATTTATCTTAATTCCTCTGCTTCCTCTTTATTTAGTTGTTTACTAAAAAGCACCTCAAGTTTCATCCTTGAAAGCAAATTAGAATGCCCACCAATCTCAGATGTTGAATATATTTCTGCAGTGCTCATCTAGGTGCTTAATCTAAACTGTTTTAGCTTTAGTTACTCCTGCTGAAATAAAATAAAATACATATCTCCTTTTTTTATGACCAGTAAGCAATATCCCTTGCCATAAAACTGATGCCAGTTTGCCACTAGATGGCGATGCTATCATGCCATGCCGGTTGCTGACAAAAGACTTCTATGTGGAAAGTGAACATGATGTATGTTACTAGTACATTAGCTTCATAAATCATGAGAAACATACATGTCAAATTGGTATCATTTTAAACTTTAAAGCTTTATTATTGGGTTTACCTTAAAAAAAATATCTAACATTGCAGAAGTGGTCACAGAATTTTTGACATTAAAAAAAAAAAAATTAATAGCAATTAATTATGAATATTTAAAGATTGCTCCATTGAAATGCATTGGAGAGCGGCAGGTAGCGAGAGGTCATACCTGTCGCTGTTCAAGGTCGCTCGCTGGCGCTGTGGGGTGAGGCTGGAATAATGATGAATGATTCGCTATCTGGCGCTCTGTCAGTCGCTAAGCAGGATCGGCTTGATAAATGTGTGATTGCGGAGGGGAGCCGGCGTTCTCGTGGCGGTGAGCGTCATTACCGTTCGCTCACCATTCGCTACCTGGCGCTATCCCTTGTTAAATAAGGGCCCAAGTCGTGCACCACCCCACCTGATCATCTGGTGCCTCTGTAGTTTGAACGATGGACCACCCCCTGCTATCTGTCAAAAAGACCATGGCACGCCTCACTCTATTCACTGTAATGGAGCACAGGTGTCAATAGTTCCATAGACCCTGTGATGAATGCTATAGGGCGGTCTGCAGTCCAAATTACCGAAGCACCAGAAGATCGAGCCAGGCAGTGGATTAGGTGATTCGGTGAGTGTCAGAGCGTCGGACTAGTGCCCTTATTCATCAAGCGATAGCGCCAGGTAGTGTCTGACGAGCGCCAGGTAGCGGCAGCTAACGGCGACTACCGACTCAAGTACGCCCGCGGCGGTCACAATGACGCATTTATCAAGCAAAATGAGGCTAGCGCCGGCGAGAGCGACGGCTAGCGCGGCATTCATCATGAAGCCGCCTGGACCGAACAGCGCCGCTGCAAATTCCCTCACAGCGCCAGGTATGAGCTGTCGCTCCCTGGCGATGTCCAATGCATTTCAATGGAGCAAGCTATAATTAATCATAATTAATCGGTATTATTTTTGTAATTTTTTTTTTTAATGTCAAAAAATCGGAGAACACTTCTGCAATGTTAGGATGTATTTTTAAGTAAAAAAAAAAAAAAAAAAAATATGTGCAGAATTGATCTAACAGGTCTGAGATTAATGTATTCATATTACAAAATGATTCTAAAAACATGTATAATGTTACATTCAAAAAATATGGTTGTTTAGGGGTTAAAAACTAGTTAATACAGATCGCCGCCAGCGCTCTGGGGTTTAAACAAGGAATGGACAGCGACAGCACATTCGGAGCGTGATTTTTTGATGAATATGAAGCTAGCCGTTCGCTCTGGCCATTCGTTGTCAGGCGCTCACATACAACGCTGGACCTGTGAAACAGCGACTCCCCAGCCCGTATTCAACATTACCGCACACCGACTGAGTCGCTGTCATCAAGCTAACGCCGGCCAAGCACAGCGAATACTGGCTGGCGCTGAAAAAATCACGCTACAGTCGCTCATCTGTCGCTACCTGGCGCTATTGATGAATCGGCCTCCCCGTAGAGCCACAGGTTGATCAACTGTGGGGAATAAAAGTTGAGTATACCACTTCTTATTGTATTGCCTGGACAGCTATAACTGTCGTTATATCGCAGAAGGTAACGACACAGGCCAATAGTCAGAAAACAAAATTGCATCCTGCTAACAGACTGAAGTTGTGTTTCAACAGCCCCTGCTATAGACACAGTAGCCAAAAATCTCCGGGCCACAACTGCAGGCTGAAGGCCGCTTAGTGGGGTAACTAAATGCCTGCATGGCTCATACAGTAGACTGTATTTGGAGCCAGACGTTGCACCATTGTTTTACATGTCGTTGTTAGCAGAGAATAAAATCTGAATAAAATGGAAGAACATCTAACTTACATCACATTAGTTGGTTGCCCTGGACTGATGATGTGATTAGAGCAGAGCAATGAACAGGGCACATCTCACAATATTAGCGGGTATCTTGGTGGAACCAGTTGCTGTGTCACAATCAGTTAAGAAGAAACTTGTATTTGTATGCTTTGTTTAAGTGTGCCGTCAGTGTAGATTGTCCAGTAAAAAAAAATTCACATAAATATTCTAGATGGCAAACTTAGGGGTCACTTATTCACCAGCCCAAAAAAAACAGCCAGATGTGTTTCTTTCTTTTACTGGAAATTAAAAGAATCTGGTGTGATATGCTTTGAATCTACCATTTGTTTTTTTAGGGGAGGACTGCTCAACTTAACTCCAGGAACCTGTCCCCTAGCCCAGGGGTCCCCAACCCCCGGTCCGCGGCACCCTGTCAGGTGGGCCGCAGTGCTGGAACCGGCATGGCCCTAATCAGGGGCACAGCAGAGCAGACAGTGCGGTGACTGGAGCCGACACTGGGGCACAGTTGTGTTGATGTGTTTCAGTCAGTTGGATGTGTAGGTGTGTCCCGGTGCCCGTCCCCTTTCCTCTACTCTCCTTCAATATGCTCCCCTCTCCTCCCCTTTCCTGCCCTCCTCCCACCAGCTCTCAATACCACTCTGTAGAGTGCGGCTGGAGTGGCATCACTCCTCTTACTGCACACCAAACTGGCATCGGCGGGCCTGCCGGGGTGCCATTCACCACAGTCACTCACAAGCACAGTGAATGGAAGCTGCAAAGCCACCCTGGAGGAAAAACAAGTGTGTGGCAAGGTAAGTAGCACAATGAAGCTGTGTCTGCACCGGGAGTCACTCTTCTTTAAAGAGGAACTTCAGCCACATCCTGCAATTTTAAATGCATAGATGGCCATTGTATGCTTGCACACACATAGGAATTCATCCTCCGCATTTAACCCATCCGTGCAGTGAGTGTACACATGCCCAGAGCAGTGGGCTGCCCTAATTACGGCACCCGGGGAGCAGTTGGGGGGTTAGGTGCCTTGCTCAAGAGCACTTCAGTCATGTCCCAGGACCAGGATTCGAACCTGCCACCCTCCAGCACAAGTACGCTCCCCTTACCTCTAGGCCACATCTGCCCCTTCATGGCCCCTTTATGGCTGCCTGTTTCCAGCTAGCTATCTTAAGGAGGAGAAAAACCCCGGATTTTCACTGTCCTGGGTATTTTTTCTCAGTAATGGAGAATCTTGGTTTGGTATGCCCCACTGTGCCAAACCCCTGGATTTGCAGGTAATTTCTATCTGGGCAAACACATGGGGTGATACATAGCGAAGCTTCCCAAATCAGGGTGCTTGGCTGCTGAGGAACAAGTCATAAACATAGTGAGCCCAGTATAGAAACCCTGGCTTTCATTTCGAGTCAGTCAGCCCTAACATTTGGCCCAAAGTAGTGACTGTAACACTTCCAGGCTTCTGCAATCCAAATGGCCATATACAGTGCTCCCTCTCCGCTTCCCCTCCACCGGTACACAGTGTAAGTCTACTTTAAGAGAGAAACATGGCGGCTGATTCACTATTAACGCCAGGTATCTTCAGATGAGCGTCTGTATAGCGGCGCTTAGAGCGACAGCGAGTAGACGCTGTAAGCGGGTATCGGACACTGTAACTGAGCTCTAGTAACCTGCCAGCATTGATGAATGTGATGTTTGTTGGGCGCTGTAACACCAGTACAGTGCTGCAGGGAGTGAAAGGTAGCGCCAGCTCAGTGCGACCGACTCTCAGCGCTCCACACCATACTTCAAGAAAGGACACACACAGCGTTGGTGCTCTAAATCTGGTCGCTATAGCATAGAGCGCCAGACGCTGTGCGATTAAAGTCTTTTTTTGGACACATATCCACCAGTAACAAAGCGAAAACACACGGAATTACATTGTTGTAACACTGTGACATTAACACGTTAATTCTACATAAAAATATAAACAATCAAAAAAATTTTCAAAAATGACTTTTTCTAGGCCAGCAGAGGTCACACAATTATTTGAGGCCAAAAAAGAAATTACCCTGTTTAAACAGAAGAAAATGAACATCCATTGAATGTATGGGAGAGCGACACTGAGCGATAGGTAATACCTGGCGCTCTGGAAGCTAGAGCACCGGCGCTATAGACTGAGCCGCCTAATAAATGTGACGCTACATGGCGCTGTTAGAGGCTCTGATATACCTTTAACCAGGCGTGTACCCTTGCCAGGCATTTGTGACTGGCCAGCATGGGCATGCCCCCAGCCCCGCCCACAACCCCGCCCCACCAAAAATGTTGGAGACCACTGCCCTAGTCAGCAGATCACCCCATAAAAGTGGAATGATATGCTCAAAAACCCCTAGATTTTTGACCCCTGCTCAAAAACCCCAAATCTACCCCTAGATTTTTTTTTCAGTTAGGGTGTGTAAGTAACCTTCCATCTTACTGTCTAGCATGTTTACATGTATTTTTAAGTGACACTTTTCAAGCACTGCAATGTGTTACTGATTTCTCAGAATAATTGAAAAAAAATCAGTAAATGAGTTAAATAGTCATATTTCCTGCAATCCCACTATAGCTATCCTGAAGTCACCTTGTTTGTTATTGGTTGTATCTTGCATGGCCAGTAAAATGTCTCTGTGTACTCCCAAATACAATGGGATTAGTGTTGATTCATGTATGCCTTCTATGTGTCTGGATTTTGTTCTTCTGCTAATTTGCTTGTCTTCAGTCTGTTTCAGTACTATAGCGTGCCTTCCTCCATTGTTATCAGCCTGTAATATAACATCTTAAACAAGGGCTCGTAGCTGTTCTTTTGGATATTTTGTTAGCGCTGAGATTTCTATTGATTATCATATCTTTTCTTTATTGCTGTGATATGTTTGATCATTGATGTATATTTTGTGTTATAAACAAAAGTTCCCCCCAGTCAGTGTTTTAATACACACTTCATATATTCTTTGCAAACCTGCAGCCTGCCCCTCAGCAGTGTTATTTAAAGTGGACCAAAACCCAGGATTTGACTATCCTGGGTTTTGGTCCTTGCCCACTTGCCTGTGTGAACCCCCCCCCCCCAGGTCGCCCGAACAAACTCATCTCTTCCCGATTCTACGATGCATGCGCGGCCGCCCGTCCAATAAATGTTATTGCATGTGAAATCCCAATTTCCCCCAGCTACACTGGTACCACATATGTATTGGTAGACACCCTTTCCTGCACAGGAGACTCCCCCAATCTGAAACAGCGCTTTAGGAGATTTTCCGATAGAATACAACTATACTATGCATTATGCGCACCTTGCAGCTTTTCAAGAAAAACAACCCTTTACATTTGAAATACCTCCAACAAAATATATATTCTCTGGAAATATTCACCTCAAGCTTTCTAGGCGTACCAGGCTTGTTGATGTGGCTGCAGTTTTTTTTTAAGTATTCCCTCAATGAAAACTTTGGTTGCACAGAGTTATCTAAATAAGAATGAAAAAGCAGAATCAAAGCCATATTTTCCTAAAAATACGCAAACAAGAAAAAACAAGTTAAATCTGAAAACACAAGGTCTCCCAAACAGAACAATACCCAACATGCATAGGTACTGTCAAGGGAAGAGTTGCCAAACACCCCAACGTAAAGCATGCTCGTAATGGTAATTTTACTTGAAAATTTCAGCTCTGCAGACAAAGTGCCCTCCTTGCGCTTTTTCTACCAAACCAACTCTTTACATTTGGAATACCCCCATATATTCCCTGAAAGTACACACGTTAAGCTTTCTAGGTGTACTCAGCTTGTTGTAATGGGCTCATATTTCTGTTAGTGATCCCTTGAAGAATTATTTGGTCGCACAGGGTTTACCAAAAAAGAATAAAAAAACAGAATATAAAACACATTTTCCTAAAATATCAATATGCAAACAAGAAAAAACAAGCTAAATCTGAGAACACAAGGTTCCCCGAACAGAACAATACCCAACATGCATAGCTACTTTTAACCCTTTTAATTGCCAGTCTACTTAAAATTTTGTCACCCTCTGTTGACAGGTTATTTGTCACAATTTTGTGCTATATTTAACTGTGATTTTTGCAGGAATTTCCAGGAAAAATACAAAAAATGTTTGCACCAGAATTTAGCCTTTAACATGAAATATATTGTTTGTAATATGTCTAGTTTTTTTTAATATTTTTGAATAAAATAAAAGAAAACCATATTGCATGTAAAAGCCAAATTTCTCCTGATTACAATGGTATCACATATGTTTCGGTAGCCCCCCATTCTTGTCCTGGAGACACCCCAAACTGAAAAAAGCACTTTTTAACATTTACAAATAAAATACAATTACTATCCCCACTATAAAGGGTTAAACAACAAAAAATTGGCGTAGGGTTTTTTGGGGAATTTTAAGTGGTAAACCGGATCTTCAGCATGATTTAATGAAAAGCCCAAACCCTTAAAAAACTATTCCCCAACATCTAAAATTAATTTATTTTAAGTTTTTAGTCACTTATTATTCTTTCCCCTACTGGGCTGCAACTCTGCTCAAGACTTTAGAATACGGCGCCGCCATCTTGACTCAGAAGCATCACACATACTGAGGAGAGGAGAGCGGGATAAAGTACAGGGGGCGGGTTATAGCTGTGCGCCCAGACAGAGCAGAGCTGGGGTCAGAGAAAGGACAGCAATCCCAGAATGCAGAGCAGCACAGTCAGAAGACACTTCCTGTTTGCAGGCTGTCTGATGCTCCATGAGCCGCCATCTTGGATCTTTAAAGGTTTATAACATGCAGTAGATGCAAGTCGGATGATTTTTAATGTGAGCAATCTGTATGTCCAGCGTATGGGGAACATATAAGATATTGCCCCCCCCTTGGGAGGCAGGGGGTTAATGGCAAGTCACCCGCTAGCCCCAGGTGACTTGCCAGCCCTTAAGCCTTGTGAACTTGTATAGGCCCTGCTATCCCTCTAACAGGGCATGTGCCCGCACCAGGCATTTGAGGGTTGTGGCGGATGCAGCCGTCAGCGCACTTGGAGCCACTCCCCTTAGACAAAGGCTTAGACGAAAGGACATCTGTGAGCACACTGATTGGATGAGCGACTGTGGGTGAGTTTGTTTCGGTGACCTGGGGGTTTCACACAGTGGGGAACCCCCGAATGGGTTAACCCAGGATAGTCAAAATCTTTAGTTTTGGTCCAATTTAAAGCTTTTTGTAACTCCACAGCCGCCCCCTCAGGCTGTGGTAAGCCCAATTTAGGGGTTAAAATACTAAAACAAATAACCTGATCACCGCAATCCTCCCCTGATTCTGGCAGGGGGTGGGACTCTGAATGGCAGCTGCAGACTTGAGTGAATGACCAGCACAGTCACACTGCTGCACGGGATTGGGTGACAGACCTGCCACTCTGTACATTCTCCCCAAGATGGCCGCGCCCAGGACCCGAGATGCTGAGGGAATGGTGCTGGATTACATAAAGACTGGACTACCGCTTCACTACATGTACTCTATATGTAATTCTATGTCACACCTGTATCCTTCGGTTAATCATTGTATTTGTCTGCATATAGCACAACATGAAATTCTACACTTGGGAGTCGCTTGCGTAGGTTTAAACTACTCAGTCTCCTGCCTCAATCATAGTAAACAAATACATTGTTTTTTCTTTTTAGATGAATGATTAAGCCTATTAAGCCTATTGAATCCATAACCAAGTTCCCCTGATAGCAGTCAGATTAATGCAGAAGCAAAAATCAACTATTTACTGGGCAGCTATTCAAGTAGACAAAGCAGATATCTGGGCCAAGACATTCCTGTTGCATCTGCATCATCCGTCCTTACATTTCTGCTTGTAACAGGAGGGGGAGGCATAACACATCGATATAACTATCCTTTATTAGGCAGGGTCATTTATTAAAAAGGGTGCGGGGGGCACTTGAGCGCCTCATCAGAGACTCTCAACAGGGCAGTGTTTTCAGCGCACAGCTTGTATATGCCTATGGGCTAGCGTCAAGAAGCGACCCAGTTAATAAAAATTTAAGACAGAAATACATAGCGCTCACAAGGGCGCGTGGTCTCATCTGACACTGTAGGGAGCTCCGAGTGCCAGCACTCATCCCACCGCCGACACTGATGAGAGATGGGACACTACCTGGCGCTATCACAGGCGCTCTGGATCTTTGACTTGATAAATACACCTTCTTCACTGGGACCTGACATTCACCTGACACTCATCTGGCAGTATGTGGCCTTAGCGTTTCTTAAATAAACACTTTAGTCACATTTGTACTATTTCAAGCACAAAAAACATAGCGCTCATGTAAAGTGCTTAAGATCTATGTCAGAACACTTTTTTTTTATACTGCATCGTTATGTGACAGGTGGCCAGGTGATGCGTTGCTATATGTTGTTCTGCCTGCAAATGAAATGTGGATGCCATATTTGAGCTGATGATCCTTGTGTTTTCTCTGACAGTTCTCCTGTGGAGGCTGATTCACTACTAACGCGACATACTGCCAGATGAGCGTCTGTATAGCGGCGCTTAGAGCGACCACTAGTAGGCGCTGTAAGTGGGTATCGGCCAGCCAGAAGAGGTCACACAATAATTTGAGAAAAAAAAACATTTGTTAATTGCTGAACACGCTATTTAAACACAAACAAATGGAAAGCCCATTGAAATGTATGGGAGAGTGATACAGAGCGACAGGTACTACATGGCGCTCTTGAACCTAGAGCGCCGGCACTATACTCTGAGCCACCTGTAGTAATACATGTGACGATACATGACGCTGTTAGAGTCGCTCACCAGATTCGCTTTTTTAAATGTAGTTTTGCGTACAGCGCCCTCCGTTCACCAGACGCTGCCTGACGCTACGAGGCACTACCCGGCGCTATCCTCTCTTAAATAACGCCTTTAATAGGACACTAAATGCAAAAAGAAAATGCAGTTCGTGGCAAACCAGCACAGGGGCCAGGAATCACTGCACTATGGGGGCCCACTTCACCTAATACATTTTTCTAGAATGACACATTGATTACGGGATTGAGGTCCCAGTCCTTTTGAGTTTACAATCTGAAGGACATAAACTTTAGCAATTTTATTTAAAAAAAAACATAGACATTTATGTACTCAAATGACAAGCGTTCCATTCACTTCTAAAGGGACTTTATCTAGTGGTGTCTTCTTCTTGCTTTGAAACAGTCTTGACATTAAAAAAATAAAATAAAATAAAAAAGTTCTCTGGTTAATTGTTTTTCTTTCTCTTCTCTAATGTACTCCTGATTGGCGATTGGCATACCAGGGGTGCAGGGAGTGAAAGCCACAGGGGGTTGAAGTGGTGTTATACTTACCCTGGTCCTGCATTTGTGTGGTGTGAGTTTATCTATCAGGATATTTTTGTGGTTTGGGGAATTTACTCACACTCTGCCCACTAATATTTGGCAATATTGCGACTTGGGATCAGTTGGCTTTATGTCCTTTAAGTTTTAGGAGCTGGGGGATATGCTGATATTATGTTTTAAAAGTACTCACAGATCAGGTGAATGCATGGTCACTTTGCTCTGTGGATGGCATCAATGCAGCGCTCTCCACCGCTCCTCCATACTGCAAAAATCCAATGTGTACACCAGCACTTCAAGTAATACTCTCCATTTATTGTAGATATTAAAATCATTTAACAGCAGGTGGGACAACAGATATAGACAAGGTGCTGCTATGCGTTTCACATGGATTTTTGCGGCATGCTGATATTATGCAAATGTTTCGCTGTTCACACTCTGCCTATATACATTTTTGGGTCTGGGGGTTTGCTTATACTTAGCATGCAAAGGGACCGCTTGAAACTCTAACGCCCAATGGCCTGCAGAAACGGGGAGGCCGATTTATTAATAGCGCCAGGTAGCGACAGATGAGCGACAGTAGCGTTATTTTCACAGCGCCCGCTAGTATTCGCTGTGCTTGGCCGTTGTTCGGTTGTTGACAGCGACTCAGTCGGTGTGCGGTAATGTTGAATACGGGGTTTGGAGTCGCTGTTTGACAGGTTCCGCGCTGTATGGGAGCGCATGACAACGAATGGCCATAGCGAAGGCTCCCAGCATATTCATTAACAAATCATGCTCAAAAAATTCTCGCGCTGTAAAATGCATGTTTAAACCCCAGAGCGCTGGCGGCGATGGGTTAAAAGTAGTTTTTTAACCCCCAAACAACCATATTTTTTGAAAAAAATAATAAACAAGTTTTTATAAACATTTTGTAATATGAATACATTAATATCAGACCTGTAATATCAATTCTGCACAATTTTTTTACCTTGAAAAAAAAATAACATTGCAGAAGTGGTCACCGAATTTTTGACATTTAAAAAAAAAACAAAAAAAAAAACATTAATATCAATGAATTATGAATATTTAATGATTGCTCCATTGAAATGCATTGGAGAGCGCCAGGTAGCGAGAGGTCATACCTGGCGCTGTGATGGGATTAGCAGCGGCGCTGTTCGCTGAAGTCTGCAACATGATGAATCCCGCGCTAGCTGACGCTCTCGCCGGCGCTAGCCTCATTTAGCGTGATAAATGCGTGATTGTGTTCGCAGCCTGGCGTTCTGGAGTCGTTAGCCGCCGATAGCTGGCGCTACCTGGCGCTAGTGAGACACTACCTGGCGCTATCCCTTGATAAATAAGGCCCTTAGTGTCGGCTCTGCTACTACATACTACAGAGCATGGTTTGCCTTACCTTTAGTAGTTTCTAATTGGCAGCATAATCTTTAGACCCTTTATCCAAGCATATTAGGGTTTCCAGCCTGCCAAATGCAAGTGGTTTTGGTCCACTTCCCAATTTGTTATGCCCTGCTGTGTGAATCCCCCTGGATCTCCCTATAAATGTACCTGTCTGCGGGTGATGTATGCTATGCATATTAATGTACATCATACATCCCTGTTCGAACAGAGCTTCAGTATAGAGAAAGGGGAGTGGTCGCATCCTGGTTTTCCCTGTGGTATGCAACACACTGCCTAATGTCAGGTTTCCCAGGGGGCTGATTAAAGATTGCCCCCTTTGAATTGAAATATCTATGGGCCAGTTAAGCATTGGGTCCAATTTACCCTTGTACCCTAGTTTATATCTACTTCCCAGTTCCTCTATACCCTTTTTACATCTTTATTAATAGATACTGCTCCGATTTAGGAAAAAAAGAGATTAGTGGAATTCATCCATCATTTTTATAAAGAATTTGTAGTCATTTTCATAAATGTAAATTTGTCCCCATACGTTTACGGCACATAATTATTGTATTATATGAATTTTATGGAATTTTTGTAAGGACTTGGATAGGTTTGTGCACCTTAATATAAAATAGGATCTTTTGTATATTGTTACTCAAATGGGACACCCCCGCTGTGGATCTATATGTTTTTAGATGTCTATTTATGTTTTTTAATATAATAAGTATGGATTGATATGGTTAATTTGTAAATTTGTGGGATGCGTCGGTGCCTATTTAGAGTGTCTCTTTTCGTGGTAGCTAGAGCCACACAATTAGGGGAGAGTGTTTAGACTTTATGTGGCATTTGAGCACACCACCCTGATAGATTTATTATGATAATTTTTGATGGGACTGGTGGTGCACAACATTTTGCTGTTTGTGTATTAGTATGAGCCAGTTAAGCATTGGGTCCAATTTAACCTGCGCCCTAGTACAGGAATCCATCCATCATTTTTATAAAGAATTCTTAGTCATTTTCATAAATGTACGGTAAATTTGTCCCATTGTACCATCAGGACAGAACATACACTATACCTGTAAGGGCCCAGGCCAAAGACTTCCAATATCCATGATTTACAAGTACCACGATTCTTGACAGATGGCCAGCTTACCATATGTTTACCTGTAGGATGCTATGGCCAGCGGTGGTGCTGTAATACATGCAGCAGAAGGAAAGCCAGCACTTCAAAGTGCTTTCAAAGCTAATATATATCCATAATGATGTAGTATAGTATAGGTTTCAATGAATGGAAAAGTCCACAAGTCCATTGACCATTTTTCAGGGTGCCCAATCACCCCTTCATGAGGGACAAACGCTCAAGAGACAATAACCTTATGGACTTTTCCATGCATATAAACCTACAGTATACTATACTACAAACTTGTAGACATTATATAGGTGTTAAAATCACTTTGGAGGGTTGGCTTTTCTTCTGCTGCTTTGTAGCTCTTGGCTGTTCTAATTCTGTTCTAGTTCGGGTTTTTTTTTTACCATGTTGGTCATCAATTGAATATGAAAGCACAAGTAGATCAGTTGCCATTTACATTATGCCAATATGTAGAATTGAATGTCAGGTAGCTGGTGGCATTTCTGCTCTGTTCACTTTCCATGCCTACCAGACTTGAATGTCTTTTGGCAGGGCCACACAGGCCACAGGAGATGGAGTTTCTCTGGGGTTCTGTGAAGTGTGGCTAAGGATCAAGATGAGTATATGGGGAAACCAAGGGCTTTAACAATGCAAGGCCTACAAAATCGGGAAAGAGACAACTCATTTTTATACTCTTAAACAATAGTAGATGCCTACTTTCTTTTAAATTGCTCACCTGCTGAGACACATGAACACAGACTGAACATTTTCAATAAAACAACCCATTAAGCAAGCATTAATAACGTGTTTTTGTGTGTGTATATCTTGGCAACAGCCTAGGATCAAAAAGGCTGCACTTGGAATTTCTCATGTTAAATGATTTTCTGTAGGCAGTTGTTCAGCAAAGAAGATATATTTGTTTTTTGGCTTTCTATACCAGACCAAATGTTCCTTTTTTCTTTGTGCCTTTCAGCTCATGTGTATTATGATTTAATAACTGCTGCTGGCCACTGCAAATGCTAGTGGCATCATGTGGAGGAGTTCCACCATCCCTGGAGTCTTAAAGTGATTCAGCAGCAAAATAAAAGGTACTTATCATTTGTCCTGTGCAGCTGATCGGTGCTAGTGTGGCTGATCACTGGATCTGAGCACCCACAGCTGCCAATAAATGGGGATTTATGGCGGGTTTTATTCATGACTCTATGAATGGTAGGCCTGACAAGCCCCCAATCCACTGTAGTGAATGAAGAGGGCATGGACTCACCCCTTTGAAAGGGGGCAGGACCTGGACCACAATCACTGGTGAATGGAGTTTAGGCTCCGAGGCAATAGCCACAGGCTCGGATCCAGCACTGATTGCTTGTCTAGCACCGATGATCTACGTGGGAAAGAAGGTAAGTACTCTTTTGTTTTTTAATTTGCCTGTTGAATGACTTTAAAGTGGAGGGGGCTGTCAGCATTGGGGCTGGATATAAATGGGGAGGCCGATTCATTAATAGCGCCAGGTAGCGACAGATGAGCGCCAGTAGCGTGATTTTCCCAGCGCCAGCTAGTATTCGCTGTGCTTGGCCGGGGTTTGCTTGTTGACAGCGACTCAGTCGGTGTGCGGTAATGTTGAATACGGGGTTAGGGGTCGCTGTTTCACAGGTTCCGCTTGCATGGGTGCGCCTGACAGCGAATGGCCAGAGCGAACGGCTTGCTGCAGATTCATTAAAAATCATGCTCAAAAATTTCTCGCGCTGTGAATTCCTTGTATAAACCCCAGACCGCTGGCGGCGATGTGTGTAAAGTAGTTTTTAACCCCCAAACAACCTTTTTTTTTTATATGTAAAAATTATACAAGTTTTTCTAAACATTTTGTAATATGAATACATGAATATCAGACCTGTAATATCAATTCTGCACATTTTTTTTTATTTTTTTTTTACTTTAAAAAAAAACCCAACATTGCAGAAGTGGTCACAGAATTTTTGACATTAAAAAAAAAAAAAAAAAACATTAATAGCAATTAATTATGATTATTTAAAGATTGCTCCATTGAAATGCATTGGACCACGCCAGGGAGCGCCAGGTCATACCTGTCGCTGTGATGGGATTAGCAGCGGCGCTGTTCGTTGCAGTCAGCTACATGATGAATCCCACGCTAGCTGACGCTCTCGCCGGCGCTAGCCTCATTTAGCGTGATAAATGCGTCATTGTGACCGCCGCCGGGCGTACTGGCGCTGGCGGTACCTGGCGCTCGTCAGACACTACCTGGCGCTAGCCCTTGATAAATAAGGGCCATAGTTGCACTTTATTTTGTGTTAACTACATGGTACAAATGTATGGCTAAATACCAAATGATAAATCTGTGTTGTAGAATTCTTCTTTTGTGACCTATGTACAGTGCATCAATAATGGTAGTGACATTTTTTCTGCACTTCTCCTCTGAGATAACCTGCAAACCGGCTTGTTCTTTGATCTTCTTTAATCTCATAATGCAAATACTGATATTTCTGAATGTGTCAGGTTCATACCCAACCATTAGCGGCAAAGAACTTTTCTTTTTTTTATCACTATTAGGTTTGTCCAGATTGATGATACAGGTAATTGCTCCCCATCTAATACTATCCAATATGTGACAACACATTTAATCATTTTGTACACTTTGCTAGCACAGCTTTAACCCTTTTGTTGCCAAGCACGTAACACCTACGTGCTGGCTTGGCTGGGCCTTAAGTGCCAAGCCCGTAGGTGTTACGTGCTTGACTTTCCTCGCTTCTAGTTTAAAAAATAAAAATCAAAAATACTCACCTGACCCCTTGTTGGATCCGGCCGGGTCTCCTCTTTAATTTGGTGCCATCCGATCCCCCGTGGGGGGTCGGATGGCTCCAGGAGAGCCCCCGGAATAGGCCGCCCCCCCCCCCCGCTTCTGCAGCAGCAGCTGCTAACTGTAAAAAAAAATAAAAAATAAAAATGACATTCACTTACCTGTGTGTGCGCTGGCTCCCGCTGTCCCTCCTCTTCACCTGGGGGGCCTCCGATCCCCCCCCAGGACTTACCGATCTTCAGGAGAGAGCCTGGGAGGCTCTCTCCTCTCTTCTTCACGATGGTGGCAGCCATCTTGCCTCTAAGCCCCGCCCCCTTGGGGGCGGGGCTTATGACGTCATCCCGGTCCCGATCACCGGCTTCAGCTTTCTCAGCTTCTCAGATGCCGGTGATCGGTGCCCTGGAAGGAGGTGACAGGAGATCCTCTGATCTCCTGCCTTCTCCTTCTCTGGATGCCGATCACAGGCATCTGTCAGCTGAGCGGCGAGGGACAAGAGCTTGCAATCGAAGGTAAGTACAGTTAAAAAAATTTTTTTTTTTTTGAATAAAATACTTTTTATTATTGTGTGGTGTTTTTATTTCACATTAACCCTTTGTGAGCTGGTAAGGGGTCCATGAGACCCCTTATACCAGTTCACAAGGCTGGGGGGGTGGCAAGTCACCTGCCCTAGCGGGTGGCTTGCCATTAACCCCCGCACCCCCATTACCTGCCTCCCCAAAGGCCAGGGGGGGGCAGAAGAGCCCGGGCCCACATAGGCTATGTGGGCTCGTAGGCTGCAGGGTGGGGGGGCCACCAAAGCTGGCCCCCCCACTCTGTGCCTACAAGCCCCCATAGCTGGTCCCGGGCTGGTTACTTTGGGTAAGGGGGACCCCACGTCATTTTTTTTTTTGGATTTTGAAGGGTTTTTAACCCTTCAAAATCCAAAAAAAAATGGGGTCCCCCTCCCCGGGAAGGGGGACCCTATGTCATTTTTTTTTTTTAATTAACCATTTGTCATCCAGCAGCTATAAAAGGCTTCTGGGCAGGAAAGGGTGTCTACCTATACATATGTGGTATCGCTGTAACCGGGAGAAATTGGGGTTTCTCACGCAATAAGATTTTATTGACAAACTTACATTTTTTATTACAAAAAAACTCTACAAATTGTAAAAAAATATATTTTTTTTAATTTTTTTCACACATTTCACCCAAAAATGTTGAGAATACACCTAAAAAATACAAACAAGACATTTCATGTTAAAGCCCAGACTCTGTTGAAAAAAACAATATATAATTTTCCTGGGAAATCCCTGGAAATCCTTTCAAAAATGACAGTTGAACATGTGTAGCGCGAAACAGTGAAACTCAGTCTGGCAACAGGGAGTGGGAAATGCTGCAGGTAGGCTGGCACTTAAAGGGTTAAAGGGACACTAAAGTCACCAAACTGGAGACTATAGCCCGCCAGCATCACAGCTTTCCCCTGACACCCCTGACGCGGCCACAACGAGACAGCAGAGATTGTTATCCCAACGTTGGGAAAACACTGGCTGCGGGGACCAGGTGAGTTGAATTACTTTAATCCTTCACACTGCCTATACGCTAGTGGGGGGTCCCGTGTTGGTCACTTCTAAGGAAACTTTAGAATATCTCTTAAAATGTAATTTTTATAATATAAGCATCACTGTGTTGCAGGAGAATATCCATGTTATAGACATTTTTATGATGTGTTTGAATTGTGCTTTATCAAATGTGCCAGCCGGGCAAAGCAAGCATTCGGTCTGGGAACCCCAAGGCTATTCTGGCTATGCAGGACACCAGCCTTTTTGCCTATAGTATAGGTCACATACCAATGGTCAGCAGGCTCTTCCATACCCCCTGTGCCCAGGAAAGGCTAGGGGTGATCAAGCAGAGCTATCAGCAAATCCTCTGTCCAAATAAAAGGCAGGTAACTTGCTACCTTCTACCCTTTGAACTGATATAGTGGTCCTTGGCAGAGAGCTGCAATGTGCAATTCCCAGGTGCTTCTGTGGCCTTATATGCTACATGAGAACTCTAGCACATAAATTATTTTCGCAAATCGAATAATTTTCGAGTGCTTTTTCTCTCACTCGAATTGAATTAGCAAAATCGAAAGTAAAACTTTGTTGAATCGCGCATAGAATTTTCGCGTGCAAAATCGCACCTTTTTCTCAAAAAAACATGCGAAAATTTGAATTCGACCTTTAATGAATCAAGCCCAAGATCTCTAGACTCTAGAATCACTAGATCAGGGTGAAGTGAGTATTCCTGACAGCATAGTGAATGCTACATACCAATAACTGGGATAAAAAACAGGTTACAAAATTGTAAGTAAAATCTCACAATGTTTTATTGCAACTTATATAAAACTCAAATGATTGTTATCAAATCTCAATAATTACAGAACGACAAAACAAGATCACATATATCTGGGGTTTTGCAGAAGACAAAGTCCTAAAATGTCTACATCAATCCTATAAAGTGCCATTACTAACTACACTAATGTGTATGTGTTGGCAGGATAAAAAAAAATGGATAGGGCATTGATGTGCCTTTCACTGTGCTCCTCTGCATCTGCCAGGACAGAACATTAATGCTCTCAAGCCAAACAGGACTAGTTTAATGTTTTAAATTACATGTTTAGGCATATTTACAATGTGCTACGTATTATATTATATTATTTGGCTCTTTGGCGCTTCTTTCAAGATGGTAACATGAGTGCGCCATATAAAAGTGTGTCACAAGTAAAAGTGCTAATATTCAGAATTCCTAGCTTTGATATTTGTTTTTTAGTGCCAGTATGTTAACTGAAAAAATTAAGTGTCTGTTGTGTGTGCTTACATAGATTGTTTAAATAGCAGATATATAAATGGTGTAGATGTGCTGTATCATATTTTAAATTGAAGAATTGTGAAACCATAAAGAATGATAAACATTTTTAATAAGTTCAATTTATGCAGACTGTAACTCTCCATAGATGTTTGTAAAAGACACCATCACTTGTTCCAACACATTTTGCTTAATTTATGGCCAATTAATTCATGTTGGACAACAAAACACAAAATATTTCTTTTAATCTGTGAGGGTTTACTGGTAAAGATTCAGCAGCTTTAATGTAGAAGCCAGCGCTCATATGATAAAATTCTGTTTATTATCATTAATACGGATTTGCTGTTGCCTGATGAATCCTTGTAGCTCTGATCGGAAGAGCGTTGCTATGGAAGCGCTATAACCTATAGTGAGATTGTAACAGAGGTTCATGCACAAACAGGAAATCAATGTGCTGTCTGGGTTCATCTATTACTGGTGTATGTCATTCGCACTGAAGCAAAGCTAGGTTTCAAGCCATTGCAAAATTAACACGTTATACACTAAAGACTTCAGGTTCCATTTTTTTAACAAGGATAGCTTGCCTACAAATGAATAGACTGAACATTTAATAATAAAATATTCATAGTGAAGATTAATTCTTTGCCTCTCACTTTCATGAACTTTGTCTACAGACCTCTGATCATAATTTTTCGTTGCTTACCTTCACCCGGTCACACCTTGACAATTGCTCTCCCACAGTCCCGGAATCAGAAGACAGGTAACGCGCTCCCAGATTCTGCTGCCTGGCAACTTATGAAAACTCAATTGGAGCGCCATAGAGAATAATGAGTGCCTTGTACACTTGCATCAGCTTCAGCTAGCCATCACCAGCATCAGATAGCCATCACCAGCATCAGATAGCCATTACCAGCATCAGATAGCCATCACCAGCATCAGATAGCCTTCACCAGCATCAGATAAGGGGCAGTTGTGGCCTAGAGGTAAGGGGAGCGGACTTGTGACTGGAGGGTTGCAGGTTCAAATCCTGGTCCTGGGACATGACTGAAGTGCTCTTGAGCAAGGCACCTAACCCCCCAACTGCTTCCCGGGCGCCATAACTAGGGCAGCCCACCGCTCCGGGCACGTGTACACTCACTGTACGGATGGGTTAAATGCGGAGGACGAATTCCTATGTGTGTGCAAGCATGCAATGGCCATCTATGCATTAAAAATTAAAATTAAATTAAATTAAGATAGCCATCACCAGCATCAGATAGCCTTCACCAGCATCAGATACTGGGGCTGCGAGTGAGTAATGACCGCTCCTTGACCAGGTAAGATGTGCCGATGAGTAGGGGAGCCTCATGCACCTCTGGTAGCCCTGATCTGAGGTTTTCTAGGGGAAAGACCACCAATGTGTAGATTACCTGTAAGTTAGAAACTGAAAGTCCAGAAGAAAGCTGAAAATCCATGTGGCTTTTAAGATTCTGTTTAAACTGTTTTATTTATGTTGAAATGCAGCTGACACAGAAAAAGGAGAGTTCAGGACATTAGGGTCGATTCAGAGAGACATAAAAAGACTTTCGTTTTTGTGTCGATCTGTTTTTTTTTAAAAAAATTTCCCGCTTTCATATGAGTGTACGAGTGATTCTAAGAGGCCGATTCATTAACAGCGGCATTTTCAGAGTGCCCGCTAGTAGTCGCTGTGCTTGGCCGTTGTTTGGTAGTTGATAGCGACTCAGTCGGTGTGCAGTAATGTTGAATATTGGGTGAGGAGTCGCTATTTGACAGGTTCCGCGCTGTATGGGAGCGCATGATAGCGACTGGTCAGAGCGACCGGCTTCCACCATATTCATTAACAAATCACGCACAAAAAATTCTTGCGCTGTAAAATGCATGTTTAAACCCCAGAGCACTGGCGGCGATGGGTTAAAAGTAGTTTTTTAACCCCCAAACAACCATATTTTTGGAAACCAAAAAAAAACAAGTTTTTTAAATACTTTTGTAATATGAATACATTAATATCAGACCTGTAATATCAATTCTGTACATTTTTTTTTTAAATTATTAAAAATGGCAGAAGTGGTCACAGAATTTTTCACATTTAAAATAAAAAAAAATGAATAACAATTAATTATGAATATTTAAAGATTGTTCCATTGAAATGCATTGGAGAGCGCCAGGTAGCGAGAGGTCATACCTGTCGCTGTTCAAGGTCGGACGCTGGCGCTGTGGGCTGAGGCTGGAATAATGATGAATGAGTGGCTACCTGGCGCTATCTCAGTCGCTAAGCATTGCAGGATTGCCTTGATAAATGTGTGATTGTGGTGGGGAGCCGGCGTTCTCGTGGCGGGGCCCGTCATTACCGGCCGCTCACCCGTCACTACCTGTCGCTATCCCTTGTTAAATAAGGGCCTATGTATGCATCACAAGCCTTAAAGGAGCAGTATCGCGAAATTTGCATTAAAAAAGATAAATAATTAAATAGCCACACAATAGCTTCTAACATGTGTATAAATAATGTGGCGATAGAAAAAGGAAAAAAATATATGCCTTTCTTTAAAATTGTATAATGACAATGGCTCAGTCCATTTGCTGAATAGGGGGATCTGCTGGGTTGTATTTAGTGAGCTGCTTCATTTAGCCCACTGGTCTCCTAGCAACACTTTACCTCAGAGGCTGACACTGTAATCAGTGGTAACGGCTGTGTGTGTGTGAGGTGCTGCTTTTGTTATGAGACCAGGTGACTCAAATGTGTAAAATCTATACAAAATAAACGAAACTGACTGAAAACGACTGAAATTCTTCTTTGAATAACTGTGCAGGAAAATCTAAAGGTATTAAAGTGGAACAAAACCCTGAGTGGCCGACCCTGAAGTCTATAAGACCCAGCCATTGACCTTGCCCCTTGGGCATTCTAAATCAGGATGCCCACTGTGTGAAACAACCCCTGGATAACCACAGATCCCCCCATTTTTCTGGCGCGCTCACGCAGATAGTCATTTAGACAGGCCAGGTGGCCAGGAAGGTTACTGCTCAGGCTCCCCATCTGTGTGCACACAGCGCTGATTGGATGAGAGCCCGCGCATGCGCTGTGGGACAGGCAAAGGTACGTTTTCACAGGCGAACTTGGGGATTTCACATATCAGGGCATCCCAAGTCGGGATGCCCCTAGGGGCACAAAACAAAACTCCAGATAGGGAAAATCCTGGGTTGGGCTTTGCTCAAAACACACAAAGCTGAAAGAAAGATCATATGAAAGATGAAAAATAAGAATATGAAAGAGAAAATGGTAAACTGAAAGATTCTGCAGCAGAGCCAACATGAAGGGAAAACTGTCAAAATCAGCTAAATGACTTCTAGAGCTTGTCTCTCTGTTTTAGATATATAAGTTCTGGCCAGGCAATGTTGCAATGTTGTTATCTTATGCTGGAAGGCTGCCAGCACTGAACAGCTGAGACTTTGATACATTGTTTCACCCCTCTCCTCAGCATGGAACAGGCCAGAGTGTCGGGCTCCGACACTCAGAAGACATAAACATGAGCTATTAGTCTCCAGCTGCACAACACAGGCATAATTTTTTTCTAAATTTGTAATTCTTACTTCAACACTTACCTACATTCAAAGTACCATTTAAATATAAGTCACCAAGAAAAATTCGCGATACTGCTCCTTTAAGTAAAGTGTTCGTCCATTCGTATGCCAACGAGAATGTAATTTTTCAGCTTTTGTTTTCCGTTTATGTTACTCATGAAACAACGTAGGCTTCCGTTTTTGGCCTTTTTCCAACATCGCCTCGAACGAATCATTTACGTTTCCCGTTAGATTCTGAATTCCTTTTTCTATAAATAAACGTCCAGACGAAAATCATTACGACCTTACGCCTGAGCACAAACTTAACTCATTAATGTGCTCGTCTACATATTTTGTTCACTCACTTCTGCTACAATGCTTACCTTAATCACTTCGCGGTCTGTATATTCTTCCTTTTTCGCACCTAATGCTTACCGAAATCACTTCGCGGTCTGTGTATTCTTCCATTTCCCGCACCTAATGCTTACCTAAATCACTTCACGGTCTGTATATTCTTCCATTTGCGCACCTAATGCTTACCTAAATCACATCGCAGTCTGTATATTCTTCCATTTCCCGCACCTAATGCTTACCTTAATCGCTACGTGGTGTCATTCTTCTTCCATTTTTTTTTAAATAATAAATGGCATTTTTGAGTGCCTTTTTAATGTAAATTTTTGTAGAAACATTTTGCAAATACAAACTTTTAAAATGTTTTTTGTAAAAAAGTTAAAATTTTAAAAATATTAAAATCTTTATAAAAACAAGAAAATATATAAAACTATATACAAAGCAATGGCAGGCCCCAGAAAATTAATCTTCATCTGTGGTCCCCAACCAATCGCGCAGCTCCTGCATCTCGCCCACCAACCGAAACACCGTGGCACTGATTTGTGCCAATCTGGCACATGCGGTGTCTGTTAAAAAAAGATACAAAAATTATTGTTCTGCAAATACATGTTTAACAGCTGTGGATGGAATGATTATTAGGTTGCAAGCTAACTCATGACGCCATATGTCATTATGCTAAGGCAATTCTTAAAGGAAAAGGCCATATGTCATTATGTTAAGGTAATTCTTAAAGGAATAGGCCATATGTCATTATGCTAAGGCATTTCTTAAAGGAAGAGGCCATATGTCATTATGCTAAGGCAATTCTTAAAGGAATAGGCCATATGTCATTATGCTAAGGCAATTCTTAAAGGAAGAGGCCATATGTCATTATGCTAAGGACATTGCCAATGGATGTAGATTGATTGGTGATGATGTCATTGTCAACATACTCAAACTCTTTACATTACTACTTACTTCGGTGGTGGGCGACCTCTACTTTGTGGACCACCCTACGGTCTGGGGCCTGCCACTGCTGGGAATGTGAGGCTGTAGAGACATTTAAAATAGGCTCACTTCTAATGTCTGATTCAACAGTAAGCAAATGCCACTTAGAATGTGTGTGTGACATCACCCACCTTCTCCATGCGCCTCCTGGGCCTGATCTGCTGCAGTTTCTGCTCCAGATCCTTCACCCGCTACATATTTATCTAGAAAAAGAGATTAAGGGAATCAGCTTTGCTTTTAATAGCATGTATGTGTGTGGGGTTACATCAAGAGTCACATACCAGAGGCTAATGGCTTTGTCGTTTGGTATGACTCCCTGCCCACGCCGTGATGCCCCCCCCTCTGTAGAAAGGTCCAGAGGCTGGTCTGACGCCGCTACAGAGGAGGGGTAGGAACTTGGCCCTGGAGATCCACCACCTTAACTTGGTGCTGCAGATTCATGCCGCACTGGTCGGCCTGTGTGTCTCCGGGTGCGTCTGATGCGATACTCCATTTCCAACACTAGAAAAGAAAAGCATTTATAAATAAAGGCCTACCTTCTGTATTAGTTACATCTAGCATGCAATCGCTATGTACTTACTTGAGAAATGGAGACCAAAAAGTCGCCGCACCCGGGGCATGTGGAGTCGTTTTAGGTCCGACCAGTGCTGCATGATCTGTGTATGGGTGAAGGTGGTGTCCGTCTCCTGTTGGATCCGGGCCACGATCTCCAGGGCCACATTCCTCTTCTCGAATGCGTTGGGCAGGTAGTCGTACCTGCGCTGAAGCATCGTCTAAAAAACACAAACAAAAAAAATAGTTGTTAGATCAAACTGCATACAAATATCTGTCACAATCCGATCAGTTGACTAAATGACATTCCCAAACACATTTCTAGCCTTAAACTATCCTTCTAGATGCAAGCGACTTGGTTCACATATGTGCGCACTAACTTCTGTTAATTAAAAAAAACTGTTTCTTCCTGCGCTTCCTTAAGGCCTAGGCATGCATTTAGATGGCAAATCAACGTCCTAACAATACACTTACGAGCATAACCAGCTCTTGTTGTTGGCGGGTGAAGATCGTGGGTGCCATCTTGTCCGCAGCAGATAAGTAATGCCCCAGCGGTTTCCGGGTTCCGCGCGGCCGGACGCACGCGAACGCGTAAGCGTCATACCCAGTCATTAGTATTTAAAGGGTCCTGGACACACAGCTCATTCTCTTTGAGGCTGTCAGCATGGCACCCAAAAAAACGAGCGCAAAGCAAACAGCAGCAAAGGAGGCCAAGACCAAAAGGCCACAGCGGCATGAGGACACTTCATCCTCCCGACCGACCACTTGGTCGCACCAAGCGACTAGCAAGGTGCGTGAAACGCGGAGCCAAAGTGGCCACCACAAGGCGACATTGCCCACAAATCCCGGAACATCCAAAACAGCAACCAAAAGCAAGGAAGGAACCTCAAAGAAGAAGGCACCCACATCCAAGCAGCAAGGTACGACTACGTCCAAGGCCACAAAGAAGCAGAGGGTGAGATGCCCGAGCCCACCAAGAACACCCTCTACTGCTCCCCACCCTACCACATCCCTTGATAAACGGAGCACCAGTTCCAAGCCCACAAAGAGGCAGAGGGCCTGAAGCCCCAGCCCAACCAGAACACCCTCTCCTGCTCCCCGCGCAAGCACATCCCATGATAAAGGGAGCACCAGTTCCAAGCCCACAAAGAGGCAGAGGGCCCGAAGCCCCAGCCCAACAAGCACCCCCTCTCCTCCTCGGCCACATTTGCCACCGGCACAGGTGGAAACCAGCAAGACCTATGCAACAATGCAAGTCCAGTCCAGTCTTTTTCAAGCCACGTGACGCCTGATTCCTCACCACAGAGCCAGCCCAGAATGTCCCCCGATTTGCCACCAAGCAGAGATGAGCCAAGCCATTAGGCCGAACACTGCGGCAAGGCCAGTTGAGTGGCCGGTTTGGGTAGGCACAAACCCTAGCATTGGCAAGTGGCCTCACACTTCATTATGATGAGCTATATGGGCGACATTCAAAATCAACCAGCAAAATGAGAAAGACCCAAATCTTGGAGGAGCTCTGCAGACAGATCAATGCAGCGGGGGATGAGAGGAAAGATGTGGAGCAGATACAGAGAAAAATATCTGACCTGAAGTATGCAGCATGGAAGAAACAGAATAAACGGTGCAATCACAGGTACATATTTGAGTTGGCCATTTTGCTGCTTGTTGTATTGACCACAATGGCCAAAATTTGTTACAAACTGGCGGAGGCTTCCCCACCAAATTACCTGGCATTAATACACCCCGTCGCATTAGAGGGCCTATCTGGCAGACAAGACATGGACATCCATACCATTTCTGCAGGTTAGTAATGTTTGTTGGAATGTAAACTATTGTAAACGTCTGAAATGAGGCTCACAGGCAGATATGAACACATGCCCCTAGGGAGTGGCTTTGAGGGGAGGTTACTGTTTTAGGCGGGTGTTTAATGTCTGAGGAATGGCCTTCATGATGGGCACTCTCCCAGGGTGCAGTAGTTAATGATCCTTTTTGGAGGTTTTGGAGGTTTGCAGGCCATACATGACCTTGGACAGTATTTCTGCTCACTATTACACTCTTTATCTTACCAAAGCACTGCATGTGATGTGAATATAGTCAATAATAGACAACACTTACTTTTTTGACTTTCTACCACTGGGGTTGTAGCTGTGCTTTGGTTAGACAAACTTGAGCTGGGGTCAGGGAAAGGTCAACATAGGAAGAATGCACAGCAGCATACTCTGAAGCCAAATGCTATTTGCAAGCAGACTGTGGGACCCAAATGCGCAATTTGGGATCTGTAAAGCCTCCTAACATGCAGCACATGCATGTTTGTATTATTTAAGGTGACCAATCTGTATGTACAGGGTGAGGCATACATATAAGAGATACTGACATTCATTGTAAAGGTCAACTTGGACCATTGGGGGAGTTGGCATTCCTGCTTGGCCATGTGTTCTCTAAAGCATATGTACTAATCCAGCTCATCAATGGATGTTTGTGTGTTGATGTGCCTTTTACTTTTAAACCCAGCCCAGCATCCTGAGACTGAGCCTACAGTCCCCAGTGCTAGCTCTGCTGCAGAGGTTTTGCCGAGCACATCTGGGACTGTTGTTCGCCCTAGAGGTCTAGCATCTGCAGGCGCTCAAACCCGCGGAATTGGAAGACGTAGTCAACAACGTCGACCAGTTTCCCAGGGGAGGCGCATGCCGATCCTGGAGTCAGCATGGTGCCATGACAGCCGTTACTTTCGGCAGGTGAATCAAGGAACAACAGAGCAGATTACTGCACAATTCGAGAATTTCAATAATACATTCACCAACAAGCTGACAGAATTTAGGACGAGCAACAGGCAGATGTCTGAACAAATGGACAACTTAAGCAGCCAGATGTCTGAACAAATGGCCAACTTAACCACACAGATGGCAGGACAAATGGCCACCTTAAATACTAACTTCACTGCCATGCTCAAGGAATTTAGAACAAGCAATAGACAGATGCTGGAGCAGTGGCAGATTATGAATGCCACACATGCCCAGGTGTTGGGACACCTCTAAGGCCTACCACAAGCTTATTATGGGCAACATCCATATTAAGACCTATTTGACCTGTATCTGCTCCACATCTTTCCTCTACATCCCCACTTTATTTACCTGTCTGGTGAGCTTTACCAAGATTGGCTTTTTTATGGCTTTGCTGGTTTGTTTTGTTTTTGAATTCGCCCATATAGCTCATTAGAGTGCTCACATACCCCACTAGCCAATGGCTTAAGCCTCACTGAAGCGGACGCTCAAGCTCCCACGCAGCAGGCTTGGCCCTAAGCAAATGCTGGCTGCCTCATCCTGTTTGTTGGCAATATTGGGGGACATTCTTGGCTGGGAAACAACTACATTTGCCCATGGCAAAGATTGGACTGGACTGGCATTAGGACTGGGAGTTATTGGCTGGATGGCCACCGAACTTACAGGCGTTGATGTGGCATAGGTATGGTTGCTTTCCACCTGTGCCAGTGGCAAATGTGGCTGAGCAGGAGAGGGTGTGTATGTGGGCCTATGTATTCCTGCCCGACTATTCCCCTGGAAATTGTTGCTCCCTATGAATCTTGATGTTGGTGGGCGGTGAAACTTCGGCCTGGAGTCGGTTACTTTAGAACTCCTTAATGTGGCCAATTGCTAGGGGCCAGGAGTCTGCCCCAATTTCTAGTTATGTTTTACAATGTATGTACATTTTGAGTCTGCGAGTGCCCTTCAACTAAAAATTGACATATTTCAATAAAATATATTGAATGTGACTTTAGCTGTTCTTGCCAAAGTTGATGCATTAATGTTTGGGTTGATTGGATATTAATGAAGGTTTCTAAGGACAAACATGAGAAAACAAAATGCATGAGGCACAAATCAGGCGTCAATTACTAATTTTTAGGGAAAAAAGAAAAAGGCCTTCACAGAGGCAAATCATATTCAAAACACACAACAACATAAACAAACAAACAAAACAAATGTTAGGAAAAATAGGAACAAATCAAATGTGCCCGCACTGATTGGCCAGAGGCACTAGGTGTGCCAGCGTAAAGGTCATCTGCCTCCTGGCTGGGTGGAGAGGGGGGCAGATCGACATACCGGGGGACATGCTGCATGATAGCAAAATTATGAGGCACACAGCATGCAAGGATGATGTTGATGACCTTGTTGGGGTCATATTGCAGTGCCCCCCCTGTATGGTCCAAACATCGGAATCTGGTCTTCAGGAGTCAAAAGGCCCTCTCCACTATGGCCCGGGTCTTCCTGTGGGCACGATTGTATGACTCCTGGGCCTCATTCTGCGGCCTTAGTACGGGCGTCAGGAGCCAGGGCAGAAGCGGATAGCCAGAATCCCCTGAAAGAATAACAAAATACTTACATAAATTACACATTCGAACCAACATTATTGTTTAAAGCGGTCGTTCACTCTGAATAGGAGGCTATCTTATATGTTTTCCACACCCTGTACATACAGATTGCTCACATTAAAAATCATCCTACCTGCATCTACTGCATGTTATGAGCCTTTAAACATCCAAGATGGTGGCTCATGGAATATCAGGCAGCCTGCAAACAGGAAGTGCCTTCTGACTGTGCTGCTCTGCATTCTGGGAATTCTGACCTTTTTGTGACCCCAGCTCTGCTCTGTCTGAGCAAAGCACAGCTATAACCCGTCCCCTGCACTTTATGACGCTCTCCTCTCCTCAGTAAGTGTGATGCATCTGAGCCAAGATGGCAGCGCACGTATCCTAAAGTCCTGAACAGAGTTGCAGCCCAGTGGTGGAAAGAATAATAAGTCAGTGACTAAAAACTTAAAATATATTAGTTTGAAATGCTGGGGAATCATTTTTTAAGGTGAAGGTCGGGTTTAACATGTCATCAAGGGGAAATAACAGCCATAGGTTAAGACATGGGTCATCAACTATATTCATAGGCATACAGTGAAAAGGGAATGATGTAATTTATGGAAACTTACCAAGGAGCCATCCACCTGATAATTCTCCAGACTCAAACTGACGGAATAATCCTGAGCTCCGCAAGATATAAGCGTCATGGGATGAGCCTGGATACCCGGCGAGGACACAAAGGAACCGCATGTCTGGCCCAACCACTTCTTGGACATTCAGTGAGTGGCCCATCTTGTGGTTCCTGAAAACAAAAAACAAAAAATTACAGCAAAGGTGAGCTACTCAAACACTAAATCCTAACACCCTCAAAAAAACATGTTGTACAATCCAAATAACATTAACAAAGTACATACGTAATTTAAATAACCAAGATTATATGTATGTGGGAGAAAAGGAAGATTAACATTCTAATGACTAATTAAGGTCAGCCTTAAAATGGTTTGATAAGGCATACATGAAAAAAAATTGATGAAGGTATACATTGTAAAGTGGTTCACAGGGACACTTTAGAAGGAGGGATTCATAGATACATTGTAAAGTGGTTCACAGGGACACTTTAGAAGGAGGGATTCATAGATACATTGTAAAGTGGTTCACAGGGACACTTTAGAAGGAGGGATTCATAGATACATTGTAAAGTGGTTCAGAGGGACACTTTAGAAGGAGGGATTCATAGATACATTGTAAAGTGGTTCACAGGGACACTTTAGAAGGAGGGATTCATAGATACATTGTAAACTGGTTCACAGGGACACTTTAGAAGGAGGGATTCATAGATACATTGTAAAGTGGTTTACAGGGACACTTTAGAAGGAGGGATTCATAGATACATTGTAAACTGGTTCACAGGGACACTTTAGAAAGAGGGATTCATAGATACATTGTAAACTGGTTCACAGGGACACTTTAGAAGGAGGGATTCATCAATACATTGTAAAGTGGTTCACAGGGACACTTTAGAAGGAGGGGTTCATAGATACATTGTAAAGTGGTTCACAGGGACACTTTAGAAGGAGGGATTCATAGATACATTGCAAAGTGGTTCACAGGGACACTTTAGAAGGAGGGATTCTTAGATACATTGTAAAGTGGTTCACAGGGACACTTTAGAAGGTGGAATTCATAGGGGTTTATTCATCAAGGGATAGCGGCAGGTATTGCCTCGTAGCGACAGGTAGCGAACGGTGAACGCCGGGCGCTGTACGCAATACCACATTTATCAATGTGAGCGACTTTAACAGCGCCATGTAGTGTCCGACTCATCATCACAGACGGTCAGCGTATACCGCCGGCGCTCTGGATTCCAGAGCACCTGGTATAACCTCGCTCTCCCATACATTTCAATGGACGTTCCTTTCTTCTCTTTAAACAGGGTTTTCTTTTAAGTTTTTTTCAAAACAATCCCCTCGATTCAAAGAGCAAAAGTTAAGTGATTTCGTATCGAGAATCGTAAGTTTGGGTGGGTGTTTGTCATTTTTTCTGGTTTTTTTGGCCATTTCGTATTCGCACGATCGTTCGCGCATAGACGTATATGAACATACGCATTTCGTACGAGAATCGTATAATTTGCGTTAGTTCGTGTGTTTTTCCCGTCCAAATCGTATTATTTGCGTCCGATCCTATTTTTTACGTCCTTCACATGGGCTTGCGCCCAATTCAGAGAGGTGATTGCTAATTGTTTTGAAGGCCATTAAAGAGCTGCTTTACGAAATGTTTGCCGGCAGCTATTTGGCCTCGGGAGTAGGATGGAGCGGAGCGAGTTTGTGGCACATCAAGGGCTTATGCTTTTTGGCATTGAGTTGATCGAGATGTCTGAGAGCAGATTGCCCCTGCGTCGTCGCATGAACATCGATAGCATGAATGATGTTGAGCTGTTCGAGCTGACCAGGCTTAATCGCGCTTCCCTCCATAAATTATATAGTGAGCTGCGGCCATGGTTAGCCCGCACCACAAGGAAGGGGCATGCAATTTCAGGTATGACCAAGATGCTTGGCTGCCTGCAATTTTTGGCGAACGGCTCGTTCCAGAGGCTGGGTGCCCTCTCCGTGGGGATGTCACAGCCTACGCTGAGCCGCGCACTATCTAAATTTTTGGAAGGCATGGCTGCCATAACTCAAAAATATATTTATTTTCCTGATGATATGGCAGCCAGAAACGCCATTAAGCTTGGGTTTTATAATGTGGCCGACATGCCCAACGTTATTGGTGCAATTGACTGCACACATGTGGCACTCGTACCTAGGGCAGCCGACGAGTATATATATAGGTATTGAGATTGGTTATTATGTTGCCCAACGTGTCATGTAACCTGTTTTCCTTTGCGGCAGCATATTTGTTTATCCCTCATTTGTGTAGCTGCTTTATCTCGGCTTTTCATTAGTCTTTCCCAATAGAGTGCAGACATGTTTTGTGGTTAATTTATTAGTTTGGGTCAAATATCAATTACCCTTTTTGTATGTTTTTGCCTTAAGGAATCGTAAAATGGGACACTCACTTAATGTCCAGGCCGTGGTTGGTCCGGATATGCGGTTTATGAGTGTCCTTGCCGGCTACCCCGGATCGTCCCACGACTCCTATATCCTCCGGCGATCTGGGTTGTTTCGGAGATTTGAGGCAGGTGAATTTTCGGGGGCATGGCTGCTTGGTAAGTGTGTCCTATTTGTGTGTTATTAAATGTGGCATTAATCTTGTATTTGTTGATATGTTTTTTAAGGATAAATTTACAGAAGCGTACAACTGCATTTTTCTTGGCTCATATAATAGGAACTTACCCTAAAAATCCTTGTCTCGCTGTGGCCTTCAGAATGTTTTCCCTTTAGTTAGGATGTCTGTAAGTTCCTTGTGCCTAAATATATTGGTTTGGAGTTTATACCCAAGGATCTTTTGACCTTTGGCTCCTTTGGGACTATTGGTCTTTAAATGTCAAAGTGGACTTAAACTGCATACATTGGAGTTTCCAGAGAAATGTGGATAGGGATCTTTGACCTTTGGCTCCTTTGGGACTATTGGTCGTTAAATGTCAAAGTGGACTTAAACTGCATACATTGTAGTTTCCAGAGAAATGTGGATAGTCCCTCCGCAGCATCCTAATTGTAACATGTCTGAAAACTACAAATATATGTAAAATACAAATACCCTTGGCCGTGCAGATGTTTGTTAATTAATTGGTATATAGAAGTGCCATTTTTATTTAGGTGATACCTTAGTGCAATTTTTGGGGGCCCTAATGTGCCCTGTATTTTTTTTGGAACACTTTACCTTACATCATTATGATATCTGTTAAATTTTGGGTGTTGGTTGTGTTGCCTTTTTAATTTTGATTACATTTAATTCTGTGTTTAAGGTGATTCCGGGTACCCACTTCTACCCTGGCTCATGACGCCTGTGCTGCGGCCCCAGGATGCCTCTCAGGAAGCGTATAACCGTGCGCATCGCAAGACCCGGGCTGTTGTGGAGAGGGCCTTTGGTCTGCTGAAGACACGTTTTCGTTGCCTTGATCATACTGGGGGGGCCCTGCAATATGATCCCAAGAAAGTGATCGACATTATAATGGCATGTGCTGTTTTGCACAATTTTGCCATCATGGAACGTGTCCCACGTTATGTGGACAGCCTGCCCTCTTCAGCCGTCGAGGATGAAGCCGAGAATTTTGAGGGGCCCCCCAGTGAGTCTGGCCAATCTGTTCGAGCCAACCTGATCAGCCAGCATTTTAGTTAACTTTTTTCCCTGTCTCACCATTCTGTATGTCTGTGTTATCCTTTTGGAAACATATGTTGTTTTGCCCTAATGTGGCATTACCTCTAAGTAAAACATTTCGACCTTAATTGTTGCCTAATGTATTTCATGTAGTTTCCTTAGCTTTCGCTGTGCATTGTTACACCTCTTCCAACCAAAATTATCTGGTTTAGGCCAAGCTGTTAAAAAAGTCTTCCCACTAAAAACGCCACAAGTATTGGAAGTGAAATTTTTGTTTTACTTAGCAAATGAAAAATTATAGTGGTTAACAGAAATCAGTCCACATACATCTGTGGTAACAAATGGATAACATTAAAAAAAACATCGAGCACATCTACACCTGGAAGTTAGTGGCACAACCAAACAAGGACACCCAGTCCAAAGGCCAGCCTAGTCCAGTCATTAATATTTCCTGTGCCCAGGGATATTTGGGCATGGCCATAATGTCACACAAACATGTCTGCAAACAGGAGGAGCACCAACCAAATACATAGGTAAAGCCATAAGTGGCCAGATAAACTCCACATAGACCTATGGCATTGGCTAGTGGCCTTAAGCATTACTCTAAGGAGCTATATGGGAGCAAATACAAAACACAACCTGCCAGAGCAACACAAAATGGATTGTTTGAAACCTCAAAGGACAAGTAAATACAGTGGGGGTTAAGAGAAAAGATGTCCCACACACCCATGGCTTAATAGGGTGGCTGCCCATAATACCCAGGTGGAGGTCCAGGTGGAGGTCCATGGGAATGGGACCTAGCCTGGGCCATGGCAGCATTGTGAATTTGAAACTGCTCCACAATGTTTCTCTGCATATTGGTCATCTCAGCCATGGCTGACTGGATGCCATTACTTGCATTGGCCACGTTGCTGTTGAGGGTACGCAACTCCGCGAGGATGCCCTGTAGACTGGTATGGATGTTCACCATGTCGGCATGCCTTTGCTCACGCTCTGTAACGAGCTGGGCGTCATAAGAGTCCCTTTGTTGGGTCCATAATTGAAGCAGGGCACTCTGCCTCCCCTGGGAAATTGTGGGGCGGCGTAATGGCGTCCGCCGCACAATTACCCTGGCTCTTGGGCGTGCCCTGCCGCGTGGTGTCGTACCCTCAACAGCAACCGGCCTGCTTTGCAAATCCTCAGCAGCAGAGTGAACACTGGGGACTGTAGTGTCAGTCTCCCCATGTGCAAGCACAATGGATGGAGATTCACTCTGCTGCTGAGGATTGGCCAGAGAAACATTATCGAGCAGTTCCAAATTGGGACCCAGGGGGAGTTCATCCGACGTGCCCTGTACGGAGACATCATCATCTTCCTCCATGTCCTGGATCTCTTCCATGAGTGTGCGGGTCTGTAGGGACATATCAAAAAAAAAAAGGCTAAGTTTGCGTCCCAATTTAGGATTTCAACAGTTTAACACATTCTTAAGCACTTGTTAGTATTTATGCTACTAAATTAACTTACCGAAAATCTCTGATCTGGGCTCCGATGCTGTACGGACCTGGTAGGCATAACCAAACTGGGGGGTGAGTTTACCCTTGCTGAGGGATCATGCTGGGCTGAAGAAGAGAAAAAAATACCACGTAAACACACACACATAACCTTTTTTTTGATAGGTAATCAAATATAGCTCTATTTGTAATATTATTCAACTCTAGAGCAATGGTGACCTTTGTTCAAACCCACGCAAGTTTACATAGGTGCAATGGCTCGGACAAACTGCTAAGTGACCTCAGTTCTAAGTCATGAAGTGTACCCAGTCACCATCCAACTTTCAAGGCACCTTTTTTGATTTAGCCTACCATTCGCTAGGTCCGGGGTACTCAAACAATTGTTTGAAACGCCCATTTAAAGGTATGTGGTGAGAGGTGAATGTCTGGCCATGGTGCTGACGCAGGGGGTGTCTAGTTAAAAATAAAGACACTGGTGGAGGGGCTGGAGATTTCTAAGTGCCAACTAATAAAGGCTGCTTGCCCTTGCTGGGCTGGATGGGCCAGAGCTGAGGGGACAGGGATTGGATGTCTAAAGGGGGGAGTTAACGTATTGATGGTGATGGGATGGATGGAGCCAATCTGTTACAAATGTATGGGGCTTATGTGGGGGGGGGGCATGGGGGGACTGTGGCACATGGGCCAGAGCAGGGGCAGCGGGACACGATTGTGGCCAGTGAAAATTTAAATAAGTTACTGTGTACCTTGCAATGCCACTTCCTGTGCAGTACTTCATATTGCAATGCTATGTTTCAGGGAGCCATGACATTGGGCAGGAGACCAACCACTACATGGCCGATCAAGGGGGCAGCTCTGAGCACGTCAACACAGAAGTAACTGAGTGCAGGGCTGTCTGGGCAGGGGTCCTTGAATGTGGTGGCAAGGCCCGCATTGGGACCCCGGGCCGCCAGTTGAGTCTCGCTGCTCTTGGTCACATATGTTTGTGGGTGGCTAATTAAATTGTTAACTCAAACACAACTCACACAACCAAAAGGCAACCCATACATAATGATGTGTGTTTTGTGATTGATTCAAAATATCTCACTTATCTTGCGAAACTTCATGACTTTAACAATCCAATTGGACATTTGATCTTTGCCATAATGGCTGTGGGCCTAAATGTGTGTTTCCCAGGGACCAAAAGAGGACACAAACAGCCACAGTAGTGCGAGGCCAAGCAAGGCAAACCATAGGGGCATCCCGTTATCTTGTTACTAGTGAACTGTAGATTATTTAGCAAACAGGCAAACATGCAGATTTAAGAGTCCTCACCGTGGGTACGGGTCGGGGAGTCTGTGTCCCTTAGACCAGCATGTCCACCGACCGCGACCGGATGGAGAAGTCCAAGCACAATCTCCTCAGCAGGGGTAAACTCCAATTTAGATGGAAAGCCACCTCCAGTTTTCATGCTGAAAAGAGAAAATCGTTTGGTACTCAGAAAAGGGGCATACAGCACATCCCAAACATTATATTTAGCGAAAACATTTATTTACCTGTAATTATGCCTTTTAATTTCTTTTTGCCGTACAGCATACTTCAGATCAGAGATTTTCTTCTGAATTTGGGACACATCTTTCCTCTCTTCCCCCGCTGCATTTACTTGTCGGAGGATGGTTTCAAACAATTCCATCTTGCGCTGCTTGGTGGTGTGTTTGGATTTGCTCCCATATAGCTCGTCATAGTATAATGTAAGGCCACTAGCCAATGCCATATTTTGGTCATGGGAGAATCTCCCACTCAACTGGCCGCGGCGCAATGTGCGGCCAGATGGTTGGCTTGGCTGCTCCTCCATGTGTGCAGACACATGTGGTGACATTATGGCCTGGGGCTGGGTAGGGGAATGGCCGGATTGGTGGCTTCCCAATGACTGGACTGGACTGGCCAAGGGACTGGGTGTTCTTGCGTGGCTGGCCACCGAACTTCCAGGTGTAGATGTGGTCATGGTTGCAATTCGGGGCCCTCTTGGGGGGCTAGGTTCCCGGCTGGTGCCAGGTCGGGGGCTCTGTTCCCGGCTGGTGCCAGGTCGGGGGCTTCTGGCCCTGGATGGGGTTCGGGCCCTGTAGGGGCTTCTGGCCCTGGATGGGGTTCTTCTGGCCCTGGATGGGGTTCGGGCCCTGTAGGGGCTTCTGGCCCTGGATGGGGTTCTTCTGGCCCTGGATGGGGTTCGGGCCCTGTAGGGGCTTCTGGCCCTGGCTGGGCTTCTGGCCCTGGATGGGGTTCTTCTGGCCCTGGATGGGGTTCGGGCCCTGTAGGGGCTTCTGGCCCTGGCTGGGCTTCTGGCCCTGGATGGGGTTCTTCTGGCCCTGGATGGGGTTCGGGCCCTGGCTGGGCTTCTGGCCCTGGATGGGGTTCTTCTGGCCCTGGATGGGCTTCGGGCCCTGCTGCGGGGCATGGGTTTCCGAACTGCCCTACTTGAAGGCATGGCCGGTGTGGTCTCACTTGTGCTGCCTGTTCTGGGGGCAGAGGTGGTGGGTGCTGCAGTTGCCAGCTTCTTGGCTGCAGGGGCACGGGGCTTGGGGCCCCTTTTTTTGGTACCTGAGGGTCCAGGATCCCTTGGTGGGGCCGAGGTGGGAGTCTTGCCTCTCAGTTTTCGGCCAGCTTGCTGGGACCTTGTGGTGGGGCCCTCCGCGGTCTTGCTTGCCTGGGGTCGCTTGCTGATCGCCTTTTTTGGTGCCATCGTACAGAAATGCTCAAAGAGAATGAGCTTGGGGGGAAAGGACCTTTAAATAATGAGCCCAGCGTGTGACGCCTATGCGCACGACTACGCGCTCGTACGAACGTACGTTCGAGCGGAACCAGGAAACCGCTGGGGTTTCACTTATCTGCTGCCTGGAAGAAGACTAAAGATGGCGCCCACTATCTTCACCCGTCAACAGGAAGAGATCCTCATGCTGGTAAGTGGCTGCCTGTGCATTTTAATAGAATAGTCAATGATGGCCTAAATGTAAATGATGCGTTGGGAACTAGTTTGGGGTCTCTTAATGTTTAATCACTGGCTCCTCACACTTCATCCTCAAGGGCCGAGCCTGGCCACGTTTTCACCTGTCTATGCTGATGTCCTAATTCGGCCAATTGCTCCGGCTTAGCAACAGTTAATTAACCTGTGGAGTAGCGGGGCGAGCTGTCAAACCTGGCCTGTCTCGGACCTTGATGCGGATGTTTGCGGAACACTGTTTTCCTAAGCCATAAAAACACAACGGGAAGCCACACACGTGGTCCAAAAGCCTAAGCATTAGGCTACATCTTGGATCTTTAAAACATCCTAACATGCCATAGATGCAGGTGGCCTGATTCTTGATGTTGGCTATTATCTGTATGTACATGGTGTGTGATACATATAACATAAGACCAGACTGTCAATCACAGTCAACGTCCTCTTTAAGGCACTCCCCAAAAATGGCGGCCATTCGAAATGTGTGTGTTAATGACATTAAATACTCAACTTGTGATGCAACACATATGGGTCTGTGTGTAAAAGTAAAAGCTCTGTGTCCATTATGTTTTTCAGATCATGCTTCAGCGCCGGTATGACTTCGCGCCCAATGTGTGCGAGAAAAGGGACATCGCCCGGGAGATCATCGCCGAGATCCACCGTGTGACCAGCACCACCTTCACTCACACCCAGATAATGCAGCATTGGTCGGACCTGAAGCGTCTGCACATGCCCCGGGTGCGGAGGTTTTTTGGGATCCATTTCCCAAGTAAGTACCAAGCAATTGCATGTTATATGTTCCAAATGTCTAAGTTATGCCTTTATTTATAATGACTTTTCTTTGGTAGTGTTGGAAATGGATTTCAGAATTCGCCGCACCCGGAGACGTACAGGCCGACCAGTGCTGCATGACTCTGCATCTGTGAGTGAAGGTGGTGGATCTCCCGGGCGACGGACCTACCCCTCCTCTGTGGCCTCCTCAGACCAGCCCCTGGACCTTACCACAGAGGAGGGGCCAAGGCGCGTGGGCGTGGAGTCATACCTGGCCACGCATGGGGAAGGCTCTGGTATGTCACTCTTCATGTATAGGCACAAAGATATACATGTCAGGCCAAAAACTAAGTTATCCTTTATTATGTATTTGTAGAAGCTTCAGGAGCGGGTGAGATAGTGGAGGAGGAGGCAGCAGAGATGCTTGAAGTCGATCCTGGCGAAGGTGAGTGATGTCAGCCAGACTGGGAGCCAGATATGTTGGGGATAGTGACTCTCTACAAATACTAACCAAATGTCACATGTTTCTCCAGGGACTTCTTCACAGCAGAGCCAGGACCAAGGGCAGCCTGTTGGCCCCAACCAGCCATCTGTCGGCCACCAACTCCGTAAGTCTCCATGCCATGATTCAGATTAATGTTTTGTAAGCTAATAACACACACATAACTAAAGGCGTAGCCAATGTGTAGTTAACACTTTCATGTGGCCACTTCTTTAGCTTAAAGCGGACCCTAACTCGTATTAAGAACATAGCTAATAATTAGGCAACACACTGTACCTACAGATTGGAAACATAGAAAAACAGACTTCAGCCATCTAATGCATGTTAGGAGCGTGAAAACAGCCCATATTGCGGAATATGGAAGGCGCAATATTTACAGGCAGCATGGGATACAGATTGTAAAAAGTAAGGTCCTGGCATGCATTGTGGGATTGATGCCGTTTCCCTCAACCCAGCTATGCTCTGGATTGTCAACGCACCACTGTAACGTACTCCCCTGTACTTTATCCAACTCTCCACTCCTCATTAATTGTTAGGCTTCAGAGTTCAGATGGCGGCGCTGCAAGCCATAAACGTCAAAACTGTACTTTGATCTGGTGCATAATCATTTAGAAATAGGTATTGGTTGTCATTAAATAATGTTGAAGGTCCGGTTTAAGGAGTTTAAATACTTACCTGTTGGAAATGCATTAACTTTAGCCCTTGGAAGAATGACATATGTCATGCATTTACATGTATTGGATTAACCACAAATCTATTTACAGCATACCAACCGGTCTGGTACTCCTATTAAGTTTTTTTTCTCTATTGCTTACAGGGATTATGCCAAAAACCAAGGCAGAGAAAAAAAAAAGGATCCACGAGTTGGTGGCCGAGCTGCTGGCCATACAGGCGACGTTGGGGCCAACAGATGAAGAAGAGGAGGATGAATAGTGCCCTTGGTCCTGGCTACTTTGTTAAAATTTTTTTATACATTTTACTGTATTTTAAAAAAATTTTATATGTTTTAAATGTTCAACAAAAAATTTTACTTACAAAAAAGAAAAAAAAACAAAAAAAAAATTGTTTCCCAGATAACTATTTAAGTAAAAAAAGTTAGTAAAAAAACTAACTACAAATTTTAAAAATTTATAAAAAATATAGGACATTTTAAAAAATTAATATTGAAATAAAAAAATATTTTAAGCCTTCATAAATGTGTCTTTTCTAATATGCGCAACAAAAAACAACTACACACAAAATTACATACACACTAAAAAAAATAAAGACAGATGTACATTATGTGGTTTGGTGACGTTTTATGGACCGAGAAATGAAGTTGGATGCAGGCGCTAAGGGGTTTAGGTAAGTTTAAGGGACCGAGAAATGAAGTTGGATGCAGGCGCTAAGGGGTTTAGGTAAGTTTAAGGGACCGAGAAATGAAGTTGGATGCAGGCGCTACGGGGTTTAGGTAAGTTTTATGGACCGAGAAATGAAGTTGGATGCAGGCGCTAAGGGGTTTAGGTAAGTTTGAGGGACCGAGAAATGAAGTTGGATGCAGGCGCTAAGGGGTTTAGGTAAGTTTAAGGGACCGAGAAATGAAGTTGGATGCAGGCGCTAAGGGGTTTAGGTAAGTTTAAGGGACCGAGAAATGAAGTTGGATGCAGGCGCTACGGGGTTTAGGTAAGTTTTATGGACCGAGAAATGAAGTTGGATGCAGGCGCTAAGGGGTTTAGGTAAGTTTAAGGGACCGAGAAATGAAGTTGGATGCAGGCGCTACGGGGTTTAGGTAAGTTTTATGGACCGAGAAATGAAGTTGGATGCAGGCGCGAAGGGGTTTAGGTAAGTTTAAGGGACCGAGAAATGAAGTTGGATGCAGGCGCGAAGGGGTTTAGGTAAGTTTTATGGACCGAGAAATGAAGTTGGATGCAGGCGCTACGGGGTTGAGGTAAGTTTAAGGGACCGAGAAATTAAGTTGGATGCAGGCGCTACGGGGTTTAGGTAAGTTTAAGGGACCGAGAAATGAAGGTGGATGCAGGCGCTACGGGGTTTAGGTAAGTTTAAGGGACCGAGAAATGAAGGTGGATGCAGGCGCTACGGGGTTTAGGTAAGTTTAAGGGACCGAGAAATGAAGGTGGATGCAGGCGCTAAGGGGTTTAGGTAAGTTTGAGGGACCGAGAAATGAAGTTGGATGCAGGCGCTACGGGGTTTAGGTAAGTTTAAGGGACCGAGAAATGAAGTTGGATGCAGGCGCTAAGGGGTTTAGGTAAGTTTTATGGACCGAGAAATGAAGTTGGATGCAGGCGCTAAGGGGTTTAGGTAAGTTTTATGGACCGAGAAATGAAGTTGGATGCAGGCGCTAAGGGGTTTAGGTAAGTTTGAGGGACCGAGAAATGAAGTTGGATGCAGGCGCTAAGGGGTTTAGGTAAGTTTAAGGGACCGAGAAATGAAGTTGGATGCAGCCGCTACGGGGTTTATGTAAGTTTCTGGTTGAGGGTGCGCATGCGCAAGATCTTATAAACATACGAACGCACGAATCTAAGAGGCCAAAAACCAATGAAAACCAGAGGCAAACGCAAGTAATTGGAAGAGCTGGACGATGGAAGCCGCCGACAAAACAGGCTGCCGCCGCAACAGGTGAGCACATGAACGTGATTTTTACGATTGCCAACTGACTGAGGCAAGTTCGGGAGATATCATACGAACGGACGTATCTTTTAGGATAGAAACGTATTTGCTTATTGAATCACTCGCAAGTTCATACGAACGCACGAGCGGACGTAAAAAATAGGATGATCGTGAGCAAAATCCAAGCTGTTACATGTTTCTTTGAATCAACCCAATTGTGTGACCTCTCCTGGCCTATTTAGTCATTTTTGAAAACTTTTTGGATTTTTTATATTTTTATGCAGAATTGTCATTACAGGTCTGGTATTAAAGTATTAATGTCGCAATATAGTAAAAATGTAATTCCATATATAGTTTTCGCTTTGTTACTAGTGGATATGTGTTTAAAAATGGACTTTAATCACACAGCTTCTGGCGCTGTGGGCTACAGCGACCCAATTTTTAGCGCCTGCGCTGTGTGAGGCTGTTTTTTTAATGAATATGTTTGAGTCGCTCACACTGACCAGTCGCTAACGTTTGCTCCCATATAGCTCTGTACTGGTGTTATAACGACTCACACATCAAATTCATCAATGCCGGCCAGCGACTGAGGCGCTCGGTAACAGCGACCCATAGCTGATCACAGCGACTACTAGCAGTAGCTCTGAGCGCCTCGCTACAGACGCTCATCTGCCGGTACCTGGCGTTAGTCTACACAGCCAATGTACAGTAGATAAATAAGACAAAGTGCCAGTGCTGTCTATTCACAGAGGCTTCTGCATACGCACACCCTAATTCAGAAAAAATATATCCAATTAAATGAATAATACAAAGTGCCAGTGCTGTCTATTCAATGAGGCCTCTATATAGGCACACCTAAATTCAGGAAAAAAATATTTATAAATAAGTAAAGTGCTAGTGCAAATATAGACACCTCTCCATATTTAACTATATAAATAATGGCAAAATATTACAAAGACCTCAATAAGGCCTCTATATATGCACACCTTAATTCAGAAACAATATGGAAAAGATATATCCAAATAAATAAAGTGCTAGAGCAAAAATAGACACCATCCAATGATCAGATGAGAAGCGTATTAACTAGTTTCCCATACATTACATCACATAAACATATATAAACATAAACATATATATATATATATATATATATATATATATATATATATATATATATAACATATATATAGAAAACTTCCACTAAAATAAAATGAACTGACTGCAAGTGCCAAAAACATCACAAGTGAAGCAAAGACGGGGAGGCCGATTCAGTAATAGCGCCAGGTAGCGACAGATGAGCGACTGAAGTATGGCGCTATGAGCGCCGCTAGCGTATGCCGCGGGCGGCTGCGATTCGCTATAGCAGGCCTCCTCAGTCGCTACCTGGCGTTGTTGTTAACAATGCCTACATTGGTGAATATGATGTTTCTGATCAGCTTTGTAGGCGCTGTCATTTTGACACACGCTATTCAACACAGCGCCTGCGCCTTGGTTTGCTGTTGGCTTGAAATCAATGTTAGTACCTTCAGTAGTAAACACATTGCAACATGTTTCTTTGGTGAATTTTGTTTTATTTTTATTTTTTTTTGGGTGAAAGTGACAAATAAAAATCCAGTGGTTTTTTATCTTGGTGCCTAAAAAAGAAGAAAAATTGGAATTAGTATTTATAATTAATTTTTCTTTTTCGCATTTATTGACATTTTTTTTTTTTTTTGGGGACAGTTTTTGCCAACTTGCACAACACCCCTAATTGTTATGTTGGTCAACTTCCCCCCCCCCCCTTATAGTGGTTTTGGTCATCTTACACAGCCCTTATAGTGGTTTGGGTCATCTTACACAGCCCTTATAGTGGTTTGGGTCAGCTTACACAGCTTTTATAGTGGTTTGGCTCATCTTACACAGCCCTTATAGTGGTTTGGCTCATCTTACACAGGCCTTAGAGTGGTTTGGGTCATCTTACACAGCCCTTATAGTGGTTTGGGTCATCTTACACAGCCCTTATAGTGGTTTGGGTCAGCTTACACAGCCCTTATAGTAGTTTGTGACAAATTATGATTGTAGGCAACAAATTTTTCCCCTGTAGTGCAGTACTTGGATTAGAGTGAAGGGTAGTTAGCTTACCGCAAAAAACAAAGTGATCATGCTTTTCCTTAGCTCAAAGCCAGTCTGGGTGTCCTCACTCGTTTCTGCGGCCAAGTTGGGGATTTCGGGCACCAGTGCTGTTTCTTCAGGGGGTTGGATTCTGTGGCATATACAAAGATTGTGGAGCACACAGCATGCGAGGATAATCTTGGAGACCTTTTGTGGACTGTACAACATCTCTCCTCCTGGGCGTGCCAAACACAGAAAGCGAGCTTTCAGCAGTCCAATGGTTCGTTCCACAATGCTTCTGGTTTTGCGATGTGCTGCATTGTAGCGTTCTTGGGCAGAGGTCTGTGGGTTTCTGACCGGAGTCATCACCCACGTTCTCTGCCCGTATCCCTTGTCCGCTGTGGAAAAAAACACAAGGAGAGAGACAGCAATTAGTACTAGTACATGTTTTTTTTTTGCATTTTTAAAAATATAGCTTACTAGGCCACATATTTTCGGCAAAATACTTTGACATGGTTACTTATTTACCCAGTAGCCAGCCAGCTGGCATTTCGTTGTTCTCAAACTTCCGGCACAGGACTGACCGCTGCAGCACGTAAGAGTTGTGGCATGAGCCGGGGAAACCAGATCTCACGGCCCCCAGCTTCATGTCATGGTCACACACAACCATGACATTGATGGAGTGGAACTGCTTTCGGTTCCGATAATGCAGCTCCTGTGCACGGGGAGGGCGGAAAGGGATATGTGTACCATCCACGCACCCTAGCACATTCGGGATCCCTCCCATGCGATAGAAAGCATGTTTTATTTTGGCAACCTCATCCTCATCCTTAGGAAATTTGATGTAAATAGGGATCAGGTCACAAATAGCCAGTACTACCTGGAAAAATATGCGGCTCATTGTAGCCTGGCTGATCCCGCTGAGGAGGGCAGAGGTTGCCTGGAAGGTCCCTCGTGCCAAAATATTAAGACTGGCACATAGGCGTACTATGCCTGGAATGGATCTGGTGCGTTTGGTGGATGGATCGATTTTGGTCTTAATCTGATCATATAGGGACTGTAGTGCTGCACGATTCAGACGGAAGCGGCTCCTGATCTGCTCGTCACTTAAATCCCACACTGAAAGGTGGATGCCAAAGGATCGGGGTGCCCTAAGCCTCACAGCACCCTCCTCCCTGGCCTCCTGCTCTTCCAGCATTCTCACACATCCCTGCACCCATAACCCATACATCACCCTCTTATCCATCTCACACTCAACAGATATACCAAAGTAGCAAAACAAAAACAAAAACCCCAAACACACCACACACACAAGCAAGCACACTCCTCACACACTCACTACAATGCAGCTCACCACAAAACCAGAAGTATAGTGGTCTGAACCAACAGACTGCTGAAATTGTGCTTTCTAAGTTAGGCACAACCAAGAGGGGAGTTGCTGCACAGCCCACAAAAGACCCCAAAATCAAGCCTCCCTTGCTGTATGCTCCACAATATTTGCATATGCCAACAAAATCAATCTCCTAAAGAAACAGCACTGATGTCAGAAATCACCCAACAAGCCACAGAGAGTGAGGACCAAACCCAGCCAGACACTAAAATGAGCTAAGGGACCAAAACACCACACCACCACACCACAGCCTTTGCCACAGTGTAACAATACCAGAAGGTTGGCAAATCCAGCCATTTATACTTCACTTTGAAAAAGGACAGGTCCGCTTTGCCGCCTTTTGCGTTGCTCTGCTATTTCCTGTCTGCAATTAGCTGACCCAGGTGTGCGTGAAACGGATTGCGCGTGCGCACGCTAGTAGCGCTACTAGCGTACGTGAGCCGAAACTTGCGCGCATTAACGGACATGGCTGAAAATTCTGTGGTGGACCAATGAAAGGTAAGCTGCTCTTTATTTAAATAGCCGTTTGTAGAGCCACATGTCACAAGTGTTTAATATACATGAGTACATTGTTGTCTTTGGTTGTGTGTTGTTTGGTTAATGAGCTCTGTAATTAGTTAATTGCCTACCAAACATGGTTCAATCAGTGCAGTGGAGCTGTGGCTACAAGCACCTGGCCAGTATGTGTGAAGCAATTAAGTGGACCTGTTTGTGATTGGTTGGTAGAGCACATAAAACCTGCCCAACCCAAAAACAGGGTGATGCCATTCTGTAGTCTGTATGCGTGCTTGTGTGTTGTCTAGTGGTGTGTGTGTGCAGCTACAGGATGGAGCCAAATTCTGGACATCTGCCGGCCACAGCTGGCCCAAGTAGGAGTGTGTTGGGTGCTGTGCGCAGACCTCCCTTAAGGAAAAGGGCCCAGGCCCAAGGTGAGCCGGCACCCAAGGCCAGCCGCCCATTTGCCAAGAGGGAGCCAGAATTTAATTTGACGGAGAACAATACTCTTGTGCGCCTTACCCTGGCCAAATGGGAGCTAATCTTTGGCTCCCAAAGCCAGTCTATAGGCAAGCAAGAAAGGAGCAAATTGTGGGATGCCATTGGGGAGGAGCTTACTAGCAGTGCTCAATACCCACGTAGTGGCCCATCCTGCAAGAAACGCTTCTACACTTTGAGAAGGGCCCTTATGCAAAAGATGAAGCATGATCTTGATGTTGAGAGTGGGACCATCGAGGGTCCAAAGAGTACCTACAGGCCATATGAGGAGATGATGAAGCCCAAAATTCAGCTGATTCGGCTGCAGGGTGTTGATGCTGGGGATGACACCACAGGTTGGACTGAAGGTATATATTTTCTGCATATTTCTTGCTGGTAATGTTAATGTATGTGATTTGCTTTGTCTCTTTCTGGCCAACTAACAGTAGGACCTGTGAAGTAGTACATTATTAAACAAACTTTATTTATTAAAGTTATCATATTGAACAAAGCGCCCAATCAGGCGAGAGACAGAAAGAGCAAGGAGAAGCATACATCGTAAAGTATACAGCCTGGTACTTATAACCCATATCGTGCGGCCAATGCCCTCCTGTGTAGGACACAGCAGCCACCCATCTCCAGTATACAATGTCATATACAAAAATACAGCATTGACAGATTTACAGGTAATCTTGTTCTAAGGCGAGCAAACTGCAAGTATGCATTACATTACATGTCCCCTGTTAGGTGGAGGGGGAGGCTCCCCCTACTATTCACATTATCGGTCCGGGGCTCGCTGTTGCCATAACTCCACATCAGCAAATAATGCTCAATTCCTAGGTGTGCTGTAATGCCAATCGACATCCATTGGCTACTGTGTCCTGTCCCCCCCACCCAGTCCATGGACCGGGCCGGTGCCCGAGGAGGAGGGGAGAGAGGGGCCCATAACTTAGCAGTGGGTAGGGGAAATGGAAGGGAGAGAGAAAGAACACCGGGGCCCCCAACCCAACAACCCAGATGTGTCCGATGATCTTTTAGGTGGCAGGGGGACCTTGGGCAAGGGAAAGGAGGAGGGGGTGGGGGAACGCCGGGAGTCAGCGATAACGGGTGAATGAAGGAAAGATAGACCTAGATAGATTGGGAATGGGTAAGGATAGAGAGAGAGAGAGGAAGAAGAGTGGGGGGGGGAGGTAAAACTAGCACCCACCTCCTAAATTTCCGCGTCAACACTACCTTCTTCATAAGCCGCAGGTCAATTCATCCAGCCAGGCTGGTCCCTATTGATCTGCAAAGCCTCTACGATCTCCCCCATGCTTCTCCCCAAGCTCAGGAGTCTCAGGTCTCCCAGGAGCTCAGTGTGCCATCCCGCCCACGGCACAGATCACCATGTCAAGGCCCAACAGCCTCCCTATATGCCTCAGAGTTCTTGAAAATATCCCAGATGGTCCATGTCTTTCTAAATTGTTCCAATCTATCCTGTTTTGTCAAGAGAATCTCCTCCATCTCCTCTATGTGGTCCACCTGGCTGAACCAGTCCCTAAGCGAAGGGGTTCTCTCAGTTTTCCAATTCCTGGGGATCAGGACTCTAGCAGCATTCATAAGGTGGATTCCCAGTGGGCTCACTCCTCCTATCCCCCTCCCATCAGCCGACCAATTCAGTAAATACCCAGCTGGACCCCACTCCAAGGAGTCACCCAAAATCTTCCCTGTGACCTCATGCACATTCTCCCAGAAGATAGCAATTTTAGGGCATGACCACCATACATGAATAAACGTGGCCCCCCGAGAGCCACATCTCCAGCATTGATCTGAGACCTCTGGGAATATCCTATGGAGACCTGCAGGAGTTCTGTACCATCGAGTGGCGATTTTATAGTTAGTTTCCTGTAGGGAGCTATTAGCCACCCCTTTATGCAGCCCCTTGTAGATCGCTTCCCATTCATCCAGTGTGAACTCCACTTCCAGGTCTTTATGCCATCTATCTTCCCATGGTCTCCTGGCTGCCGGCCTTGCCTCCCCTATCACAGAATAAGCCCATGACAGTAGGTGATCAGTTGGACCATCCCCTAGGCATGCTCTCTCCACTGCTGATAGGGTTCTCTCTCCTGTTCTCTTGAGTTCTCCACTTCCAGCAAAGTGGCGCAATTGGAAGTACGAGAAGGTGGGGATCACCCCCCCCCAGTTTTCCTGTAGATCCCCTCTATCCAGAAATCTACCCCTATCATAAAGATTGTAGACCCTGGGATCCTGCATCCTGCTACACTGTGCCAAGTAACCACCCTCCATTCCTGGGGGGAAAGCTGAGTTGCGCTTGATCGGGGTTAATGGGCCCGGTATTGAAAGCAGGTCTGGATGCTGTTTCCCCAATAGTCTAACCCTCCGCAACGTCTCCCCTATCAATGGATGAGTCTCAACAATGTCCTGGACATCTCTTTTTGCTAAGAAACAGAGGTCCTTCATTTTCTGTTTGCCCACTTCGTCCTCTACTCTGACCCAGTCTTTCTGAGAGTGATTAAGATGCCAGTCCAGGAACCTGCCTAGGTGGACCGCTCTGACATAACTTTCAATACAGGGGAGGCCTACGCCACCTCTCTCCCTGCTCCCAATCAAAATCTCTCTCTTAATCCTGGCAGGTGTCTTGTGCCACACAAACTCCCTAAAAGCCTTATTCAGGGTTTTAATAAACTGTGGGGGTATTTTTACCGGGAGACATTGGAGGAGGTACAGAATCCTGGGCAGAACATTCATTTTCAGGACTGCTATTCTACCAAACCAAGACAATTTTAACCTATTCCAGATTTCTAGGTCTTTCTTCAGCTGGGACCCCAGGGGGGTGTAGTTTAGTTGAAAGAGCCTATTCAGTTCTCTGGGGAGCTGTATCCCTAAGTATGTTATGCTGTGCTCCTGCCAGGCGAATGGGAAGGCCCCTCTCAGAGCATCAGCTTCTAATTTGGGCAAAGAAATATTCATGGCCGAAGATTTATTGTAGTTGATTTTCAAATTGGAGATGGTGCCGAATATAGTTAGTTCCTGTAAAAGTGAAGGAATCGAGATCCTAGGGGACTCAATAAAAAAAAGCATATCGTCAGCATATGCTGCTACTTTCCTTTCCTGTTCCCCAATCTTAATTCCCCTAATCCCTGAGTTCGAGTTTACTTTTCTAAGAAAGGGTTCTAATGATAATGCAAAAATCAGGGGGGACAGTGGGCACCCTTGACGCGTCCCATTCCTTATATCAAAACTTTGAGAGGAAATGCCATTAACCCTGACCTTTGCAACTGGACCAGAGTAAAGGGCCAAGACCCTATTAAGGGTTGCCTCCCCTAGGCCTATATGTTCCAGAACTACTCTTATCCAGTCCCATCTTACCCGATCAAACGCCTTTTCGGCATCCGTTGAGAGTAGTATAGCCTGGCATCCATGATTTGAGGCCCACCAGTGCACATCTATGGCCTTAATTACATTGTCCCTGGCTTCCCTTGAAGGGATAAAACCCACTTGATCCTGTGATACCAAATGAGGCATGAATTTGGAGAGTCTAGTGGCCAAGGCCTTGGCAAAGATTTTCAAATCAACGTTCAGTAAGGCTATTGGTCTATAGCTTCTGCAATCTGTAACTTCCTTCCCAGCCTTAGGAATGACAGCAATCTGGGCCTCAAGGGCTGAGGAGGGTAGAACCCCCGTCTCTGCTGTCGTTTCAAAGGCTTTGGCCAAATGTGCCAGGAGTTGCGGAGAGAATGTCTTGTAATATTGACTTGTAAAGCCGTCTGGCCCGGGTGCTTTTCCAGGTTTCAGGCCCTTCACTACTTCTTGAAGCTCCAACACCGTGATTGGGGCTTCCAGAGAAGCAATCGCTTCCTCTGTCAGGCTTGGCATTGCAGAATCCTTTACGTAAGACAGCATCTTAGCCTGAAGGGACCCCCCCGACCCCTGGTCTGGTAGGTTATACAGTGTCATGTAGTAAGCTCGAAATTGCTCTGCAATATCCTTGTCCCTCTGGTGGAGTGTGCCCTTGCTATCTCTTATCCCCTCTATCCTATTCCTCTCACCTCTGGGGTTCAAAGCCCTAGCCAGAAGGTATCCCGGTCTGTTTCCCTGCTCATAGTATAGACCACTCCTGTAAGTAAATGATCTTCTGGCTGCTCTTTCCATTAAGTCCTTAAGTTCCTTCCTTTTCCCCTCAAGTTCTTGGAGGTGAGCCTCCAGCAGAGATTTTTTATGTTTAGTTTCTAGCAGTGTCACCTGTTTAATCAAGTCGTCTAGTTTGGCCCCTCTCTCCTTTTTGAGTCTCGTCCCTTCCTGAATTAAAATGCCCCTGACTGTGCACTTGTGGGCCTCCCAGACTGTCAGTGGACTCACATCATCCGATATATTTTCCCTAAAAAAATGTAACAAGTTCTCCCTGACCTTATCCACTACCCTATTGTCCTTTAGGATCCCCCCGTTTAACCGCCAATTCCACTCCTTCTGCACCCCCCCGGGAAATTCCAAACACATAGTTACTGGAGCGTGGTCTGAAATGGAAGAGATTCCAATTTCGACCGATTTTAATTTGTCTAAATCTCTTTGAGACAGGAACAGGTAATCTATCCTTGAATATTTGCCATGGGTGGGGGAATAGTACGTGTAGTCTTTCCCTGTGGGGTGCAGTAATCTCCATGTGTCTACAGCTTGCGTATTTGAAAGGGAGCTTTTAATCTGTTTTAGGGCTCTATAAGTGATAGTTGATTTGGCATCTGACGTGTCCACCAAAGGATTTAGTGCACAATTCAGGTCCCCCCCCAGAATCAGAGCGCCCCCTTGAAACCTTCTCAATTTTTTTAGCGTTGCTAATATGAATCCCTTTTGGCCCTTATTTGGTGCATAAATATTGGCGATAGTTACCAGCTTCCCCGATGGTAGTCTGCCCTTCAAAAATATATATCGTCCTTCTGCGTCCATGCATTCGTCAGACACCGATAGCTGAAGTGATTTAGCCAGCAAAATTGAGACCCCTTTTGTTTTAGATATTGGTGAGGGGGCACAGTAATGGCTATTATAATACTTATCCCCCAGCTTCGGCACCTTGTCTTTCTGGAAATGGGTCTCTTGGATCAGGGCAATCTGGATCCTCTGTCTCTTAAGGTCCCTTAGCAAAGAGTGTCTTTTCTGTGGTATATTTAGGCCTCTAGCGTTAATGGACATTACCTTGATTTTAAGCTGACTGCTCATCTTCCTCCCCCTGATGTTCCTAGGACTAAAGTCTAATTTCCAACCTCCGGTCTCCCTCCCCCACCTGTAGGAAAAAGTTAGGGCAGAAGGGGATAGGCTGAACAGCAAGGGGTTGCCGCCCAAGAGAATAGGTGTACAGTTATGGAGGGATCCGAGGGCAACAAGCACTGAAGAAAACTAGCACCTGAGAGGTTTCCCCCACCGGTCCCCAGAAGCAAAGGGAGGGAAGAAAATAAGAAGAGAGTGATAGAGAAACAACAACAAAGAAGGAACGGAAAATCAACTATATTACAAAATTAAAACCCACTCACCTGACCCTCAGGTAAGCTCTTTTAATTGGAAAGGAACTAACTAGGAGTGGAGCACCAGCGTCTCCGAAGGGCCACTCCCCTCACCCTCTCCTGGAGGTGGTGTTGTATTCACCGTCCTGTGAGAGGTAAAACCCCAGCTCTTGGGATTTTGTAGGTTCCTTTAATGAGATAAGAGAGATGTTAGTGGGAGCGGGCAGGATCGGAACAGGCAACAGCGGGCCCCCGAGCAAAGCCAAAGAAAGAGCTTTGTGAAGTGTGTTCTGAACCAAGAAAGGTAGTAAATATTGTAAACTGTAGAACTGTAATACTATTAAGCACCATTTCGTGACGGGTCACCCCGATCCCGGGTCTCTCTACCCCCCCAGCCGGCCCGCACTAGGAAGCAACCCCAGTGTCCTCCTTCTCATTAATCTCACATTGTAGAGGCAGGTCCTGCCCACCATGTTGTTTTGCAATGTGCTTGCATGGATTTCCCTTGTCGGGCCTCTTTAGTATAAATGCCTCGATTCATCTTAACATTATTTTATTTTATTCTAATTTAGCTTATTCCGGTCTTTGACCCCATGCCTCCCATGCCATATAGGCCTAATATTCCAGGGATGACATGGCATCCAAGAAAAGAAAAGCAAAATTCTTAAAATGGGACACAGCTAATTAGTATGTCAAGGCCGCCTCCTCTATTGGCCTTTCTCCGGTCACCGCCACATGAGCGGTCTATTTTCAGCTACAGGCGGCCCCCTGCCCCGTGACAGCTCTTTCACTTATGCCTGATTTCTTACATGTAATCCTAGGGGCGCCCGCTCCCGCCGCCCCGCCGACCGCCAATCGCTCCCCCCCGCTACAGCGAGGCTAAGTGCGTCGGTTGGACGTCAGCCAGGCAGAACGAGAAGACACCCCGGTTCTAATCCAACAAAAAAGACCCCGTGTAATGCCCGATGGAGATCCCCCCATCTCGGTAGCGTGCAGCCTGGGTGGTCCGCTCCCCTCAGCCCGTGCTTAAGCTAGCCTCGCAGGGATTGGAGCGCCCCCCCCCCTGGCACGGAGGAGTCATCCATCGCACATCACCCCCCGTCCAGGAGCCCCTCCCACGACCCGTGACCCAGATGCTACAGGTGTAAAGAAAGAGTGATAGGACGGCCTAGGACCCATCTTAGCTTCTGTCAGTAATCCCACATTTTCAAATATCTTATCTGCATAATAAACATTTTTAGGTTAAGGGTCGCTCTGCGCAAATAACATCTTTATAACAATAAAAAAGAAGGCTGCCCCCTCCGGGGACCCCCCCCCCGCCAGCCAAGCATGAGAGGCAGGCTCCGGGAGGAGGGCACCCAAACTCAATCCGTTAGGATAGAGGACTTTCAAGTGCTCTTAACGATAAAAACCATAACAATAGTAATTGCAGTAACCTCTTCGGCCCGTCCCTCCCTCCCCTGATACGCTGAGGTCAAGCCTCTACCATAAATTTCAGGAAATCAGAGATCGGAGCTCCCGACCCTCAGCGACGCTAACCCAAATAAAGCTTACCTAGATAGCATATGCAACATCACCCAAACTCAACATGAAATCGCCTAGCGCGTCGCTGATATCCAACTGCGCCCTCGCCGCGATTGCGGAATGGGATGCGCTAATCAAATGTCAGCAAGGCGTGTTAAGAAAGCAAACATCACCGTATTGCATGCGGTGTAGGCCACCTAAGTGACCCTAAATCGGGGCTTTGGATTGTCACCCCTCTCCGAGTCTGCATCGAGGCGCTCTCAGTCTCTGTCCTCCTGCCGTAGCCCACGATTGATTCGGTCTGCGATGCCATTAGGGGAATGTGCTGGGGAGGTGCTCTTTGGGGACTCCCCCCGTGTTCCCGATCCAGCAGAGACTGTCAATAAGTCCGGTATCTTGAAGTCAGCAAACCAGTCAGGGACTGAAATCAGAGGGAGATGAAGAGAGCTACAAAAATCTGCCAAGTCTCCAGGGACGCGCAGTGTGCCAGTTTTCCCGTTCACTGTGGCGGAGAGGGCAAAAGGGAATCTCCAGCGATAGGGAATGCCTCTCTCCCTCAGCAGCGATGTGAGTGGTCTCAGGGCCCTTCGATGTTGTAGGGTTATGCCAGAAAGATCTTGAAAAATCTGTATCTCATCATTATTAAACTGGATCGTGTCCCGTGCTCTGGCCTTGGCTATGATCTCCTCTTTCAGGACAAAGCTTTGCAAGCAACAGACAATGTCCCTGGGGTTCGTGTCACCCAAATTCCTCGGGCGTAGTGCTCTGTGAGCCCGAACCAGCTCAATAGGGGTATCGGGAGGGCGTTCAAGGAGGGCGTTGAAGATGGATAGTAGTGCGCTCCCAATCTGATCCTGCCCTACCGTTTCTGGGACCCCTCTCACTCGAATGTTGCACCTCCTATTTCTATTATCCAGGTCCTCTAGGTGTCTGTGCACATTGAGCATATAGTGATTGTGCGCTGTGACAACTTCACTCACCAACCGCAAACTGCGTTTAGTGCGTTCCTCCTCTCTCTCCATGCCATCCATCCTCCGCGCCAGGGCCCTCATGTCGGTTTTCAAGTCTGCGATGGCCGCCGCTATGGTGGATTTGATGTCCCCTGCGAGGTCCGCTAACTCCGACCGAGTGGGAAGCTGGCTCAGCTGGGCCACCACATCTAGTTCTTCTCTCTCAGAGGGGGCCACACTCGCTCTATCTGGTGAGCTGTCCGGCGAGAGTGAGAGCGAGGGCGCCATTTTGGACATGCGCCGACCAGCGTCGTCCGGCCTCTGCGATTTGAACATGTCCTGTACACTCCTGGAGCTCCCGCTCAGGGCCTGGGGTACCCTCGGGGTCCGTCCTGTCGACCCCGATCTGTTGCTCTTCCCCATGGTCGGCTGGGAATGCGAAATGCAATGCTATCGGGGATCTCCGCCACGAGCTCCGCTCTCAGGCCGCCATCTTGCCCGCCGGTCAAGCCACGCCCCTGAAGTAGTACATTATACCTCATAAATGATTTCCTTTCTTGTCTGTTGCTTTCTGCATAGGTGCACATGGTGATGTCCAGGATTTGGCTGAGGACACCACAACTCCTGCCCTTCAACCAACCTCAAGCCTAACCCAGTCTGCCATTGAAGGTATTTATCACTAATTTATGGGCTGGGTTGTTTTTGTACAAAATGGGTGTGGGAGCACCTCAAACAATAGCTTGTACCACTGTTGAGGATTACTAATATGGGCCTGCAGACTAATTTCATGCCCACTTTAACCCTCTCAGCAACTAAATAACTAACAAGGCCCTAACATGTGTAGCTATGTGGGAAGCCAGAGATGTGTGGCCATATATCTGAATATACATGTGGAAGCCACACTGGCCTTGATTAGGGAATATTATTGCTTGAGCTGCTCACACACACCTTTTTTTTTTTTTGGGTCCCGCACATTACCAATGGCTAAATTTTTTCTTTGATTTTGCCTAGCTGCACCGCCATTGGCACCAGCATCTCCTCAGGAACCAAGCTACTCTTTGGATGCCGGTAAGTGCATGTGTCAACCTTGCTTTAGCCGCTTAAACACAAGTGCATGTCTTTCATTCCTCTTTTTTCTTGGTAGGCCAAGTGACTGCTTCATCTTTGGACACCACTTCCGATGTTGCAGGTCAACAGGACCCTATTGGTGTGTATTGCCCAAAACAATGTATCCTTTATGCTGTTTATGTTACACTGGTTCTATTTGGTTAGTCTAATAATCTACATGTTTGCTAGGTCAACTTGAAGATGGCATTTTTTAGTGGATTTGCCATCCCCAGGCTCATTAGTAAACTGTTTTGAGTGATTGCAATGCATCTTTTGTGTATATTAAAAGACAAACATTCACCCGAGTAGTGTTAGGAATATTTAGAGACATTAATTGTGCATTTTAGTTGGCCGGAATAACGGAAGTGGCTGTCCGGAAAGGGCCCTTCACGTTGAGGCTGCTAGAGATGAGGGTAAGTTGGTTTTGCTTGATTATCTAGTAAGGATTTTTGCAAACCTTTTTTGGTAACTTAGTAGGCCAACTTGTGTTTAAACGTGTTTTTTCAAGGGCAAAGCTCGAGTGAGGGCCAAACTCCGGACATGTGGGAGATGGCGGGTATGTGTAATTTGAGCAATGTGTCTGTTATTGTTTGGCCCAATTATTGGCTCATCTTCCTCTTACATACATGTTAGCAATCTGAGTTTACAAGATCCCTTTTGGCTAGTGTGTAATCTGCAACTTTGTCGAGGTATGGCCTCGATAGTCTATCCATATTACATTTGAGTTTGGTCCACTGACCTACTAACATGACTTTCCTGTTTAGCATATGCCAGCTTGCCCCATCTCTCAGATGTGGATTTGCCCCTTTCTGGCAGCCAGATCCCGGAACTACTTCGGGCGGACGGCACTGAGGTAACATGGCTGATTTTGGGGAACAATAACCACATTGACATGTTTGTGGGTAGTCCAGGAACCAACATGTAACATGTTATTTCTTTGGTGTTTTGGCAGGAGGCCAGACCTGAACCCCAAGCTGGGACCTCTTCCCAAGTGCCATGTGGCCAAGCTACAGAGGCTCAATCAAGGGTAAGTTTGATTGTTACACTTTGGGTAAATGATTGGTAGGGGCATACCTGCATTGTTTCAGCTTCACTACAATCTTTCTTTTGGTTTTTTAGCCGGAACACACAACAAGAGGAGGTGTGGGTCCGGATGCTGGAGGACTACAGTCGCCAACAGCTGCGTGATGGAACTAATGAGCGCATTGCGGCGTTGGAAAATCAGGTGCTGGTGTATCGGCAACAAATTGAGGACCCGCAGCGCCAGCTCCAGGATGTGAGAGAAGGACAACAAATTCAAACCAACAGGGTACTGGATCGCATTGCACATGCGATGGAGCAATCTTTCCAGCGCCAGGAACAGAGTTTGTTGTTGATGCATCAGCTGATACAACAGCAGTCTATTTTTTTTACTGCACTGTTGTCCCCCAACACCACCCCTAGCAATGACTCTCAACCTCCCAGGCCCCCAAGCCAAGAATATTGAATTTCTTTTTGTTGTGTTTCATTTTGTGCAAACACATTTGAGTACCCCACATAGCTAAGAACACAGTCAGGGATGAGTCTCTAGATCTAGATATGTACATGTAGCCAGAAATGTATGACACACATTGGTGACCATATCTTACTATGGTTTACACATTAAATGGCTACAAAGGTACACCAACATTTTACAAATAATGGGTTGGTAGACACCTAAACTATGCTTGACAAGGCACAACACACTGTAATTAAAAAAATACAAAATATTTATTATGCCGCAAGGCGGGCAACAGGCCCAACATTCCGCCGCACAGCGGCTCAAAACATACCCCCCCCACCCTAACGACGCCTCTTCAAGGCCAGCAGCATAAGGCGAAGACGCCGGATCGACTGCCACAGTCTGCGATGCTGGTTTTCACAAGCTGTAGAGAGTAGAAAAAAAACATATTCAAAAGATAGAATGGGACCTCAACATACACAGATGTAGCAATGTAATGTAATTGGCTCAAATTAGCTGACCCACACATTCACATTGTTGGCCACTGTGCCCTTAGGTGTTACCATTATATGAGTACTAGTGGCTGCCTTAAATGTGGCTACAACATCCCAAGCATACATTTACTATGAACTCTTGGGAATAAATTAAGGTCTAAGTCCCAGTGTGGACATTTATTTGGTTAGTTACAGCCAAACATCAGGGCCTAAGTCCTAACGATTAAACTGGTTGGGCCAAGCATATTAGAGGTCACCACCTTAGCAGGCCAATTTGGTTTTGAAGAAACCACAATTTTACACTATGTGGCAAAAACAAGAATGGGAGCCAACAATCAAGCATGCAGACATGCATTTAGGATTGTTGAACTAACACATGTAACCTAGATGTGTGTTTAGAAAACACATAGGTACATTGTAAATGTCTCCAGAATTTACTATAAGACATAGGGGTCACAAGTCTTTAGGCATATGAAGTGGGATGTACTCACAATCGCAGCTGTGGTTGGGGCCCATGCTGCTGGCCGTCCCGGGAGCTGGGGTGGGGAGGATGGTCACCGGCTCCGTCTGCGTGGCCACATCTGTCAGGAGAAAGCAAAAGAGAAACCAAAAATTAGTTGGACAATGACACATGACTATTTGACAGCCATCTGGTTATGGAGTCTGCCAAAACAAATGCTTGCATGGTTACACACATGTTGTCCAACATTAGCATATTTCCTGGTTCATGAGTTAATGTAAATTATTTATGGGTGCAACATGGACACATAAAGATAATGTGCCAATAACCTTGACAGTGCAATGGTAAGGCCTAATTTGCAGTTGAGTGTAGAATCTTACTTGTAGAGTGTGCAACATGTGTTAGCCGGGAAAAATTACGAAAATCACACATTTGCTAGCCGCCATCATTGTGTGGGCTGAAACATAGGGGTGGTTGCCAGTTGGATTGCACTGTAGTGGGGTTTGTGATGTTAATGTAAATTATAAAACCAGCTTGTACTATGGACCATGAAACATGTGTATGTTAAAAGTGGACCTAGACCCAGGATTTATACTATCCTGGGTTTTGGTCCACTTTGGCAGGGCACACCAATCGGAGAGAGAGCCCGTCCGCCGCCGCCTCCCGTGCGTCACTCCTCCAAGGCGTGCGCCCGCGCAGGCCATTCACAAACGGACAGCGCGGGCGCACACACATCTAGAGGGGCGCGCAGGAGGCGGCGGCGGTGGCTTCCGCCACCCCCAATGAGGTAAGGAGTTTGTGGGCTTTTGGGGGGGGGCCCGCGGTGAGGGAGGTGATTTGGCAGGGAAGCTTATAGATTCCCGGCCCAATCAACAATGGGTGTTGGTCCACTTTAAGGAATGTCATAACATATGGAATGTGAGGGATAACAACAAACACTTACCATGACTATGCCCGTGGAGAAGGCGTTGCCAAAAGCTCCTGGAGGTGCCGCCTATATGATGCACTGCAAATTAGAGAGGAATGGCAAGGGCTAAGTACAAATGGCCATATGTAACCTGTCACAGACTAACACAGACTAAATCTGCACTCACCAGGGGATGAGCTGCCACTTGAAGCCCAGGGAGGGCTCTGAGGAGGAGACGTGGAGCCTCGGCTCCTCACACTCTGATCCGAAGATCCCCCACCCAAAGGGCCACCCTCCTCCCTCTCACTCCCTGCTCCTTCAGGGAGTGTGGGAGAGTCCACTACTTCCACCCCACTTGGACTCCCCACTTGAGAGTGGCCCCTTGGCTGGTGAGACTCCTCAGATTCAGAGTGTGAGGAGCTGAGGCTCGATCCTGACAGCCCCCCAGCAGCACACTCCTCTGGGGCGTCATCCCCTTCCTCCCCTGGGTCCTCTAAATAGGACACTCGAGAGGGACCCTCCCCCGATGACTCCCCCGAGTCCGCCTGTCTCGTTCGGGGGAGGAATCCCTTCCCACGTTTCCCCAGGGGAGGACGCTTATCTGTATTGAGGGGGTGAATAAAACAAATTACAATTACTGCCCAAAATGGACACAGCTTAGAATATTATTTCCCAAAAAGTATAAACATAGCATCAACTTCCACTTACCTGAAGCGTACGCATCATATAGGCGGTACACGCCTTCAGGGTCCCGGCGCTTAAAGTCGGACCACTTCTGCATTATTGCTCTGACACTGAGCCTGGTGTGGAAGCGCCGGGAAACTGTGGCCTTCACCTCCAGGGCAATGCGCTTCTTGCCCCCACGGGCATAGTCGTATTGGTGGATGCAGAAATCCTATGAGAAATGAAAAAAAAAAAAGGTTATCAATACATGACATCAGACCAATGGACTAAACATTTATACTGAGAACAGATTAAACATATAATTCAAGGAAAACATACTCACTTTCACCACCTGGCCGTTTACGCGGCTATCCACCCTCTTCCTTTTCTTTTTGCTGGCCCAGGGGGGGGGGGGTGGAGGGGGGTTAGGTGGGGGAGGTGAGGTTGGTGGGGAGGTGGGGGAGGGGTGGGGGGGCCAGAGTCAGAGGAGGAGCTGGGGAGGCGCATTACACGTCTCCTGGGCAGCATGGTGGAAACGAAAAGGAGGAAACCGGAAGTGGATATGACGAAAGCGAACCCAATAAAAAAAAAATTCGCTCCGCGCACTAGGAAGAAGCTAATATCCGCTACGTGCAAGCTAAGTGGCGGTAAGAGTAGATTTACGCATTAGAACAAGCTATTGGCCAAGACGCAATTAATTATTAGCTTGATTTAGGTGGGAAACACAAAGGAGCAAACCGGAAGTGGATATGACGAAAGCGAACAAAAAACACGCTCCGCGCACTAGGAACCAGCTAATATCCGCTACGTGCAAGCAAAGTGGTGGTAATAGGAGATTTACACATTACAACAAGCTATTGGCCAAGACGCAATTAATTATTAGCTTGATTTAGCTGGGTGTTCAATATCCTGTAATGCATAGGTCAGAGCAAAAACAGATCTGGTTGCTTACAAATAAAAATCTGATTCCTTAATAAAATAAGAACACAATATAACTATCCAACAACATGATAATGTGGGACACAGGAGAATGCATAATGGGTTGTTATGAGCTTGTACGGCTGAAAAAATCCTGCAGAATGTGGACATATGCACGCTCTGAACTACAGTGTATTCATTAAGAATGACTGGGGTCGCTGCAAGTGAATTCAGGGAAAAATGCAGAAAGGCACATGTATGAACAGCACAGCGCAGCACAGCGACGCTAGCGCCGGCACATAGGGAATCACAACAGCAACTGCACAAACACTGACCACCACAGATTCAACAAGGGCAGGGCTGCAGAATAGCTTGGGCGCTGACAATTTCAATGAGCGAACGTGAGCGCCAACCATGACTGACTAAAAAGTAGCTTTACAAGCCATGGGTGTTCAGAAAGCAAGCTAATTTGAGGCTAATGTGTTTTGTGGGAGGAGATGCATTTTAGATTTCACTCACAACATTCCAGTCTAAAAATTACATCTTTCACCAAAAAATCAATAAAAACAAGACAGATTAATCAAACATATCCTAAACAACATGTGTTTAATTTTTGGCAAAAGACAAGAACACAAAAACCACTTAAAAAATACATTGCAGTGACCTGGCGCTGGGATGGGATTAGCAGCGGCGCTGTTCGTTGCAGTCCGCTACATGATGAATCCAGCGCTAGCTGACGCTTTCGCCGGTGCTAGCCTCATTTAGCGTGATAAATGCGTGATTGTGTTCGCAGCCTGGCGTTCGGGAGTCGGTTGCCGCCGATAGCTGGCTTTACCTGGCGCTATTGACACACTAGCTGACGCTATCACTTGATGAATAAGGCCCAAAGAATACTGAGGCCGCAGGCTGTTAGGAGGGATGTCTCCATGGTCTCCCACACAACTGCGAGTGATGAGGTTCTTTAGGTGAAACGGGTTATTGGGCTGTTCCCATCAACCAGCTTTTACATGTTCAAGTCAGAAGCCGAACTCGACTAATAACTGAAGTCCGTGTTCGAGTTTGGGAACCTTTTGTGGTTTGGGCTCGTCCGTCACTATTAGAGATGAGCGAACCGGTTCGGACGAACCGGAATTCGCTCCGAATTTCAGGAAATATTCGATTCGGCACGAACCCGAATATTTTGTGGTTCGTGCCGATCGAATTTTTCCTGAAATTAAAAAAAAAAAAAAAGCCGGCATGGTGGGAGCGGAGCCGGACGGTGGGCCGGTAAAGCCGGCCGGCCCGCTCCCACCATGCCGGCATTTAAAAAACAAAAAAAAAAGAGGCGCCCTCTGATGACGCGCCCTCAGATGACAGCTGAGAGCGGCGCCGGCCTCCACGCTCCGGACCTGCAGGTAAGTGTTTGCTTTTTTTTTAAATGCCGGCATGGTGGGAGCGGGCCGGCCGGTTCCGCTGATAGCGGAACCGGCCGGCCCGCTCCCACCATGCCGGCAAAAATGCTTTTTTTTTTTTTTTTTGTTTTTTAAATGCCCACTGACAGCGGAACCGGCCGGCCCGCTCCCACCATGCCGGCATTTTTAATGGGGAACTTCGTAAAAGTTCGATTCGGCCGAACCCGAATTTCTTTGTGAAATTCGGCGAATCGGCCGAATCGAACTTTTCAAAAGTTCGCTCATCTCTAGTCACTATTTATACCCTATTTGTCCCTGTGATAGTTCTAATCTTGACTTAATAATAGAATTATATTGATGGTCACCTTTGAAGTGGAGCTGTCTAAATTGGTGGTTCCACCAGACCCCATAGTATCATGAGGCTCCTCTGTATACCAGAAGCCACTCCTGTAGCCGATTTCACTCCTACACATCTGCCTTTAGTTTTGCCACATGTACAAGATCAAGTTGAGGTATGTATAGAGATTAATAGGTGCCTAGCTTGTACACCCTTGAGGTCAGAAGCTGGAAGCGTTGAACTCAACATGAAGGTCACCTACTAGAGATTGCTAGACACTGTGGGAGTGGCTGCAGGTATGGGGAAGAGCCTTTGCCACTACAGCAGTTCTGGTCTGTGGTCAAAATGAACTTTCCTTTCCAGTGGTTTATTTTACCTAAATGGCTGTTTTGTAAGTTTTACCAGGGTTTTTTGTGGCTGAAAACTCACACACACCATCCAGGTGTTATAACTAGAAAATGAAAAGTGGTACTTCATGTAAAAAGGTCAAGAACCCCTGCACTATACCCATAATTACTATAAGTAACATTAAAGTGGACCAAAACCCACAGCGATTGGCCCAGGAATCTATAACATGTGCCGTAGGACCAGGAACAGGTGAGTTTGTTTCAGCGACCTGAGGGGGTTTCTCACAGTGGGGCACCCCCGAACGAGGACCAAGAACCAGGATAGTCAAAATCCGGGGTTTGGTCCACTTTAAGGACTATTATTATTATGCTGTATTTTTGGGACATAGATGGCCATTGTGTGCTTGTGCACACATAGGGATTCTTCCTCCACATTTAACCCATCCGTGCAGTGAGTGTACCCTTTACATTATTCATTAGACTAGCTTTGATCAATATGCTCCACAGGTCCAAAAGTTTTCTCAGATTATCCGTGGGATTGCTGTACTTCTCAGCCTATGCATGTATATTTGTATTCATCACTTGAATAAATGTGTTTGTATTAATATTTTTAACCCAACGGTTTAATAACACCTCCAGTCATGTAAATATGCTTAGCACCTACCTTTATGATCACACTATTAGGATCACACACACATATATATTTATGGATAGCTATTTATATACTGTATATACTGTACCTTGAAAAAGTATTCATACTGCTTTAACTTTTCCTGATATTCAAAACGTTACAGCCACAAACTTTTTTGTATTGTATTGATATTTTATGTGACAGAGCAACACAAAGTAGCAAGCAGTTGTTAAGTGTAAAGAAAGGACAATACTACATGTTTTCCACATTTCGTAAGAATAAAAAACTGAAAATTGTGGCATGAACATGTATTTGCAATGTTGGGGTATGTGTCTCGATCAGCTCCCCAGGATGAAATTCTTGTCCATTCTTCTGCAAAATAACTCTAGTGCAGTCAGATTGGATAGGAGAGTGTTTGTCCAGGCTTGGGGTAACCCCCAGGCCATTACACCCTAAAAAACTGGGGAGGGGAGTTACAAAAAGTGAGAATTATCACTTCTATTTTTAGCAGAAAAACTGCCATTGACTTTCATTGTCTACCAGGTGTAAATTTTAACCTGGCTCTCAATCTGTCCCAAGGTAGATAATGAAAGTCAATGACAATTTTCTCTTCTAAAAAAGGAGTGAGTTTTCTCACCAGGCTCTGAACCGACCCTATATAGTCAGCATATTCAAGAAGAGGAAGGGTCAATCAGTCTGCCAGCAAAAAAAGATCAGTATTAATGTTTTTTTATATTATGTCTGGGCATGGACTTCAATCAGTTCTAATAGCTAATACTGTAATATGGTAACTATGTCCTGTTTTTAAAGGAGCAGTATCGCGAAATTTGCATTAAAAAAGATAAATAATTAAATAGCCACACAATAGCTTCTAACATGTGTATAAATAATCTGGTGATAGAAAAAGAAAAAAATATATGCCTTTCTTTTAAATTGTATAATGACAATGGCTCAGTCCATTTGCTGAATAGGGGGATCTGCTGGGTTGTTTTTAGTGAGCTGCTTCATTTAGCCCACTGGTCTCCTAGCAACACTTTACCTCAGAGGCTGACACTGTAATCAGTGGTAACAGCTGTGTGTGTGTGAGGTGCTGCTTTTGTTATGAGACCAGGTGACTCAAATGTGTAAAATCTATACAAAATAAACTAAACTGACTGAAAATGACTGAAATTCTTCTTTTTATAACTGTGCAGGAAAATCTAAAGGTATTAAAGTGGAACAAAACCCTGAGTGGCCGACCCTGAAGTCTATAAGACTCGGCCATTGACCTTGCCCCTTGGGCATTCTAAATCAGGATGCCCACTGTGTGAAACAACCCCTGGATAACCACAGATCCCCCCATTTTTCTGGCGCGCTCACGCAGATAGTCATTTAGACAGGCCGGGCGGCCAGGAAGGTTACTGCTCAGGCTCCCCATCTGTGTGCAAACAGCGCTGATTGGATGAGAGCCCGCGCATGCGCTGTGGGACAGGGAAAGGTACGTTTTCACAGGCGAACTTGGGGATTTCACATATCAGGGCATCCCAAGTCGGGATGCCCCTAGGGGCACAAAACAAAACTCCAGTGAAAATCCTGGGTTGGGCTTTGCTCAAAACACACAAAGCTGAAAGAAAGATCATATGGAAAAATGAAAAATAAGAATATGAAAGAGAAAATGGTAAACTGAAAGATTCTGCAGCAGAGCCAACATGAAGGGAAAACTGTCAAAATCAGCTAAATGACTTCTAGAGCTTTTCTCTCTGTCTTAGATATATAAGTTCTGGCCAGGCAATATTGCAATGTTGCTATCTTATGCTGGACGGCTGCCAGCACTGAACAGCTGACACTTTGATACATTGTTTCACCCCTCTCCTCAGCATGGAACAGGCCAGAGTGTCGGTCCCGACACTCAGAAGACATAAACATGAGCTATTAGCCTCCAGCTGCTCAACACACACATCATTTTTTTCTAAATTTGTAATTCTTACTCCAACACTTACCTACATTCAAAGTATCATTTAAATATAAGTCACCAAGAAAAATGTTTGATACTGCTCCTTTAATTTTACTTCTGTGGTCATTAATAATGAAAGAAAACTCCAATGAAAGCAGAACAAAACCCAGGATTTTGTCTTTCCCAGGTTTTGTTCCATTTGTTCCGAATTGGGATTCCCCGCTGTGTGAAACCCCCAGTTCACCCAGTAAAACTCACCTTTCCTCAGTCCAACAGTGCATGCATAAGCTTTCGTCCATTGTGTTTACATCCTTTAGCAAAGGGCTCTGATTTCAATAGGGAGCAGGGGAGGGCGCATACCCAGCAGCGTGCACATTCCTGCCCCAGCCAATCTGAGTGGTTGGGACAGGAGAGCGAACGCAGCCTGAGGATACAGGGGATGCACCCGCTCTCGCTTCCCATTGCAAACAATCAGAGCCATTTGCTGAAAGCCCCCACACCATTCAACTGGGGTAAGGTGAGTTATTTGTTCCTCTTGAAGTAAGTGAAGTATTTAGTCTGATAAGCAGCAATGGAAAGCTACTGTCTTATATTTTCTTTGTTTTATTTTGTCTGTTAGAATGTTAACATGACATGAAGCGCTACTTTTGTCATTCAAACTGTTATCTTTGAGCACAATAGAACAGACATTTCTTTTTTCATGCAAATATCCCTATTCCAATGTCATACAATCACAATTGCAGTAGGCCGGATTAGGTGTTGCTAGAGTCTGATCAGTGGTGAATTTCTTCAAAAAAGTTGTCATTTGTATATTAAAGTGATAATTTAATTATTTTGAGAAGTGTTTTAAGACATCTTACAGAAAGGCCTTCTCACGCCACAAGTATCATGTCCCAATCACTGGGTTTTATTTAGTGATGACCACCTTTTCTTTAGCACTGAAATGTGGACCTCTCTCCACCCCCTAGCTGTGTGGGATACATCAGTTATTGTGTGTGCAGGGGAGTATAGCTGCCTCTTGCTTTGCTTGTCTGTTCATGATTCAATGATTCCTTGTATAGGTCCAGCTACATATTGGGTGTGGTGCACAACATAATTCAATCACAGGACTTGGTTCTCTAAAAAGAAGTGTTCCCCTGCTCCAACAAGTGGGATTATGGAATTAGGACACCCTCACCAGGGGTTATCAGGAATGAGAAAGACTGGATTTCCTTATCTACCACTTAAAGGCAGAAGTCCAGTCTGTACAAAACCCCCATCCTGGCCCTCTCCCGGTGCTGAGGCAGGAGGGGAGTGTAAAAAAACCTTATATGTTTCCCCCAATGTAGCGGCATTCCCCCACGTTTCTAGCCCTGGCAAAAGCCATCTTGGGGGGGGGGGGGGGCTGCACAAAGCAGCTTTCCCCATTCCATCCAGAGTAGGGTTTGTGGGAACTGGAACTTTGAAGCGGAGCAAAGCCTGGGAATTTGAAGAATTAGGGTGCCCCGCTTTGTGAACCCCCCCAGAATGCCGTTTTTCAATTAACTCTTCCTCGCCCCAACATTGCATGCACAGGCCCTCGTTCAGTGAAAGCAAATGGCTCTCACTGACTTAAGCGAGGGAGCACTGTGCGTGTGCGCACTCGTTTCCGCCTATCTGAATGGCTGGGACAGGAGCATGCACACGCCACTGGGGATGCAGCGGACGTAGCAGTGTGCACTTCCCATTGACACTGATGAGGGACGAATGCCATAGTCACGGCAGATGGCTATCATTGAATGAGAGCCCGGACATGTGCTGTTGGAGCGGAGATAGGGGTTTACTGGCACCCTAGGGGGTTTAACACAGCGATGCATCTGGATGCATCTTAGATTCCAGAGCTGGCCTGGGTGAGATTTTTTTCCACTTTAAAATAGCTCTACAGTACTAAATGTGACAGCTTAAGGTTGCTGCTGTAAGCAAATATAGCTTCTTGGAAAGTGTTTAGAAAACCAACAGTTGGAAACATGAGCAGATAATTATCATGTGACATTCAGCTTTATATGTATTTTGTTCACCTAACACAGTGGTATGTCATTATTTCTTGTCAGCTGGAAATTGAAAACTGTTTGCTGTAATTATTATCCTCAGTATTACATGTTAACACTAATTTTGCATTTTTCTCTTTACTTTGTAACACATTTAGTAAGAGTGACATAATCACTATATATCTATTGGTGGATCCCATAGTAGAAAAAACACTGGCACAAAGGAAGTTTGTTGTTTGTGCTATGTGTATGTAGTAAGCAAAATATAATTGCTGATTTGTGGATTCTCACTTTCCCCGAGTTCCCACAGCATGCTTCGTCAGCAGTCATAACAAGTGAACCACTAGTGGCATTCTACCTGGCGCCACCTAGTTGGACTTGCTGAAGGGTGTAAAGCACATCTGGTGCTTCTATTCCCAGTGCAGAAATGAACAATCACCCACAGCATGTATGGTGGGTAAACTATGCATTTGATACAATTCTGGTTTTGCAAGTTTTCCAGCATACAAAGAATGGAGAGGTCTGTAATTTTTATTGTAGGTGCATTTTCAACTGTGAGAGGCGGAATCTCTAACAAAATTCCCCAAAAAATCAGATTGTCTGATTTTTAAATAATTTTTGGGAATTTTATTCAATGAAATAAGTATTTGATACACTAGCAAAACAGAACTTAACACTTGGTACAGTTACAATTATAGAGGTCAGATGTTTCCTGTAGACCTTTACCAAGTTTGCATACACTGCCGCAAGGATTTTGGCCCCTCCACTACACAGATCTTCTTCAGATCTATCAGATTTCTGGGCTGTCGATGGGCAACACTGATTTACAGCTCTCACTAAAGATTTGTTTATTAGGTTCAGGTCTGGGGACTGGCTATGCCACTAAAGGAACTTAAATATATCTTTGAGAGCCACGCCTTAGTTGCCCTGGCTGTGTATTTCAGTTCACTGCCATGTTGGAAGACCCAGCCAGGACCCATCTTCCATGCTCTTACTGAGGGAAGGAGGTTGTTGGCCACAATGTCACCATACATTGCCCTACCCATCCTCCTTTCAGTAAAGTGCAGTCGTCTTGTTCCCTTTGCAAAAAATCACCCCCAAACTATGATGTTTCCACCCCCATGCTTCATGGTGGGGACTGGGTTCTCGCAGTTGTACTTATCACTCTTGTGCCAAACAAGGTGAGTGAAGATGATAGCAAAAGGTTTTATTTTTGTCTTATCTGAGCACATGGCCTTCTCCCATGCCTTGTATGGATCATCCAGATGGTCATTGGTAAAGTTCAGTCTTTCACACTGTGGTCCTAGCTCTCTTCAGTTCATTGACCAGGTTCTCCTTTTCAGAATCTTGCCTCCTGTGCCTCCTCTGGTCATCCATATGGTCAATGGCCTTTTACTTAACCTCCCTGTCTGATTTACCTCTGATTGATCAAAACTTGTCTCTGACCACTGAAAGGTAATGACACTCTGGCTTGTGCACCTCCATAATTGCCTGGTATTGCAACACCTCCATGAAGGATAAACAGAGGACACAAAAGATTGTTGAAACTGCCAGCAAAATCTTTGACTCGCCAATACCCTCAATAGAGTACACAGAATCCGGAAGTGGGCCAAAATTATAATGAGCAATCCATCGCAATCCTCGTGTTCATGGTAGAACGCTAAGGGCTCAACAAGCAAGGACTTCTAGGAACAAGAAAAGTTTCTTCCCACATGACATACATTAACCTAATAACAGTGGCAGGCATAGTTAACTTTCCATCTACTAGCTGCTAGCAGCCAATGAGGTGAATTTAGAGAACTGTTTAATCAGTAACAATGTATCTTTTTTTTGTATTCGTACAATGTAAATATGCAATCCCTTGTGCTTGCATAACCCACACCCCAAATTGCAAATGCCCGTGGATTCTTATGTCAAGACATTTTCCTCGTATGTAATGTTACTTGGCAAAATAAACAGATTAAGGAGAGCACTAAAGCCTCGATTCAAAGACACATTCGTCCGGACTTCCGTAGCTGGCTGTGAAAGTTTGGGTGGGTGTTAGTCTTTTTTTTGCTTTTTTTCATTAATTTTTCATTCGTACGAACGTTCAGGAAAATGTGTATATGCGCTTTCGATGAACGGAAGCAAATCGGATCATTTCTGTTAGTTCGGATCATTTTCCAAACAAAATCTGATATTTTTCGTTCGCTCAGATAACTTACGTTGTTGGGATGGGCTTACGTCTGATTCAGAGAGCTGATTTCCGACGGACCACCACTCTATAAATCCGTTTCATTTCCGATCCACTTATGGGACCTTTGAGGGCTCGGATTGCTATTGTTGAACATGTTTTGTGGCTATGTGGAGGAGTCTGCGCGCCTTTAGCACCAAGGCATTGCATGTATCAGCATGGCCGAGGCCATAAATTGTATAGCAATGCATACCTGAATCATTTCATGTATGCCTTATAGATGCATTTTAATGCTGACCTTAATTAGTCCGTCGCATGTAAACATTTATTTTCCCACACATCCATATAATTGCTATATTTTTTTAGACTTATGTCCTTTGTGAATTATATTTGGATTGTTGACCTTGAATCTTAATTTGTTGTAGGAGTTATTGTTTTAGCTGGTTACCTTTGCTTTGTGTAATTATTTTATATTCGGTTGCAGGAACCGCAAGAGGTGCCACTCACACAACATACACGCAGTGTTTGTTCCAGCTATGCGATTCCTCAGTGTTCTTGCAGGGCATCCAGGGTCATCCCATGATGCTTATATATTGCAGAGCTCCAGCTTATTTCGGCAGTTTGAGTCAGGAGAATTATCTGGTGGATGGCTCCAGGGTAAGTTTGCTCACATTCCATCAATCCATTTTCACTGTATGGCAATGAATATAGTTGATGACTCATGTCTTAACCTATGGCTGTTTTTAGCCCTTGATGACATGTTAAACAATATTGTAGCTTAGAATGTGTATTTTATGTTAGTATTTTTAAATACTTTCAGGGGATTCTGGATATCCACTCCTGCCCTTGCTCCTGATGCCCGTTCTTTGCCTGCAGAATGCGGGCCAGGAATTCTCTAATCGGGCACTATGCAAAACCCGGGCCATGGTGGCGAGGGCCCTCTGGCTTTTGAAGTCCAGATTTAGGTGTTTGGACCATACGGGGGGGCACTGCAGTATGACCCCAACAAGGTTATACCAATATTTTGATTTACGTTTTTTATCAGGGACCACACGTGCCAGAGTGGCACAACTGAGTGTCAGGGTCCTTCAGTTGGTGGGCGAGATGCAGGAGCTGCGCAACTAGTTGGGGACCACAGATGAAGAATAATGTTATGTGGCCTGCCATTGCTATGTATTTTGTTTTTTATAGTTGTAAAAATGTATCATTTTAAAATGTTTTAACAATTTTATATTTTATGATGGAATATAAAAAAAAATGTTACAGTGTCATTTCATTTACAAAATACATTAATACAAAACTAATGGGCCCAGAAAAGATGAATATTCACATGACCAAGAAGTGATTTGGGTACGTTTTAGGGGGCTAAAATGGAAGAAGAACCTAACCGCAAAGTGGTTTGGGTGAGCTTTAAGGGTCCAAAAGGGAAGATGGAGGATAGTGCTAAGTGATTTAGCTAAACATTGTAGTAGAAGTGAGGGTGGCAAATATGTAGGCGAGCACTTTAATGAGTTAAGTTTGTAGTGCGCAGGCGCAAGATCGTAGGGATCTCCGTCTGGACGAATATTTATTGAAAAAGGGAAACAGAATCTAACGGGAAACGTAAAGGGGGAGGATACGATGGGAAAAGGGCAAAAACGAAAGCCTACGTTGTAACGTGAAAATGAAATGGAAAATTCATGCGGAAAATGACATACTCCTATTCGTAATCTGCCGTACGAACGGACGGAAACTTTACAGAAGGATTGCAATGCATGCATAGAATCGCTCGTACACTCACATGAGAGCGGAAACATTAAAAAAAAAAAAAAAAAAACAGATCGACACTAAAACAGAAGTTTTTTTTTTGTCTCTCTGAATCGAGCCTTAAGTTCCTAACAAAGCATTTACCTGCAATCTGGCCTGACCATTGTCTGACTTCTGACTGTAAGCAACTTTTGGCCCCGGTTCTGGAATGATTTATCTTAATGTAAATCAGCTCTGACGTCATCAGAAGATATTCTAGTTACTGAACTTGACTATACTGAACATCAGTCATTGTGGAGTGACACCTTCCTTTACAAACGTCCTGTAGCTGTGTGCTAGGACAGTGCTAGGACATACAATGGCTGAGCAGGGCACGATGGCTTTAATTTAGGTTAAGCATTTAGATATAGATTGGAGGATATTGGATATTTGGCCAGGGTGTCACATCCAACTTTTACGTGCATGAACTATCAATATTAACTAGATTTTAGATCTTATTTGCATGCAAATGTGTCTACATTTTGTGTAACATTATGTTAGCAGTGACATGACACCACAGACATCACTCAGCAGTAACACAGGGGTTTTACTCTTTTGCATGCAGGGATAGAAGAATCACACAGACGCTATAAACTTTGATTGAAGGCAAGGATTTATTTATTGCAGCAATAGGATATCAAACTTTCAAACACAATGCAACCCTTCCTCTTCTGGATGAGGGTTCTTGAATCAGTACACCGCCAAGTATACTGTCAATAGCACACATTCCAAGTTCTCCCTTCTGAGTAGGTTCCCAGCCACAAGAACCTTATTAGCTCTCCTGACTTTCCAGAGTTGCTCGCTACTCTGACCAGTGACAGCACAAAGAAGGGAGACAACTGCCACTGCCAACTGCAAAAATAATGGACGATGGCTTTCATTTAAAGTAATAAAAATACCAAAGGTATATGTTACCACGTGTGATGGAAGGTTTAATAAAAATATTTTGATTAAATATTTTCATTTCTCGCTCATGATATGTCAGAGCATCTGGATCGAGAAAAACTCATTAAACAAAACCCCCTTTTTCATGAGAGGAATAACGTATCTATAACTGCGTACAATAGAAAGACATATTCCAAATAAAGGCACCTGGAAATGGATGCCGTGCGTATCATTTAGGAAAAGCCTGCCAGCTGGCAAAACTAATTAGAAAATGAAGTTATATCAATTAGCATTCCAATTATTATAATTAGAGGAGCAATTTCCTTTTCAGAAAGTCATAAACAACATTAAGCAAAGTAGTATATGGTTCTGTACTACAGTCAATAGACAATTGGTTACGATTCCAGCACACCATACAGAAAGGATCAAAACCTGGACAGCACCACTCACCCCTTAATGATCAATAACTGACACCATCTAAAATCATAATATCTCATATTTTAATTAATTAAATATTAAAAATCATGATGAACATTACAATAACAGATATTTAAAAAAAACATACAACATACCCCAGCAGCAGGGATCAGCAAAGAAACCCCCCATCAACATCCCTCCCATATTTCATCAAATCAGAAACTAATATAAATCAATAAAGGTGCAACTGTGCAATAATAAAAGTGCAAAAGTATCATAAAGTGCCAAACTGCAGTATATATCTATACCTCCGTAATCATATGAAAAATACTCAATGTTAAGTTCACCTCAGTGCAAATAAGACAATGAACCCCCCTCCTGCTGGGTCAACCAATGCTCTTACCACCCACTCGTTCCGTGACGTGATGTCACTTTCTCAAGGTGCAGGACATGGATGCCAGTGGCTGGACACAAAGGGGGGTAGGAGATCCAGGGCTAAGCACAGGGTATTTAAACATATATTTATGTAAAGGAAAAGTGCAGTCTCTCTTGTGCTTCATGGGAGCAGCCATGATGGGATTACTGCTGCATGCCATCCTATTGACTTCTATTAGGAGGAACAGGGACGGAAGTATTCTGGGACAGCATATCACAGAAATCCCAGCATGGCTACTCCCATGAACCACAAGGATTATTTAGACTGGACTTTCCCTTTAATTTGACAGTACTGTTGGTACAATATTTCAGGACCCCAATTTAGTCACATTTTGTCTACTAGTGCGTGTACATCCCAAGGAATTGCATGTCTTATTTCATTAAGATAATTGAATAACCCCCTTGACACACACCATACTCATAATTTTTAGATTGTATTTCCCATGTCCTGTGTCAATCAGCAGTTAATCAAAAATGAAAATATGCAGTCAGCAAATAAGAGTTGGCCAGGAGACACATGCTATTTTAACTCCTTTTCTGAAGGACAAAGTTCACACAACACAAACTCAACTTGCAGGACTGCTTAGCTCAGCAATTTCTGATTCCCTTTTACTAGATTTCAGGTTCCTTAACTGCCTGTATTTTTTCTAGTAATTATGGACCAAAGAAACATTTCTTAGTAATGATCATGGAATCAGGAAAATAACAGAGGACAATATAGTAATATCTTCATGGCATCTCACCCTGTGGCTTCTGCTGCCTCTGGCAGTTGTCATTCAATGTGAATGGTCTATATATGTAGCTATAAATATCCAAGCTCTTTTATTTCCATTGGCCGCAAAGTACTTTAAGCTAAGCTGATTTATTACACATAATTTAAAGGTGTCATAACCTAGTACGATAATGTACAATGACTGTGCTGGAAAAATGCAACTGGAAAATGTTCATGGAAAAAAGGATGTATAAACTAAACTAATTTCCATTACAAATTTATCAGGAAAGCCATCTGTAATGACCATTGTTATGCAGCCTTGTGAACTATGTCATTGACAATAGAGATACTGATTCAAAACAGGAAGAGCATGTGGGGATTTTAGAAAAGTGGTGATGACAATCTTATAACAATTCAGTAAAGGAAAAAAAATAAGGCCATGTGTGGTTTTTTAGATACCAACATAAAGAATATAAGGTGGTTAGTCCTAGGCATTGACCCCCAGCTGTTTAATCCCTGATGCATGAGTCGTATTTGTCAGTGTTGATAACCTGTCCCAGACTGTATCTTGCATGTGCTTTGTCCATGGCATAGGCCCACAGCACTGCCAATATTTCTGCTGAATGGTATATTCAAATGATAATATCCAGTGGCAGATAGAGTGTCTTGGGCTCACCAGTAGGACTTGGCTACTTGCATCTTTAGTGCAGGCTGCAATGCAACAGTGCCGGCCTTAACATAGAAGGCGCTCTATGTGAGACTACAGAATGACACCCCCAACACACTTCTGTGCTTCTTCATCTCTGGCCTACTGCCCCACATAGTTGCGGCCATCCACTGGGGTTCACTGGAACCCTTGCACATAGCTTAGCCTGGGCAGAGGTGCCCACTTGCAGAAGCTTCCCCTAGCCATTGGATGGCAGTTCACTGCCACCCATGTGTGTTGGTGAGCTGGCAGCCAATGGGGGGGGGGGGGGGGGGCAATGTAGAAGTGGGGGAGTTGCACTGGTGTGCTGCACCTTGATCGGTGTCTCAGTAAACAAATTGGGGGAAGAGGGGCAATCAATCTGTCTGGTGAGCGAGCGGTGAGGTGGGCATCCTGGGTGGGGGGTAACAAGAGAGCAGCGAACCATTAAACTAAGTGGGCAGGGGAGCCCACAGGAGGGAGCAGCAAGCAGTGAACCAGTAAACTGAGAGAGTTGGGGGGGTGCCTGAATGAGGGGTGGGGGTGAATGAGCGAGCAGGGTGGGGGCGACCAGACACAGTTGTGCTGCGCCCTCCTGACCATGGGGCCCTGTGCAATGGTACACCTCACAGACCCCAAAGGCTGACCCTGACAGAGACACAAATGTGCAAATAGGAACTTAAAAGTCACAACAATGGGCAGCTGAGCTTAATACACTGATGCACACTGCCTGGCAGCTGGAACCTGAAAGTATGGCATCTAAGTATGGGTGGATACGGGGACTGCAGAAGATTGCTGATGTGGGACCGGGTGGAGGTAAGCAAGATAGCTTTGTGACTCTCTGGAAGCCCTGATCTGAGGTCTGTATGTAAAGTACACAAAAGTGAGAGGCAGGGCATTAACATTAACCATGAACATTTTTAATCAAGTGTTTATTTCATTTATTTTTAGAGGAATACACAGAAATGTTATCCTTGTCTGAGTAAGACATTTAAACCGGACCCTCAGCATCATTTAATTAAAAGCCCAAACCCTTAAAAAATATTTCCCCAGCATCTAAAATCATTATATTTTAGGTTTTTAGTCACTTACTTATTCTTTCCCCCACCGGGCTGCAACTCTGTACAGGACTCTAAGATACGGGCTCTGCCATCTTGACTCAGAAGCATCACATACAGAGGAGAGGAGAGTGGGATAAAGTGCAGGGGGCGGTGATATAGCTGTGCTTTGCACAGACAGAGCAGAGCTGGGGTCAGGGAAAGGACAGCAATCCCAGAATGCAGAGTGACACAGTCAGAAGACACTTCCTGTTAGCAGCCTGCCTGATGCTCCATGAGCCACCATCTTGGATGTTTAAAGGTTCATAACATGCAGTAGATGCAGGTAGGATGATTTTTTATGTGAGCAATTTGAATGTACAGGGTGTGGGAAACATATAAGAAATGCTCTTATTCAGAGTGAAGGTCCGCTTTAAGTTGTTTCACAGCACATAATAGTCACACCAAATAAAGTAATAAAAAAGATTCAGAGGAGCTCCAGTGCTGTTATAATCTCCCAGACTGTAGCTTGCACATGCTTTTCCTGGATGTTATCTTCAGATTGTCTAATGTCAGACTGGAGAGTCTTAGGCCCAGTAGAACTAAGGGCCTTATTTATCAAGGGATAGCGCCAGGTAGTGTCTCACTAGCGTCAGGTATCGCCAGCTATTGGCGGCTACCGACTCCAGAACGCCAGGCGGCAGACACAATCACGCATTTATCACGCTAAATGAGGCTAGCGCCGGCGAGAGCGTCAGCTAGCGCGGGATTCATCATGTGACCACTTCGGCAATGTTAGAGTTTAAAGGTAAAAAAATAAAAATTTGTGCAGAATTGATATTACAGGTCTGATATTAATGTATTCATATTACAAAATGTTTAGAAAAACTTGTTTAATTTTTTAATCAAAAAATATGGATGTTTGGGGGTTAAAAACTACTTTTAAGCCATCGCCGCCAGCGCTCTGGGGTTTATACAAGCTTTTCACAGCGCGAGAATTTTTGGAGCGTGATTTGTTAATGAATATGCTGGGAGCCGTTCGCTATGACCATTCGCTGTCAGGCGCTCCCATACAGCGCGGAACCTGTCAAACAGCGACTCCTAACCCCGTATTCAACATTACCACACACCGACTGAGTCGCTGTCAACAACCGAACAACGGCCAAGCACAGCGAATACTAGCGGCGCTGTGAAAATCACGCTACTGGCGCTCATCTGTCGCTACCTGGCGCTATTACTGAATCGGCCTCTAAGCTGTACTGCAAGGTTGTGAACAGGGTCAGATAAAATAATGTCCTGAACATTCCTTGTATTTTCTGTGTGGGATGCATTTCAACATAGATGCAACTGCCTAAACAATATTTTTTGCTGGATGTTATCCTTGGATTGTCCAATGTCAGACTGGAAAATCTTGGGTCCACCAGTAGAACTAAGCTGTAGTGCAAGATTGTGAACAGGAACAATATGGTTGATTCGCCTGGACTTTCGCATGTGTCTGTGTATGTTTTTGTGTCTCTTTGGCAGGTTTTTTGTTTTTTACGTTCCTTTTTCCATGCGTATGTTCGTTCCAACTAATGCGTATATGCGCTTTCGATGGACCGATCTAAATCTGATCATTTGCGTTAGTTCGGATCATTTTCGGATCTAAATCTGATATTTTGCGTTCGTTCAGATAAATTACGTTATTGGGATGGGCTTGCGTCTGATTCAGAGACCTGATTGCCAAGGGACCACCGCCCTATAAAACGGTTTCATTTGCGATCCACTTGCGGGACCATTTTTGCCTCGGATTGCTTGACCATGTATTGCGGCTTTGTGGAGGAATATGATTGCCTTCAGCTCCAAGGCATTGCATGTGTCAGCATGGCCGAGGCCAGATTGCACCGGCGACACATGCATATCGATCGCATGCATGACGTTGAGCTGTTCGAGCTGACCCGACTTAACCGCGCTTCCCTCCATAAATTATATAGTGAGCTGCGGCCATGGTTAGCCCGCACCACAAGGAAGGGCCAAGGAATTTCAGGTATGACCAAGTTTTTGGATGGCATGGCTACCATTAGTCCAAAATATATTTCCTTTCCGGACGACATGGTAGCCTGGAACGCGCTTAAGTTGGGTTTTTTAATATCGCCGACATGCCCAACGTCATGGGTGCGATCGATTGCACCCACGTTGCATTGGTCCCTCCCGCAGCCGACGAGTACATCTATAGGTAAGTTATTTTGTATTATTGTTTTGCCAAACTGTATTGTAACTATCTATTATTCCCTGCTTCTAAAGTGTCCCTGTGAACCACTTTACAATGTATCTATTAATCCCTCCTTCTAAAGTGTCCCTGTGAATTAGTTTACAATGTATCTATGGCCCTTATTTATGAAGGGATAGCGACAGGTAGCGACTGGTGAGCGGCCGGTAATGACGGGCCCCGCCACGAGAATGCCGGCTCCCCACCACAATCACACATTTATCAAGCCAATCCTGCTTAGCAACTGAGATAGCGCCATATAGCCACTCATTCATCATTATTCCAGCCTCAGGCCACAGCGCCAGCGTCCGACCTTGAACAGCGACAGGTAGGACCTCTCGCTACCTGGCGCTCTCCAATGCATTTCAATGGAACAATCTTTAAATATTCATAATTAATTGTTATTAATTTTTTTTTTTTTTTTTAAATGTGAAAAATTCTGTGACCACTTCTGCCATTTTAGATAAAAAAAAATTGTACAGAATTGATATTACAGGTCTGATATTAATGTATTCATATTACAAAATTATTTTAAAAACTTGTTTTTTTTGGTTTCCAAAAATATGGTTGTTTGGGGGTTAAAAAACTACTTTTAACCCATCACCGCCAGCGCTCTGGGGTTTAAACATGCATTTTACAGCGCAAGAATTTTGAGTGATTTTTAATGAATATGGTGGGAGCCGGTCGCTAGGGCCAGCCGCTATCATGTGCTCCCATACAGCGCGGAACCTGTCAAATAGCGCCTCCTCACCCAATATTCAACATTACGGCAAACTGACTGAGTCGCTATCAACTACCAAACAACGGGCAAGCACAGCGAATACTAGCGGGCGCTCTGAAAATGCCGCTACAGTCGCTCAACTGTCGCTACCTGCCGCTATTAATGAATTGGCCTCTTAGTTTACCGGCTCTTAGAAGCACTTCACCTAAAGGATGCAGCAGCCAAAGCTGCTGTAAAACTTACGTGAGCCCCACGTAATTCCCTTCCTGCACTAGGTGTGTCCTCACTCTCTGCTGACAGAAAGGGGTTCGTGCGGGGCTCAGGTAAGTTTTTATAGCAGCCCACTTCCTACTGCACACTCTGTGCCCCCCCCCCCCTCCTAAAGCCACCACCAAATTTCAGGTCCCCATTGATTTCAGCTGAACTTGCCGGATCCGAACTCTGAGGGGTTTACTCATCCCTAGTTATAAATATGTCAATATTAAAGCAGGCCAACTGTCAAAAATGACACAACAACAACACAACAAACAGTACTCATATGCATCCCTCCCCAGTGCATTTGCAGCACATAAAAATGTATTTACCTTTTTGTAACTCCTGCTGTAGTAAATTTTAGAAACAAAATGGCGGCTCATGCATTTGCAGGCCATGTGCTGCTGGGTTTCCTGTTACTGTGCATTGTCAGTTATGTCAGTTGAATCCAGACAGCAGCATGGCTGAGATGCTGGGAGAGGAAGCTCCAAAATGGCCGCCATCTTTCTTTTCCAACTATGCCAGGCTGTTGGTCCGGTTTAATGTAAATTGGTAGAAGAAAGCCATGTCTCCGTCATAAACAAAAATAAAGAAACAACTATTTACATAGTGTAAAGTTAATATTTATTTCATGCAAAGGGATGTGAAATGATACCCACAATAACATGATGTGAGGGAGTCAGGCATCCTTTGGATGATAGATCTGACAATAAGCAGGAGCTGGATGTTGTGTATTAAGGTTGCTATAGGGGGAAATACACTGCAATCATCTTTCTTCTAGTCAAGAGCCAGATATTACCCTGAGGTTAAACCAATAAAAAACTGATAAAAGTCATCATATCTTCAACTGGACACCTGAAAAACAAAGATTAACCCTCTATATGGCTGCCCTGTACTGTAGCAAATCATCCATCCACAGGCACCATAACTAATCTCATTTTTATTTTGTATTAATATTTAAAAAAACAGTGAGAAGACATCTAAAAGTAAATGTGAACCTGTGACTTTTGGAGGGATATATTCCTGGTCCGCAGTTAATGATGGCAGTCCTTATGGACACAGTGGCCCAGGGTTCTGCTGAGCTCCTAATAACCTAGCCATACTTCATGTTTAATTAATAATGTCTGCCATCCTAGCAACCCCCCTGAGTAAGAACATTTTTTAAATTATAATTCAGCAATCCAATCTATTAGCACATTACATTTACATAAAACCAAGCAATGGGAAATGTTATCCCATGAGCCAAGAATTATATATTAAGGTTAACCCACAGCTATAGAAATAAATCACATCAGTTGCTTTATTTGGCATCAGTGTGAACTCCAGTCTTCTACCACGTGCAGAGCATGCTCTAGATTTTCTATCCACTAACTGAAATAGAGCCCTCATTAATTAATATACAGTTTATCAAGTTTACCAACAGCCATATAATGATAACATATCAACGTGTTTGTTTTCCTGCATTTCACTTTAATAGGTTTCGTTTTTGCCTCATTTTGGGGAGGCTTTAAAACAATACACAATGCCATACATAGAAAAGGCATTTGCCAGTGTATCCGCCATTCACTTACATTGTCTACCTTGCTGTTGATTCAGCAAGGTAGACAATGTAAAAATAGTTCTGTTTACTGGTGCTGAATCATTACCAATGAAAGTGAATTTACGCTCCCCAAAAAGTAGCACACTTTTTTTTACCTGGTGCTAAATCGACTACCATGTACCAGTAGAAAAAAAACTTTCACTGTTTTCTGTACTATAAAATACCACTTTTTCATCTTCAGATGTCTGTCAAGGCCCTTATCCAATTGCAACATGAAAATAACTACTCCAATATATCAGCTAACCGATTAATTTGCTTATAGTGATAGAAAAGGCAAAGCCAATTGTTAGGCTACCTGGCTGAATGGCCGAGATTTTAAGGTTTCAAGTTTTACCCTATGATTTCTCTTCTGAAGCAAGTGGGCACCGTGATGCAGCATAATAATTAGCATAATGGAGGGGTCTGTAAATGCTTGCAATGTTGCTTCTGACAGGCCTGTCTGAACAACACCCTGGCTGTGCTCCTTCTTGTTAGGGGACAGAGGATGACTAGACCAGCACTCCCAGTGTTAAAGGACACATTAACAATCAAATAGTGGTCCCACATCCTGCCGTGTCTATAAGAAAACAGACCATGACAATAGACACCTATGACACCTAGCTGGCAACAAGCTGTACTTGTAAAGGAATCCTAGAATTCCTAATGAGGTCTCCAGACTGCCAATACACATTGGACACATGATCATTGGATGATATTTCTGGGAAGCATTGTAATTCTTGTAATATGTCAGTTATGACTATATTGACGAGAGGGTCTTATTCAGAACTAAGAGACCTTTCATTTGATATCAAACATGGCATACATATATTGTTCAGGGCCTGACAATCCACATAGTATTGGACCCTGGACGATATACATTTGGTGTTTGGGCTCATACAACTAATGGGGATCATGAATTTCTTGGTTACAATATGATGACATGCATATTGTGGGAGTTATATCCTTTATGAAATATATATCTGATCTCATAAGAGACCTGATGTGGGCCGACCTTGGCAGACACTCCCACGAGGTGGGGAATGCTGGCCACTCCCCCTATTGTTCATACATTAGGAATCTGTATGCGGAGGCAAGCAGTCGATGAATGGATGGACGCCTTACCTGAATGACCATGAAACCATAAGTATCTGTGTATCTGTCTCTCTCTCTCTATATCCACTATCACATATATTGTACTGTAACTAATGTAACTTACTTTATCATTTATGTAACAACTGCCTATAACATCTTGGGGAAACTTTAGGAACATATTGGGTTAGTAAGGTTATTTACTGTGCTGGTAATTTAACCTTTTTGAATTTATACATCTTACTGTGTGTGGTGGATAATTCTCACACAATAGATTGCAGTTGCAAAGTATTTAAGGTATTAATATATTTCTTCTTAGGACATGTCACTGGTTGTGTAGGGAGAGCCATAGCGGCCACTGTTTTGAATCAGATTAGTGGCCGCTGGGCTATGATTGTTAGTATTTGCGATATTTATCATATTAACCTCTAGTAGAAATATTGGAGATTAGTGTGCAGCAAATATTAATATATATCATAATTTCCCCTTTTTCACCCAGACATGCATGCACACCCCCCAGAAGCGTATGTATGCACTCCCAGATATGTGTACGCCAGATGCACATGCTCACACACTCAGACACACATGCACGCACCCTCAGATGCACATGTACGCACGCCCAAATGCACATATGCACACTCCCAGACATGCATGCCTGCACTTCCACAGGTAGGTAGATGGGCGGTGGCAGAAGCGGGGTCAGTAGGTTCAGCTGTCAGTGCTCATTGAAAGGAGGAGGGAGGGGTTAGCTGGGCTTGAAGAGCAGCTCTGAGATCTTAGGGGTTTCTAAGACAATAGACTTGTTGTTTGTTTTCACTATTTCCAGGTCTGGGCCATATTAGCGCATAAAAGTACACCTGAAAAGCTTGACAGGTTTAACAGGTTGGTGTTCCACAGCTAATTCCTCTCTCCGCCCTGAGATCCGCTCACTGCTGTACAACTAGGAGAAGCCGAATCTGCTTTCCACAAAGCAGACCAGCTGCATTAGGGCCCCTATTCTACAGGTGGTGACTTTTGTCCCACCATTAAAGTATATTCTTACATGCCCCTGGCCATTTCTTTATTGTCATCTTGATTCCCAGACAGGATGAAAAGATGAGAGTACAGCCTTCTTCACATTAATGGATCACCATTTATTCTATTGCCACCATCAGGATTTTCCTACTTGTTGCATGTTGAAAGCTTGGTGGCCTCTTCCAAGAAAACCAGAAATTTTAATTCCTATTTGATGACCTGCCACTGCAATGTACTTTGGCACTGTGCCAGCCCAGGCAGTTGTTGATAGCTTTGTTGTGCTAATTCAAGCACTGCAGCATATACTAAGATAAATTCCTACAAAATGGCCTTCAAAGAGCTTTTTGTCTTGCCTGACTTGCCATGCCTCTGTTCCTGTTTAAAGCAGACTAAAACCCACCCAACTTGTGAAATATTTTTGGCCAAAGCCCCTGCCAATACTCTACTACTATATTCTTAGGGTGTAGAACTAGAAATGAATTTTTCCGCTTTTCAAAACATCCTGAAACATTTTTTGCTCTCCCTCTCTGTAAGATGGTGGACTAACAGTCATTGCATAGGTGTGGCAATAACATCATCACCACACCCAGCAGTGGCAATGAATGGAGAAGGCAGAGCTTTACAGCTAAAACAGGTGGCAATATCTGGTATTAGAGTGAAGAAGGAGCAACATTTCAGCAAAATTTACTCCTCATGGGGGGGGGGGGGAGACAAATTATGAGATGCAGGTTAAAAATTTGGGTTTTGGTCCACTTTAAGTGACCTTTTATCTTGCTTTGCACATTACCAACCTTCCCCTGGATTTCTTTTTTTGCAGCCTACGAGCTTGGATTACGCTTTCTGCTGCCTGCCCACAACCTCTGCTATAGACTGTCGCCTACAAATCTTTGTTGCGGTAACTTGCTACAGACATTGAACAGAATTTTGGCTTGTTCCCTGTCCATGACTTTTGGCTTATGGCATCCAGACATTCGGCAGCCGCACAACACCTTTACAATTGATAGTAGCCAGTGGACTCCAGAGGTCAACAGTGGCCTTGACTCACACACTGAATTCCATCATTGAGCTTACCTAAGCAGAAAGCAGAACAATTATGTGAGCACTGAGGTAATGGAAAGCTAGACTGAATCGACACTGGAGACGATAAGGGAGGGTGGGTGCTTTCATTGGGTGATGTGGCAGTGAGGTCAAAATATGCAGCGGCAACACCATCATTCTGAGATAGAAAGTACTGCAGATGGCCAAGTCCATGCATGATGTTGCTGTCACCTGGCTGCATGTTGCATTTCTATGAGAAAATGGATATAGTACTACAACCAGGAAGTAGCCAGTAACTACAGACCAGTTAGCTTAGCATTTCTAGTGGTGAAACTCATGGAAACTCTCTTGAAAAAAACAGATAAATGCCCATCTAATAAATAGTAACCTGTTGGACCTGAAATAGCATGGTTTTACTGGGAGCAGATCATGTGAGACTAATCTTATTGATTTCTTTGTCAATATGTCACTAATGTTGAGTGAAAGTGGTGCTATGGATATCACCTGAATAAATTTTTGCAAAGCCTTTGACACTTACCACAAAAAGAGCTCATAGGTGAGTTATTGAAAAGAAAACCATGCATGGATAGTGGCTTCTCCTGCTGGGGGTGTAACAATGCCACTGATTCAGCCATCCATTTCCATTTCAGGATAATACAGTAGCTTTGGATCAGTGATCTTTGTAAAGGCCAATGACTTACATTACATTTACTCAGCTGGTTGTGATTCAGATTTACAAATTTACTTCCCTGCCTTTCTGGTACATACGGACCAGGAGCTTCAGAAACTGGGAATCCTGTGACCGAGGTTACTGCCAGGTAGGGATTTGACAGGAATACTAAGGCCCTTATTTAACAAGGGATAGCGCCAGGTAGCGACTGGTGAGCGAACGGTAATGACGGTCACCGCCACGAGAACGCCGGCTCCCCACCACAATCACACAGCGCCAGATAGCGACTCATTCATCATTATTCCAGCTTCACCCCACAGCGCCAGCGAGCGACCTTGAACAGCGCCAGGTATGACCTCTCGCTACCTGGCGCTCTCCAATGCATTTCAATGGAACAATCTTTAAATATTCATAATTAATTGTTAATAATTTTTTTTTTAATGTGAACATTTCTGTTACCACTTCTGCCATGTTAGATATTTTTTTAAGGTAAGAAAAATAAAAAAAAAAATATGTGTGCAGAATTGATATTATAAGTCTGATATTAATGTATTCATATTCCAAAATGTTTTTATAAACTTGTTTTTTTTGGTTTCCCAAAATAAGGTTGTTTGGGGGTTAAAAATCTACTTTTAACCCATCGCCGCCAGCGCTCTGGGGTTTAAACATGCATTTTACAGCGCGAGAATTTTTGGAGCGTGATTTGTTAATGAATATGGTGGGAGCCGGTCGCTATGGCCATTCGCTATCATGCGCTCCCATACAGCGCGGAACCTGTCAAACAGCGACTCCTCACCCAATATTCAACATTACTGCACACCGACTGAGTCGCTATCAACAACCGAACAACGGCCAAGCACAGCGACTACTAGCGGGCACTGTGAAAATACCGCTACAGTCGCTCAATTGTCGCTACCTGGCGCTATTAATAAATCAGCCTCTAAGAGCCACACAGAAGAGCCACACCGTGCCACGTTTTTGCCTCAGCAGCACAATAAAAACACCAGAGCTGATTTAAAGTTGCAGCGCCGGTTACTCTCAGAACCTAGGATCCTGATTTATGAATGGTTTAGATTCCATGCTTAGAATTACTTAAATCTGGGTAATGCGCTGACCTCATGGACCAGCACAGCCATTGCCAAATGGGTGTAGTGCCTTCCCTGTACCTGCGCATCATTTTGTGGCACAACTGCAGTGCATCCATTTTGTTCTGCATTGTTAAATGTGCTGCTTGGCCTCACATGCCGTTCTGGCCTACTTTGTCTCCACATGCCTCAAATTTAAGATCGTCTTGAGTTTGTTTTAAGTGGTATTTTGTTTTAGTGTGTTTAGTATATGTTGTGTTGATGTTGCTTGTCCTGTTTGTGCATTTTTGCCTGTCATTTTCATTTAGGCCCTTATTTAACAAGGGATTGCGACAGGTAGCGACTGGTGAGCGACTGGTAATGACGGGCCCCGCCACGAGAACGCCGGCTCCCCACCACAATCACACATTTATCAAGGCAATCCTGCTTAGCGACTGAGATAGCGCCAGATAGCCACTCATTCATCATTATTCCAGCCTCAGCCCACAGCGCCAGCGTCCGACCTTGAACAGCGACAGATATGACCTCTCGCTACCTGGCGCTCTCCAATGCATTTCAATGGAACAATCTTTAAATATTCATAATTAATTGTTATTAATTTTTTTTTTTTTAAATGTGAAAAATTCTGTGACCACTTCTGCCATTTTTAATAATTTTTTAAAGGTAAAAAAAATAAAAAATAAAAAAAGTACAGAATTGATATTACAGGTCTGATATTAATGTATTCATATTACAAAATTATTTTAAAAACTTGTTTTTTTTGGTTTCCAAAAATATGGTTGTTTGGGGGTTAAAAAACTACTTTTAACCCATCGCCGCCAGCGCTCTGGGGTTTAAACATGCATTTTACAGCGCAATAATTTTTTAGCGTGATTTGTTAATGAATATGGTGGAAGCCGGTCGCTCTGACCAGTCGCTATAATGCGCTCCCATACAGCGCGGAACCTGTCAAATAGCGACTCCTCACCCAATATTCAACATTACGGCAAACCGACTGAGTCGCTATCAACTACCGAACAACGGCCAAGCACAGCGACTACTAGCGGGCACTCTGAAAATGCCGCTACAGTCGCTCAACTGTCGCTACCTGCCGCTGTTAATGAATCGGCCTCCCCGTTCACGCTGGCTTATTATTGTGATTGTCTAAGCCTCAAGAAAACAAAACACAACCATAAGAGCACACAAAAAACACCAGAATTACAAGATACACACAAGAGTTAACGAGTAGCAAAGTGATTACTGATTTATATTAATGATTTGCACAACCAAAAACAGGACATGTGCGAGCAGGGAACAGTGTAAGTGTGTGTGTAAAGTATGTCACGATGACAGAGCTTAAGATTGTCCCATGTATGCTGATGAGTCCAACACAGATTTATGAAACACATGCGCCAGTTCAAAAACAAGCCCTTACGCCACACACCACTTAGATGTGCCGAGTTGCATGGTGCACAAAACCTGCATGAGCGTATGTTGAGTTTCTGGGGCAAATTGCATGTGGTGTTTCACTGGCATGTGCTGCCAATTACATAAATCAGGCCCCAGATGTCATCAAATGTCTTTTTTATGGGGTTATTAAAATACATTTTGAATGCTTCTTTTGCTTAGCAACTAGGACAACTAAAATGCAGCCTAAACGTACTGTAAAGTTTGTCCCCTATGTACCCAGCAGTGATCACTTGTAACTGTAATGATGAATGCTGGCCAGCTCCAGAAAAATACAGCGCCAAACTTAACATAAAAGGGATAATTGGCAGTCGAGTCCAACAGGTGCTGACACAGGCCATTGAATACCTAGTGCAACAATCACAGCAAATTAGTTAGCGCCCGGCGCTGTGACTTCTAGTGCCATTGTAATCCACAGTGCAGCTCCAGAAAGCACAAAAATGCTGGTGCTCCAAAACTGGCGCTATAGCCACCAGAAAGACACTAAACTACGCCCATCATAGGCCCTAAATTACCTAGCCTATTCCATCATGCTATTGGTGAGCTCTGCATTAAGAAAAATATTCACCTTTTCCTATTGGATCTCCTTCAGTGGTAGCACCTTCTCCAATAGGAGGCAGCAGTGTGCAGCTGTTCTGGCCCATCATACAAAGTTTTCTGTTTGATTTGGGGCTTCCAAAGTCTCCAGGGTAATTGGTAAAAGTGACCTACAGGAGGCACTATCTGACCAAATAAGAAGCAGTGTACAGCTGTTTTTTTATATCATTTGTATATAATGTTGTTGAAAATCTGACTTGGCCTCCATTGAATCATGACTGGACCAACTTATCTCACATGCAGCACTGTAAGAGGCCCAATTGATAGTGAAACTTGAAATGCCAGTAGTTGATCACAGAATACTTTTACAAGCTTTTATTAGGCCTCATGAAGGTCTTATAATTCATAAAGAATCATATTCTTCCTCGTCACACACCAAATAAAAATGCTAAAAAGCCTAAGCACGATTCTGAGCAATTCTACATATTACATTTCAGGGGTGTGGGGTGTACCTGTATAAACTCTGTTTTTTCTGGGGGCCTGCCCCTTCCAAATAGCGATCATGCTAATGTAATAAAAAAAACACTCACCTTCACCCTGAATCCAGCCCTAGAAGTCAGTAATGCCACAGCTGGTGGCAGCCAACGCCCGCAGCCATCTTCCTGAAGTCAGTGGCTGGCCGAGACTTCTGGGAAGATTGCAGTAGGTGTTCGATGCTGCAAGCTGCGGCACCGCCAACTTCAGGGGCTGGATTCGGGGTGAAGGTGAGTGCTTTTTTTTCTTTTATTACATTACCTCCTCTCAGACTTCCTCCACATCCAGTAGATCTGAGTGTTCTTCGGTGGACCTGTCTTTTTTAGAACAGGGACACGCAGGACACTCAGAAGGGGATCCCGCAAGAGGAGAGGAAATAGGAAGAAGCAGGACAAACGAATACAGGGAACATCACCGCCTGCGTCCGAGGGACAACAAACGCAGACGCATGGCCTCCCCACGCCAGTCCCGTTACACTCGGCAGACACGGGACTAAAAGTCATTAACCTTACGGATATACCGTTGTCTAATACCCAAATAGAGGTTCTTGCTAAAGGATTGAACTTTTCCCCTACTTACATGATTAACAAATTTGAGACTACAAAGGATTTATACCTGTTTTGTAGGAGACTTGCTCTGAAACATTATTTTTCCAACTCTATTCAGAGTATAGAAACTGGAGCTTGGGATGAACATGAACAACAAGCATTACAGGATTTAACAGCACTCCTGGATGAACAGAAACCGCCTGGAGGGGAAACGACCAGCTTAACTAGACCTTCTACCTTCTCTCCCCCTTGGACGCCGGCACTCCAAGTCTTCTTTAACACGGTGAGTAGGGAGATTAGGGATCTTAAACATACTAACAAGAACCTGACCAGGAATGAATGGGAAGCCCTCCAAACTTTACAGAACACTGAGGAATACATTATCAAGGAATCAGATAAAGGGGGGAACATTGTTGTTCTCCCACGAGAATATTATGTTGGGGAGATAATGAGACAACTGGGGGATAGAAACACCTATCAGAAGCTCCCAGGGAATCCACTAACAGCATACAAGGAGGAATTCGATGCCTTGATTACTCAAGCAGAGAGAAATGGGACCATTAATCATACCCTTGCTCAATTTTTGAAGGTTGATGCCCCACGAGTGCCAACATTCTACACCTTACCTAAGGTACATAAAAACTTGAGGGAGCCCCCTGGACGCCCAATTGTATCTGGCGTTGGGAGTCTGACTGAACATGCCTGTACTTTCATTGATAAGGCATTACAACCACATGTGGTCACACTAGATTCCTACATTCGGGACACGACTGACATACTAAATCGATTGAATTCAATACAAGTCCCGGCAGGAACCATCATGGTAGCGTGTGACGTCGAGTCTCTATACACGAGTATATCCCACCCCATGGCAATACAGTCGGCAGAATATTTTTTGAGTATGGAATCGATTGAGAAAAGGACCATACATGAGTTTGTCATAGAACTCATGTTTTTTGTCCTTACACATAATTTTTTCACTTTCGACAATAAATTTTACAAACAAATACGTGGAGTAGCCATGGGGGCGCGGTGTGCACCATCAATCGCCAACCTCTTCATGGGCTGGTGGGAACGTGAGGTCGTTTGGAGTGATGCTATGTGCCTGTACCAGCCCTACATTTTGGGCTGGTACAGGTACATAGATGATATCTTACTCCTGTGGCAGGGACCATCTGAGATGTGTGATAGATTCATCATGGAATTGAACAAGAATGTATACAATATTCACTTGACTTACACACAGTCCCAAAGTGAAATCGAATTTTTAGATCTAACTCTTCGACTGGAAACTGATGGCTCTATTTCTACCAACCTTTATAGAAAACCAACGGCCACAAACAGTATATTACATTATACGAGCTTCCACCAGACGGGACTGAAAAAAGGCATACCAGTGGGACAGTTTCTCAGGATAAGGAGGAACTGCTCTGATGAAGCAAAATTCAAGGGAGAAGTCACAGCCATGAAGAAACGTTTCCAACAGAGAGGCTATCCCCATCATACAATCAACAAAGCAGCACAGCGAGCCGGGACCACACCAAGGGACGAGCTACTCGGTTATAAACATAAGAACAAAGAGGGATCCGAGGTGAGGTTTATTTCTACCTATAATAATGAATGGGAAAATCTAAGATCAATATTGCGAAGGAATTGGACCATCTTGGAATCTGACCCGGCCCTAATGCAACATATAACCAAGAGTCCAATGATGACAGCTAGACGGGCACCAAGCCTCAGGGACCGACTGTGTCATAGCCACTACACTAAACCAAGGAGTTGGCTAACCCATAATAAAGACACCATGGGTTGTAGACCCTGTGGCAGGTGCAGCATATGCCCCTTGGTGGTCAAAACCCCGGTCATCAAAGACTTACATACAGGAAGGGATATAAAAATCAATGGGTTCTTGAATTGCAGATCCGAGGGAGTCGTTTACGTCATTAGATGTGCCTGCCCACTATATTATGTAGGGGAGACCATCCAGGCGGGAAAGTCACGAATCCAGAAACATCTCTCCACCATTCGGTTAGCCGCAAGGGACGCCAGTGAAGGAAAAACATTAACACCAGTGGCTGCTCACTTCTTAAAGGTGCATGGGGGCAAGATTGATGACTTACGGGTCATGTTTATTGATCAGGTCACACTAGGCATCAGGGGAGGTAATAGAAAAAAGAGGCTACAACAAAAGGAGACCCAATGGATTTTCACCTTAAGATGCAAAACACCATGGGGTTTGAATGAGGATTTTTCGTTTTCTCCGTTTCTGGGTAGGGAGTGAGTTGGGAAGGGGTGAACTGGGGGTGTCATAGAGTGGACACAGTATTGGTCTGGACTATATAACAACAACATGGTCCACACGATCTGATATGGATCTTAGTGTCAATGACAATACACAACAGAATTATGCACGGGTGGTAGTACATTTATTATTCATTTTTTAGTTTATGGTGTGGATTTATGTGTTTTATGTGGTGATGGTTTGGAGTTTTAGATGTAAGCACTCAGTTCCTTTTGGCCATGCTGGTCCTCATATGATTTTGGGCCCCGATCTTTGTGATCCTAAATCTTTCCAAATAACATATTGGACCTACCCCTCTGGTTTCCTCTCCCCCCCCCCTTTTCTTTGCCCCCCCCCCACCCCTTTTCTTCCCCCTGTTTTTTGTTCCTCTAGATGGAGCAATCTGCTATAGGGGTGAACCTTGGGGGGAGCCTCAGATTCTACTCAAATTTTTGTGACTCTAGTCTGTTTGACACAACATAGTGGATTAACCTCCCCTTGTCTCGTCTTGTGTTTCCAGAGGTTTCTTGATTTGACATACAAGGGAGCTTCAGACTCAACAAAAACTCGAGACTACAAACTACAGCTCGTGGAAGAAAGAAACTTGAGTGTTGTTCCTGGTATATTGGAGATTAATATCTGTGAGGACCTTTGCTGTCTCCAAAAGAAATAGACATTCTAAAGGAACATTTTTGGAATTTAATAATAATTTACCCTTTGGGACGGAGCTTGGAGATTTGAGGACCCTAGCTCCCCTGGACACTTGTATTAGGGTATGGACTTCACCCTTACTTTAGGTAGCCCTGGTCCATCCTCAGGTTACTGTAGCGGACCTACCGCAATTATGACAGTTCCCCGACATGGAAGTTGTGAGAATGAAGTTGTGGGAATTTTAAGAAGGAGGCTAATCACATATCATCCCCCATACAGAGACCCCCAACAGGGGATAGTGATTGGGGAGCCTCTCCATACATGTTATAATTATTTATCTATATATATAGTGAGGCCAGAAGGAAGAATATAGAGTACCATAATCTGTTATAGTAACATATTGATTATTGGGTTATTTATGTTTCTTATCTGCATCTTTGCATCAGGATGCACTTCAGCATGTCTTGTTGTTTGTTATTATGATAGGATTGTGATTTGTTACATATATGTTTCTTCCCCCCCCTCCCCTTCTACACGATACTCACCTTATGCGATCCGTGGCGTTCCCCCTGTTGGGAGGGACTGCAATTTGGACGGGGAGCTGACAGTGTGTGGCGCGCGCGCCCGGACACACAGCTGTCCGGGCCCTCCTACTGCAGGGGAGTGGTCTCGGGCGGCTGTGTGCCCGGGCGTGCGCGCCATACCTGGCTTCCTGTCAGCATGCGTTCCATTGGGCGGAGGTGACGTGGCCTCGAGTGCGTGACCCCTGCGGCGGAAGTACTTTCGCCGGACGGGGCGCGCGCGAGGGGACCGCCGGGCTTCTGCTCATTGGAGCAGCAGATTATACAGGTGAGCTTATAAGGAGACGGGGGGGAAATAATAAACCATTCACCCTGGCGAAGTGGCGTAGCGCCACGCAACGCGTCGGTGGCGGTTTTTCATTGTTGGAGGAGTCCATGCTTTAAATATACGGTGATGTAAACTTGCCTTGCTAACTGTACATGTTTATTATGTTCTCAGTTTGAGGGGTCTTATTGCACCTTTCATTGTCACATAGGGCACATACCACACAAGCACTTTTTGTTTATATATTAATTATTTCTGTTTGGGATACTCACATATTCATACGGGATTATTATTCACTGGTTTAGTCACTAATCTTTGTATCTTTTTGTATACTAGCACTTGTAGATAAACATTTTTTCACGGCAATATCCTCAACTGTATACAATGGTATTATAGTCATATATGTGTGCACAGGACACACATAGGGGTTAGCATTGATATTAAATAATTGATTCTGAGAATTTATTCTGGATGAACCTCCACGTTTTTAAATTGTATATATATGTTTTTTAACTTGTCTTTAATGTGGTTGTAGAGATGTAGTTTGAGATTTAATGAATAAACTATTTTTGATACAGAGATATTTTGGTGTGCGGCATATGGTGTGGAGCTGTTGGGCTACTCTAGGGCCCTTTCTTTGGGAATAGCCACCAGAAAGACACTAAACTACGCCCATCATAGGCCCTAAATTACCTAGCCTATTCCATCATGCTATTGGTGAGCTCTGCATTAAGAAAAATATTCACCTTTTCCTATTGGATCTCCTTCAGTGGTAGCACCTTCTCCAATAGGAGGCAGCAGTGTGCAGCTGTTCTGGCCCATCATACAAAGTTTTCTGTTTGATTTGGGGCTTCCAAAGTCTCCAGGGTAATTGGTAAAAGTGACCTACAGGAGGCACTATCTGACCAAATAAGAAGCAGTGTACAGCTGTTTTTTTATATCATTTGTATATAATGTTGTTGAAAATCTGACTTGGCCTCCATTGAATCATGACTGGACCAACTTATCTCACATGCAGCACTGTAAGAGGCCCAATTGATAGTGAAACTTGAAATGCCAGTAGTTGATCACAGAATACTTTTACAAGCTTTTATTAGGCCTCATGAAGGTCTTATAATTCATAAAGAATCATATTCTTCCTCGTCACACACCAAATAAAAATGCTAAAAAGCCTAAGCACAATTCTGAGCAATTCTACATATTACATTTCAGGGGTGTGGGGTGTACATGTATAAACTCTGTTTTTTCTGGGGGCCTGCCCCTTCCAAATAGCGATCATGCTAATGTAATAAAAAAAACACTCACCTTCACCCTGAATCCAGCCCTAGAAGTCAGTAATGCCACAGCTGGTGGCAGCCAACGCCCGCAGCCATCTTCCTGAAGTCAGTGGCTGGCCGAGACTTCTGGGAAGATTGCAGTAGGTGTTCGATGCTGCAAGCTGCGGCACCGCCAACTTCAGGGGCTGGATTCGGGGTGAAGGTGAGTGCTTTTTTTTCTTTTATTACATTAGCAGGGTTTCCTTTTGGAGGGGACAGGGCAGGGGTTATGCTTTTTTTTCAGGAAGGGGCTTGAGTGGCCTTTTAAGTATGGGGGGCTGACATTGAAGCTGTATGGGATCCAAACATTTCTGAGGGTGGCCCTGCTTTTAAAGGGTTATTCCCAGCAATGGCAATAATAAGGCAACAGAGTGTTCACGTGAGGCTTGTCCCATTTCCTGCAGAGTGCTGTAGTTGCTGTAGCACAGTGTTCCCCAACCCCCTCCATAAAGCCCACCATTAGGTCATGTTTTGTGGATTTCCACATAGCTGTCACTTTAAATCTGTCCGATTTCTTATATCATTTATGTAGAGATCTGCAAAACATGTCTTATTGGTGGGCCTTGAGGAGAGGCTGTAGCCGGTCTCAACCCTCTCCTACAAGGCCCACCAACAGGTCAGGTTTTGCTGATCTCAGGTGAACCAAACATGACCTTATGCTGAGTCTTGTAGGAAAGGTTTGGGGACCACTGTAATACAGCAGCTACAGTATACTGCAGGTGAGCTCCTTGATGCATTATTATTGCCATTTCATGGACTGTCCTCGTAGATGAGCTCTTCTGTGTCTGTCTCATTCATCACTGTAATGGAGGCAGGTTCTCCTTTTAATCTCTAACTAATACTATATCTATATGTCACATTTGCCGTCATAATACAAATAAATACAGGCTTTGTGCTTTGTGCTGAAACAATATCTCCAACCTATACCAGTCTGAGGTCACCTGCGCAGTGTCACCGCAGGGTTGCTCTCTCCTTTCATTTCCCGCTGCTCTGTCAACAGCCTTGTTTGTGAGACTGTACTTTTCCATACTCTTTCTTCCATCTTCCCCTGCAGGAGACTATGCTGCAATAATGTCTATGGAACTTGCTGTTTTGTGTTGCCAGGCGCTGACACCAATATAGATCATGATGTCATGCTATCTTCTATATATCATATAGTATAAAACTAGAGCCTTCTTATTTGTGGGCTGCATGATTTTACAATAAATAACTGGTAAGAAAATATATTGGACCCTGTTGATGTAATTAGTTAAAGCATGGGGACCTTATATATCACATTATGTGGAAAGCCCCACAATAGATTAAATACCCTATAAGCAGCTCTGGATTCAGTGTGGTGGAGGCATCTAAGCAGAAAGTCTGGTGGGGGCCCTCATACTGTCATTTTTTTCTTAAATTGTAACAGGCCTAAAAATTTGGCATATAATATATCATACTCATAGTTCTATATACAATCCTATATATACAGAACCTAACACTACACTATATAGAATTCAGCATGAAGACTAAGAGACCCTGTCACCTGTGCACGCAGTCGTTCTTCAAAAATCTGTTATTGTTATCAAAAATCTATGGGTGAGAAGAGATAGAAAAGCCCACCCAGAGGGGAGTCATGAGGACTAAGGAGACCTCATGTTCCTCCAAAAATCCCCTCTGTTTTTGAATGCCCCATACACCCACTCAGCATAGGAAAGCTGGGAGAAGAAGGGGGCACAAGGGCCCACCCCACCTGTTTACAAACCTCTACATTAAAGAGACACCGGAGTAGGAAGTGATCCATAGTCTCCACCTCATCCTGACACTCCTAACTGAGACAAATTATCTCTGCCAGGCTGCGATGCTTCTGGATCCCCCTAAGGTAGAATTTTCCTTGGAAGAAGAGCCAGGCTATATCCCAGAATTTCAAAGGAATTCTTGGGGAGTTAATAAGCCTCAAACCCTCCCTCATGGTGGAGCCTGGGCAATCCCTAAGGGACAATGGCTCATGAAAGGCCAGACCCAGGACCCGATTTTGTTCTGTCCCTCTCCTGTCCTCTGGAACGTGATGGGCGTGATGGGGGTTACTTACAACATACATCTTACCTCGCCCTCTACTTAGCGCTTTCACTGTGGCCGCACAGAGGATGCACAGAGTGGCATCCCCCTCTCTGAGTATGCCAACGCCTTCCCATTGCAGTGAACTGTTAGACAGGGCCGCACAAAAATTAATTTGAAGGGTGACCTCCAATACACATAATAAGTATTGATGGACTTCAGATCTTGGCCAATGCTATATCCAGATCAAATGATCCAGTGTGTCAGCCATCACTACCCTGTGAACTCGTATAGGGGTCCCTTATATATTTGCACAATTGTGCCCTTTTCACTGAAATTGCTTGCCATTGTCTATCTCAACCGAGTGTGGGATCAAGCATGCGGAAGGGGAGATTTTTCTTTAGCATTCCAGACTAAATGCCTCCATGTCTTATGTATATCAGATAGGCTATTTGGATACTACCATACTATCATAGAGGTGTTGCTATGGATCTAAAAATCCCAAAGAGATACTGGATACTGGTACTGGATGCTAATGTCCAACCTTTCATTCAGCATGGTTCAGCTCCTTTTCTCTGTAGGTTTGTTTTTTATATATGCATCTTTTATATTCAGCAGGGCTTAAAGCCGTATTTAAGCAATTTGTTTTATTAAATATAGCTAGCGTTTTTGGTATCTTTAATGTGTAACTTTCAGACTTTTCTGTGCAAGGTATCATTTTGCCTCCATTTACAATATTATGTTGAAGCCAAATGATTCAAATTAAAAAAATATAATATGTATGTTTTAAATACCATTCATAGCAAATATTCTTTTTCAATTTAGCAGACAGCTGCTCTCAGCGCCTTATACATATATGATCCAAGCCTGCGGCAAATACATGTATTGTTCTTACATGTACAGTACATAATCCCCCCTGTAAGCTTTAGTTTTTATTTTAACCCTGTGATCTCCAGGATAGCAGTAGCCATCTTCCCAGCCTAGTGTAGCAGCAGTAAGGTCCCTCCTGGATGGCAATATGATGAATAATACATGTGTATGAGGCCACGTGACCCAGGTTGAGTGTGAATGATTCAGGAGGACCTGTTCTGTCTGCACACCCCCTGCCTCCTCCTTCTCCTCCTCCCCTCCTCCCTGGCAGCCACACAGACAGGAGACATGGAGCTCTGCACTGCCTGCTTTGCCTGCTGATTTCAAGAGCTGGTGAGTACATGAAAAATACTAATTCATTATCCCCCCTGATATCATTCTTTCCCTTCCCCTCCAGTTTAAGCCGTGACGCCAGCTTGGGTCTTAACCCATGTACTGCCTTGTACAGTGATCTGCTGCTAGTCATCTTCATCCCATCTGCCTTATCCATTGCAGTAATGCTTGTACAGTATGCAGTGATCCAGATCAGTGTCTGTGTGCTGTCAGTGGACTCAGTCTAATAATAGCCAATGGAAGGGCGTTCACTGATGTATCGCCTACTTACTGTGTCCCAGAGGAAGGGGACCCTTGCGGTAGTCCCAGCACTTCCCTGCCCCCACCTCATCTGCCTGTCCCATTGAGCACATGAAAGGAAAGTGTAATGTACCTGGGGTCATCTGGTCATCCACAGTAAGCTATACTATGGGTATCGCTTTCCCAGAGGATGCTGGAACAGATGCTGCTGAACTGAGGAGCTGGGGGTCACAAGCAGGACTGTGACTATATAATTTTGAGAAGATTGGTTTCTTTTATCGTGTCTGTTACAGGCAATCTGAGCTACCTATAGCCTTAGTAAGCTTCTACCATCCTCCTATATTACATGTAATGAGAAGATATTTGAGAGATGTAAAAAAAAGCAGGGTGTTTGCTGTTTGACCCTTTTTTCAAGTTTTAATGTATGTGCATTGTTGGGTGGAACATAAAAATATCATATAAAAGAAGGGTAGCTTAAATTTCCTGTAAGAAAGAGAAAATGAGAAATGTACCATATGTATATGGCAGCAGACTGATGATCTGGTACAGCATCAGTGAGTAACAGGTGGGGCCAGGTACCACGCATGCAAAAATACTATATGGAATATGTCTCTGTCATGCGCTACACATGGGATTTGGTGACTACATGGTTAATTGCACACTTTACTGAGAACAAATTGGAGCCCTACTAGGAGAATATGTTTGCTTTCCAGACATCAGAGTCATTCTCTTGTGAAAAGCACGGCAGTAACTTGGAGGTAGTTATTAGGCTCTAAATGGCAGGGCACAGTGCTTTCTGGCAGCGAGGTTGATTATGTGTAATAGGAGTATATGGTATCGGTGTGGTGAATGCTATTGACTGGTCTGTCAGCTGCTGGATATTATCCACATGTAGGTGGATTCAGCGCTGTCCAGGGTGCTAAAGCTCCTGCACTCTCCGCCAGACATAGCTTCTGGGTGTCTGCAGCTGGACTGCTTCTATTACAGAATGACATTTTATAAAAGAAATACAAGAAATTTCAGTGATGTTTCATAAATATCGCCCACAATATGTTTAATTAAATACTTCCTCAAATGTCATCTGATTAGAGATTAGTTATATGGAAAGCAACTGACCATCATGTGTGTCTTAATCTCTGGTAACTCCTTATCTCTTAAATGTAGCAAGATTTTATCATACATTCTGTAAGCAGTGTTGTATCTGATGTCATATGCTCACCCAGTTTTGGACATCTAATGCTCTGGATGTGTTTCCCAAGCTTGGTCATATTTAAATCAGATTCAGGTACCTGTTTCCCACATTGTGTTGTGGACATCAGGTGGGTTTATGAATTATGATTTGGTTTGTGTGGTGTAGTGGCAGTTCCTATAAGTATTTTGGTCAGGTTATATTAAAGCCTGGTTCTGGCTAGGTTGGCAATTATATACAGGGAGACATGCACCTTCCTGGCTACTCAGGTAAGGACCAGGTCTAAGAGGACCCTAAGTGGCGTACACCCACTGCTCATGATCCCCAATTTGAGGTGATATCTTTTTCATAGAAAAATAGAAGGCTGACAGCAGGAGACCATATGGTCCATCTAGTCTGCCCTTATGTGTATACTGTATGTACTATTTATCTTAGCATAGATGTGTGCTTATCCCGGCCATTTTTAAATTCACTGATTGTCGATTTTTTGACTACCTCTGCTGGAAGTTTGTTCCAAGCATCTACTACTCTTTCTGTAAAATAATATTTCCCTCCATCTGCATGTTGGGGACAGGAAACAGCTGCACATTGCAGTTGTATATGCCTTCTATTGGGAAGATGTGGCTGCTGCACATGTGTGTAACTGTTTCCTGCCCCAGTCATTAGATAGAGCTTTGCTAGGATATGGTGAATACCTCTCTACTGTAGGACTCGCTGAAGGCCTTAGGAGGTAGGTTCGGTTTGTTTAGTGTCCATGTATACGGAGTGTCATAGAAGGCTTTAGCTCCACTTTAAGACATTTATGGCCTCAGCCTTTTCCAGTCTTGAGTAACATGAGTTACTATCTAAGCAGTGTCTAGTCTCTATATCATTTGCTTCATATTGGTCATAAAGGGATTAAATATGGAAACACCTGCTTTGAATGAGCTTACTCCTCTATAATGTGATACTCATCGGTTACAGCTTTATAAGCAACCCAAGGTACTAATTTTATATCCCAGGAGTCTCCAACTTTTCCTACTATGAGAGCAACATTTAGCACTGAAAGGTAGTTGGGAGCCACATTCAAACTGAACAGATTGCAGAAGCCATATAATCTTATAGAACTGTAAACACTTCCAACTAACAATTAAGTTAAAGTATCAAAGTATGAAACTTGACAGTTCAGGAGCCACTCAAATAATGGATAAGCAGAGGGCACACAGGTCCCCCCCATCCCCAAATTCATAAGTAGATTGGATGGCCCCTTTCACCCCCCAACAAAAAATACACCTATAATAATACATAGCCAGCTCCCATAATGTGCAGAGTGGGTGGGGCCCCAGCCTCCAAAATAAGAATAGTACACACAGACAATTCTCCAATATAATACAACCATAATCCAATAATACAACCATACCCCCACCTGACTCCTTCCTACTCAAGTACTCCAGGCCATGCAGCCAGCTTGGTGGTGGTCTAGCTTTTCCACTGCCGAGTGCCACATGCACATGGCATTTTTGAGATCGCCCCCGGGCTGATCCCAAGAATGCTGTCTGACATAATCCAGCCTGCTGGCCGCTTCCTTAGTTTCCCTGTAGTCTGGGGAGTGCTCCCGTCCCCCAGCCTGAATGGCCGGGGATGGGGGAGTGACACAGCTACAAGGAATCAGGGGATGTGACAGCTTTGTGGGGGGCACTGATAAAGATGAGTTTTCTGGTGATCCTGGAAGTCTCAAACAGCAGGGAAGGATGCCCCAGGGGAAGGCTAGTAGCCAGCCCTGGGGTCTTTCAGACAACTGCTTTAAAAAGCCAAACTATGCAAGTTGAGAAGCACATTGGCTAACCATACTCAATATCAAAGCTATGTCTGTATATCAAGTTATTCAGCTCACCCAAGTGCCTTTATTGTCCAGTACGGCCAGGGGCACTCCAGACCCTCAACAGACAGCTTAATAGTTCCAAATGGACAGAAGACAGAACATAAATAAAACTTCATTCTTCTTTTAAATAGGAATCCATTAAAATCTCCATACAGTCATCCTCAATACAATCATCTTTTTCCAGGACAAAGTGAGAAGCCCAAGCTTCAATAGTGTGTTAAGTGTATTTAGCCTCTTAGTGTGAGTCACATGCTTGGGATCCCTGTTATATCCCCTAAATTCTGGGAAACCTTGTTTTATGGTATTGACAATACAATGGGATAATGCCATTCTCAAATGCGGTCAGTGCAGGGGGTTTAAAAAAATGTACCCTGTCCCAGCATCAGCATGTTCATGTGGTGATTCCACTTCACAGAATGCCATCCCCTGATGTTCCTACAGGTTTGTCAACACGAATGATGATGCGGGTGAGTGTGCACAGCCCCATGGGAATGTGCTGATGCCAGGACTGGATTAGTTACAGCTTTTTTTTTAAAGAGGAACCATACTCAAGTCACTCCTACTCTTTCATGGTGTATAGCACAACATGGAAGTTATGGAATGGAGGTCCCTCTCCAGGACAGTTTAGATTGCTGTACATAAAAAAATCATTTACCTTTTTTTTAGCGACTACTGGGATAAATTTTAAAATCAAGATGGCCGCTCATGGGCTTGCAGGCCACGTGCAAACAAGAAGTCATGCTGGATTTGTTACTGTGCATTTCAGTTATGTCAGTTGGGAGAGAAGGCTCCAAATTGGCCGCTATCTTTCTTTTCCAACTGTGCCAGGCTGTTGGTCTGGTTTAATCAGGTGACCAACCAAAACCGTTCAGGTTTGATGTGCATGCCCACTGGGAAATTCAGATTGGTCACCAGCAGTCACAGCCAGCCATAAGCGAATTAGGAAGTGGTTAACATATGGCTATAGTTCCTCTTTAAACCCCTGCACTGACTATCTGTCGGGGAAGGGGCCAGGGACTAGAGTCAACAAATTGGTAAACAAATGAAAGAATAGCTTCCTACAGAGACCAGACAGACTCTCATCTCAGTTATATTGCTTTCATGACATTTTTAGGTGCCATTGTATCAAGTGTTACCCTTCTATCTTGCCACACTGAAGCCCTTATCCCCGAGGGTATGCAGGCATACAGTGCTACTATATATAGGCCTTCTGTGGGTGTTTCTCCTTGCTATAGCTAGTAGTGTAATTGGCTGATGACTAAAATAGTCACAGATCCCCATGAGCCCAACTATATAAACATCTCTAATGGTATTAATTAAAACTGAAACATATTACTTAATAAGATGTTAACCCCACAAACAATCAAAATACTTTGAATCCCCATATTTATTCAGACTACTGCTAAGATTGTAGATGGAAACAATAACATGTAACAGGGAATGGAGAAGTCAAAACATGAGTGATAACGATACGCAATTGCTGAATAGTAAAAAAAAATACACTATGTAAACTTGAAAAACGATAGCGTCATCCTAATAAAAATAATTTGTGCTTCCATGCCTAAAAGATTTTGAAGTGTCCCTGGATCCTAGCACAGTGAATGCTCCAGGTTATCCGTTTACATAAAACAACAGTTTAATCAGCATTTGTTCAATTTCTTTAAAGGAAATAAACCTAAAACTCGAACACTATCAGATAAGGTTATAAAATGAACATGCAAACAGAAATTTAATGGAGCTTAAGTCTGAGCATGGCTTGGTTGGAGAAGTGCTACAGGGAGATCGATCCTGTCTAATTAGTTGCTAGGGTTAATGTACTTTGAAAATGATCGCTCCATGGTGTCCCGCCCTATCATAAGATCTTTATAGCCTTGTTAGGTAAAGAGTAATATAGTGCTTTTATTAGATGAGGTTGAAAGTAAATATCATACACCTGTGGTTTTATCATCTCTACAGTGAGTTCTTGAAGTTGTCACATTGGGTGAACCTGAATGAATGAGTAAAAGGCTCTTCAATTATTAGTAAGGTCAGGAGCCGGAATGCAAGCATTTACAGAATGACTAGGAGCTGCAGCCCTGGCAGATGGTTGGAAAACAATAGGTAAATGGAGCTTGTTGATCCATCAGTGTCGCCAAATTTTCCTTTACGTCATCACTTTTTTTCATGATGTACTTCAATGGGTGAGCAGATGAGCCCTGGTAGGTTCCATTGTATCGCTGAAATTTAGGACACAAATTAAGAGGGCTCTAGTCACAAAACTGGTGTATATACCTATATATTCTTTCTGAAATCCTAAAATAGATAAGGGGAACCAAATTAAACAAATATTAACCTTTTATTTATTTATAGGTTCGATTTAGATTTATTGTTTGCAGAGTTTGTACATACACATAAGAAATTTTTCACAGCAACAGGGAGCGTTCATGTGAGAGGATATGGGTATGGGTAAGATGGGTAAATATATGTAAATAAAACACCATCCAAACCTAAGTATTCTATAATAATTATAATTGGCGGTAAATTCTGTTAGTGTTCATGGTTGTCTGGCCTTTGCAGATATTCATTTTAGTATTTTAAATACCAGTCATTTGTTCAAATGTTAGATAGCCAGAGGATGGAAGCTGTTTCTCTGCCTAGATGTTTTTAATAATGAAACCCTGAAACATTGGTCAACAAATCTGCACTAGGAGTGGCCTGGATTTGAAAGGTCGTCGAGGATTCTCTCTGCTCTTGACAAGATTCTACAGTGCAGACTAGATGGACCATATGGTCTCCTTCTGCCGTCAAGTTTCTATGTTTCTATGTTTCTATTTGAATAGTTTATCCAGAGCTGGTAGTAGCCTACTTTAGTCCTCTCTGCCATTTTGATGACCCTCTTGCAGGGAAAGATTCCCTCTATGATTGCAGTGTAGCACTTTCTGTGGTAGTTCATTTTTCCTAAGCTGTTTCAGAAAAAAAACTGTCAATATTGCCCATTGATTCTGCACCTTCAATAAACATTGGTTTTGTGGGTGCTCTCCTGAAATCCATCAACATGGTCACTGTTTTGGTTGTATTGAGGAATAGATTGTTGCTTTTGCTTTAGAGACCCAGTTAGTTTAGTTAGCAACCTCATTCTCAGTCTAAATCGCCATCATCACTGATAAGACTGATAAAATAATGGTGAATTTGTGAATCTTGACTGACCCCTCAGTGGGTATGTAATCATTTGTAGACAATTAAAAGAGAAGAGGTGACAGAAAACCGACCTTCCTATTTCTGTGTACCTGCTGCTGGATTTAATGGAATCACTTTAAAACTTTGGGTTCTATCTGTCAGGAAGTTTCATCTCGAATCACAGACACTGGGAGGAGCAGATACTTCATTTGGTTTGTTGCATAGTAATTCAGATTTGATGGTGCTGAACAGCAGTAAAATCAATGAACAGTATCCTGATGTATGTATTTGGATGGTCAGTGTACTCAAACGTGTGTTTGAGAGTCATTTTAACAGCATTATGTTGATCTGTTTGATCTATAAGCAAATTGCTGTGTGTCCAAGTAGCCCGGAATTTCTTTCAGACAGGATATCATCAGCATCTCAATGTCTTGGCAAAAGTTAATTGGTGGAATATCTTGCTGTCATAATGTGTTGGAGACCATCATATGTGTTGTGCAGAGCAGATTGATAGGATGGTGAAAACCATGAAATAAAAAGGTATGTTGGTACTCCAGGTTAGATAGGATTTTCCTGCACCCACTTTGTGGCAGGCATGACAGGAAATATGTGAGGGCACAAAGGAGAGCTTTGGCATCTAAACTGACATTTGTTGCTTAATGCCAGATCAGGGACGCTTAATTCATAGTGAAGAGTCTAACTTGAATAGAAAGTGCTTTAGGGGCACTTTCACACTATGTAGTTTGGTGGAAGTGCAGTAGCGCAGTGTTGCAAAATGCTTTCGTTGCCTTACTGTCTGGTCTCTGATTCTCACCAGCAGCAGTGACAGATGCTGCCTAGTGTCAGCTGCAGTGAGGACTTATGGCTACAGAGGACCTGGAGGAGCTGAGAAGGACCAAAGTCCCTGAAGTGGCAGCGGAGGACCTAGCAGAGGTAAAAGCTAAAGGCACAGCAGTGGCGGCAGAGGGGGTGTCATCAGCAGAGGACCTGGCAATGGCGGCAGTAAGAACCAAAGCCAGGTGGCAGTACAGAACCTGATGCAGGAGACAGAAACAGCAGAAAACCCAGTGAGGAGTTGAACCAAAGATTTGATGGCAGCAATGGCAGGAACAAGAGGACCATGAGGTGGTAGCAATGGACCAGGAAGTGGCAGGGAGTTCCAGGTGGCCATTCCTCTGTGGGGTGCAGGTTATATGTGATTCAGTAACATTGCCAGTGCTACTCTCACATTGCAGGCCAAACACCACAGCCGATGTATTCCAAAATGCAGTGAATAGATGTAAAAATATTTAGTGATTTCAGTCTTTCTAGTTTCATTGCATTGGCGTATTCGACCTTCAACACAAGACAGAAGAGCAGGTGAGTACCTTATTTTTTTAGCATTCAATATAGGGCTGTAAGCTACATTTTGGATAACAAAGAGTTAGGATAGGAGACAAGATGAGCAATTGAGGGTGGTCTGACCCCGGATAACGGGACCATTGTGACACAGGCCAGGCCCAGGCATCATCACCTATTCTTCACACAGGTTTCTCAGAATATATGATGGCATTGGGGACAGGAACACTTACATACTACTTTTGGGTGAGTAAAAAAGCTTATATCATTATTGATTAAACAGACTAATAGTTAGAGGACCGGTGAGTAATATTATGCCTAGGATAGTGGGGGGGAGATGCATATTAATGCTGTCATAGAAAGTGGGCTTATGCCAGACCAACACACATTATATCGAACAGGAATTCGTAAGTAATCGAACAAGAGGGTTTTTCTTTCTTATCTTTGGTTTTTGGATATAAAATACATATTTTATGGGCTAGTTAAGTTAAGGAAATAGTTAAGCAAGTGGAAAAAATAAAATTTTTACTCTGTGCCCCCCCGTGCGAGACTCCTCAGTTGGCCCATAAAAATTCACCTTTTTAGGCTCCAACGGCGCATGCGTGAGCTCCTGTCCAATGAGAGCCATCTGCTTGACTTGACTTGAATAGGAGTGTGTGCTGCCACATCCACGGCCATCCATGCACTCCCGCTCCAGACTATCTGAATGGCTGGGGTGGGAGGGTGCACCTGACACCGGGGATGCAGGGGATGCGGCAGTGTGCACTGCCCATTTAAAACAATGAAAGCCGCATGTTGAATGAGGTAGTCACAGCAGATGGCTCTCATTGGACGGGAGCATGTGCATGCGCTGTTGGAGCCAGGAAAGGTGAGTTTTATGGGTGATCTGGGGGGTTTCAGACCAAAATGTGACTGGATGTACTGTGACTGTTTTACAAATTATACAAATGTCTTCATTATGTGCAAGTGTGGTAATGGCTTTAGTGAAGGATAGGAAAATTATCTGTGATCAAAATGTTGTGCTTTGAAAGAGATTTTTAAATAATTTTGAAATTGCAGTAATGTAGTTTGTAGATATTATATTTGGAAATAGCACAGATAGGTACCTTTGTATCCCGCATCACATATAAACCATGTATTACAGTAGAAGCATTGGATTTATCATACGTGTTTATACATTAGTTATATTTCATCACCAAAAGGTAATTTCCTGCATAAAACCAATTATAGATTTTGCTTTTTTATTCTCCTGACAGAAAATGTTATTTTTAATTTACGGAAAACTCAGGCTGTCTGGCATGTTGCTGGACAGGGAGGCCGATTCATCAATAGCGCCAGGTAGCGACAGATGAGCGACTGTAGCGTGATTTTTTCTGCGCCAGCCAGTATTCGCTGTGCTTGGCCGGCATTAGCTTGATGACAGCGACTCAGTCGGTGTGCGGTAATGTTGAATACGGGCTGGGGGGTCGCTGTTTCACAGGTCCAGCGTTGTATGTGAGCGCCTGACAACGAATGGCCAGAGCGAACAGCTAGCTTCATATTCATCAACAAATCACGCTCCAAATGTGCTGTCGCTGTCCATTCCTTGTTTAAACCCCAGAGCGCTGGCGGCGATCTGTATTAACTAGTTTTTAACCCCTAAACAACCATATTTTTTGAATGTAACATTATACATGTTTTTAGAATCATTTTGTAATATGAATACATTAATCTCAGACCTGTTAGATCAATTCTGCACATATTTTTTTTAATTTTTATTTTGACTTAAAAATAAATCCTAACATTGCAGAAGTGGTCTCCGATTTTTTGACATTAAAAAAAAAAAAAAAAAAAATAATACCAATTAATTATGAATAATTATAGATTGCTCCATTGAAAAGCATTGGACATCGCCAGGGAGCGACAGCTCATACCTGGCGCTGTGAGGGAAATTGCAGCGGCGCTGTTCGGTCCAGGCGGCTTCATGATGAATGCCGCGCTAGCCGTCGCTCTCGCCGGCGCTAGCCTCATTTTGCTTGATAAATGCGTCATTGTGACCGCCGCGGGCGTACTTGAGTCGGTAGTCGCCGTTAGCTGCCGCTACCTGGCGCTCGTCAGACACTACCTGGCGCTATCGCTTGATGAATAAGGGCCATAATGTCTAATGTCTAATGATGTCGCCTGTTACACTGGGCAGAAAATCCAGCACATTGTAATATTAAAGGGGAGCCAACACACAAAGTTTACAAGAATATAAATGAAGACTGGAGGTTTTTTTGGTGGTACAGTGCCATCCATATGACATTACTGAGCAATGATATACAGAGGTTCCACTTTTATGCTGTAATTATAATTGAGCACAATGAAATGGGGCCAGTAGAACAGAGGGCAATGAGAGAGGGAAGCACCTGGTCTAGACAGGTCCATTGCATTTGTAAAATTGGAACTGACATGTTCAAAGGCCGACTGGCCATAGGGAGAACCAGGAGAATTTGCGGTGGGCTGCACTGATTTGGTGATAGTTGGGCCACTGCTTCTTACACCTGTATCCAATTACTGCCCACTTATCTCCCCCTCCACAGCCTTCTCCTACTTGACCCCACTAGTCTTAAAGGGGCCACAGCACTCAACCCTGTTAGCTTGCTCTTTCGCTAAATCTGGTTAAAATCAGAGGTCTCGATCCACACACGTCAGAAGTGCGCTAAAGCTGCACCACCAAACGCCATGGTGCCTCTTTGGGGTGCAGTCCTATCTCTTATCTCTGAGATCCCCCTTTGGGACATACAATGCAATAGATAGCAGGCTTGCCATAAAACCTCGTGTGCAGTCAATGGGGCGGAATGGTCAAAAGCCTCGTAGTACAGCTTCAGACCCCCCACTCCATGTGTCTGTACAAAATCAAAAGAAACAAAGGGGGAGGGGTGTCAGCTGCTCAGACCAATTTATAAATAACCTGGGAGGTGCACGTTAGCAGGGCAATTAGGATACACAAGTCTTAAAGGGGCCACAGCACTCAATCCTATTAGCTTGCAGCCAAACCTATAATCTGGTTAAAAACAGAGGTCAGCCAAGAAACCCCAGTACATGTCTTGCCAATGCAATAACCTCAGCATCATCCCTGTAGCGGGAGATACCCACCCCTGCCTCATTATCTGTTGTACAATACTAAAGCATCTGTACCAATGATTTGGTCATATCTACCTCAGCAGGAGATGCCCCTGCAATGCAATAGCCTTATTGAAGAACACTTGTTGACTGGTCAAAAAGCACATGGGGGTGGGTGGGCTGAATTAGGATGATTTATGGCTGCCCCCACTGGCAAAATCCCAGGTTGATTTAAGGCTAGTGCCACATATTACCATTTGCGGGTCTATGTAGTGGCGCTCAGAGCGCCTGGAAATGGGCGCTGGAAACGGGTGCCTGGCACTGTAACCTAGCTTTGCCGCTGGACAAGTGACACTGTAGTATGTCTGGAGGGCGCTGTAGAAGCGATCTCCCTGATTCACTGCAGTGCCTGAGCGTACCAATGCTGCTATTGTTTCATGTAGTGCCCCGGGGGAAAGCAGGCCAAGGAGACGCTGCATATAACATCAGGACAGCACTGCAGCGTACGACAGGCAGCGCCAGTGAAGAGCGTCCGAATTATAACATCGGCGCTCTAAAACTGGACGCTTTGGCGCCGAGCGCCAGACGCTATTTGGCAAAGGTATGTTTCTCACAATAAAAACCCCAGCGAAACCACATGGAATGACATTGTTAAGACACTGGAGCACTGGTACTGCAATGGCGGAACACCACATACAATTCTACAGCCTAAACCTAAAGTGCGAGGAACACAGCTAAATGCTTTTGTTGCTGTCCAGGGGCCAACACACTCAAATTATGTGAAAAAATACAGAAAAATGTAATTCAAACTTGATTTCTACACAACCAAAATATACACCATTAAAGTGTATGGGAAAGTGCAACTGAGCGACAGGTGCTACATGGCGCTGCAGAACATACAGCGCCGTCGCTTTGCACTGAGCCGCCGCTAGTGATACATGTGAGGCTACATGACACTTTTAGAGGCGCTCACCAGATTGACATTCATATATATGTTTTCACATACTGTGCCCGGCGTTCACCTGACGCTATGTGGTACTACGCGGCATTAGCGTTAGGCCCTAAATATTATAACTACATTTGGTGAATTTATTTATCACCTTACTTTGCAGTAATATAACAATAAAACATCTAATATATCTACTGTATAAAACCTAGAGTCTCTTACATGATCTGTTGTGGTGCCACTTCATGAGCATCAGTGGCCTACTCAGGAATTAAGCAGCCTAGTCTGTGCAAACATTTATCACAAGTGGCCTCATACGGTTCTGGCACGCGGCCTGGCTTTGTGTCATTAAGCAGCCATCATCCCTCTATCAGGCTTTACAGACATGCAGCCCTGTACACGTGTTGGCTGCTTTGCTGTGTTCTATATGCCCACTACCAGTCTGTCTGTGTTCCAAACCCATCCAAGGTCGGTATATCTTTCTCAAGCGTCATACTTACGCAGGAAATGTGTGATCAGGGACATAAAACCCTCAACATAAAGAAATGACAGTTTGATTAGCATTGCAACTACAATTTAAAACTGACCCCCTAACAAACTCCTTATCCAGGTATGGATTTATCTGAAAATCTATACAGTATGCACATTTTTAAATCTACACATAATATCTAACTAACTGGTATGGGAAATATAGCTGCCAATAATTCTACTGATGCCCTAAAGTTCCTGTGTGTGTGACAATTCTCTTTTACATTGAGGATCTGGGTTATAGGTGGCCACAGGCTCCTAGATGATGATTAAGGTTTAGGGGGCCTGGGAAAGGACTGCTGCTAAATGGGGCATTTGAATTGCTAGTTGAAAAACATTTTTGTGCTTCTTGCTGTGTTTTTAGTGTTGTAAATATAATAGTACCATTTCTAATGTCACAGTGTGTTTTTCTTCTGTACAATGTACACCTAGACCAGCTGATGTGTAGACGCATGTCTCCCTACATCGAGCTGTTTCATGTGACACAACATGGATCAACCTCTGCTTTTCATTCAGCAGCCAATTGCTGCACTGTACTGAACAGTCAGTAGATGTAGGTATTCTCCACCTGCAGTATTACATATGTGTACAGCATAATAAGGGGCAGGCTATCTCCTTACTATTATCCTGGAAAACTGAGCAACTTGGCCAGTATAACTTATCACTTATCATCTCAATCCACCTATTAGGCTTTATCTATATCTTGTCTGACTTTTGAAAAAACAGAAATAAATATATTCAACAATTTTAAGAAAAATAAATGAGCCCTTCAGGGATTGACCTCTAATAAAATGTGCTCACAGTTGGGCGCTGCCGTGCAACGCAGTTACAGCGCAGGGGAAACACTGTACATAATTCTACATAGGATATTTCACACACCTGTGCTGCATTACGCAATGTATCAAGAAAGGGTTGCAGACACCTTTTTCAGCACAATGTAGTTACAGCACAGGCAAGGTTGCCATAGACTTATCATGCAAAAAAAAATCAAAAAGCACAATGCAAATGCAACATAAATGCATTGCTAACACATCAAAAATGCAGCATATGTTTTGATACATTGATATATTGCAGCATATATGTTTTGATACATTGATATATTGCAGCATATGTTCTGATACATTGCAGCATATATTATGATACACGTGTTTAGATACATTGGCATATTTACAAAACACTTGCTCTTTATGCAACAGTGAACAGAGCCTTAGCATCTGTTCACCACTCTGCACTTTCTTTGCGTTGAAATGCATTTACAATGCAGAGGAAACAATGTACATTATTTTAGATGCAAAAGTTCCCATATCTGCGCTGCATTGCACAACACATTAAAAACATTGCAGACACCTTTTTCAGCACAACATTTTAACAGCACAGATCAATAGAAGTCTATGGCAATGCAAACGCGCATGTATAATGTGGTGTACCTGCGCTGTGTTTGCATTGCATTTGCGTTGCCATAGACTTTATAATTTGCTTATTATGTAAAAATGTTTTTCTCTAAGGATCTATTCACACTTATCCGCTTGTGCTGCGTTGGGAAACGGGGAGGCCGATTCATTAATAGCGCCAGGTAGCGCCAGATGAGCGACTGTAGCGTGATTTTTTCAGCGCCAGCCAGTATTCGCTGTGCTTGGCCGGCGTTAGCTTGATGACAGCGACTCAGTCGGTGTGCGGTAATGTTGAATACGGGCTTAGGGGTCGCTGTTTCACAGGTTCAGCGTTGTATGTGAGCGCCTGACAATGGCCAGAGCGAACGGCTAGCTTCATATTCATTAACAAATCACGCTCCGAATGTGCTGTCGCTGTCCATTCCTTGTTTAAACCCCAGTGCGCTGGTGGCGATGGGTGTTAACTAGTTTTTAACCCCTAAACAACCATATTTTTTGATTGTAACATTATACATGTTTTTAGATTCATTTTGTAATGTGAATACATTAATATCAGACCTGTAAGATCACTTCTGCACAAATTTTTTTTTTTAATTTTTTTTACTTAAAAATAAATCCTAAAATTGCAGAAGTGGTCTCCAAATTTTTGACATTAAAAAAAAAAAAAATTAATACCAACTAATTATGATAAATTATAGATTGCTCCATTGAAATGCATTGCACATCGCCAGGGAGCGACAGCTCATACCTGGCGCTGTGAGGGAATTTGCAGCGGCGCTGTTCGGTCCAGGCGGCTTCATGATGAATCCCGCGCTAGCCGTCGCTCTCGCCGGCGCTAGCCTCATTTAGCTTGATAAATGCGTCATTGTGAGCGCCGCCGGGCGTACTTGAGTCGGTAGTCACCGTTAGCTGGCGGTACCTGACGCTCGTCAGACACTACCTGCCGCTAGCCCGTGATAAATAAGGCCCATAGTTACAATGCAAGGGAAAATGCTGCCAGTGGGCCAGCTCACATACAGTATAAGTAAATGGTGAAGTAAATGGTAAATGGTGAAGTCTATGGCAACCCAAATGCAATGTAGGTAGATATGTAAACTATCCCATCTAGAATAATGTACAATGTCTCCTCTGCATTGTAACTGCATTGCAACACAGCACAACAACGCAGAGAGGTGTGAACAGGGCCTTAAACATTTGTGCTAGTCATATCTTTTTCTGAGAATATTAAAGAAAAGAAACGTTCACTGTGCAAAACCAGAGAAATATCCTATGAGATAACTGGCACGGGGTGTGTTTCAGTTGAGGAGATGAGTTTAAAGCAGCTCAAAAGCCGAACTGGCCAGCTCTGGAGGCAAACAAACTCCAGGGCTTGCTCCTTTCCTGTACCTGTGGCATGCTTCCGCATCAAGCCCTTCAGACAGGCTGGGGACAGGAGCACTGTCCAGACTACAAGGAAACTGGGGATGTGGCCAGTGGCCAGGTCACATCAGCTGGCATTCTTGAGATCAGTGGAAAAACTTTTGGCCACCACCAACTTCATCATCTGATGCCGTGCCAGCTTGCACTTCAAGTGTCCTCGCCCATGGGAGCAGGCAACCATCTTTCTATAGCCCCAGCTGGGGCTGATTTCCAAGAAAGCCACCGCTGACAGCAAGAGGATCACGGAGCCGAGGTAAGTTATAGCAGCGCATCCTGCTGCATACCTTTTCCCAGCCTCGCCCCCGCCACAGCCACCACCCAAAGTTTGGGTCCCCATTGATTTTAACAGGGTGCCAGGTTTGAGTCATTTACTCAAAGTTCATCCGAACTTGCAAGACCCGAACTTTGAGGGGTTTGCTCATTCCTATTGGTGGAGCAACAATGATGGGGCTACTGACCTTATGGGTATTTACAAAAAACATTCTAGAATCTGCCCAAAGCATAGCATGATGAGTAAAATTATCTGTACACATGAGAATTGAAATAGCAAAGCTCTGATTCCCAGGGGCAGGTCGCTAGAGTTGAGCCCCCCTCAAAAAAAAGCAGAATGGTACATTCTGTTTTTTTTTCTAATAAAAAATAATAAATATTAGTAGTTAATGACTTCTCCTCCATGCTAATGCCCAGCAATCCCAGGAAGCAAATACCTAGCTAAGTTTTACTTTCTGGACTGCTATATAGCTACAAAAAATCAGGCAAGGCAACTTGTTATGCACAGGGGGAGTTAATGCATAATATTGCGTAAATAGCAGGAGTGTATCTTGGGATTAAAAAGAAGCAACACAGAACCGAGGGACACCCGCCCTCCATCTGACATGCTTTTGGGAGCTACTATCTTTGGTTGACCATGGAAATGTCGGTGAAGAAGGGCATGGGCCAATCTGGGAGGGGTGACATGGACACCTGCAGCATGGCGCACCCCCTGGGCACCCCCAATCGCATAAGGGCAAATATCCGGGTCCGGGGGGACAAGTATAGCACTGTGTAAGGATGTTGCTGTAACAACGCGTTATTTGATCATTGTAACTTTGTACTTTATATGGCATTTTCTATTATGTAACCTTCTTGAACATCAATAAAAACAGATTAAACAAACAAAAAAAAAAGAAGCAACACTGTGTTGTTTCTCAGAACTAGGCAGTCCGGGGCATACTAACGGCCTTATTTATCAAGGGATAGCGCCAGGTAGTGTCTCACTAGCGCCAGGTAGCGCCAGCTATCGGCGACTACTGACTCCAGAACGCCAGGCGGCGGACACAATCACGCATTTATCACGCTAAATGAGGCTAGCGCCGGCGAGAGCGTCAGCTAGCGCGGGATTCATCATGTAGCGGACTGCAACGAACAGCGCCGCTGCTAATCCCATCACAGCGCCAGGTATGACCTCTCGCTACCTGGCGCTCTCCAATGCATTTCAATGGAGCAATCTTTAAATATTCATAATTCATTGATATGAATGTTTTTTAAAATGTTTTTAAATGTCAAAAATTCTGTCACCACTTTGGCAATGTTAGTTTTTTTTTTAAGGTAAAAAAAAAAAAAAAAAAAAATTGTGCAGAATTGATATTACAGGTCTGATATTAATGTATTCATATTACAAAATGTTTAGAAAAACTTGTTTAATTTTATAATCAAAAAATATGGTTGTTTGGGGGTTAAAAACTACTTTTAAGCCATCGCCGCCAGCGCTCTGGGGTTTAAACAAGCATTTCACAGCGCGAGAATTTTTTGAGCGTGATTTGTTAATGAATATGCTGGGAGCCGTTCGCTCTGGCCATTCGCTGTCAGGCGCACCCATACAACGCGGAACCTGTGAAACAGCGACTCCTAACCCCGTATTCAACATTACCGCACACCGACTGAGTCGCTGTCAACAAGCAAACCCCGGCCAAGCACAGCGAATACTAGCGGGCGCTGTGAAAATCACGCTACTGGCGCTCATCTGTCGCTACCTGGCGCTATTAATGAATCGGCCTCTAAGTTTTGAAAGCCCATTGTCTGGCCCTATTACTCAACTCCCCCTGTATTATTATAGTACATTAGGGCCCCGCTGGCAGACAGTGAAGTTTAATGGACGAGTTTGCACAGAGCGCTCACAGTGTGGGCACCCTCTTGGCAAACTCTTACTGGCAGGCAAGAACAAACTGGACACAGGGCAAGTGTCAGGGTGGGGGATTCCCAGGTGGTGTAGACCATTCAGCAATCCGATCCCCCAATGCTGCTGCTTTCAGAGGAACAGTGCTCACTTGTGTTGTTGTTTCTTTTTTAATATTATGTATTGCCTCAACTGCAACATTATGCCTCATAGGTTTATCTAACCTACAGGCTTTAAACTTTAAATAAAATAGGTTTGCAGTAGCTCATCAATGCATGTTCCCGCAAAGTATGATGTAATGTTTAATCTTGTAGATGAGCGGTGCTTTCAACAAGCCAGGTCTTTAATCTAAACCAGCCACCTATAGGCGGTAAGCCAAGTCACTAGAAGCCCCAGACGGCAATGAATCAATAAGCCATTTTCCTGAGTCAGAGAATGCATTCCCTCCGCTATAGCTCGCCAGGTGATGAATCTGTTGCTATATTATGGGTGTGTTTAGCTGCTGGCTGTTATTCCGCTTTCATTCGTCACAGATGCCCATGGCTGGTTATGAAATACTTAAAATGTGAATTGTGTCCCTGTTTCCCACACAAACCCTATCTTCCGCCAGACACAGAGGAATTCAAGTCACACAGCAGGGATCTATTAGGTAAAACTTCAATTAACTAGAGTGATTTTCAAGATGGCTGGAAATCAGAATGGGAGTCAGGTACAAACACTCCAAAATAAATGAAGAGCTTTCTTCTGTGCACAAGCTTATCAAACACTCATAGGATATATCCTAACTCGCAGGTGATATTTGCTAACTCACAGGACATTGTCTGACATAGAGATTGTAGCTAATGCCCTACCTTACACAGAAATCGAGTGTTTTTGTTTCTTGACTCTCAAGAGCTACTTTACTAACATAGTGGTATATTCTATCTCTGGGGAGATCATCCTGATTCTTTGTGTTTGAAGTGGCAGGCAATTGGACCAGGCCATACATAACTTGAACCGGACGACCGTCAGAGCGCTTAATTAAGAGCGATCGCCTGCAGGTGAAAAAAGGTGAGTATAGCCTTTTTTTATTTTTATGCCTGGACAATGACTTTAAAGTGGGCCAACACCCAGGGGTGATCGGCCCGGGAATCTATAAGATTCCCGGGCCAATCACCTCACACACCGCGGGACATCCGAGATCGGGATGTCCCGCGGGGTGTAACCCCCCCAAACACCCCAAAAAACCTTACCTCTTCAGACGCTGCTTCCGCCGCCGCCGCCTCACTCGCGCTCCTCCAGACGTGCGCGCGGGAGGCGGCGGCGGGCGCGATCCCTTGTCCGCCGACGTCCGTCGGCGGGCATTGGACAGCGCAGTCACGTGGGATCGTGAAGAGGTGAGTTTTCGGGGTGTTTGGGGGGGTTTTGGGCAGCGGGGCACCCCCGATCGGGGTGCCCCAAGGAAGTGGACCAATACCCAGGATAGTCAAAATCCTGGGTGTTGGTCCACTTTAAGCAACCCCCTGCAATTGGAATAGTACAGGTGTGCAGGCACATTTTATCCTCCATTATTTTGCTTACTCCCTTGTGGTTGAGTGGCGTTGGCCCATTCAAGGATGTATCCTCACCTGGCTTCTTACTTTATGACTCCCCCCAACCATCTTTAAAAAAAGGGGTTCAATCTTCCCCTTTACATTAGGTGGGGTTCAAATGCTGCCTGGGGGTTATTCTGTGTCATTATGAGCTGACATCTGACACCCATCATTGGCAGTAAACAGGCATCATCATGGCACTGGGTCAAGCCTCCCATTCAGTGACTAGCCACCCCCTCTCGTTTTCAACGCAAAAATATCTCCCACATTTAGCCCTTCCTCATACTTGACACCACTAAGATTCAAAAATTAGATGTCTAGCAAAATGTCTTCAAGAAAATAACACAGCAAGTTAAGTTGCCTTGATTTATTGCTACAAATATACCATGACCTGGATCGTTTAGAACCTTTACAGACGCACATGAGATAATTCAGGTTAACCATAACCCACAAGGCTCTCTCTGGCTGAGCCCTGCCCTACAATTTTATTGCAAACTCTGCCCCCGACATCACCAAGAACGGCGCTTGCAGATTCTGCTCCAATGAGCAGTAATCACACTCATAAGTGCTTTCAAAACAAGTAATATGCACATGTTTATTGTAACCCCGCAGACATCCCCCATCCCTTGTGCTAAGCCCATTATGGGCATTAAAATAATAAAACAACTTACCTGATTGCCAAACTCTTCCCTTGATGCAAGGGGGGCGGGGCTCTGCATGACAGCCATAGACTTGCATGACAGTTGGACTTGGATGACAGGCTTTTATGATATTGTCCAAATCGGGCTTAGCACGGTGGTAGGTAGGGGTGATTGAAGTGTTACAAAATGCTTATGTAAAAGGAAAACATTTGAAATATTAAATATTTGGGCTTTAACAGCTTATATACTTTCCATTAGCGAGGACACATTACTATTGGGTAAATATTGTTCCTTGGGAATCTCATTTTTCCTCCTATGTTAAATACTCTACTTTCTAATTAAAAGTTAATACATTTAAAAAAACTCATTATCTCACCCGAGATCCAGCAAAGTCCCTGGTACTCCTGCAGTGGCTGCCCGATTCAAACACAGAGCAGCTTCCCCTGTTCTGTATGCATTGCTGCCCGTCTACCCATTCAAATGAATTCAAGAGTATTCAAGTGGTGCAGCCCCGTGTAGATTGGGGGAAGCTGCTCTGTACAGCAGATTCAAGATGGCATTGACCAACAGCGAAATCATGGGGTAAACAGCGCAGGATTCCATGCAAGGTAAGGAGTTTTTTATTGTAACCAATGACATTTGCTGACATTTAAACCGGACCTTCAGCATGATTTAATGAAAAGCCCAAATCCTTAAAAAACGATTCCCCAGCATCTAAAATTATGATATTTTAAGTTTTTAGTCACATACTTATTATTCTTTTCCACACTGGGCTGCAACTCTTTTCAGGACTCTAGGATACGGGCGCCGCCATCTTGAATCAGAAGCATCACACATACTGAGGAGAGGAGAGCAAGATAAAGTACAGGGGGCGGGGTTATAGCTGTGCTTTTCACAGACAGAGCAGAGCTGGGGTCAGGAAAAGGTCAGCAATCCCAGAATGCAGAGCGACAGTCAGCAGACACTTCCTGTTTGCAGGCTGCCTGAAGCCCCATGAGCCACCATCTTGGATGTTTATAGGCTCATTACATGCAGTAGATGCAGGTAGGATGATTTTTAATGTAAGCAATCTGTATGTACAGGGCTTGAGAAACATATAAGGGTGAAGGACCGCTTTAAGTCCTGCATTTACCTCTTGGCAGTAAGTGGCTTTAAATGGCACTGACACTTTTTAAATCAGGCTCCCAGCAGGTTACCTTTTGTGCATTTATTTGCACAATTTATATCTTTACTTTACTTATCTTCTGGGATTACAAAATAAAGTCAATAAACACAAAACTCAATGTATGTATTTTTTTTATTTACAATATTCTTGTGATAGTGAAATGCATTCTGTGACAACTAACCTGGCTGAAGTCATATAACTTTCACATCTACATCAAAAGCCAGAATATCTCTTGCTGCCACACACTTTTATTTAGTATGACCGTCCATAGCTTTGGGCAAGAAAATCTTGAGCATATTGGTGGTTTTGCTGCCTTTACAGTGTTTATAGAAAGGAAATGATTAACCATTTTAACTCTGTTTTAACCAATGTGTACCATAAAAAACTGCAAGGAAACATTTGCTGATGCTGAGCATGCGCAGCATGAAGAGCCCTTCTTTTTTGTAATGGAAAGTGATTCGAAATTCATCCAAAAATGCATGCAATTGCAAAAAAATTTGAAAGTTGCAAAAGTTTAAACTAATGCATCATAGATGAGAGAGTTTCTTGTGGTGGACCAAAACCCAGGATTTTGACAATCCTGGTATTTTATCCTTTTTTACAGGGGCATCCCACTTTTCTGAGTATCCCACGGTGCATATACAGGCTCTCATCCAATCAGCGCTGTATGCTGTGCATATTAATTCATGGCGTTAAGCTCTGTTTACAGACAGAGCCCGGCATAGAGAAAAGAAAGCAGCCTACCGATTTGATGCGGCTGAGGCCACAGGGAGACTGCTAATGCGTCTGGGGCATCGTGGCATTGCCGGCGATGTAAATATATTGGCGATCCCAGGGGGGCTACACAGCAGGGCATCTCTAGGGGCTAGGCAATCTACTGGACCTGGAGTCTTTTTGACATCCAGCATCAACGGATTTTGGTCCACTCTGCCTTCCGTGTACCAAGGTAGATTATCAGGGATCATCTGGCAAGTATCTGTTTTTTATACTAATCCAAAACCCAGATCAGAAATAGAAACAACTATAACTTGTTGGAGTCTATAAGTAATTGGAGTGACATTTAGTATTTAGTCCTGTAGTGGATCCCTGATTAGAAGCTGGACTGTTATCTGGAAAAAGCTGCCATTTCTTGATGTAGAAGCATTCGTCTGGATGGAAGTTTTTAGAGAATACAGGGACCAGGATGAGTAGCTGAGTCAATGATATTAACAATCTACATTTCAAAAGGCAGTCTAAAAATCGTACGGTAACCCTATTTACCCTTTTCACAGCTCTCATAAATCACAGAGGTTTGGTGGCACCACCATAGTAGACTAAAAAGAATGTGCTACAGTGCACGTCACCCTGTAAAATCTGACTAGCAGCTTGCATGCTATATTATCCTGAATTTGCTTTTTACAATCACATCAATGTGCACGCTCTGTGTTAAGTCTTCGGTGCTGATCATCCCAAATAATTTGTACCCTCTCCACTGTGCTCCCCTTCATATGGATTAGCAGAACATTTGTTGGGGCTTTTCAGAACTCATTGATGAGGGCGATGATGGTGGTGTCAGCATTTGTAGCAATGTAGTGAATTGTATATAGTGTGAACAGCAGAGGGGTTAAAACACAGCCTTGAGGAGCTCCCTGTATTGATCGACATCTGGCAAGGGGTGTGTGAAGGCCTAACACGCCCCTTTCCATTGCAGTGAATGGAGGGAGGCGAGAGAGCTATCAGTGACTGATGGCAGGTTGAGTCTCCACCTCGGAAAGGGTAAGCGTTTTTTTGTGTTATGAGTGTAAAATGTCTTTAAGCTGGAACAGTGGCACAGGATGTTTTGAAAGGGTCTGTCCAGGCATATACATTAATCAAACCAAACCCTTTGTTCCTTTTTAAACTAAAGTCAACTGACAATTTCCTAACAATTTTTGCCCAGTCCAAATGTTGGGAACTTTATAAAAAATTACCTCCCCCATCCTCCGACCCTGGGTTAGGCAATAGGAATACTCAGACCCTCCCCCCCAAAATACGTAGTTCTAGTTTAGATTGAGTACTGACGTTGACAGACACAAATCTTGATTGGACACTAACTTATGGAGGTGACTGTGGCGGTGACCGCTGGGGGACCTGAGAAACTGGCCCGGAAATCAGTACATTGAGCATTTGGGCTCAACCGCAGCCTTGCTCTAGACTTGTTGTATTTCTATTTTCCGTCTCTAGGTCAGACAGGAGGGATTTTTTTTTCTACATTCAGCAAGACAAGCAACAACTGTACATGAAAAATTATATATATTTGAAAAAGCCCTGTATTTGTCTAATGCCATGTTTATACATGAACTCATGTGCCCCCACTGACTTTAGCTGTTAACATGAATTGCCTTATATTTATATGCTGTGTTTAGATGATTATTTCATTTCAATGTCTTGTTAGCAGTAGTTGGCTTTTAAGTATACAGTACAAGCTTTTTAGGACTACAGGTTGATATCAGACGGGATGTACTGTATGGTGTGTGTGTGACCGATTGTCAATACAGCAATTATACACTATTACATGTGTTTCTCTGACTACCATTTATGTTGCTCTAAAATGCCAAAACCTAATTAGTAGTGTTTTCGCTATAATTATCCCTTTAGTCTCTGCATTATTTTAGTCCCTCAATTATGTACATCTGCAAGAGATTCCAGCTGTGATTAACATCTTTGGAGTCACAATTAATTGTATTGTACAGAGCTATTGCTAATGTAATCAAATATATCTTTGCAGGATACAAATGTCAGTAATGATGTTGGGTTTGGATGTTACCTTCAGTGTGTTTTTTAGGGAAATTGTAGCTAGGGGTCTGTTAATGTAATCAGTTTATTCTGCCAACCATGTACATACATACATACATAAAAGGAAATAGGAAAGGAAACTGTCTAAATGGTGAAGAGCATGTACAGGGGAAAAACTCATAACCCATTTACCACAGGCAACCTTAATATAACTAAAATGTACGTGCAATTCTTGAGCATCTCTTGCGAGCCGCTCTGGCTGCCCACACTGCAGAGCCTGCAGCAGAGAGCCAACGCTGATACTCGCTCGCTCCTGGAGGGCATTGGGGATCTAACCCAGGGCTTGTATAAGCCTATATGCTAGTGAGCCCTAGCGCCAGCTGCGAGCGCAGTTAAACAGCGGTATTTAAGAAAAAAAACACAGCGCCCATACAGGCACTGTGGAAAGAGGGTTGTAGGCGTTCAGCGCCTGTTACAATCCCCTTTTTGGGGTGATGGCAGTACAATAAATAAAAAAACACGGTGTGTTGGGGACACATGAAAGACATTACACAGGATTTGAATGGCCTAAAAGTTGCAGCACAACCTAAAAGTGCATAGAATGCATACAAAAACTTTTCTAAACAGCCCAGGGATCCTGGGACACATGCACCAGTCATGAAAAAAATCTAAAAAGTAGCCCAAAAATGTTTACTAACCCAGCTCATTGACATCTATGTGATAAGGCCACAAAGTGAAGGGTAAATGTCTGGTGTTATCTGGCACTGTAGGGAACTCATCCCATCACCTATGCTGATAAACAATGGGAGACTGCTTGGCTCTATCAAATGCGCTCTGGATTTTGGACTAGATAACTACAGAGAAATGGCAAGCAGCACCATCAATTTATAGCTGCACAGGGCGGTGCACACTGGGCGAGGCATTTAGCAATTTTTTAAATTTAGACAGATTGTAGGATTTGTTGCAGGCTGGTGGGGATTTGAGTGGCAGGGTACTACCTGTTCTTGTCTGTTGCTAATTGCCCAGCCCAGTGTGCTGCCCTGACCAGCTATACATTAATGGTGCTGCTTGCCATTTCTCTTTTGTCTGTTGTAGTGTGGTCAATGCATTTGGATAAAGGTTTAGGGGTCTTCAGCCGCATTTTGTGGAGTTGACCCCACCCCCACATGTGACTCACCAGGTATGTTCAGCTCTCAGTTTATCCATGCTATGTGTGGCCATAATTGGGGGAGCTCTCACTGTTAGAGTAGGACTGCAGATAAAAGAGGTGCATTGGTGTGGCCCTGCAGCTTCCCATACATTAGCAAATGTGTGCAATAAAAACCTCTCTGTTTTATAAATTTAGACAGATTGTAGGTTTTACTCCTTTTTCTTGTCTGATGGGCAAACTCCACCTCAGGTCCTGGGTGATCTTAAAGTGGACCATCACCCTCCTGTGATCGGCCCGGGAATCTATAAGATTCCCGGGCCGATCACCTCCCTCCCCGCGGGACATCTGAGATCGGGATGTCCCGCGGGGTGAAACCCCCCCAAACACCCCAAATCCCCTTACCTTGCCTTCGGTGGCGGCCGGCCGCCGCCGCCTCCCTCGCGCCCCTCTAGACGTGCGCGCGCCCGCGCCGGCCGTCTGTGAATGGCCCGTGCGGGCGGCGGCGGCGGAGGAGCCGCTTGTCCGCGGCTGTCAAACCGCTTGTCCGTCGGCGCTGGGAGCGGGGAGAGGTGAGTTTTTCGGGTGATCGGGGGGGTTTCACACAGCGGGGCACCCCGATTGGGGGTGCCCCACCGAAGTGGACCAAGACCCAGGATAGTCAAAATCCTGGGTGTTGGTCCACTTTAATATCTAAGAAATGTGTTTTCCACTTGCTCTCCATTGATGCGTATTGGAAGATGACTTAAGGATGCTCTCCTAAAGTCAATAATCATATCTACTGTTTTCCTTGGATTAAGGATCAGGTTGTTGCTTTGAAATAAATGACTCAACTTGCTGGCTTCTCGTAGATATGCTTGAATGTCATCATTACTGATGAGCCCGATGAATGTTGTCATCAGCAAACCTTATGATCTTTACGGACTCCTCCTTGAATATGCAGTCATTGATGCACAGTGAAAACTGTAGGGGAGACAGCACACAGCCTTCATGGGTGCCCACATAAGGGTGAATGCTGCTGCACAAGGGCCCTTCAAGTTTTACATGTTGGGATCTGCCTTCCTGAAAGTTTCTGATCTGATCACAAATATCAAACTAATCGATTCTTACATATGAGTTAGGCCAGTCTAAGTGATCCATGATGAATTTGATGGCTAGGTTCACAGCATTGTCTTAATCGATTAGGCCTATAGGTAAACTGATGAGGATCCTGATGCACTTGAGGTGTTTGTTTTAGATAGAACAGGACTAGTTTTTCAAAGATTTTTATCACTACTGATGTCAAGGCTACTGGCCAAAAGTAAATTAGGTCAGATGCCTTCAAGTTTTTGGGAACCAGTATTATTGTAGATTGTGACATCCTGGGACAGCCCTGCTTCCACTGTTCTTTTGAAGACATTGGTAAGAGCAAGCTCCAGATGTTCTATAAATATTTAAAGGTACCAAGTTGAAGCCATGCTAAGAGTTGGCATAGAGGTATGAGTATCAGAAGGTGTATACAGAGTGGATTCCTTGGGGATCGGTCCAACTTACTCAAACCTGCAGTATAACTTATTTAAATCCCCTGCAAGTTGTTTGCTTGCCCCATGCCCCTTTAGACTTTATTTAGTTCACCTGAGGAGAGTTTCCCTTTCAGTCTCGAAATAGCAAGACATAATTTAACTATAGCATCATGTGCACAGATCACCTGAAACGAATGGTTAGAGATGAGCCGGATACAAGAAAGAGAGCATGCTGTTGCAGACTCCCTCATTGATTGGGCATGTAAGGCCCTGGGTAATTGACCAGTTTACCCCCCTCCCATGTGCATCCGAGTTCCAAGCACAGCCATCCTGCAAATGCTTTTGGTTGTTAGCTGAGCTGGAGAATCAATATTTTTTTGGCTTGGTTTAACTTTTAGCTGGTGAATTAACTAAGATCGGAATTCCTAGGGGTGGGAGTGTGAGGAGGTCTGCTTTCTCTAGTTAATTTATGCTGTATAGTCCCTGGCTAGGGATTCGCCTGGGATGGGGTCCCTGGTGAATGCAGGGGATTCCCTGGTTGGGGGAAGTATTGGATTAAAGTGCGTTGGGCTCTTCCCCCCCCCCCCCCCCCACACACACACTTTTTCAGAAGATAAATCATGAGTTGAAAATGTAAACCTTGATATCTTGGTCATCTCTTCTTAGATTAAAAAATGAAAAACAGTTTAGGACAGTGCCAAATGTAGCCAGACACAATGGTGTGACAATTACATTTGTATGCAGTAGCACTTTAAGCTATATGTTTAATGAGTAGGCCTCCTTACACACAGAGATTAACTGGAGTACAGCCCACTCTCCTGATTGGTTATGTTCAGGAGGGGATAAGAGGAACAGAGTTCTAGTCAGACTGAGCTGAGAGACGTGAGAGGAAGGTTCCCTGATGTCCAGGTGTGGGACGTGGGCTCTGGTGAGAGCAGCCTAACGTAGAGTAGCGACCAGGAGAAGCTGATGACCCAGAGAGGGGTACCAGGCTGGCCTATAGCCGTTGCAGGTGGAAATCCTCACTCCACCTGCTGCTTCACACTCATGAATACTTAGAGTCGGGGACTTAATGGAGACCTGAGGTGTAACATGAAGTCATTTGTGCTGCAAGGATGAACTGTCTGTCTGTGCCTGAATAAAGGGAGGGGCATCCCTCAGTTGAAACTGCACTTGGACTGTGTCTTCTCCTGCGTACTGAAGTACTTTGCCCTGTCCCTGAGAAACTGCCTGACCAGACGTCATAGAGCATCCCTAAGCGCATGTAACAACCCCCTGGTGGTGTTTACAATGCTTGTCAAGTTAAGGATCGCTATATTTGTACTTAAACTGAGAATTTCTTGATTATATACATATATATATAATATATTCTCTTCTGCAGCCTGATCCTGTATTCCCTCTCATTCACTTTGACAGTCCAGTGGCTGGTCATACATACCTTGGAATTCCTAGACTGAAAGACTAGTCTTTCTCTGGAAATTCTGTGTTTAGTGTAAAAGACATAGTAACGGGGGGGGGGGGGGGGAATTTACAGAGGCAGTGGATGTTAAGTTTAGAAAATGCCAGTCTCCTGCAGAGGCTCCTATTGTGTACACTGGAGCCCCTATGTGATGCCCGCACTATAGCCTGGTCACATCTAGTTGCACCTTTGCCAGACATCTAGCTGTACTAAAAACCTATAGATGTAGCAATGCTGTGTTAGAGCAGACTGTGATATGTAGCTGTAAGGTAAGTTACTTATATATATTGTTTTTTTTACATATTTTACTTATTAGTATTAGATCTTCAGAAACAAGCAGTATATTCTTCTGTGTTATATGCCATATGAGTAGTTTTATACTATATAGGTATTTTATGCAGTCTTTTATAACTCATGTATATGTACTAATAAAACTGGAACCTTATAGAATGTGACCATCCCTAAAGTTTTGCTTGAATACGATGATGTCAAATGCAGGTTTTCTCTGTTTTCTGACACATGCATTCATTTACATTCTTGTGCCTGTTTCCTTACAGAGTGTTTGGTTTTAAGAAGAATACCTATAATACCATGAGCTACCACCTGGACCAAAAGCTTTATCAATAAAAAAGCCTTCTTAAAACTGGATGCCAGGAAAGTGTGTTGCAACATCCCAACAGCTGCTCTTTTCTCATTTCAAATCCTGTGAATCATGAGTGGCTTTCTCTCATATCTGGATCCAAGACGGATTCCTTGGGGGCCAACATGGAATGCAATCAATGCAAGAGTATTACGAACCAAGCCAGTAGAGTCAATGCTGGAAGGGACAGCAGGAACATCTTCTCATGGCACCAAACTGGCTCGTGTGCTTACTACAGTGGACCTGGTATCACTCGGAGTTGGAAGTTGTGTTGGTACTGGAATGTATGTGGTCTCTGGACTTGTTGCTAAGGAAATGGCTGGACCTGGAGTCATTGTGTCATTCATTATTGCTGCTGTAGCATCCATATTGTCTGGTGAGTAATGCAACTTCTATCATTTATTTCAAGGACATACCAAGCAATTCTATTTTCTGATAAACTGGAATGAATATATAGAAAAAAAGGTTTTAATAATAATGACTAATTACTTTTAGACAAAATGAATGACTCAGATAGTTGTGGGGATTTTGACTATATGGGGTTTTGGTTCTCATCCCTGGAACCCCCCAGGTCACCAGCTGCATGCATGGGCACAAAGGCAATTAGCATGCTCAGCTCCATTTGGCCCTTTCTGATAGTAATTGGTTAACAGAGCTGAATGTAGATGAGCACACTGCCGCCCGCATACCCACTAGCCTCTAGTAGGGGACGTGCCCATGTCAATCATTCACATATGCCTGGTGTGGGCTGGCACCTGGCTAAAGGCACAGCATAGTGAAGCTGCGGCCTGCCATGTGCTGTTGGATCAGGGATCAGGTAGGTTTTATTTGGGAATCACACAGTAGGACATCCCAAATCGAGGTGCTCTTGGGAGAGGGAATCAAGACTTATAGATTCCAGGGCATGACTAACTGAAATCTGACCTCCAATCCAATGCAAACCGCTGGGAAGCTTAGTGAGGCAATTATTGTACATGAAAATGAGAATTTTCATCTAAGCACAAAGTCTGTTGACATAGTTATAAGAAAGAGACATTTTACCTTTATTCCTATATTTATTTATAAATATTAATTATTTAAAAGCCTCATCAAAGCCTATAACTGTAATAGGTGTTGGAATGATAAGATTCAATTATAGAATGACCTCTGCCGACAGGGAAGACCTGAGGAAGGGTGTAGGTCTGTCCCATGTGGAAAATTGAGAAATTTGTTTTGAGAAGAGCTATTTTGGTTTGTTACAGTGTTTTAGAGAGTTATGTATGAAAATGTGGATAGTTTCTCCAGCTCAGTTTGCCATAAACACACAAGCAAGTGGCAGAACACAAAACCCAGGAAACTTTTTGGTTTTGAGATAGAGAAGTCATCCACGTAAGGTATAAGGATTTTCCAGTGAGTTAAAGGGACTGTAAACTTAACAGCAATAATAAGGTAGCAAGCATCTTACCTTACCTGATACCTGTCTCATTTGCCTTTCCTTCATTTCCTTCAGTGCTGGGTAGAAGTCGTAGCCTAGCTCCAAGTTTCAATGTCATTCCTCCAACAGAAAAGTGGTCTAATAGCCACTGTCTTCTTTGGTGCTCTCAGTAAGAGTGAGCACAGCAAGCCACTGTGTCACTGTCTCTGATGAAAGCAGAGCATGCCCAATAAACCGCACCATGACATGCTCTTCCCAGCTCAGCCAAGATACAGAAATTGAAGAGAAGAAAGCATCTTCGCTTAAGAGTACATAACATATTTATATATAATCTGAGATTTTGACATGCCTTGAAATGACTAATTTTACACTGTTCTCAAGGTGTATAAGGTGGAAGAAAGTTAACAGGTGCCTGGACAGGGACTTTAAAGAGTCCCAAATGGGGTATATATTAAAATGTTCCGAATTCTCTGAAGTAAAAAGGTACTCAAATTTTGGGCAACGGTTCTCCGATGGCATAAAGAATTTTAAAAGTTTATCCTAAGTAACCCATGTATGGGTAAACTTTAAGGGTTATAACATGGCACATGTACTAGGTCTTTAAATAAAGCTTGTTCTGCCCCTGAAATGCTATATCCACAGTATCAAGGTGGCCATGTCCACCACTACAATAAAAAACCAAAGCCCAGGATTTTGACTATACTGGGTTTTGATCCTTTCCCCCGATCAGGGGTGCCCTGCTGTGTGAAACCCCCCAGATCATCTAGTGCAACTCACCTCTTTCTGGTCCTACGGTGCATGCGTGGCTACTCATCCAATCAGTGCGCTCGGAGCCGCTGAAGTTAAGCCTTCATCTAAGGCCAGTAGCTCAGAGAGCGCTGGCGGTTGCATCCCTCGCTTCACTCTAACAGGGAGCGTGCCGACGCCGGCCATTCACAAATGCCTAGTGCGGGCATGCACCCTGCTAGAGGGATAGCATGCACCGTTGGACTAGAAGCATGCACAGTTGGACCGGGAAGTAAGGTAAGTGTATAGGGTGACCTGTTTCAAATTTTGGATGCTCTGGGGGGAATCTTACAGATTCCCGGGCCGATCGCGCTGGGTTTTGGTCCAGTTTAAAGTTTCACTGCCATCACTTTAAGAGTAGCCATATCCACCCCGTCCATTATATGTCCCTGTGATTTCTATAGCCTGTGTGCTATAGTTCTGTAGCACATTGGGGGCGGGTCCCAGCAGCTTGTGGGCTGGCCAGAGTCAGTAAAAAACGTTTAAAAAGTTTAACAAACTCGCTAAAAAAATCAAGAAAATAGATCCATCTCAGTTTCATCGCCAGCCTATGTCCTCACCCTTCAATGCTGTCCTGCGCCAGTCTCCGCAATATCCAGTGGACCAGTTGGGTTCAAGGCATCTCTGCTTCCCGCTGCAGGGAGGAGCTTTTATACCAGGAGTGACCTGATGTCAGGGGAGCAGAGATGTCAGAAGCTGCAGAGATCAGTGGAAGCTGGGCGCTTCTGCCAATCTATTTATCAGTGACTGATAAATGGGCATGGGGCACAGCAGCTCAGATTTCACAGCGGAGACCGGCGATAGGTTAAAGGTAAGTATGGTGAAAAAAATAATAATAAAAGATTTTTCATTCTTGTGTCTGTCTGCATGTTTTTTTTACATTTAACTACATTTAGAGTATGAGTGAGTTAGGATTTCAGGGGAAAGTTCGCTGGCACCAAAAAATTTGGTTCGCGACGAATCGATTTTCCCAAAAATTCAGAGCAAACTTCGATTCTGGCAAACTGGTTCATCTCTCGTAAAATAACAGGCTGATTTTTGGCCCCAGTCTGCTCCTGATTGGTGCCAGTGTTTACAATGACTGTCAGGGTTTCCCAATGCCATCCTATTGATCCTGTCAACCTGATCACCAATTTTACAAAGCTGAGTATACTTAGGGTCTTTGTTACAGATAACACACCAGTGCCTCTTAAAGGAGCGCTTTCACCAAAAATGGCCCAATAATTAAAATCCATATAAATATGCTGGATGGAGAGTGGAGGGGGTCACGTTTACACCTGGCATGAGGACATATCCAGCCAGGTTTTTTTTTTGATGGAAGGAAGAGGACATCTGGGGAGACAGGTTCTGTCACTCCCTCATAGACTAAACCTGTCACCCTGGATTTTATTGCAACCAGGAGAAGAAAACCACAACCTTAGTGGGAGTTTTATTCAGTTCAGGTGCATGAGTGACCCCTCCTCTCATTAGCCAACGTGTTTATATGGATTTTTAATATTACACAATTTCGCGATAGTGCTCCTTTAAGCTATTCTTACCACTGATGCTAGTCCCATGGTTGCTACTGTGGTACTGCTATTCCTTACAAATCTTTATCTAAATGTTTCAGTTTTTTAAAATCATATCTTGTTCTTTTAAACTCATTCATGCAGGTTCAGATATTTATTTTAACAAAGGTGTCCATGGTACTAAAGTTTTATTTTGTATTAACTGCTTAAATGGAAGGAAAGGGAGGAAAACAACACAATACCCAATTTGAAAAAAGCAATAGCAAGGAAAAGCACTTCAATGTTTGTGGCCATATTGCATATTCTGTCATCACAGCTGTTTCTAAGCAACCTCATGCACAGTATAAATGTGGAAAATCCCAATTTGTGTCTGCCAGTAGAGCCTGTAATGATTACAAAAGTAGATTTTCCTACCAGCACTAACCTTATGGACAGAGAAGACTATTAGATTAAGACATGACTGATGAAAGCTATGCCTGCCTGGACAACCTGTGGCTGACCTGCACAAAAAACCACAGGCTGTTTACATGTAGCCATAAACACACTAAGGTTTGCCAGAGAGCAATATCCAAAGGACCAATAAACCCATACAAAAATGCTTATAATTAAATATTAATGCCATAATTTATAGACATGGAATTGAATGTCATGGAATTTTAAGGAGGCGAAACCTCTGCAGCTATGAATGCCGACTGTGAATGCTTAACACAATGTAATGCAAATGGTTTATTCTCAGTCATTTACACTTCTTTAATGCCCTATAGGGAGTTGTAAATAATGTGTATAAAATGTTTTCTATGTTATAAAAAAACGCTGCACCGCACCTGCAGAACTTCTTCATCTCACGTCGGGCCGGAGCGTGCTGACACATGAAAAGCAGTGCCGGAAGCGAGAACAGGGATGTATATTTTTTTCTCTTTTTTTTATTGTTTACCTTCGCCCCCAATAAGAAGCACTGACATTCCCTCTCACACACACAGTTTTGGGGAAAATAGTGCGTCTAATAGCGTGAAATGTGTGGTAAGTAGATTATAGGCCTTGAAGCAAGAAGGGATTAGGTTTCACCCCCTAAATGTTTGCCCCGACACACTGACGAGTACCCCCTGGGGTATGTGTGCCGCAGGTTGAGAAACAATGCTCTAGGGGATTAGAATCCTGCAGGTCCCCGGCTGCTACCACCCTCAGTCCGTCCATGCATAGCCTCTTCCCCTGGGGACGGCCGACTTCTCGATCCGGAATGTTGAGAACTGTGGCTGGACCTTGAACTTGATGGGGACCTACTCCTTGCAGTGGACTTCTTCGACCTCGAGCGCTTCCTACTTGCTGACCACGACCTTGAGCTTCTTCCCTGTGCAGAGTAAAGTCCAACTTTACATGATTAGAGCGCTTAGAGCGGTGGTTTCTACTGCAAAGAATTATAGGTATTAGACAAGGCACATCAGGAAAACAGGCCGGTCATCCATTAGCCTCTTCACCTTGGGGTGGGGTGGAACCTTGGGGCGGAACCCTACTCCATGGCTGGCCTGTCTCCAGGATTCAGGGTCCATTACCTGGAAAGATTTTTTTCCAAGGTTTTTCCAAATGTGTTCCCTTTTAGAGGACTAATACTCACAAGCACACTGCATGCTTCTCTAGCTGAACAGACAGCACTCTTCTGAAGGCTTAAATTTGTAAATCCCCACCTTCCTTCTGATTTGTGGCCAATGCTGGGAAATAGGCAGTAACATCTGCCAATCCTGGTGCCCAAAAAATAAACCGAGATTTCTATCTCCTCCAGGTTTAAATATGGCCTTGCTGCTGACGCCACCCAGGCTTTTCCTTTTCCAAGATGGTGGTGCCATCTTCCTCCTAGCACCCGTGATGTCACCGGGGTAGACCTTCTGGCAACTGGGGGGGGGGGAGGCCGCACAGCAAACGCCCGCCTGCTGCTGACATCAGTCCCAGCAGTCCGCCAGACGCTACCTAATTGCCTGCCAACTCCCCAGGCTCCAGTAGGCACTGGCTATTATTATGGCCATCCTGAGCCACATGTTGCATCGTGCTATTGGCTGCACCAATATTGAATAAAAGAGATAAACAGTAGAACAAAATGCTCCACATGCGTGAATCCTGTGGGTGGGAAGGCCAAAAAAGAACACGGATTGGGCGCTTGATCAGAAATGTAAACACTTGAATCCCTTTAGGGTTTAGGGTTGTGGGAATTTCAAATAACCCCTGGTATAGGGCCAAGAAAATTCTACTATCTATGGCCCTATTTGGGAGAGTTGCCTCATTCCTGTTTGAAGGTGGTTATTTTGGATTAGATTGTAATGTAGCCCTACTTTGCTATGCCTACTATAATGGTTTCTACTGCAAAGAATTATAGGTATTAGACAAGGCACATCAGGAAAACAGGCCGGTCATCCATTAGCCTCTTCACCTTGGGGTGGGGTGGAACCTTGGGGCGGAACCCTACTCCATGGCTGGCCTGTCTCCAGGATTCAGGGTCCATTACCTGGAAAGATTTTTTTCCAAGGTTTTTCCAAATGTGTTCCCTTTTAGAGGACTAATACTCACAAGCACACTGCATGCTTCTCTAGCTGAACAGACAGCACTCTTCTGAAGGCTTAAATTTGTAAATCCCCACCTTCCTTCTGATTTGTGGCCAATGCTGGGAAATAGGCAGTAACATCTGCCAATCCTGGTGCCCAAAAAATAAACCGAGATTTCTATCTCCTCCAGGTTTAAATATGGCCTTGCTGCTGACGCCACCCAGGCTTTTCCTTTTCCAAGATGGTGGTGCCATCTTCCTCCTAGCACCCGTGATGTCACCGGGGTAGACCTTCTGGCAACTGGGGGGGGGGGGAGGCCGCACAGCAAACGCCCGCCTGCTGCTGACATCAGTCCCAGCAGTCCGCCAGACGCTACCTAATTGCCTGCCAACTCCCCAGGCTCCAGTAGGCACTGGCTATTATTATGGCCATCCTGAGCCACATGTTGCATCGTGCTATTGGCTGCACCAATATTGAATAAAAGAGATAAACAGTAGAACAAAATGCTCCACATGCGTGAATCCTGTGGGTGGGAAGGCCAAAAAAGAACACGGATTGGGCGCTTGATCAGAAATGTAAACACTTGAATCCCTTTAGGGTTTAGGGTTGTGGGAATTTCAAATAACCCCTGGTATAGGGCCAAGAAAATTCTACTATCTATGGCCCTATTTGGGAGAGTTGCCTCATTCCTGTTTGAAGGTGGTTATTTTGGATTAGATTGTAATGTAGCCCTACTTTGCTATGCCTACTATAATGCACTATAATCAGTAAAAATAATAAATAGTTATCAGATGACCCTTGAAAAGTGTATGATGAAGAAAAAACTGAGATTGTCAAGATGATTCTTAGCCAACAACTGACCTATACTGTGAATGCTTTAGAGCAGGGGTGCTCAACCTTTTTGTGTCCAAGGGCTGCACATTTGCTTGTTCCACTTCAAAGGGCCGCAATAAAATAAATGTAAGCAAAGAAAATTGCAACAGTTTACTGCAGGCAAGCTTTAACTTTAAAGCATTTTATATTCTTTAATATACATGCAGGCAGAAGTGAGCAGATCTGGGTAGAGGTAGGCAGAGATGGATAGAGGTGATGTGAGCAGAGGTGAGGTGATGAAGAAGTGGGCAGGGGTGAAGCGAGAAAAGGTGAGCAGAGGCAGGTAGAGGTAGGCAGAGATGAGGTAGAGAGAGGGGAGATGTGCAGAGGTAGAGTGGGAAGAAATGGGCAGGGGAAAGCGGGGAGCAGAGGCAGGTAGAGGTAGGCAGACGTGAGGTAGAGAGAGGGGAGATGTGCAGAGGTAGAGTGGGAAGAAATGGGCAGGGGAAAGCGGGGAGCAGAGGCAGATAGAGGTAGGCAGACGTGAGGTAGAGAGAGGGGTGATGTGCAGAGGTAGAGTGGGAAGAAATGGGCAGGGGAAAGCGGGGAGCAGAGGCAGGTAGAGGTAGGCAGATGTGAGGTAGAGAGAGGGGAGATGTGCAGAGGTAGAGTGGGAAGAAATGGGCAGGGGAAAGCGGGGGGCAGAGGCAGATAGAGGTAGGCAGACGTGAGGTAGAGAGAGGGGAGATGTGCAGAGGTAGAGTGGGAAGAAATGGGCAGGGGAAAGCGGGGAGCAGAGGCAGGTAGAGGTAGGCAGACGTGAGGTAGAGAGAGGGGAGATGTGCAGAGGTAGAGTGGGAAGAAATGGGCAGGGGAAAGCGGGGAGCAGAGGCAGGTAGAGGTAGGCAGACGTGAGGTAGAGAGAGGGGAGATGTGCAGAGGTAGAGTGGGAAGAAATGGGCAGGGGAAAGCGGGGAGCAGAGGCAGGTAGAGGTAGGCAGACGTGAGGTAGAGAGGGAGGAGTGCACAAGCAAGGTGGCAAGAAGTGGGCATGGGTGAAGCAAAAAAAGTGAGGTGAGAAGAAGCAGGCAGAGGTAAACAGAGATGAGATGGCAAGAAGTGAGGTGAGCAGAAGTGAGGTTGGGGGAGGCGAGGTGACAAGATGTGAGGTGGGCAGAAGTGAGGTTGAGGGGGGCGAGGTGACAAGATGTGAGGTGGGCAGAGGTGAGGCAGGAAGAGATGAGGTGAGCAGGGGGCAGGAGGGTAAAGATGAGGTGAGGTGAGACGAGGTATGTAGAGGTAGGCATAGGTGAGGTAGGGAGGGAGGAGTGCACAAGCAAGGTGGCAAGAAGTGGGCATGGGTGAAGCAAAAAAAGTGAGGTGAGAAGAAGCAGGCAGAGGTAAACAGAGATGAGATGGCAAGAAGTGAGGTGAGCAGAAGTGAGGTTGGGGGAGGCGAGGTGACAAGATGTGAGGTGGGCAGAAGTGAGGTTGAGGGGGGCGAGGTGACAAGATGTGAGGTGGGCAGAGGTGAGGCAGGAAGAGATGAGGTGAGCAGGGGGCAGGAGGGAAAAGATGAGGTGAGGTGAGGTGAGACGAGGTATGTAGAGGTAGGCAGAGGGCTGGAGTCCACAACTAATGGCAGTGTGGGCTGCATATGGCCCCCCCAGGCTGCAGGTTGTGCATCTCGGCTTTAGAAGCTTCGTCAAGTGCAGATACTGAAGATACACAAGAGAAAGGTGGGAGCTGCTCAGATACATTTTAACTTAACCTGGGGGTGCACATGAGCGACAAATCCACTGCACAACTTTACAAGCCAGCAAACAATCCTATAACCTGTCTGGGTAAAAACAGAGGTCTCTGCTGGCACACAAATGCAGGGGTATGTATGTATGCTAAGCTGTACCTCCAAATGACAAGGTGCCTCTGTGTAGATGTAGTCCTAACTCTAACCTATGAGAGTCCCCTTTGGGGCATATACAATGGATACATTGGGAACAGCTTACCTGAGGTTGCCCTATAACCTCAAGTTTAGCATATGAGGAGGAAGGGTCAAATAGGGTAGTGGCATTGGTCACCATTGTATGCCTGAGCACACATTTTCTCTGCATTTAACCCAGAAGTGCAGTATACACACCTAGAGCAATGGGTTGCCCTAGTTACAGCACCCAGGGAGATGACAGCTCCATCTATCTCCAAATTCTGCATCATTTGTTCACAACTTCCCTGCCAATCCAGGGTAGGCAGGGCCCCCCTTCGAAACCACCAATTACCGATTTTATGTTTAAAGAGTAAGTCCACTTTTGATTGAATTTTTGAAGGTGTATATTTTTTTGAGGCAAAATTATGTCCTCACTGTGCTGATCTAGCATGTTTTACTTTTTTCTAATGTTAGCAAATGTGCATTATATATATCTGCAATCTGTTGCTATTGGCAATGTACACCAAGTGCAGACATGTTTAAGGTTGAGTGAGATCCCTCATTAGCATAGTAGGCAGTGTGGTATCCCCTCCTCCCATTCCCCTTAGGCGGCAGAAGAAAATAAAATAAAAGAAAAACTCACATGTGTCGGCGCTCCTGAGTTGCTGGCCAGGTGCCACACTGCGGGAGGCCAGAAGAAGCTGGATGCCGCTGCCACCACTGCCGCCGCTGCTTCTTACCCGCTGGGACACGCAAACACCCGTCTCCATACAGCGGTTGGGCATGGCCTGTGCTGAGTCGACTGCATGGAGATGGGTGTTTGAGTGTGCCCCAGGCTGGAAAAGGCAGTGGCAGCAGCAGTGGGGACAGGGACAGTCTCTCCTCCATCTTATTCTGGCCTCCCGCATTGTGGTGGTCCAGCCAGTAATATTGGCGTGCCGGCACATGTGAGTTTTTTTTTTTTTTTTACAGTCACCACATAAGGTGCATGAACATATTCCCCCCACTTTGGAGGGAATAAAAGTGCTTCTTATGGGAGGAAAATACATTATGTATCAGTATTATGGTTCACATAATACTGTGGTGTTACGTATTAGTATTATGGTTCTCATAACACTGTGGTATTATGTATTAGTATTGTGGTTCTGTTATTAATGTGGTATTATGTATTAGTATTATGGTTCTGTTAATAATGTGGTATTATGTATTAGTATTATGGTTCTATTATTAATGTGGTATTATGTATCAGTATTATGGTTCTGTTATTAATGTGGTATTATGTATTAGTATTATGGTTCTGTTATTAATGTGGTATTATGTATTAGTATTATGGTTCTCATATCACTGTGGTATTATGTATTAGTATTATGGTTCTCATAACACTGTGGTATTATGTATTAGTATTATGGTTCTATTAATAATGTGGTTTTATGTATTAGTATTATGGTTCTCATAACACTGTGGTATTATGTATTAGTATTATGGTTCTCATAACACTGTGGTATTATGTATTAGTATTATGGTTCTATTAATAATGTGGTTTTATGTATTAGTATTATGGTTCTCATAATACTGTGGTAATATGTATTAGAATTATGGTTTTCATAATGCTGAATGATAATATGTCAATTCTGTATACACCTTTGCTCTATACATGAAATGTAAATATCATTTTTTGTTGCTTAATTATCACTATTGCAATCAGCTATAACCAGTCGCCAAGGCCAAGCTTTTATCCTTCATTTGTTCTATGTGCCTCTGTCCAAGGTGCGCTGTCTGGCTATTACAATTAGTCATCCAAAACATTTGACCTGCCCTCCTCAAAGTAAAGAGTTAAATTATACTGTTTTCTGCTTGCCCCGTGTTGACTGTCACAGACATTTGTTTCATTCAACAGCACTTTGCATTCCCTGATGAACCCTGGTGAACTTGCTCCTTTCTACTGACTCATCTTTCCCAGTCCCTAAAATGAATTCACTTCGGAGGGGACTGTCACACTGAAACATGAATGGATGAGTCATCCTCTGCTGCTGAGGAGGCCCATCAGAAGGGAAGGTGTTGACTAGGGCTTATTAAGAAATAAAAAGCAGGCTAAATATAAGATGCAGCCCCGCACTGTCAAAATGGCGAGAGCAGAAAACAGGCTAATTTAAAATGTTGTGTTTCCTGGGAGATAGAAACAATTAGAGAGTGAGCAGTATAACGCTTTACAAATGTTGCCGTTGATTAAGATAGACATGTACTGTATTTACTTGTAATGAGAGCATTTTGCTGCTTTCCCTTCTTATAAACCCTTCTGTTTAATTATAATCGTATATGGTCTAATTTTCATTAACAATTCTCTTCTTCGTCAAGGATCAGATATTTCCTGTGTAAGCAGCTTTCAGCTAAAGCTCAGCTACACTGGGTCCGGATATAACTATATTTTGGCTAGGGAGCAGTAAATCTAGATTGCATTTACAGATTGAGCCGCTGCTGCTGTGCAAGTACAATTAGAGGCAGTGCGTGTGTCTTACGCAAATATGCAGAAACAGCATTTATTTCAAGCCAAATTTTCCCTTCTGCACACAGATTAATTTCATTCTAAACATTCATGCCTGGATCTAAATTAGTAAATAAAGATGAACGACTGCAAACCAGGGCTTTGTGGTGTGCATCCATTTCTCTAATACAATAAACCCTACCTTCCTGCAATGTTCTTATTGGGTATTATTCTGTGTAAGCTCCTATTATGTTGCTTGTGATAGCATAACAGGTTTACGGCAATTGATCTGGCTCATTGCAAATTCAAGGCTATTCTATATATCCATAATGTTGACAACTAATTTGATCATCTCATCTTTTTTCATTATATGAATCAGGGTGCTGTAATATAGCAGCGTTAGGGATGCCTAAGCGACAATTATCACATCCTTTATTGCTGGTAGCACTATTTTACAGCTTTACAACTGGAACAGGACCTAGACCTGTTATGCTGCTGCCATTAAATGATATATCATGGATAGGATTTGGCAGCTGATGTGGTATTCCATAGATCATAGATCCATAGATCAGTAGCTTGGTACCCCAAAGAGCCACCAGACTCTTTAATGGGGGCCCCCTGCACCATATTGTTTAGATGGCAATTCTGGCCCAGGGGATAGTGTACTTGGATCATATCCAAAACCACAAGCACACAAAATGTAACCTGTGTGTGAATGTATATACACAGAAGCAAAGAAGGGTTATCATCTTGGGTGCCAAGACCTTTTTGCATGTGGTGTGGGAGGATGCCTTTATTCCAGCCATCCTGTTTTCTGCAGATGGGTAAGGACCACTGTTAGTGTTGTCGTCAGGGTAGCTTCTAGGCAAAATAGTGCTTAGTGTGACAAGGTAGAAATTCTGCCGCTCCCCATCTTTCCGATGCTGCTGTCCAATACCGTTATGTGCCATGCTGTGCCTCCTTAGAAACCAGTGCCCCTTCCTCATGACTGAGTCCTATATGGGAAATGAGGGGCCTGTCTTATGACCTGAACACTTACAGTGGCTTTGACTCATCTGCAGAAAACTGGATGGCTCGGATAAAGGTGCCCCAATGGCCTTGGCGCCCTGGGCAATCACACTACTTGCCCTTCTCTAGAAACAACAATGGTTGTCACCATATATGTGCCGGCATATTGGGCTTAATCATGGGGAGGGGGCACTGCCTGCTGCTAAAGAAGAGGCACAGCAAGGCCCATACTGGTATGGGACAGCAGCAGTAGCATAGGATTAGTGAGGGGGGCAGTTTTGTTACTTGCTGAACTGGGAGGTATATTGCCTACCCTCTAATCCCTATGCCTCGGCTGGTTGGCTCGGGGGGGGGGGGGGGGGTGCTCTCGGCACAGTACCCTGCTGAATTGCCCAACTTTAATGTTTTTGCATATTGTGCTGAATCGTTTGAGAGTACATTCATACTCCATCTGAGAGTACAACATACTACATATTAGAATGTATGCGAGAATGTATTCTTGCACGGTGCTAAATCACCCCCTATATGCACACCTGTATGTTACACCTTTTTTACTGACTCCCCATTATATGTCCATAGGCCTTAATATTGTCCCCCATTTGCAGCTAAAACAGCTTTCCCCCTTTTGGTATAGCTGTATAAAGGACCTTGGAGTTTGTCTGTTGGATTTTTTGCATATTCATTCATGCATTTGTGAGTGGGGGAAAAAAGCCTGGCTCATGGTCACCAACATTACCTGAGTATACCAGGAGATTTCAGAATCAGCGGTTCTTTGAGCAGGTAACATTTTCCTGACATTTGCAGAGACCCTGACGTGACCCATTCCTGCAGGGTGAATTTTTCTCCGGTCCTGTACCTAGTGCTGACCATGTTTCTGAACACACCTGGGCTCAGCCAATTAACTGGGTCCAACAGGAGTTCCAATGATCTAAGTCCAGGTGTGTTGAGGTAAATGGTCACTGTGAAGTGCAGGACTGGATAAAAATCACCCTGCAGGAATGGGTCAGCTTGGTGTCTCTGAATTTGCCAAATCCAGACTCATCCATTAGACTAGTGTCAGATAGAGAAGCCTGATAAATCACTCCACAGAACAGGTCTCTGCTGCTCCAGAGACCAGTGACAGCACTGTGCTTTACATCACCCTCCAAGACACTTAGGGCCTTATTCATCAAGTGATAGCGTCAGCTAGTGTGTCAATAGCGCGCATCGCTCTTGTTGATGCATTGCTTAGCATTGGAAAACCTAAAGCATGAAGCCCAGGTAATGCTTTTGTTAATTTTAGAAGAGGTTAAAGTGGACCATAACCCATGCTAGATTCCCTTCCTCGGAGCTTCCAGATCGAGATGCCCCACAGTTTGAAACCCCACAGGTAGCCTGGAAACTCACCTTCTTTCCCAGTCCAATAACACCAATAATGTGTGAGTAGCATCCCCGCTATTCCTTTAGCAGGGCACATGATGTCTTGATTCATTGTGGCTCCAGGCTAATGAAAAAAACAGCCTTAGCCCCTGAAGGCACATTAAAGCTACAGGCTGGTTTCACACAAGCGCGTCTGCAGAGCGTTTGCACTTTTGGGCGAGCGCCCTGCAGCTGCCTGTGAAAATCTGCCCATAGTAATCTATGGCCACTTTCACATGTGAACCGTGTGTTTGCGGATACACGGTTCACATGCAGCAGTGTCCTGAGGGTGCGGCGCTATCGCTCTTTTTTCATGTGATTTGGTGCGTAATGCCATCCACACGCTGCACACAGCTATTGCAGAGCATTTGGCCGAAAGCGCGAGTGCTTCCCATTCATGCTGGTCTAATACCAGCCACAGGAAGTGTACGAGCTGGTTGCCATGTGACCACCAAAAAGCTGCATTAGATACTGTAGGAATGAAGGAGGAAGTGGGAAGAGGAGTGATACAAGGCCAGCAGCAATTAACAGAATTACTACCAGAAAGGTCATCTTTCAACAAAATCGAGTCATTGTGAGGTACCTGAGGATATGAGGTGTAAGATTTGCATGGAGTTCTGCTTTAAAAGGGCAAAAGAAGCCCTTTGTCTTTTCTTTGTGTCAGTGAATTATTGTGTAATGTTCAAGTTGTATGTGATACTTTTCTCATATGAATTCACTCTGTTGCCCTTTTTATTTGCATAGGTGTGTGCTATGCTGAGTTTGGCGTTCGGGTTCCCAAAACGACGGGTTCTGCGTACACGTACAGCTATGTCACTGTCGGGGAATTTGTGGCATTCTTCATTGGCTGGAACTTAATTTTAGAGTATTTGATTGGTACAGCTGCCGGAGCAAGTGCCCTCAGCAGCATGTTTGACTCTCTCGCCAATCACACGATCAGCCACTGGATGATTCAGAGCGTGGGGACGCTCAACGGACTAGGTAACAATGTTTCTTTTTCTGGCTATGCTTAGTAATTCAGTTAGATCTTTAAAACATTTAAAGAAATACAATGAAGAAGAGTTGTCCAGCAGCTTCCCCTTTCCTCTTTTATCATTTGCAACTTAAAGCAGAACAACATCCCCAAGATGGATGTTCCTAGCATGGGGGGAGCATCGGAAATCAGATTAACCCTGTAATACTGGAGAAATCTTGCCTCTCTCCTCGGTCCCCCTGTGAAATTGAGGGATGTGATTTCCCAACATGGTCATGTGGTTGCCGGCGGCTAGATTCCTAGAAGATGCCCATAGACCATGTGACTGAGACAGCCAATCACATTGCTCACATTCGTCCGGGCAACCAGGAGAGTGGGAAGATTTTTTCCAGTTTAACGGGGTTAAAGTGGACCAAATCCCAGCGCGATCGGCCCGGGAAGTTATCCAGGAGTTTTCGGTAATCGGTCCCCTGCACCAATTTAAAGAAGCTCTCTCTCTCTCAATTGTAAATAGGTAGCTCATTCCTCTTCTTGCTAGAAGGTTTATATGGATTTATAACATTAGAATATTTTGCTATAGATCCCCCTGTAGATCCCCAAATTTAAGTCCATCAGTGGAGGAAGGCTGCAGCATCAGCCTCTCCCATGCCCACAATTGTAGATATTGTTTCTGTGTTGCACCATTTGTTTGATCAGTTCCATTGCTTATCTGACAGATAACTTGAATCCAGATCCTCTGATCATCTCTGTCATAGCATTGGCAGTGTCAGCTGTCACCTGGTGGTTGATGAACACAATAAACACATATAAGAAAATGGCAGCCGGGCAGACATTTCTCATCTGACAGTCAAGGCTGTGTATATAAACGTGCATGTTAGAGCAGAGAAGATGATCTATAGTCTATGCACAAACATCTATTTTCTGCAGGCAGAAATCACTAAAGTGTATTACTCACTGTTATGACTCATGATCAAACACCGCTGACATGCCCATTCCTCATTATCTTATCAAATAACGTTGCATTTTTTTATAAATTCTATTGCATCGAATGTGACTAGCATGTAAAATCATTATCTAATATTTATGCAATGTTATTTTTTGCAGGAAAAGGCGAAGAGTCCTACCCTGACCTCCTTGCCTTGGTCATCGCAGTCATTGTGACAATAATTGTGGCCTTGGGAGTGAAGAATTCTGTTGGCTTTAATAATGTGCTGAATGTAATTAATTTGGCTGTGTGGGTCTTTATAATGATCGCTGGTCTCTTTTTCGTCAGTGGGAAAAACTGGTCAGAAGGAAATTTTCTACCCTACGGATGGTCAGGGGTAATTTATTCCTTTTTTTTAATCAGTAAATGATGTTGATTAGAAGACTCACACACACACACACACACACACACATAAATAACTGTGTCTGCCTTGTGGCATCATTACACTTAGAATAGTAAGCAATTATCTGCACATAGTATCATATTTCATAGCACCGCTTCAAGTCTGCAAATTGCCATTTTCTAGGCATCATTACATTTTAATTTAAATGACTTATTTATGTGACTACACTGTATAGAAGAATAAAGCATTCATATGGTATACAGGGCTGTATTTAGGTTTCGTGGTGCCCTAGGCACTCTTTGGTCATGCGCCCCCCCCCCCCCCCCACATACTATGATGAATTTGCCAATCCCCCCCATGCATACACACATCATGATTAAAGTGGACCAACACCCAGCGTGATCCGCGATTCCCGGGCTGATCCAATCCTTCCCTGCGGGGCATCCAAAATCGGGATGCCCGCTGTGTGAAAACCCCCAAGCCGCCCGCTGCACTTACCTGATTGTCGGTCCAACGGCGCATGTGCGGGCCGCATCTCGCGTTTGTCTTTAGCAGACATGCTCCCTGTTAGAGGGAAGCGCGAGATGCAGCCGCCATCGTGCTCGGAGCTGCTGCGGTAAGACGTCTCATTGGCGTGCAAAGCACAGCGGCTCTGAGCTCGCTGATTGGATGAGCGGCTGCGCATGCGATGTAGGAGTGGGGTGAGGTGAGTTGTAACTTGCGATCTGGGGGGTTTCACATAGCGGGTCATCCCCGATCGGGGTCCCCCGGGGGAAAGGACCAAAACCCAGGGTAGTCAAAATCCTGGGTGTTGGTCCACTTTAAAGAGAAACAACACACCAGATTTTCACTTGTTGCTCACTTGTTTCACTTGGTGTTGTTTCTCTCAGTGAGGGAATCTTGAATTGGGATGCCCCACTGCGTGTACCCTCCCAGGTTGCCCAATTCACTCACCTTCCCGCTACCTGTTGCTCCCACAGTCCATACTGGGGTCAGAATCAGCGCACTGACTGATAGGCTGAGCGACCTGCTCAACCAATCAGCGCGCTCGCTTTCACTTGGCTCCCTTTGGCACCACTGAAGGCTAAGCAGCCAAAGGGAGCAGAGTGCGCATCCAGCCGCATCCCCTGCTCACCTACCAGCAGTTGCATGTGCGGTGGACGTGTGGGTGGTGCACCCATTCAGAAAGGCCAAGCGCGGGTTCAGGTAGAGGTGAGCCGGGATGTGGCCGCTGTGCAGAGATGTGTTGAGGGCTCTAGGACAAGGTGAGTGAAATGGGGCTTCTGGGGGGGTTTACACAGTGGGGCATCCCAGTTCAGGATACCCAACAGTGTATAACCCCCCAGAAAGTCCAGTAAACACTTACCTTCCCTGGCTTCAACGGTGCATGCAGGGGCTCTGGTCCAACGAAAGCCGCTCACCGTCACTGCGTAATTCAACAGGTTGTGATCCCCATTAGTTCTAATGAGAGCCACCTGCTGAATTACACAGTTACAGTGGGGGCTGGCCTCTGATATTCCCCCCCAGGATATTCCAAATCGGGATGACCCTGGGGAAGCAGGGCTGTATTTAGTATTTATGCGGAAGATAGATAGATAGATAGATAGATAGATAGATAGATGAGGGAAAGATAGACAGAGATAGATGGATGGTTGGATAATAGATGGGCAGAGAGATAGATAGACAGATAGATATATGGGCAGAGATAGATAGATAGATAGATAGATAGATAGATAGATAGATAGATAGATAGATAGATATATGGGCAGAGATAGATAGATAGATATATATTTGGGCAGAGATAGATAGATAGATAGATATTTGGGCAGAGATAGATAGATAGATAGAAAGATAGATAGATAGATAGTTGGATAATAGATGGGCAGAGAGATAGACAGATAGATATATGGGCAGAGATAGATAAATAGATAGATATATGGAGATAGATAGATAGATAGATAGATAGATAGATAGATAGATAGAGATAGATGGATGGTTGGATAATAGATGGGCAGAGAGATAGACAGATAGATATATGGGCAGAGATAGATAGATAGATAGATAGATAGATAGATAGATAGATAGATAGATATATGGGCAGGGATAGATAAATAGATAGATATATGGGGATAGATAGATAGATATTTGGGCAGAGATAGATAGATATTTGGGCAGAGATAGATAGATATTTGGGCAGAGATAGATAGATAGATAGATAGATAGATAGATAGATAGATAGATAGATATTTGGGCAGAGATAGATAGATAGATAGATAGATAGATAGATAGATAGATAGATAGATATTTGGGCAGAGATAGATAGATAGATAGATAGATAGATAGATAGATAGATAGACAGACAGACAGACAGACAGACAGACAGACAGACAGACAGACAGATAGATAGATAGATAGATAGATAGATAGATAGATAAGGGAAAGATAGACAGAGATAGATGGATGGTTGGATAATAGATGGGCAGAGAGATAGGTAGATAGATAAATGGCCAGAGTGAGGGAGAGAGATAAATGGCCAGAGTGAGGGAGAGAGAGAGAGAAGAGGGTCTGTGAAATCAAACAACCAAAAAATAAGTTCAAAATGACTGTACATGTATTGGAGGCAAATGTTGGGCTGGCAGCCCACTTCCTCCATCAGTGCACTACAATGACATTTAAAACATTGCTGGCATGCCCCCCCCCCCCCCATGAAAACGGGTCTATGTACATTTGATCAGGACTCAGCTTGGCACATTTGCTGTCTCCTGAGCCTCCCCCAGCTTCTCCCCGCTGCCAGTTACCTTGAATGGAGCTCCGCACAAGCTACTTCGATGACGAGCATGCTGGGAGTGACGTGTCCATTCCCAGCTGCCCCTGCAGAGCCACTCTATTGGCAGGCAGTGCAGAGAGGGGCGGGCGGCAGCCCGGGAGCTTCACACTATTGATGTGTAAATAGGTTTTGCTTTACAGTGCTGAGGAAGGGAAGCGCGAGTGGGCGGGAACATTACCCGCGCATTAACATATGAATAGACCCCATTGTACTATGTACATGTGGCAGGAGGCAGCGTTTCACAGGTATTAGCATATGAATCGGCCCCATTGTACTTTGGGGGAGGGGCAGTTTCGTGTGGGGGAGGGGCAGTTTCGGGTGTGGGCGGGCGGGCGGCAGCTATAACAAGTAAAATTACATTTTATTGCTGCAGAGAGGCCGCCCTATGCAACTGGCCGCCCTAGGCACAGGCCTAGAGTTGCCTAATGTTAAATACGGCCCTGATGGTATAAGCAAAAACTACATATAAAATGGATTGGAATTGGGAATTATTCATTAAAATTTTGAGAGCTTTACACCTTAATACACAAGATACTTTTTAAAATTAGTATTCATGTAAGCCTAGACAAAAATATTGTTCACCTTTGAAGCCTACTGCTGGCAAGCCATTCGGTTCATACAGGCAAGTAATTTAATCTGTCTCCAAAATCTGGTTAAAAGCATGAGCCCAGTTGCACTCATTTGCAAATGCACATGAGTTACCTATAATTAAGATATATAGAGAAATGAAAAAACATACTGGGTTATATGGGTGCATCTTATGGGGGTCTGACGGGCAGAGTGATATTCTGCATCCGGGGGTTGAACAGCAGGTGTGGGAAGCAGTTGATAGTGTGCAATTAATCTCCAAATGCCCCACCTCTGATATTTCATGGGTTTCATTATTTAAAACAAAACATATTGTGGGGGGGATACTGGTTGCGCTGTGACTAGGTATGGGCCATGTGCAACTCCATACAGTACTTGTGGCCATACAGTACTTGTGGTCCGGGAGACTTGTAAGTATAGGCCCACTGTCTGCTCTGAGTCCGGTCCTAGCGCACCACATATTTTTTTTGTTTTAAATAATGACACTTCATGGAATATCAGAGGGGCAGCAAGGGGGGTTATTGCACCTCAGCCTGGAACCACCTGGTCACTGGTGACACCCCCCCTAAATTTTTGGACTGCATATTATGGGGTTCTTGGGGGGGTTCTGCACACTGCCTGTTTGAGGGATATTGAGGATCCTGCCACATTGCCTGTTACGGGGTGATGGAGAGGATTCTGCACACTGCCTGTTATGGGGAGATTGGGGGGATTTTGCACAATGCTTATTATGGATTGGGGGGAATCGGCCACACTGTGTGTGTTGTCTTCCTGGAAGGTAATCAGAGTGTTAAAGTGGACTGGGATCATCCAAAGCATCTAGTTAAACATGCTCTGGAAGAGGATTAACCAATTTACACGCAAAGGCAGCACTAATATGTTTTATTCGAAATGTAAGCTCTGATTTATCTTGCTGTAAGTATGTTTTATATGTTTACACTTACTACTAATTCTTTAAACCGGACCTTCAGCATGATTTAATAAAAAGCCCAAACCCTTAAAAAACGATTCCCCAGCATCTAAAATTAATATATTTTAAGTTTTAATCACTTACTTATTATTCTTTCCCCCACCAGGCTGCAACTCTGTTCAGGACTCTAGGATATGGGCACCGCCATCTTGCCGCAGAAGCATCACATACTGAGGAGAGAAGAGCAGGATAAAGTACAGGGGGCAGGGTTAGAGCTGTGCTTTGTACAGATAGAGCAGAGCCTCCATCTTGGAAGTTTAAAGTCTCATAACATGCAGTAGATGCAGGTAAGATGATTTTTTAATGTGAACAATCTGTATGTACAGGATGTGGGAAACATATAAGATAGGCTCTTATTCAGGGTGAAGGTCTGCTTTAAGCTGGACCTTCACCCTGAATAAGAGCTTATCTTGTATATTCCCCCCACCCTGTACATACAGATTGTTCACATTAAAAATCATCCTACCTGCACCTAGTGCGTTTTCTGTGGAGTCTCAGGCTGCCTCCAAAAAGGTAGTGTCTTCTGACTATGCCACTCTGCATTGTGCGATTGCTGTCATTTTCCTTTCCCCAGCTCTGCTCTATCTGTGTGAGAACACGGCTATAACCTATCCCCTGCACTTGCTCCCCCTCTCCTCTCCTCAGCACTTGATGCTTGGAAGGAACAAGGAGTAACTTCTGAGGCAATATGGGGGAGTCCAGATCTTGGGAGACCTGAACAGATTTGCAGCCCAGCTGCAGAAAGAATAATAATAAAAATAAATAAAGTAAGCGACTAAAAAATTTAAGTGGACTCTACCGCTATATAACAGGCAGGAGGGGGCATCCAGAACACTGGATCACCTCACACATAACCCCCCTAAATGCTTGTAACCCTTACCCTTCCCTCGCTCCCCCGCTGGAAATCCAGTGCTGGGCGCCATTTTAGACTCTTATGAAATGGATGATGGATTTAGTAGTTTCTTGGTTACACATTTTTTGGACTGTGTTGTGTATTTGGAGACTATACACATGTTGCAAGTGCAATGGGGTTTTGGCTGCATCTTGGGTTGTTATGGGAAAGTAAAGGTAAAGGGGAGAAACCTCTTCTTCCTAAGCAACTTGAAAGCCCATGTCTTGTGTTTTTATTCTATTCTCAAGTCAGGTTTCAGTCCTTCTAAAACACCCCAAACCTAGTAGAATCCTGCAATGTCTACGTAATCTTGATGGGGAGGCTAATACATTACATTGCATTTAGTTGCATACCAGAGCTACCACAATTTAGCTAGAAATTCATCTACAAACAGTTCCATGGATTCTTTGCCCTTGCTACTCATAATCATCTCCATTCTCAAAGGGACCACAAAGGCCCTAGTGATCCACAGCACAGATGTAAAAGAATACTTCATAACAAATACAACATATATGATAAGAAATCAATACAACCATGTTATTGACTTGCAGGTTCTGAAGGGGGCAGCAACATGTTTTTATGCCTTTATTGGCTTTGACATTATTGCCACAACGGGAGAAGAAGCAAAGAGTCCTAACACCTCTATCCCATATGCTATTACGGCTTCATTGATTACCTGTCTGACAGCTTATGTGTCTGTGAGTATTGTTTAACACCTTCTTTACTGCACAGAATTACACTTTTTATCTACCAATGTATGTGGTCAGAAGCTAAAGCACACTTTTTGCTATCCATGTACATGTATGTGTTATCAGATGTCATATTTCTGTAATTTTATGTCAAAGCAAAATTTAATTTTATCAACTGAACTGAAAAGATTATATTCTGAAGATTTTAATAAACAATGTACATGTGAATATGTTGATGTTTATTATCTTCAGTTAACATCATCCATTCTCATGCGTAGGTCATATATTATTCCTATACAAATGATTTGACACTAGAGTAGCTGGCTCACTCCCCATTGTTTTGGTAAGATCCAAAATTATAGTTTAGTTCTCAACTCAAATGATAAGGAGGCATTGGCACACCATGGAGACCCTGTCTAAGGTTACCTTGCATTTTTACATCTTTGCCAGAAAGTGGGCCAGGGAGGCAGTGGAGAGGAAATCTCTCCTGATCGTGTAAGGCTAAAAGCAGTAATTTAAAATCTTAGGTTAAAGCACACCCTTCAGTAAAGGAAAAAATAATAATCTGTCGTACACTAGCAAAAGAAGTGTTCAGTCCTCTCCTATGTGTGTCTGACCCAACACATACAAAAGCTACAGAAAGAAATAAATGGAAGGACGAACAACGACAATGAAATGCAAAAGTAGCGAAGATAGTTGCTATTACGCTAGCATGATGCATATTTATTGTATATTACTACTGTCTATGCAACAAGCACAAGTCTTTATTAAACTCCCTCTACTACTTTTGCATTTCATTGTAGTTCTTTCACTTAGTTTTTCTAAGGCTATAAGCAGTCCCAATGAAGGCTCAGCATGAAGGGGTAGCTTGACACAAAATAGTGGGAAACGTTTGCTAGGGTTTCCAGGCACCTGGTTATGATATAACATTTTACTCAGTCCCACCAGATCAGTTTTTTACTTCCAGCCTTCCATAACCTCTCCCTGGGGTTGCCATTCATGTCATTAAGTCTGTTTCTTCAGTCCGCAGTGCCCTCCTCTATGTGGTTTGGCTTCTACACAATTATCTTTGGCTGTGTCCAAGAAGGATAGCTAAACATCTGTGGTATGTTCACACCAAGCAATTCAGGATAAACATCTTTTGGTCTATATGCGTAACTATCTCTGCAACCAGACACATTTGTGGAGACACTGGGCATTTAGGGGGCCTAGCTTAATGTCCCAGGTGTTCCTGCACACTAAAGGTTTCTGTGCTATTGGGAAACAACACTTCCTGACATGAATAATGACATCAAGCATAGTGGTCATGAGACAGCAAAAGATCAGTATTGCTTTTGGGATGATATTCTTGTGAAGGTACATTCACAGCTTGAAGAAGCCCATTTCATGAACTTTGTGCTGAGAGTGAACTTGGAAACATCTTTCTTTTAATAGGGCCTGTTCCTCCAGAACTAGATAAGAGGAGTTCTTATTAGTGCATGAGGGTGCTCAACCTCTTGTTGAACACAGGTCACTTTAATGATCTGGAACCTGATCGCAAGTCGCAATCAATAGGTTCTGATTTTTTTTATTTGGAATAGCATTATACTGATTTTCTCCCACAATCAGGATACCCACTGTCCCCACAAACTCCACTCGTATGTCCTTCCACCAAGCCCCTACATTCATATGTAGGCTTAAACAGCTATTTAACACTTTCAACTCCCTTCTCCGCCCGCCGCCACCTCCTCCATCCTCACAGTTAACGGCTGAGCAATTTGCCACATACTTCAAAGACAAAATCGACATGATTCGAAGTGGCTTCACCCCTCAGAACACCTCTCTCCTAACAACATCCTCCCTTCCTCACTCATTAACTTATTTCACAGTGTTAACTGCTCAAGGTCTCTCCTCCCTGGTCTCAAAGGCTCACCTGACCACTTGCTCCCTTGATCCCATTCCATCCCACCTTCCATTCCTGCCCTAACATCTTTATTCAACCTCTCCCTCTCCACTGGTACCTTTCCCTCCACCTATAAGCATGCTGTTATAACTCCACTCATCAAAAAACCCTCTCTGGACCCCTCTGCCCTCCCCAATTACCGCCCAATCTCTCTGCTCCCTTTCTCATCCAAGCTTCTTGAACAGCATGTCCATACAGAACTTACCATCTGTCTACAAACTCCCTCCTAGATCCCCTCCAATCTGGTTTCCGCTCGTGTCACTGCACTCACCAAAGTCACCAATGATCTACTAACAGCCAAATCCAAAGGCACTACTCTGCTCTCATTCTTCTCGACTTATCATCTGCTTTTGACACTGTCGACCATGCTCTGCTTCTCAATATTCTTTCTTCTCTTGGAATCCAAGGTCTCGCACTCTCTTGGCTCTCCTCCTATCTCTCTCACCGCACATTTAGTGTATCCTACTCAAACACCATTTCCTCTCAACGACGGCCTCTGTCTGTTGGGGTACCACAAGGCTCAGTCCTAGGACCCCTACTTTTTTCAATATACACTTCTGGTCTAGGACAACTAATCATCTCGCTGGGCTTCCAATATCACTTTTATGCAGACGACACTCAGATCTACCGCTCTGGCCCAAATCTCTCTTCTCTCCTCTCTCGCCTTCCTGACTGTCTAACAGCCATCTCTTCCTTCATGACATCTCGCTCCCTTAAACTGAACATGGACAAAACTGAACTGGTCATTTTCCCACCATCTCACTCCCCTCCCCTCTCTAACACCACAATCTCTGTAAATAATCTTACAATAACTGCAACTCATCAAGCTCGATGCCTGGGTGTCATTCTGGACTCCTCTCTCTCGTTGCGACCTCACATTCACTCCCTAGCCACCTCCTGTCATCTCCAACTCAAAAATATCTCCCGCATCCGTCCCTTCCTCTCACCACTAAAATGCTAGTGCATGCCCTGGTGATATCCCGACTGGACTACTGCAACACCCTCCTTTGTGGTTTGCCAACAAACAGACTGGCTCCCCTCCAATCTATTCTAAACTCTGCTGCTCGCCTCATTTATCTCTCCTCTTGCTTCTCCAGTGGTGCCCCCCTCTGTCAATCCCTCCACTGGTTACCTGTCTCCCATAGAGTTCAGTTCAAACTTCTAACGCTAACCTACAAAGCTCTCTCTAACCAGGCCCCTTCCTACATTTCATCTCTGATCCAGCATTACCAACCCAAGTGCAACCTCCGCTCTGCCTCTGATATTCTCTTGTCCTCTTCCTTGGTTACTTCCTCGCACTCCTGCCTTCAAGACTTCTCCCGTGCCTCCCCACTTCTCTGGAATGCACTTCCCCGCTCAATCTGCCACTCTCTATCACTCCAAGCCTTTAAAAGTGCCCTCAAAACTCACTTCTTCAGACAAGCATATGACCTGGCGTAAGCAACTCCTATAACCTTCAATGGCACATGCAGGCATACTCAAGCTCTACCACTTGTGACCCCGCCCCCTTTGTCTCTACCCCCAACCTTTAGACTGTAAGCTCGCAAGGGCAGGGCACTCCTCCCTATTGTCTCCTGTGCTCACAACACTTGGTTTTAACCTGTGGCATCTAATTTTGTATTGTTCTCTGTACTATATGTTTTACCCTGTCTGTTTTCATACTTTGTAAAGCGCTACGGAAGTTGATGGCGCTATATAAATAAACAATAATAATAATATGTAACAATCCCCACATGCTAGCTATGCAGATGCAGATTGGCTTACCTCTCTGAAAATATGGGTCCCTTATTAATAGTCCTCCCGTATCAGTCCAAAATCCTAACCATGTCTCCATTACTTAGCCCATCTAAGCTCCCACCAATACTAAGCAAACAATTATTATGACCGGGGGTGGTTGTGTACAATCAGTATCACAGTGTTCCTCCAAGCCACTGCTGTCATGTCTATTTGCCAATGCTTTCCTCCTATATCACATTACAACCAATCACCCATCCTCACTCTATCCCTATTCAGCTCCTCATACACATCAGATCTATTTACCCCTCCTACCTTCCCTACAGCAGGTCAAGGGCCGATGACTCTGAGGGCCACATGTGCACCATGGGCAGCAGGTTGAGCACACGTAGTCTAAAATGTAGTAATTATCTTGCACAGATTTATACCAGGCCTCATCAACTGGCATTTATATGCAGCTAGAGCAGATCTTAAGAGACTAACCCTTTAGTTCACTGCAAGGTGTAGTTAGTTGTATTTTATTTAAAAATCTCATAAATCACTATTTTCAGTTTGGAAAGTCTTCTGGGCAGGAATGGATGCCTGCTGATACATATGTGGTACCGTCAGGAGGAATCATGCTTTTACATACATTAAGGTTTTCTTGAAAAACTTTAACAAAATGCTACAAATTTTTAAAAATTTATTTTTTTCACATACTTCACCCAAAAATATTGAGAAAGCACTGAAAAAAAAAAATACAAACAGGACATTTCATGTTAAAGCCCAAACTCCGCTGGAGAACAAAACCAAAATGTAATCTTCCTGGAAATTCCTGCAAAATCACAGTTAAACATCTATCCTAAGATAAAGAGAACATACAGTATACACATAAGGGCAGACTAGATGGACCGTATGGTCTCCTTCTGCCGTGAACCTTCTATGTTTCTATGTTTCATATATAATACAAAGGGTGACACAATCTCTAGGCAGTTAACGGGTTAAACACCCACCAATGCTAAGCATACAGTTATAGAAAAACAGCTTTCTCCCATTGTCAATGTCACCATTATCCTTTAAGCCACTGCTGCCACCTGTATTTACCAATGCATCCCTTCTAAATCACTCTCCATCCATGCATGTGCCCAGGGCCGGCGCCAGCACAGGGCAAACTTGGGCAATTGCCCGGGCCCCTGGCACCTTCAGGGGCTCACTCATGCTCATACTTGGCCATTTTACAGTGGACCCGAACCACCTAATCCCAGGTGTTGTGTGTAGACCTGCTCATGGCTGGGCTCAGCAACAGGGGCTGTTCAGCGACAATGGAGAAGGTGGCATGGAATGGAGGGCAGATGATGGAAACTCAAAAGGTGGCGAGAACCAGGTGACAACTGACAGCAATGATAAAGTCTTTAGTGGCACCGGAGCAAGCAATAAGGGCTGAAGGGTGCTTGGTGACAGTAGAGAAGTTAACAAGGACTGGAGGTCGATTGGTGGCTAGAGGGAAAGCAGTAAGGACTGGAGGGCGATCAACAGCAGAAGATGACCCATTTGAGGAAGTGAAGCTGATAGGTGACATCATGTGAAACACTACTTTGGGGCCCACTAAGACTCTCTTACCCAAGGGCCCCCACAAACCTAGAGCGGGCCCTGCATGTGCCCCTCTATACCTAACTTTACACAGCAGTTCTATTTACTCCTCCCACTTTCCCCACACCAGGTCAGGGGCCACATTGGGCCCCCGGGCGGCTTGAGAGGCCTTTAGGACTCCAGGGCCCTTTGAAATTTCATACTAGCAGTCCCATAAAGGGGCTCTAAGTAAATTTGCACCTACCTCCAAAGTCCATTTTCACTTTACTCCAGTATTCCAAATTAAAGCAGAAGTCCAGTCAAAAAACAACCTCCCGCCCTGCAACCCGCGGCATCCCCCGTCCTGCAACCTGCAGCATCCCCCAGCTCTGTGCGCACCCAGGCCAGAGTGCATCGCTGGACCGTGGTTGAGGTAGGGGTTTTGTAGCCTCCCCCATTCTGCCTCAGGGCCAGGAGATGGAGGAAAGGGCGGGCGGGTTGTTTTTAGACAGGAATTCCACTTTAAGGATATGACTGCTTATAGCACCTTTTGCTATATTAGAAAATAACCAATTTCAATATACAGTACATAAGTATGTGTGTGTAGGGGTGTGTGTGCATGTCTTTGCCTGTGTTTTATAGATTTTAGATTGAATTATACAGTACATGTCAATCATTTGGTATTCTTGATCATGCTAATTATACTTTTCTTCTATCTTTATAGGTTAGTGTTATATTAACACTAATGGTTCCCTACAATATGATTGATTCAGAGTCACCATTGATGGAAATGTTTGTAGCTCATGGTTTTTATGTTGCTAAATTTATTGTGGCCATTGGATCTGTAGCTGGACTTACGGTCAGCTTATTCGGTTCCTTGTTTCCTATGCCGAGAGTTATTTATGCTATGGCTGGTGATGGCTTACTTTTTAGGTTGGTATTATACAGTATATGCATAGACTAAAATGTGACTGCTTATGATCGTCTTTTCAATTAGCAATATTAATGGTCATATTGTGTTTTTGTAGGTTTCTGGCCCATGTTAGCTCCTATACAGAAACTCCTGTGGTGGCTTGTATTGTGTCCGGATTCCTTGCAGCTTTGTTGTCATTGTTGGTCAGTCTTCGAGACCTGATAGAAATGATGTCTATTGGAACACTCTTAGCATATACCCTTGTATCAGTGTGTGTGCTACTATTACGTTACCAACCTGAAAGCGACATTGATGGCTTTGTCAAGTTTCTGTCTGAGGAGCACACTAAGAAGAAAGAAGGAATCATTGCTGATTGTGAAAAGGAAGCTTGCTCCCCTATGAGTGAGGGTGAGGAGTTCAGTGGTCCTGCCACAAACACATGTGGGGCAAAAAACTTGCCCTCTTTGGGAGACAATGAAATGCTGATTGGCAAATCTGACAAGGCCAGCTACAATATGAATCACCCAAACTATGGGACAGTAGACATGACCTCTGGAATTGAGGCAGATGGATCTGAAAATATATATCTTTTCAAACTTAAAAAAATTATAGGACCAAGATATTATACCATGAGGATACGTCTTGGCTTGCCTGGAAAAATGGATCGTCCTACTCTTGCCACGGGTCGAACAGTGACCATCTGTGTCATGCTTCTCTTTATCTTGTTGTTCATCTTTTGCTCTTTTATCATATTTGGTTCAGATTATGTGTATGACCAAGTATGGTGGGCTATTATCTTAGTAGTTTTAATGGTACTTCTAATCATTGCCTTGGTTTTTGTTATTCTTCAGCAACCAGAGAACCCCAAAAAGTTGCCTTACATGGCACCATGTGTCCCCTTTGTGCCTGCATTCGCAATGCTGGTCAATATTTATCTCATGCTCAAACTCTCTGCTGTGACATGGATAAGATTTGCTATCTGGTGTTTTGTGGGTAAGTTTTTTCATGCTTTCGATATTTTGACCATGATTACATTTAACTGCTAAAATGTAACTATCTTTCTGTTTTTACATACAATATTGAAAATATGTATTTTGTTTATAACACAGGTGTGAATGGATCTATTTGCCCCCTTCAAGATAAAATCCACTTTACTGGCCCATAAAGCTCCTTCTAGCCAAATTCAGTAATTTCCCTTTTAATCAACCAAAATGCTATTGCAACCAAAATAAATATTTTTCAATCCATTAGACATCTCTAATGGCCTATTTCCATAGGCAAATGAAACTGACCAGATGTCTCACTTTATTGGGACCGCCCCACTGTCCCTCCGAAAAATCTGGGCACACCTGAATGCCCCACTTTGCTGACATTGTGTGGAAGACTATTCCTCCAAATGCAGGATTCAGGATGTCTGGTTGGTTTACGGCTGCTCTGACTTGGCTGAATGGTGGTAGTGGAATACATACACGCGAGTAGCATAGAACGCCGTGGATGTTTGTTCCTAATAAGCCTATAAATAAGCCACACTTCTAAACCACATCCCCACCACGCCCATAAATCACTACATGGTTTAGGCTGTCCCTCTTCAAGGCTCCCAAAAATTGGTCAGTTTAAAGTAAATCAGCCATTTATGGATTTACGGGAGAAACAGTTTGTTAGAATTAAGATCCAAAGGAAGCTTATTCTGCTAATAGAGAAAACATTTGTAATAGGAGAAATTTATTATTTTCCACCGTATGCTTCATATAGTTCCTTCAATCTAAGTTTGGGTTTTAAGGCAAGCTTCAACTGTTGAACTTGGTGGATGCAAATATATTTAATGATAATTTATGTCAGGTTAACCAGACAAAATAGTTTATATTTTGTAGCTGTGTGTCCCCGCGTGAGCACAGTACACTCAGTAAAGGGCATAGATGTCTCTTTTACATCTCTTGCATTGTTTATTCCACGTTCACAGGTGTAGATAGCAATTAAATATGCACTTCTCTGCTGTAGGCATTTCATCTCTGTTAGACGTCTGTGAATAATGAACTGTGCATACATGAAAGGGCATTGCACATAAAAAGCAAAACAGATATTATTTTTTCACTGACATTTATATACTCTGTACTGGCAGATCGTTTGCTAATACAAACTCATGTAACAGGATCGACCAAAACACATATTTGGCATTTTATTTGTGAAAACACAGACCAGAGCGCAACACCACTGAGATAGGCTACATTAAGTTTCTATGAGCAGAACTCTACTCATGTACCATCTGGCACGGTTAGACCTGAGACTGTATCTATAAGATTCCCTGGCCGATCAGATCCCTCCCCGCGGGGCATCCAAAATTGGGATGTCCCGTGGGGTGAAACCCCCCAGGACGCCCACAAACCTTACCTTAACCCCGTTCCAACGGCGCATGCACGGGCCGCGTCTCGTGCTTCCCTCTAGCAGGGCGTGCACCCGCGCCGGCCGTTTCTGAATGGCCGGCGCGGGCGCGCTCCCTGTTAGAAGGAAGCGCGAGACGCGGGCTCCAGCGCTCAGAGGAGCGGTTGGACGCCGCTTGTACCTGCATACCAGAGCGGCTCTGAGCTCTCTGATTGGACGAGCGCCCGCGTAGGAGTGTGAGGAGGTGAGTGTTTATGGGCGTTCTGGGGGGTTTCACACAGCGGGGCACCCCCGATCGGGTTGCCCCACCGAAGTGGACCAAAACCCAGGATAGTCAAAATCCTGGGTGTAGGTCCACTTTAAACAGCCAACAAAAAACATTCTAAGATGTAAAATGAGACATAGAAGGGTCTTCAGGGTTAATTAGCCCTTGTACTTTCACAGTTTATTGTCTAGATGCCATCCAAAAGCTCATTGATTTAACATGATCAAAGTAACTATATGCCAAAGGTATTGCACTGCCCTTTATAGAACCACACAGTCCACTTGATCTCAGTCAAAATATTGGCACGGGAGTATGGCTTGGGTGAGTAATTCTGTTCAATTTCATACTTTCTATTGCTCTTCATCAAGAGAGAAAGGAAAGAGTTTTAAGCAGACATTTAAGTCCACTTTCCCAACAATTTAAAGTTTGTATTAATAGGAATGATCATATGAGAGCTATTAGAGCCATCACTGGAACCAAAGAGGGGTCACGTGTCAGGTGTAAGGGGATCTTATAGTTTAGACTGTCACCACCAACAGGTGCACTGCACACTACATATTTGCATGTTTTGAGACCTTACAAATGTTATTATTAAAGGGGCACAGTGATGAATACAAAGGCTGCCATTGGTAGCCTTCTTCTAAACAATTCTATGTATTTGCATAATTGGTTTGCTGCTCCTCTAGTTGGCATACTTGCCATTTTTCATGATTAGAATGTATTTACTGTTTGCTTTCCTTATTTGCAAACTTGCCATCTCGACTTACTCTTCACTGTATTTTGTAGGTTTACTGATATATTTTGGGTACGGAATGTGGAACAGCAGCTTAGAAATCAGTGCTAGAGAAGAGGTTCTCCACCAGAGCACTTATCAGCGATATGATGTTGATGATACATTTTCAGTGGAAGATGCTTATTCTTATGCTCCAGAAGGGGACAAGTCACAGGACTCGGAAGCTGCAGATACAAAAGGTTACTACTATCAGCAGGCAGCAGAAGCTCAGAACAGCAATCGGACAAACAATAGATCCAAAAGCAAGGAGAAGCATAGGCAGAACTTTGATGCACTGATTGCCAATGAGGAGTTAGACTACCCAGAGTAAAAATATTGCATTGTGTTTGCTATCTTCCACAACTGTGGCCTACAATACAGCAACTTCACTGACCCTGCACAGGGGCTTTACTCTCCCATACAGTGTACTACTTACTAAGTTGTAATCAAGTGTTGAACAGTTTGCTGATTTTCATCCTCATACCTGTTTGGCTTAAATGATCCTATACCTGAAGTCATTATACGCTAAATTAAAAAGATGCTTTTGACCCTTTAAAGGGTACAAATGTGGGTAAAATGTTGTGGTGGCAATATAGCACTGATTATCCCTTACTAAACTTACTAAGTAAGACATTTAAAAATAAATTAAGGTATATTTACTAAAAATTGCTTTAAAGTCTTGGTTGGTCAGCCAAAAAGGAAGCTGGTTGGACTAAAGTCTTTATTCAGCCTTAAATACTATGTTACTATATACTGTTTAATCTTTGATATTGCCTGAAAGATAGAACACAAAGGATGTAGTGCCTGAAAGAATTATATTAAGAGGGGCCTTGACTGACACTGCCTTGCCTTTTATTCAGCATAAGGTTTAGATGTAGGACATTTAATGGAAATGTATAGATAAGCGGCAAGTAGATAAACTGCAACTTTATTTGTTGACTGTCCAGATCCAACAACCTAGATTAAAACGCAGCAGTAAAACCATGAGTGACAATCCGTTCCACACAAAAATCAGGTTATTGCAATATAAATGTCCCTGTCCATGTCATGGAGAAGGGAAAACAGAACGAACTTAGCAACATTAACAGTAAAAGGCATGACACCAAGCTCTACCGGTTGGGCTAAAGCCTAGCCTGCAGTTAAATTAATCTAGCTGTTTTTGGCCTCACAGGCAACACTTTTATGATGGTAGTTGGACAGTAGTTTTTCTAAATAGATAGGCATAAGCTATGAAAAACTCAGCTTTATATGCTTTATTGCCATCACAACTATAATGCACTGAGTGGTAAAAATATATAACATTTATGATTAACATAATGAGTGTGCCAAACCGTTTTGACAATTGCTGTGTATGTACAGTGGTACTTATATGTTGCAAGTCCACCAGCCCTGTCGATTGATAACAGATATGTGTTCCAACCTTTCTCCGATCAGTAAGGAATTAACATACCGTTCTACATTTGGAAAAAGTTTAAAAAAAAAAAACATGCAGCCCCTCTAATAGCAATTTAGATTTTTAATGACCAGTTGAGAAACGGTGAGCAAGTATATTACAAATGTTCATGGATGAGAGAAAAACATATATAGCATTCATATACCATATGTTTATTGATTACCCCAAAAGTTTTTTCTTAATTTAGATTAAGGGTGAGTGGGCTGTTACGCCCTATTATGTTTTATTGCTACCTATGGGGGTCATGCTAATTATTTGGTAAAGCAAACTTGGGTGTGCTTTTGGATGTAAATTGCAACCTGCACCTCAATTAGCTTTTTAACTTTAACACAAAAATGGTTTCTCTTAAAATCATCCACTTCTCACCTATTTCAGGGAAAGCATTAGAACAAAAACACTTTCTGTGAGGTAAAGTTAAAAAGCTCACCCATATGCAGGTTGCTGTATGTTTCATCTACTAGTACTAACCTACCTTAACAGGCAGAGTGGCTCTTTCTTGGATGGACCATCATTGTCCCAGGGACACTAGCTGCTGGTTCAGAAAGCTTAGCCAGTGAGAGCCACTCTCACAATCAAGATTCCATAGCTGGAGAGTTATACTGCCAACAGTTGAAGATACCGCCCAGCTAGGCCGAGGAGGGGAACACACTGCCCACTGGATCAGGTAAGTTTAGAGGGTGTGGGTATGCCTTTTTCCTGTATGCTGAACTGTTTTAAAGTGGACCAAAATCTGTGATTTTCACAGTCCCAATGTGAATCTCAATTTGTGAACCCCACCTTTGCCCAGTCTCATGCTGCATGTGCGGGTGCTCGTCTAATCAGCGTCATATGCCATGCATATCAATAATTGGCACAGGACCCTGTTTAGACCATTCCTACAGCATAAGGGAGCTGAAGGGAATGCATCCCTGGTTTCCCTACTGTGTGCAGCATGAGCACAGACTATTTCCATGGCTGGGTACAGGATCAGGCCTCATCCACAGGGTCAAGTGCGGTGTGGAAGCCCAAGAAAGGTGAAGATCACCAGAAGGGAATACCGATTCATGATGCCACAAGATTGCTTGATTGGCCAGCCCAAGAGCCTTTTTGACTCCAGGGCCAGCCAAGAGGGAGGTTGGTTCACTATAAAGCTAGCTTTTACATGCCTTTAAATAAGCTTTATTGAGTGATTAATCGGATAAAATACACTAAGGTGATTTGAAGTACACTTTAAAATCAACTGTCATCAAAAGTTTAATATGTTACTTACATCACTACTGGGAATATATGAGATCACATGCCTGTGAACCATCAGTTGGAGGAGCCATGATGGTCAGACAGAGAATCCCGTTAGACTTAATGTCAAGCTCCTAACACGAGGCACTTCTCCAGTTTTTTTACCTGTCTTCACTACTGATCAGAAGTAGTCACTTTCTCCCAAGTGATGGCAGCCACAGGAAAATCACTAGGCTAGATGTCTCTACAACCAGTGTGGGAAACATCACAACAAAACAGAAATATGATACCAGATACAGCATAACCTTCTGTATATTTTCTCAACAGATTAGCTGTTCTGTGTCCTGCAGCAAAGCAAACTCAAAGCTCAGCAGAGTAATTGTCAGCAAAACAGACTCATGTAATGGGTCAACTTCAGCTAAGAGGATTCTGAGCCACCATTTTGTATCCATTGCCATTTTTACCACTACTTCCAATATACATTATGAGCAATTCCACTCCTTTGCATGTCATAGAAGGAGTCAAACTACTACTATTACTACTACTATATTTATCTAGGCCCTCACTATGCAGATAAATATCTTGTTGGAGAACTGTCAAAATGCTCCTTGAAGCTCTTCTGCTTTGTGAACTCTGCTTATGAGTAACAGCATAAAATACACAGTAGAAGAGATTTCCAATGTCATGAGAATGGTGATTGTGGAGACTATTTAATCATGCGCTCTCTTATAATACCGTTTTGTTTATTATATGCTGACTGATAATATGCTAGTGGCTCAATTAATATGCAAATAATGTCCATCACCAATTATTTTTGTCCATCAAGCTTATCTACCATAAATGCAGCAGACAGGTAAGAAACACCAGGCAAAGCCGACAGAGCTTTGGATTGTGAGGCAGTATTGTGTTCCTGTTTTGAAGGGAAACTACATAATCCACTGCACTGTGTTGTGCCCACAGCTTTGTGACTTTGCTAATGCTGTAATTTAACAGTAATGATCCACTGTGCCTGTGCCAGCCACTGATACTGTGCTTGGCTTCCACTAGGGGGGATCGCCTGCCGATGTGGAGTGGGTGATTTTTTTTTTAAAGTAAAGGTCCAACCACCTGTCAATTTTGATATTAAAATTAAAAAGCAGGACTCACCTACAGTACCTGCTGGCCAGTGTCTGTTCCCTGGTGGCTGCTTTGGGAGAAAAGCTCAGTCAGCCAATCAATGCTCAGCAGCCACACATCTGCTGCACTGATTGGCTCACTAAGCCACCAATGACAGCAGCAGCTTGAATTATGGAGTGCCTGGCACCAGACGGTATGGGTGGGTTGCTTTTTAGATGGACTTTGGGTTTAATTGTCCACTTAACTTTGAAAAGGGGATAGGTTTTTTATTTTAGATTAAGGAATAGTTAAACTTTAAGATGTGTACATAGTTTATAATAGTTACAACTCCTACAAATCAGATTTTTGTACACTGACTCAAATTCAGTACAAACATGGCTTGTGAACTCGAGTCTTAGACACATGCCCAAAGACTAAACTAATAGGGTATTTTTTGAATAGCAGGTTTTTGTATTTAAATAGTCTTCCCTCTAATAATTAGTTGTCATTAGTTATTGCACACCACATTTCAATTCTATAGTAATGCTCAGTATTGAGTATGGCGGGTTGTAAGGTCAAAGCTATCTATAAATCAATGGTTTTTAGCAGTAGTGCTGTTTCATTTATTGTAACCTAAGAACATTATGAAATTGGTACAATGCTTTACTAAAATGATGTACTTCAGTTATTTGCTAAATTGAAACAGTATATAGCAAAGCAGCTTAAAAGAGCTGTATCACAAATACATATAGGCCCCCAAAACACATTAGAAATTGCTCTAGAAAACCTTATATTATGTATAGAAATGAAAACAATATACAAAAATACCTTAACAAAACATATATACATATGCAGAGCTGCTTCCTCGGCTGGATGGCAAGTGAGAAAACACTAGTGGCATGAACTATTGTATCGAGTGTGCGCAGCTACTTGAGGAACCCTCTACTGCCTCCCCCATTTTGTGGTAACCCTCTTCTGTCACCTCATCAGCCCTCTCACCCTGTCACCCAGGACAATTTGTTCAAGCTTTTATTTAAATACCTTTCATTGTATTTGTTGTACACAATCTGAGGTGTATTTTAGGGGTTGCCTTAAGCAAATTTGTAATGGATTTTGAGGGTCTAGCAATTTTGTGATACAGTTCCTCTCACATCTTTCTAATAACAGATCAAAAAATGCGTTGGAACATTCCTGGTTTTCACATTTTGAAGCTGTTTAAATAATTCAAATATATTTTTACATGGCTAAAAGTATTTTTCAAAAAATGAAAAAAAGTCATATTTGCATGTTTTGGTTTTGTTTCTTGAACTATATTGTAATTTTCAGTAGCTGTCTCGCTTTTCATACATTGTCACTGTATTTGTTGCAGCATTGCACTGACTGGAATTTGGTCGGTTTCAATGCTCTTAGTGTCACTAGGCTGTGTATAGATATTGTGCTGGTTTTCATCATAGATATGTTGTTGTTGCAGTACTTAAAATGACTAAAGGGCAAAGGTATTTTAGGGAGGATCCAGAAGCTTTAATACAATGATCAACCGTTAACGATACCAACCTAGCGGCTACAAATGGTCAAAAATACATATCTGTATAAGTATGCCAAATTGCAAGAGAATGGGTAAATATGCACCATTTATCAAAAAATTACAGCCAAGCGTGTTTTCTTTTATTTTACTGGAAGAAAGAAGGTTTAAGAGGTAGGTTTGTGAATGTACTGCTCTGCTTTTACAGGGAGGACTACAGTACCCTACATGGCCTGTCCCCTGAGCCAACCTGTATCGGAGTAACAGCTTATTGCTATTGCAATTCGTCTGATGCATGTAGTTGCTTTTACTCATCAACACTGCCTAGGACAGATATTAGAGGGGTTGATGCTACTGTTATGTACAGACTGGCTCAGAGGACAGACAGAGGTGAGCAGTTTTCTTTCTTAGAGTAGGGAAAACACCAAGTTTGGTGGGAATTTGGTGTATAAGTAACTCCTTCTCTTGCCATCTACCATGTATATACAGATTAGATTGGACTATTTTTGTGATGTAGCTCATTAAAAGAGGTGGAAACCCTGTTCTGACGTGTGCACAGAAACTGATCAGCGCAAGTCTCCATCTTTGATAAGGCTTTTTTGGGGGGCAGCAAGAGCAGGCCACGTCTACCACAGCTACAATAAGACTGCTTTGGTAATGTCGTTTCTAAGACTTAACAACCTCTATTTGGAAAGTAAATGATTTCTTATTATTACCTTCAGTCTAATTCTGCTTGATTATGCAAGGTGACTTGCACATTTGTTATGTTAATTGGAAAGAATCCATTTAAACAATGTGGAGTTCAACAGAACACTAATACTGCAATAATTAGCCAGTTAGGGTGCTGATCAATTATGCTGAGAATAAAAACATACAGTAGACTTAATTTGCTTCATGGCTGACAGATATCTGTACATCAACTAGTAGAGCTACATGTAAATCGTTAGATCATCCATTAAAGGAACGTCTACATTTGTGTATGTTCCCAACATATACCAGACTTGCTGCTCGACCCTTGGTGCCCATCCATCTCGCCAGGCACCAGCATCCCAGTGATCTTCACTTCAAGTCCCACACTTCTGGCCTCAGTTTTCCCAGATTTGGACATCAGAGCATAATATCAGGCCAATGTGATCATAGAGATTAATAGAGAGCAATAGATAACATGAGAAGACTGCAGGTAAGCAGAGGAGCATCATGCTGCAATGGTGGCTCTGAATTGACATCTATTTAGAAAATCCACAAGTGAACTCTCCCATTCCAGCAGTACTGACACTACTGCCTAACTAACCCATCAAACATGAAGCACCAAAAATAGAACTCTTTATTGGATCTTTCAAAGAACGGCTCAGTAGTTTCTGAGTAGACATTAGCCTAGTTTTATAACATTTTATTGATGTACAGTGGTTTATAGTGACCTCATAAAAAGAAGAAGCTTGCTAACTCCTGAAAGCCTGCTGCCCTAGTCAGATGTTTACATGACCTTTTTAAGACTCCATTTCTGAAAGCAGAAATGGAAGGTATTGCATCTATATGTGTGTTAAAAGTAATAAAAATGTTGTGATCTTTGTATCTATTACTTTTAGCTGTGCAATGCATTAAACTTTGTTTAGCATGACATGTCTTAAAAAAGAGAGAAAAAAAACAAGGTATACTTTTGATGAGAAGAGCTTTGCTATGCATGTCGTTGAAGTGAAGCTTGACAAACTTGATCACCACTGTGCTGGGAACACTAAAAATATATATAGATATATTTCAATACAATGCAGCCATTACGTCTCTTATTACTATGTGTTTGAAGACCATTAAGTGCAATTTAACACTTATAAGGGGAAAATTTGCCCCGTTCTCAGACGATAGGCAATTAAGCGAAAACCTGGGAATAGAACACGTGACCACCACTGGTGAATCACATGGCAGCATTTTGCTCAGGGTTTTTGTAGAAAAGTTTTTATTACACAAAGAACAAAGGATACAAAGGATTCAGCAAACAGTCCTTAAATTATTTTATGAAAATAAGGATCATATTATGCTTTTTTTTCAGAAAAGAACATTACCTGGGTTTTGTTAATGCTTTAAAAGGCGCACATTCTTTGTTTTGTTGGAGATACAATACTTTGCAACAGTTTCTGCTTGTCTCTGAATGTGATGTTATGACAGTAGATGGTGCTATTAATGCTTCTAATTTTTTGTTTTTCCGATGTGTTGTATTTCCTGTATATTCAGCTGTGCTCTATCACTTCTTTTTCATGTCTGAGTTAGCCACCATGTTATAGTTACATTCTCTCACTGCATTCATGTTCCAGTAAGGCCGGTTTCTGTTATACCACTAATGTCTATCTGCATTTGACTCCGCTGCACCCAGCACTCACACTCTGCAATAGGTTATGGGCCCAGTGAACAAATGAAGCCACAGCAACGGAATAAAGTTTAGAGATCAAGCGCAGCAAAGCCCAGAACAGGAAACAGCACGGTCAGTGCCGAGATTAACAAAAAGAAGCTTTCCAGAAACAGCTTCTTTATACAAGTATATATATATATATATATATATATATATATATATATATATATATAGAGAGAGAGAGAGAGAGAGAGAGAGATTTATATATATACATTATATATAAAGGAGGGAGAATGGCCAGCAGCTCAGAGCTTAAACTCTCAGTGGCCAAACAGAACATTGACAATTAGCTATGACACAGCTATGGAAGTGGAAATGCTATTATCCAAAGATGGCTTGTGGTTGGTTATCACTACAGAGGAGCCACAGGACAATGATCAGAATAGGGAAAGAAAAAACAGACAGGCACAGGCCACAATTAGCTTACTAGTTGAAGATGATCAGCTTATTCACATATACATTGAGAAAATAGAGAAGGGCACATGACAAGTGATAAAAGCTTTTTCACAGAACTTGATCTGAATAACAAATAGACTACCCTGCAGATGTAAAATACATGCAGTAATACATACAGTAAAATACATGCAGAGGGATAAGGGCATCGACCCTTGTATGCCCCAATGATGTGGGACACAATTTAGCCATGTCAGTGAAGGATGTACTTTACATTCTTGATCTAGAAAGAGGACTCTTTATCTGTGAAGTGTTTGACAGCCAAAGGACTTGCTGTAAAATTCCAAGGTGACATATGTTCTATCTTGGACAGCAGACAGACCAGAGCAAGCACCAAGCTGAACGACCATCTGTATCACCTCAACACAGTGAAGGAAAAGGTGAGACTATGCACTCATAAACACAATTATTGTATATACATATGGCACCAGCATTTAGGCCACAGACCCACAGACACCCAGAATGCAAACAGGAACTACAAACGAGGAATCTAACAAAGGATCTGGCAGTATTCTCTTGTCCAGTTACTGTTAAGTGTGAATGTTGCATCAAATCCAAAGCTACAAGAGCAAAGTTTTCTAAAGTAAGTCAGAAAAGAACTTCAGGACCACTTGACCTAGTTCACAGTGATGTATGTGGTCCCCTAAACCCACCTACACCTGGAGGCAACAGGTACATGGTGACTTTCATAGATGACTGTTCAAGGTACACAGTCACTTACCTAATGCAACACAAGAGTGGGGTTCTTGACAAATTACAGGACTATGTAGTAAAGACAAGTAACAAGACTATGTAGTAAAGACAAGTAACAAGTGTCAGAGGAAACCTCTCATACTTCGGAATGATAATAGAGGTGAATTCACAGGACACAAAGTACAAGAGTACTTAAAGCAGAATGGTATAGAGCATCAAAAGACCAGAGAAAAATGCAGTAGCTGAAATAAAGAACAGAACTCTGACTGAAATGATCAGATGTATGCTACCACAAGACTACCACAAAAATATTGGCATGAGGCTACAATGACAACCACTTATTTGCAGAACAGACTCTTTATCTAGAACATAGGAGTGGCACAGTGAGAAGCCAAGTGTAAAACACCTAAAAGTTTTTGGATGCAAATCGTTTATCTACATTTCAGAGAAAAAACACACTAAACTCTAAACAGAGCATTTTAGGGTATATTTGTTGGATACAGTGATATTTAGGGATGAGCGAACCGGTTCGGACGAACCGGAATTCGCTCTGAATTTTAGGGAAAATTCGATTCGGTACGAACCCGAATTTTTTTTGGTTCGTGCCGATCGAATTTTCCCTGAAATAAAAAAAAAAATGACGGCATGGTGGGAGTGGGCAGGCCGGCTACGCTGTCAGCAGGCGGCGGAAGCCGGCCCGCTGACAGCGCAGCCGGCCTGCCCGCTCCCACCATGCCCGCATTTTTTTAAAAAGCAAACACTTACCTGCATGGTCGGAGCGTGGAGACCGGCGCCGCTCTCAGGCGCCCTCTGATGATGCGCCCTCTGATGACGCGTCCTCTGATGACAGCTGAGAGCGGCTCCACCCCCCGACCATGCAGGTAAAAAAAAAATGCTGGCATGGTGGGAGCGGGCAGGCCGGCTACGCTGTTAGCGGGCCGGCGGCGGCCCGCTGACAGGCGTAGCCGGCCTGCCTGCTCCCACCTTGCCGGCATTTTTTTTTCAGATGAGCGATTCGTGAATGTTCGATTCGGCTGAACCCGAATTTCTTGGGGAAATTCGGCGAATCGCCCGAATCGAACTTTCAAGAAGTTCGCTCATCTCTAGTGATAATGTTAAGGGTTACAGAATCCTAAGTCCCAAAACAGACAAGTTTACCATTAGCTACAGCATAACTTTTGTTGAAGATCTCAGAGACAATGTGATGACAACAGAGGAATACAACTGACACTGATCAGCCATCATCTGTAACTTCTGAACAAAAGGCTCGATTCAGAGAGACAAAAAATAGTTTCGTTTTAGTGCCGATCTGTTTTTTTTTTTAAATGTTCCCGCTCTCGTATGAGAGCAATAAATAATGGTCCAGACGGAATTCCTTACGATCTTGCGCCTGCGCACTACAAACTTAACTCATTAAAGTGCTCGCCTACATATTTGCCACCCTCACTTCTACTACAATGTTTAGCTAAATCACTTAGCACTATCCTCCATCTTCCCATTTGGACCCTTAAAGCTCACCCAAACCACTTCCCGGTTAGGTTCTTCTTCCATTTTAGGCCCCTAAAACTTACCCAAATCCCTTCTCGGTCATGGGAATATTCATCTTTAAATATTTCTGGGCGTTAATGTATTTTGTAAATGAAATGACACTGAAACATTTTTTTTTATTCCATCATAAAATATAAAATCTTAAAATATTTAGAAAATTTCAAATTTTTACAACTTTTTTCAAATTTTTACAATTTTTACAAAAATCTAAATACATAGCAATGGCAGACCACAGAACATTATTCTTCATCTGTGGTCCCCAAGGAGTCGCGCAGCTCCTGCATCTCGCCCACCAACTGAAGGACCCTGACACTCAGTTGTGCCACTCTGGCACGTGTGGTCCCTGTTAAAAAACGTAAATTAAAATATTGGTATAACCTTGTTGGGGTCATACTGCAGTGCCCCCAACCCCCCCCCCCCCCCCCCCGGTATGGTTCAAACACCTAAATCTGGACTTCAAAAGCCAGAGAGCCCTCGCCACCACGGCCCGTGTTTTGCATAGTGCCCGAATAGAGAACCCCTGGCTTGCATTCTGCAGACAAAGAACGGGCATCAGGAGCAAGGACAGGAGTGAATATCCAGAATCCCCTGAAAGAATGTAAAAATACTAACATAAAATACACATTCTAAGCTACAATATTATTTAACATGTCATAAAGGGCTAAAAACAGCCATAGGTTAAGACATAAGTCATCAACTATATTCATTGCCATGCAGTGAAAATGGATTGATGGAATGTGAGCAAACTTACCCAGGAGCCATCCACCAGAGAATTCTCCTGACTCAAACTGACGAAAAAAGCGGAGTTTTGCGGAGTTTTGCAATATATAAGCATCATGGGACGACCCTGGATGCCCTGCAAGAACACTGAGGAATCGCATAGCTGGACCAAACAATCTAAATATAATTCACAAAGGACATCATTCTATAAAAACTATAGCAATTATATGGATGTGTGGGAAAATAAAGGTTTACATGCTAAGGACTAATTAAGGTCAGCATTAAAATGCTTCTATAAGGCAGACATGAAAAGTATTGATTCAGGTATGCATTGCTATACAATGTATGGCCTCGGCCATGCTGATACATACAATGCCTTGGTGCTAAAGGCTCGCAGACTCCTCCACATAGCCGCAAAACATGTTCAACAATTGCAATCCGAGCCCTCAAAGGTCCCGTAAGTGGATCGGAAATGAAACGGATTTATATGGTGGTGCGTCGGCAATCAGCTCTCTGAATCAGACGCAAGCCCATCCCAACAACTTAAGTTATCTGAACGAACGAAAAATATCAGATTTTGTGGAAAATGATCCGAACTAACACAAATGATCCGATTTGCTTTCGTTCATCGAAAGCGCATATACGCATTTTCCCAAACATTCGTACAAATGAAAAATGAACGAAAAAAAGCAAAAAAATGACAAACACCCACTAAAACTTTCACAGACAGCTACGGAAGTGCAGACGAATGTGCCTCTGAATCGAGCCTAAACAGTTGAAGTGAGTGCAGAACCTACCAGTACTGAAGAGCAAACACGAGCAAGCTCAGACACCGAGAACCAAGACGCTCAATGAGAGAAAACAGAGGTAAACCATCTGTATGTCTCTCATACAAGGCAAGCACTGACAGTACCAATGAACCTGCAACTTGGAAAGACATATCTCAGCTTTCAGAAGGGGAAACCAGTAAATGGATAAAGGCTGAATAAATAGAATAAAGCCATACATGACTCTAAAACATGGACACTTACAGAACTACAGAAAATAACTTCCCCTACCCCAACACACATGGTTGAACTTGATGGACATATGTCTTTTTTCAACCATATTAGCTATGTAACTATGTAATTTTGATGTGAAAACAGCATTTCCATATGGCGAGTTAACAGAAGACATCTACATGGAACAACCACCAGGGTTCAAAGATGAACAACGGTCAGACCTAGTATGCAACCCTCAGAGGAGTATATATGGTCTAAAGCAAACCAACCGAGCATGAAATATGAAAATAAATGAAGTGCGCAGGGACTTCTATAATTTCTGGCAGCACATATCCCTACTAAGCTCCTGACAGCTGAAAGACACTCGAGGCTTACAAAGACTAAGCCTTTAAAGGGGTGTTGGAGATACAATACTTTGCAACAGCTTCTGCTTGTCTCTGAATGTGATTTGGGGACTTATTTTTACTGTCTGTATTAGGTTGACATTCTTCTGCTGCATTCATGTTCCAGTAAAGGCTGTTCCTGTTATAACACTACCGTCTATCTGGATTTGACTCCGCTGCACCCAGCACTCACACACTGCAACAGGTTTTACCACCTAAAACTTTCACTTCAGGGAAGTATAAGGAACCAGCTACTATAAAACGAAAAAAATGAATTAAGATTTACTTTAAAAAGTGAACAAAATAGGTTGTCACATTACTCAATCATGCTCTAACTTCTTCCCTAATTGAATCATACCTTATTTTGAAATAAAGCATTTTTCTGAGATATTTTAAGGCAAGTTTACTGAATCAAGGTCAAGATCAATCTCAAATGTTGCATGACCAAGAACTGTGGTTAAATATAAAAAAAAGGGGATTGATTATTTCTGTGAGATTCCCAATCACCCAGCAATGACACAGCAAGTCTAGTTGCCTTAATTTATTCCTACAGATATTGAATCAATTACAACCATCATCTGCATCCCTTGATCCATCCTATAACTGTACTATAATATCCATCCAGTACATCTCCTAATCGGCCAATAAAAACAATGTATGTAGCATCCTCCAGTGAGCTAGAATAATGCTTATAATTTCCTTTAAAGCCTATGTGCAGGCTTTCTTTAAAAAAAGTTCTTAATGCTTTGATGAGAGCTGACCACTTTAGTGATTTGGAAACTTGTCCAACTTCAGGATTTTTTCTTTTTAAATAGCATAATAAAGACTTTCTACAACTATCAGAACACCCACTGTCAATACAAACTGTTTTTTCACACTTGTATGTCCTTCCACCACATGCTACCAATACACATGCTGATTGGCTTACATCTCTAAATATGTGGCTCCCTTTATTAAAGCCTTCCCCTATCAGTCCCTTGTCTTAACCATGGTCCCAATACTCAAAATATTTAAACTCCCACCAATGATAAGCATGAAATTAATATAGAAAGGGGGGCGTGGCTGACCGCCAAGAGAGATGGACGCACAGTAGAGCAGCTCAGCACCCTGGGCAGGCAGAGGAGCGGCTATCACGTTTTACTCGACGACAAGAGATATAGTGAGTGTTCCCAGGCTCGGCGGAGGCCGTCGCCACACAGATGGGGAAAAGCGGAGGTGGTGGAAGGAGGAGGACGGTGTCTGCGCATCACCATAGTACGCGGCGGAGCACGTGCCCAGGCAAGATGGCGGGGAGACACAGAGGGGGTGACAGAGGCTCTCGCTCTCAACACAGCCCGTCGGATGACCGAGAGACCGAGCCCATGAGCAAGAATAAAGCCAGGCAGCCTGTCGGCCCTGACAGACACAGCGACGGTGGAGGTAATCACGGTCGAGAGTACGCCGACATGGCCAACGGTCAGCAGATCCACTTGGTGGGAAACGGCGGTGGGGATGACGGAGAGGCAGCCAGCGACAGCAGCAAAGCCGGCAGCCCGCTTCATGCCTCCGTACGGAGCCCGTCCAGAGCTCCTACACCTCCCGATGGGCCACTGCAGATGCGCACAGACGATTCAAGTAGCAGCGCTGCAGGCAGCAGCCCACCGAACAGTGAGTTCTCTCTTTTTCCGGGCCCGCGTAGCCCCTGTGCCCCATTCCCCCCCTTGGAGCCCGGGGTCCCAGCCTCAGCAGATCTGGCATCGGTGGAGCTCAGAGATGCTAACCTGCTAGCAAAATTTAAGCTTCTCCTACAGCAGGAGCTGAAAGCAGTTACTGACGCATGGGCCACCCCATTAAAGGCAGAGATCCATGACTTAGGTGAAAGAACGGAGGCCCTGGAAAGCAGAATGGAGCAAACCCTTCTCACTATGCACTCTCGAGACAAAGATATTGAGGCTATGCACTTAAAGTTGGAGGATCTCGAGAATAGGGCCAGACGGGGCAACCTGCGTATTCGAGGCCTTCCTGAATCCATGCTGGATGTAACCGCGTCAGTGATAGCCCTGTTCCAGGAATTAGCCCCTAACCTGCCGATCGAGAGGTTGGAACTGGACCGGGCCCATAGAGCACTGGGGCCCAAACGTAAAGATGGGCTGCCGAGAGATATAGTCCTGAAACCCACTTACTTCCGCACATGCGAAGCCTTGTTACGGGCAGCAAGGGAGAAGGGGGAGCTAATTTTCCAAGGCCATAAATATCAGCTCTTCCAGGACTTAGCGTCTCAGACCATCCAGAGAATGAGAGAGCTGAAACCGGCTCTAGAAGCTCTGCGTGCACACAACATTGGCTATAGATGGGGGTTCCCCTTTAAACTCCTATTTGCATACAAAGGAGATCAATACTCGGCCTCTTCCCTAAGCGAGCTGTGCCACATCCTCAAGGATCTCTCAATACCTATGGACACAGGGAGGGCTGGCAGCCGGGAGTCCAGTCCACCCTTGCGTGCCGCCCTCAGACCACCTCGGGACAGGCTTTTTCTTGAGAATAAAAAGAGATGCCCAACGTCCCCATCTGACCACTGCGAGCCCCTGCAGTTAAGCCCAGGATGAATGTTGTAGATCTGTACCCTGATCTTTTCTCTTTACCTTTGTTGTTACAAGTTCCTAAGGACTGCCTGCCTCGGTGGTAGAGCGGGCCAGGGGGATGCACTCCTGACCCAGACCGCCACTGTGAGACCCCCTTGGTCCAGGACTTCATCACCAAGTTTGATAACTTGCAGTGCCACAAGCATTTAAGGTTATGTGCTTAATGCGCAAGTTGTTCAATATATATGTTTATAGCTTTCTTTAATGCAGTAAAATTGAGATTGTTTGGGAATCCTCCCGGCTTCCTTTGGTTTGGGGGGGGATCTCCCTGGTTGGGGGGGGGGGCTGGGCCGGGGTGAACCCTGCAGTCGGGGGAATCCAGCCGCTTAGTGTTATGTAACAAGATATGGTCGTCCTTTGCCTGCCACAAGGGACACACCCCCACTGTATATTTCTTTTTCTTGAATTACGGTAGACGGAGGAGCAACGCCAGCCCTCCCTCTATTGATAGGTCCGCTTGTACGGGCTGAAAACTTCCTGTGTTAGGTCCTGTTGGGCCCCCTTGTATCGCTCAGGATATTGTCACTTCCGTTTGTGTATTTCTTATATACCTTCTGTTTATACATGAATAGCTTATACTTGCTGCTGGTTCTAATATTTGTCCCACCTCCTTTTCTTCCCAGGCCCCATTCTCTCCATTCCCCGCTCCCCCTGGTCCCTGGTCCACCCTGGAGAATAATGGCACAATCTCAGGATAGTTATGTCTCACAATAGATTGAAAATAATCTCACACAACGTGCAGGGGTTCAACTCACCCTCCAAACGAAATAAAGCCTTCCATTTTTATAAGGCCTGCAAGGCTGACATCCTATGCCTACAAGAAACAAGATTTTCCCTCCACTCCCACCCTAAATATGTGAATAGATTCTTCCCCCTGCACTATAATGCAATGTTCAGGGAAAAGAAGGGCGGGGTCACGATTGCATTCAAGAAAAATCTACCCTTTATATGTAGCAAGGAAATTGTGGAACCGACAGGTCGTTATATTCTAGTGTCAGGTTCAATATATGATGTGGAAATTACAGTAGTCTCATACTACACCCCCAACTCCCATCAACTTAATTCATATCCCATTTATTGAAGATAGTAAAGGAGCACTCCAGGGGCACGTTTTTCTGGCGGGCGACTCAAACTTGGTAATAGATCCCAAGCTGGACAAATGGCGGGAGATACAACCCAATAGGCGAGATTATACTTTCTATTCCAACCCGCATAAATCCTTCTGTAGAATAGACCATATCTTCTTGCCGCAGCATTCTCTTCCACAACTTCAGGTGGCAGACATACTCTCGACACCCTGGTCCGACCATAGCCCAGTGATGATCTCCACAGACCTGGATGCCCCTGGGAGATCTTTTGATTCCTGGCGCCTCAATGAGTCACTCCTGACAACCAAAGATACTTTTGAAAAACTCCAGAAACACCTAACTGACTATTTAGCATCCAATCTGGGTTTGGTGGACTCCCCAGTTTCATTATGGGAAGCCTACAAACTGGTGATGAGAGGGCATATAATACAAATAGCCACAGCCAAAAAGAGGGAACGAGAAGCTAAGGTAAAGGAACTTTCTAACCAGTTTCTAATGGCTGAAAGGGCTTGGAAGGACAATCCATGTCAGGCCACCAAAGACAGAGTCGACCTGGCCCGCCTGGAACTCAACTTGCTCCTGGACCAACAGTCAGAGAAACAGGTGCACTGGTCCAAGCAGCACTTTTACTCCAGGGGCAACAAACCAGATTCTATGATGGCCAGGCAACTCGGGCGTTGTAAACCAAAAGGACAATCCATACAACTGAAATTGCAAGGGACCACAACCACCAACCCACTAAAAATCTTGGATGCCTTCAAATATTTTCTGTTGGACCTCTATTTCAACCCAGGGGGAGGTAACCAACAGAAAATTGATGATTTTTTCTCAGATATTGAGCTACCAAATGCCCCTCAGGAATGCTTAGACAAAATGGAAGAACCCATAGCACTCCAAGAGTTGCTGGACGCTATTAAGACCATTAAACCTAGAAACGCCCCAGGCCCTGATGGTTTCTCGGGACTCTACTACAAGAAATTTGCCCCATTATTAGGACCCCACCTTGTGGCCCTGTTCAACGCCCTTAGAACGGGCAAGCACCCCAGTCCGGAATCATCGATGGTCAGCATAGTCATGATCAGGGGCGGACTGGCCATAGGGCATACCAGGACAAATCCTGGTAGGTCACTGCTTCCCATCTGGCCGCCGAGCCGCCACACCGAAGTCACTGCGGCTCCCCGGCCACTGCTGCAAAGTCCCAGCAGCCCCTCGCCCACCTACTTGTACCCGCGGCCCCTGAATCGCCTCCTTCTCCCCGCTTGACGTGGCCAGCGAGGTGTGTGGCCTGTGTGGACAAATTTTCTGAGATATCAGGGCTCAAGATAAATTGGGCTAAGTCGATAGCTATGAATGTGGGCCTCCCGACGGGATTGTTGCTGCATCTCAAATCCACGTACGACTTTAAATGGACTTCTGGAGGTCTCCCCTACTTGGGAATTCGTCTATCACCCACATATGGGGGTCTCTTTGCAGCCAACTACCCCCCTCTGGTGAGAAACCTGGGATTGATGATGGACTCATGGGCTGATCTTCCCATCTCTTGGTTGGGCCGAGTGGCTGCCATCAAGATGACAATTCTCCCCAAGATCCTCTACTACTTCAGAGTTTTACCTATAAGGATCCCGGCCTATATGCTAAGGATCCTTCAAAGAAGAATCTTTCAGTTTGTATGGCGGTCCACTAGGCCCCGAGTGGCAAGACGCTCAATGTTTGCTCATAAACCCCAGGGAGGTTTGGGAGTACCAAACATTGTTCATTACTATAAAGAGGCACAAATAGCACAATTATCCCAATTACATGCTGTGAGAGACCTCCCGCTGTGGGCTCTTCTGGAGATCCCAAATCTGGGGGAGACCCCGTTAGAGGCTCTACTGTGGACGGTCCCCATGCACAGACCGAAGGGCCTGAGCCCTTTGATGTTACACTCCCTTAAGGTTTGGGATTCTGTGAAATATTCCTCAAATTTAATGGCCCCCCACGCTCCTCTTCTGAACTTATGGGACAATCCCCTTTTCTCACCTGGCCTCCAGAGTGGAGCTTCTTTTTCATTTTGGGTGAACGCAGGTATCCGCACTGTTCATCACCTTCTAAATGACAAAGGCCTTATGTCGTTTGAGGACTTGAGAAGTAAATATGAGCTCCCGCGGGCGGAGTGGTTCCACTACATGCAGATAAGCCATTGGATTAAGCCCATGTTGGCCCGGACTGCTCCTTATAGGAAATGGTCCAAATTTGAATCTCTGTGTGTGGGGGAGCCATGTGGACCAGGGAGAATCTCTCTGCTGTACTCTTCCCTTAATGATTTCCCGAGGCCACAAATATATCCGAGACTGGGAGAGGGATCTGGGACTGGCGGGGGAGGAGATAGACTGGCCTGGGGTGTGGACAGCAACATGGGGCTGCTCGATCAACTCCCACTCAGTGGAGTCAGCTTATAAAGTTTTATTACGCTGGTACTTCCAGATAGAATTAACAAAATTTACCCTGCATACCCAGCACACTGTTTCAGAGGATGCTCGGCGAAAGGAGACGTGCTCCATGTGTAGTGGACTTGCCCATTTGTGGCACGCCTATGGCAACAGGTCTTTCACATGGTTGGGGAGATTCTGAGTGTCACTCCTAAACGGGACCCTTGGGTGGCGCTACTCCATCACAAGGCCCCTGAGCTGAATAATTTACAAAACAAGCTGTTCTCATTCATTATGCTGTCCACTAAACAGACAATAGCAAAGGCTTGGAAACAGCAGCTAGTCTTTATCTCAGAAGTAAAGGCTAGAATGAATGGCTTTTTAATAAATGAAAAACTTAGCAGCATACTGAATGACAAACATGATTATTTTCTGGACGTTTGGGAACCCTGGATCCAGTATGCAACCCCAAATCTATCAATGTTAGCACTATACTGATTGATGTTTTGAAAGACTATCAGGAGCGGACTAGGGACCAACACCCATCCCCCCCCCCCCATCCCCAATCCCAATCCCTGTTAGAACCAAGACGGCCTGAATCTTGCACTGTGTAACGTGTTTACCTCGTTCATCTATATTACTGGTGGTGGTGGTGGTTGTGGTCGGGCGGAGGGGAGGAGGGAGGCTCCCTTTGGGCCTCTAGCTTCCCTGGCCCGACGCACTTTCTATTATAATATATAGCTGTAATCGGAAATTAGGCGATACACTATATGCTGATATCGACACCGCTGTTTATTACGCATGGAATGTTACCATATATGCTGAGATACTGTACTGTTGTCTTGTCGAGAAAACTCAATAAAAAGATTGAAAGAGAAATTAATATAGAAAAACGATTGACAAATTAGTGTGCCAAAGATTTCACCCAGGGGTGGTGTTTTACAATCAATGTCACTGTATTCCACCAAGCCAACGCTGTCACCTCCATTTGTAAATGCCTATTTCCAAACTCCCATCCTTTATATGCCCCTGTTTAATTGCCTTTACACCCCTTCCACTTTCCCCATAGCAGGTCAGGGACCACATCAGATGGTTCTGAGGGCCAAATGTGGCCTCCGGGCCACAGGTTGAGCACATGTGGCCTAAGGAGTCACCCACTCCTCCTTCTACCCTTTCTTTTTCCTCTTTTCCCTTCCCTCTCTGTTGCCTTACTCCCTTACTTTCCTCTTGTCATCTTAGCTGCTATGCTATTGTTCCCTTCTCTCTGTTTCTTTTTTCCCGGTCCTTTCCTGCACGTCCCAGTTTTGGAGATTAGTAGCTAACATAACAGCATATGGCAACAAAGACACTAAGGCATTAAGCAGTTCACCTGAAACCTGTCCCATGTGCCTCGCCACCATTTTAGGTATTAGGCTGTGAATGCTCTTACAGGTCTACAAAGTTTGCCACTTCTTTCAGTTTCTTTCCTCCATTAACACCAATGTGACCGCTTGGTCACCCCTGTCCCACAGCACTCCCTGAGAGTTCACGCTTGCTGGGCTTCCTCATGCTAAGTATGCTGATAGGGTAGGCCATGTGACCATATTTGAAGCATGGTTGTTGAAAAAGAAAAAAGAAAGGAGGGGTGACATTTTAACACTTGCTACAGCATCTAAAGAGCGCTGCAGCAAATGGGGGAGAAGCACATGAGGCAGGCTTCAGATAAGATTGTACTTAGTATCTACAGTGCCTTGAAAAACTATTCATACCCCTCAAACTTTTCTACATTTTTTAATGTTACAGTCACAACATTTATTTTGATTGATTAGCCGCGGGCCCCAATGAATAGGTTAAGATTTTTTTCATTTGGATTAGCATAGTGAAGATTTTCTATCAGGTTACCCACTGTCTCCACAAACCCCACTCATATGTCCTTCCACCGCACCCCAACATTCATATGACACAATCCCCAGCTAGAAATGCATATGCCGATTGGCTTACATCACTGAATATATGGGTGCCTTATTTATAGCCCTTAACCATCAGTCCCACATCTTAACCATGTTCCCAATACTCATCCTCAAATACAAGTTTACCAAATAATTGGGCCAAAGGTTTTACCAAGGTGTGGTGTTGTACAATCAATGTCAACATATTCCTCCAAGCCACCATTGCCATTTGCCAATGTGCCCTTCCTATCACTCTCTGTGCATATTGCCCATCCTTACTTACTGTACCCCTATTTAGCTACCTTTACACATTTATATTGTATTTATCTCTTCCACTTTCCCCACAGCAGGTCAAGGGCCACATCAGATGGCTCTGAGGGCCACATGGGAGTTAGGTGCATGGCATAGTCGCGAATACAGTGAATTTGTAAATAAACTCCTGAGAAAACAGAGCGCCAAGAGGCACACACTGCAGAGCAGGACAAGGCAGGGAGGGGGTTTACAAAGAAAAAACCCTTACCATGTTAGAGATCCAGAGCCAGTCCCTCGGCAGTTCGGGGTCCTGGGCTGCCACCATCTTTAGGGAAATGTCCTAACACAGGAATATGCCGAACACACTAATATGAAAGGCTGGTTGTATTTACTTTGAATTGAATCCATAAGGTTATATGTTACTTTTTGGCTGTACCCTCCCGTGACCCCCTATACTAGTCTAAATAAAATATAAAGTGGACCAAAGCTCAGGATTTTGACTATTCTGGGTTTTGGTCCTTTTCCCAGGGGCACCCCATCGGGCTGTGTGAAACCCCCCAGATCGCCCAGACCCAGCTCACCTCTTCCCGGTCCCATGGCACATCTAAGAGCAGTGGCTCTGACAGCTGCATCCTCCGCCTCCTTCTAACAGGGAGCGTGTCCACACCAGGCATTTGTGAATGGCCGTCGCGAGCACGCTTCCTGTTAGAGGGAGATGGGGGATGCGACCGTCAGAGCCGCTGCTCTTAGACGCACCATGGGGTCGGGAAAAGGTGAGCTGACTGCGGCGATCTGGGGGTTTCACACAGTGGGGTCCCAAAAAATTGACTATCCTGGGTTTTGGTCCATTTTAACCTACTTCCAAGGTACATCTAGTTCTAAAGCTAATTCTACTGTTGTCAGCTGTTTTCAGCAGCATATGTTGTCCAGGCTAGATCCAACTGGCTCTCCTACCCTTACCAGTGAGCAGACGACCTTCACTGATTGAGGGATGAGCGAACAGAATTATCAGTACCTTTCAATTATTGTATTGCAATGTGGCAGTAGCTTATTTCACTGCACTTTTATTGTAAACTACAAAATAGTAATGGTTCCTTCTTACCTCACTGAATGTTCTAGCTTTAGGTCTTTCATTTAGCTAGGGAGCAGCAAATCAATCCAGCAGAATCAGAAGTCGATCTGATCTTCAGGGAAAAAACGGTTTGCCCCGAATCCAAATCTATTGCCGGTTTGTGGTAGCAAATACATTTTTCCCTGAAACACACACAACAAAACTCAATTTCTTTCTCTTTCCAGTGTTGAGTGGTCATCATCTGGCGGGTCCCCCTGGCTCTGGTGGCGGCTGCAGCTCTGGAGTGCTCCTCTTCATCCAGAGAGCTAACTCCTCTTCTTTCTTGACCTGGCCCTGTCCGTCCTTCAGCATCCAGTGTGGTCCTGGCTGATTAGCTGCCAGGCCATCACCAATTTACACACAGGGAGGTAGAAGCCGTTGGGGCCATACTCAAGTATATGTTTACTTCTGAAAGGCATGGAAGGGAGGAGTAGGGAGGGGGGTTGCATGGCTTTCTACAGGCTAAAGAAGGGAGACCTAATCCTCCCTTTTTGTAAATAAGCTAATCAGCTGCCAACAGCCAGCCAATGACGGTTGAGGACTACATTGGATACTGGAGGGCGGACTGTGCCCTGTCAAGAAAGAAAAGAAGCCTGCTTGATGGTTGAAGACAAGGAAGCCAGAACCACTTCCATCATAACCACAGGGTGACATCTGCCAGTACCAAAAAGAGGATAGAGTTATTTTTAATATTGTTTATTTAGCAATTCATTAAAAACCTGATTCAGCAAATTGTCCAAATTTAATTTTTAAGAAATGAAATAAGACCCACCAAATGTAGAACGCCCCCATGGGCTACACATTAGATACCACTGACCCTAGACTCTTGTTGCTGTGAGGGAATGGCACTCAAGTTTCAGTTAAGTGTAAAAATGTACATTTCTTTGCATCATGAAACAGCACCTTTTATAGGGTTAAACAGAATGGTTCTTTTATTATCAGGCATTAATCTTAGTCAGCATTTATCTGGCTCCAGTCCATAAGCCCATATGTTTGCAAGTCTGTTTTTAGAAGGATGCTCTGTAACACAGTTACCACAGCAATGGCTCCACATTTTATTTTGAAGCTGCAATAGCAAGTCTGCTTTACGCACTTCGTCTGTTATTAATACATTTATGATAATATCTGGAATATATAAAGATAATGTCCTTTTACCCGCAAATAGGGATATGGTAAAACTTTACATGATGCTAAATCGATTTGCAGACAGCAGTAAACAGCAATCTGTAGTTTGCCCTTTTCACCAGTGAATTAGGCGTCATTATGTCTGAGTCACTGTTGGTTTGTTCACTGCCCTAAAAATATTGATGTCTCCTGGATAGGAGTAGCAAGAGAAACAGAGGTCAAGAAAGGTTTGTTTCTATTTGTATTTTAAATATTATATAGTGTAAGCTCTTGAGGTCTTCCTGGGCACAGATATGGGCAGATACAGGGGGAAAATACCTCAAATGGTTTATTTTTCAGTCAAAACATCCAACTTATAAAGACTTTCTTCAGTATTGATATCGGAAACACGGGTCCTGACAACAGACTGTTGTCACTAAGTCCCATTTTCATATAGCCAAACAGGCATACTAATAGTTCTCACAGTGTTCCCTTGGGCACTTCGGCCCTGATGTCCACCTCACACAGTTTGTCTCTAGGCCTCTTGCCGGCCCAGCTCATATGGCTGCCTGGCTGAGCTTTCCTCAGCGCGATCATCTTTCCACTCTGAGGCTCATCAGGCTCTTTATAACACTACTGGCCTTCCCATACTGGCCAGACCCAAGGGCCCCATGGAATGCTTTTCCAGCCAGAAACACTCATCCCTGGAGTTCTTTTTCCACTTTAACCCAGTACTCCATCCAGAAATGCCCAAATAAAGCATTTTATATCTTCTGGCAGACCACCTGTCACAAAGGTTGCAAAGATGTTGTGTAGGGAACACACAACACGAGCGCTTTCACGAGGAGTGAATCATTGGAAATCAGCACACTGGGGGGGGGGGGAGGGATAGATTTCACAGGCAAAACTAAAAAAAGGCTACCTCCCCCCCACCCCAATAATACTATTGGACACTGGGAAAAAGCTTTTATGAAGCCTTTTTTGGCCCCACAAAACCTACAGCCCTGGCCTGTGGCACACTGCTTTTAACCCCCAATGCATTCTTTGCAGGCTGTGTACATGGGTGGACTAGGGCCAAATATGTTATTGGCAATAAGGTCTGGTAACAAGGATGGATAGAGAGAGCTCAGGGGAGAGGGGCTGTAAGGAAGAGGGATGGAGAGACAGAACAGGGAAGGCAGGGAGGGATGGTGAGAGAGCTGGGAGAAGGGATACAGAACTAGAAGGACAGGAATGGATTGGCAATGCTGGGAGGCTAGAGATTGGATGGGCAAAACTGGGAGGGCAGGAATGGATGGAGCAGAGAGACTGGGCTGGATGTGACAGAGCTGAGGGTACAGGAATGGATGAGGCAGTGCTGAGGGAACAGGAATGGATGAGGCAGAGCTGAGGGGGCAGGAATAGATGTGGCAAAGCTAGAGGGACAGTAATAAATAGTGATGGAATGGATGGGGCAAAGCTGAGGGGATAGGAATGGATGGGGCTGAACTGGGAGGATGAGGCTGGATGAGACAGGGGCAGGATTGGTTGTGGCAAAGAAAGAAAGAAACAATGTTTTTGTGTACCCTGCAATGCCACTTCCCGCCCCCACAGTACTTCATATTGCAATGCTAGGTGCCAGGAAGCAAAGTCATGACACTGGCAGGGAGACTAAGCACTACATTGCCAATCAAGTAAAGAGGGCAGTGCTGTCAGGGCAGGGGTCTGGAAATCAGGCGCCGAGGTCCGAATTTGGACCATGGTCCACCAGTTGAGTTTTGCTGCTCTAGTGAAATGTTATGTATAGATCATGCTCTGACTTCATTTCTTTTAAAATAAAGCATGAAACAGTTCTTTTTTTTATTTTAAGCTTATTGAATCAATGCCTAAATGTTTACCCTAATCCAGAGATCCCAATTAGTGTAAGCAGACATCTACTAAATGCTAACCATTTTATAATGTATTTATTTATTTTAGAAAGGAAAGGAATGGGTTAAGGAGTGCACATTTTGCAGCTGAGACAATTATTTTTTTTTTATTATTTCCATCTCATAAGAAAAGATCTATGCCTTTTCACCTCTGTTGCCTGTTTCCACCAATTGTGAGGGGGAAAGGGGAGTAGTTATTTTTAATTTGCATAGAAATGGAGCACCACTACACTTCATTGGTTTTACCCCCTCCTTTGGCCACTTCCAACACTCACAATATATAGAAATATTATTACAGCTTACTAAGACAACAGTTAATAATTTATTTTTGTTAGTCAGTAATAAAAAAATGTTGTATAAAAGACAATATTGTACTCATTAGTTTTCCTGGTTTTGGGTATTGGAACAAAGAAGTATAAGGGATAGAAAACGCCCCCTAAAGACTGTAAAGTGTTTGATTCTGCATTATTTAGTCAGCCATTGTTTCATCCTATGGGTCACAAGCACATTTTTAAGTATAAAGGAATTATCCTGGAGTTCATATTCTCTCCATTTCCATAGCATTATTTGGAGTCCCCTTATCCCTTTCCCCTTATTGGGGGCTTTAGGGGAAAGTAAACTTCTTTTTAAAGTGGACCAAAACCCACCATAGAGTCTATAAGACTCCAGGCCAGGCTTACTCCCTCCCCCGAGGCAACCCCAAGTGGGGAAACTCCCCAGGGTGCCCAGTAAACTCACCTTACCCCCAAATAAGAATATATATAGTGTAGAAACATTTGATGAGGCCTTTTGTATTTTTTCTGCATAGACCAAAGGATGCAGTTATTTCCATTTTTTACCATATTTCGGGGGTGGACTAGCGAGTTCTTTCTAACTGTTCTATAAATATGTTTGTCAGCTGAGCCTAAAGCCCTGCAGGGGCAGATCATGGGTGGGAGTGGATATGGCTGCTCCTAAAGACTGTACTGAACCTTAAAGGGACATACAAGGCAAAGGCTTAAATTAGGTTGCTTTCTGCTTGTTATCAGCAAGTTCCTGGACCTTGTAACCTTGTATCTGTGGAGCTTTCTGGACTGATCTTTGGATCTGATCTGGCTCGCTCTTGGCTTTTCTTTGGACTGATTTACTGGATTGACCTTGGATTGTTGTACGGGCCTCTTGCTGCCAGCCCCTGACCTCGGATTGCTTAATGGCCTCTGGGGTGTATGGCTTCCGTGAGGTGTATCTGGGTCAGGCCCCATACCTGGAGCTCTGCCCTTCTATCCTGTGGTCCGCTGTGTTCCCCAGCTTCACCAGGTACTTCAGATACGCACCTGACAACTATACCATCAACTCCACTTGCTAGGTTTGAAGGAAGAAGACAATTGAGTACAACCCCCAAGAACACAGTCCCAATCATGAAGCATGGGGGTGGAAACATCATAGTTTGTGGGTGCTTTCAGCAAAGGGTACAGGACGACTGCACCATATTGAAGGGAGGATGGGTGGGGCCATGTATTGCAAGATTTTGGCCAACAACCTCCTTCTCTCAATAAGAGCATTGAAGATGGGTCGGGGCTGGCTCTTCCAGCATGATAATTACCCAAAACACATAGCCAGGGCAACTAAGAAATGGCTCCGTAAGAAGCCACAGCTCTGAACCTTTTGAAATTGCCATTTGGCTGATCTCAAGAATGCTGGGTGATGTTCAGAAGCTGGTTGGTCGCATCTCCGGCTTTCTGGCTGAGTGTTCGCACTCCCGCCCCGAGCCTGAATGGCTGGGCATGGGAGCAGGGGGCAGGCTAGTGTTCAGGCCTGGAGCTGCTGGGGGGTTTGTGCCGCCTTAAATTTTGCTTTTCTAGTGTGTCAAACTGTATGCAATAAAAACATACCGTGTGATTTTCTGGAATTTTTTTAGAGCTTCTGTCTCTCACAATTGATGTGCACCTACGATACAAATTACAGTCCTCTCCATTCTTTGTAGGTGGTAAAACCTGCAAAACTGGCAGTGTATCAAATACTCATTTTCCTCACTGTAATTTGACTGTTGGTCTAGCGATTCAGGGAAAAGTTCCAGTGATGGCTGCTTTCCTGAGCTAGAGCAATGACAGTGATGACAGTGACAGTGAAAAGATAATCTAGATTTTGGTCAGCATGTGAAAAATGTATATATGCAACCCCCACCAAGAACATAAACATGCACTGTCACTGCACCCAGCCCTGAATCTGCAGGGACCGATATGCAGAGTATGTGTCAAACCCCCTACATCTAAAATGAGCTTTTTCCCACAAACAAATATCACTCAGCCCCCAAAATGTAAAATGCAGTATACATATGTCCCCCTCAATCCTCCACCCCCAAAAATATGTAAAGTGTCTACTGATCCCCAAAATAAATATGCAGAGTGCATATTGATCTCCTCATTAGCCTCCTGAAAATGTCATGTAATATCCATTCTCATCCCCCAAATCTAGACTGCCCCCCTCAAGCCACAAAAAAACACTTATACAGTGCTGGGGGGAGGGGGCAATTGTTTAAATGTATAGGGGTGCGAGGGTTAAATGCAGACAGTGCAGGGGGGGGACACAAAGGATTGAATGCAGTGTGTGAGGGGCACAAAAGGTTACATGTGTTTTGCCTGAAGGGGTTAAATGACAGACAGTGTGTGTGTGTGTGTGTGTGTGTGTGTGTGTGTGTGTGTGTGTGTGTGTGTGTGTTGGGGGGTGTCACAGTTACTATAGAAATAATGACTCTACAGCGCCCCATGCAGGTGGCCACCCTAGACACAGGCCTAAGGTTGCCTAATGCGGAATATAGCCCCAGGTATTGTTACAGGAGATAGTTGGTTTGCATTTTTTGGCATTTAGAACTGATTAGTGTAGTTTGGTAAAATGCATGAGCAGTGTAACAGTGTAGATGAGAATATGAAGCCCATCCACATTGCGCCTATATTTATTTCTCCATAAACAACCATATTTCTCCATAAACAATCGCTGAAAAATGACCTTTTTCAAATTCCAAAGCAAGGCAATGGGTAAGCACTTTGAAGACAGTGTACTGGTGATGACAGGTCTTCACACTGAGCTTTATGCCTCACTTTGATCCCTGCACGTTTGGCACCAATCTTTTACTTCCTGACCTAAAGATCAAACTGAAATCAATGTAGAATCTGAAAACATGGTTGTAAGTCCAGTCATGGGAAGAAAATGCTAGATGAAGTCATTGACCATTGCTCCCAGGCAGAGTAAGTGCATTTTATTCCTAGCTATCACATACAGTCCAACTGTCCCTGACTTGGAGGGACTGTCCCTCTTTTAAGTCCATGTCCCCCTGTCCCTCATTGTTCTCATTTGTTCCTATTTGAGGTGTAACATGCAGATCTGCATCAATAAATGATTCATTCTCCTATTAAAAGTGTGTATATTGTTGTAGATTGTGTATATTGTATATTGTCTCCTATCCATCAATCAATGAGGGGGCGTGGCTTAATTTAACCATTGTCCCTATTTCCCACCCTGAAAAGTTGTGAGGTATGCTATCATAGTGGCCCATCTAGCCCAGCAGAGACATCTTGCCTTTAAAGCCCAAACACTTACTGTCAACTTTGCTCTAGGGCAGGGGCTCTCAATCTGAGGTACACAAATTCCAAGAGGTGGTACAGATGAAACTGCAAACTGACCTGTATCCAAAGCCAGTCAACTGTCATCTACATTTAACCCAAGCCTGATTAGCCCTATAGGTACCACAACTGCTTTAAATTGCGATGAAAGGTATTTATGTGCCTTTTTACATGGTTTTAGGTGACTGACAACTCAATCCGTAGCACCCAGGTGGCACTTGAGATAATTAGAAAATGGAAAGTAATACTTTATTGAGGAAGGTTGAGAGCTCCTGTTCTAGGGAGTCTTAGTCCACAGGGATCGTGTGGCTCATGGGTGGTAGGAGGTGCTGGGTCCTGTAGGGGAATAACCTCCTTCACACAGAGTTGCTAGAAAAGGTTTAGGTTTAACTGGCCAGATGTCCCATTTACGGTGGGGACAGTCCCACTTTGAGGTATTTTGTCCCACTCGCCCCCTCCAAAAGAAAACCTCTGTCCCACTTGCTGACATTAGTGAGAAGACTGTCCCACCAAATCCAAGGCATCTATTCAATTTACAACCGAGGCCCTGTGCTGGTTCATTGGCTAAATGACACTAGTGGAATGTATGGATTGACTGAGTGTTAGGTCAGTCACCAATATCCTTCATGAGATATTTAAGTTGTGCTTTAAGCGTAGCCAAGGCTATACCTCCTCCACATAGGGAGTGGCATTGAATTCTGCAGAAATGTATTCCTCAAAAGCATATAGATAAGCCACACACCCAAACCACACCTCCAGCCCAGCCATTACCCTGTATAGTGATCAGTTTAATTAAGTGTCCCACTTTGAGTCTCACAGATGGTTTAGTTTAGGTACACTTTATTAAAGTGACATGTTCACAAGATATGGTGCAGTCACTTCTATATGAATTATTTACACTTTGCCTGTATTATGTTAGCAAACTGCATCTAATGCTAACCTCTTTAAACATCAATAAGCACATATAATTGTACTAAAATATAGCACAGGTTCCATTAGTAACAGTTTAAACACTTTGGGCCTATTTGTAATTATTATGTTAAAGTGAGGGTTAATCCTCTTAAAAAAAAAATGTATTCCCCACAGCTGATTGGTCCAACTCCTGCAGTGGCAAACTGTCATAGTGACGCTGCCATGTCCTCTCCATTCACTGCAATGGAGGGGATGTGTCAAGGCCTTGTACTGTAGTATTACTAAGAATGAAAATCAATGATCCAGTGTCTGCCATTGTTGTATAAGCAGAGGAGAAAGCCACTATATGGAGAGACCCATGTTAGACTTAAAAGGACCACAATTCCCCCTACTCAGGGGTACAAGAGACCTAAAATAGAAAGTATTTACATGACACACACTGTACATACCAAGAACAACAGTTATACCTAGTATTCCTAATAAGTAGCCAAAAGAAAATGTGCAACCCAAAGTAAAATGTGTTTACACACTCTGAAATGCCCAATATGGAGCCTCCTCAAGAGAGGACGGGCCCCTTTTCTGTAGGTTCCATGGAAATATTTTCTGTTTAAATAAAGTGCTCTTTGCCTTATGCTGTTGTATAAGGCTGCAATTGAAAATGTAACTACATATATATCAGTATATGTATATATTATATATAAATAATGCAGTAGTGCTGGGGCTGCTTTTGTTCTATTTTATACACAGCACTGTAATAACTAGTGATGAGCGGATCCAACTTGCAAAGTTCAGTTCTGTAGTGAACTTTGCTCAGGCAGGGTCTGTGTCTCCTCGCATCATTTTGCAGTGCTGATTTAGATAGGGAGAGGTTCCTGTTGCAGCAGTTTAGGGACAGATAGGTTCTATTGTTAAAAAAAACTGCCCTTTTCAGGGCAAACTATAGTCAGGTATAGTGGCTGGAGTGAGGACTAGAGTAGGGTTGCGCTGAGAGTCATCACTACCACTGAACTAATACCACTGGCTTGTCACTACTGGGGTCTGGGTGTCCCCTTAAACCACATCAAGCTCTAAGCACTGGGGTGATTGTGTGAACCCTTAAAGCAGACCTATCTGTATTTACTGGGTCATTGTGTGAACCCTAAAAGCAGACCTATCTGTATTCACTGGGGTGTTTATGCCCCCTTATACCAAACCTATCTGTATTCACTAGGGTGAGGGTCTCCCCTTTAACCAAACCCATCTGTATTCAATGGCTAAGAGTTTCCCCTTATACCAAACCTATCTGTAAAGACTGGTGTGATTGTGTGAACCCTTAAACCAGACCTAGCTCTATTCACTGGGGTAATTGTATGAACCTGTAAAGCAGTCATATCTGTATTCAGTGGGGTGTTTAAGGCCCCTTATACCAAACCTATCTGTATTCCCTATAATGACAGTTTCCCTTTATACTAAACCTATCTGTTAAGACTGGGGCAATTGCATGAACCCTTAAAGCAGTCCTATCTGTATTCACTGGGGTAATTGTGTGAACCCCTTAAAGCAGACCTATCTGTATGCACTGGGGTGAGAGTGCCCCCCTATACCAAACCTATTTGTATTCACTGGGGTAATTGTGTGAACCCTTAAAGCAGACTTAGTTGTATTCACTGGGATAATTGTGTAAACCTATAAAGCAGACCTATCTGTATTCACTGGTGTGTGTGTGTGTGTCCTTATGTCAAACCTATCTGTATTCACTTGTGTGAGAGTGTCCCCTTATACCAAACCTATCCATATGCACTGGGGTAATCGTGTGAACCCTTAAAACAGACCTAGCTCTATTTACTGGAGTCATTTTGTGAACCCTAAAAGCAGACCTATTTGTATTCACTGGGGAGTTTGTGTCCTTTTATAGCAAACCTATCTGTATTCACTGGGGTGAGAGTCTCCCCTTATAGCAAACCTATCTGTATTCACTGTGGTGAGAGTCTCCCCTTATAGCAAACCTATCTGTATTCACTGGGGCGAGAGTCTCCCCTTATAGCAAACCTATCTGTATTCACTGGGGCGAGAGTCTCCCCTTATAGCAAACCTATCTGTATTCACTAGGGTGAGAGTCTCCCCTTATAGCAAACCTATCTGTATTCACTGGGGTGAGAGTCTCCCCTTATAGCAAACCTATCTGTATTCACTGGGGTGAGAGTCTCCCCTTATAGCAAACCTATCTGTATTCACTGGGGCGAGAGTCTCCCCTTATAGCAAACCTATCTGTATTCACTAGGGTGAGAGTCTCCCCTTATAGCAAACCTATCTGTATTCACTGGGGCGAGAGTCTCCCCTTATAGCAAACCTATCTGTATTCACTAGGGTGAGAGTCTCCCCTTATAGCAAACCTATCTGTATTCACTGGGGTGAGAGTCTCCCCTTATAGCAAACCTATCTGTATTCACTGGGGTGAGAGTCTCCCCTTATAGCAAACCTATCTGTATTCACTGGGGCGAGAGTCTCCCCTTATAGCAAACCTATCTGTATTCACTAGGGTGAGAGTCTCCCCTTATAGCAAACCTATCTGTATTCACTGTGGTGAGAGTCTCCCCTTATAGCAAACCTATCTGTATTCACTGGGGTGAGAGTCTCCCCTTACAGCAAACCTATCTGTATTCACTAGGGTGAGAGTCTCCCCTTATAGCAAACCTATCTGTATTCACTGGGGCGAGAGTCTCCCCTTATAGCAAACCTATCTGTATTCACTGGGGTGAGAGTCTCCCCTTACAGCAAACCTATCTGTATTCACTGGGGTGAGAGTCTCCCCTTATAGCAAACCTATCTGTATTCACTGGGGCGAGAGTCTCCCCTTATAGCAAACCTATCTGTATTCACTGGGGCGAGAGTCTCCCCTTATAGCAAACCTATCTGTATTCACTGGGGTGAGAGTCTCCCCTTACAGCAAACCTATCTGTATTCACTGGGGTGAGAGTCTCCCCTTACAGCAAACCTATCTGTATTCACTGGGGTGAGAGTCTCCCCTTATAGCAAACCTATCTGTATTCACTGGGGCGAGAGTCTCCCCTTATAGCAAACCTATCTGTATTCACTGGGGCGAGAGTCTCCCCTTATAGCAAACCTATCTGTATTCACTGGGGCGAGAGTCTCCCCTTATAGCAAACCTATCTGTATTCACTGGGGTGAGAGTCTCCCCTTATAGCAAACCTATCTGTATTCACTGGGGTGAGAGTCTCCCCTTACAGCAAACCTATCTGTATTCACTAGGGTGAGAGTCTCCCCTTATAGCAAACCTATCTGCATTCACTGGGGCGAGAGTCTCCCCTTATAGCAAACCTATCTGTATTCACTGGGGTGAGAGTCTCCCCTTATAGCAAACCTATCTGTATTCACTGGGGTGAGAGTCTCCCCTTATAGCAAACCTATCTGTATTCACTGGGGCGAGAGTCTCCCCTTATAGCAAACCTATCTGTATTCACTGGGGTGAGAGTCTCCCTTTATAGCAAACCTATCTGTATTCACTGGGGCGAGAGTCTCCCCTTATAGCAAACCTATCTGTATTCACTGGGGCGAGAGTCTCCCCTTACAGCAAACCTATCTGTATTCACTGGGGCGAGAGTCTCCCCTTATAGCAAACCTATCTGTATTCACTGGGGCGAGAGTCTCCCCTTATAGCAAACCTATATGTATTCACTGGGGTGAGAGTCTCCCCTTATAGCAAACCTATCTGCATTCACTGGGGTGAGAGTCTCCCCTTATAGCAAACCTATCTGTATTCACTGGGGCGAGAGTCTCCTCTTATAGCAAACCTATCTGTATTCACTGGGGTGAGAGTCTCCTCTTATAGCAAACCTATCTGTATTCACTGGGGTGAGAGTCTCCCCTTATACCAAACCTATCTGTATTCACTGGGGTGAGAGTCTCCTCTTATAGCAAACCTATCTGTATTCACTGGGGTGAGAGTCTCCCCTTATAGCAAACTTATCTGTATTCACTGGGGTGAGAGTCTCCCCTTATACAAAATCTGGGGATGATGTTTGCTCTTTGGATCCTCCCCCACATACCCCCCAGAAGCTGTGGGATGCACTGCAATCTTCATGGCTCCAGATATCTGTGACAACCTACCAGGACCTTGCATCTAGCACTTGTCTATGCTGCACATTGGATATTAGCTGGCATGTTCTTCAAAGGGAAATACTCCTTTGATGATATTTTCCAGCTTCACCAGGGCTGTGGGAACATGTTCAACGCCTAGGGAGCAGGAGCAGCCGCATGGCCAGTTACCTTTAAACGTGGACGTGCTCATGCCCCAGCCTGTCTGAAAGGATGGATGCGGGAGCACTTCTGAACCTAGTGCAGCAGCCAATGTTTACATGGCCATGGGAGCCAGGGCAAAGGTGAGTCTTGCGGTGACCCAGGGTGGTGTTACACAGTGAGGCATCCCAGATCATAAATTGGCTGCCCCCCCCCCCCCCCCCACGCACACACACACCTCACGGAGCTAAATGGTTGTTAATACACATTTTCTAGAACATTTTCTAGAGCCCTTTGACAAAACATATCATGACGAAGCATTTTTGCAGAGATAATTAATAGTGTACCAAAGTAGAAGTAGAAGACTGTAACATTTACAGTATGTCTAGAACAATATTGACAATCACATAAGAAAAAACTCAACAGCACATTTTTCTTAGTTGTTTATTTTATTACATTTTATATGAAAGAGATTTTAACAATGATGTAACTGTTAGTGTATTAGCAAAAGTTATATAAAAAGACACTACCTCCCCAAATTGTAACATTTTATTTATAATATTTACAATCCCAAAAAGAATCTTGTATTTGCTTTAAAATACATTAACACTTTAAAAAGTCAGATCTTTGTTCCTTTAGCTGCTAACATCATATTCCTAAATGACCATGTTCTCCAGTATGGCCGGTTTCTTAGAGTGTCCCTTTGGCAAAAAACACCAGTTGGACAGCAGTGTGTAACAGTAAGATACTTACTTTGGCAAAAGAGCTACAGTAAAGCCTGCTAGCCCCAGCCCCCCCCCCCCCCTGAGACTTCAGAGCCAATCTTGGCTGCCGGTCATACCGGGCAGCCAGCATAACATTTTGGTGGATTTCAGGCCTCCCATAATCTCTATTGGCAAACTGAATAAAAGGCATTGAAGGCGCTTCATTACAGCCCTGCTGCCAGCTTAGTCAGAGTAATTACTACAAGTGATATGTGTTACATCAGAAACTGTAATGGCTGCTATATGTAAAACATATGTACAGTACATATATATATATCATCAGCATGACATTTGGTAAAATCAGTAAGTAATAAACATACATTTTGAGCTTAAGCACCAAGTGCAAAAAGTTCACTTTGGAGTAAGTGTCCTCTAGGTGAAAACTAAAACAGAAGTGCACTTTTTAAATATGGTGCTGAATCGACAATTAGATAGTAGTAGTGGTGATAAATCGAAGTGTCAATTTAGCCCCGGTGCAAAAAGTGCACTACATTGTTTCAGAATTAAAGGTGCCTTTTTTATTACCTAGGGGTTGACTAAGCACCAGCAGTAAAAGGAGCATGTTAACACCTAAACACAGCCGCAAGCCATCATGTGAAAAGACCCATGTTGGGCTTAATGGGTCTCTCTACATGGTAGCTTGCGACTGTGTTTTTCTAGTCAATGAGGCCGATTCATTAACAGCGGCTGGTAGTGACAGTTGAGCGACTGTAGCGGCATTTTCAGAGCGCCCGCTAGTAGTCGCTGTGCTTGGCCGTTGTTCGGTAGTTGATAGCGACTCAGTCGGTTTGCCGTAATGTTGAATATTGGGTGAGAAGTCGCTATTTGACAGGTTCCGCGCTGTATGGGAGCGCATGATAGCGACTGGTCAGAGCGACCGGCTTCCACCATATTCATTAACAAATCACGCTCCAAAAATTCTTGCGCTGTAAAATGCATGTTTAAACCCCAGAGCGCTGGCGGCGATGGGTTAAAAGTAGTTTTTTAACCCCCAAACAACCATAATTTTGGAAACTAAAAAAAAGTTTTTTAAATAATTTTGTAATATGAATACATTAATATCAGATCTGTAATATCAATTCTGTACAATTTATTTTTTTTTTACCTTAAAAAAATTATCTAACATGGCAGAAGTGGTCACAGAATTTTTCACATTAAAAAAAAAAAAAAAAAAAAAAAAAATTAATAACAATTAATTATGAATATTTAAAGATTGTTCCATTGAAATGCATTGGAGAGCCCAAGGTAGCGAGAGGTCATACCTGCCGCTGTTCAAGGTCGGAGGCTGGCGCTGTGTGATTGTGGTGGGGAGCCGGCGTTCTCGTGGTGGTGAGCGTCATTACCGGCCGCTCACCAGTCGCTACCTGTGGCTATCCCTTGTTAAATAAGGGCCAATGACTCTCACGCACAAAGGCCCTTATTTATGAAGGAATAGCGACAGGTAGCGACTGGTGAGCGGCCGGTAATGACGGTCACCGCCACGAGAATGCCGGCTCCTCACCACAATCACACATTTATCAAGCCAATCCTGCTTGGCGACTGAGATAGCGCCATATAGCCACTCATTCATCATTATTCCAGCCTCAGCCCACAGCGCCAGCGTCCGACCTTGAACAGTGACAGGTATGACCTCTCGCTACCTGGCGCTCTCCAATGCATTTCAATGGAACAGTCTTTAAATATTAATAATGAATTATTAATTTTTTTTTTTTTTTTTTAATGTGAAAAATTCTGTGACCACTTCTGCCATTTTAGATAATTTTTTTAAGGGAAAAAAAATAAAAAAAAATTGTACAGAATTGATATTACAGGTCTGATATTAATGTATTCATATTACTAAATTATTTAAAAAACTTGTTTTTTGGGTTTCCAAAAATATGGTTGTTTGGGGGTTAAAAAACTACTTTTAACCCATCGCCGCCAGCGCTCTGGGGTTTAAACATGCATTTTACAGCGCGAGAATTTTTTGAGCGTGATTTTTTAATGAATATGGTGGGAGCCGGTCGCTAGGGCCAGTCGCTATCATGCGCTCCCATACAGCGCGGAACCTGTCAAATACCGACTCCTCACCCAATATTCAACATTACGGCAAACCGACTGAGTTGCTATCAACTACCGAACAACGGCCAAGCACAGCGACTACTAGCGGGCGCTCTGAAAATGCCGCTACAGTCGCTCAACTGTCGCTATCTGCCACTATTAATGAATCGGCCTCATACATACAATATTCTTAGCTTGTGCTGATGAGAGCTCGGAAAACGTGCCCAAGTGAACATTTTTGGCTGTGTAAATTTAAGCTAATCCTTGGCATTGCACGCTCAGCAGCTTTCTTGGATAGCACCGAGATGGAAAGTGATTATTTGTATGGCTCCACCTATTGCAAAGAGTGATGGGTAAATCTATTATTCCTTGTGTTGGACGTTGTGTAAATACTTTCCCTTCTAGAAAAGTACTTCTTTCTTCTTTTATGGTAACACCTAGAAAGCACTCCAAAGTTCACTTTTAGCAGCTGGTGATACACTGTGATACATTGGTAAATAAATGCAGCTTTTATGGGAAAGAGTTACATTTTGAAGATGATTAATGGACAAAGCTTTTTGTCATTTCTTTGCCTTTCACCATTGGCATTGTGTTGACAGACTCTGCCGCTTTAGTCCTGTTTACACTGGCGACTACAATGCACTAAGAACACAAGCAGCAAGAACTACAGCCCTGCATTTAATTAATATATCATTTAATTAGACAAGTAAGTCATATGCTGCTGCTGCTCCATAATATACATAGTATAGTTGTTATAAACAGCTCCATATTTTCAATTAACATCTATTTTAAAATGAGCATGCAACAATTGGGATCACATGTTAACATTTTCCCTGACTTAGATTCTAAACATGTAGTATCATAACAGGACTTCAAAAAGCAATATTGCAAAAGGTATTTATAGCATGTCTTGTACAAAGGCAAGGCAAGTTTGAGATGTCTTTGTGGGGATACACTTGGCCAAGCATTTTATTATTAACTTATTAAATCTACTGTACATTCTAAACATAATGGGGGCGGTTCAGAGCCTGATGAGAAAACTCATTTCTTTTTTAGAAGAGAAAAAGGCCATTAACTTTCATTGTCTACTTTGGAGCTGATTCAGAGCCAGGTGAAAATTTACACCCGGGAGACAATGAAAGCGAATGGCAGATTTCTCTTTTAAAAAAGGAGTGAGAATTCTCACCAGGCTCTGAATCCCCCTCAATATCAGAACACAGGCACACTCAGAAAGATGTATAATGATATTGTTCTTTGTTTATGTTTTTGGTTAAAGGCTGGGCCCTTAGGGATACACATGTCTTGATAAGGCACATATTATTTGAAGTTTTGGCTTCTGAAGGCACAATTGGCTATGCACTACAAGCAGATAGATTACAGAGGAGTCCAGATCATTTGGGGCATGGATTTGTGGGAAGCCTTGGTTACTGTACGGTGCAGATTATCTTGGATAGAGATTCTTGGGGAAGAGGAAGACAGTACAACGTACACAAAAAAAAAAGTGTAATAATGCACGGCATATACTGGATATCTCTTGCAGGGCATGAGTTGAGACCAGCAGCTAGGTAAAATATATATATATATATATATATATATATATATATATATATATTCCCCAATATATATATATATATATATATATATATATATATATATATTACTATTTGTCATGTATAAAAAACAGACAAAGGAGAATCTTTTCAGCTTCTCCAGTTGGAATGTGACCCACAATCTATACAATTCAACTGAAATGGATAACATTTGGCAAAACATTACTAAGAAATGGACGTCTCTCACAAAATGAAGAAAAATAAAGAAAATTGGTCAGGGGGAATTCCAAGAGAACCACACCACCATTAAATCAGTAACTTCATATGTCTTGGCTTTGGGGTAGGGGGGCAAGATGTAAGCCTTTTATTCTTTCCATCCAAGCTGCCCAGCTATGTCTTACTGAAACCTATATTGGCAATTTTGAGATCACTGATTGGCTGATCTCAAGATTGCTGACTGACATAACCCAGCCCACTGGCCACCTTCCCAGTTTCCCTGTAGTCTGAGGAGCACTACTGATCCCAGCCTATCTGCAGGGCTGGGTGTGGAAGCGTGCCACAGCTACAGGGAAGCAAAACTGCGTAAACCAGTGAAGAAAGAACCCTGGGGGTTTCATACAGTGGTGCCTCCTGAGTTTGGATACACCCAGAAGAAGGCTAGTGCTGGCGCCCCTGGCGCGGCTTTTGAGCAATTTTAAGCCTTCCAAAATTATAACGGAAAATGTGTCTATACTCACAGTGGGTACAGGCAGAAATAAGGCAGGGGCTGTTTTCTGAAGCTCTAACTTGTACTTTAGTCAAGGTGGAGCGAATTAAGAACAATTAAAAAATGAAATCATTCACTTTTGGTGCATAACCTTCAGAACTTTCACCTTTCAGCACAACAACGACACAAAGCAGATCAGCAAAAGAATGGCATCACTATTCAAGAAATCAAACTTATGCAATTGCCCAGCCAGAGCCCAGACCTGAATCCAATTGAAAAACAGGTCAACTGTTGACAGATTTGGAGTGCTTTTGTAATGAAGAGTGAAAAGTCTAGATGTGTCATGCTGACTCCTACCCAAAAAGACTAAAAGCTGTCATAAATTCAAAGAGTCATTAAATAAAGCATTAAGGGGGTGTTCTTTATGCAACCCCATTATCTTACTTCTTTATTTTAACTTTTCTATTTTAAAAGATTTACGTTTTTTTAATGGAATTGTACAGATTATAGGCGATTATAAGTGGAAAAAGTTCTAAAATAATACTTCTTTTAACAAATCCTGCCATTTAAACAGCTTGGGTAGTAGATAAACAGTCACCTTGCGATAAGTAGTCAAATCTCTATCACAATTCCAGCTGGTATATTATATTTTAGGAATAATAGAAAGCATTTTCGTTACACTATAAAAGCGAGTTACTAAAAGCTCATAATTATTAATTTGTAATTGTTTTTAGTACAAATGATCAATTTGTTTCAATGAAGTATCAATACATTTTCGCATACTAGCACAGTATAAAAATGCTAAACTAGATCAAAGCATTGCAGTAGTACAATCTGAAAGTGATGCTGATATTTAAACATTTGTAGGCAGGTAAAAAAGGAATAGTCACTTTAGATCCCAGGCTTATAGGTTGTCTAATGTGTAATAGCTCCTCAGTGCCATACCACTCACCCCACTCCCTCATAGGGTCAGCTATTTGGGCAATGATCTGCTAAGTGGTGACCCGTCGTAGCAGTTTGTAAACATGCTTACCTACCCCAAGGTGTGTGTGGCCTTAAGAATCCAACCAACATTTACTGAACAAGTTTTACATCACAAACCCAGAACAAAAAGAAGTTTACCTGCCTAAAGATGCTTACAGACGACTGTAAAAAAAAAATAATATTTGACATACCAATGCCAAGCACCAATAGGAATGATCATGTGTAATCCTCAAATGCAAGATAAGCACTAATGTACCAAGAACAAAGTTCTCACTCAATTGTATCCAAACGATTTCACAAAGAATCTTGTTTCTTCAGCTCCTTATTGAAAGTTTGACATATGAGACATGAGATAGATTTTTAAGTATGAAAATTTGGAACTTTTTTCTAAGCAAAAAGTTCTTACTTGAGAGGTTAAGTATTTTTTTTTTCATGTAGAACTTTTTTCCACTCACTGAAACTCCACCATGCCAAGCTCTGTAGCTTGAGACAAAAAGGTTTATAGGGTTTAAAGGCCTCTGAAAGAATCCACTTTTTCTATCTCTCTAGCTCTATAATACCATAAAGCTGCGCCAAGCAATTCTTTTTCTGAAAAGCTACTTACAGTGTGTTGGTCATATAATGGCACCACTTTGCTTTGGGCATTGAGTTTGCTTGTAGACACACATACATTGCTCTCGCAGTATGCTGTACACAGTACTCTACAGCCATGAACCAAAATGTGCATTTCACAGTGGCTAAATGGCTCTTTCAAAAGCTTATAAAATACATATCAGAACTTAATATATTTACTACAATTTCCAATTTGTCAATAAGGTAAAGGAACATGGAAATACAGTTTAAGAAAATATTACCAAACATTCTCCATGATATGGCACTTACAATGCAAAGGCACATAACTTAATATAGTCTATCACCAATGTTAAGCTGAGGAAACAGCTTTGTCAGATGTAATGTTACACATTGGCGCTCTTGGCATGGGTTGGAGACCCAGATCCCTGAGATGAGTAGTAAAATCGATTTTCCATGAATGCTTGAGACTCTCCTGTGCAGCAGACAATAACTATTCCTCCAAACAAGCAAAAGGCAGCCCCAATCCATCCAGCATAGAGGGAGTACCCAAAAGTTACAATGGTGGTTTCTTTGTGAGTGGACACTGGGTACCATATGGTGGCCATGATAGCGCTTAGTGCTGAAAAATTGAAAGAAAATTTGAAAAGACACAGTTAGTAAAATCAAAGCATAATAAAAAGGGAAAATACATTCTTGAAATATTGTAAGAAGAAATCAGTGAACTTTCTAAAAGTTTGATTCAGGCAGTTAGCCGAATTTCTCCAACAAATCCGGGTACATCCAAATTGAACTGTTAACAAACTTACTGTGTTTTTAGATTTATGTGAACTAGTAAGGGATCCCTGAGACCCCTGCCTATCCCATTACCTGCATCTTCAAAGCCGAGGGGGGTGCGGAAGTCCGTGAAGGCTATGCAGACTGGTAGTCTTCAGGACCAGGGACCGGCTGCCTGTCCCTGGTCTACCAGCCCCCATAGCCGGTGCCCGGCTGGAGATTGCTTGGATAGGGGGGACCTCAAGCCATTTTCAAATTTTTTAAATGTTTACCTCTAATCTATTGCCGATCCCTGTGTCCCATGGCATCTGCTGCTGGCGTCACTGGCAGCCAAATAGATCTGCAAAAATCGCACAGTAAGCTGATGTCAGCTCATTCCCAGGATAGATAGACCCTCTGTGCAGCAGGGAGCAAGATGCCAGGAGCCCAGCTGGGGCTTGGATTTCTGGGGAGAGCAGCGTGGGACAGCATGGACTGGGCGGACCGTAGGACAAAAGAATTTAAGAGTTTCAGGAAAAAATTCGGTCGGCATGAACTACAAGATATTCAAAATCAAATTTTCCCTGAAATTTGGACCACTTTGGTTCTCTCTCATTCCTAATTGTAGGCTTTGAAAGTAGCCAAAGCTTTGGAGTGATGTCATCATGCCCTTTCCTCAGGACAGCAGAATGTGTATGGTAAAATATGGAAAGATGGATGGTCTTGAGGACAGGGTGTGATGACAATACGACTACAGAGGCAGCGGCACTAAATGGAGTCTTTTTAAATGATGCTGCTGCCTCTCTCCTTCCTGCTGTGCGGTGTATCAAAACTAATTAAAATCAATAAACAACCCGTAGAAACAATCCACTCAAAAAACTTGGAGAATTCGCCTCTAACCACATAAGCAAAACCTAATAAAAGTTAAATGGTTAATTACATTCATTCAAATATAACTGATACCTAAATATTAATAAAAAATATGTTCCTAGTCACAAGGGAGCATAATTGTGTCGTGAGAAATCATTTATTGTCCAGAAGGAGCCTTAGAACGATAGTTACTATCCAGGCAAAAAACCCAGGCTCATATTTTGTTCCTCATAGCTGTTCCAGCTCACCCGCGATCTATGGAAGAAACAGCCACCCCCCACATTTGTCACAGTCACCAGCCAAGCCCACTTCAATTACTGCAACATGCAAGGCCTTGACATGCCCCTTCAAATGAAAATAATGGAGTGGCCATGCTAAGGTCACTGTGACTGGGAGTGGGGGGACCCTTCAACATAAAGGTTACCTGTGCATGCTGGCTGGGCATTGACATTGCATGATTCAATCACAGGACCCTGTAAGTTTTATGTAAGTTTTATACTACTGGATAAGAAAGGAAGGGAGGTGGGGAACAAAGAGTGAGGTGTTGGGTTTTTTGTGTGTTTTGCCTGGTCCAGCTCCTGGTCCAACTTGGGCAATCTGGGGCGGACTGGCTGTAGCGAGACCGGGGACAATGCCCGATGGGCAGCACTGCTTTGGGGCCAGTTGGGCTGCTACTTTTAACACCCACATCCAATCCCTGCCCCCCTTAGTCTGCCTCTCAGCCCCTTGTACCCAGGTTCACCCACAAGGCAAGGAAACCCAGCCCCCAATGCCATAGCCCTAGCATTATGGTTGGGGGAGGGGACTCAGCAGGGACATCTTAGGCCGGTCAGGGGCTGGTAAAATCCATGGCTGCTTTTTGGCCCCAGTCCACTACTGTGGGCAATACATTATTTTATAAAGAGGCAAAAGGAGCCCGTACTGCAGTCAAAGCCCATGTAATGTTTCCTCTGTGTGCCTTTTAAGGTTATAGGATCACTTTAAAGCTTTCAGAATATATATATTTCTTTTAATTACATGTCACTTTATTGACTAACAACAGCTTATTTTACAGCAAATGCAGAACCATGTCAGGAGATGAAAGTGTGGTGTGCTGAGTCCAGCCAATCAGCTGCTGCTGCTCCGAGAGCATCACATCTGGCCAATGCAGTGGTATGGGGATTTGATTATTAGGAGTAAAATGTTAATACCTGCACATCTAAGAAGGTATAAAGTACTCTTTCTGGTGCCTGAGCTGCCTCAATCATTTTACAAAAATCTGGCATTATTATTTCATATACATTTTAGCTATTCCCTCCTTGAAGCATGATATCCAGTGTCATGAAGCCTTTCCAGAGAACTTAGTGTAGATAGAGAAAAAGAGATGATTTTTCTGTCATTACTGATCAGCAGCCAGGAGGTAAACTGATAGCTGCGGGTCATGTTCACCTGTTAGAAAGTCTCATTTCTCTGGCGGCACCGCAGTGACTCACCCGTGACTCACTCATTATATTACCTTGGACATTACTCATCCTTCTCCTTTGCCTATTGCCAGCGTCAGCAACAGGCCTCAGCAGGGGGATGGCCTGACACAAACAAAACGTAAGCCTATGTCAACAATGAAAAAAATATATAGACATTTAGGCTGAAATGAAAATCTTGTGATGTCCTATTATTTCCTTGTTGGTGTTTCTTTATTTGTACCTATAGAAATAATAAAGTAAAACTGAGAGCTACCCAGCATAGCAGGCAGTCTACTTGCTTTGTTAACCTGCTGCTAAAGCCTGACCAATCTCAGGACAAAAATGGCCAGTGTATCCCATCCCCTAGCAGTGATAGACATCCCATGGCTAGAGCTGCCTTATTTGGCCAGAAGGTATGGCCAGCCCTTGGGTCCCTGGGTATAACAGTCAAAGAAGAAAAGAGAGCACAGAGAACTTTCTTATGTGGCTGTCATGTTTCATTACAAACATGAGAAGTGCTCTTCTAAGACTCTTGCCTTCACTCGCATATGAAAAATGTTTGGGTGTCGAGTGGTTCAAAGAAGCGTTAGAACATTTTTTGACTGTGCAAGACAGCAGTTGAGAGTTTTGGACTAGCAGATTTTCAATGAATAGCAACGTTCCTGGTCCAGAAAAAGTGCAGCAGGCTACATGTTTCTGGGGAAATGTTCCCCGTTAGTCATAATGTCTTAATGTGGCAGTGACCGGGTTGTATACACTGATAGGTCCCTCCAATAAAGGGGGCAGGAGAACAAGATGAGAATGGCATAAGAAGGAATGAATAGAGGAATGCCTAATGCTGCTGCCTGGTCCCTGTGATGTCATCACTTATCATTAATAGTCATTGCAGCTGGTGAAAGCGTGTGTTGCAGATCAAGAGATAGCGCCATGTATGTATGACACGCCCTAGCTCCTAATTGGATTAATGCATGATTAAGAAGGTTTCCCTATGAAACTCATAGCAGCACCTTGTCTATGCCTGTTGCCCCACCTGCTGTTGAATGATTTTAATGTCTACAATAAATGGAGATTTTAATTTGAAGTGCTGGCATACACATTCGATTTTTGTACTATAAGTAATGACATGTTCGCTGACCGGCCCTGTCGTGCTACAATACATTCCGGAGGCTCGACCCACTGGCTTCCATTGTTACCCTTGGTGGGATACTAAGGCAGGAGAAAGAGGGGCCTGTGCCCCCTTAACTCCATATGCTGTCGGGGGGTGTCTACTCTAGGTGCCGCAGTGGGCATGAGAGAAAATACCCGGTATGGGGACAGAGGGCGCGGATGAGGCAAGATTTGTAATATAAGAAATATTGTACGATAATTTAATAAAAGCATTTTGGATTGTTCTCTTTTTTCTTTTTCACTACTTTTTGGCAAGTGGCTTGCTGAATTCCCTCTGCCTCATTACCCACAATTCCATTGGCCCGGGGGTGCAGAAGAGCCGGGTGCCCCTTGGCATGGTTCCATTGTTCTTCCAGGGGTGAACCTGGCTCCCATCCATTTTCCGCAGCAAACTGTAGATGCTGTTGCAGGTCTCCTCTATGACCATGTACAAATGTGGTTCCATCCTTCAGAACTCCCAGGAAGAGCGAGTGCTGCAAGCATGACCACAGGGACTAGCCAGGCTTGCTCGCCCAGGGAGCACTGAGGCACAGAGGTAGTGGTGTGATCAGATTTGTGCGTGATCATGGAATACCGAAATGCAAAGGAGGGGCAAATTATGGAGACCTGCTACAACATCTCCAACACACTGCAAGAAAAATAGTAGAGGAACATGGCTTTAGGTAGAGGACAGGGTTTAGGTGAGCTCCTTACTGCCTACTGGAGCTTCTAGATCCTTCTGCATGTGCAACAATAAGGTTGAATTGGGGATGAATGTGTATATGCCTTCTGTCCTATGTAGAGTCTCTTTTACTTTACAAACACTTTTAGTTGGGTCTTTTTGATCCACTTGAAAGAAGCATGGCCAAGACTCCCTAGACAAAAATTCTAAGCTCTGTCTGCTGAATAAAAACAATATATATTTGTTATCACATGTCTTTTCTTCTTTTTCCTTTGTCTGACAGATGGGTGCATCCTACCCTCTGATGTGATGTAACTTATCACAGTCCTTTGTTGCTAAATCAGCTGACTTCCTCTCACTCGAGAACAAACCATCAAAGGGCATAACAAATGGGGGCAGTTGTATAGCTACAAGGGTCATCTGAAATATTGTTTATTGACAGACAAATAAAACAGACTGCATGCAAATCACCGTAGTAAGATGAGGGAAAGGGCGCATGTTGGGGACTGGGCCTACTTTGAGTGGGTGAGTAGCCAAGGGACATGTAGGCTGAAACACTGAACACAAAGCTATGCTGTGCTTCTTTTTTTTAACAAAAATACAAGGCAAGTCGTTTTTGCGGTGCATACATATACAATCGCATCAGGGTATCTGATGAGACATACTTGGGGGGTCTGTTTTAGTGGGGTGAAGAGCATTAACCTGATCTGGAGAGGCTGTAGTGTCTCACTTGCTATCAGGTAAATGTTTATGCAGATATTTCCTTAGATAAGAAAAATCTGGATGAGCATGTACTTCTTCTTTTCAATACTGCTTTATTTATTCCCCCAAGGGTGTAACAATGGTGGTCACAAGGGGTGTGTAGGTGGCCTTAAGGGGTGGGGGACACCTTTTTTAAATATTCTTACAACTTATTGGTGGTTCCGCAGTAAACTGACCATTTTTTGGGGTCTTCAAAGTAGGACAGTTTAAAGTGTACCAAAACCCAGGATTTTGACTATCCTGGGTTTTGGTCCTTTCCCCCCGGGGGCACATCGATTGGGGTGCCTGCTGCGTGACACCCCCCCCCCCAGATCGCCTAAGGCAACTCACCTCTTCCAGGCCCTAAGGCACGTCTAAGAGCAGCGGCTCCAAGCACGCTGATGGCCGCATTCTCTGCTTCCCTTTAACAGGGAGAGTGCCCGTGTCGGCCATTCACAAATGCCTGCTGTGGGCACACTCCCTGCTAGGGGAATAGCAGGGATGCGGCTGTGGCCGTTGGACTTTAAACAAGGTAAGTTAATGGGGCGACCTGGGGGGTTTCCCACAGCGGGCCATCCCGATTTTGGATGCCCTGGCGGGGAATCGATCTGCCTGGAAACTTTTAGATTGGCGTGGATTTTAGTCCACTATAAACGAGTTTGTGTGTGATGCGCGGGTAGAGGTGTGGTTTAGCATGTGGCTTAATTACGGGTCACATTGTAGGAATATTAGTAATTTACAGTAGTATGTGTGAAATTTCTGTGAATGATTATATATATTCTTTCATAATCTTTCATAGTGCAGACAATTTAGCATGCATTGTTCATTCTGTCCAAAGGGCCATGAAATTGTATACAAAGGGATGGTCAAGCCATATGCAATTACACACCCCAGCTTTTGTTGTGTGGCATCTAAGGGTTTCTATTTTGTTTAACATAGTTATGCATTTTACAGCCAGAGGTTGATATGGTTTAACATAAACGGAAAAAGGACCAAGGTGCAAAAACACTAGCTTAACGAGGGTTAGTTTAACATAATTAGGTTCCAGAGGTAACTTCTTTTAGCATTACGAATTCCGAATTAAGGGAGCCTAATTATATAAGATCAAGGGCTTCTTTTAACTTAGAGGGTAATTTATCAAGAATGGTGCGGATGGGACAAGACGCTCGGCAGCGCCCACACTGCAACGCCGGCTTCAGTTGTAGCGTTCCCGGCCAGGCAGTGTTCTCTTTGCATGGCTTGTTCATACCTATGGGCTAGCAACACCTAGCGCTGCCCGGGAGTGCCGCAAGTTGGCAATATTTAAGACTGAAATACAGGGCGCCCACAGAGCCACTCTAAGTACGGGATTCCAGACAGAAATTGCCTGTTGTAATTTTCTCAGGGGAGAAAATTTAAAAAAAAAGTTGCAATGGGGACACTTAAAAGACATGACACAGCTTTTTCACAGCCCAAATCACAAACACAAAACTGCCTAAAATGCATACGAAACAATCCCAAACAGCCCACGGATCCCATGGCACATGCACCAGCCCCCCAAAAAATAAAAAATTACAACCATCCCAGCCCATTTATGGAATAAGGGCACACAGTGCAGGGTGAGCACCTGGTCTGATCTGGCACTGTAGGGAACTCAATACCGGTACGCATCCCATTTCCCGCACTGATGATAGATAGGACACTACCTGGCATCAGAAGCACCCTGGACTTTTGACTTGATAACTATAATACCACAATTAGGCTGGGCAATAGATAAAAGGGCTTAGCAAATTCGGTGTCATCACTGGGGCGGGATTTGCAGTTGGCTCAAAGTTCAAAGCGCCAAAAGGGTATATATATATATATATATATATATATATATATATATATATATGGCTACTAGGCTGAGAGGGAGGAACCTGGCTTATCAGCTGCACCCCCTTCTCCCTCCACACAGATGAATCATAAAATGATTCATAAAAGAATGTCTGGCCATGCCACCTAAGGAAGTATGCCAGTTTTTCCCAATAACTTGGAGCCAGTTTTCCCAATAACTTGGCTTCCTGCTTCACTCTCCTGGTGGCGAGCCCTTGTTCTGGTGGTGGGCCATTGTTCTTGCCCGCCTCCCACCCCTGGCTGTGGTTTCTGCACTGTGGAAATATTAATTCATTGTCTTCTACTTGCCTCCCTGCCCTCCTATATTTCTAGGGGTCTTTCATCCTGGCAAATGCAGACTAGACTATAAGCTATGCCCTTGGTGGGGGCAAGTTGGTGTGCCTGGGGTGGCAAATTTGTGTGCCTGTGCATGGAGATAACAGATTGGTGTGTGAGTGTGGGGGGGGGGTGCAGATTGGCTTGTGTGTGTGTGTGTGTGTGTGTGTGTGTGCAGTGGGATGTGTGTGTGTGTGTGTGCACAGGGGATGACAATAAAATATTCCAGCAGTCGCCTTGGTGTGAACAAGCCCTGACTCATTTATCCTGGTTTTATGGCTCTTTGATATAATTAAAATGTTTAAGTTGAATATTAATGGTATATTCCCAATAGCAAATATTATGTAGCTCATATAATAAATCATATTATTTTGTGTTCTGTTTTGTGCTTAAGTAACCCTTCCAGCATCAAGTAATCACTGTTGTAATTAGATTGTACAGATGATGCTGAACTGCTGGGATTATACCAGATAATAAGCCTCTTATTTGGCAAGTCATTTGGAATTTGCAGCCTATTTTGGCTCCAGGCAGTATTATTTTCCATTTACAACTCTAGTGATGCTGCAGAGCTATGTGTTGGTATACTTGCTCTATAAACACAAATAATATTCTATCCCACCCAATCACCCATCATACAGTCATACATACAAAACGCATTTCCTTTTTGTCTTACCCAAAATAACGATAAGCACTCCACCCAGCAGAAAGCGTTTGTGTTTCTCTGTTCCAGGATCATGGCCCATTCTGATGCATGGCATAGAAGAGAGCAGCAGGAAGACCGCAGGAAGCCCCAGGAAGGAGCCTGTTATCATCAGGGCACGAGCCGCCTGGATATGGGCTGTCAACAGCAAAAGGGATGTGTTTTACTAAGTGATAAGCAATGATTTACACATGCACACCTGCTATGAGGACCTCTAATGATACAAGTTTGATGGCAGTCGTATTTTTTGTGTACATAAATATTTTAGGTATAATAAAACAGGAGACAATTGTTTAAAAAATAAAAAAAAAAAGTCAACTCTGATCGCCAATATTTTCCCCTTATGGCGATATAGGGGGTGTCACGGAACCGCGGGTCACGTGATCCAACTATAAACCAGGGACCTCCTGACACACAGACCGCGTTCCCCAGAACCCTTTGTCCGAGTTCTCCTATCAGAAACACCAAGCCCAAAGCCTGCGGACACACAGATTCTTGGTTTAAGGCAAACAGATCACTCAAGTTCAAATTTCAGTTTTAATGCTATAAGCACACTAGGCAGTGATAACAAACATTTGGCTATGATGAAATATGAAATGATACAGATGATACAAAATGCTGTTCTGAGATGGTTACAGGATAGAGTGAGTTACACAGAGAAACAATATTCAGTTACCTTAGTCGGCAGTTTGCAGAGTAGTGGTTAGAGCTTCCACAAGAGGTAAGTGGCAAGCTGGGTGGGTGGACACCTCCAGCACGTGTGAATCGTGACCTCTCCAGATAAGTGACAAATGCCTGGCTCAGGGTTACCCTATTTATGCGGCGAGACCCCTCCACCCCCTCCCCTCTGTGGGACGGGTTGTCACCTCCCACTGTTCTGGGGCTCGCTTCAGCCCCTAAAACCCTTTAGGTATTATAACTTTGAGCAGGGGGGTCATATGGCTTTGGAAGCGGTACCAAACGATTGGGCTGGATGCCGGGCATTCGATGAGTCCAGAAATGGGATCCCTAAGTGGGTCAGAACCTTAGATCTCCGTTTACCTGGTTTTCCTTTATTGCTGAGCCCGCAGAAATCTATCCCGTGTGCAGTTTTGTGAGCCGGTTCTGATTCTGTACCTGGTTTGGTACTGGGAAACATGGGGGTGCAGCTATGGTCCGATTTGTGTTGGTGCCTGATGTCTGCAGCTCCCCTCTTTCATGTGACAAATTCACAGCCAGGGATCCAGTGAGCTGCAGACCCAGCGGAGTCTTCTCAGACTAGAGGTGTGAGGATTGCCAGCGGGGAGTCTGTGATCTGCCCTGCTTAACCTGTAAATGCTAATTCCTTTTCCTGAGTGCATATTGATGACTAGGAGGGAAATAAAGGGGAACTCCGGACTTGGATATGTGAGGTTTCTGCACTTAAGATGGATCGTTCCTTCACACCTCCACCTCTAAGAGGGCGCTAAGGGGCAGCACTTCCTGGTGCTGGCCCTTGCGCCCATGTGCCCCTATCCCTGTCTGTAGCACTCCATGACAGCACCCCGGCCATAGTGCTGTTTCGTGCTGAGGATTTTGGGCAAGGTCCCATTTCTGTGGGAACTTGAGGGGGGGTTTACGCTCCCCGCCTTGCACTGCTGCCCCAGAAGGGAGGTCCGAACCATACATGGATAGTTTCGGGGGTCCCCTCCAGGGTTTATGTGCCAGACTGCAGTCCACATTCCTCCAGAGTAATGGTTGGACCACTCCCGGAAGAGGTGTAGGGTGGCCCCTAGCTGGGACCGCGGGTCCACAGTCGGCCGATGGCAACCCATCCCTTTCTGCTTCACCCGAGCCAGGGGCCCCGGTGCTTGTCGCCAACACAGTTTAAGGAGGTAGCCCCGAGTGGGTGCCTGCATAACCTCCAGCGCCATGAACCGGATCCCCTGGATGGAGAGTCTACCCTGGGGGGAGATCTTCCTTGGGAAGGATCTCCCACGGGGCAGTACCCACCCTGTCAGCCCAGGTGGGTGACAAGGCCATCGAACGTGGGCCCTGAGTGGCATAGTCCACTGACACTGGTACGAACCTCTTTCTGTGCGGCAGAGTTTTCGGTGGGCTGCTGGGACTTGGCCCTGCCACCCCCACCCTCTGACAGGTATGGTACCAATGGCAGTAGGCAGCCAGGTCAGGCCCCACTTGCTTCTTGGTGATCCCTATGCGCCCAATCGTCTAGCTCTCTAAGGCATAGCACTTCTAGGCCCTGGACAGATAGGGAACCACCAACCGCTGGTCCTCAGGCCACTCTCCTGGTGAGCCTGGCTTGAGCATCATTGGGTACAGCAGCCCTTGTCTCCAGACCACCCGTCTGGTGTCTGGGCCCAAGTGGAGCTGCATCTCCTGTTTGGGGAGAACTCTCTGGGGTGTCATCAGTGTCTGATGCTACCCCACATCTCTGCCTAGACATGGTCGGGACCACCATGTCCTCAGTCAGTTTCACGGCACCCACCTCTGGGTTTCCGCCTGTCTCAGCAGCCTCTTGGGATGAAGGGAAGGAGCTGTCAGTCCCGTAAGGGGACTCTGGGCCCCTGCTGTGCTTGTCAGTGGTCTCAGCCACTGATGTCCCAGATAGCACCTGCTCATCCACTAGTTGCTGGTTCAGGCAGAATACCCTGGTCCCTTAACACCCCGGGTGTGATGAACCCCTGCAGTGGGGTTAGAGCTTTCACAAGAGGTAAGTGGCAAGCTGGGTGGGTGGACACCTCCAGCACGTGTGAATTGTGACCTCTTCAGATAAGTGATAAATGCCTGGCTCAGGGTTACCCTATTTATGCGGCGAGACCCATCCACCCCCTCCCCTCTGTGGGACGGGTTGTCACCTCCCACTGTTCTGGGGCTCGCTCCAGCCCCTAAAACCCTTTAGGGGTTATAACTTTGAGCAGGGGGGTCGTATGGCTTTGGAAGCAGTACCAAACGATTGGGCTGGACACCAGGCATCTGATGAGTCCAGAAATGGGGTCCCTAAGTGGGTCAGAACCTTAGATCTCCGTTTACCTGGTTTATTGCTGAGCCCGCAGTAACCTATCCCATTGTGCGGTTTTGTGAGCCGGTTCTGATTCTGTACCTGGTTTGGTGCTGGGACACATGGGGGCACAACTATAGTCCGATTTGTGTTGGTGCCTGATGTCTGCAGCTCCTCTCTTTCATGTGACAAATTCACAGCCAGGGGTCCAGCGAGCTGCAGACCCAGCGGAGTCTTCTTAGACTAGAGGTGTGAGGATTGCTAGCGGGGAGTCTGTGATCTGCCCTGCTTAACCTGTAAATGCTAATTCCTTTTCCTGAGTGCATATTGATGACTAGGAGGGAAATAAAGGGGAACTCCAGACTTGGATATGTGAGGTTTCTGCACTTAAGCTGGATCGTTCCTTCACAGGGGGCGTGAGTGACAGTTGGACTTTACTGACCAGTACAGTCACAACGCTGCATGGCATTGGGTGACTAACCTGTCAATCAAGGTCCCAGCTGTACCCAACAAAAACTGGTCCATCAGGAAACTAATGCCTATCAGTCCTTCATTTCTCTGTAAAGGCACTGTAAGTCAATGTCTTTAATAAGGCACAGCTCACTCGATGCCTGTCTCATGTGCATAGATGGCAAGGCAGTGGCTGATTTGACCAAAGGGACATATATTTATATTACACAGAGGTGACAAGCAGAAAATATAGAGATATCTATGTTTTGTTTTGTTTTTTATACAATTTGTAACCCCGGCTTGCTTACTGTTTGATCACTGGAGACAGGTAGTACAGCACAAATATGTAATATCTTATAACTGTAATGACTAAATGCTGACCAGCGCCAAAAATACAGCACCAAACATTTCAAGGAGGAGAAAATTCATAAATATGCTGGGGAGGGCCAGAAAAACGGCAGTACAAAGTATCGCTCACTGGCACTGGGATAATCAGACAGCGGGTCCAACAGGCGCTGACATAGTCTAGCTAATGCTTAAGGTCAACAACAATCAATCAGCTAATTAATAGCGTTTAGTGCAACGCCTGCTAGAGCCAATGTAGTACACAGCACAGTGCCAGATTCGACGGGAATGCCGGTGCTCCGAAGCTGGTGCTATAGCCACAAAAATTATGCTAACAGATGCACATCATAAATAAGGCCCTCTGACCTAGTTGATCCTGTTTTCAGCCTCACTGTACCCAGCCAGCAAAGATTTCCAAGCAAACCCACCCCATTACCTGCCGTTATCTGCCTAATAAAGCATCAGTACCATCAATTTAGGAGTGGTCATATCCATCCCAAATTGCACGATGGGAAGACCACTAAAGCTTGAAAAGGAGTGATCTAAAGGAGCCAAAGAGGATGTATTAATTCACTGTGAAAATACATTATTCCAATAAAGGGGGAAGTTACAGGAGGTTTCCTCTAACTTTTTTTCACTTTAAAGTAGACCCTCTCTGGCGGCCCTGGATCTATAAGACTCCAGGACCATCTGATTCCCTCTCAGTGGGGCATCCCAATTTGGAATGCCTGGCTGTGTGAAACCCCGAACCCCCAGTAACGACTACTTGATCCCCAATCCAACAGCGCATGTGGGAGCAGCAGGCGCACTACACTATACACTAATGAGACGAGCAAGCTTATTGACTGCGCGCACACGCATGCGCTGTAGGACCGGGGGAAAAGTGAGTTTTTATTAGTGACCCAGGGGGTTTCACACTGACGAGGCCGGAGGTGAGGACCAAAAACCAGGATACTCAAAACCCTGGGTTTTTAGTCAACTTTAAAATACCTTAATTGACTAATGTTGGCTTCTACATATATTACTGATGCTAAAATGTTTTCTTACCAAAAAACAAAGCTGGTCAAACTGGAATTTGCTAAATTCTGGTCAAATTTACCTTTTACCCAAATTTGAAGCCCAACACTACCTAGAATGTCATAGCCTCAGTCATAGAGTGCACTGGAGACACACTGATGGGTCAGTGGTATTGCTGCAGGCCTGGCTAGCGGACATTAAAACCCAGGGCTGATTTTTGGCCTAGTCCACCACTGTTTAAGACTCTCTTTACCTGGTATTCCACAAATCTCCCCCCTCCCCCCCCCCCAATTGATGCTCCTGATAACCAGTATCTTGCAGTATGGATGGTATGCACATTCTATCCATTAACATTAAGAAGATGCTGCTGCTTTCATTTTAACTGCTATGGGTGAAACCCCCACCTCTCATGTTTCAGTTTATAGGTAGGAAAATCTGGACCTTCTTTTTCCTAATCCGATGTCTGTGAAATCTTGAAGCGATAGCCTTCATACATATTTGTTGATTTGATGTCTACAGTCATGTTGACAAAAACAAATCTTATCGCTAACATCATTAATCAATGCTTTCCTTGTAACAGTCTGGAGCTGTAATTATGCCACATCGACAAAGCATCGTAGCTGTCAGCCATCCATTTCTCCCTACATACAAACAAACAAACAAACAAACATAAATACTGCCAACATCTGAAGAATAACTCGAGCATGACTCTATATATATGTGTGTGTGTGTGTGGATCAATATATATTGATGTCTGGAAAGCCTTTGTTCAATGATTTGGGATGCCCCTTGCCTGACAGCATATGGCAGAACAGGATATAATTTTCCTCACTATAATTTAAGTGATAGCGGGACTGACTGGGAAAACATGGGAAGTTAAGATGAAGAAGGCGGAGAAGGGACAAAGCTAATTTGGCTTTGGCGACAATGAACTGCTGAAAACTGCCTTCCAGCAACTTTGCTACATAATAGGTCTCCATTTGAAGGACTTCTGAAATGAAATCAGTGTCAAATGTCTCAAGGCTGTTTCACCACGGAGATAAGCTTTAAGGAAAACAATTTAAAGACAAAACAGGAGACAGGATAAGATATAAATGGAACTGTGTTTCTCAGGCTTTGTGAGTCTGATAGCAGCATGGTCTACAAGGGCTGTGGTAGCACCCCTGCATATAAAATCATCCATCATTTTAGATAAACTTTACAGGGAGCCTTATTCAATATTTATTTGTAATGATTATGACTATGGTGTCCAGAATGTAGGACAGGTTCCCCAGCTTGAGGATCTGATTAGGGGGCTATATACCAGCTTTTACCTTTCAGCATACATAATAAAATGGAGCTACCTACACCAAAAAGGGTGAAGCTTCATGGCTAATATGGCATTGTTGTTGACACATGCAGGATTTAACTTCGGTTGAGTGATTCCCTCAAGGCAAAGGTAATAATAAGGCAGCAAGGAGCTTACCTGAAGCCTGTCCCATGCGCCTCTCATCCATTACCTGCATTACTCTGTAGATGATGTAGCAGGGCCCCCTTATCTCCATTCTTCCAGGACCACACTCTAAATGTGGTTGCACGGCCACCCCAGTTCTTTAGGGCTTCCAGAGTGAGTCTTAAAAATCACAAGGCTCGATTCAGAGAGACCAAAAAAAATACTTTCGTTTTAGTGCTGATCTGTTTTTTTTTTTTTTTTTGTTCTTTAATTTCCCGCTCTCGTATGAGTGTGCGAGCGATTCTATGCATGCATTGCAAGCCTTCTGAAAAATTTCCGTCCGTTCGTATGCCAAAGTATGAGTACGAGGATGTCATTTTCCAGCGTGACTTTTCTGTTTCATTTTCTCATGTTCCGACGTCGGCTTTCGATTTTGCCCTTTTTCCATCGTCTCCTCCCACGAATTCTTTACGTTTCCCGATAGATTCTGTTTCCCTTTTTCAATAACTAATCGTCCAGATGGAAACCCTTACGATCTTGCACCTGCGCACTACAAACTTAACTCATTAACGTGCTCGCCTACATATTTGCCACCCACATTTCTACTACAATGTTTAGCTAAATCACTTAGCGCTATCCTCCATCTTCCCTTTTGGACCCTTAAAGCTCACCCCAACCACTTAGCACTATCCTCCATCTTCCCTTTTGGACCCTTAAAGCTCACCCCAACCACCTAGCACTATCCTCCATCTTCCCTTTTGGACCCTTAAAGCTCAACCCAACCACTTATCACTATCCTCCATCTTCCCTTATGGACCCTTAAAACTTACCCAAACCACTTCTCGGTTAGGTTCTTCTTCCATTTTAGCCCCCTAAAACTTACCCAAATCGCTTCTCGGTCATGTGAATATTCATCTTTAAATATTTCTGGGCCCATTAGTTTTGTGTTAATGTATTTTGTAAATGAAACGACACTGAAACATTTTTTTTATTCCATCATAAAATATAAAATCTTAAAAAAATTTTGAAAATGTCAAATTTTTACAACTATAAAAAACAAAATACATAGCAATGGCAGGCCACAGAACATTATTCTTAATCCGTGGTCCCCAACGAGTCGCGCAGCTCCTGCATCTCGCCCACCAACTGAAGGACCCTGACACTCCGTTGTGCCACTCTGGCACGTGTGATCCCTGTTAAAAAACATAAATTAAAATTTTGGTATAACCTTGTTGGGGTCATACTGCAGTGCCCCCCCTGTATGGTCCAAACACCTAAATCTGGACTTCAAAAGCCAGAGGGCCCTCGCCACCAAGCTGGACCAAACACTGCTTGTTGTGCGAGTGGCACATCTTGCGGTTCCTGCAACCAAATATAAAATAATTATACAAAGCAAAGGTAACCAACTAAAACAAGAACGCCTACAACAAATTAAGATTCAAGTTCAACAATCCAAATATAATTCACAAAGGACATAAGTCTAAAAAAATATAGCAATTATATGGATGTGTGGGAAAATAAATGTTTACATGCTAAGGACTAATTAAGGTCAGCATTAAAATGCTTCTATAAGGCATACATGAAATGTATTGATTCAGGTATGCATTGCTATACAATTTATGGCCTCGGCCATGCTGATACATGCAATGCCTTGGTGCTAAAGGCACGCAGACTCCTCCACATAGCCGCAAAACATGTTCAACAATAGCAATCCGAGGTCCCGTAAGTGGATCGTAAATTAAACGGTTTAACCCTTTTGGTGCCAAGCACGTAACACCTACGTGCTGGCTTGGCTGGGCCTTAAGTGCCAAGCCCGTAGGTGTTACGTGCTTGACTTTCCTCGCTTCTAGTTTAAAAAATAAAAATCAAAAATACTCACCTGACCCCTTGTTGGATCCGGCCGGGTCTCCTCTTTAATTTGGTGCCATCCGATCCCCCGTGGGGGGTCGGATGGCTCCAGGAGAGCCCCCGGAATAGGCCGCCCCCCCCCCCCCCCCGCTTCTGCAGCAGCAGCTGCTAACTGTAAAAAAAAAAAAAAAATAAAAATGACATTCACTTACCTGTGTGTGCGCTGGCTCCCGCTGTCCCTCCTCTTCACCTGGGGGGCCTCCGATCCCCCCCCAGGACTTACCGTTCTTCAGGAGAGAGCCTGGGAGGCTCTCTCCTCTCTTCTTCAAGATGGCGGCCGCCATCTTGCCTCTAAGCCCCGCCCCCTTGGGGGCGGGGCTTATGACGTCATCCCGGTCCCGATCACCGGCTTCAGCTTTCTCAGCTTCTCAGATGCCGGTGATCGGTGCCCTGGAAGGAGGTGACAGGAGATCCTCTGATCTCCTGCCTTCTCCTTCTCTGGATGCCGATCACCGGCATCTGTCAGCTGAGCGGCGAGGGACAAGAGCTTGCAATCGAAGGTAAGTACAGTAAAAAAAAATTTTTTTTTTTTCTAATAAAATACTTTTTATTATTGTGTGGTGTTTTTTTTTCACATTAACCCTTTGTGAGCTGGTAAGGGGTCCATGAGACCCCTTATACCAGTTCACAAGGCTGGGGGGGTGGCAAGTCACCTGCCCTAGCGGGTGGCTTGCCATTAACCCCCGCACCCCCATTACCTGCCTCCCCAAAGGCCAGGGGGGGGCAGAAGAGCCCGGGCCCACATAGGCTATGTGGGCTCGTAGGCTGCAGGGTGGGGGGGCCACCAAAGCTGGCCCCCCCACTCTGTGCCTACAAGCCCCCATAGCTGGTCCCGGGCTGGTTACTTTGGGTAAGGGGGACCCCACGTCATTTTTTTTTTTGGATTTTTAAGGGTTTTTAACCCTTAAAAATCCAAAAAAAAATGGGGTCTCCCTCCCCGGGAAGGGGGACCCTATGTCATTTTTTTTTTTGAATTAACCATTTGTCATCCAGCAGCTATAAAAGGCTTCTGGGCAGGAAAGGGTGTCTACCTATACATATGTGGTATCGCTGTAACCGGGAGAAATTGGGGTTTCTCACGCAATAAGATTTTATTGACAAACTTACATTTTTTATTACAAAAAACTCGACAAATTGTAAAAAAATATATTTTTTTTAATTTTTTTCACACATTTCACCCAAAAATGTTGAGAATACACCTAAAAAATACAAACAAGACATTTCATGTTAAAGCCCAGACTCTGTTGAAAAAAACAATATATAATTTTCCTGGGAAATCCCTGGAAATCCTTTCAAAAATGACAGTTGAACATGTGTAGCGCGAAACAGTCAAACTCAGTCTGGCAACAGGGAGTGGCAAATGCTGCAGGTAGGCTGGCAGCGAAAGGGTTAATAGGGTGGTGGTCCCTCGGCAATCAGCTCTCTGAATCAGACGCAAGCCCATCCCAACAACGTAAGTTATCTGAACGAACGAAAAATATCAGATTTTGTTTGGAAAATGATCCGAACTAACGCAAATGATCCGATTTGCTTTCGTTCATCGAAAGCGCATTCCCGAACGTTCGTACGAATGAAAAATGAACGAAAAAAAGCAAAAAAATGACAAACACCCACTAAAACTTTCACAGGCAGCTACGGAAGTCCAGACTAATGTGTCTCTGAATCGAGCCTACAGTGTCCACATTTTCCAGGGCTCGCTTATGCTGGGAGAGCTAATGGACAGGTACGGCCTTGTGACTACATTTGGTTCGTAGAAATGGAAAAGAAAGAAAGGGACGAATTCTGAGACCTGCTCGTTGCTGCCTTATTATTTCCATTGCCTGAGCTGTCCCTTTCAAGATACCCCCCCTCCCACCAGGCAGTTTCTAGGCAAAATAGTGCCCAGTGCAGGAAGGAGGGGCCTGGTACCAACAACAACAGGGGGCCCTAACCTATCTGTAGAAAACAGGATGGCTGGGCTAAAGGCAACCCCAATGGCCTTGGCACCCAGGGTGATCGCCCTGTTCGCCCTCCCCTAGAAACTGCCATGGCTCCCCCACCCCAAGCACATACAATTTACATGATACACCATTTCACTGATGAGTGGTAAAAGGGTGCTTACATGTTACACCAGACCACTACATTCACAAGCTGCTAGTGCTCTCCACAATCGGTTCACAGAACGCTGGTGTAAATTTACACACACCAGTGATTTTGAGCTGTTTCTTTGTTTCCAAAAGTTGGTGGAAGGTGGCCTCTCTACACCCCAGTTTTCCTGCAATACCTGGACCAGGGGGGGACTCCACCGGACTTGAGTGATAAGGTAGGACAAATACATTGGCTGGTTTTTGTCATTAGGATTGTACCCCAACTTTCCCTTTTGTCTATCTTTGTATTTAAACAGTGACACAGGCTACCTTGCTTCATTGGCATGGACAGTGTACACTTTCCTCCTTATTTGCACGCACGTGTACATTGAATTGTAAAGCAGTACCAGGTATGATTAGAATTTCAAGGCATGGCTATATTTTGTACATGTAAAACATGATGGTATAATCTTCTATTCTAATATCAGTCCTCATTGATTCAGGCTGGAGCTGTCCTCTCTAAATCAGTGGCCGGAACATAAGCCACAATTCTTTCTACGCTGAAGGTGCCATAAAATGGATATGTATACTGTGAACATGTTTTTAGATATTTCTATATGTTTGTAAGGCAGATCAATACCAGATCAATTTCAATGATCATTTAAATAAACTTCTATCATTTTAAAAATCAACTTATGTGTGGTGAAATACACTGGGTTCAAGGGACCCATACTCAAAAAATGGGAAGTGTAAGACCATCCTGCAGAATCTGGGACTGTTCAGAAATATGCGTCTGCATGGTATTTCTGGGTGCCCCATTAGACAGGGAGTAGTATGACACCCATTGGGCTGACCGTAACGGCTGACCTTTAGGGTGTGCAGGCAGAGTACATGCACAGGACGTTGTCATCCTAGAGGTGCTGATGGGGCACCAGACTTGCTGCTCTCTGTTTAGTTTTAGAAGTAGTGAAATCACCTTTCTCTTTTTTTTACATTCCCACGTACATCTCTTTTCCACGTTTGTTTCTGTTTCTTTTTCTCTCCTTTTCACATTGCCTCCTTTCTCTCCTTCTCATCTTCTCTCCATCTTTTTCCTCTCCTCCACATTTGGCTCTTCTTTCTCTTTCTCACATTCCCACCATCTTTCTTGCTTTTCCATGTCCCTTCCTTCTTTCTCTCTTTTTCACAGTCACTTCATCTTTCCCTCTTTGTTACATTCCCTCCATCGTTCTCTCTTTTTTACATTCCATCCATCGTTCTCTCTTTTTTACATTCCATCCATCATTTTCTCCCACTTTCAGTTTCCTCTGCCTTTCTTTTCCACATTCCCTCCATCCTCATATTTTTCATATATCTCTTTCAGATTTTCTCCTTTTCTTTTCCAGATTTCAGCCAGATTTCTATTTTTTCTACATTCAGTTCCTCTCTCTCTTCACATATCTTTTTGTCTTTCTCATACTTTCTTTCTCTCCGTCTCTATTATTAGTGTGTGAATGTCTGTGTGTGCACCATCCTGATATCTTACACATGGTGCCTCTTAACTTACAGCCCGCCCTGTTGACCATACACTTTGATTAGGTATCCAAAGGACAGAGACCCAGCAAATTAGTGAAAGACATTTATTTTTTCTATACTGTAAATTGTAGTATTGTTGAAGTGGAACAATCACCTCTGCTCTTGGTCCTAGAGTCTTTCCCTAGGGCATCACAATTTCACATGCTCTGATGTGTGAAATCGCCTGCCTAGTATACTCACCTCACTGGAATCCCAAGGTGTGGACCATAGTGGGCATCCCCTGCTTCCCTTCTGGATGATGTGTGCACCTATGCCAGGCATGAATGGCTAGTGTAAGTACATACAAAGGGGAGTGGCCTGTGCTCCATTCAGATTTATTAAAGTGGACCAACACCCAGGATTTTGACTATCCTGGGTCTTGGTCCACTTCGGTGGGGCACCCCCGATCGGGGCGCCCCGCTGTGTGAAACCCCCCCGAACCCCAAGAAAAACGTACCTCTCCCCGCTCCCAGCGCCGACGGACAAGCCGCGGACAAGCGGCTCCTCCGCCGCCGCCTCCCGCGCGTCACATTCACAGACGGCCGGCGCGGGCGCGCGCACGTCTAGAGGGGCGCGAGGGAGGCGGCGGCGGCTAAGAAGTTTGTAAGTACATACAAAGGGGAGTGGCCTGTGCTCCATTCAGATTTATTAAAGTGGACCAACACCCAGGATTTTGACTATCCTGGGTCTTGGTCCACTTCGGTGGGGCACCCCCGATCGGGGCGCCCCGCTGTGTGAAACCCCCCCGAACCCCAAGAAAAACTCACCTCTCCCCGCTCCCAGCGCCGACGTACAAGCCGCGGACAAGCGGCTCCTCCGCCGCCGCCTCCCGCGCGTCACATTCACAGACGGCCGGCGCGGGCGCGCGCACGTCTAGAGGGGCGCGAGGGAGGCGGCGGCGGCTAAGGAGTTTGGAGATAAGGTAAGGAGTTTGGGGTGTTTGGGGGGGTTTCACCCCGCGGGACATCCCGATCTCGGATGTCCCGCGGGGAGGGAGGTGATCGGCCCGGGAATCTTATAGATTCCCGGGCCGATCACCCGTGGGTGTTGGTCCACTTTAAGCGGATCTGAGGTCAGAGCGGCTTAGTAAACTGAATGGATCGCTAGCCGCTGATTAGAGGAGAGCCCGTCCATGATCCATGGGATTGCTATCAAGGAGAATAATTTACATGATCCAGGGCATGTCACACAATTTGGCATCCCAAACTGAGATAATGCTAATGTTTTTTTCCTCTATAAGTCCCCAAAACAGATAAAGGCATATTTAGCATAAACCTAGGAGTGAATGAGCCCTTATCATCATAGAATTATTAGATTATTGTGTACTGCATGTTTTACCAGTATCAAAATGAAAGATGGAAACAAGTGAATGAGCTCAGCATTGTTCCCAAATCACAAGGGGCATTTATCTTCTATTCTCTTTCATTTCAGCCTCATCTACCAGGAGGGAACAACAGAGATGTTACACCACACTCTCGTTATACAGAGCCAGAAGAAAGGCTTCTCTTGTATGTGAGGTCTCCTGGCAGAATAACACATTATCAGGCAGGATGATAACGTCAGCCAGACAGCGGCTAATAGCTCTCTTTGTTATGTTCATACAGCACTGAACACTGATGAGCTCACATCCACCACTGACAGCAAATATGTACAATCAATAACAAAGTGTTACAATACAATACAGCTGAACATAGCAGTGACCTATGTTAGTGATACGGCTGCCTGGGATCCTTCAGACATATGATTTGATTACATATCTAATAACCATGGCAGTCACAATATGGGGCATCCCAAATCGTGATGCACCTAGGGAAATCTCCTAAAGAAAGCTAGCTCATTTGGTTCACTTTAAGGAAATATACATTTCACTTTTCCTACCTGATACTGTATGTGAGAGAACTGCTTTAAAGTGGAACAAAACCCAGCAGCGATTGCCATGAAATCGAAAAGATGCACAGGCTCTTGTCCAATCAGAGCCATCTGTCGTGACCCAAGTGTTTTCAATGGGAGGCACATGCTGCCGTATCACCTGTATCCCAGCGGAGTGCACACATTGGGGGGATATGGGGGTGACAGCCATGCGCTCTCCCCATTGAAGGCAATCAGAGCCCTTTGCAGAAGGATGTACACACAGCAAAGAGCTCTGATTGGACTCAGGGCCGGATTAAGAGTGGTGGAGGCCCCTGGGCACACAATGTGGTGGAGGCCCCAGATACAGTATTTTTTCCTTATAAATATTAGTCCAGCCAAGTATCTGATTGGTGGTTGTCTGGCTCCCGCCCACTTACTGGAATATCAGATCGAGTCCCTTGTGCAGGTGTGTGTTCCTTGGGTACTCCTGCTTTGCCATTCGGAAGATTGAGAAGCCTCCTAGACCAGACCATAACCCAAAGGTTGGTGGAGGCCCCCTTTGTAGAGCAAGTTGGGGAGGCCCCAGGGCACATGCCCCTTGCACCCCCTCATAATCCGTCCCTGATTGGACGAGAGGCCCTGGGAAGCATGCCCCTTGCTCCCCCTTCATAATCCGCCCCTGATTGGACGAGAGGCCGCACATACACCATTGGGCCGAACAGCGGTGAGTGTTACTGGGGAACTGGGGGGTTTCACACAGCAGAGCATCCTAATTTCGGATGCCCCAAGGGCATGGGGCCTCCCAAATTACCTGGTTTTGTTACACTTTAAATAAATCCAGGCAATGGTGGACCCCCAGTCCAGCCCTCCCTTCCCTTTATGGTAAGCAATAAAATAAAAAATACAAACAATCTGATCACCAGGGGCGTAACTTGGCAGAGTGTGAGCACACCAGGGCCCAGAAGGTCAGGGGCCCCATTATTGTTGCTCCTCCACCTTATGTATCATATTTGTGCTCACTTGGCATCATTTAGAGAAAGGAAGCATTCATTTGTCTCAGCTGTTTCAGCCTTTAGTTGTCTAGCTGCATTTAATTAAAAAGTTAAAAGTCAGAAAAATACAGAAAAAAATGTTACTGTATAAGTCTTGAACGAACCCCATTTAATGTTCGCACCAGGGCCCCAGCACATTTAGTTATGCCACTAGTGATCACCACAATTCTCCACCATTCACGGTGGATGAACACTGCACAGCAGCTGAGATGGACCTTGAGTGACAGGTTAGTCACCCAATCCCAGCAGCAGCACCAGACCCTGGTCCATCTCCTGTGCCAAGCGGCCGCCCCCACCACCACCGAAATCACAGGATTGTGTTGATTATGTGAGTTTTTTTATTTTATTGCCCCATTTTGGCTTAACACTATGGGCAGGAGAAAAGACTAGGGATAGGCTAGTGGCCGGACTACCTCTTTGGGTCTCTCTCTGATATTTAAAGGGAATGTCCACTTTGATGGAATTTTTTGTCCTAAAATGATGTCCTCAAAGTGCTGAATTTACCTGGTATTTTTTTTAATTCTCAGGTTAGTAAATGTGTTTTCACTATCTGAAATCTGTTGCGATTGGGTACCGTGCTCCAAGTCTGTACACCAAGAAGAGAGAAGTGAGCGCTGTACACACAGAACACTGCTGCTGGGCATGTGTAAGGGTAAGTGAGCTCCTTCACCTCTGCAGTGGCCATAGCAGCAGCGTTCTGTGTGTACAGGGCTCACTTTCATACATGAAAACAATGAACAAAATATATTGCGGCATTCTACTGCTACCATAGCTGGGGATTTGGACTGACATTTGTTGATGCAAACTTTTAAATATAAAGGACTGTGAACCCTGTTTAGAAAATCTTGTGTCTTGTCTAGAATTGCTTTAGCAGGAGTCACTAAACTATTCTTGTGTGTTGAAGAAGAGATTTCATTAAGGACCACTATACTTAAAAGAAAACTCCCTTTTTGTCAGATTTTTGGTGTTCTGCCTAATTGTTTTCCTCTTCTGGAATATAAAATATACATTTGTGCCCCCAAACCTGTGATTTTCCAAGTTTCTGATATTTTTGTGAGTCTGTGATTCTAGAGTGGGAGCCGCTTTCCTGGCTTTGATTAAAAACTACTGACTACAAATGCCATAATCCTTCCACTGTAACAGGTGAGCTAATCAGCCGCTCTGGCTAAATCACACAGGAGTAATGACCTCCCCGGGTGGAAATGCCAATAGTAACCCTTTAGCTACTGGTACACAAGATTGGGTTAAACGTGTCATCTGTCTCTCAGCCAATCAGATATCACCAGATTTGCAGCATCCAGCTCGGGTCCCTCACGAAATGACGGATGTGCCTTCATGGGACGCATGGATGCCGAGAGGTGGGCACTGGCCTGGGTGCTGCATATGCTGGGGGATATCTGTCTTTATCTTATATTTTCCTCCCTTACCTACTGGTCCTTATTTTCGGCACAGGTTTACTGGGTTTGGGTTTATTCATTGATTTCACTTGGCACTTTGATGTACTTTATATGAGCTTTATATATTTTTTCCATATTTTTAATTTTGCATTATTGTTTGCTTATTGTATCTGTCATGGGGATCAAAGCCAGAGGGTTGTTAGAGTAGGTGCTATACATCAGTTTAGGGCTTGGTTTATCAATCTGCCACAAATTAGAGCTGTGAATAATATCATTAATATTTTTTTTTTAGTATGTTTGTGCACCGCTAATGTTTTAGTAAATGCATTTCTTGCAGTGCAGCAACATGCACAAGTGTGAAAATAAAATATATAAATTATATTAAGCACCACTCAAATTTGTATCAATATGATGAATCTGGCAGAAGTGCTTAATAAATCAGGTTAAAAACCCTTAAAAATCAAAAAAGAATGGCGTGGGGTCCCTGCAACCAGCATAAACAGCCCCAGGACCAGCTATGCAGGCTTGTAGAACAGGAGCCAGCTTTTGTGGCTCCCCACCCTGCAGGCTACAAGCCCACAAAGCCTCTGTGGCCCCGGGCTCTTCTGCCCCGGGCTTTGGGGGGGCAGGTAATGGGGGGGCTGGGGATTAATGGCAAGTAAACCACTAGTCGCAGGTGACTTGCCAGCAACCAAGACTTGTGAACTTGTATAGGGTCTCATGGATCCCTTACCAGCTCAAAAAGGGTTCAATGTAAAAAAAAAAACACACATGCAAAAAGTCATTTGTATTTTTAACATTCACTTATGATCCTGCGATCATGCCCCATGGCGATCCGCTGACAGCTACTGGGTGGTGGCTGGAGATAGGCTTAAGAGGCAAGGGATCAAAGCCCCTACCCCTCCAATCTCCCTCCAGTGATCACCCTCGACATCTGACAGCTCAGTGCATGGGGAGACATCATCTGCCCCGCCCACAAGAGGCAGGGTTAGTGGCGAAAGTGAGGGGCCCCCATCATTGTTGCTCCTGCACCTTATTGATGAGATTTGTGCTCACTTGGCATCATTTAGAGAAAGGAAGCTCCATTTGTCTCTGCCAACTAAGTTTGCACTGGGGCCCAGCTACAGTAACGGCACTGCTGGGTATGATAAGCGATGGTTGCATTGCCGAATCACTGCAACAGTCACCCATGATACCTGGTGGCTCTACAGCTTGGAAGCTCCGGATACAGTGCCCAATTTATGCACGGCAAAAAGAGAGACAGAAAGAGCTCTGTATTTAATAAATACTGGCAAAGTAAAGACGAGAGCTCTTCACAGAAGGTGGGTCTCCATAATCCCACCAAAAGCTCAATTTTAAGGCCTTTTGTTGAGGCCATGGGTATTTCTGGCTTAAAGCGGAAGACACAAAGCGGCATCCTCCAGCTCTGATGTTCCAGGGATGCTGCTTTGTGTCTCTGTATGGAGGCTTCAAAGACCCGGTAGAGCGGTGCAGGACCACGGGCAAGGTAAGGGTTTTTTTCTTTGTAACCCCCCGCCACACACACAGTGTCTCAGCACCAGGGAAGGTGGCAGGGTTGAGGCTTAATATATGACTGGACTAATTCTTTAAGAATTGTATACTCATTGAGGCAGTCCCCAGCCATGACCTAGTGAAGTAGACTGCAATTAAACTGCGGAACCAACACCAATTTTTTCGGGTGTTTCGGGTGTTGGTCCCGTAGGCAGTAATTAAGAACTAGCTTGGGGGGGGCACCCAGAATGCTGGAACCCCCCCCAAACATATCCCACCCAGAATGCCCGATATCCTTCCTTCACCTTGAGTAAGCGCTTGGAAAGGCGTACTTGGCGGTCAACATGTTCCATAGATGCGTCCTCGTGGCCAGCCACCAGAACACGCCACGCCACGTGGAACACACCACGTGCATGCCAGCAGCCAATCATGGGACTCCTTTCTCAAATTGAAGATAAGGATATCAGGTGTTTGGGGGTTATGTTCTGGGGGGGCCCAGCATTCCAGATGCCCCCCCAAGCTTGATTTTATTCTCTGTCTGAGGGACCAACACCCATCAAAGGAAAAATGGGTGTTGGTCCAGTTTAAGGATATATCTCTTCAACCATGTTCCATAACATGCACTTTAAACCTTCCTTGTGCTAGTAAAAAACCTTCAGCCTTAGGCCACACATAAAAACACAATGTTAAATATTTTACATTTGTTCATCTTTGAAATTCTCTATATACATATTTATGAGTTCTAATAAAAGCGTTCATAAATGAAGCCATTTCAATTTTACATTTGAGAGCCCTCCTAAATAGCAGACTTTTCACCATGTTAATATTTGTCAAATTACAACTTGTAAAAATTAAATTAACAATTTAGGATCTTATTCTATTCCTATGTAACTCTTACCAAAACCTTGCAGTATAAAAGTCCCAACTGAACAATACATTTGGAGAACTTATCTCCTGGTGACTGTGAGTGGCCGCTACACCGGCCAATTGGTCCAGTTAGTGGACCCAGGTTCACTAACTTACAACATCGTAACACCCACACTTCATTCTGTGGCATATGCTGCTCCTGGAGAGAGATATATGATGAAGCCAGTGATATGATCAAATGTGATGGAAGGACCAAACAAGGAAGAGCATGGCTCCTAACAGTAGAAATAACTGTTTTAGTATACGGACTATGCTGTGTTTTTTGGTGTATAGTAAAATGTATATGATGTGCATCTCTAGTATATGTGGTACTATTCCATAGTACAATGGGCAGATCAAATTGTATTGAATATGTATAACTAATTAGTTTATAAACAAAGATGGTTGGCACAGTGGACAAATTAGGCTGGTTTAGGGGATACCCCAATTTATGTTTTATACTTTATAGTGATTACTAGATACATATATATAAGTGGGATTGTATATATAATCTCTTTCTGTACATACCCATCTACTGTTGATTTCCCGATAGTGCACAGTAGTACTAGGTGATTGATTGTGATTTAGACCCTGATTTATCAAGCACTTCTAACAGACAGTGCCACATCGGTTCAAATTAGAGTGGTGCATAATTTGTTATATATTTTTTTTCACACTTGCACATGTTGCACTGCAAGAATCACATTCACAAAAATATTAGAGGTACAGCAACATGCTGAAAAATTATAAATAATTTGCACTTCTCTGATTTTAACTGAAATGGCATTGTCTGGCAAAAGTGCTTCATAAATCAGGCCCATAAATGCTGCATATATAATTAAATGATTGTTGGACAAAAGTCAATGGGCACCAAACTACACATCAAGACCATCCTGTACAGAAGGTCTGTATGCAAAAGTTAAACATACCAGATACAGTATTTTATATGTCCCTTACATATAAAATAAATTATATATTTATAGTTTATTGATAAAGCACAATCATCTTCCATGGCGCTGTAGTACAATGTGAAATTAAAAAAAGGGTTTTATATATATATATATATATATATATATATATATATATTTAAAAAAATACATATATATATATACATATACATACATATATATATATATTTAAAAAAATACATATAAATATATATATATATCCTTTACACATGAAAAAAAATAAAAAGGGCGTCTTTTGCACCTAAATTGAAAGGTCCATTAAGCACGAGTTGCAAAAATTCCACTAGTTTTTTAATTAAATTAGATTTAAATTGTTTGATTAAAAGTTTAACTGAGAATATTGAGGCACTCAGAAATTATGTGGTTAAATACTATATTTAAAAGATGAATTGCAATGCGTGTGTGTCCATTACAAGTTGTACAAGCAGGGCTAAACAATATAAAGACAGCCAAGCATGCACTGGCAAGTTATGAAACGATGTATATTCCCCTCTTAGAACTTACCTGGCAGCGTTAGAATGTCGGCCAGGGGCTTGCAGTGGTACAGCCCTATAGCAATGACGCAGTCGGCCCATAGTCCTCTGGAGCCCAGCTCATCCAGCTTTCTACATGTGTTGATGCTGTAGTCACAGGTCAGTACCCAGTCATTTGTAGCAGTGGCAATCAGTACCCCAATCCAGCCAACAAAACTTGTGATGAACCCAAAAAACTGCAAGCAAGTGCCAGCCATGGCCAATGCTGTGTCTGTGTGCAAGGTCAGAGCTGGAGGAGCTTTGGATGAGGATGAGTCCTGAGCTCAACTAGTGTACTGCATCCCAGGATCCCCACTCCCCTGCCCACTCCCACTGTCACTGAAGGGAACACTCTGAGCCAATTGCAGGGCTGCTACTAAGTAGAGAGAGACTTGTAACTTTTCATGAGTATTTATATGAAAATGAATCCGTTTTAGGCATCCTAGTAACCTACATACAATATCTTACAATTGTAGGTTTTATGCATTAGGCTTTTAGCTCTTCTTCTCGAATAATCCTGTTTTACTAAATGTTACATCTTTATGCTTGTTCTGAATCTCAAACTTCTATTTTTAATATTTATATTATAATATTATATATTTAAACCAATTTAGTGCATCATTAGTACACAACTAACTTGTAAAATGTGCTTCTATAATCTAAATTAATGGGAAAGTGGAGGCATCTAGTGGTGATTGGGAGTAATGACAAAACATTTTGGACAATAGGCTCGATTCAGAGAGACAAAAAAAACCCTTCAGTTTTAGTGCCGATGTCGTATTATTTTCAAATGTTCCCGCTCTCGTATGAATGTGCGAGCGATTCTGTGCATGCATTGCAAACCTTCTGTAAAGTTTCCGTCCGCTCGCATGCCAGAGTACGCGTACGAGGATGTCATTTTCCATCGAGACTTTTCTGATTCATTTTCTCAGGTAACAACGTAGCCTTTCGTTTTTGCCCTTTTCCCATCGTATCCTCACACGAATCCTTTACGTTTCCCGATAGATTCTGTTTCCCTTTTACAAAAAATAATCGTCCTTACGATCTTGCGCCTGCGCACTACAAACTTAACTCACTTAAGTGCTCGCCTACATATTTGACTCCCTCACTTCTATTACAATGTTTAGGTAAAGAACTTAGCGCTATCCTGCAGCTTCCCTTTTGAACCCTTAAAGCTCACCCTAACCACTTAGCACTATCCTGCAGCTTCCCTTTTGAACCTTTAAAGCTCATCCTAACCACTTAGCTCTATCCTGCCTCTTCCCTTTTGATCCCTTAAAGCTCAGACTAACCACTTAGCGCTATCCTGCAGCTTCCCTTTTGAACCTTTAAAGCTCATCCTAACCACTTAGCTCTATCCTGCCTCTTCCCTTTTGATCCCTTAAAGCTCAGACTAACCACTTAGCGCTATCCTGCAGCTTCCCTTTTGAACCCTTAAAGCTCGCCCTAACCACTTAGCACTATCCTGCAGCTTCCCTTTTGAACCCTTAAAGCTCACCCTAACCACTTAACACTATCCTGCAGCTTCCCTTTTGAACCCTTAAAGCTCACCCTAACCACTTAGCGCTATCCTGCAGCTTCCCTTTTGAACCCTTAAAGCTCACCCTAACCACTTAGCACTATCCTGCAGCTTCCCTTTTGAACCCTTAAAACTTACCCAAGTCACTTCGCGGTTATGTTTTTCTTCATTTACCGCACACTAAAACTTACCCAAATCACTTCGCGGTTAGGTTCTTCATTTACCGCACCCTAAAACTTACCCAAATCACTTCGCGGTTAGGTTCGTCTTCATTTACCGCACCCTAAATCTTCCCAAATCACTTCGAGGTTAGGTTCTTCTTCATTTCCTGCATCCTAAAACTTACCCAAATCACTTCGCGGTTAGGTTCTTCTTCATTTACCGCACCCTAAAACTTATCCGAATCACTTCGCGGTTAGGTTCTTCTTCCATTTTAGGTCCCTAAAACTTACCTAAATCACTTCACGGTTAGGTTCTTCTTCCATTTTAGGTCCTGAAAACTTACCCAAATCACTTCGCGGTTAGGTTCTTCTTCATTTACCGCACCCTAAAACTTACCCAAATCACTTCGCGGTTAGGTTCTTCTTCATTTACCGCACCCTAAAACTTACCCAAATCACTTCGCGGTTAGGTTCTTCTTCATTTACCGCAACCTAAAACTTACCCAAATGACTTCATGGTTAGGTTCTTCTTCCATTTTAGGACCCTAAAACTTACCCAAATGACTTAGCGCTTAGGTTCTTCTTCCATTTTAGGTCCCGAAAACTTACCAAAATCACTTCGCGGACATCTGAATCTTCAGCTCTAAATATGTATTTGCCTCTTTGTTTGTTGTAAATGTATGTGTTTCAAGAAATGACACAGAAACGTTGGTTTCTTTTTTTTTTTTTTCTTAAATATTTAATTTTTTTTTTTTTTTTTTATAAAAACTTTTTTTTTGGGTCTGGCCTAATAAAACTTTTTAAAATTTGGATAAAAATAACATCAACTTTTTATAAAAATATAAAAATTTTAACCAATTTATAAATTGGGCCAGCAGAACAGGCCCAGGACCCAGGACTCTACTCCTCTTCGTCTTCTTCTGTTGTCCCCAACGAGTCAACCATCACCTTCATATCGGCCACCAACGCAAGGACCCTCCGATTCATTTCCAAAATTTGTTGCCGTGTGGTCCCTGTAACAAATGGAGAAAAAAACATTATTTTGATACCAATACATGTTTGCCACCTGTGGATTGAATGTTTTTAAGTTACACAAATAAATAAAGGCTACATATGTAATTCTGGCAAGTCATTAAGCTAAGGAAGTGGCCACAGTTCAGTCTGGCAAGTCATTAAGCTAAGGAAGTGGCCACAGGTCAGTCTGGCAAGTCATTAAGCTAAGGAAGTGGCCACATGTCAGTCTGGCAAGTCATTAAGCTAAGGAAGTGGCCACAGGTCAGTCTGGCAAGTCATTAAGCTAAGGAAGTGGCCACAGGTCAGTCTGGCAAGTCATTAAGCTAAGGAAGTGGCCACAGGTCAGTCTTATATTGCCATTGGCTAGGGCTTGATGTATCTGTGTGTTGATGTCAAGTACCACATAAATGCAAATAATGGCATGACTACTTACTTGGTTGGTGGCCGAGAGCTGGCTCGTTGGGGACAACACGATGTCCTGGGTCCTGGCTCTGCTGTGAAGAAGTGCCTGTAGAAACATGGGAAATGCGGTCAGTTTTAATGTCAAATTCCACAGTAATCAAATGTCTCTTGCAAAGTCTGGTTCACATCACTCACCTTCTCCAGGTTCTGCTGGTGTCAGATCTGCTGCCTCTTCCACTACCTCACCCGCTCCAGAAGCATCTAGACAAACAGATGAAAGGAATCAGTTTGGTAGGAGATAGCATGTATATGTGTGTGCGTATACATGAAGAGTGACATACCAGAGGCTCCCGCATGCGTGGCAGGGTACGACTGCCTGCCCACGCCGTGCCGCCCCTCCTCTGTTGTAAGGTCCAGGGGCTGGTCGGAGGACCCAACAGAGGAGGGGTAGGATTGTCGCCCTGGAGATTCACCACCTTCACTCCCAGCTGCAGAATCATGCAGCACTGGTCGGCCTGTGCGCCTCCGGGTGCGGCGAATGCGGTAATCCATTTTCAACACTACCAAAGAAAGGCATTATAACTAAAGGGCTACCTTCTGTCGCAGTTACATATTGCATGCAATCGCTATGTACTTACTTGGGAAATGGATTCCGAAAAATCTCCGCACCCGGGGCATGTGCAGTCGTTTCAGGTCCGACCAATGCTGCATGATCTGGGTGTGGGTGAAGGTGGTGTCGGTCTGCTGTTGGATATCAGAGATGATCTCCAGGGCGACGTTGCGTTTTTCAAACGAGTTGGGCAGGTAGTCGTACCTGCGCTCCAGCATGGTCTACAAAATAGAAACCAAACATAGCAATTAATTATAAATGCGTATCAATATGTGCCAACAATACATTATTTTAGAAAATCCCATTAACACACACACATTTCTAGGCTAAGTTAAATTTTGAATCTGGCCGCACTGTTGTTTGGCACGTGTGCCTTTAGTTGTGCATGTAGTTTAACACATTTTTAAATAAATCCCTTACTTCCTGCGCATCCTTAACATGTAGAGCAGCATTTAGATGTCAATTGAAAGGGCTACAAATACACTTACGAGCATGATGATCTTTTCTTGTTGGCGGGTGAAGATAGTGGGCGCCATCTTTCTTCTTCTTCTCGGCAGCAGATAATTAATGCCCCAGCGGTTTCCGGGTTCCGCACATCCGTGCGAACGGCCGGACGTACGCGTAAGCGAACGCGTAGGCGTCACACACCGGCTACCTTATTTAAAGGTCCCTGGACACACAGCTCATTCTCTTTGAGAGTCCAAGCAAAATGGCACCCAAAAAAGCAGCATCCAAAACTGCAAAGGACACCACGCTAAAAAAGAAGGCAGCCAAGCGGCATGAGCATGCCGAAGGCCCACAAACAAGGTCTCAACAGGCCAAAGCCAAGTTAAGGCCTACAACCAAGGCTCCGCCAAAACAGCATCCGAAGCCAACTACCAGCTATGGCCAAAAAAAGGAGGCAGCAGCAGCCAAAGGCAAGACCCAGGCACAAAAGCCTACAACATCTCATGCCCTAAAAACGGGTAAGAGGGTACGAAGCCCCACCCTGCCCCACCCCCCCCCACGTGGCACCAAGGCACTTGGCATCAGCCCAAAACACAGGCAAGAAGCCGCAGCAGGGCCAGAAGCCGCAGCAGGGCCAGAAGCCGCACCAGGGCCAGAAGCCGCAGCAGGGCAAGAAGCCGCAGCAGGGCAAGAAGGCCAAGATCAAAAAGCAGGCACAGCAGGCCCAGAAGCCCGAAAAGGAAGCCAATGGCAAGCTCCCCCTCCCCGCCCACACATGGCTACCAAACGAAGGCCAAGAGTGGGCGACCCACCAGCTCTGGCTCACCCCAGCCAAGTACCTCCAAGGGCCCACAGAGCCACAGGGCCACAAGCAGCAGTTCCATCTCCTCAAGACCCTCTCTTCCTCGCCCACATTCCCCACCGGCACAGGTTGTCAGGCATTCACCCTATGCCACATCAACACCTGCAACTTCTGTGGCCACCCAGCCATGAACACCCAGTCCCTCTCCCAGTACAGTACGATCAGCAGCCAGCCTCCAGTCCTTGATGTCTCCTACACACACCCAGGCCAGAATGTCACCCCATTTGCCAGCAAACAATGAGGAGCCACAACCAATGCAAACAGGGCGCACATTGTGCAGAGGCCACTTGAGTGGCCGTTTTGGTGAGTCCCAAACTCTGGCATTGGCTAGTGGGCTAACGTTATATTATGATGAGCTATATGGGAGCAAATCCAAAACAACTAGCAAGCAGCGCAAATCTGAGATTTTGGCTGAACTCACCAGACAAGTCAATGCAGCGGGAGACGAACTCAAAGATGTAGAACAGATTCAGCTTAAAATATCGGACCTCAAATATGCCGCACGGAAGAAAGAGAATAAAAGGCGGCAGTACAGCTACATATCTTATTTGTTGGTTTTTATTCTTCTTGTATATACATCAGTGAGCTTATTTCTGAATACTATGTTTTTCAGCTTACAAACTGGTGGCGGATTCCCCACTAAATTAAAATTTACACAGGCTGAGGAGATGGTGCTAGGGTGTGTCTTGTAGTGGAGTGACTTTGACCAGGGTGTGTCATGTGTGTCGACAGGTAATGTGCAAATTAGCACGACCATACATGATGTTTAAGAACATTTAGGAAGAGTAGGAAAGTATGGAGATTAGTAAATGAATGCGTGCTATGTATTTTTTGCCAATCACATGCCACACTTTTTCTGTTGGCCAGTTTGCTTAGAGCTGTGCTTGGGGCCCAACGGCTTAAGATGGTGTGATTGAAATGTTTTAAGAGATACAATGGTAACCACCAGAATCATATTGTAACTGCTATTTGCCAGCTTAGTGTGTTAACTTAATGGCCTATAAGGGATGTTTAATCAGACACAACCGCCATTACTTGCATGTTTGTTTTTCTTCACGTGACCAATGTGTCTGTTCTGGTTTAAGAATCCATGTTCAATGTAATGGCATTCAAAGTGAAGGCCAAGTTGCACCGTTGTGGGAGTGGCCATTCCAGCTTGGGCACGTGTTTGATTTAAGCATATGTGTTATTAACCATCAACAATGCATAGTTGTGTGTTTATATTGTTTGTTTTCTTCTAATGCAGCCCGGCCTCATCCCTCAGCTAGTGGGGACTCCTCTGCCATTTTAACTTTGCCGTCTTCTTCCGTGCTGCCTCGGACCCAGGATCCGATATCTACGATAAGTGTTTTTTGATGATGTTGCGTATGCATGTGGCTTGCCATGTTTCTTTGGGCTGAATTACATATGTATTCCCCACACTGAACCTTGTTGTTTTACATGTCCCCAACAGAGCCACACACTGATGGAGGAAATCCAGGAGCTGGAGGAGGATGGAACCTTTCTTGGCTTTGAGCTTATGAAGATCTCCCCCTGGGTCAGAATCTGTCCCAAAATGTTTCTCCAACAGATCCTCAGCAGCAGAGGGAAGCTGGCTGCATGCTGCCTGCACATCGTGGGCAGCATGCAGAGACTGACCCTCCAGTCCCCAGTTTCAGATCTGCTGTTGAGGATTTGACCAGCATACCTGTGGCTGTTGGGGGTCCTAGAGCAACATCATCTGCACGCCCCACAACCCGGGGAATAGGGAGGCGTACTCAGCAACGTCGCCCAGTTTCCCAGGGGAGGGGCGTGCAGATGATGGAGTCAGCATAGCACCATGAGAGGCGGCTATTTCGGCGCCAAAATCAACAAAACCACGAAAATATTATTGGGCAATTAGATAACCTCAATAATACCTTAAGTGCCATGCTGACTGAATTTAGGACCCATAACAGCCACATGGCCAACTTGACAACCGAATTCAGGGCAAGCATGGCTGAATTGCAAACTAACCAAAGAAACATTTTGGAACAGTTGCAGATTCTGAATGCCACACAGGCCCAGGTTAGGGCCCATCCCCAAGGGCCACAACCTGGGTTCTATGGGCATCCCCCATATTAATGTGTATTTGGCCTGAATCTGTTCTACATCTTTGCTTGACTTGTCTGATGAGCCGTACCAATCTAGCATATTGATCTGGCTTTGCTTGTATGTTTTGGATTTGCCCCCATATAGCTCATTAAAGTCCTGAGGTAGGCCACTAGTCAATGCCAGAGGACAAGCCTCACTGAAGCGGCCACTAAAGCTGTTGTGCTGCAGCCTTTCCCATAATTACATTTGTGGTGGTTCCTCCTGTTTGTAGGCATGATTGTGTTTGTGGCCGGGCAAACTAAGACCTTGGACCCTGGCTGTGATTTTACTGTACTTGGATTGGGACTGGGTGTTCTTGTTTGGGTGGGCCACTGAGTAACAGGTGTAGATGTGGCATAGGTATGTCTGCTTTCAACCTGTGCCTGTGGCAAATGTGGGCAAGCAGGAGAGGGCGTGTTTGTGTGCATATTTTTAAAATGGAACATGTTTTGACATTAATTTCATGTCCATGTATTCCCCCTAAGTATGTGAGTGACCATCACCTACAATTCTGTTTGTCAAAATTGAACCTTAAAAAATTAAACAAACATGTTTCTGACCAAGTTAATGTCTGTCGGTTTTTGGTTAATAAATATGAGTTAAAGTAGCCACAAAAACAAACACAAACAATTATTTTAAAATGAGGAAAAATACATTGTTGTTGATTTGGGTAATTAATTCATTATTGTTTGGTTCCTAATCAAACAAAAATTTAAACAACAAATGGAACAAAGCAATCACAGCAATGTCCAAAGAAACAAAAAAAAGAGAAAACAATTAAGCAAAATGTGTTGCTATTAAATTAGCACAGACGGCTTGGCCAGACGTACTGTGTTGCCCAATATAGGCGTCCTCTGGCTCATCGTCGGGTGGAGAGGGTGGACCCGCTGCAAGATAGCAAAATTATGCAGCGCTGCACAGGCTATAATTATATCTATGACCTTTTTGGGGTCATACTGAAGGGATCCCCCGGTATGGTCAAAACATCTAAATCGAGTCTTCAATAGGCCAAAGGCCCTCTCCACCACTGCCCTGGTTTTGCGGTGCACCCTATTATAGGCCTCTTGGGCGGTATTCTGTGGGCGTAGTACAGGCGTCAACAGCCACGGGAGGAGTGGATATCCAGAATCTCCTGGAAAAATTCAAGGTAAACAAATATTAACATTAATGCATACATTTCAGGCAAAAAATCCAACAAATACCTGATTAAGAAGCTAGGTGACACTTTCCCAAAAACATGAGCATACATATTGCACAGGCCAAAGCGACAAAGAAACATATCTGATAGATGGTGGGCCAAATTAGAGAAATATTATTGCGGATGCTGGCCAATCAGGCAGACTGTTAAGAGCTATTGTTTCCTATCTGTGCTGCTCAACAATGTTGGATGGATTAAGTTTACATTACCCATTTTCTGCTTTGTCTGAGTCCCAAACAGGTCTAAGCCGGCCCCTGCACTTTATCCCGCTCACCTCTACTCAGTAAGTGTAATGCATGTAAGCAAAGATGGCGCAGACCCTCTGATAAAGTCAATAACAGATTGACAGAAAAGTGTGGGGAAGACTGTTTAATAATTTGGCTCTAATTACACTTTGGAGTTGAAACAATGCAGGACAAACATTTTGACAGCCTTTGTTGATTTGCTAATGTAATGGGTCCAGTCGTGTTTCACATGTTCCCAAGGTGATGAAAAAGCCATAGTTTAAGAAAGGTGAATAAAACCAAAATCCAAGCCATACATAGAAAATCGAATCATGTAATTGGACTCAGCTTACCAAGGAGCCATGTACCCGCAAATTCCCCAGACTCAAATCGACTGAATAATCCTGATCTTCTAAGGATGTAGGCGTCATGGGATGAGCCTGGGTAGCCTGCGAGGACGATAAGAAAGCGCATGTCCTGGGCCACCACTGCTTGCACATTCAGTGAGTGGCCCATTTTGCGGTTCCTGGGAAAAAAGGGAAAAAAATTACATCAGTAACGTTTGGGAAATTAGTCAAACACTCACTTATAACACCCTAAGTCAAACGTGTTTATCAAGACAAATAACACCAAACAACTACATTACATTTAAGTGCAGAACAAAAGGAGATGTATGTTATAGCCTTTAAAGTTTTGATTTACTTGTTCAATTTTAAGTACACTTTCAAATGTTTGACTTTGACCAAACTGATAATTTATATAAGTGAAAAATAGGGGCCATTGGTTCGCATACACTCTTTGCAAGAAGGGAGTATTTGCAAGGAGGGACTGATTACAATGAGGGAATAATTAAAAGGAGGGACTAGTAACAAAGAGGGATAAATTACAAGGATGGACTAGTACCAAAGAGGCATTATTTACAAGGAGGGACTAGTAACATAGAGGGATTGATTACAAGGAGGGACTAGTAACATAGAGGGATTAATTAAAAGGAGGGACTAGTAACAATGAGGGATTAATTACAAGGAGGGACTAGTAACAACGAGGGATTAATTACAAGGAGGGACTAGTAACATAGAGGGATTAATTACAAGGAGGGACTAGTAACATAGAGGGATTAATTACAAGGAGGGACTAGTAACAATGAGGGATAAATTACAAGGAGGGACCAAAACAAATGATGGATTTGTTCAAAGGAGGGACCCAAAAAAACAAAAACAACATAAAACAAATCAAAAAGTTAGCTCAACATGGAAGAATGAACTTGCCTGTATATGTACTCGTCGCAAGCCGGAGGGACAAGGGCAACGTGGGTACAGTCAGTGGCACCCATGACGCTGGGCATATCAGCAATATTATAAAATGCCAGTTTAATCGCGTTTCTGGCTACCATATCCTCAGGAAAACAAATATATTTTCGAGTTATGGTAGCCATGCCTTCCAAAAACTTGGATAGGGCGCGGCTCAGCGTAGGCTGTGAGATCCCCACGGAGAGGGCACCCAGCCTCTGGAACGAGCCATTCGCCAAAAATTGCAGGCAGCCAAGCATCTTGGTCATACCTGAAATTGCATGCCCCTTCCTTGTGGTGCGGGCTATCCATGGCCGCAGCTCACTATACAACTTATGGAGGGAAGTGCGATTAAGTCTTGTGAGCTCGAACAGCTCAACGTCATGCATGCCGTTGATGTGCATGCGTCGCCGCCGGTGCAATCTGGCCTCTGACCTCCGGACGATCTCAATGCCCATGAGCTGCAGATCCTCATGCTCCTCAAATGCACTAGACTCGCCCGTGCCTGCAAAATGGTCCCGTAAGGGGATCAAAAATGAAATGGATTTATTGGGTGTTGACCCCTCGGCAATCAGCTCTCTGAATTAATCGCAAGCCCATTGCAATAACGTAAGTTTTCTGAACGGTCGAAACATTTCAGATTTGGTGGGAAAAAGGTCCCGAAATAACGTAAATCTTCCGATTTCCTTTGGATCATCGAAAGAGCATATACGTATTAGTTCGAATGTTCGTGCGAGTAGAAAATGGACGAAAAAAAGCACTCTGGTGATTCTCAAAGCCAGTGGGGTGAAAGTGGGGGGGGGGGTATGAAGTACTGCAGACAAACTACTGCTCTAATAGGATGTGCCAGGTGGTCAAGACAACAAGCTGCAGGAGGGCAGAAGTGGAGCATCTTGGGGTGAGTGCATTGCTGGCAGAAGAGTTTACATTGTTCCCCCCTTGGGGAAGACTTTATTGGTGGTGGTGGCTTGGTGGCTTTGGAAACCCTATCCAAAGTTTTGGACCGTATGTAGTGGATATGTGATTAAAAGTAGTAGTGATGTAGTTAAGGCTGAAGCTCAATAGTTACTACATTCATCCAGACATGAAGTCATCCAGTTATTCATGAAGTAATTATTGCCTTTAGATAGAATCTGATACAGCATACACATAGTCAATGGGAAAATTCTCATTTAGATCTTGTGGCCTTGTATGCAAAGACTGGCTTGAGTCCCAGATAATCACTTACCATGCCCATATCATATCCTGATTAATAGAATTAAATGCACTAGATGGAGGGTCTGTTGTCTGTAGATTAATTTTCTTTCTGCCTAAACCTGCGACCCACCCCTATAAGAAACATACTTTCATGCATGCCATTGTGATAAGAGACTGCTTGGTTACGTTTTTAATATTTTAGAGAAAATTGAAGGGGGGGTGGTTGTTCCCAAATGTAAATTACCCTCAAGTTTGATTACTTCCCTAAAGTATAATGTCTTGCATGATCGTTTTACACCCGACCAACACCCTAACAACAAACAGTGCTTATAAGCATCCCCTCCCCAGGGCAATTCAGATTGCTGCACCAAAAAATGTATTTAAATGTCCATAAAAACATCGGCTAATGAGAGGAAGAGTCACTTATACACCCGAACTGAGGAAAACTCCCCCCAAGCTTGTGGTTTTCATCTCTTGGTAGGAAGAATATCCAGGGGTGACAGGTTTGAATGTGTTAGGGAGAAAGAACCTGTCCCTCTGATTTCCTCTTCCTTCCATTAAAATAAATAAAACAAGCATGGCTGGATATTTCTTGATGTCGGGTGTATAAATGAATTCTCCTCCCGCCATCCAGCATATTTATGTGGGTTTTTATCATTGTGCCATTTTTTCGTGATAGTGATCCTTTAATGTCTCATTGTTCTTTACAAAAAATGAAATTTCCTCCAAAACAGGCATAAAATGACTTGAAGGAGAAAGTTTCACTGCTACCTGGGGATACAAAATTACTCCTGGGAGGACAGCATTGTATTCTAGTGATAAGAGAAATAGCTCCCAGGAGAAAGTCAGGCTGCTCCAGGGAGAAAACTATTTTTCAGGGATGTACATAGGTTTCCCAGGGCTCGGAAGCATACCCCCCTCCCCCCTGAAAAGGCAAATGAAGTAAGAAAGGAAATAATGCTTAGATAGATAGATAGATAGATAGATAGATAGATAGATAGATACAAAATTAGAGAAAATACTCTAGGGGGTGCCTCTATATCCCCCTTAATACTAAACCAACAGAGTCTCACACTTGCACTTACATAAGTCTTATCATATGTATTTTTATTGTTTCTAATATAACATGATGCAAAGTTAAAAGTTTTAGGTATTAAAATTGCTCGTTGCCCAACGGGGGATACTCACCTCCCATTATGCCTGTCCCACGCCGAGCATGCTGTCAGTGAGCGAGCAGCGTCTCCTTTCCCCAGCTAGGGGGCGGGTGACAGGCAATATCAACATGGAAGTTGAGAGCTCCTTGTTGGAACGCAGACGACCGCTTCCTGTTCAGGGGACTGACGCACTTCCAGCCAGAGTGCGTCAGTCCGCATACCGACAATTGACTCGGGCGTGGGAACGGCGGTGAGGTGGATATAAAAGGAGCAGTGGGGGGGGGGGTCATAGGAACACATTTGCCTTGAAAAAGAGACCACATGGTCTCGAAACGCGTAGGTGGCCCGGGGAGTTAGCTATACCTCTCATATGGTCATGTAAGGTGCTTGTATGATTGTATGCACTATGCATTTTTCTTACACTTTATCCTGATTAGGCTTGGGCTTTGATTTTTTGCACATGAGATACTGTTACTTGATGCACTTTTCTGCACTAAGCACTTTATAGGTATATATAGAATTACTTGAATTAAATTTATTTTTATTATGATTAGCACATATATGAAATTATAGTATCCTAATGAAATAGAGGGACAGCACCCCCTTGTGGTACAAATGGCTTACAGCATGGCATACATTTTTTAGATGGTTTTAACTTTGTATCATGTTATATTAGAAACAATAAAATACATATGATAAGACTTATGCGAGTGCAAGTGTGAGACTCTGTTGGTTTAGTATTAAGGGGGATATAGAGGCACCCCCTAGGGTATTTTCTCTAATTTTAGGGGATTTTCAGATAAAATACAACTATGCTATGCGCTATGCGCACCTTGCAGTTTTTCAATAAAAACAACCCTTTACATTTGAAATACCCCCAACAAACTATATATTCTCTGGAAGTACACACCTCAAGCTTTCTAGGCGTACCAGGCTTGTTGATGTGGCCACAGCTTTCTGGAAGTAATCCCTCAATGTATTCTTTGGTTGCAAAGCGTTTCCCTTAAAAAAGTTAAATCTGAAAAAGCAACATGCCCCAAACAGAACAATACCCAACATGCATAGGTCCTGTCAAGGGAAGAGTTGCCAAACACCCCAAAGTAAAGCATGTGCGTAACAGTAAATTTCCTTGAAAATTTCAGCTCTGCAGACAAAGTGCGCACCTTGCGATTTTTCAACCAAAACAACCCTTTACATTTGGAATACCCCCCACAAACCATATATTCCCTGAAAGTACACACATTAAACTTTCTAAGCGTACCCAGCTAATTGTAGTGGCTTCATCTTTCTGGAAGTAATCCCTCAAAGAATTTTTAGGTTGCACAGGGTTTCTGTAAAAAAATGTATAAAAAATGCAGAATAAAAAAACATCTTTTCCTAAAATTTCAATATGCAAACAAAAAAAAAACAAGCTAAATCTGAAAGCGCAAGGTCCCCCGAGCAGAACAATACCCAACATGCATAGCTACTTTTAGCCCTTTTAGCTGCCCGTCTGCTTGAGATTTTGTCACCCTCTGTTGACAGGTCATTTTTCACCATTTTGCGCCATGTTTTGCGACATTTTTTCAGGAATTTCCAGGAAAATTATAGATATATATTTTGCAGCAGAGTTTAGGCTTTAACATGAAATGTCTTGTTTGTAATGTTTCTACTGTTTTTTAAAATATTAATTATTTTTTAGAAAATGGTCTACTTTATTTTAAATAAAACATTTATTTTGTTAAAGAAAAAGAAAAATTGCATGTGATAGCCCCATTTCACCCAATTAGAACGGTACCACATATGTATCGGTAGCCCCCCGTTCCGGCCCAGGAGACCCCCCAAAAGAGTACTTTATAACATTTACAAATAAAATACAACTACTATCCACACTATAAAGGGTTCATTCAAGAAAAAATGTGGCGTGAGGTCCCCCTTCCCAGGGGGGGGCACCCCATTTTTGGGGGGAATTTTAAGGGTTAAAACCCTTAAAAATCCCCCAAAAATGACATGGGGTCCTCCCTACCCAAAATAACTAGCCCGGGACCAGCTATGCAGGGCTTGTAGGAACAGGGTGCAGGGGCCAGCTTTGGTGGTCCCTGACCCTGCAGTGGTGGGGGACCCAATTGTTTTGGGGAATTTTAAGGGTTAAAAACCCTTAAAAATAAGAAGAAAATGTGGTGAGGTCCCCCTTACCCAGTGTAACCAGCCCAGGGACCAGCTATGGGGCTTGTAGAACAGGGCGCAGGGGCCAGCTTTGGTAGACCCCAGCCCTGCAGGCTACAAGCCCCAAAGCGTCATATCCAAGGGCTCTTCTGCCCCTCCCTGGGCTTTGGGGAGGCAGGTAATAGGAGGGTCAAGGGGTTAATGGAAAGTCACCCGCTAGCGGCTGGTGACTTGCCAGCCCCCAGCCTTGTGAACTGGTATAGGCGTCTCATGGATCCCTTACCAGTTCACAAAGGGTTAAGTGTAAAAAAAAAAAGACACACAGAGAAAAAAAAACTTTTATTTTTTGGCACCTCCGATCCTGTGTCCCGTGGTGAGCCTGTCCCCCAGCGATCCACAAGGGGCGGGGCTAGCAGCGTGAACGTCGGAGGGTGCATGTTTTGAGCCCCCTCCTCACAACGGAAGAGCCCAGGGGGCGATCGGAGCCCCCCCCCCCCGGTGAAGTGGAGACCCGGGCCGAAGTATCAGGTAAATGTCAGTTTTTTTCTTTTTACCTTAACAGCAGCAGCGCCGAATCGGGGGGGTGGGGGGGTCAGCTATTTGTTGCCCTCTCCTGAAGCCAGAAGAGCCCTGGGGGGTAATCGGATACCCCCAGGGTGAAGAGAAGACCTGGCCAGTTCGAACGAGGGGTCAGGTGAGTGTTTTTTTACATTATTTTACATTACGGGCTTGGCACTGAATGGACAGAGAAGCAACCCCGTAGTACCTACGGGCTTGGCACTTAAAGGGTTAAGTATATCTTCTAAGATTTCCACAGCCATCACTTCCAACATCTAGACCAGGTAGGAAGTGGTGGTTGTCTAGGGTGGAAAGACTTCTAAGAGCACCATAATGTTAGGCCTAGTATATTGAACTAAAAGAAAACAAAAAGACCCTTATTTAAAGTGGACCAACACCCAGGATTTTGATGATCCTGGGTTTTGGTCCACTTCCCCGGGGCCCCGCTTTGTGAAACCCCCCAGATCTTCCGATAAAACTCACCCCAAACCGCTCCTACGGCACATGCACGGCCACTCGTCTAATTAGCACGCTGGGAGCCGCTGAGGTATGCGGCGTCAAAGCTCAGCGGCTTCGAGCACACTGGCGGCCGCATCTCGTGCTTTCCTCTAACAGGGAACGTGCCTGCCTCGGCCATTCACAAATGGCACCCGCCCTGCTAGAGAGAAGTGCGAGATGCAGCCGCAGCCCTCGCATGCGCCGTTGGACCGGAATTCAGGTAAGGTTTGCGGGCGTCCTGTGGGGTTTCATACAGCGGGGAGGGATTGGATCGGCCTGGGAATCTTATAGATTCCAGGGCTGATCCAGCAGGGTGTTGGTCCACTTTAAGAGTACAAGGTAAAGAGCTCTTTCTGAGTACCCGAGCAACAAAGTAACAAGTATAGTATTTATATGGCATATACAGACCAAGAATAACAGGCTGTTATTATTATTTTTAGAAAGGCAAATCCATGCAATCCTTTCTTTTTATGTTTGTGATATCTCAAGGCAGAAAGAGTTGGCTGGGTGTGCAATGCTTAAGTATATCATCTAACATTTTATAAAGAGCATAATGGTTCAGCAATTTTCGATACTTTAAGGAAGTGGATATGATCCATTCAACTTGGTTTCCATGTCAAAATAAAAAAAAAAAATCCGAGTGACTATGGAAATCACCAAACCCCAAAGCTTCAGGGATAACCCTCATCCAAATATCAATCTGGCTGATACAGTTTTCTAGGTCTATGGATTCTCTCAGCACCGGCGTCAGCACCCGGCAAGCCCAGTCAGCTGCCGAGGGTCCCCACTGACAGCTGGACCAAAACTGTAGAAAAAAAAATGCTAACCCTGCCTTTTGTGGGCAGGGCGGATGACGTAATCTGTGACGTCATCTCACACCCGTCCCAAGGGGCACAGTAGCACCGGGCGAGCGGAGGTGAGTAAAGAAGAAAAAACGAATAAATGTAATTTTTTCTCAGTGTGGTGTATTTTTTTTTTTACTGTTAACCTCTTGTGAACTGGTAAGGGGTCCATGATACCCCTATATTAGTTCACAAGGCTTAGGGGTTGGCAAGTAACTTGCCATTAACCCCCAACCCCCCCCCCCCCCAATTACCTGCCTCCCCAAAGCCGGGGGGGGGCAAAAGAGTCGGGCCTATTTGGCTTTGCGGTTTTGTAGCCGGCAGGCCACCAAAGCTGGCCCCTGAGCCCTATTCCTACAAGCCCTGCATAGCTGGTCCTGGACTGGTTATGCTGGGTAGGGGGGACCCCGTGTCATTTCTTTCCTGGAGTTTTTAACCCTTAAAATTCCCCAGAAAATGGGGGAGGGGCCCTATGTAATTTTTATTAATTAACTCCTTATGTTTTGTCGGCCAGAAGGTATAAAAGGCTTCCAGCAGCAGCAGGAGAGCAGAGTCCAAAGTGATTGGCCAGATACAGAGTGCGAGATGGATGGGACAAATATTTTTTTTACATTCAAACCTTTGTGAACTGCTAAGGGGAGACCCCTATGGCCACGGAAAGCAATAGTCATTACAAAAGAGGTTCATGAGACATATGTGTCATGTCTTCCATGCTGACTTGCGTTTTTGTGTTTTGTGCAGCTTACTGCTGGAGCTGTGCTGGAGAATTTAATAAGAAGGGCTCATACCCAGCTGGATGTGGAAACTGTAAACCTCTTAACATGAGCCGTGGTGTGAAAGAACCCAAGGCGTCAGTAAATCTTAGTGAGTGAGATTTTAAATCAATCTGCCACCTTTCTGCATCCAAGACCCTCTGATCTGTGTACTTTGCTCATGCGCCATACTCATGTTCCATGTGACCACAGGAGCACAATTAGGTTTATTGGTATTGTGTGCCCATAGTATACATGCCCAACTGGTGATCCTGGAGAAAGCTGTTTGCCGCCATGGATATCCTAAAAGGATGATTATTGAAAGCCCATTTTCTGGCTTCCTAGGGGTCATTGGGAAGTAGGCCTTTTCAAAATTGGGATGCCCTGGTGGAGGGTAATCAGCAGACCCAAGTCTCATTTGACTTTGGTCTGCTTTACGCTAAAAGACAAATGTGTCCAGACAAAAGGGCCTGACTGACAACATTCATTGGAACAATAATAAAATAATAATTAGACCAGTTATTTTAAATATCTTTATTAGAAAACAAATTTAGATCAAATGGGTGCTCAGACCTCTACATACAACAGAGATAGGGATAGTTTATTCCAGAAAAGCCTCTAAAGTTTTGCATAAATTAGTATGATACAAAGGTAGGCAAAACATAAACTGATGATTAGTGAGAAAGGGGTGGGATGCCTTCCTGATCTGGCGACCGGCTAGTCCTTGGATCAAGTATAAATCAATAGACAGGGTGCCTTATTAGTGCTAAAAAAAGAAGGAAATGCATGCAGGAAATAAAAATTGTGTAACCATTCCTTATCCAATACCGGTGAAGGGTAGCCAACATTGGAGGAGAATCATTGGAAGACCAGAATAATTAAGTGAATATCAGATATTTTATTTACCCCTCTTGAATCTACCTAGATACAAGTAGCCTGAAAATCATCCTTATGAATTATTGGCAGGCAGATCCACATGTTCCCCTGGTAATGTGTGTCCTCTCCTATAGTCTCAGCATTAATGTGCCTCCTCTCCTATAGTATCACCAGTAATGTGTGTCCTCTCCTATAGTATCACCAGTAATGTGTGTCCTCTCCTATAGTATCACCAGTAATGTGTGTTCTCTCCTATAGTATCACCAGTAATGTGTGTCCTCTCCTATAGTATCACCAGTAATGTGTGTCCTCTCCTATAGTATCACCAGTAATGTGTGTTCTCTCCTATAGTATCACCAGTAATGTGTGTCCTCTCCTATAGTATCACCAGTAATGTGTGTCCTCTCCTATAGTATCACCAGTAATGTGTGTCCTCTGCTATAGTATCACCAGTAATGTGTGTCCTCTCCTATAGTATCACCAGTAATGTGTGTTCTCTCCTATAGTCTCAGCATTAATGTGTGTCCTCTCCTATAATGCCAGCATAAATGTGTGTCCTCTCCTATAGTGCCACCAGTAATATGTGTCCTCTCCTATAGTGCCATCATTAATGTGTTTCTTCTCCTTTAGTGCCTCCAGTAATGTGTGGCCTCCCTTTTAATGCCTCCAGTAATGTGTGTCCACTCCTATATTACCTCCAGTAATGTGTGGCGTCACCTTTAGTGCCACCAGTAATGTGTGTCCTCTCCTATAGTGCCTCCAGTAGTGTAGACCATCTCCTATAGTGCCAGCATTAATGTGTGTCTTCTCTCATACTGCCAGCTTTAATGTGTGTCTTCTCCCATAGTGCCTCCAGTAATGTGTCCTCCCCTATAGTTTCACCAGTAATGTGTGTCCTCTCCTTTAGTGCCTCAAGTTATGTGCATCCCCTCCTGTAGTGCCTCCAGTAACGTGTGTCCTCTCCTATAGTGCCACCATTACTGTGTGTCCTCTCCTATAGTGCCTCCAGCAATGTGTTGCCTCTCTTATAGTGCCTCCAGTTATGTATGGCTTCTCCTATATTGCCTGCAGTAATGTGTGTGCACTCCTATAGTGCCACCAGTAATGTGTGTCCTCTCCTATAGTGCCTCCAGTTTTGTGTATCCTTGCCTACAGTTCCATCATTAATGCATTTTCTTGCCTAAAGTGCCATCATTAATGTGTTTTTTTCTCCTACAGTGCCATCATTAATGAGTTTTCTCTCCTATAACGCCACCGGAAATGTGTGTCCTCTCCTATAGTGCCACAAGTAATGTGTGTCCTCTCTTATATTGCCATTATTAATGTGTTTTCTATCCTATAGCGCCAACAGTAATCTGTGTCTTCTCCTATAGTTCCACCAGTAATGTGTGTCCTCATTGTGTGTCCTATAATGTCCCTATTAATGTGTATGCTTTCAGTCCCTATTGAGGTCAAAGGGCCGGCTGGTACATACATATTGGGGTTGATTCTGAGCCAGGAGAGAAAACTCACTTCTTTTTTTAAGGAGAGAAAATTGCCATGCATTTTCATTGTCTACCTTGGGGCTAAATCAACCTCATAGTGGGAAAAATACAATTCTGTGAAATACTCACCTGTAGAATTGGTATTATAAGTATACAGTACGTCCTGCTCCAGATATAATACTTACACTTGGGTTATCCTCCGCCAGATGGCGCTGTACTGCAGAAGCATGCAAGAACAGGCTCCTCCCGGCCCTTCATATACCCAGGGACCTCCCACAAATCCCCAGCATTGAAAAGCAGTGAACAAGAAGCCGGGAGAATTAAAAACCACCCAGAACAACTGGTAACGAGAGAACAATCACCATACAGGGGATCCAGAATAATGCAACAACAGGGTGGGGTGGAGCAGGACGTACTGTATACTTATAATACCAATTCTACAGGTGAGTATTTCACAGAATTGTATTATTCTTAGTATACAGTACGTCCTGCTCCAGATATAATACTTACACTTGGGACATCCAATAGCAGTGTCCATAAAGTAGGGTGGGATCGCCCAACGAAAAAGGTGACAACAGGCAGTTTAAACTACTACCGCTTGCAGAACCTTGCGGCAAAAAGCAGCATCTGCTGAGGCCCTAACATCAACCTTGTAAAACTTCGAAAAGGTATGAACAGAAGACCAAGTAGCGGCCTTGCGAACTTGTTCAACAGAAGACTGGTGCTGGAAGGCCCAAGAGGCCCCAATAGCACGAGTAGAATGAGCAGTAAGCCAGAAGGGTGGACTCTTCCCCTTAGCAGAGTAGGCCTGAATCACAGCCTGACGAATCCATTTGCTAATAGTAGATTTGGGCTGAGCCAAACCCTTCCTAGGACCAGAGGGGACCACAAAAAGAGCATCAGACACCTGACCACATCCAAGGAATGCAGAACCTTTTCCTTAGCGTTGCTAGGATTAGGGCACAATGAAGGAAGAACAATATCCTGATTCAAATGAAAGGCAGACACCACCTTTGGCAGAAAGTCTGGCTTAAAGCAGAACACCACCTTGTCCTGGTGTCTCTCGTAGTATGGGGGCTGAATAGACAACGCCGCCAGCTCCGATACACGCCTGACCGAAGTGATAGCCACCAGAAAAACCACTTTGAGGTTAAGTACAGCCAAAGCAGCATCCTGAATAGGCACAAAGGGAGCACCCTGCAAGGCAGACAAAACCAAGTTCAAACAGGGACCATAGGTTTACATGGGGGACGCACATGAGTGACCCCCTGAAAGAAGGTTTTAACCAAGTGATGCTGAGCAAAGGACTTCTGAAAGAAGACAGACAGGGCAGAAACATGACCCTTCAGAGTACTGAGCTTTAAACCCAACTCTAATCCATGTTGTAAAAATTCCAGAATACTAGGGATGAAGAACTCCCTGCAGGGAAGAGACCTGGACTCACACCAGTCTATGTAGGAACGCCATACCCTGTAATAGATGGCAGAAGAAGTTTTCTTCCGAGCCTGTACCATGTTATCCACCACTGAGGCAGACAAGCCTTTCTCCATTAAGATGGAGGTTTCAGCAGCCAAGCCGTCAAAACCAGAGTTTGTAAATTGGGATGGCGTAAGGAGCCCTGAGTGAGTAGATCTGGTGCCTCTGGCAGGACGTACTGATCTACTGCCATTTGTACCACGTCTGCAAACCACACCCTTCTTGGCCACCTTGGGGCCACTAGAATCACTGGCACCTTTTCCAGGGCAATCTTGCGCAGAACCCTGCCCAGCAGGGGAAACGGGGGAAATACATACAGGAGGCAACATTTCTTCCAAAACGACGACAGAGCGTCCGTGGCCATGGCCAGAGGATCCTGAGACAGGGAGACAAAGGCCGGGAGCTTGCGATTGTGACGGGATGCAAACAGATCCACATCCGGTAGACCTCAACGGTGACACAGGGACTGGAACACCCTGTTGCAGAGGGACCACTCCCCCTGACGGGAAGTCCCCCTGCTCAGAGAGTCTGCCAGGAGATTCTCCACCCCGGGATGTAAACAGCCGAAATGCATTGCACATTGGCCTCCGCCCATGTCAGAATCCGCAACACCTCCTGGAGGGCACCCTTGCTCCGGGTCCCTCCCTGATGATTGATGTAGGCAACCGCCGTCCTGTTGTCTGAGCGCACCTGAACAGACATTCCCTGCAGGTGATCGGTCAACTGCTCCAGAACCAACCTGGCTGCCCGTAGTTCCAGAATGTTGATGGGTAAATGGGCCTCCTGAGGACCCCACCTGCCCTGGAACCTCAGGGACCGTGACCGTCTCCCAGGAGGGGGCTAGAAAGGACCTGCCCTTCTTGTGGTCTAGCCACCACGAGAGGGACCTTCTGACCAATGGGGGAAGCACACAAACCCCGTCCAAGGACGCGGGGTCCTTATCCCATACTGATAGGAGGTGAAGCTGCAGAGGCCTCGAATGGAACTGAGCAAAGGGCACCGCCTTGAAGCTCGCCACCATCAGGCCCACCAGCTGCATTCCCTGCCTGAGGGAGAGCTGGGGGCTCGAGAGCAGGGACCGCACCTGCGCAGTCAGAGCTTCCACCTTATGTTGGGGAAGAAATATTCGTGACTGAACCGTATCCAGAATCATCCCCAGGAATGGGGTCACTGGTGAAGGGGACAGAGAGGACTTGGGATGATTGATCACCCAGCCGAAGGACTCCAAGGTGGACACCACCCGCTGAGTGTCCAGCTCCGCCTGCTGTAGGGGCCATGAGGTGATGAGGATGTCGTCCAGGTAGGGCAGCACTCGAATGCCCCCTGACCTTAACAAGGACATTGCTTCCGCCAGTACCATGGCGAACACTCTGGGAGCTGAAGTGAGGCCAAATGGTAGGGCCACAAACTGATAATGTTGATCGTTCAACGCGAATCTGAGAAACCTTTGATGTCCCTGAAACACAGGGATGTGAAGGTAAGCATCTTTGATGTCCACAGTCGTCATAAAATCCCCTGGGCGCAGAGCCAACGGCCGAGCGTAGAGTTTCCATGCGAAAGCACTTGTGCTTGACAATTTTGTTTAGGATCTTTAAATCCAGAATGGGCCTGACTGGCCCATCTCTTTTGGGTACTGTGAAAAGGTTGGAGTAGAACCCTTCTCCCAATTCTCTCAAGGGAACCTGGCAAATAACTCCCAGATCCAGAAGGTCTTGCACTGCCTGCATCAGGACCTGAGCCGATACCGGGTCCTGGGGGATCCGGGACCTGATGAATCTTGAGGGGGCCCGCACAGCAAACTCTATTTTGTGGCCAGAGGTAACTACCTCCTGAATCCACCGGTCCGAGACTTGGTGCCTCCAGACATGCGCAAAGTGCTGTAGCCGTCCCCCCACCCTGGCGGGCGAGGGCGCCCCATCATGCCTGAGGGGTCTTGGGAGGGGCTTTGGGTTTGGTCCCCCAGGAGGAGCCGGGGCGTCGCCCCTTGCTCCTATGCCAGGAGTCTGCACGAACCCCCCGCGAAGGACACCCCTTTCCCCTGCTTAACACCTCTGTAGGGGGCAGAAAGGGGGCCCTGGTTCCGAAAGGCCCGAGGCTGCCGCCTGCGCTGTGGTAACTTACCTCCTTTAGCAAAGAGGTCTAGGCGGTCCCCAAACAGGCGCAGGTCCTAAAATGGAAGCCCAGTAAGGGCTTTCTTATCAGCATTGTCAGCCACCCACTGGCGCAGCCATACCGCGCGGCGTATAGCCACCACCAAGGCAGAAGATCTGGCACACAGCTTAATAGCATCATCCGATGCAGACAGGATAAAGTTCACAAACACATCACAATTAGACAGAGCATTAACGGCATCAGTAGGCAACTCGTCTGGGCCGTCAAGTGCATTCCTGACCATGGCCTTGAGCGCCACAGCAGGAATGGCCAAGGCGCAAACCGGGCGCAGCGCCACCCCACCATATGCAAAGGCATTGCATGCCAATTGGTCAATGCGCCGGTCCTCAGAATCCCGCAGCGTAGTGGTGTCGGGGGAGTGCATAATAGAGGTGTTAGACAGCCCTAAAACAGGAGCATCGACCTCGGGGGGTGATGACCAGCACTTGACCATATCAGCAGGAAATGGATACTTCCTGTCCAAACTCTTAGGGATCCCGGGAAGTCTACTGGGATGTTCCCATTCTTTCAACACGAGGTTATTGAAATGGGTTTGCTCAGGAAATTCCAGTCGAGCCTTAGCAGTATAAAATAACTCACCCCTTTGCGTAGGGGCCTCAACAGGGAGAGAGATGGAAAAAACTTCAAAAATCTGAAGCAGTAGTTTGTCAGTATCATCCGGGGTCCAGTGGTCAGAACCGGAATCGTCATGACCCCTTGCCTTCTCATCAGAAGATTCTGAGTCAGAAAATAGCTCCCCTTCATCCGAAGGGGTACGGCCATAAAAATGTGAAAACTCAGACTCCATAGGGAAAGGAGCAGAATCAGGGATTATGTGCCGCTTTTTAGCAGTGGCCTTGCGCGCTAGAGAACTAGCAAGCAATTTCTCAACACTGGCCAGTCTAGTAGCCACCTCAGGATGAGAATCCCCGCTTGTATTGGGGGTTAGACTCAGGCTTGGGGGAGTAGGTGAAGTGAGGCGAGGTGCAGGCCCAGCCATAGGAGGGGCGGGAATTACCATTAGCGCCTGCTGTGCACAAGGGACGCAGACCCGTGCATTGTCACCGCTGATAGGTGAGACCCCACAAGCTACACACAGATGGGCTTGTCCCGAGGGAACCCCGTTCACAATATCCTGGGATGCCTCCATATGGTGATTAATGGGCACAATAGGCCAGTAGAGATTGACGCTGTAAGCTACCCTGGATGCCCCAAAGACCCGCGGGGAAGTGGGAGTAATTATCCTAGGTCCACTGGTAATTAAACCGGGCCGGGAGAAGCCACTGGATTCGATCGTCTGAAAGACATAATAGGGATGTCAGAGCCATGTGCAGCGGACAAAAAAGAAAAACTTGCCCGCAAGGGCACTCACCGACCTAGGGAGGAGGAGGGCCGCAACACATGTGCGCGTGACCAGCAACAAAAGGGCGCCAAGAACCTCGAAGGTGACGCGGAGCGCGCCAAACCGGGTCACCGCCCCACCCCGAAGAGCGCGAAGCTCTGAAATAGTTTCAAAGATGTCAGAAGAGCGAAGTGTATGGCACACTTAGAAAAAGATTCGGCAATGAAGACGTAGCAGCGTCTGAGGCGACGCCGCCGCTCGTCGCAGCACATTCAGCAACGGAAGGAGTGCGCGTGGCGGCGACAGATGCAATAATAAAAAAATTTTAACAGCGCAGCACTGACACCAGGAATGCCAGCAAAGACAGTACTAAGGCCATAAGCATGTAACATAAACTGACCACCACACACACCCCCCCTTTCTTTCCCCCCGGACTACGGGAGGAACGAGGGAGGATGGCGACCCTTTGTACAGGGCCCACCGTTACACGGAGCATGGGGCAATAGCGCGGGAGGGGCATCCTCTAGAGGCTCACCATCAGCCTAAACCGCCTACCCTTTGGTGGGGGACTGCATGGAGCAAGGCTCCATAAGCACACAAGGTGCTGCCTACCTTCACCAGACCAGCGCAGCCCAGGCTGGGAGGCACATCACAAGGAGGACGGGTGGGAATAGTCCAACAGGGCCGCAGGCTTTGATAGCCCCGCTCACCTGCGAGAGAGTGATACTTCATGTCTTCACAGTCAGCACTGCAGAGAAATCTGGGGATTTGTGGGAGGTCCATGGGTATATGAAGGGCCGGGAGGAGCCTGATTTTGCATGCTTCTGCAGTACAGCGCCATCTGGCGGAGGATAACCCAAGTGTAAGTATTATATCTGGAGCAGGACGTACTGTATACTAAGAATATGCGGTTCTGCAAAGCTGCCAGCAAGAGACCCTAAAAATGTGCTGGATTTTTTAATCCCCCCAATTATGCTTCAACACTGAAGGAGGGGGCTAGGGGGCATTTACAAGAGAGACTACTCTTCTAGCGTGGCTGGAGAGACTCTTTATGTCCCACTGTCCTATCCTGGCACCAGCTGGTAAATGTGTTTTGCCTTTTACATCCTTGTCCCCTGCCCTATGGTCCCAACTGGCATCCAGGAGCCAGAGTGCCAGCCTCACCGAAGGCCACTTGTCTCAAACCAAACTGGGAGGCTAACATCATCCTAGTTCATTCTGCCATCTGCCCAATGAACAGACATCTGTGCCATGCAAACTGTAAGGGATGGCTTGGCCCCTGTGCAAGACTTTAGACAACACCCAGGAAGAGGATAGGTAATCTAGATCTTTCGAGTGTTCAGAAACTAAAATTTGGCTTGACAGAATACAAAAAACAAATACAACAGAAAATCACCACATAATATTTTATTAAGATTTGAAACCAACATCGGTTTTGACTATGTACAAGGGATGACAATGGGGAACAGCACAAAAATACATCTTGAGGTATAAGCAGAAAGCACAGTATGCAATGTTGCAATATATATATATATTTTTATATTTCCTATATTTTGTAAACTGTTTGACCAGATAAATGCATTTTGTCTTGTTTCAAACCATATAGAAAACACCTGTTAGTTTCTTTGTGAGGTAGAGGACTGGTTTGAGTCACGTCATTCACAATCACAGTTACTTAAAGCATGATCTATATTTACATCATTGGCAAATATCCTAAAGCGGAGAATTCCACCGCCAGCGAGCATCATTCTTCATTTTAGACATTTTGCAGTTATTAGAAAGCCTGCATATGCATGCTCTTTATTCAATAATTCACATTTTACGTTATCATGCAACATAAATATCTTTTAAGGGGTATGCATGAGAACTCAAGAACTTTACTGAAAAATAACAGTTTTCTGCACTCTCTTATTTAGATCTCTTATTTTCTTAAAAGGCATACCCACTGAAACAATGCATAATGAGCTACCAAAAGACTGTAAAGCCAACCTACATCTACTAAAATTGTACGTTAATAGTCAGTTATCACCTGTTCCAGCAGCCACTCTCCTCTTCCTTGGCCGTGATGGGCAGTCACTGCGGCTGGCAGCTGCTTATTGGCTGAGCTTTCATGCATGGCTGGTTGTGCTGCCATCACATTTAAAGCTGAGGAGTGCCACTCACTAGGACAAGTAATTATAGGTGGCCATAAAATAGTCATTTGGCATGTGTCTTTTTCTGTCAGGTGTAGGTCAGCTTTAAGTTAGCATTATGTAATGCAAGAGTGCCACCCATCTGTGCAAATGTGCATTTAGTTCAATAGTACTTTTCGCCTGAATACAAATTGTTTTCTTGAAGTAGCTGAACAGAGGCCATACTGAAACTAATGTACAGTGGGGAAAAACAGATTATGTAAATGAGATGATGGTTGTCAAGTTAAGATCATAACCCTTTAAAGATAAAGTGCAGATCTCACTGACCCCAGGGGGAAACGATGATCACCCAAGAGTGCAACCAATAATCTCATGCCTACAGCCAGTATGACTGTTGTACTTTGCCACATTAATTAAGTGATTACCAACACCAAAAGGGACTTGAAATTTGTACAAAAAAAAAAAAAAAAATTAAAAAAAGGTTTATGGTAGAAATACAAAAAATCAAAATAAAGATATACAGAAAGATGCTTATTGGGTTTTGGATGTGAAGAGAGCCATCACTTTAATTTAGAATAAAAGCTATATAATGACCACCAGCTTTTGTGAGTGCACAAACCAAATGAAAGTAGTAGTAGTGCACCTATAATTACAGGTTTGCTATGAGACCCCAGGAGGCAGGGGAACAAGCTGAATTTGTGCACATATTGCACATCTACTCTTAGGTGCAGAATTCTAGAACTACAAACCCATCAATACAATATGAATACAAAACATAAATACACTCTTAATAAAATCATACTAAATACAAGTGAAACAAAAAATAAAACATAAATCTCGCTCAAGACATTTGGCTTACAAGAGGCCCATCCAATTCCTATCTCAATTTTGTAAATATAGGGTTTTCCACATTCAAAGTTGGTTATAAAGCAATGGCAAACACCCCTGGAATATGACACAATGATCCTTTGTATAATTATGAATATACATACATGTATCAGAAGATATTTAATTATTAAAAGAGGAGTGGAATTCCTCTCACCCTTGCATATATCGTATATGGCAGTGTAAAAAAGTTTTGGCAGTTTTTTTACTTTTTACAATTTACTTTAAAGCCCAAATCTTCTTTCACTTCATTTAAAGCGGACCAACAGTCAAAAAGCTTGTAGCGCTTTTAAATGTATTGCAGTTGCTGTTCAAGCTGCCCCCAATGCTGTGCTGTGTTAAACTGATTGTATCCCTCCTGTAAATCACCAGGGGGCGCTGCTGGAGCCATACGGCCAACCATCTGAACAGCAGACTGCATCTAGTTTGTGTTTTTATGGGTATAGGGAGCACTTTTAACGGTAGCAGGGATAGCCCAGCTCCGAAAATCACCTTTGTTATGGTTGGTTCTTGCTCATGAGCCGCAATGTATTGTGGAACTCAGTAAGTAGGTGAGTAACAATGCTGGGAAGTGGCAAATATGTTTTGCATTCAGAAATCTCGTTCTCACTACAAATTACAGAGGGGCAACACATATTTTTGAGTGTTGTCCTTATTTAACTAAATTAAATTCAAAGAACCTCAACTATACATTTAAACAAAAATATATTAATCATTAAATTTTGCATATTACGTCATATTTACCTTTAGCTGACAACTAGAGTATCATCTGGATGTTGGTTGAGGCCAACTAAGATGTAATACAATCTAACTGATCTGAAAACAAAATTCATATAGGTTTTATGTTTTTGCTTTTAATGGTCAAATTAAAAATAGAGGAATAGAGTAATATCTACCTATATGCAACTATTAAGAGCAATATAAAATAAAACACCTAGGCTCTTGCACATTCTGCTACTAGTGAAAGCAGCTTACTTGCAATGACTTATCAAAATCATGTGATAATAGTAAAAATGTATTTTTACAAATACAACTTAAAAAAACTTAAATTTAGGTTTGTGGTTTCAGTAACCGAAAAAAAAGCCAAGCTTATCCGTTTGACACTGATGATCCTGTCCCTGTCTGATGACAGTTACCCTGTGGATGGTGCCTGCCCAAACACAGAAATAATCTGCTAACTTAAATTCCAGTCACGCCACCCTACCCTGACACTGAGGCAGGACAGGGGGGTTACAAAGAAAAAAAAAACCCTTACCTCTCCATGGACCATCACCGCTCCAGATCCTGGAAGCCACCATCTTGCCTTAAATGAACAGAGCCGCATCTCTTGGCTCTATGTGCGTTCCTACCGCCTATTTACTTGAATGGGCTGGCGCGAACTTGGAACTGGGGGAAGCGGCTTTTTGTCATTTCGGCCGTGGCTGCACAGAGGCCGGTGGAACAGCGCTGGCCCGAGGATAAGGTAAGGGGATATTGTGACTGGAATTCCATTTTAACCAACATCTAGATGGCATTAGCTACTAAACATGCACATTATCTTGGTGCTTTGCACTGCCGTATACAAATATGCTCACGCCAAAATACAGATCAAATATTAAAAATGTTAGAAAGGTATCGAAATGTAATACAAAAAGTAATATTATGCACATGCAGTCTGAAACGGTTGTACATTTATGAGGCATAAATATAAATCTTACATTCAATTTTAGATTACAGCATCCTAAAATCAGTTTAAATGCATGACGTCAGATCAACATTATCATGACCATCATGTCTGTGCTGCTTCGCAGCTTCTAGTCTGACTTGTCTAGGGCCAGCCTAGAACAGGGAGGCTGGTACGTCTGCAGATGCCTGCCAGATCTAATACTTCACAAATTAACAAACAAGACATACAAGAGATTAGGAACCACAGATAATGTATAAAACACCTAAAAAAATATAGTGAGCAAAATGCTATGAATAAAACAAAGACGCCCACAATTTTATATAAATTAATGGATCTTCACCCCCCACCCAATACACTACAACTCTTGTTTCCCTTTAGTGATGGTCTAAGAGGTAAGAAAAGCAAGCCTAGGAAAGTAGGAGCTCAGAGGGCCAAGTAGAAGAAGCTCATGTCAGGGCTACATGAAACCTTTTTCTAGTGTCCTGATTAGGGACAGTCAAGAGAGATGGGGAAAGCAGCGTGAGGCTGTATGTAAGAAAATCATTACTATTATTAAATAGGATAAATAAAAAGTATAAACTAAATGTAATTGAAAAAATGTAAAAGTAAAATGAAACTTTTCAACAAACCTAAAAGCCTGAAGCTAGCAGCAGAATGCCACAGTGTGAAGAGCCAGTGCAGGGCGGGATTATCTTTCCATGGGGCAAGGTGACTAAATGTATCAAGGTGTACTAAATATTTGCCCATAAGGATAATAAGCTACATTATTATTAAACAAAATTGTGCATAAGGTGGCAGCGGTAGGGAGGAGGGTCATAAATGAATCCGAGGACAGTTTACAGTTTGGGGGAACCACTGCAGCTACAAACTTATTAAAAACAAAAAAATAAATAAAACGGACACTGACTAGTGAGAAAATATGCCCCAATTATATCTAAACCTATACATTTTACAAAGCACAATCTGATTTAGGCTACAGGGAATAGATAATTATATAAAAATAAGAAGGTTTATATTGCCCCTTCTTCTTAGTGTGCATAGTTTTTTTTTTTAGGAAAACGTATCTTAAAAGGGATAGCGTACTCCAGCAACAGAACGGAGTTACTGCTATATGCCCAACATTCACTTGCTTTTTTAATCCGTTCTATGGCTTCCGTTCTACTATTCCAATTTGTGGCATCGCAAATTGAGATGGGAGTGAGGCTCTTAGGCAGACCTGAACACCTCTTACCCCATTCAGGTCTGTTTTACACGGCACCCATAGTAAAAACTGAATTGCTCGCCTTTCCTTCTACAGCGTTGACACCACAAAGTGCCAAATTCTAAAATCTAGCAGATTGTTTTCGGTGAACCCACTGGCAGCCCCCTTCCTGTCTGGCTCTGTTGCCATACACAAATAAGCAGATAAATTAGTTATTTGGGGGGGGGGGGGGGTGCATCAGCTGACTTAGGGTTGTCTGGGGCTGACAGTAGAGGGAATGCTAGCTTTCAGCAGGTGGCATTTCTTGGGATCTAGAATGCAAGAAGAAAGGTGATAGTGGTTTTTGTTTGTTTTATTAAACATGTTTAACTACAGATGCCCTTTAATAAATGTAAAACAACTAGCATGACCTGCCTTTTATCTGTTGCATATATTCAGTACAGTATATACTGAACAGTGTACAGTCCTGTTATCCATCTTTCTTTGGGACACCTGATCATAATTGTGGCTATGCTCTGCCTACAAAAACATTTGTAACCTTCCATTAACTAATAAAGTCAATAATAGCTATTTGAAACGACATAATATGCAGAAAATGGATTTAGGCCAAGAGACTGCTGGAGCTCTAATCCACATCTCATAACTACAAATGGTACAATGCTTATGTTCCAAGTGAATATTGCACACAGTCTGAAAGATTACATAAAGACTAAATAAATAATTTGATCCAATATTGATTACAAAACAATAGGATAGCAGCAAAGGGCCTTTACATATATATTGCCCCAAAATATTAAAATGTTTAAATAAATGTTGCACAATTAGCTATTAGGCATGTCCCCAAAAAGGCCCAAATGGAATTTCTCAAGAAGATATTTAATATTTTAAAAGCAGAAAGTATAAAGGGTGCATGACCATGGGAAGCAATTTTCAATGGGCCATCACAGTCCAAATGCTTACCACTGCAATATTAAAATACAATTTACAATATTATGGCTAATCAAGATCATTTTGCATTCATAAAAATGTATATATAGGTTATTCTTGATTACATGAAATTACCAAATAGAAAAATAACAGATTTTTTTTCAATATTTCATGTCTGGGATGAATTTTTTTTTTTTAAACCAAAAATAACGAGGCTAGTAAGTGGGTGCTGGAATGCCTCAAAGTGCCTTTTCCCTGCTTCCCTGAGAAAAAAATGAGTCAGTCCTTGCTCACCAGGCAGCCTCTGATTAACCCATACTGCAGTACCTTATTGCCATTGCCAACAGTGGTGTCATTCTGGTTTTCTTTTGTAATTATAAACAAATAGGGTGTTAGTTTTTAATTTTTAAATTGTCTGCAAATGAAAAGGAATGGTTCCTGAGCAGATTTCTTGAATTCCTAGTTACTTGGTGTACATGCAAAACCTCCAAAGGGTACAATAAAATGGGGTACAAACAGAAAGATCACTGCTGCTCACAGTAAATCATTAAGTTCTTTTGTGCCCAATACAGCAACTAGATACCCAGAAGGCAGACGTGATTGGTTGCTCTGGGTGACATTTTACTCTACATGCACTTTGCATTACCTATGGCATGCATACAGGCTCGTGGCAGTTATTTATCTCTTTTTTCTTTAGGCATAACTATTCAATTGTAAAAGGATGCATTTGTCTGTCTCACATAGACACTTGCAATAATGAAAAATGTTTCAGCCACTCCCTATTCTGGCCTAAATAAATCCGCTCTAAAAATCTCACATCGGGTCTGTGAAATTTGAACAGCCCGGCAGAACTGTGAATAGGTATCAAATTGCTAAACCAAACCATTATCACTTTACACAAGTATATAAAAGAGGCATGCTGTAACAAATACACCACAGAACAATATAGAAGAGATCATAATACTCGGCATATAAATGTGCATCAGGAGAATAAATACATCAGCAATCAACATATGGCCTGAAGCTTTCAAAGCAAAAGGATGTCAGTCTAGATAAAACTTTACAATATATACAGTTTACAAAAGCAAATTAAAAAAATAACCAAGAAATGAACAAAATGGCACCTATATAACTATATATATAATTAAAAAAATAACCAAGAAATGAACAAAATGGCACCTATATAACGTTCCAAAAGATTACCTGTAAAAAAAAAGATCATGAACCCCAATTCAAATAGTTTTGCCAAATGATTGTACCTTAAGTAATCATGTATATACACACACACAAACATATAATAATAAATAGTACAAAAAAATAAGGGTATTCATACTTTAAAAATTAAAGAATATAGAGGTGTGTTGTATTTCGATAAACAGATTTCACCAAGGTAGTAAGAGGAAGTTAAACTGGACCGGATAAAATAATATCACAGAAAAATGGTCTAATAATAAAATCCACATTGGGTTACTGATCTACACTGCATAAAGAAATGCAGACAAACATTATTCCTTTAACTAGAAGAAAAATCTGGATTGACAGGTATTGAATGTACCATTATGCTTTTACAGGTTTGTACTACTCCCCTCTACCAGCCTGTGCTGCAATAACAACTTATTGCTATAGCAATTCTTCCAAAGTACGTTGCTGCTTATACTCATTATGTGATGCTTTGTGTAGACCAGGTGAGCAATTTTAAATGGTACTTTCAAAAAACTGTCACCCATGCTTTTAAATTGCTACTAGTAGAAGAAAACCACAAGCTTGGTTGGATTTTTTTTTCATTTGGGGTGTAAAAGTGACCCCTCCTCACATATGTTTATATAGTTTTTTTTTTAAATTAGACAATTTTGTGATAGAACTCCTTTAAGAAAAAAAACAGCAAATATATTTTAAACTTGTCATGCAAAGGGAGTCTGGGAAGGTTCATATGGGATGACTACTCTGTTTTACACTGCTGCAATATTTACTTCTTAAAGCAGAGCTCAAGGTTTAGCTAATGTCCTACCAACTGCTCCTTTCACAACCCCCACCCCAAAAACAAAAATTGGTGTGAGATACCCGAAAGCACACTAGTATTCACATTGCAACCAGTGGCACCTACAAGCACTGCCCATTGCTTAACTGGAATGAGATGGCAGAAGTTATTGAAGAAGCACTGCCCGCAGAGCAGACAGACAATGGTTATGTGTGATCATCAATTTGGTCATGCAGAAATGGTTTTGGGGTTGAGGACATCATCCATGTTTGTTTTAGAAAGAGTTGGGATAGGCAAAACAGGAGTCTCGCTGACAGAAAAAATGGAATGCAAAACCACACTGGTGCTATAGAACATAATGGATTATCCAACGTCCTCACATTTTGCTAGGTTGACAAATGTATGACATAGACGACACCTATCGCCATGTACTTTGAGTCCACATTTTTCCAGAACCCACGTGAGTCAAAGCAATTTGATTTTAAAGGTGTGTCCTAATATATTGTCAGCATATAAGTACAGGTTCAAAGAAAAAAAAAACAATGGGTCAAGTTGGCATGATAGCAAAAGTCTTATGAATTAACTGTAACAACCCAACACGGTCACCATGAAAGTCTGTGAAAAATTGTCTCCACTACCACCTAATGAACATGGCAGCCCCAGTTTAATCTGATAAAGTCAGAGCTATCAGAGCTGTAAAATCAGCCATCTGTTATTGCAGTAAGAATAAAGCAGGTGTGATATTTTTGTTTTTTGAAGGACCTGGGCCTGCCATGTTGGTCTGGAAAGCACCCAGACCATCAATTAATGTGGTCTGCTTACTGGTTTGCCACAGCCGGCTCAGGGGCGTGCATCAGCAGTGCTAAAGTGGCTAGGCTGCTCCACCCCAGGAAGTCATTTAAGTAAAGAGCTTTAAAAAAATAGGGTATACTAACATTTACCTATACTGGAAACTGTCTTATCTAAAATAAAATATGTTATTGTTTGTTTATTGTTTAATATTTTTATAGCTAAATTGTCTGCATTTGTCTGCTTCATTTTTATCTTTCACATTATATAACTGAATGCAGAAGAACTATGTAACTCACTGCCGCCAATGCACTTGAATATAGTTTTGAAACTTTTATTTTTTTATAGAACTGCTCAGTAAATTATGGCGACCAAAAGTATAACAGGACACCGTCATAGTCAAAGCATTTTGTCCTCCGATTTATTGCTTATTCCAGTGCAGCCTAGACCGTGAGCTACTTCTGCAGACAGGATTTCCTGTACATGACACTTCTGGGATGGATGCAAATGATGTACTTCATACATTCAACACTTTAAAAAGGAGTCAATATACTCAAGGTTTTCGGTAAAAAGAATATATATTATGTAAATTATTTAATCGAAAAGCTTTTATAGGTGGATACTACTCAACTTAAAAAGTAATGTTATTTTATTTGATTAGTGCTGTAAATGGTGTAACATTCAATGCAAGTGAAAAAAGTAACAGTGGGCATAAGGAAGGTGTAGATCCCTGCATATGAGATCATAGGAGGCTGTTTCGCAAGAACATATATTAAAGTATTAAAGGCGATAATAAATAAACCCAGTATTCATGAAATACACCATTTTCAAATCTTACTACAGCCTCCTGTCTATTAGCCATTACTTCAGGTCCCTACCAAGTATGGTCTACATCTAGACGTCAATGTGAAATATTGATAGCTATTTCTAGCACTTTATGAATGTATTCAAGCCTACTTGGCTTTTGGAGCTGGAGAAATTCAAGTTGCAAACATCAAAAGTACCCCAATCATTTGGGCTTGATCATTGAAAGGTTTCAGGAATTGTTATGTTAACATCACAAATGGGAACGTCACTGAAAATATATATAAAGAAATAGCAGCAGCAATATATGGCTGGTCCACAAGAGATTAGAACGATCTAGTAGCTGCCACACAAAAGGACAAAAAGTGCAGATATGATGCAATGCTGGAGTAAATGTAGATCCTACATTTCATATGGCAATCACCAATGAGTGAGCAAATCAAAAGGTTGAAACTGTGGAAGAAGCTCTTTAGTTAAATGATTTAAAAAAAAGTTATTCTTGTTAAATGGCAACACACATGCCAGTGGTACTGCTGGACACCACAAATGTTTCTTGACCCTAATCCCCAGTGACAGTCAGTGATCTACTGTAGTACACAGCAAGGCTCTTCCATGACAAACTACAACCCATGTTTCAGAAGGTGTGATGGTGATGGGTGGTTTGTGCCTTTTACTCTCCATTACCACTCTTTGCAGATTTCAATATCTGAAGCTTCAGTTCCTTTATCATCAGCTCTAGCTTCTCCCTGGCATCCCTTTCTCTTCTCAGTTCATCCTGCAGCTCTCTTCGATCAGCTTCAGCCTGGTCCAGTCTTTGACGCAATTCGGACAACTGCAAGAAGACACATGCACATGTTACTCACAAAACACATACTGGAGAAAAAAAAGCTACAATATATTTAATAAACAAAAAAAATTGATCACAGCATGGGGGCATTCTGATTTCGATGCCAATCACCCCCTTCTGCCAACTACCCTCTCTACCACCAATGCATTTGGCAATAAATTGAATCGGTGTTACATTGAACATTTAGGCCAGTGTGATGGGGCAGAAACTGCTGCTGAATGCCAATTGGGCTAGGTTTGGAGGAAGACCCATGCCAATCTGCTGACCCCAAACAAAAGGATTTACATTCTTAAATGAAAAACGCCTTTAAAGAGGCCCCCCACCAGAATCTATAAAGACTCTAGAGACAGTGGTCTCCCTCCCTCCTGTTCCACTCACTTTTTTCTAAGCCCACACCACATCACTGTGTACCGCTATACCTTTAGTCAACTGGTCAGCGGCACTTGCTCTGGTTTAAAAAGCTGATCAAGAGTATAATAGGCAGGTTTCATAAAGCAGGATGCCCCAGAGTTAAGGAACATCAGACTTTGCATGTCTCTCACACTAGCGCACACCAGGTCTGTTGCATTTCAAGTATTTAGAAAGTCCAGCAACCCCTCAGTCAGTTTAATTAAAAAAAAAACAGCACAGAGCATGGCTGTGCACTGCAACACACATCCAAATGTATGCGTTTTGGTGTGAATAGAACCCTATGTGCTCCTGTGCTACAGTATGTGGAACCTCCTTTGAGGACTGTAACAGGGAGTCAGCTATTTACAAAGTATTACTAAAATCTGAAGCTGCTGGAAGAAATGTAATACATATAGTCCAGTACTTTAAGAGCAAGCAAGTAGCCAGCAATATATATATATTAGTATTTCTTCCTTATGAAGGCGTTTGGGTGATATAACTCTATATAATTTACAACTGGTTAAAATGTACTTGTCACTAAGCAGCTGCACAGTCAAACTTTGAATTAACACTCCAGCGATTTCACACACTGTCAGTTGTTTGGAAAGTGTGATAAACAGGCGCACTGTAATTTTTAGATGCATGACCAGCTAACGGAGCATTTCAAACACAATTAAGCACAACACATTTTAAATATAAATTCTGAATAAAGTGGGTACATGCCAGAAAAATATAAATGGTTCTGGAGGAATAAAGGTGAGATTTGCCACAGAATGAGGCCTTCTAGACGTCCCTATGCCTGCCACATTGGTTTTAGTTTGTTAATGTAAAGTACCAGCATCTTCCACACCCCTTTCTGCAGCCAGTTAAAAGCCTTGTCTGGGGAAAAAAGGCATTACCCATGATCCTCAAAAAGTGGCAGCTTCCAGTCTGCATGTTCTATACTTATGAGTCACTGTAGGCATGGGTGGACCAGGGGCCCAGGACTTTACTTGCCTCAGTCAGCCCTCTACCATCACGTGAGCTCCGCAGCAGTCATTATTGCATTGCAAATCATAAGCAGGGGTGTATTTGGCTACTCTTAAATCCATGTTTGTGAAGCTTTCACATTGTGGGGGCAGATAGTGAGGCAGGGGTCACTATGGCCCACACATCCATGCTGCCAAGGCTAAATCATTGCAGGGGCAGAACAGGAGCTGGAAAATCTTGACTGGGGGAGTACGGTCGGCTGGGTTGGGAAGCAGAAATCATCAGGGAGAGATTAAATTCCTCTAAGTGAGGTGTGCTTCGTAGTCCCAAAAACAGTAAGGACCACCAGGAATTCCTCTCTGTGGTTCCTATGGCTAGGTCACACCTGACTGTAGGCCAAAATGTTTTAAAGTGGACATTTATTTTTTTTTTTAATTACCAATGGCCTGGCACGAAGGGCTTCAAGATTGATGATGCACCCCTGCACATACTCCCTGCTGCAAATTCAGAAATACCCATACACACCACCTCCTCATTTCCAGGATCAAACCACTGAGACTCCATCCCATTAAGCTACATATCTTCCTGTCCACCCACTGCTTTGATCCATGTTATTCCAGCCACCAGCATCTCGCAAATTTTAGGGCATCAGCTCTGGTTTCAATGACTGCACCAACCTGAAAACAAGACTATTCTGAATCATAAGGTGCACCTCTGCATCCAATCAATGAGGGAATATGCTCTCGTGCAACTGGTAGCAGGACTGATGCTGATGGCGATTAAATGAAATGATGCAATGGGCAAGCTTGGCTATGATGCTTCAAGACAGTGGGAAAGCAGTATTTACAGTAGCATAAAACAATTGATCCTACAAAACAAAGAGGAGACTCCTTGTGGTTAACCTGTCTGTGGGGCATCAACATCTGCAGCAGGTAACCAACTTGAGTGCAGATTTTTGGGACATGCTGTAGATAGGTGTTCTACCTGTAACCACCTAAAAACAGTAAAATGATAAATATGTTGCGTTATGTACCTGGTTTGCATATTGTGCCTCCTTAGCCATCTCTAAACTGGTATCGCATGAGCATTTCTGTTTCTTTACTTGTTTGAGCTTTTCTTCCAGGTCTCTCTGCTCGTTATATAACTCCTCCATCTTCTGCATATGTTCAGTCTGTAAGGATTCAAATTCTTTTTGCAGATTCTGCTGCTCAGCAGTCAGTTCCTTCACAGCTTTTGAGTTACTTAACATTTCAACTTCCTGCAAAACAGACATTTAAAAACATGCAGATAAGCAAATACACAAGCAAGCAGACAGTCTCCTCGTCAATGCTCAGGAAATAAAATAAATATTGGTAAAGGCCAGTCCACGCCATAGGGAAAAAATAGAAAGCCACTTGCTTAGGGCAACTAGTAATCACTGCACAGATCTCTGACCAGTGGCTGCCTACCTGCAGCAAGTGGCCTGGGTTTCTGAAATAGCAACATTTTAAACACCCAAATTTCCCCTTCAAACCGGCAGTCCAGTTAAAATTGGCATTAGTGCATTCATCGGCAGGCTCAGCAGTCACAGTCAGTGCGGCAGCTTGGAAGGCAGAACTGTACGAGGCTCCTCCCACCAGGGAATCTGCTTAGGGCCAGGGGAGGCTGAGTAAGGGGGGGGTGTTGTTTTTTATGCCCCCCCCCCCCAATCATGTGCCTTTTCCAAGTTTAACAAGGATATATATTATATATGACAATCTTACCATCTGGATTTGTTGCTTTTTCTGTAAGATGTAGTTAAGTTTTTCTTGCTGCTTGAGAAAGGTTTTTACTACCTCCTCTACAATATGGCCCTTGTCATCCTCACATAGTTTTTCTTTGCGTGGTATTTCAACCTTCTCTGCATCTCCAGGCCCTGTAACAAGCAAATACAATGTTTTATTACCATCTGGTAAGAAAAAAATAGTTAGTGTACTTTACGTGTTTGTGTGTGCGCATGTGTAATGGAGGTTTCTGATATTAAAACTCAAAGGGAAGGGTGCCTAAAGGCAATCAAAAAAAATAAGGAACTTTTCCTTGCAGCAGTCCCCAACCCCATCCCGGGGCGCAGGAACAGGACTCATGCCATCTTTGTGTGATCCCTGCAACCCCTTACATCAGTCACAATGACTCTGCATGCCCCTCCTTTCATTGCCAGGCCCTGCCTCTGAATAGAGAGGGGCATTCCAAGGCACTGTGATTGGTGCAGTGGGAAAGGATTTATGAGGCAAGCTAAAAAGTCTGAAATGTTTAGAAAGTTTAACAAAATTATAAACCTTATCTTTTTTCTAACATCTGATCCCATATGTTAACCTAACACCAGTTTTAGGGGAGGTCATTTTTTTTAGGAGCTGTTTGAAGCTGTTGCGGGGGTTCACAGAACCTTTTATGATGACAGTCATGAACTTAAAATGACTGCACCAAAGCTGAGGACTATGAAATATCACACATAATAGCAACCTTAGTGATCTAAGGTCATGGGTATTGAGACGGTAAGTATAGGTCCACGGGGAGGTGACCTGAAAAGAACTCCAGAACAGCGGGAATTACGTTGGATCTATAACCTGCATTCTCAGGCCCCGCTTGGTTTAAATGAAGATCTGGCGTTTACACCGTTTTTGGGTATCTAGTTTTTGGTGGGGTGGGTCATTGTGGTGGGTGGGGGCGGGGGCTTGTCGATTTGAGTTGTTAGTTGTTAGTAAGGGTTGGTTTGGGGTGGTTCGATATAGCTTTGTCACCACTACGTTTATGGGACTTGGTTAGATGGGCACTTAGGTTATCCACCAATTTGGTGGTCGTATGTTATGTTCACACATAGTAATTCTTGTTTTTAGTTTCAGTTAGTATTGTTGATGCACTTGATAGATTAGACCAGCCAGATCTCATACCAGAAGAGGACCGTGCAGGATGAAGTACCCATGAAGCCAACATGTATACCCCTATTTACATTCTGGAGAAAGATGTGACCAGGTTCTGGGCCAGTGGCACCCAGTGTACACACCAAGATTATAAAAGAAGCTCAGTGGATGGATCGTGCCTGACGAGGGGGTATACCTCATATGGGACATTATGATTGTTGTTGAGTATTATGTCCCTAGAAATAGTGATCCAGTCCATTTCTACCTCTATTATATACTAAAAGTTCTTCTATTTACTGGCCACTAAATAAGTGGCATAGATATCAGATTAAGTCAATATGGTGTTAACTGGAACTATTTGTTTGTCGATCTGTGTTGTGGGTCTGTTTTGTAATGTCCAGTAATGAAATGGTTGAATCTGTACATATTGTACAGCAGGCAGGAACTCTTAAAGTGCCTTGGGGGTGGGGTATTATGTTCTCTGAATCTATGTTAGAAGGGTTAAATTTAGATGTTGTATATTATGTTCTTGCCTTGTACTGGTTTATGGTTTGAGATATTGCATATTATGCCCTTTTAGTATTTAGGGTGTTGCATATGACAGTGTTCCCATACTCAGTGTCCTTTGGTTCTACGCTAAAGGGGTTAATTTTAGAGGCTGCGTATGATCCACTTCCTCTTTCTTATATTTGATATTGCCCCCATAACTAATTGAAATGAAGCAATGGTAGAATGTGTATAGATTAAAAATACACTTTTGACATGGTGGTTCAGGATATATGCTTTATATGCAAGGTCAATAATGGATTCAAGATTTGGCATTAGATATGTAGTCATACAGTATTGGATGTTGTTTGTTTTGTGTGTGGTCTATTATCTTTTGTTCTCCCAATGATGACGGCTCTGCTCGCCTTTCCTCGCTCCCTCCTACTGCAATTTACATCAGGTGCGCATGCGCCTGGGCGGCCACCCGGCACGGTGCGCACAGTCGCCTCTTCCGCGTGTCAGGCTTTGCTTCTCTGGACAATGTCAGGTGACCGCAGGCGTGCGCCGTAGCCTCCTTTGTCCATGGCGGGCGGTGCACAGGAGCGAGTGAGGGCAAGTATAAGAGGGCGCTCATCACTGAGGAGCCTCACTCGCCCTGAAGAAGTGACGCGGTGACGTCACTCAACGCGTCGGCGGTGAGGTGGTGTTTGGGGGGGGACTTCGCTGCGGGTGTACTGTGGACATACGTTGTGTGTTTGTTCTGCTCTCTACCCGGCTGGTCCTGATGATCTAGTATATTTTGAATGGGTTTGTTTATCTTGGTTTATATTGGTATGGCACATTGCATGTTATAGATTAGGTGGGTAGATTAGCAATAGCGCCCCGTATGGTGGTTAGGGTTTATTACTTAGCACATATGATGTTGTAGGATATTGAATTGCACTTTATATTGAATTGCACTTTATATATTTCCAGCCTGGTATACAGACATTATCAAATATATTTATATATATTATTATTCTGTGATTTGTATTTTAGATTAAGCAGCATATTTTTTTGTGATCGGTCTGTCCCTTAACACCCCCCCCCCCATTTCCCCTCTGGATTTATGTGTTTAGTGTTTTTTTAAATTTGGTTTTAAAGTGTCTTTTTGTATAGTGTATATATATGAATTAATAAAGTTGTACATATATTTTTTGATAACATAGTGGTGCCACTGAGTCTCTTGTGGGTTGGCTTCCTTGGGGATTGTGGGATCCCTGCTTGGTTTCAATATTTAAATTAATGGACATAGGGGATGCGGCAGTGAGCACTCCCTATTGAAATCAATGAGAGCCCTTTTCTTTTTGACTGGGTGAACTAGGGGTTTCACACAGCCAGGCATGAAACAAAACGCAAGAAAGTCAAATTCCCGCACTTTGTTCTGCTTTAAGTAAGATCTGAACAAGGAAACCTAGTTAATATTTGGTCAAATGCCTACTGCACCCCCCCCCCACCATGCTGCCCTAGGCAATCGCCCTCATTGCTTAATAGAAAACACTCCAATACAGCTTCATTTCTACTTAGATATACATGTATTCTTAGCACTAGCTTTTCATTTATTAAGTATTTTGTGTGATACTGTCTAATGCAGAGTGTACTAAATATTTAGGTACATGATCCAGCAGTAGTGTACAAATCTCCTTTTACTATGCATGCTCTTCATCCTCTCATTGTACATAGTGCCCTTATTATGTCCAGGTTAAAGACGTCAGCTCAGCTACCAGGAGTAGAAAATAGGTGCCGGTACCACCAAAGAGGGTACAATATAGGATCAGACGTTAGTAAAAAGAAAAAATTAAGTTTTAATATTTTTTCAAATTTTTTAACATCTTAAGAGTTTTTAAGTAAAAACTTTTTACGAAAAAATAATAATTGTATACTGTTGAACACTAGTAATCTTCATACATTTTATACACTGGTCCTTTGGCTGTTTGAGAAGACTCTCAAAGACAGCTGAAGGGCAGATTTGCATTTTATCAAAACGTTCTATCACATCTCCAGGAACAACAGGACAATTGGAGAGAGAATTCCACATATCAACAGCAATCTAAGCAGTTACTCTTGCATGTGTCCCTGGCAAGAGTGACATGTTTACTCACGTTTAGTATTACTGCTCTCAGGATCACACTTCTGATCTGCTCTCTCCTGTTCCTCCAGGTCGAGGTCAGGTTGTGAGGTAGGAGATTTACGTTTGTTGCTTCGGATTAGATTCTCAGATTCAGCCTCATTTTCTTGCATTACAAGTTTCGAGTCCTTGCTTTGTAATAAAGCCGCAGAAAGGGACACATTTGGTGCCACCACTTTATCGTACATGTAGAGATAGTAGCTGCAAAATAAATGCAAAAGAGTACAAATGAAGTAATGACTGACAAGCATCTGTAGGGGAAAAAAAACTGTTAATCACTTGAACTCCCACACTGTTGATCCAGAGCAGTGCTGGTTGCTGAGAGTGGACCAACATAGATTTTTTAACAAAATAGGCGTTGGCCACAGCGCAGGGGGGCATTCAGATTGCTGATGGTCTTCTATGCATACCACCCCCCCCCCCCCCCCCGCCGGGACACCCTGTTTGGCCTACTTGCACTGTGCACCCCTGTGAAACGGTGCCCCGAGATTGAGAGCTGGTGGACCTATGGTCTGGAGTCATCTTCCAGGATTCCAGTCACCAGCGGAATTATGGATGCCCCCCCATCACTTACTACTTTGCTGACCAACAGCCATTTAATAGAAACAGGACAGTTTCTAGGCAAAACAGCACACGGTGCGGGAAGGAGAATGTTGCCCGCTCCTAACCCATATTATGGTGGCGCTGCTGTTCCCATACATGTATGTGCCATTCTGTGGCTCTAGAAGAGCAGCAGGCTGTTCCATCACATCACTGAGCCCTGCAGGATGGAGATTCTTAAATGTTCATAGCAGGGCATTCCTACAGGAGCTCCAATAGGCATGCTTCACTGCAATATGCAGCAATATAATGCCCTCTATCATAGAGAAATCATGTCCGATTTGGGATTTTAACTGTAAAAGCATCCCAAATTGGCATGGTCCGGGAGCAACGGTGAAAAGGTCTGCTCTAAATTGCACAATCTAAACATAAATGGGGTAAACTGTCATGTTCTGGATGAAATAAAATGCGCTTTATTTTGACTTTACATACGTGGAATTTATTTTTCCACTAGACAGAATGGAATTGCCTTTCAAAAACGTAATCATATTTAAATTGTATTCAGCTCATTAGAGTTACAAGATAACATTTCCTCCAAGACATTTGTATCGCTATAGGTGGTCAGATCTGGAAGCTTTCATATGGTGAACCAAGAGAAAGAATGTGTGAAAGTGTAAGAGGGTGAGAGAAAAAATAGCAAGAGAAGGAAAAGCCAAGTACGAGGATCAAGCAAGAGGAAACGCCAACAGGCAGAACACTGGGTAACCACTAATTACATTGGAAATAATAAACATCAATACAAAGGTTACTGAAGATATTATGTAATGGGCTTTATTTTCTGTAAATCTCTCCAGAAACCACCAGCAGGGTGGCAGTGCATTGCAAACAATATATATTCATTTAAAACTTTTACATTTCTCAGTGCCGATAAACATGCAGCAAAGTCCTAAGGTTACTATAATAGTATTTTGGACAGCCAGAAATGAGTCATTGTAGTGCTAGTGTGGAGATTTGACTTTTAACAATATGCCTAGAACATGGACACAGGGAGTTTTGTTTAGGAGACTGAGCTAGGGGGGTTCACATGGGATTATTATGTTCTGCGCTTTCCCGTTCAAGTGTTGTTTTGCTATAGGTCAGAAAACTTAGAACGTTTCAATTCAGTTGTCATTTGGACTACTCATTATTATTATTTTTTTGTCATCGAGAGCCAGCATTTGGGGCAGCCAAACCAGGCAGTTGACTGGGGCCCCAGGACTCTGGAGAGCTGCTGGCCAGTGCAGGGGTTGGCACCTGTCTGTTAGCTTACAGGCAACATGTTTGTTTACCTTCCAGTGCCAACGTTATTTCTTGCATCAGCTACATTACAGATGGCTGTCCCCATGGCCGCCTTCGGCTGTACATGCGAGCGCAAGCCATTTATATATTGCTGGAGCACACAGACGCTAGAGGGGAGCCAGGGGTGCCGGTGGTGTCCCATGTGCCATGGGAATGCCAGTCCAGTAAGAATTGCACCGGTTCACGGGGGTTTCACATGATGGGGCATTCCAAATAGTGAAGCCCTGCAGAAGAGGAACGTCTTTCAGATGCGTGGGCTGTCTTTCGTTTCATTTTAAAAATGAGAGGAACTGGGACTGGCTAAATGGGGAAGAAAAGCATGGGTCGTGCATGCAGGGAAGCTGTACAGGAACTGGGCATGTGGGATACAGGATTACAAGCACTAGGCATAGGGTTGTAATAATATTTTAGACTTTGGGGCCCTACTTTTAATTTTGCCTTTGTCCAAAACTGTCCCTGTTATTATTGCACTACAGTTTTGGTTGTGTAAAAGCCACTATCATTGTTTAGTTGGGTTGTAGTTTACCCGTCATGTGTACCCTTCCCAGGCTTCCCGGCTGACTCATCAGGACTTCCCAGTTGAATGCATTGGCCGGATATAGAAACTGCCTTTTTTCGTTGGCCAAATATAAACTCTTGGTGATTATCTTGTATATACATGTATTCATCTGCTAATTGGTTAATTAGATTGTATTGTTTTCTTCTCCTTTAATTAAACCATATATATTTATATTTAAATCAGGCAACTAGCATTTTAGCAGGATAACTCTGGATTTTACCCCTAAATGTGTCCTTTTACAACCAGGAAAGTGTACCATACTCTTTTGCCACATAATGAAATATAATGGTCGCCATTTGGGGGCTCACACCCCTAGCTATAACCCAAATTAACCCTTCTAACACTGACTGGTCTGCTGGAGAATTTGACCCACAGCATGCACAGCGGTCTCTTACCTCCCACAAATCGGCCAAAGAAAGCTACAGAAAAACTGTGGAAAACATAACCACAAAAGGAATGTTGGCTAAAATATATGCAAAAGGGAAAATTGGGGAGGCATTTTTTTACTATTCCCAGATTGCAACCAATTACAAGCAAGTCCTTATTCGACTGAGACCTTAACTTCCCTTTCCTCTGGAATATCCCGCACTTTATTTGTTTTATTGTTACTAAGTGGTCTTGAAAAACATGGCTTGATTACCCCGAAAGTGAATGTGACTAGGCTTCAAATCTTGAAGGCAAGACATTAAAGGGACTGTCTAGACATTCAATGAAAATCAAGCAGCCGCCAGAAAAAAAACACCCACTTCTACAGAGGGAAGAGTATGCAGAGGCAGTGCCTGACACACACACACACACACACACACACACACACACACACACACCCTGTTGATAGGTATACCCCAGTCACTGTGACAGATGTGTGGATGGGGCCACATCCACCATTCAACATAGAATGGAAGACAGAACCCAAGGAATCAGCAATGGGTACGTATTTGAGCACTGAATCCATGTGGAGCAGCATCCCACTCATGTGACCCTAGATGCAGCTGCTTAAAACTAACTTTTGTTCTAATCAGAGGTTCCATTAATAGTGTAAAAAAGGCAACATCAACATTTGTGTTTCTTAAAATAAAGCAATAAATAATCTTTCTAAATGAAAATGATTTGGTTTACCTTGGGTGCAGTATATGTGGCTGGCTAGTGCCATCATCTTCTTGCTTGATTACTGGGTACCAAGCGGGAAGCTCCAAGGTCTGTACATGTTCAGTCTGAAATATGAAAACATTTTATAGAGCATTAGCTCTTAAATAATAGCTAGTCTGAAAATAGAAGTAACCTGTAGCAGAGAGAAAGATGATGACATCTAAATATAAACCTGTCCTTCCTTAGAGGATGTCAGGGTGACACAGGCAAGCTTTAGTACATGCACCAATAGGTAGGATGCTATTACAAAGGCAGGCAGAGCATATCTACAAAAGCACCAGGAACGTGGGGCCTCATTCATATTTTCTTTGTCATTTCTATACAAATTGTAAGATGTGGGACAAGCAAAAGTGGATAATGAATATCTTGTATTAAACATCATTCAGTTGTTCACATGTCTTGGAGACTACTTGTCATCACAATGTTGAACAGCTCCGGGGAGATCATAATTGAGGGATTCAATAACTTGCAGTCATTTCAAAAATGTGCAAACACAAAGCCGACCACAGAGGGCAGCAGGACAAGCAGAAAAGATCCGAGCGCCCCAGGGATGTCAGTCACTGCTGTCATACAGACTCACGCACTTTGGATCTCCCAAGTGCATATGCTTGAATGAACTGACAAGGAAGCAGGAGGAACTGGCATGGAAATGGGATGAACAACATTTATGCAGCTGCTAAATGCCGAAAATCTAATATGCACATTTATAGAGGCCTTCTGCTTAGAGCCCAACACTCTACAGCACTGATACTCAACGGTACATGTACCCCATGGGGTGTGTGGGGATGTTTGGGGTGCACCAACAACAGGGGTCTGATGGCTCAATTATATTATTTTGACAGTAACAGTTTTGCTTTAAAAGTGCTATGAGGCCTGCGGCCTACTTGTTTTGGTCAAATGTATAATTGCCCCCACTTCTTGTCTCTAGGGGGTACTTGGCGTAAAAAAAAAAAAAAGAGAACCACTGTTCTACAGTGGGTTGAAACAATATTTTGAATGAGTTTTGACTTTATTCATGCCAGGTCTATGTGGTTAGGCTTGCATTCTCAATGAAAATGCAGGCATACTACTGAAATATGACAAGTGTGATAGCCATACATTACTATATTCAAAAGCACACAATTATACCATTCCTTTTTGAACGGAGTAAAAAAATATGTTGAGGAACTCTGTCTTTACACTATCTGTGTGCATGGCTAGATAGCTTTAGCACTGAGGGTCAGCAACACAATGTGCACGCCTTTCTTCATGTGCATCTCATGACTGGCAATGTGGACAGCAAAGGATGTTGCTATCCCTTAGTCATCCTCAATCACAATGTACATCTCTACTCGAATCTCTTCCTGGAGCCCAGAAATATGTTTTTTCGTCTGTGTGCCCGCAGTCTCCCCTATGTTGGTTGGGTACCAGCGAGTCATGTTGTGGTCAGCTAGAACATCCTTTCTCAACCAGGGATGTTTGGGGTGCACCAACAGGAGGGATCCGATAAGTCTGATATATTTTAGCATGATTCCTTCTTGCTTTAAAAGTGCTACAAGGCCTATTGGAATACATAATTTGGTAACATTTATAAAGCATCCACTCCTTGAGGGGGTACTCTTTTGGAACTTCTTGTTGTTTGGGGGTACTTGGCATAAAAAGGTTCAAAACCACTGAACACCACAGAATATGACGGGCAGGGTGAAGCTGAATTTCAGGTACCAGGAGGGACTTCAAGTGACCAACAGGCATTTTCGAAAACATGACCGTTCATTCAACACAAAGGGGGATCCTGATTGCCAATGTCCTGCAAGCTTGGTCTTGAGCAGCCCTATGTCTGTTCCTCACTGGTCCCATGTTACCACTTGACGCCCAATGGCAATTGCCAGACAGACCTCAACTTTACAGCTGGTCACAAAAGGTCATGTCCCGACAGATTCTTGGAATCAGGAATTGGTAAGTATGGGGTTGGAGGGGTAGGGGACAGTGTGTGTCAGGGGCGCAACGTTTATGGAAGAGTAGGGCCAGCAGGCAATTCTGTCACCTACGCAGCAATGCAGTAGCGCTGTTGATAGAGTGAGGCAACAATCTAGTCTGGAGCAACACAACATGCCCAGTTACGAGCGGAGAAAGGGGGCACAGTGAGGGGCGATGGGATATCCAGCCAGCTCCAATAGGTAGCAGATTTTTTCTGTGGTGTCCAAGGACTACATATGCCGCTCTCAAACTCTGTATTGCTAGACCAGCTAGGCACTACTGTAAGAAGGAGAAGTCAGTAAGCTAGCCACCACATACGGCAATGGTTGGCTCATGTGAAGATTCCTATGCTCATCTAGCTTGGGCATGCAAATCCAGCATTTTTGCAGTTCTAAAAATGAAGGATGCTTTCACATAAATAGAAGAATGTCGCTTATGTAACTCACAATGTGACACTAGTTTAATTGCTTCAAAGTCAGAATGACCTTTTCAAGCAGCACTAGATTTCTTTCCCCAACATACAGCGAGCACAGCAGTCCTAGGGGATAAGAAAAAGGGACTGCAGCAATATGGCTCTAAATCACCCTAGTGACAGCCACCAAGCTCAAAAACACAGGCCCCACACTTGTATATTTTAGAATACTTGTAAAAAAAAAAAAAGGCAGTACGATTTACCACAATATACCTCTCGCTGGTAAATTGCACAGGTCATTACAAGAACAAAGTATTAAAAGGACAGCTATCATTAAATACATTTAAACATTTAAAAAACTTTAAAGCTTCTCAAGAACATTAAAAATGGTCTACTGGACCTCAATTTTTTAACATTTTCAAGGGCTGAGCCTTTGAACCTTTAAACGCCAAGCTAGCACAATCTATATGGTTGCTTTTCTTACTGTTAGGTGCCAGCCATAACATAATCTATGTGTCTGGTGTTTTCCCCAAAAGCTCACCTTCGTACAGAATCTTTGAGTCACCTATACCAGTTCAAAGGGCAGGAGAGGCCAGCAAGTCACCTGCCAGTAAGAGGGTGACTTGTCAAAATCCCCACCCCATTACCTGAATCCCCAAAGGCCAAAGGGGTGCAGAAGAGCACAGTGCTTGTGTGGCGGGCCTTAGGCTTCAGGGCCAGCCGCTCGAACTCTGCGTCCTGGTCTACCAGCCTGGATAGCTGGTGCCAGGACTGGGGCAACCACAGGCCTTGAGTTTATAAGACTCTAGGCCTGGTGCTCTCCATCTTATTAGGGGCATTATGTATGAAATTCCCAGGATCACCAAAAAATTCAACTTTCTTTCAATCCCATTGCGCATCCATGCGTCATGATCCGGCACCAGGCCTAGCTGCATTTCACTGGCAGGCACGCACAACCTTAGGGAAGCTTCTGGGGAGGTGTCTTCCCCACCCACTCCATTCCAATTTCTATGGCGCTCATGAATATTCACTGCATATAAAGACGACTGGAGGAGAGCCCACACAAGCACAGTAGGCTCACTGGCAAGGCAAGAATTATCAGCTTTCTTAAAGTGGACCAACACCCACGGGTGATCGGCCTGGGAATCTATAAGATTCCCGGGCCGATCACCTCCCTCCCCGCGGGACATCCAAGATCGGGATGTCCCGCGGGGTGAAACCCCCCCAAACACCCCAAACTCCTTACCTTATCTTCGCTCGCGCCCCTCTAGACGTGCGCGCCAAGAGTGACGCGCGGGAGGCGGCGGCGGAGGAGCCGCTTGTCCGCGGCTTGTCCGTCGGCGCTGGGAGCGGGGAGAGGTGAGTTTTTCGGGGGGTTCGGGGGGGTTTCACACAGCGGGGCACCCCGATCGGGGTGCCCCACCGAAGTGGACCAAGACCCAGGATAGTCAAAATCCTGGGTGTTGGTTCACTTTAAGGTTTACACACAATGGGGCATCCCAAATCCTGGAAGTGGAACAAAAACCTAGATAGTGAAAATCACTGGTTTTGTTCCTCTTTGAAGCGGACCAAAGCCCAAATTTTTACCTAGCATCTCCTGAATTGCTCCACCCATGAGAAGTACCTTTTGCCAATTTTTAGTGTTCCTGTTTCACTCTAATGCCAGATAATGGCACCTGTTTTAGCTGTAAAGCTCCGGCTCCTCCACCCACTGCCACTGTTATGTGTGGCAATGATGTCACACATCACACATGCCCCACCGAAGTGGACCAAGACCCAGGATAGTCAAAATCCTGGGTGTTGGTTCACTTTAAGGTTTACACACAATGGGGCATCCCAAATCCTGGAAGTGGAACAAAAACCTAGATAGTGAAAATCACTGGTTTTGTTCCTCTTTGAAGCGGACCAAAGCCCAAATTTTTACCTAGCATCTCCTGAATTGCTCCACCCATGAGAAGTACCTTTTGCCAATTTTTAGTGTTCCTGTTTCACTCTAATGCCAGATAATGGCGCCTGTTTTAGCTGTAAAGCTCCGGCTCCTCCACCCACTGCCACTGTTATGTGTGGCAATGATGTCATTGCCACACCTATGCAAAGACTGATGCCTGCCATCTTACAGAGACGGATAGCAAAAAAAAAGGATGAATCAAAAAATGAAAATATAAATTTCTAGTTCTACACCCTAAGAAGGGCATATTGACAGGGGCTTTGGCCAAATGTATTTCACAAGTTCTGTGGGTTTTAGTCTGCTTTAACTGGTAAGGACAGCTTCTATTCAAGAATGTAAATGATTTTTACATTCATTTTTCTTATTTTCCAGTCTATACAATTTTGTTTCAATGTTATATGGTAAAGCTAATTAATAATAATCAACTAAATAATAAAGTGGATTTTTCAGCCACCGGGTATTGAGTTGTTATATGAAAACAGGAAACAGAAAGCAATTACAATGGCACATATGTGCGCATGTTCCAAGAACTCTAAACAGAAAGGAGACCTATAAAATTATTCATGTTAGAGGATTTGTCACAAGACATACACCTGATACAGCAACAGCAGGATATCAGAGACCCAGTCCGCCACATATCCTGAAAGCTCAGACAAATGCCTCGGGGAGGCTTGAAATTGTATTACCAGCACTGCACTAAAGCTATGATGGTATCTTTAGATGACTAAATTGTAATAAAAAAAAATAATCAACAGCACAGGCCCTGTCACTTACTCTGCACATCAAGAGATTTTCCAGGCTAAGCCACTAACATAAGAAGACAACATTAAGTGTTATGGAGAGTACACCTCCTCCTGAGCACGAGACCTGTAAACTACATTTGAAAAGAGATTAAATGAGCAATAATCGGCTAAAAACGGAACACAGCTCATTAACAGATATGAAAATCTTAGATGTCTGCCTTTTAGATGCCAAGCTCATATCGCCGAGTTGGATTCCAATTAGGTAGACCCAAGACAGCTTAGCCTGTAACCCCCACCTCCCAATAATGCTTTTTCTTTTTTGATCCCGCTTGACAAGTCATTACCAAGGCAAATTAAAAAAACGCTATACTCACCTTTTCGCTCCAAGTCTGGTGTTCTTGGCTCTTACCTGATTGACAGGCTGGCTCTTTGACGGGTGCCGCCCCCACCATCTATCACAGTGACATTGGCACATCCATTTACTGCAATGGAAGGGTATACCAGGTCTTGACAGGGTCACAAAGTGTTGTGCTTACACATGTCACCAATTTTGAACAGGATATGCACATTAACATAACAAAATAACTCCCCGTATTGCAGCTGTGCACTGAGTGAAAGTTGGATTTGAGTAACAGACCAGTACAGTCACAATGCTACACGGGATTAGGTGACTGACCTGTCACTCAAAGAGCGAGTTTCAGCATCCATGCAGATTGCTCGGCCGCTACTTGTTGCTTTTCATGATATTGGCCAAATTGGATTTAGCACAGGTAGAGGGGTGGGTGGGGCTTCTTATTTAAGTTCCAGCTACATTGCAGCCATTAATGCAGTAGCAAGTAACTGTCAGGGAGGTGCGCAGAAAACCCATCATTGCCCAATAGTGGCGTACCTATGGCACACATCCCAGAGGTGTCACTCATAGCCCTCTCCCGCAATGCTGTCCCATCACACAATCCCCCCCAGCTGCTGACCTTAACCTCCCTCCCCAACTGCTCATCCACCTCCCAGCTGCAACCAGCCTGGAATCTAAAAGATTCCAGGGCCAGCCACTGGCTTTCCCTGTGGGGCATTTCGAATTAGCTGTGTGAAACCCCCCAGGGCGACAAACACTCACCTTTATCCCGGTCCAACGGCACACGTGCGGCTGCCGCTTGCACAATTGACATGATTTGCCAATCGGCTCCGATTGTTGACAATAGGGACTGTGCCCTTCACGTATCACTGGGGTTCTTCGAGCATTCCGACCCCAGCCATTATGATAGGCACGGTGTGGGAGAAGCATGTGCCCGCCGGGCATGCAGGGGATGCAGAAGCTCTCACTCCCCACTCAGAGCCCCTTGCCGGATGACATCATCATAGCAAGCGACTGTGACTGAATGGGAGCCCGTGCATGCGCCATTGGACTGCTGCGGAAGTAAGCAGATTTTTTGCTTAAGCAGAAGTTACATCCGGTCACCCTGATACGGGATACCCCTACAGTCAAGCATGTCTCCTATTTGGTGCTGCTGCTGCATGGGTACGCTCCCAGTTCCTATTCATCATTAGATGGAGCTTCAGTAGGAAAAGGCACAAATCTCTCTAATGCAGGTTCAATGATTCTGTAAGGGGGCGAGTTAAGCAATTATAGTGTCCACGTGAACCAGGACTCCCCTGGCACAGAACTGCCTAGGAGACTGTAGCTCTGCTTTGACACACACATTGACAGCAGGTCTTCATACAAAGCGGTTTTCACTGTGGGCCTAGGAATGGTTCAATTCTGAATAATGACCACAAACTATCACAGCCTGTGTAGGTAGGCTTTGCCATTGACTTAGTATGAAAGTCTTATTAGGACCAAGGACCAGGGATTTCCACCCCCGGTTTTCAGACCTCTTTCCAGCACTCTGCATCTTTATTTGGGATGCCCTTGCATGTCAAAGGCCCCAGTTCACTTCTAACCAACCTCAATCTATGCTCCCACGGCGCAAATGCGGGGATCTCCACCAGTGAGTGCATATTGCCAAACACTTTAGGAAAGCCATCTCCTATTGTGGCTGCCTCTCTCGTCATCAGACAAAGCGTCACTAAGAGAAGATGAGGATCTCTGTAATGCAGGACTCACGGCGTTAAACTGGACCTTCAGTATCATATAATGAAAAGCCCAAACTCCTAAAAAACTGTTCCCCAGCATCTAAAATTAATATACTTTAAGGTTTTAGTCACTTACTTACTATTCTTTCCCCCACTGGGCTGCAACTCTGTTCCTGATTCTAGGATATGAGTGCCACCATCTCGCTTCATGCAGAGGAGATGAGAGGGAGAAAAAGTACAGGGAGTGGGGTTATAGCTGTGCTTCGTACAGAGACAGCAGATCTGGAGTCAGAAAAAGGACAGCAATCCCAGAATGCAGAGTGGCATATTCAGAAGACACCTGAAACTCCACGGGCCACCATCTTGGATGTTAAAAGGTTAAAAAAAAAAATCGCAATAGGTGCAGGTAGGATGATTTTTAATGTGGGCAATCTGTATGTAGGGGGTGAAGGAAACATACAAAATAGACTCTTATTCAGGGTGAAGGTCCGCTTTAAGAGGGTGGATCAGTTTAGTGTCCCTGAGCACAAGGTAGCCAGTGATGGTTTAGGTCTATTTGAAATTGCTTCACATTTTGTTGTTCTCAATGGTAAAATGAAGTTGCAGAACCAAAGCCAATGCACCAATTGTGAAGTGGCACTGGGCAAATGCCAAATTACCTGTAATGCATTTCTACATTTTTTAATCCACTGTTAAAATCACAGGCCATTGGAGCTTATTTTTATGTTAAAAATAAAAACAGATAGTGAGTAATTATAAAATATATATAAATATACTGCTACTAACACACATTTGTGGACTATATTTGGCGAATTTAACTGACAATTTTCTACAAAGTGCTGCCTAACTTCCCCACAAATTGCTGCCAAACTATTCACTATTAGTGCCTACAAAATAAAAATCAATACTCTCTACGGTGTGGGACTGTAAGCAGGGAAAATGAAGATACACAAAAACACACGCACAAAATCTGTGTGATCAGAGCAGCAAGTAAAAATACCCCACGTCAGGAACCAAGCACTGTACTTCAGGGCAGGTTCCCACCTATGTGTTAGCAGGCCACATGCAGAATCAGGGTGTTTAGGGGGGAAGCCACACTACCTGTAATGGGGTGTTTTAGCACAATATTTGGTTTAGAATATTTTTTTCCTTATTTTCCTCCTCCAAATCTTAGGTGTGTCTTATAGGGTGAAAATACAATATCTGCCTATAAATCCGCTTTAATTGTCTATTCCTATCTCATACTAGGCGACCCTCCTTACCAAAAGAGCAGTTACGATAGTGAAAGATAAATAATATGCCAAATAATTATCCCATAAAGTATCACACACATTAAAGGATGTTCATTTTATGCCCTGTAACAATATGTCAGAGAATAAACAGAAGCATGTAGACATACCGTAGGTAAGGAATAGTTGTTAAGAAAACAAAATTATGATTCCCGCCTTTTCATCTACTCCAGTTTAAAGAAAACTTTCAGTCAAAACTGGAAAATCTCACACCACGGGGGCATCCCCATTTCGTATGCCCGACTGTGAATTCCTCAAGTTTGAAAACCATTCACAAGACCATCAGCAACCCCTGCAGTACATAACGGTGCTAAACATATATATATATTAAAAAAACTCACCTCTTCCAGGTTGCGTGACCATGTGACCGCAAGCAGTCCAATCCAGGCTACCCCGCTGCTGCATATTAAAGAGGGACTATGGTCATTTCTGACTGTCCCCCAAAACTTATCTCTGTAATGCCGGCCTCATTGATGGCTTGAGGGTATAGATTAGGCTAGATCAGTGTCCCTGTAACCCAGGACCCTCCCTGTCACATAGTTGCAAGGGAGAGTGTAGTTTCGCCTAAACACAGCATCTGGTTAAAGGATTTTATGGAAATAAAATCCTCTCTGGGGGTTCTCTTCCTGGTAACATAGCCATTCAGCAGCAGGGTAAGAGCAAAGCTACCTTGCCTCAGCCTACTGAGGAGACTTCCACTTGGCCTACAGAAAGCTGTACTGTGCTTACATGGCAAGTGATGGATGGAAACTGCTAAAGTAAGCAGAGAGAGGCAAAAAAGCTTTACTTTGCCCAATATACATCCAAGACAGCAAAATCAAACTGGTCCCTCTTAAACAGACCCTATTCTGCAACTTATTATTTAAGCAGGCTATTTTTTGTTTGCCTAAACAAAGCATCAGCATGTGCTCCTTGTATATCAAAGTATAAACCCTAGTATACTAAATGTGTCTACACAAAGGCTTCACTGCAGAAAACAACAACGAGGACGTCAATTCCACTAACTCCCAACAGCCTTGGCCGCTACTGAAAAAAAAAAAAGTTCTCATTAATTGTCTGAGGCCATATTAAGTCACCCATTCCTTCTGCTATTGTAGGTGCATCGTGTTCATTATATAAAACACGTGAGGATGCTTTTCCCAGTAAGCACACAGGAGACATCCTGAGGACTGAGATAGCCAGACATGTAATTACAGGGTGATTCACACATACTTTGCCTTCTTTTCCATTCAGACTTGTCCGTACCCAGACCTTGGGCAGTTAGTCAGTGCGTCAATGGTGATGACACAACAGAGTTTTCACACAAAGCCTTATTATGATATTCAAAGCGTGTGTTACTAGCAGGTCTAGACATTCATCCTTTGAATTAAGCAGCAGACTTCAGTTTCAGTTCTTCTCAATTTACTAGAATACTGTCCACATGTAAAAAGCTGGCCACAAACTCATTTCCTGTCCTCGCTGTGAGCATCAATTCAGCATGACTCCTCCAAGACAGATATACCACAGAATGAGCAAGTTTTACTCCGGCCAGCAAGAACACAAGCAAAGGCACGTCAAAACTATATTAGCGGATTATGGGACCACAGTTATGTGTACCAAGTGCATACCATTTATAAATCTTGATTTTCCATTAGGTATATAAGGAATTTGGTTTAGCAAGTAGGCTTGATACACTTGGGTGTAGGAAAGGAAAACATTTCAGCAGGTAGAACAATATAGATTGAAATCATGAGGATTACTGTAGGGCCATATTGGGTACACTAGATGTTTAGACAGGCCAATGGCAATGACAATGGCAATAATAAGACAGGGAGCAACTCATCTGAAGCCTGCCTCGTGTGCTCCTCCTCTATTTCCTCCTTACAATTACATTTCTCCAAGATCATGGACAAATGTGGTCATAAGGGCACTAAGAGTTAGAGTACACTGTGTAATAGTACATTCACAGCCAACAGTGCAGTCTCTGGTCTATGAGATCTACCCTCACTTTGGTTTGGGCACTTTATGATTTCTATTCTGTTGCTGCTGTCCCACCTCTGCTCACCCCACGTCTTCCCATTTCACCTTTGTCTGTCACACCTCTGCCCTTCCCTGCCTCTCTTTTCCTGTCTCACTGCGGCCCACTTTATCCCACCTCACATAGTCCCCCCTTCCCTGCCTCACTTATCCTGTCTCACTGCGGCCCACTTTATCCCACCTCACATAGTCCCCCCTTCCCTGCCTCTCTTTTCCTGTCTCACTGCGGCCCACTTTATCCCACCTCACATAGTCCCCCCATCTGCTCACCTCTGCATATGCATAAAAGCTAAAGCTTTAAAGTTTGCATTTTTGTTGCTTCCATTTTATTGCATCCTCTTGAAGTGGAACAATAAGACAACTTGGCCATTAGGCCAAAAAAGGTTGTGCCCCCCTGATCCAGAGGCATAGAGGGTTCTTACTGAGCCAAAAAGTGCCAAGAGAGTAAGAAGGTTGGGGAGGGAAATGGAGAGGACAATCGAGTAAGAAGTATTCCTGGTATACTGTATGTAATAGGTTCTTACATATTTTTATTTTGCTTTATTTTTTAAAACATAATAAATCCATGGTCCAATATTTATTTTATGAATTATAGGGTATGACATACCCCTCTCCATCCATTAACCTTCTTGTACATTATAACATAGATCCTCCATTGATCTCATTCGGTAATCTCTAGTCTCCCTCTCACCCGCAAATCTTTATTGTTAATCCCTTATTGCGGGTTTTCAGGGTATTATGTTAATGACAGTATTTATTACTAATACTATGTATTAGCCTAGTTGGGGTTATTACTAATATTATGTATTAACCTAGTTGGGGTTTGAGTGGTTGGATGTATACTTGCTATTGTGTTATTCTTTTTGTAAATGTATAACATGTGTTCAAGTCTAGGTTTTACATTTAACCAGTGCACTACCTTGAAGTGTTTATAATCACATGCCATGTCTTTAGCCAATAAATAACATCTCTGGTTCTATTCTAGCAATATTTTCTGAGCAAAACAAAGCATCAGCAAGCTTCTATCTGACTGAAGTGCCTAACAAAGCTAAATCCATCATGATTACTAAAGAAATCTTAATATGCTGTTAATGAACATAACGCAGGCATTGATCTAGTTTGTTCCGATGACAATCAGAAAATTGTCTACGTCTACAAATAACTTAAATGGGAAGGGAATGGGAATTCTATGCAGAACACAGCTGTGGTAATTTAGGGGGAAAATGAATATAGGCTAAAGTTTTTCGTTTGCCTTTACACACTGCTTAAAAAGACATCCATAAGATAAGTGTAAAATGAAAGCATACTTGCCTTACTTGCCAGCACACAGATTCTGTCTTGTCAGCTCCCTCAGAATGGTATTGTTTAAGTCCCTTTTATACCCATGCCGCAAGCTTCCTCTCTAAGGAGGCTACCATCTGCTAATATCAGAAAGTGACCTTAATCCTGACTCCCTGGTCACTGTGTAACCACCTTCATTCAATGTGGGTAGGAGGCATCCGTCCCTCTGCCTGTCTCTTGATTCCAGCCTCTTGCATTGCTCACAGTAAGCAGCCTGACTAGAAACAAAGCTTGGGGTGCAGCTAATGAAAAGGGTCTAGAACTAGGGGGGGGGGTCAGCTTTCTGAGAGATAAGGTTACTATGCTTTGATTTAAAGCTGCCAGACCAGTGGCTCCTTTAGCACCTAACTCCAAGTATGATCTCCAACCCAAATACCAGTTTTAATGTTAGAGAAGGGGGATTGTGGTCTGCACAGGTCCTGTCTTGCAGTATACTGGCAACACAGGGAAAGTGCTGCCAATTATATTAAATGCAATGATGTGATGATTATGTACAACTCATAAAAGCCTATAAAGAGGTGCAATGCACGTACTTTACCAGTGCTGCATTCCCGTTGCTTCACCCAGCCGGGCCCCTTTCTGCTTTACTGCTACCGGGTCACTGCTACCTTCAATGACCGGTCAATCCTTGTCCTTTATTGTCATCTTTCCTGTATCGCTTGATCCCACTATACCAGTGGTACTCAACTGGCGGACCGGGGTCCGAATGCGGACCTCGGTGCCAAATTTCTGGCCCCCTGCCCTGACAGCCCTGCACTTAGTTGCTTCTGTGTTGCCATGCTCAGCGCTGCCCTGTTACAGATTGGCGATGTAGTTGTTTGCCTCCCTGCACCTAGCATTGCAATATGAAGTACTGCATGGACAAGAAGTGGCATTGCAATGTATAAACCCAGCCCACCCCCAATGTGCTGATTTCTAACTATCCATCCCCCCTGACAGCGCCCCGTCTGGACCTTCGCCTCTCACCAGATGCCTGTAAATGGACCTTTACAAGAAGTGGTTGAGTACCCCTGCACTATACCCTTCTGGAGCTGCCATTACTCATGGCCTTGAGTGTTGCTCAGCAGACACGTGGGCCACCACCAAGAGTACACTAAAGTGTACCATGCTGTGCTGCATTCAATTCCACCACAACGTGGAAACACAGAGAGTCAAATGGAATGAAGAAGCAAGAGATCTGCCAACTTGCAGGATGCACAGCTGGTCAGCAGATGGGCCATTGAGAAGGAATGTCCATAAGTAGACTTTACGCTAGCACTCTACCATCCTAAAGCGGACTAAAACCCACATTTTTAACTAGCATCTCCTGAATTGCTCCAGCAAAAAGGACATTTTACCAATTTTTACTGCTCCTGCTTCGCTCTAATCCCAGATAATCCTGCATGTTTTAGCTGTAAAGCTCAGCCTCCTCCGTTCATTGCCAATGATGCAATTGCCACATATATGCAATGTCTGAAAGTTCAGTGGGTTTTGGTCTAGCTTTAAGGCTCTGTTCCCACCTATCTGCTTGTGCTGCAATGGGCAACGCAGTCACAATGCAAGGGAAAATGCTGCCTACTACTTTTTATGGGCCAGTTCACATGTATATGCATTGCAAGTATTATTTAAAATGCAATGCAAAAGGCCAATAGAAGTCTATGGCAACACATGTATAATGCAGTGTACTTTTGTTGCACTTGCATTGCCATAGGCTTTACTATTCACTTATTGTGCAAGAAAAGAAAAATTTACGCAAAACGCATCAAAAGCACACCCGGTGGAATCTGCTTTGTCATTTCTCCTTATGAGCCAAACCCTACATGGAAAATCTAACATCTGTCATAATGTTTACAGACTTAGCAGTGCAAGGTTACTGTTCTTCAAAGAAGAACACCACCCCAAAAATTGCCTCCATGTGGAAGAGGCGAGTGATCAAGCAATCTGAGGGGTGTAGGTCTACTAAACCCCCACCCTTAAATAATCTTAGACTGGAGGGGGTGTTGCTTTGCTTTAAAGTGTACCAAAACCCAGGATTTTGACTATCCTGGATTTTGATCCTTTCCCCCGGGGCACCCCAATCGGGGGTGCTCCGTGGCGTGAAAGCCCCCGGATCGCCAAAGACAACTTACCCCTTCCCGGTCCTATGGCGCATGCGTGGCCACTCGTCCAATCAGTGCGGTCGGACCTGCTGACATCACGTCGTCTAAGGCCAGCGTCTGAGTGCACTGACGGCCGCATCCCCCACTATCCTCTAACAGGGAGTGTGCCCCTGCCGGCCATTCACAAATGCCTGGCGCGAGCATGCTCCCTGCTAGAGGCAGAGCGGGGATGCAGCCGCAGCATGCGCCGCTGGACCGGGAAACAAAGTATGTGTACGGGGCGACCTGGGGGGGTTTCACCCTGTTTCGACCAGGCGGGGAGAATCTTATAGATTCCCGGGCTGATCGCAGTGGGTTTTGGTCCACTTTCAAGTCTGTGCTAGATTTATAAATGCCTCATTTACAGTGGTCTTTCTTTTACTGGTGGAAGCATTCGTGTTCTGGGCTTACTATTTGGGACAGTAAAAGGCCTTCGAGTCTAGAAACAGTGATATGCAAATCACACATTTGCTATACAGACACAATTATTATTATTATGAAAATACACCTTGCAAGGACCAAAGAAGCAATAAGCGTTCTGCAGGAAAGCAAGAGGACACGCTGGAGATACAGAGCAATAAAAATATATTCAGACAGGAGACATTTGATGCCTTATCCACATCAAGGCAACACAGCTTCAGGTCACTGAGAAATGACATGCCCCCGAATACAGTAAAGGCTGGAGGGGTGTCACTTCCTCCAGGCTAGAAGCACTGTTATAAGAGCTGTCTGTGTTAAAAAATGACAGCTAAGGAGCAGGGATTGGTAAGTGACAAAGACCGCCACAGCAATCAGGGTCCAATGCCTAAAAACCAAAGGACTGAGCAGCACTGTAGAGGCTTACTGCCAATAGACCTGATAACTGACCATCAGGCAATAACAGGGAGCTGCCCCCTACAGCCACACTATATTATGGTACTAAAGCCTTGGGAAATATACACACACCATTGTCAACAGTATCACGTATATTTAAACACCATTCTACTGTATCACTGCCACATCATGATAGACAAAATAAAGACACAGTTCATAACAATACATTGTCCTTTGTTTTGGAGATTCATTTATTTATCTTAATTATTACTTGAACCGTCTGAGTGTAAAGCACCGTGGAATATGTTGCCACTATATAAATAAAGATTATTAGTATTAGTATATAAACCTTTTTGCCTTTTTATCTGTGGTTTCACCAAAAGTCCCAAAGTATTACGGTATTTCAAATCTTGCAATCCACATGATGCTACAGTGCAGCACGAGCAGAACACTGACAAATGTGTTTACACTAATGAAACCCTGCAGTATCAATACTCTTCAGTTATAATGCCAGGAGTCATTTAGCCAAATAAAAGGTATAGCTTAATAAACATGAGCGTGAGAAAGAAAATCCCTATTTGGTGGGAAACCAACACATTGACAGTATCTGGCAAGCATTGACACAGATACACCATTCAGTTCATGCTGTGTAACCAGGGGCAGGCTTAGAAAATAAATCTATGCTGCCAATTTCCCCTAACATCCTAATTCTATATTTTAGCAATCATCTCTCACCTATGACTTTCCTTAGAACCATATATTGTAAGCCAGACCCTGGGGCGTAAGCTTCTCCTTATAAAAGTCCCTCCTACCACACCCCGCAGCAAGCATGTCCACTGGCAATGCTGGCATCCCAACGTGCTTCATGGCAGAGTGGCCTGATAAAATTCTGAGTTTATCACTCCAGTTATTAGCTTTTTAGGTTCCAAAGTATATTCTGACTGGACTTCAACTACTAGGGTGGGAGGAGCCACAACAGAGGCATAGAACACCTGCAACCATGTTTGCCACCCTCACGTCCTTGGCAATGCATTTGGAGACGCAGCAGAAAAGAGTAGTGACAATGAAGTATGTGGTATCTAACATTTTATGGGGAGGGGGTTAGTTGGTTTATTCTTATAGGCTATGTGCAAACAGCTTTCCGTGTTCTCCGCTTTGTGCAGCGCAGTCACGAGGCAGGGGAAATTCTGCCTATTATTTACAAAGGGCCAGGCCAAATATATGTGCTGTGTTTTTCAATGCAACATTAGCGCAGTATTATAGAAGTCTATGGCAATGCAAGCATGACAGGCAGAATGCAGCATTCCGCTTTTAAACTATGTTGCACTTGTATAAAGGGAATCTTTCCCATTTACCTTTTGTGCAAAAAGAGGTTTAAAAAAAAAAAAAAGCTAATGAAAGACAAAAAAGAAAAAGCACATATTTTGATGTAATGTCCTTCACAAAACACCTGCACTAAGTACAATGAAGTACAATGGATAGGTGTGAATATAGCCTTAGTGCATCACACAGGCCACTATGCTCAGGGTGCCTAATACTTCAGCACCCTTAGTCTTTTATGCAGAAGGCTGTATTGTCTGAAGTGTTGCCAACTTATAAAAGACCTCTTTATCTTTGAAGCATCCCAATCCAGGGGCATAGCTAGGGGGGAGCAGGAGGGGCACATGGTCCCGAATGCAGCAGTTCAGGGGGGAGCCAAAGGGGCGCCATTTCGAATGTTTGCACCAGGTGGCAGAAACCCTAGCTACTCCTCTGTCCCAGCCTATGCCCGACACGTTTTTACACTGGTTTCACAACAAGCATTTTAATATTTTATCTAAAAGGACTAGAGCCACTCACCTTCGGCTGAATTTTCTTGGGTTTGCTCTTTTTACAAAATTTCTCCTTCATTTCTTCTAGTAAGACATTCATCTTTTTGCCTTCCGCAGTATTCAGAAATTTGGGGCTTAAATGAAGATAGCAGTGCCATTTGGCAGAATCAAAGCCCCAGTGGCAGGTCCTTTTATCTGGCGACCGATGAGAGTGCATGACAAAAGTCTGTGTTGAGAACATTGAATAGCACTCCAAACACTGAATACAGGGGGCATCGGGCTGTGTGTAGAGCTGGGGAGCAAATAAACCCTGGCATTTTCCTAAACAATCATGTTCAACTTCAAAGGCACTATCTGTTTCCTTTAACTGAGCCAAAGAGTTTTTTGCAGGCAGCAAACTGCCATTTTGTGGAAAAGAGTGCGGTCGCAAAAGAGCATTGCATAGCCTCTGAGCATCTGTCAAAGTGATCAGTCCACAGGACGGGGCATTGAAAGGAAGGATTCCCAAAACTTTTAAAATGTGAAGCTGGTCTGATGTACAGCGTGAGCAATATATGTACATTTCATCGCACACAATATTTATCTGCTGGAGCGAGAAGTCACGAAGCACAGAGTTCAAGACTTGGGGCAGGCACAGCCTTTTTTCACCTCCCACCATGAAACAAGAAATAGATTCGCCCTCCAGTTCAGTCTGACTAAGCTCTGTTGAGCTGTCTGATGGAATAAGAAGAGGCCCAGGGTGAATTTGTGGGGAAGGGAGAGGCAGGAACACCGTTGGTGACATGTTTTCTTGGGAAAAACGAGCAGAGAAGGCAGCAGGTCCCCCCAGGGAGCTCCGGCTGCTTAGAGTGAACTGTGCCAATGTGTGCTTCAGTCCAGGGTTCAGCTCAGAAGACCCATTAAGTTGTCCAGAACTTGACTTGACAATGCTCTCTTTGTTCTCCACTGCAGCTGTCTCTTTATAGTCCTCGACTTCCATCTTGATAGCTACGACCTTGTTTCCAATACTGGAAACATCTTTGCCAATATTGCCTTCCTTAGCCAGTTTCTTTAATGGGGGGCTTCCGTCTTCCCCCATATTTGCACTTTTTCCAAAAAAATCCAAATGATAACTCTGCTTAGTTTAAAGAGCTTAAATGAACCATTATATCTCAAGAAAATAGAATCTGATGAATTCTAGAAAGCTCTGAATATAGAGTATAATACATTATTTATATACATACATACGTGTATGTAGTCTTGTCTTAAAATATGGAATAAAGAAATTGCATATATTTTATGGCCTTCCACAGACAAAGTGGTATTTCTGAAAATGATTTCAGCCACCTTCTGTCAGATGAGAGTGCAATGTGCAAGATATTTTACAAATTGCCCATGTAACGTAACGACGACTTGTCTCCCTCCCATGAAAAATGGCTTTTGATTTCTTTCTTTTTGGTTACAATCAGTGTTGAAAATTGCATCCCAGTTAGGACATGAAAAAAGAAAAATGGAGGCAGTTGATAAAAATGAAGATCTTAGAGCGACGATGCCGTGACTGATGACTTATCTAGGATCCCAAAGCATGACATATCTACGCGTATGTCCAGGAAAGATCAACACCCTTGCTGCTGCTGCTGCTGCTGCTGCTATGTTACTTTAACGACACATCTCTTCATCTGGAAAAGAAAAGCACATGTATGTGTGTTTTTTTACACGGTCAAGGTCAAAATCCTCAAGATACATATTGTAGGAATTATACACAAAATTCTAGACCCGTCATAATAAAAAGACACAATGAATAAGGCTAACAAGTAAAATCACAGACAATGGAGCCTTTTGATAGGAGGTCGTCATCATTATTCCTTGTGATGGCTTTCAAAATGATCCAAGGCACACCAATTGGTATGCCAAGCCTGGCTTCTTTTAATCTCGAAGCCGCGCTCCAGATCGCTGTAGATGCTGCAAGCTGTATTTCAAACCCACAATAAAGACCAGTTTCATGACAAATGGGGAAACGTGACTGCAAGCTTAAGCACATGAAACATACTTGGTTAAACCCAATAAGTGGCAGAGGGGTGGGGGGGGGACTCTCCCAGAATACTGTCATGTGATAATTCTTATGTAGTCGCCTTCCAGCTCCCTGCAATCCAGCAAGAGGCTGATAACTCTGAGAGAGATGCTGATGGCAGGACCCTAGGAAGGATCAGCCTCCATGCATGCATCTGGAAACATCACCCCCATGCTGCTCTTGCTCTTAGCTTTTTAACCCCTTGCATCCCAGTAACTGCCTTGCCTGATTTTGAATCACAACATCCACTATGTATTAAAGATATTTGCCTCGTAAGTTGAAGAAAAACATTTTGGGCAAATAAATGCAGGTATAATAGGGATTACATGTGTATTGCTCATAACTGGCAATCACTTACAGCCAAACACCCTAGATGTGTCTAGGATATTCCCAAGCACAAGCATGCCTTAGAAAAGCTTTATCCAACCAAAGACGAAACAAAAACTCGAAAGCTGCCCATTCATATTTCAACTAGACTTCCTATGTAATGAGATCAATTGCAATGTGTGGTACAGCTGGATGGCAAGGTAAATAGCCAGAATGCTCACAGGGTTAATTTTATTTCAACACAGTTCAATTAATAATCACAGGTTATATGGATCCATTCTCATTATTAACCAGGCGATGACTAAACCCAAATCTAATTAATTTTATAGTAATATTCTGGATACTGGTAATAAGTAAATATGTAAATTGCTGACTATGCTCAAATAAATATTGAATTTAAACCAGTCATATTCAATATGCAAAATTATGTAGAGGTAAAAAAAAAAAAGGTACATTTAGATGGAATCCAAGTCAGAAAGAAAACACAAACATGTAGGTCACATAGAGCTTCTTCACGCAGGCAGACCAGGTTCATCCGATGGCTAGCGAAAAGACTGTAAAAATGTGAAAAGCTGGAGCCCATGTGTCAAGCATGATCTAGAAGCAGCACAAATACTCTAACAAAGTGGGAGGTGGTGTAAAGGGAGGACAGACCCCAATCAGATCTTAGCAGTGCTGGGGCAAGCTCGTATTCTAATTCTAGGGTCTCTTTAGCCATTTGGGTGACAGGGCAGGGAGTGGATCCTGTGTGCTGATGCAGACAATAGTGTGACCTCTGGTGACAGGGCTGATGACAGTGGCAAACAGGAAACAATAGGGTGAGAAGGGAATCCCCAGCACCAGCGATCAATGCCTGGGACAGCAATGGCATCACGCCTGTCACCACCAGGTACCCAGCCCCCACAATGGCCAATGGCTGCCCCCAGCACCTGCTGCCCACAGCCCACCTCACCCCCACTGACACACACACTATATATATATATATATATATATATATATATATATATATATAAACATACATACATACATGCATAGAGAGCATACAGCCCCAGCAGCACTGGAGAATATGCCCCACATTCCCAGCCACACTATGCTGGCTCCCCTGTCGCCTGCTCTCACCTGCCCCATCCTCCATAGCAGTTACCTCGGTGTCTCCGGTTGCCAGGCGCTCGCCTCTGTGCCATGGCAGCTCTCAGGCTGGCTGGCTGGCTGGCTGGCTGTCAGGCTGCCTTCCTTCCCCCTCCCGCCCCCTGTCTACGGTCCGTGACGTCACCGCTGCACACGAGCCGCCTCCCCCCTGCCGTCTGTCGGCTCCGTCTGCGGGGCCGTGGGGCGCAGGAAGCGCTGACGTCACGGAGAGGCGGAGGAGCGAGGTGATGAGGAGGGTGAGGAGAGGGCAGACGCGGCTGTCACGTGACGTGTGTGTGTGTCAGTGTGTGTCAGTGTGTGTGTGTGTCTGTCAGTGTGTGTGTGTGTGTGTGTGTGTGTCAGTGGGTCACTGGATGGCTGTTCCATGCGCCTCCATCATTTCAGGGTAGAAGCTATAGCAGGGATCCAGAGTTGGCATTCCTTTTTATTCTATCTGTGGGTGCAAGAACAATCATGGCATGCCACAGTGAACCTGCAGGTGTCTCTGACCACAGCAGTACATACTTGAGTCATCAAACTGTGCCATGACATGCCCCTCCCAGCTCAGCCACAACCTGTAAATGAAAGTGAAGAAAGCGGCTTGACTTAGAAGACATAGCCTGCTGCTTTGAAATGGCTTATTTTACACTATGTAAAGAATAAGGTGGAAGGAAATTATAGAGTGTGCCTGGACAGGATCTTTAAAGTGGACCCAAACCAGTGACTTTGCCTATCCCGTGTTTTGTTCATTGCCCCCATGGCACCCAGATGTGAATGGGGGGGGGGGGGGGGGATTCACATCTTGGTGCCCTGGGGGTAATGACCAAAACCCAGGATAGGTAAAATCCCGGGTTTTGGTCCCGAACGCACACGAAACTCACCTTTCCCTGATGCAGCTTCTCATCCTATCAGCGCACCGGGCTGTGCTCACGTCAAATCATCTAGACTCTGGTAAGACTCGGCTAAGGGCCAAGGTGAGCCCAACACGCCGGTGGCCACGTCCCCACTACCCTCTAACAGGGTGCATGTCTGCACCACCCAATCAGAAATGCCTGGTGCTAAAGGTATAAAGGCAGTGGCTCTCACATGCAGCATTGGATCGGGGAGAAGGTTTACTGGTCAACCTGGGGGTTTTTACACAGCAGGGCATCCTGAATTTGAGTGCCCCAAAGGGAGGGAATCAGGGGTGCACTTCTGGTCCGTCTGGAAAGCTGCATAGCATGGTCCTGGGGTTTTAAAGAATCTGCCTGTCCCCAAATCGGTATGCCCTGCTGTGTGAAACCCTCAGGGTTGCTAATAAACACACCCCTCCCGGTAGCTCCCCTATTGCTGTCTTGGTTGGCTGACGTGACCCAGCACGCTGGCCGCATCCCTAGCTTCCCTTTAGCTGAGGCACGTGCCAAGCCATTGGCAATCTCAAGAATGCCAGGTGGACGTGCCCATTTTTTAAAACCAGCTACATCAACCCATGTGACAGACCTCATTTGAACTAGGACCAGCTGCCCCCACTGTAGCCAAAAGGTTGACTTGGCCACACACATCCAAGGAAGGATGCAGGGGGTGCCCTGTGCGCCTGTGGCTAAGCTCCCATGCGGCTTCTTTAGCCACACATTAATATGCGCGGCCAAAGTAACTGATCATAGCAGTCACCCCAGCACCGTGGGAAGGTACAGCCGTGGCCAGCAAGATATATTTATGAGAGGGACCTGTGGGGTTTCACACATAAGGGACTGACCAAAACCCATAAAAAGATAGTACTTACCTTTTGTTCCTCACAGCTGACTGGTACCAGTTTGGCAATTAGTAACTCATCTGATTGCTGGGACTGAGCCCCTGCTACAGCCATGATTAGGGGCTGTAAATTCCACTATGCAGTGCTTCCGTGTCAGATCACTCCCCCACCATCAATCACAGGGAGGCATCACTACGCCCCCTCCATTAACTACAATGGAGGGGGCGTGTCAGATCTCAGGCCACTACCTCTATTGCAATCAATGGAGCGGACGCCCTCTCCATTTGGTCCCTGGGCAGCACAGCATGCTGCGGCAGGGGCTCATATCCACCAATCACGTGAGTTACTGATCGGAAACACTAAACAAAGGTTAAAAGCCCCACCCCTTCCCCTCCTGTAGGAAACTGTTGAACATTAGGCAATGTCCCTTTTACTTTGTTAGTTTTTTTTATTTTATGCTCCAGGAGCCACCTGGAGAATCCTGCTGAGCCATGGCCCCGTTAGTTTACTGGATGGAGTTCACCCGCGGTCCGGGGCGGCCAGGGCTTCTTAGTCTCTGCAGAGGTGTGCTGGAGGAAGCGCTTCCTGCCTTCTGACGTGGACGTATGGCGCTCTGTTAGCACTGCATGGAATCCTTCTCCCCACCTCAAAGAGAAGAATGCTACGGTGGTGGTCGTGGCAGCTCAAGACGGCAAAATCCCAGGCTGCGGCAGTGTATGTCTCTATGCTATGCATCCCAGAGAATAAGGTCAGACGGGGAGGGTATTTCCGAGGGATGGCGGGAAGCCTGATACCACCTCCTTCTCTTAATATGCCCCATGAAAAGCTGGAATATACTTCTTTCTCGAGGTTCCTAGTACTTATTGTGTTCCCTCTGTCTCCCAGTCTGTGCCCCCCCAAGATTAAAGAAAAGATATAAGAAAAGAAGTAGGACAGGGAAAAAGAACCCTCCAAAGAAAAACCTAAACCAGCCCCATAAAGCGTTGTGACACTTGTGGCTCGGTATTGCCAGATTCCTGTCATCAGTCTTTATGTCATTTATGTCTGCAAATAAAGATGGGGGAGGAGTCTGCGGCCATGTTTAAGGAAATGTTGCCCATGAGAAATAAATTGGTTTCTGTTTATGATTATTATTATTAAAACCCTCTCCCCTATGTCTGGGGTATCCACAACTGGTGTGTCTGTCCCACCCACACAGACGCAGGCCGCCCGAGAGTTGTGACCTATTACCTCGTTGACAGGCAACATCTCCCAGGTAGATCCCAGTTTCCCAGGACCTGTACTTTTAGTGGCAGGTTCAGAAGTGGCTGAGAGTGAAGAGGAGCTCACTTCCGAGGACTCCCTAAACCAGGGTCTCCTTTTAAATGAGGGTAATGAAGGTATTTCAGTTATGTCCAGGCCTCTGCCAGAAAAAATAGCTGCAATAAAATATATTTATGACATCTGGGGCATTAAGACAGAGGAAAAGCCTCTGTCAGTTTAAGATTCCATGTATAGGTAATTATTGGAGAAGAGATCTAAGAATTTTCCTGTGCACTTAAAGTGGACCAACACCCAGGATTTTGACTATCTGTGTGAAACCCCCCAGAAAGCCCCAAAATCTTACCTGTCCCCGCTCCCACGTGACTGGACGGTCCAATCCCCGCCAACGTCCAGGCGGGGATCAGGAACGTCCAAGCGGCTGCCGCCGCCGCCGCCTCCCTCGCGTCACTTTCGGCGCGCGCGCGCCCCCGCCGGCCATTCGCAGACGGCCGGCGCGGGCGCGCGCACGCCTACAGGGGCGCGAGGGAGGCGGCGGCGGCCGGCCGCCGCCGAAGATAAGGTAGGTGATTTGGGGTGTTTGGGGGGGTTTCACCCCGCGGGACATCCCGATCTCGGATGTCCCGCGGGGTGGGAGGTGATCGGCCCAGGAATCTTATAGATTTCCGGGCTGATCACCTCTCGGTGTTGGTCCACTTTAAGGATTTAATTAAGGCTGAATGGAAGGAGGGCACCATTTGTTAAAGACATGGTCTGGGGACTTAGTCTCCAAGGCTAAGGTCTGTGGCATACCTTTTCATGGGAAATTACCTTTTGGGGAAGACATAGACTCCATCTTAGCCCATTCTTTGTAATCAGGGATGAAATTCCTGGCCAAGTGGAAAATTATTCAGTCGCGTTTCGGCACTAAGCAAAATTTTTCTTTGACTCAGGTTCAAACCAGGCAGAGAAACTAGCGTAAAGGGTGGACTCAAGCAAGGTCACAGCGTACACGAACGGACCTGTGGAAAGATGGCTCGCCATGTTTGTAGCCGCTTGGCGAGCTATCTTCCAGTGCTACAGACACTGGAAAGCGGTTATCCGTTGAAGTTCCTGTCACATCTCCCTCTCTCATTCCTGGTAACCAGGTTACCCAGAAAATGGGAAAAGAGGACAGCCTTTCCAGTCATAGTCCAGGAACTTGTCCAAAAGAGAGTAATAGAGGCAGTGCTGGATCGGTTTCATGGTTACTGTTTCTAATCTCACGTATTTTTTGGTACAAAAGCCCTCGGGCAAGTTCCAGATGAATCTGAACCTAAAGAGACTAAACCAGTTCAAAAAGTATAAAAGGTTCAGAATGGAATCAATTTATTTGGTGAGAAGCCTCTTATTCGATGAGGCAATTATGGTCTTCAAGATGCTAATCTTCATGTACCAATTTTCTCAAAACTTCCTTAGGGCAGCATACCACTGACATATTTATGCTCCACCTCGAGGTAGGAACACATGACCACCAGAATACATAAAAGCTTCAGCTCCTCCCACAGACACCATTTCTTTATGTGGAGGAGCCAGACCACCAACTCTTGAACCACGGGCTTAGGTAAGTAGACCAGGTCACTGTGGGTCTGATGGGGTTGACCTATTCCCTGTCTCCGGAGTCGGCCTTCCAGGTATCCATGGGACTCCCAGGGGATAGGCCAGATTCCCCTATCCCTGACTCATAGCCAGTGGGGCGGGGCACCTCTTTCTCTATTAAATTCAGCCTGATGGAAGGGGGGAGTGATCTGCTGCCTGGGGCAATGATGGCGCTTGATGACATCAGCGCTAGGCGCCGCTGCGGGGCTCAGCTCCCGGCTTAAAGGAGAAGCACTATGCTAATCTTGAATGTCTTTATTTCTAGCATCCCTCTCATTTTACCTTAAAAGACTTAGCAATTGGGAACCTCCATGCTTGCTTATTTAGTGAGCCTTGGGGAGGGGCGCCTCTACCCCACACCAGACTTCAGAATAGCGGATCAGGCAGGTGAATACTTGCAAGTCCCTGCCCCTCTATCATCTACTTTCCTGCGGATAAACACCCTTCCAACCCGATTGATCCAATTTCATCTGAGACTCTGTCAGCTACTCAGTCTGGGAGGGAGGGGTCCAGCTCTGTTCTGGTAAGTCCCTTTTTTATTTATGGACAGGCTCTTGCAGTTTTAAGGGCTACTTTGAGTTATTTTCATGTGATTGGAAGGTTATATAGGATCCTTACTAATCCTTCTTTTGTATTTTAAACCAAGGAAGTGTCCAAGACTAAAACTGTCTCCAAGTCTAAGGAAAGAAGTCAGATATGCCCTATATATGAAATCAAGCTACTAGATTCCTATAGGAAGCCTTTTTGCAAGCCCTGTATAGACAAAGTCGTGAGTAGGGAACGTCAGCCCAGCATGACAGATATGATGAAAGTTCTGAAGGATCATATTTCCTCTTCCTTTGAAAATCTTAGGACCCCACAGGACTCGGCGGAGTTTGTTGGGCATCTTCTAGTCCTGCCCTTTTTTCTAGAGAGCAGGAGTCAGAGGTCTCTAATACCCCCCTTTCTGAGGGGCATGAGGGCCCTTCCTCCTCTGAGATGGGCCCTTGTTCAGGTTCTTCTCTCTCCAGAGGATTTCCCCTATAGCTCCTGCATATGGTACATTTTTTATGGGCATTGAGGATAGGAGTTTCACCCCTAAGTCTAAACATGTTCCTGATTCCCCTATGATCTTCCCTATTCATAACTCAATTAGGAGGCTATCCTTAATGAATGGAAGGATTCAGTTAAGATGGTTAATAGACCAGGGGCTCTTAAGAGGAATTATCTGTTCATTGAGGAAGACTCACATATTTGGGTTAAATGCCCCAAACTGGATGATCCCTTTTCTAGGGTCTTTATTGAAGACTGGATTGGATTTAGCCTTTGGGAACATTGGTGTCCTCAAAGATCCTTTAGACAAAAAAATGAAGTCCAGTCAAGTCCCATCACAGGTCATGACTTATCTGGGGTTCAAGATTAATGCGATCCTTTAGGGAATCTCTCTGCCTCAGTCAAAGATAATGATCCTTCAGGAAGCTGTTCAGTCTCTGTGTTTCAGTTAGTTTGTCAAGCTATGCAGGTCTTGGGGCTACTGACCTCGTCCTTCCCCACTGTAAGATGGGGTCAAGGACTCAGTTGGATATTCTAAACTCTGTCTTTGTTTTTCAGATCTTTTAACCTGCTGGTGTCTGGAGGAGGAGCTAAAGCTTTTGTGTATTCTGGGGATCATGTGTTCCTACCTTGGGGCGGAGCCTTAATATCTCAGAAGTATGCTGCCCTTTCGGATGTTTAGAAAATAAGTTTTTGCCGCCCACTGCAAATATTTAGGATCGAGCAGGAAATTTTCAAAACAGAACCCTGCTGTTTGGCCTTGGCAAAACCTATGGCGCATCTGAGGCAGGGCAGAATAACAATCGTTCAAAGTAGACAAAGGTTTTACTCGCCTCTCTGGGTTGAATTATCAACCTGGAGAAGTCCAGTCTGATTCCAAGTTTATGCTGCAGGTTTCTGGGTTACGACCTAGACAGTATTTCCTAGAAAATCCTGCTTCCGGTAGAAAAGATTTAATGAACGATCACGACAGTTCATTCTTTTTTTGCAAACCCTCTAGTATCTCTAAGAGACATTATGAGATTACTAGGATTTGTGACTGCAGCAGTGCCGACCGTTCCTTGGGCGCAATTGCACATGAAAAAATTGGATCAGTTTCTGTTGCCCCATTGGGCCTGAAGTCAGGTGTCACTGGACCAAATTGTCAGTTTGCAGGAGGATGCTCTACAAAGTCTCCACTGGTGGTCAAATCCAGAGATCTTAAAAAAAGGAAGACCATGGAGACAAAAGAATCTGGTACAATTACTGCGGATGCCATTGAATGGGGCTGGGGGCCTCATCTGCGGCCTTTCATATCCAGGTCAGTGGTCTCCGCATGTAGCATGTAAGTCATCAAACTGTGGCAAATTAATGACTGTGAAGCTAGCACTGGAGCATTTTCTGCTGCCAATAGCGGGCAAGGATGTGCAGATACACTTGGAAAATGCTTCGGCTGTGACATATTTAAACCATCAGGGAGGGACCAGATCTTAATCCTTAATGCACCTTGCATATTCAGTTGTGTTTCCTCTACAGGAGCAGGTTCAGTCCATTTCTGCAAATCATTTAATGGGAACTTTAAACAGAATAGCGGACTTCCTGAGCAAGGTGGAGGTTCAGCAGACAGAATGGTGTCTGAACCAGGAGGTTTTTCTCCACGTGGCCTCTCGATTGGGCCAACCTCAGATTTGCCAACGCAAGCAATTCCAAATGCAAGGCATTTTTTTCGCTAGTGTGTGGGGGGGGGGGGATGCACTGGCAGTGGATGCCCTGCATTTCCTCCCATCAGACTCCTTCCCCAAGTAGTCAGGAAGATTGCAAGGGAAAAGAACCAAAGTTCTGCTAATAGCACCATACTGGCCAAAAAAATCTTAGTTCGCCAAGCTCAAAAGAATGGCAAAAAGAGAGCCCTGACTGCTTCCTTAAAATGCCAAATCTATTTCACCAGGGTCCCATTATACATCTGAATCCAGACAGCCTTCAAAAAGGGTTGTTCGACAGCTGTAAACTACTGCTACTCCTCCTTTTCTGAAGCTAACAATTTGAGGAACAGTGCTATTCCTTCAATCCTGTAATTCCTACAGGAAGGATTCGAAAGAGGACTATCAGATAGTACCTTGAAGACACAGACCTTGGCAATTTAAATTTTTTTTCCAGCTACAGTTGAGACAGGATCAATTCATTAATCGTTTCTTCAAGGCAGTCACGCACAAACGACCGGCTCCCATTAAAGCTTTTCGAGCCTGGGATCTGACTGTGGTAAAGGGTCTATTAGAAGCGTCCTTCAAACCATTGGATGAGGTGCTGGTGAAGTGGTTGTCCCTAAAATTTTGCTTCCTTTTAGCAATTATTTCAACCAGGCAGGTCTGCAACCTACAAGCCATTTCTATGAAGGAGCCTTATTGCATCATTTTGCCAGATAAGGCCATTTTACATCCGGACTCGTTCCTACCCAAGATTGCTTCTTCTTTAAATCGATCACAGGACGTTGCTCTTCCGTTGCTGGACAAGAACGGAAGATAATCGTACTCTTTTGGATGTCAGATGCGCAGGTTGGATCATCTTGTCACAGTTTTCAGTTGTCAGAGGAGCAATCTGGCAGCATCCAGATCCACCATCACTAGATGGATCAAGCACACTATCGCACAGGCCTACACAGCCAGTGGTCTACCACCACCATTAGTGACAACAAGGGCAGTGTCAGCCACTTGGTCAGAAAAGACCGGTGCTTCTATTAAAGAAATTGCAAGACAGCAGCCTGGTCTTCGCCCCACAACTTTCTCAGGCACTATAGATTGGATCCTCTTTCTGCCAAGCATTAGGCTTTTGGAAGGAGGTATTTTCTTGCTTATCCTTTCCAAAGATCATCCATCAGGACGAGGGGAGAAAATCCCCATTAGTCTTACAGGTAACTGTGTTTCTACAATTCCTTTAGGACAACCCAAGATATCCCCTCCCCCGTTCTGTTATGTCCCTCTTGGTGGAATACTGAATAGTAGGGGAGGGGATGGGGCTTTTAACCTCTGTGCAGTCTGTGGTTCCTCCTAGGGAGAGTGGTCTCCAAGGGTCGTCCTGAAGGACATTCTTTCACTCTTCTTCTCTGTAATGAACGTGAACACCTCTTGGAAAACATCTTAGAGGAAAGGATTTCATAACGACAGAGCTCCTTATTCTATTGTATTGCTATTTGATCTGCTGTAGTATGGCAATGCAGTTGGGGTATTCCACATGTGAGTCGCTTTAAGGCCAGTTATCCATATACTTGTTGAAGCTCCTCTTTGCTGATTATATTAGAACAATATTCCACGCGGAGATGTTCAATTGTAATTTCTTTTGCTGTACACCATTTTCTTTGGTTTCTTTTTCCTTCTGGTTAATGCTGCAAAATTCAATAAAAACAGCAAAAAAAAAAGCAACATAAAAATACTGTATGTGCTTTCATTTTTTAAACAAGACAACAATATACCAATACAGTATGTAAGAGTGCACAAAGTGCACGTGATCCAAAAGCTGACTATCTGCAGTTTTGGTTCTTGCCACCTGAGCACCCCAGTTCTGGATGCCTCGCTGTGTGAAACCCCCCAGGTCACCGTTACCCGGTCATATTTCCTCCCTTTAACAGGGAGCATGCCAGTGTCAGGCATTTGTGAATGGCCAGTGCGGAGCATGCACCCTGCTAAAGGCATATCAGTGACGCGGCCGCTGTTCATGCATGCACCGTTGGACCGCAAAATAAGCTGAGTTTCGGGCGACCTCAGGGGTTTTACACAGCAGGGCATCCTGAATATGGATGCCCTGGGGGAGCGAGTGTGCCTGCCCTGGAGTCTCATAGGGTGGGTTTTGGTCCACTTTAATTAGAGTAAGCCCCTCCCCCTCGTGGAACATACAGCTCTTGCTTTCCTGTGATTTTTTTCTATAGAGAAATAGTATCTGCTCATGTCCTGTGTCAGGGTCTTCCAATGGCCCATTGCCAGTAGTACTTCTTCAATCCTCCAGGGGAAGGCAGCTGCACAGGGGCCCCATCTGCCACAGGCATGGTAGCAGCTGCATCTATGATATGTACGCCCATGGGTGAGTATGTGAGTTCCTTTTTTCCCCTGTCTATCTCCATCTACCCTTAAAACACTTTTTTTTCTCACCTTTGTCCTAGAATGCAGCATCGTCCCTCATCACTGGCTGCCACCTTGGATCTCACTGGGTGCTCATGCATGCACAGTGTGCCTTGGCGCTGGCCCCTGCTGAAAAGAGTGTTTCTATTATCGGGAGTTGGTTCATAGGTAGAGGGAGTATCCCTCTAATACATGCCTTATTTAGGTTAGGTGAGTGTAGTGGACTTAGTTCCTTCTTGGCACAAAGCTATAAGGGCAGATTAGGTCCACTTTAATTTTGGGAACCTAGGAGGGATAAATATGCATCTTGACTTTTCTATTCTATAAATGAGAAATGTGGCTCCCATCAGTCTCATCTCTTATTGTTGCTCTCACGGAATGAAAGGATGGGGACCTTGCCCTAAAATGAACCTTTAACTTCTCTAGAAACCCCCCACCCTGCATGTTTCCTGCACCCCTGCTGATGTCTATTGAAGTTTCTGGTGCGCTGGTCACCACACAGGATTTAGCTGGAGAATTTTTTGGTTAATCACCTGAGTAAATATTGCAGAATACACTATAGAAGAACCCGGATTCTCTCTTATTTAGTAAGTAGCCACATGGCCTGCAGCTGTCATAACTATGATGAGACTCTTCTCTGTGGGGAAGATTGGTCTTTTGCACTGGAGAACCTGCATTTTCTTGCCTGTCCACATATTTTTATAGTGGCTGCTCAAAAGGGCCCACAGCCATACGCTACTCTGTGCCATTTCAGTTGTTGCCATCAGCTCCATTTCCTGGTGATGTGGGCACTTTTGCCAGTAGAGTGCCAACTATGAGAGACAAAATGTGGCCTCAGCTCATAGTGGTGGTGGGGGTAAAGCTGAAGATATGAAAATCCAGGCTGTCATTGTACAGGTTCACCCTGCATCAGTTGCACACAGAACAGTGGAGCAGTAAGTGGTCCACAGCAATATTGTTGCTTGGCAAACCATATTGCTAAAAAATATTTTGCATATTATGTAATTTGACAGCTTCAAATAGGACTTCTGTGTACAAGGCCATAGTGGAAGCAATTTCATAGAGACAATACTATACAATTGAAAAATGTAGGACAACCCTAAATGTAGTTGTATGTCATAGAAAAAAGGGCTTATCCAGGCAACTAATAAGGGGCTGTCCACACTATAGAGAACTTCACAGTCAGCATCTTTCCAGATGAGGAGAGACAAGGGAGCCATATGCTTTATTCATTATCGAGACAAGATAAGAGGGGGGCTGCTGAGCTACTTCTTTTGACTGCTATCAGGAGACAACACCATTGTGCTTTGTGTAAAAGGCACCTTGTTATATGTACAACGCACCTTTACTTGTGTTTTATTCAGGCTGATATTATATCATTCTATCCATTGTGAGGATTACCATTGAACATGAGCATGGCATGCATGGTGAATTTCCAAGCGCCATTGGCCCTCTACCCCACCTCCCTGATTAAAGTGTCAGGCCTAGGCACGCAAACTCCATTGCAGTAGATAGAGCAGACTAGGCCATGTCAATGTGACTGATGGCAGGGTATGTGTGTCCATCATGGATGCAGGGTGACAGGGGGCTGAAAGTACTGGACTGCATCTTAAGATCGGGTGAGTTTATAAGTGCAAGGGATAAAAGGTGAGTATAGTTTTTTTTTTATTTGATTGCTTAGACAATCCCTTTAATTAGAATGACCAGTTGGAACCTTCTGGTGAAAGACTCAATACCTGCTTGCTGGGGGCAGTTGAAGGGGTAGGTTATGTTAATCCTGTCCTATAGGGAGTTATGCAGAGAGTTGGAAAGGTTGTGTTTTATGGAGATCTCACCACACCTACCACAAATACGTACCTCATAGCAAGCTGTTTGGAAAACCACCCCAAAACAATAAAATAAATCAGGTGAGTGGGGTTTAAAAAGTATAATTAACATTTCTTTGTGTGTTGACTCAATGCATAATGGACATTGAAGTGAAGCACCTCAATCCTGATTTAAAGAGGAACAACAGCCGCCATAGAGTCTGGTGGATTCCCTATCCGTGGGGATTTCACCAAGCAGGGAATCTCAAATTAGGATATCCCAGGGAGGAACAAAAAATAGTGAAAATCCTGGCTTTTTTTCCTCTTTTAAGACTGGAGAAGCTTGCCAGTCCTTTCTTCTGCATTATTACCAGGTGTAAGGAAGGGAGGATGCCCCCCATCCTCTTGTCCTTACACCTGGTAATAATGCAGAAGAAAGAAGTGGCAAAAAAAAATTTCAAATTTTTACAACTATAAAAAACAAAATACATAGCAATGGCAGGCCACAGAACATTATTCTTCATCTGTGGTCCCCAATGAGTTGCGCAGCTCCTGCATCTCGCCCACCAACTGAAGGACCCAGACACTCAGTTGTGCCACTCTGGCACGTGTGGTCCCTGTTAAAAAACGTAAATTAAAATATTGGTATAACCTTGTTGGGGTCATACTGCAGTGCCCCCCCCCCCCCTGTATGGTCCAAACACCTAAATCTGGACTTCAAAAACCAGAGGGCCCTCGCCACCACGGCCCGGGTTTTGCATAGTGCCCGATTAGAGAACCCCTGGCCCGCATTCTGCAGGCAAAGAACGGGCATCAGGAGCAAGGGCGAGTGGCACATCTTGCGGTTCCTGCAACCAAATATAAAATAATTACACAAAGCAAAGGTAACCAACTAAAACAATAACTCAACTAACAACAAATTAAGATTCAAGTTCAACAATCCAAATATAATTCACAAAGAACATAAATATAGCAATTATATGAATGTGTGGAAAAATAAATGTTTACATGCTAAGGACTAATTTAGGTCAGCATTAAAATGCATCTATAAGGCATACATGAAATGTATTGATTCAGGTATGCATTGCTATACAATTTATGGCCTCGGCCATGCTGATACATGCAATGCCTTGGTGCTAAAGGCGCGCAGACTCCTCCACATAGCTGCAAAACATGTTCAACAATAGCAATCCGAGCCCTCAAATGTCCCGTAAGTGGATCGGAAATGAAACAGATTTATAGGGTGGTGGTCCGTCGGAAATCAGCTCTCTGAATCAGACGGAAACCCATCCCAACAACGGAAGTTATCTGAACGAACGAAAAATTTCCGATTTTGTTTGGAAAATTATCCAAACTAACGGAAATGTTCAGATTTGCTTCCGTTCATCGAAAGCGCATTCCCGAACGTTCGTACGAATGAAAAATGAACGAAAAAAAGCAAAAAAATGACACCCACCAAAACTTTCACAGACAGCTACGAAAGTCCAGACGAATGTGTCTCTGAATCGAGCCTAAGGTCCCAAATCTCAGCTGATTGCAGGAACATGACCTTTACAAGACAATGCTGGATATAGGAACATAATCTTGACAAGGCAATGCTGGATACAGGAACATGATCTTGACAAGGCAATGCTGCATGCAGGAACAGGAACTTGACAGGGGGCTGCTGGATGTAGGAACCCACTGGGGATAAGGCATGGCTGGATACAGGAACAGGGCTGTCAGGGCATGGCTGGATGGCAAGAACACAACTGGAGCATGGATAGTGTGCATTGTGGGAGAAAACGAATGCCAATACCCATCATCGGGTATGGGCTGGCCATAGCATAGGAGGGTAAAGGGGGTGGGAGTAGCTTCATCGCTATTATTTATACAAAATTATTATCATTATTATTCAGGGCCTGGGAACCAATTTACCACCCAGTTTAACCCTCTCATAATCTATGTATTGAGCACCAAACATGTCTAGCTATGTGGAAAGACAGAGATTTGGTTACATTTATCTGCAGATACATGTGGAAGCCACACCGCCCCGACAAGGCACTCTGTGTTTAGTGTGGTCTGTACTCTTATTTTTGAGTCCCCAAAGTTGGGACATGCAATGCAATCAGAGCTACTCACCTGAGAAGCTGCCAGCCTCCCTTTAGAACACTCCACAGGGAGAGATTCATATTGACTGAATCCCTCCCTGTGTGTGTTCATGGCAATTCAAACTGAGTAAAGGGGGTTGGAGTAGCTCCATCACTATTATTTATACAAAATTATTATCATTATTATTCAGGGCCTGGGAACCAGTTTACCGCCCAGTTTAACCCTCTCTAACCTCTCTAAATTGGTTCCCAGGCCCTAAATAATAATTTAATAATTTTGTATAAATAGTAGAGATAGAGCTACTCCCACCCCCTTTACTCAGTTTGAATTACCATGAACACACACAGGGAGGGATTCAGTCAATATGGATCTCTCCCTGTGGAGTGTTCTAAAGGAAGGATGGCAGCTTCCCAGGTGAGTAGCTCTGAAATATTTGACTGCATTGCATGTCCCAACTTTGGGGACTCAGAAATAAGAGTAGGGACCACACTAAACATACCCCTCGATTCAAAGAGCAAAAGTTAATTGATTTCGTATCGAGAATCGTAAGTTTGGGTGGGTGTTAGTCATTTTTTCCTGTTTTTTTGGCCATTCCCGACTCGCACGAGCCTACGTACGAATGCGTATATGCTCTTACGATCAGCGGCAGTGCGTTCGTAAATTTTAGGATCAAAACGTAAAACTTAGGATCAAATCCTAAAACTTACGATGAAAACGTAAAACTTAGGATAATTGGATGTGTTTAGGTGTGATTCAGAGAAACCTGTAAACGCGTTTTAAAAGAAAGCCACAGCCGACACCTTTTAGCAGCCGGATTGCTGTTCGTGAACAGGTTTTTTGGCTATGTGGAGGAGTCTGCGCGTCTTGTGCTCCAATGAACTGCATGTATCAGCATGGCCGAGGCCATAAATTGTATGGCAATGCATGCCTGATTTAATACATTTCCATGTATGCCTTATAAAAGCATTTTAATGTGGACCTTAATTAGTCCTTTGCATGTAAACCTTTATTTTGCAATATATTTGCGTTAATTAAAGAAACTTATGTCCTTTGTTATTTATTGTTAAATTGATGTACTAGAATAATATTTTTAGATAGAATTTATTGTTTTAGTTGTTTACCTTTGCTTTGTTTAATTAGTTAAGCACATCTTTGGTCAGATGCATCACACTTACTGAGGAGAGGAGAGCGGGATAAAGTGCAGGATGTGGGTTACTGCTGTATTTTGCCCCCAGAGCTGGGGGCACGGACAGTCACAAGGCCCTTTCTGTTTGCGGGCTGCCCGAGAATACCTGAGCCGCCATCTTGGCTGTTTCTAGACTCATAACATGCAGAAGTTGCTGGGTGTTTTTTAATATTTGAGAGCAATCTGTTTGTAGAGGGTGTGGGTAACCACACACCAAAAATTTAAGTTGTACCATTTGAAGCCAAAATATTAAAATTAAATCCACAAGTAAAAAATGCAAGTTAAATAAAAATTAAACAAAGTAAGATTTTATTATGCAAATGCATTCATTAATGGTTGGTTTCAACAAAATGAATGAAATAAAGAAAAATAAGACCAAATATTTAGAATGCACTTTAATGAGCTAAGTTTGTAGTGCGCGGCCGCAAGATCAGAAGGATTTACGTCCAGACAAAAAAGGAAAAAGGGCAAAACCAATGTTGCAACCTGAGAAATGAAACGGAAAATTCAGGATGGAAACTGACATAGGTCTGATTCCCGAACTGCCATACGAACGGACGTATATTTTAGGATAGAAGCGTATTTGCTTATTGAATCACTCGCAAGTTCATACGAACGCACGAGCGGACGGGAAAAATAGGATGATCGTGAGCCAAATCCAAGCTGTTACATGTTTCTTTGAATCAACCCAATAGAGTACCTTGTCGGGGGCGGTGTGGCTTCCACATGTATCTGCAGATATATGCAACCAAATCTCTGTCTTTCCACATAGCTAGACATGTTTGGTGCTTAATACTTGGATGAGATTGATGAGAGGGTTAAACTGGGTTGTAAATTGGTTCCCATGCCCTGAATAATAATAATTTTGTATAAATAGTACAGATAGAGGAGATAGAGCTACTCCCACCCCCTTTACTCAGTTTGAATTGCCATGAACACACACAGGGAGGGATTCAGTCAATATGGATCTCTCCCTGTGAAGTGTTCTAAAGGAAGGCTGGTAGCTTCCCAGGTGAGTAGCTCTGAAATATTTGACTGCATTGCATGTCCCAACTTTGGGGACTCAGAAATAAGAGTAGGGACCATACTAAACACAGAGTGCCTTGTCGGGGCGGTGTGGCTTCCACATGTATCTGCAGATATGTGCAACCAAATCTCTGTCTTTCCACATAGCTAGACATGTTTGGTGCTTAATACTTAGATGATGAGAGGGTTAAACTGGGCTGTAAATTGGTCCCCAGGCCCTAAATAATAATGTAATAATTTTGTATAAATAGTAAAGATAGAGCTACTCCCACCCCCTTTACTCTGGCCAGAGGAGGACCTGGCAGAATTACCTGTATGATACACTGCTTTGGAGCCTGTTGGACTTCTGCTTCTTATACCCCCCCCCAACTCCCCGTACCCTGCCCCTCTGTACACCCCTGCTAAGCTGCAGTCCATGTTTTCTCTTGCAATATAATAGCCTTAGCATTATGGGTGTGGGGACTTGGAGCGCCAAACCAGTTTGTATCCAAGGACCTATAATACCTGACATGTAAATACTTGTATATGTGATGAGCAACTGAGTGACTGAGCAGGACGGTTGTGTCCCGAACAGAGTTTTAATAATCTTTCTGTGAACTGGTTAAATATTAGACAGCACACTGCTAACTATGTTATTTAACTGAGAGCTGTAAAACAGTGACTTTACATAGAAGGACTTTTCAGGTAAAACAATTTAGAGGAAAGTTGAGCATTACAAAATACCAGATATTTTTAGGAAACGTCAGATCAGTCCTTTACTCCCCACCAACATCTCCCCCCAATGCCTGCTGTACTAGTATCCACTAGTATGTAGCCTGATCAGAGCCCTGGGACAATATGATTGCTGAATGGCATCAGTCAAAACTGGCACTGTACTGTATATCTGTTGTAGCGCCACTAACTGCAAGCCATTCCAATTGATGGTGTGATATGGTAAATAGTAGAGTTTGGGTTGAGACCAGGTTTTCTATGTCTGGGGTATAAAGTAATACAGTAAGCAGTGATAGTAAGAAGTAGTGGGAGGAGGGGCGCGACATAATTGTATGTCCCAATTTTCTCTATTTGATATTTATCTCCTATAGATTTGAGCCAAAAAGACATTTAAGACTTTCCTTACATTGGCACCTTTCATTGCAGCCTACACAAAAACGTTGCTTTCTTTGCTCCATCAAATCCTGTCCCGCCATCTCTGTCCCATCCATCCACCCCCCCCCAGCTTTGCCCCATCCATTCCCCCCCCCAGCTTTGCCCCATCCATTCCCCCCCCCCCCAGCTTTGCCCCATCCATTCCTCCCCCCCCAGCTTTGCCCCATCCATTCCTGTCCCCATCTATTCCTGACCATCTAGCTTTGCCCCATCCATCCCAACCCCATCTATTCCTGTCCCTCTAGCTTTGCCCCATCCATCCCTGCCCCCCCCCCAGCTCTGCCCTATCCACCCCTGCCCCCCCAGCTCTGCCCTATCCACCCCTGCCCCCTCAAGCCCCATCCAGCCCAGTCTCTCTGCTCTATCCATTCCTGCCCTTCCAGTTTTGCCCATTCAATCCCTGGCCACTCAGCTTTGCCAATCCATTCCTATCCTTCTAGTCCTGCCATCCGTTCCTTCTCCCAGTTCTCTCTCCATCCTTCTTCCTTACAGCTCCTCTCTAATTCATCCCTCTCCCCCGAGCTCTATCTATCCATCCTTGTTACCAGCACCTTATTGCCAGTAACATTTGGACCCTAGTCCATCCATGCACATGGCCTGCACAGAATGCAGAATGGTTAAAAGCAGTGTGTCACGGGCCAGAGCTGTAGGTTCTGTGGGGCAAAAAAAAAGCTCCAGTTTTTCCCAGTGTCCAATAGGATTATTGGGGTGGGGAGACAAGCAGCCTTTTTTAGTTTTGCCTGCGGAATCTATACCCCCCTCCCCAGTGCTGATTTCTAACTATCCCCCCCCACAACAGCCCTCCTGTCCGGGCCTTACCTCTCACCAGATACCTGTAAATGGACAAAAAGTGGTTGAGTACCCCTGCAATAGACATGGGCTATTACGCACTGCATTTTGTTCTTTGCTTTACATGCGTAAGCAGTCACAAGTGTTCAGATTAATGTACAATTGTGTTAAAAAAATCATGTAGATTAACTGTAAAAAAAAACTGTTGTTTGCTTACAAGAAACTGAGTCAGTGTCTAGAATTGTGTCTAGTCTTAACTCATGCCTGTCTCCACGGCTGCTGCTGTCATGAATAATGTGTCCTAACCAGGCCTATTTCTGTATTGAGCTTTACTGGCCCTCTGCCCTTTGTGTCTGTCTCTCCCACCATCTCTGTTGTGTGTCTGAATGTGTCAAAGCATCTTTGTCCTTTTTTGTGTCTTTGTCTGCCCTTTACTATCTGCGGCTGACATACAGACACACCGCCTGACCAAACTGATGAGTAATATAGATACAAGAAGGGGAACAGACTGATAGAGAAATCAGCATGATCAAGGACAGGCAACCAAGAACGGACACAGGGATAAATACAAAGAATGTTGCAGACATAGCAAAAAAAAAAAGCATAGTGATTGCAGTTAAACCTCTGTGGGGATCACTTTCAAACAGATGGATTCAGCCAGACACCTACATCTCTGTACAATGACTGACATTCTGGAAGCGTAACAAAGGCTCTAGTAGACAGGACACAACATAGGAACAAATAAAGAGTGACGGCCTGGTAGGCAAATACCGACACAAAGATAAACAGCCGGCCAGAGGTATAATGAGAACAAACCTAGCAAAGGAGCTGTGTGTTTGCATGTTCAACAAACCTGTTTTGTATGAATCCCAGACATAGCCATAACAAACCCTGAAAGCTTCCCCGGAAAGGCGCGGGTAGTAATACGTCGGATGATCCTTTGTCAGCTTTTTTTTTTTGTTCATAAAGCCTGTCTGCTCGTTATACACAATGCTACAACCATGTATCCTGGTATAATTACAGCTCATGCTACAGAAATAGCCAGGAAGTGCTTCCAATTATAGAGTGTCTGTTATAGGTGAGAGCTAGCCTAAATAATCATTAAAGGCTGTCTGTGCAGAAATACTCTGCCTCCCCCGCACCACATCACCGCCTGTCAATTTAATATCTACCTGTTCAGTAGGATTTGTCCCAGGCCGCGAGGCCAGGGACAACACAAACAAACTGATTGACCTGATTGCGTATGTCCGAAACAAGGGTATTCCGACATGCCTGCTCTCCTGTGACGCTGAAAAAGCGTTCGACAGGGTGAGCTGGAGCTTCCTCCGAGCTACGCTGGCTCAGATCGGCCTTGGACCTACCATAACTTCCAAGATCATGGCTTTATACCAGAATCCAACAGCGCGTGTCAGGGCCAATGGCATACTGTCGGAACCCCTTACAATTACAAACGGCACCCGCCAGGGATGCCCCCTCTCGCCTTTGCTCTACATCCTAACGATGGAGCACCTAGCGATGGCAATCAGGAACAACCCAGACATAAAAGGCATTGAGTGCGCGGGCCGGCAGTACAAAAGTTCAATTTTTGCGGACGACCTTCTCCTCCATCTGACATCGCCAGCTTTATCCTTTCCTGCAGCACTTAAAGAGTTTGAGCGTTTTGGACGGGTGTCGAATTTCCGTATTAACTACGCAAAATCAGAAGCGCTGAACCTGACCTTGCCCCAGCATCTGGTGGATACCCTCAAGAGTAGCTTCCCCTTTAAATGGCAACCCACAGCAATAAAGTACCTGGGAATACGCGTCCCGTCGAATCTAAAGGACTTATTCGAACTCAACTTCCAAGATCTTAAATCTAGGACTGCTCAGAGCCTCTCAAAGTACGACAGAGGGCGATATTCATGGTTCGGGAGGATCAGTATCCTGAAGATGGATGTCCTCCCGCGATTCTTGTACCTGTTTCAGACAGTCCCCATCCTCCTCCCAAGATACTACCTCAAATCTATTCAGTCAATGTTCCTGAAGTTCATTTGGGGTGCACGGAAGCCGCGAATCCGGTTTGACGTGCTGGTTAGACCCAAAAGTGCAGGGGGGACGGGTGCGCCAGACCTGAAGCTCTACCACAGCGCTGCGGTTTTGATGAGATTGATAGACTGGACGCACAGGAGAGGGGACAAGCTCTGGGTCCAGCTGGAGGGGGACATGCTGGGTCTCAACCCAAGAGTTCTCCCGTGGGTGCCTGTCTCTGAAGTGGGAGACACTCCCTATCTGACCCGGCACTTCCTTGCCAGCTGGAGCGGGATTCAGAGACAAGGGGCCCTGGTGAACAAACCGGGCCCTCTCACCCCCCTGTTTAACAGCCCGGAGTTCCCCCCGTGCCAGCGGACCCCTCAGTACTTGATCTGGAGGGAAGAGGAAGATGTCAGGTTGAGGGACATTCTGGTAGCGGGGAGACTGCCCTCCATGAATGACCTCAAAGCACAAAACCAGGGGAGGCAGGTGTCGTGGCTCCTACATCGACAACTAGTGGCATACCTCTCATCGGAGGGGCGACTAGAGAGAGCCCTTCTCCCCTTGACTCCCCTAGAGGAACTCCTCACACAGTCCCAAACTCCAGAACATGTGGTATCAAGGCTCTATGCCCTACTGCTGGCTTCCAGACATACTTCGGAGCTGGGATTCCTCCTCAAATGGGAGAGAGATCTTGGAATTCCCATCACAAGGGAGATGGCCAGCAAGATTTTTGCATTGACGCATGGACTTTCAGGCGCCAGCGCAGCGCAGGAGAAGAGCTACAAGGTCCTCACGAGGTGGTACCGCTGCCCAGCGGACATTGCTGCATTCTCGCCAGAGGAGTCAGGAGCCTGCTGGAGGTGCGGGGCGGCCAATGGGGGCATTCTACACATCTGGTGGGAGTGTCCCAGGATCAAGAGACTTTGGGAGACTGTGTTCCAGGTACATGCAGAAGTGGAGGGTCGAGAAATACCAAACAGGCCGGAGACGGCCCTATTATCCCTTGTTCCGGGCCCGCTCTCCAAAGGGAAGAAGGGTATCCTCAGACACTTTTTGACGGCAGCTAGGACAATCATTCCCAGGCGTTGGAAAACTCCTAACCCCCCAACTGTGGTGGACTGGTTTACTGAAATGGACCACATACGAAGGATGGAGGACCTAGTTTCTGAGACTAGAGAAAATCCAGAGGCGTATCTGCTGACCTGGACAAACTGGATAAGTTTCAGAGAGTCAGACGCGGCAAAGGCCTTTCTGGCGCTGGATGCTGGCTGAGGGCGATGCGGTTCCCCGCGGGGGGGCGGTTCGGCGGGGCGTCGGTACTGGCTCGGCCCGGCTGGGGCAGAGAGGCTTTCTCTTCCGCTCGTGTTCCTCTGGATCTCTCCTCACCCCCCCCCCCCCTTCTGGTGCTCTCTTTCTTCCTGGTCTTTTAGCTCTCCTCTTCTCTCCCCCCCTATCCACCCTTCCTTTAGTTTCCTCCCTGATTCCCTCTCTCGTCCTCCTCCCTCCTGGACCTGCCTCCCCTCTTTTGCCCCCGCCCGCGCGCCCTACTGCCCTGTTCCCCCCGCCCCCCACCTCGGGGTGGAGAGATGCGGTATCCCCCTCTCATCCTTAACTAGTCCCGCTGGATCATCTGGAGCCCCCCCTGGCACTGGTTCACAGAGCAAATCCTGGCTCAGCGATGGTTTTAACATGATTGGAGGAGGTTGGGGCGCCCCGTGGAGACTATGCGCCAGATACGGTGCTGCGCCATGGGCGGTCTAATGTATCTTCCTCTGTGATTGGGTGCGGCTGTCCGTGTCATGGACTGGTGGGCGCGCCTCAGCCCGCTGGGGCGTGAGATCAACCGGCTGACGAGGGATGACGGGCACAGGTGTGAGATGCGGACAGTATCCAGGGTTGCTCTCTTGTCGGCGCCCCCGGGTGGGCGGGGGGTGCGGTTGGGACGCGTGGGTGGGATTGGGGCGGTTCTGGGGGTGGATTCTATGTCTTTATGTCTGAGCTAACCTTCATTGTGTTTTACCCCTCTACTTCGTAATGTGTACTTGTTTTTTCTGTATTGTATAAAATCTCAATAAAGACAAATTGAACTAATATCTACCTGTTCTGGAGATCCGGGTTCTGGCCCCAGCTGATGCCTCGGCCAAACTGAGTGCCCCCTGGCAAGGCCATCTGCAATTCACTGAATGGAGCTGCACCCGTCAGCTCTTCTTTTTAGGCCAAAATCAGCTATGAGCAAAGCTGTGGCTAGAACTCAGCCCCTATTTGATGTCACAGTAAATAAATCTCCATTACTGTCTGAAGAGGGGACCCCAGTCTGCCTCCTTTGTAGTAGTGGGGCCATGGGACCTAAATGGCTCGGTACTAAAAACTTGACATTACATGCAAGGGGAGGAGAGTAGAGGTGGGTATATGTTGGGGTTTGTTTTTCCCCACAGAAGGCCTTTAAATGTATGCATTTATTAATTATTGTTTTTTTTTTGTTTGAATTGTTGGTGTAGGTTTTTTTTCAATAATGTAAAACACCAACCATCTAGTCTGGACTCTATCTTTAGACACTCTGTCCAAGGCCCACATCATTTCTTTTTAATTGTACTGAATTGGTGAGAGCGTCTTTTTAGATCTTCACTCATTGGTATATAGTCTCTGCCTACCAGAAAGCTAGATATTAATCAGAGCTGTTCACCACTGTAAGGTCTATACAAGGTCTGCATTTATAAATAGAATCTCGTCCCAGTGGGAAGAGAGTCTCCATGTTCCAAGTCTCCATGTTTTAGTGACAGAAACGAAGGGTAAATCCAGCTCCAGGGATAAAACTTAACTTTTACTAGTAAAGTATAAAATGTAATCCATAGGAAAAGTCCAAAGCAATCAAAGTGTCCGGCAAAGCAGTGTCACCCCCATCCCTCACCAACACCGTAACGCGTTTCAGGCTTCAAGAGCCCTTAATCATACAATGTATATGTCTATAAATGTGGTTTATATGGGGAAGCCACTCACTTACCTGTCCCGCCCGAGTGCGCGAGCTGCCCGGCACCGCCACTCTCCCTGTGTCTGCTGCGAGTGCCGGCCGCCGGAGTGACGTCATTTGGCGGTGCCGGGCGGCTCGCGCTCTCGGGCGGGACAGGTAAGTGAGTGGCTTCCCCATATAAAGCACGTTTATAGACATATACAGTACATTGTATGATTAAGGGCTCTTGAAGCCTGAAACGCGTTACAGTGTTGGTGAGGGATGGGGGTGACACTGCTTTGCCGGACACTTTGATTGCTTTGAATTGCTTTGGACTTTTCCTATGGATTACATTTTATACTTTACTAGTAAAAGTTAAGTTTTATCCCTGGAGATGGATTTACCCTTCGTTTCTGTTGCTGGAAATCTTCAAGAGTTTTCCCTGAATCCGTGCTGGAGGGATTTCTTACACTATTGGGTGAGCTGGTTATTTGCTATCAATTTGTCCATGTTTTAGTGAACCGGCAGACAGAAATACAATGAAAGTCCTGAGAAAAGTATAGAACGTTTTACTTTAAAAGTAGTAAAAAGTGACATTGGTTTCCTAATCTGGTGATTCACTAAAAGTAATATTTTCAGGCTTTTTTTCTCATGAATTGAATTTCTCCCAAGACACATCCTACCTGAAAAGGACACCAAAAAGAGTAAGGAAATTCCTGCTGAGGTTTATGAAGGTCTGGCATGAATATGTCTCAAAAGCCTGTTTCCCTCAGGTCTACCCCAGTCAAGGTATTCAACCTTTTCAAGATAGTCAAATAAATCTTCTGGAGGCACTTTATCTACCTCAATGAAAATAAAATCCACCTCAGAACTCAATCCCCCCATCAGGTGTGCAGGCTTTGCAAATTATAAATATTTTTCCCAGAAAATCAGATGGCTATGGCTATACGAGAACCGGGAGATGAGATTGTGAAGAATGCTCTGCCTCCTCTTCATATACTCTCTATACCGGCAGAGGAAGCTCAGTTCTTTCAGTGTCTTACAGAAGAGTGACACATTGCTTATTGGCAGCTCGATCTAGCAACTTAATTGCTTTTATGTTTTTTCCTTTTTTAAAATTGTGTGACATATTGCTAGCCAGAGGCCTCCGGATCATGGTACTTCAAGAATTCATCTGGGTGACCGACTGAGAGCTCATAAATTAGAAAATGTACATCCTCCTTGAAGGCGGCCAGGGAAAATTGTAAGAGACCTTCCTAGTCCTCATGTATCAGGACTGAGGAGAACAGAGGGGGCAAAATTACAGAGGGTTGGTTATTGACAGAGCAGAGCTGGGGTCAGGAAAAGGACAGCAATCCCAGAATGCAAAGTGGCAGTGTCAGGAGACACTTCCTGTTTGCAGGCAGCCTGAGACTCAATGTACCACCATCTTGGATATTTAAATGCAGGTAGGATGATTTTTAATGTGAGCAATCTGTATGTACAGGATGGGGGAAACATATAAGATAGGCTCTTATTCAGGGTGAAGGTCTAGTTTAATTCACTAAGAGTTTAAAAAAAATTGGTAGTAAACAAATCAATTCATGAGAAAAAAGCCTGAGAATTTCACTTTTAGTGAATCACCTCCTGATAGCCTGATATGAAGACAATGAAAGTCAATGGCACTTTTTTACTCCTGAGAAAAGTATTGAACTTTTTACTCCTTTTTACTTTGTAGTAAATAAGTACCATTGACTTTTATTGTCTTCCTATCAGGCGATTCACTAAAAGTGACATTTTCATGCTTTTTCTCATGAACTGAATTTTTTACTACCATGATAATTTTTATTTTTAACTCTTAGCGAATTGAGGCCATAATAATATATGACTGTAGTCAAATATTTGATTAAACACAACACACAACACAAAAAATCTAAAAAAATTTCCAAATTGCAATTATTTGGAAAATAACATTAAAATAATGACAGTATGTCACTTCCTCAATACAAAAATCTAAAACACAATTGTGCGTACATAGGATAGTAAATAAAATATGGTAATATAAACACACAATTAGAGCCCTAATATGGACAATATAACCTTATATGTAGTACAAGCCAGGAGGAGGTACAAGGGTAACAAGATATGTCTTGCCCACTCAGCTATGCACTATGCACAACATGCAGCTGGTTTTAGGATTGTTGAAATTACTTAGGTTGGCTGTTTCTGGAGTATGTGGATGCAGGGGAAGTTATCTACTGACCCATTATGTATCGTGGGGGTTAAGGTGGGCATGAACTGTTCCCACTCTTGGTCATGCAGGTCATGCTCCTTCCAATCTCAGCAGTTCCTTTTCCACCACCTTATGTGATGCTGTTGGCGCCTCCTGTGGTCTTACTAGGCATCCTCATTCACAAGCTCTGCCTCCCGAATTTGAGAGTACCTCCCCTGAGGAAGTCCGTAGTGGGTTTTTTTTCGGCAGAGGATCAGATTGCTGATTCTACATCACATTCATCAAGGTCAGCAGGCTGGGAAGTGGTGTTAGTTCTTGAACCTGCCAGTGTTATATCTCGATCCATCTAAACTCTGATCTTCAGGGCAAGGTCCACTATAGCATCTCCTGGCATTCCTGATTCCATAGTAGTGTGGAAGCCAAGAGCCTGCTATTGTCCTGACCTTTGGAGCTCTGTGTCAGTGCTCTTCATATCTCAGACAACCTGAATCTGGTGTACATATGGGGCCCCTCCAGGGGTGCACCTGTAATTAGGCAATGTGAGGCAGCCACCTCGGGCAGCACTGCAGAGGGGGTAACAATCAATCTGCTTTTTTATTTAAAATATACTTTACATTTCTTTTTTTTTGTGAAGATCACAGCGCTGCTGTATGCTGTTGTTTGTAGGTCAGTTATTGGTGGCTCAACCTCCACTCCCTACCCCCTGCATTTCTCTGTTAAGGAGTGGAGGAGCATCTCTCATTAGACTGCCTCAGGTAGCATAGAGGCTAGGTTCACCCCTGGGCCCCTCTCCAGGGGAGCAGCTAGGGGGGAGCAGGGGGGGCATGTGCCTCGGGTACAGCAGGTCAGGGGGGCCTGTGCACAGGTGGGGGGCTCTTTTTAGAATTTTTGTCTTGTGTGCCAGAAAACCTAGCTACTCCTTTGCCCTCTCAGACCTCAGTTCTCCCCTAATGATCACAGAGTGTTATTTATATGCCTCTCTACTGAAATGTATTTAGGACATAACACAAAGAGATACACACAAAAGCACAGTTTAAGGCTCACTAAACAAACACTTGATCTGTTTCCATTAGTGAGGAATCAGGGACTCCCTCATTGATTGGAAGGCAGGGCCCAGAGGTGCCTGTCCACTGCCAATACGCTAATCAGTGGTGCACACATCTAAGTACATTAGTAGTCATTGGTAGCATGCTGCCATCATTGCAGCTAACAGCAGAAGAACCAAGGTGCATCATGCTGCCAGACTACAGGGATCAATCTACTGGGTATGTAACCCTTTAATGGTAATGCAGATGTACATTTAAGTAAAGATTCCCTGATGTACCTTATATGTTTTAGACAGGGAGTGTAAAAAACATTTTTTTTTCGATTTATACCTGTAGGTATAAACCCCAACCTAATTGCCAAATTCTCCATTTGATGTACTGGGATATTGGTCAGTGATGATATTTGGTCAGATATTTGCCAGCTGTGTACGTACTGTACTAGGGCCCTAGCACCTATTTTTTAAACAAAAATGTACCGTATATAAGACCTGTCTTATTTTCGGGGAAACACAGTAGTTATTTTGACTTTATCCAAACATATTGTATCTCAAATAATCTGGCCTGGTAGAACCACCTCATACCTGCCAACTTTATGATGTGAAAAACCAGGACACCTTTTTTGGTCAAAATATTTGTTATGATCATGGGGTGTGCCAGGTGTGCGCTCACACAGGGCGCCATCCCGGACGCTCCTTAAGGGGGGGGGGGGTGCTGGCAAGCTTTCAACTGGTCCAGCAGGCCTCTCTTTTTTTGAAACATCCCCTTTTTTTGCACATTTCTTTGTAATTATTTTATTCTTTCCTCCTTGAATTTACATTTCTCCTTTTTTCCCTTGTATGATCACTCCATTTTCCTCTTTCCATACCCCCGCCCTTTTTCATGTAATTTCCATATTTCCTCTATCTTTCTCTTCCTACTACCATTTTTTTTACCTTGCCTTTTCTAGTTTTTATTTATTTTTTTCCCCTTTCTCTCATTTGTCCTGTCCTTGCTTCTTTCTTTTTACTTTTTTTCTTGCTCTCTGTCTTACCCTCTTTCTTTCACCCCTCCCTCATTTCCCACATTCCCCCATCTTGCTCTCATTTTCACATTCTCTCCAACTTTCTCTTGTCACATTCAATCCCCTTTCCCATTACCTTCTCTCAATCTCTTTTCCACATTTCCTCCTCCTTTCTCTCTTGTCTGCCATCAGTCTTTTTTTTTTTTTTTTGCATTCCTATTGTTTTTCTTGCTCCATCTCATTTTTTTCTGGGTGTCCTCTTGCTTGCGTTTCATTTTCTGTGTGCGTGTGCCTGGGGGCGCCATCCTGAGTGCTAAGCGCACATGGCGGCGACACTTGGCCTAAGGCCAGTTATGATCAATGAAATATAGAACGCCAAAGTGGGTGGAATAAGTAAACATTGTGAATAGGGTCTAGACCATGTTAGAGTGCAAAAAACCAACATACCTAGTTATGATTATATGTATACGTATGTATATGAAGCTAATATCATACCCAAAAAAAAAGCAACAGCCACCCTGTGTATATATATATATATATATATATATATATATATATACAGACCATAGTTGGGCTGCTGCTTTTAACACTGACATTCAATCCCTGCCCCTTTAGTCTCCCTCTCAGCCCCCTGTACCCAGCCCCACAAGCCAGGAACCCCATCCTCTAATGCTATAACCCCGGCATCCTGGTTGGGGGCCTCATGTGTTGGGACGGCCGGGGACTGGTAAAATCCATTTTTGGCCCCAGTCTTTATATATATATATATATATATATATATATAAGGTCAAAATCCTGTAAAATTAAAGACAATGGGGGAACAGAGAGATGATTTGGATTCAAGTAAAGTATAGTTTGTTGCTGTGCATCTTTCTAGTAAAGGTAACTGAACGTTAACATTTTTTTTTGCCAGTATAGAATTTAGAAGCAGAGAAACAACTAAAATGTGATATAACCTAAACAGTTGGCTCTGGTCTATTTCGAAAGTAAATGTGTGTTTAGTTTGGTGTGTTTAAATGAATGTAGGGCTGTTTATACAGTGGTGCCCTCTCAGTCATAGAGCGGGTGCAAAATCCTCTGTCATTTATTAGTGAATTCCACAGATACTGGAGAAAACTTGCATTAACAGAGTTACAGGGAAACAAGCAATGGTCATGGCAAAACTATGTTCTCTTACAGTAAAAAAAGTTTGCATTCATTTTAAATAAGATTTATTTTCATGGTCAGGGTGTGCAGTTTTTTGAGTGTCTGTAATTTAGTGGACATATGAAAGTTTGTTCTACTCTTGGAACCCCAGTTGTATCAACAGCTCGCACAATTTATGTGATTGACTGAGATGTTCTTTAGGGTGGCCTTTGAGGTCATCAATATGGGTCACCGGGGAAAAGTGACCCCTCCCTGGCAATTTTCTTGTTTCTGTCTCTCTCCCTGACTCGTTCTGTGCTTCTCTTTCCCTACCTCACTATGGAGTGGGTGGCCATTTCTGTGGGTCATCGAGGAAAAGCTATAAGTTGGCTTTAACACTTTTTGCTGCTTCTTTCTCATTGACTGACTATGGGATGGGCCTTCCTGAAGCTAAAATTGTGCATTAAGACTTTGATGGGGAAAAGGATTAGTTGTGCATTCTAGTGAAGTATGTCTCCTATAGGAGGAGCTGCAGATTTCACCCTTGTGTAGATATTTCCTGGCCCCACTGGATGGACCTGTGCTAGAAAAAGGTACATTTCTCTGAAACGTAGGGCTCACTAATGGCATGAGGGTAGGTTAGTTTAGTGTTAACTAGGAACATCACACTGAAAATAAAAAGGGGCCAATTCCCCCCATCGGCCCCTACTTACCTTTTGGATGTTGCCACATGTTGCTGCGTTGACATCCGGCTGCTTCAGGGCCCGATCACTGCCCCCCACGTCGGCTTAGCCGTCTGTTAGTGACAGCACGGCTTTAGTGCCGTGCTGTTCAAAGTCCAGCGCCAATCAGCGAAGTCTCGCTGGATTTCGGGCGGCCCTATTGCATCCCATTTATGGGCACTGAACAGGTGTGAGATTGGGGGCCGACCACAGTGTCTTATGGGATGCAATATGGCGCCGCCGGAACTTCGACAGGAAACCGAGGGACCTAGAAGATGGATCCCTTGACAAGGTGAGTAACGGTGGCCAAAGGTAAAACCCAAGGGGGGAGCAGATCGGTGAGGCTTGGGGGAGGCTTTAAAGTTAAAAAGAGGTAAAAGTTGCAAGGGAGCGTGTCCATTTTAGATTTACAAGTAAACAGCACAGATAAAGGCTTGTAACTAGATCAGTATGGCAGCAGACATTACTGGGGAGGTAAGAGGGTATATTAGTCACCTCAATGCCTCAATTTGAAAAAAAAAGCACAAAATTTTGAGATTCAGAAATGTAATTTTTTTAATCTCCGCACACATTTTAATACTTACAACATATTAATGATTTCATATTTAGAGTGTTTTACAATATTTGGTATTTAGAAAAGGGTTAAAGTGGAAGTCTAGTGTTTTCAGGCAGTGCTGAGAAAGAGGGGGGGTAAAACAAAAAAATGCTTACCTCACCAGAAAACCGGTGCAATTCACTGGCAATTCCAGTTCTGGGTGCAGCCATCATTGAGAGGCTGAACAGAGCAGCATCCCCCACTCAGTCCTGCCCATCCATTCACCTGAGTGTGTGAGCGTGCACAGAGGGGGGATGGAGCTCTGTTCAGCCTCTCAATGATGGCTGCATTTGTTTTTCTTTCACTTACTTTTCCCATTGGGATACTTATAATGAGGAATACACTTATACCATAATTACAGAGAGTATATCTGGGAGAGACAAGTCTTCATTGTCCTAAGGAGAGGGCAGAAACCAGTAACAGTGTAACTATAACAGCAGTAACAAACAGTGATCCATTCTGTACATGATACCATAAAGAGTTACAAAAAGGGATTAAGGAGAAAATGGGGTTGATTCAGCACCGACACTTCTTTACTTAATTGTTTTTGCATTTTCTAGTGATTTTTACCTTGGTACAATTCAGCACCATTTTTAGCTGAGCAATTTAAAAAAAAAAATGCACAGCTAAATATGCTGCAGGATTAAATCAAGAACAAAAATAATCATGAGTAAATGCATTTTCTCTAAAAAAAAGCATGAGAAAAAATACTCAGCCCTAATAACTAGGTTAGGTAATATGATGGTAGCTGGTGGTATCCATTATTTGGATATTTGGAAAAGTCCAACTCAGTTTAGTGAGTTTATCTCATGTTTTACGTTTGGGTGGCGGGTGGTTCATATAGCTGAGATAGCTTGTGCACTAGGATGAGCTTTTCACCAATAAGGGTGCCCTCACATGGTTAGTAGTCCAGTAGATGTAAAGCATAATAAGAGATTGGAAGGCTAAAACACTACATTTTTAAGTACCTAGGCCGTAGCCTAGGTATTTGCGTTTTTTTATGGCAGTAACAATGATTTATAGGACGAGGGAGAAGGATAGAGTGTACGATCTAGTATCTACATATGGTGGCCAAATAAGATGGTTGATTTAGAATTTGATTAATTTCCAGGAGTGATGCCTGTACTTTTTAAGCTGCGCTAGGGAGTAATGGGGAAGTATATGGATTAGAAATACCGCTAGTGTTTCCAACAGGTCATGTAACCGCAATGGGTGCATGAGTAAATATTGTAATTAAATCTATTTACCTGTAAAGTAGTGTATTATTATTAGTATTTCACTTTATTTATTAAACTATGTGGGTGTCTTTCATAGCTTTCAGCCTTTAAAGCAGTTCTAACTAGCCCCTTTGTGTCAGGAATGGTCCTGGTAATTGGCACCCTACCACATCCCTCCTGCTACGAGTAAGTCCTACAGTTAAAGGGAGTTTTCATGCAAAAGGTTAAAACAAAAGATTCTGTAGCTTACTTGGTTGCTAGCTTTCCTCCAGAGCTCTGCTTCCCCTCAGCTCAGTACCATGAATGAGAAAATACACTTCCTCATCTGACCCTTCAGCACCACCCTGCAAATGTGGACCACCAATACTAGCTTGAGAACTAGTCCAGACCACACCCCCTCTGTATTGATAGCACTCACAGAGCTGCCACTTCCTCCCTGCCCAGCCTCCTCCACCCCATATGCTTCATGCTCCACGCCCATATGCTTCAGAAATTGAGAGGTAAAACTGTAATCCTTGATATCTCTGCCATTTCTTCCTCAAGTTGAAAATGGAAAACAGTTTCATTTGGTCTAACGATCAGCTTTCCTGAAATATCACCTTAAGAGATACATATCTCTTCCTCATAAAGTGCTGTCTGAAAGGGACCTGAAGATGGCTGCATTCAAGTGCAACAGCTGAACTAATAGCACCAATAGTGGCATGCGCTGCTGCACTATGCTGCTATTACCAGGTCCCCGACAGGACAGAGTTCAGAGAGTAAAGGTTAGGTATCTCTTTACTGCTGGGTTTATGAGCAAGGGAGCTAAGGTGCCACAGACCAGGATTGTCCCTGGCACAAAGTGACATGTACGGTTTGGGTTGGGTCTACTCTAATTTTGAAGTGATTATTTTTGGTCTGACTTTTTACATGATAAAAACTTGCCATTTAAACAGGATATTGGGAAGGGTCCATTAGGCGGCAATATGTTTCTCTGGCTAGAATGGCAGCTTTCATTTTAGGGCAGTCTCTTACAAAACGTACAAGCATCTAAGCCTTCATCATTAATACATTATGCTTCCTATAGGGCTAAATTATTGAAAATGTCACCCACTAAACAAGTGATGCAGAAATAGCAAAGTGAGTAAATAACAGCTCAAGTAACACGAGTAATTCATACCTCCCCTATTGTGTTAAGTGAAAATTTGTGAAACTTCCCCCAATACAGACTACAAAGCAACATTATAGCAAGTTCACAGTGACACATTTCCCTTTTTTAAAGTGATGAATACTCACACTATGAAGGGCAAACATACTGCAAATAATGGGCATTTTATTAAACATTTTTTGGACCTTCGTCATTACAAATTGAATGTTCAATTAATTGCAAAAAGAAAAATAGGATGTGCTCATCCAGTCAATATATAGCAGTCAAGAGGTGCTAGAGGGGTGTGACCACACACTAAGCAAAAAAGAAAGTTAACCCTCTGCACACTCATAATATTGAAAAACCTAGCTAACACTTGTTAAGAACATGGACTGTTAGTTAACATAGACTGCAATGAATGTAAAAGCGAGGTAGCCGTGTCAAGGCCGTCCAATTTGTACCCCGTCCCTAACATTACTAAGTTTCAAAGTTTGTGCAGACATTGCTACTTCTTTACCTGTGTGTGCACAAGCAATGCAATACATGAATCAGCCTGTCTAAAGACATTGCAATAGCTTAACTTGCTTGCAAACACACAATGAAAAATGCTTTACTTGCCTGCACAATGTTACAGTTCAAAAAAGGGTTTTTTATTTAGAGGCCAATCGGACTCCATGTTCAATGTTCAATTCATTTAAAATACTAACTATGAAGTTAAAGCTATTCCATCAAGAAAAAGTTTTCTTTAATGGAATTAGGGAGAAGGCAAAAAGTCATGTGATTTTTTTTTGTTTAATATATTTTTATTGAAAAAAGTAGGATTGAGATGCACAACAGAAAAATATTACAGCAATTTTCTCATATACTACAATTCAGTGAAAGTCAATTAACGACATACTCCAGACACTCCCCTCCGTGCAACAGGCAGAGCAGAGAAGGGGTACACTTTCAATAACCAATCCTACAGCAACATGAAATTTCTCTTAGCATGTGTCCCTCCCACCTCTGGCTCATACACTATTGCAAGACCCCCAACAGTGTCCACAAAGGGACCGTGCAATACAGGTCTGCCCTGAAATTCTAGGAAGAGAAGTACACCCAATTGAAGGGGTTGTGGGCACCATAGGTGTGCTTAAAGAAGAAGAAAAGAAAAAAGGCTAGGCATGGAAAAGGCATTAAAGAAGAAAAGAGCGACGAGAGGGGAAGGGGAGAGGAAGGGGGAAAGGGTAAAGAGGAAAAAAGGTGAAAGGTGAAGGAGGGTCTGGCGGCCATGATCTCACTAAATGAATCTGCATGTGCCATTCTGTCAACCCGTCTCTCCCTAGGGTCAGGCCTCTTGTCTGGCTACATTGATGAGAGCAGTACCCAAAAGTCAGGTAAGTCATGCAGATTTTAACTTTTTTTACTAAAGTTTGCTATACTTGTATACTATATTTGTACCATGAAATTTCATGTTGTAAATCTTTATGTCCCATTGAATGATAATTGAGACTCAGACTGATGGCTAAACTGGGGGGGGGGGGGACTCTTCTTCAAATACTTGATGAGAAACACCCTTATATCTGATGCATTCTAGATTCTTGCTACATTTAGCAGTACAAAGGAAAAAAACTGTACAATTTGTGGTATATTTGGTGATATACTGTAGATTAAACAGCAGTCCTGGTTGGTAATTGTTCTTTTTATACTTTCATTGAAACCACATGTCTGGTCTCCTGGTTACCTTTAAACAGGAATTAATGTCACGTCACCACTTCCTCTATTACTTGTATGACAGCCACGTAACCACAGGCAACCATTCATTGCAAACCCGGTCCGCAGCAGTCATGTGATTGGGAGCCATACATTAAATGAGGACGTGGTTCACCTTGGCTGACCTGACTTATACGTTTTTCATATGTTTTTTTTTTTTTTCAATCCACGTACTGTTAAACAATGACAAAACCTGGGAATTTCCTGCTGTGTGAATCCCCATAGATTGCCCCAAAAAAACTCACCTTTCCAGCATTCCCACAACTCAGACGTGGGCCGTACAGCCAATCTGCGTGCTCAGTTTTGCTCAGCTCCAAAAGCGTGACATTATAGCGGCTAGTGAGCCAAATAGAGAAGACCACACTGGTAACAGCATAACCTGCTCATCTCTAGCGCTGGCCATTCAGAAAGGCCAGCATGGCGACAAGGCGCAAACTTTTTGACATGTACCTACATCCACTTTTGTTGCAGCGGTTTTGTGCAGACCAGGATGAAAAATGAACATCTATTAACATACATAGAAAACTGTATCAAAGGCAATGGAACAATTGTATCTGAAATGTGCGCAGAGAAAGGGTCTACGTTTTCCTGGGCAAGTTTAGCTCTTCACCCAGGTTAAATGCAGAGATGCAGCCAAAGCAGGAGAGGAAGCACCACCTCTTATCAGTAAAGGATCTGGCGCTGTGTGCGCACATAACAGCTGGCATTTGCTTTTCTATCAGCCTGCAGTTTTAAGCTGACAGCTCTTTAACAATTGGCATGGTTGCCAGACAGACAGGGGGACATTTAAAGTGGGATGCCCCGCTGTGTGAAGCAGCCCGGGCCGTCGATAAAAACCCTTACCCAGCTCTACGGCACATGTGCAGGCTTTCGTCCAATCAGCTTGCTGGTGGCCGCTTCCCCGCTACCCTCTAACAGGGTGCGTGCCTGTGCCAGACATTTACAAATGGTATAGCCTTGTGCAGCCGTGGCCTGCGCGTGGGCTGTTGGAACAGGGAGCAGTTTTACAGGAGACTTGGCGGGGTCTCACACAGTGGGGTGTCCTGAATCTGGATATCCCGGGGAGAGGGATGTGATGGGTTTTGGTCAAGTTTAAACTGGATCAACAGCCTTTCACAAAATTCTCTAAAACCTACTTGCCCCATCTGCATGCACAATACTGAATCGTTGTCAGCACTTACATTTGCTCCTGCATCCACTCAAAGCTAAAACACTGCCTCACCGATTTTCTCCTGGTAGAGACCATTTTGGGGCTTCCTTTCCCAGCATCCCAGCTGTGCTGCTGTCTGGATTCAACTGACATAACCCACAATGCACATCAGCAGGAAACCCAGCAGCACTTCCTTGTGCAGCAATCTGAATTGCCCTGGGGAGGAAGGATATGAGCACTGTTTCTTATAAGGGTATTGTGGTTTAAACAGGAAGTAGGGGCAGATCTACACAAAAGAAGCTTTATTTATAAATGTAACAGCTCTACATGATTCACGGGCAAATACTTCTGTTTAATATTTGTCTGCAGGAGTGTGCAGGGTTTTACTTGGGGGAGTGCAATACTCGGATGTGTCATAACATTGCGGTGGTGAATCACTTTCTAGAAAACTAGCCTCCAGGACAAAGGCATAACCAACAGCTGTGGGGACATGATACAAACGTAAAAAAATAAAGGTTCTGAGATACTGTAACAACACAGTCACATTCATTACATTTTGTTTAAAGGAGGACTATTGACTTAATGATAAAAATCCATATAAATATACTGGATGGTGGGAGGAAGGGGTCACATATATATTCAGCTTTGGAATATTATTCCTGCCAGGAGAAGAAAACCACAAGCTTGGGTGTATAAGTGACCCCTGCTCTCATTAGCCATCATGTTTAAATAGATTTTTAGCAAGCATAGCACTGGATACATTGAAATCTGAACTTACTTGAGGCTTGCCAATTCTTTTTCTCCTCTTGTATTGTGGTGAGTGCATGTGGATAAATGCTGAGGGACCTTCAGCCGCATGTTGTGGAGTTGCCCCCCCCCCCCCCCCCCCCCACACATGTGAATCACCAGAGTAAAGTGTTCGAGCCCTGGGCATCCTCAGGTAGGTTCAGTTCTCAGTTTATTCATTGCTATGTGTGTCCTATAATTGGGGGAGCACTCCCTGTTAGAGTAGATCTGCGGGGGAAAAAGAGGTTCCTTGGCGTGGCCCTGCAGCTTCCCATACATATTGTAGGATGTGTTGCAGGCTGGTGGGGATTTGTGCGGGGTACTCCTTCTGTTTTGTCTGTAACTAATTGCCTGTGTTTTCCTCCTCTGGGTGCACAGTACCTGACATCATCCCCCATGTGTCCAGACCTTTCACGAAGTTCCCAATATCTGATGTCCTCTTCAAGCAGCCCAGGCTTTCCTCAGCTGTGAAGGAGATATGGAAACAAGCAAAGGGAAGGGAGGAGTGCAGTAGAAGAGGGATGGTGCAGAACAGATAGGCAGTGGGGTCATCACAGAGAATCAACTAGAACCCCAAAAAGATGGCTGATAAAGCTAGTGCAAATGCTGCAGCAAACATTTTCTTAGTATGGGTGAGCTTTACATTATGCCAGACTATCCAGGCAATAGCAAACTTCTGGAGCTGAAGCTAGATGCCCCCTCAGTAAGGGGAGCACTGGGCAATTGGTCAGTTTGCCACCTCTTAAACCAGACCTTCCTCCTAAATAAGAGCATATTTTATATGTTTCCCCTGGCCCTGTACATACAGATTGCTCACATTAAAATCATCCTACCTGCACCTAGTGCATTTTCTGAGCTTCTAAGCATCCAAGATGGCAGCCCATGGAGTCTCAGGCTGCCTGCAGACAGGAAGTGTCTTCTGTCTATGCCGCTCTGCATTCTGGGATTGCTGTCCTTTTCCTGACCCCAGTTTTGCTCTGTGCATAGCACAGCGATAACCTGCCCCCCTGCACTTGCCCACTCCCCCTCCTCTCCTCAATATGTGATGTTTCTGAGGCAAGATGGTGGCCCCCGTATCCTAGAGTCCTGAACAGAGTTGTAGGCCACTTGGGGGAAAAATAATAAGTAAGCGACTTAAAATATATTAATTTTAGATGCGGCAGAATCATTTTTTTAATGGTTTGGGCTTTTCATTAAATAATACTGAAGGTTTAATTCCTGCCCTGCATCACCAGTCATACCCTTATTGAAAAAGCCATTTTTTGTTCAATCAAATATTGTACCTTTTGCGGTTTTGTTTACTGTTGAATACAGTAGCTACATAATGTATTGTGGGCACACAGGTGTGTGTGTTTATATATATATATATATATTCTACTATATATATAATGGAGCAGTCATGACATGGGTTGAGATGTAGACATTACTGTGGCACTGCCTGTAGCTGTTCCTTTACTCAATGCAATCAAACACCAACTTGAGAGATGAGATATCACTACACTATGTTATTGTCATAATTCATTATGCTGTAGTTATTATTCGTGATTATACATTTTCCAAAAGCCAAGACAGTTTTGTTGACCCCTAGCTACAGCTTCCAGCCTCCTGTAGGGCCATGTGGTGCTATAGAGTAGATTTAATCAGCCAAGTGAGCGTTGTTATTGTCAGCAGTTTTTCACATAATGTCATTTTCATCTAAGTATTCTGCAGATCCCTCCAGCTTTCCATTTGATTGAATCAAATTATGACACCTCCACATTGCATCATATGCATTCTAGCACCTGATTATAAAATGTATTTTGCCAGCAGAAAAGCTTATAGAGCCTCTTTGTGAGATTCATGCAGGTAGACAGGACATCCCATTGGGAGAAAGAACTAAATTACATGGAAGCGTGATTTCCTTTTCTGCATTACTATGCCATACATGTCATTACTGCAGCCTATGTAACAGTTACTAATGACATCCCGGCATATTTACAACATCAAAGCGAAATGTGCAAACTGCAGTAATACAACATGGTCGATTATACACCACCTTTACTTTTTAATATACAGAAGCTGGTCCAGGTTGGGATTGGTAAATTGAAAAGATGTATTACTGATTTTTCAAAGAGGATGGGTGTCTGAGGAAGAAGGGGGCAAAAGATTATGCGTGTAAGCTATGATTAACATGTCCACCAGTGTAGAATCTGTCAGTCAGGGTAAAAATGTAAATGTTGAGCTGTCTCTTCTCGTAACTGCAGGTGCTTTTTTAAATGTTAGTATCCTAATTCTATATCATTGCTTTGTAGGTACATGATATGGTAACTGTGGATTAGAGTTATAGTGAAACTATAAAAGGAATAAGGGATAGGGGAGTCTGCATAAGTACTGTGCCTATGTTGATTTTGATTTGAAAAGGTCACCAAGTTCTGAGCCAGAACTGATATTTGGCTAACGGTGCTGCACTATTCACTCCCTCTTGTTCAGCCACTCTGTACTTGAGACTTGAAGAAGGAATTTATCTTAAGTAAAACACACTTCTCCAACAACAACTCATCTATAAACATAATAGTGAATAGGTACTATTTATCATTTCCATAGCACCCAGACCCCTTCCCCCATAGCCCAAACCAATGTATACCCCCACAATGCTAGAGCCTCCAAATCTTGGCTGTGGGGGCCATACCTACCTCTGTCACAGTATCTTCCTCTATATTACTAAAACTTCAGTGCAATCGTGCGTGGCCACATCCACCATGCCCCTGATTCGTTCCTGCTATCACATTGAGGGTGGAACTCTACCACTAAAAATGTCTGCACCATTAAGTCTGGTGTGCAACTTCTAATCAGTGCCTTCCACGAGTTTCCTTAATCCGTAATATATTTTCTTTCACATTGAGGGTTGATCTTAGCAACTTATGTGCTGGTCTGCTAGCTGGAAGTCAGTTAAATTCTAGGCTGAATTTTGAGTCCATCCCTGCTTACACACGTTTACATTTTTTTTTGAAGATTATAGATGTACAGTACAATCATATCAATATGTGTTGCAAAATGTGTTGACCTATAGAAACTAGAAGAAATATCTAAGCCTATAAACAGTGCCTTGAAATTGCATTTAATATACCTGACACTATGTTACAGAAAATATTAGTCATATTTTTGAATGAAATAACGTACAAACATATTACATAACTGTAAGGAGATGACAAGACAATAAGAAAAAGGGGTGGGGGGGATGTAAAAAGGAGTTGTGGATGTTTGAGTTTATCTGGAAAAGTCACCCTGAGTCCTCCCTATCGAAGGTTTACATCACATGATATTTAAAGAGGAAATTCACAGTCTAAAAGACTCCAGGTCCGTTCGAGTTCCACTCCTTGGGACATTCCAAATTGGCATGCCCCACTGTGTAAAACCTCCCTGAAGCCCCGATACACTCCCCTTTGCCCCAGAGCCCTCGCAGCATCCTCGCCATGGCCACATCCCCGTGCCCAACCTTTCTGAATGGGTGGCATGGACACACTACGACTAGAAGGGGACATGGCTGGCAACATACTTGGTGGGCTGCTCAGCCAATCAGCCTGTTCGTTCTTGGTTGAGTCTGCGCTGTTGGAGAGCATGGAATGTGAGTGTATGGGGCAACCTGGCGGGGGAGGGATACAACCCAGTTCCCCAAAGATTCAAAATTGGGTGTGTTGTTCCTCTTTAAGAAATCAAATGATACAAGCTAAAATGGAAATACTTCCAAGAATGTAAGTAGGTGGCCCAGAGAAACATATATTTGGAGCAAAAGAAAAATGGGAGGCTAAGAATAAATTAACTACTAACCAATTTATATGCAGAATCAAACATTAACATATATGTAGAGATCAACAGACTGAGCTTAATGGGGCATGCAGCAGCAATGAAAGAGGATCGAGGTTTTAATGGTGTATATGAAGAAGAAAAAAACAGGCAGTGGAAATGATAAATTGATAATGTTACATGTCTATGAATTTACAATGGGATAGGAAAGGTAAAAGATAGACAGTAGGCTCTCTATATACTATATAGTTAGGAGATTATATAGGGTAAAGCAAACGATTCTCTTCACTTGCTTGCAGAACCAAATTTCAGGGGCGGACTGGCCATGAGGAGAGCGAGGAGAAATACCATTGGGCCGCAATGTTTAAAGCTTGACTGGGATGCTGCCGCCACTACCACCAGGGATTCCAGTCCCTGTGTCCCTAACCTCACCTGCCTATGTTCCAACCCTAACAGTGTAGCCTCAGCATGGCTGTGGGGGCCACCACCATCCGTATCACATTATCTCCCCCAACAATAGTAAAGCTTCAGCGCCATTGATTTAAGATCTGACAGATCTACCCATGCTTATGACCTGTCCCTGCAAGTCTATAACCTCAGCCTTGGTACGCAATGAGTGGCCAGGAACTACATGGGGGGTAGCAGTAATGTTGCAGTCAGGTCATGGGCTGGCAAACGACTGGTAATATCCGGGGCTGCTGTTGCCTCCCTAGCCTCTCCAGTTTATGATTTGGCCCCTAATTATTTAGACTTAGTATCATGGCTGTGTGGGGGGTATTTAGGAGTGACCAAATCCACCCATTCCCATGATCTGTCACTCCAATGCAATGGTCTCAGTTGAAGTGCATGGGGGGGGGTCTCAAAATCAAAAGGAATGTTGTGGGTGGGTCATGGACTAGCCAGGGGCCGGTAAAATACTGGGCTGATTATGCCCCCCCTGTCTACACCCTGCTTGTAGAGTCACTATCACTAAACTGCCATTTAGCTCTAATGTCGTCGCTGTTACGCTGTCACCAGATATGCAAAAAGTGCTATTTATTTTGTGTATTGCATAGACACATTTCCTGCAACACTTTAGTCTATATAGGAGGATTCTAATTGGTTGGAAAAAGCATAGCTGCAGATATAAAGCAGGTTATTTATATACACATGAAATAACGGACTTGTTTGTGGAGCAATTGTATATCTTTTATTGAACGGGAAATAGATTTTTCCTTTAACAAAGACCCCTGTTAAAGCTGTATGGGCTGTTGTGGTTGTAGCTTTGCCACCGGATCAAAGGCGAGTATTACATTTTTTGTATTAGATTATATTTAGTTATCGTTTTCACCCTTCTTTACCCTGCTGGAAAATTCAGCTCATTAATTCAGAAAATATTATCTTATGCTATAATCTATAGAATTGTATACATCTTTGTGTACAGCATTATTGTGCACTTTTGAAAGAGTCCTGCTTACAGTGAAATATTATGAATAACATCTTTCCAGGAAATCTACTGCACCAGTAATTGCAAAACCCCAAACAGCATCGGTCTAATCAGGAGCCAAGGGCTTTACCTGTAGGGCAGAAAACTGCTGTGCTCTTTGGGGACCGCTGAATCTTTCCTCTGTCTAAGATCCCTGATGAATCCTTAGCCGTCTGTTGTGCAAGAAACACCACTTCTCCGTGCTTGTTAGAATTCACCGCACAACAAAACACAGATAATAGCCCACTGTGTTCCTGTTTAGTTCATGCTGTTCTGGAGAACTAGACAGGCTTTCTTTACATAGTCAAATATACAGATTTCTAGTAACAACCAAAATGGCCTACCCATCCCTGATGATAGATTTAATTAAGATGACTCAAGTCTTCCACAAGTTGTAGAATGCACAGAGGTGTAGCATTAAATATTTATCAGGGGAAAGGACAAAAATGCGATTTGACAATTTGTGCCTATAGAGCTATACAACCTAATGATATGTATCTTTCATCATCAATCCCCATCTAAAACCTGTGTGTATGAGTAAGATGCATTAGAATTGGAAGGACATACCTTTATTTATATATATATATATATATATATATATATATATATATATATATAGTTAATTTAATATATCATTAAAAAGCAACTTTTCTATGTGTTCTTCTATTCAAAAGATTGCAATGACACCTTTTCTGTTTGTGCCTATAGAGCTATACAGCCTAATGATATGTATCTTTCATCATCAATCCCCATATAAAACCTTATGCTATCTTCTCACTATCATAAAATGCAGCCATGCATGTATTGTGCTAAAGTAATGACCAATTTAATATTTCATCATTCAAGGCAAAATAACCCATTGCTGCCTCACATCCACGTATGTTAAAATGATGGCATTTACTCTCAAGTATAGCCAAAACATGGTCTTTATATAAACACAAAAAGATATTTATTAAGAATAAAGTATCCTTTTGCCTAAAATAATGTCTTTTAGCAAATGCTTCCTCTTTAGATACCCAGGCAAAAATTAAGGTCAAATCTCTCGAATTGGGTCGGTCACAAACAGCAACATAAATAAAACAAATTATAGTAGATCCAATCGTTCCCCGCTCAATTAAAAATAAGAGTTACTTTTGCTGGAATTTAACTTTAAGGCAGATATGTAACATGTACAAACCATTATACATACTTAAACTGGACCAACACCCATTTTACATAACATAGGTGTTGGTCCGCTGTGGGGGGGGGGCACCCCGACTGCCCGGGTCCCCCCCTTCGAACGCTGTAAAGACTACAAACATTACCTAACTCACTCCCTCTGGGATATGCAGCCCTGTGATTGGCCAGTGGCTGTCACTTCTTCTGTGCTCGGGCTTCCGCTTTTCCAGCAGCCAGTCATGTGACAGCCACTGGCCAATCGCAGGGCTGCATTTCCCAGAGGGAGCGAGTTGTATGGTAATGTCTGCAATCATGTTTTTGAAAATGGATGTTGGTCTGGTTTAATAATGCTGATTTAAAGCGGACCTTCACTCTGAATAAGAGTCTATCTTATATGTTTCCCACACCCTGTACATACAGATTGCTCACATTAAAAATCATCTTACCTGCATCTACTGCATGTTATGAGCCTTTAAACATCCAAGATGGCGGCTTATGGAAGCCGCCATCTTATCAGGCAGCCTGCAAACAGGAAGTGCCTCCTGACTATGCTGCTCTGCATTCTGGGACTGCTGACCTTTACCTGACCCCAGCTCTGCTCTGTCTGAGCAAAGCACAGCTATAACCCGCCCCCCTGTACCTTATCCCACTCTCCTCTCCTCAGTAAGTGTGATGCTTCTGAGTCAAGATGGCGGCGCCCGTATCCTAAATTCCTGAACAGAGTTGCAGCCCAGTGGGGGAAAGAATAATAAGTTAGTGACTAAAAACGTAAAATATATTAATTTTAGATGCTGGGGAACCGTTTTTTAAGAGTTTGGGCTTTTCATTAAATCATGGTGAAGGTCCGGTTTAAGTACATAGAATATGATTTAAACCAGTAAACTTCTATTAATCCACACAAAATAAGGACAACGTCCACTCCTGCTACATTTCCACATTTGCATCTTTTACTATGGGGGTTATTTAGGAAGGGATAGCGGCAGGTAGTGCCTCGTAGCGGCAGGTAGCGTCTGGTGAACGCCGTGCACTGTACACAAAACCACATTTAAGAAAGCGAATCTGGTGAGCGCCTCTAACAGCGTCATGTAGCGTCACATGTATTAATCCAGGCGGCTCAGCGTATAGCACCGGCGCTCTAGGCTCAGGAGCGCCATGTAGTACCTGTCGCTCTGTAGCGCTCTCCCATACATTTCAATGGGCTTTCATTAGTTGTGTTTGGCAATTTAATTTTTTTTAGACAAACACTTTTAGAAACTTTTTGACTTTTAATATTTTTATGCAGAATTGTCATTACAGGTCTGGCACTAAAGTGTTATTGTCCAAGTGTTAAAACAATGTCATTCCATGTGTTTTCGCTTTGTTACAGGTGTATATGTGTTCAAAAACATACTTTAATCACACAGCGTCTGGCGCTCTATGCTACAGCTCCCAGCTTTACAGCGCCGACGCTCTGTGTCTAGTGTTTTGTTAAATATGGTGTGGAGCACCGAGTGCCGGACGCACTGAGCTGGCGCTACCTCTCGCTCGCTGCAGCGTTACTGTTGTTAGAGCGCCCAACACACATTACATTCATCAATGCTGGCCAGGTTACTAGAGCGACTGTTACAGCGCCCGATCTACTAGCGGTCGCTCTAAGTGCCGCTGTACAGACACTCATCTGGCAATACCTGGCGTTAGTAGTGAATCAGCCTCCACATTAAAAATATGTAAAAGGTCTTGGATTCTTTTTGATAGATTTTAAACTAGATGTGTTTAACCTTAGTCCTTTTTGACAGGGGCAGTGAGCTCAGGTTAATATTCTGAGCTGTAGTCAGGTTAATAGTGGAAGACACAGTCACAGGCATAGACAAATAAGATGTACCCACAAGCAGAGCGAAAAGTTAAACCAGTTGCCAGGGATTTTGACTAGCCTGGGCTTTGGTCCTTGCCCCTGGGCACCCCAAATGGGGGTGCGCTGCTGTGTGACACCCCACAGGTCACCTCACCTCTTCCTGGTCCTACAACGCATGTGCAGATGCTTTTCCAATCAGCATGCGTGGATCCACTCAAGCCACTTCATCCAGAAGCTCGTCTAATGCGAGCAGATCCGAGCATGCTGCCTGTCGCAGCTCGGCCGGGAAAGAAGGTGAGTTTCCGGCCGACCTGGGGGGTTTCTCGCAGCAGGGCATACCAATTCTGGATGCCCTGGGGGGGAGGGAATCAAGTGGTCCTGGAATCTTATGGATTTCAAAGCCTTTAGGGAGTGGATTTTGGTCCTCTAAGTCCACTTCTGACATCAATTTCCTTCCTGTGGTGGTATGAATAAGGGGGTCATCTAGTGGCCAGCCTAACATCTAATGGCAAGGAGTAACTATCTCAGGTTGACAGGACAACAGATCTATTGAACTACAATAGCTATGAACATAATAGACGGTACATCTGTTTACTTGAATTAGTAATATATAGCACTTAGTAATAAGTAGCACTTTACTGGGCGCAAAGTAAGCTATTGAAAATGCTGGTACAATAGTAGCAGCCAAACATTCTTTTCTTGCATTGTTACAACAAAAACAAGACATTTGGTATTATTTATCAATCCTCTGAACAGTTTTCCTCGACATTTCTTACCATCACACTCGTTACAGGTTTTGCTCTCTCCATCTACCATTTTATTACATACTGTATATCTTATCAAGTTCCTTTTTCTCACCAGTCTGATAATAGGGAGTGCACCAGAGTTCAGCAGGAAGAATGCTGCCCCTTATCAGTCATCTTGCTTGTTTTGCAAATTCTTGACATCTTTTAATGCAATTCCAGCAAAAAAAACAAAAACTTTTTTTGTTTATTATAGAATGCATCAGGGTTTGAGCCATTTCAAAAATCTTTAAATTCTTTCCAGGGACATACTACTAAGTTATTGTTAAACTAAACCAAAAGTCAACACTGACTTTTGGTCCAGTTACTACAATTCCAAGGATGCCAGTAAGACTTGGTGCCTAACTCCCTGTCCAAGTTGTAATCCACCAGACAAAAATTTGTATGGCAAGCGCGTGAACTGTAAGCCATATAACTAATAAGACACAGAAGTCACTGAACAGTGAGCCATATACCTAATAAGGCACAGAAGTCATTGAACAGTGAGCCATATAACTAATAAGACACAGAAGCCATTGAACTGTGAGCCATATAACTAATAAGACACAGAAGTCATTGAACTGTGAGCCATATACTTAATATGACACAGAAGCCATTGAACAGTGAGCCATATACCTAATAAGACACAGAAGTCATTGTAACTTGAGCCATATACCTAATAAGACACAGAAGCCATTGTACCTTGAGCCATATAACTAATTAGACACAGAAGTCATTGTAACTTGAGCCATATACCTAATAAGACACAGAAGCCATTGTACCTTGAGCAATATAACTAATAAGACACAGAAGCCATTGTACCTTGAGCCATATAACTAATTAGACACAGAAGTCATTGTAACTTGAGCCATATACCTAATAAGACACAGAAGCCATTGTACCTTGAGCAATATAACTAATAAGACACAGAAGTCATTGTAACTTGAGCCATATACCTAATAAGACACAGAAGCCATTGTACCTTGAGCCATATAACTAATAAGACACAGAAGTCATTGAACTGTGAGCCATATACTTAATAGGACACAGAAGCCATTGTACCTTGAGCCATATACCTAATAAGACACAGAAGCCATTGTACCTTGAGCCATATACCTAATAAGACACAGAAGCCATTGTACCTTGAGCCATATACCTAATAAGACACAGAAGCCATTGTACCTTGAGCCATATACCTAATAAGACACAGAAGCCATTGTACCTTGAGCCATATACCTAATAAGACACAGAAGCCATTGTACCTTGAGCCATATACCTAATAAGGCACACAAGGTAAGGAAGCAGCCTTTTGACTGGAGGGTTGAAGGTTAGATTTCCGGCCATGGGACATGACTGAAGTGCTCTTGAGCAAAGCACCTAATCCCCACACCACGAGACATATACCTAATAAGACACAGAAGCAATTGAATAGGGCAGCCCACCACTCTGCGTAGGTGTACACTTACTGCACAGATGGGCTAAATGCAGAGGAAAAATTATGATGGGTACACAAGCATACAATGCCCATCTATGCCACCCCCCAAAAAAACAATATACCTAATATTCTAGGCCATTGTATTCAATTGAACTGAAAAAGTGTATGAAGTCCGGGTTTGAGATGGGGGGACACCCCTCTCCAGTAACAACCATGGATATTTTTGGAAGAACAACCTGTTTTAGGGCTGCGTCTTCTCAGTAGGGGTAAAATTCAATGTTTCCAGTCAATCCTTACCTTAGCCATTCCCCCTCCCCAGTCTGTAGACTGGTGCTCATTTTGCTGTGATCTGTTTACATATTGTCATATTGTACAACTGCAATAATAAGACAATAAGGCGCTGACCTGATGCCTGTCCCATATGTTTCGCCTCCATTTCCAGCAGTGCAGGGTGGAAGCTGTAGTAGAGCTCTAAAATTTGCCTTTTAATTTCATTCCTCCAGGACCATGCAAAAAAGTAGTCTAACAGCCACTCTGTCAACTGGGGCTCACAGTGGTCCCATAGCGGTCTCTGACCATAGCAGAGTGTGCCCTGACCCAGTAAATTGAAGCGAAGAAAGTAGCTTTACTTACAATTCATAAAGTATTTACATATAATCTGAGATTTGGAGATTCTTTGAAATGCTTTTTTTTTTTTACACACCGGGAATAGAGTGGAAGAACGTTTATTTACACCCAAACAGAACTTTAAAGGGTAATTCTCCCTTTCGAAGGCATGTTTTCATTATTGTGACAACTATGTGTTATAAAAGCAAAGTTTTAGCTAGCAACAATGTGTTTACCTTAGCAACCTACGCCAGCTGGTGTGTTGGTGTACCTGGCAGAGACTTCCTGACTCTGGCTTGCTGATTTGCAGAGATGATGCTCCACACACCTGAGCTCACACGTTTAACCCCACCTGCTCTTCAGATACAGGAATCAAGATGTTGCGTTCTGGTAGCTAAAGTGTTACTGGCATTGTTCGCACTTGGAGAGGGCATTACTGCTGGTCGATTTTGCCAAAGCTGCTGATTAGCTCACCTGTTACAGTGGAAGGCCAGGAAAGCCACTCCTATTTAAGCAACAAAGAGTCACAGTAATAGAAGAAACTTGGAAATAACATGCTGATAAGTAAATCACAGGTATGAGGGGCACAATCCTAACACAAGGGTTTATTTTACATCCCAGAAAGAGGAAAACAATAAGGCAGACCACCAGAAACCTGACAAAAGGGGAGTATTCCTTTAAACCGGACCTTCAGCATCATTTAATAAAAAGCTCATCTTGGATGTTTAAAGACTCAGAAAATGCAATAGATGCAGGTAGGATGATTTTTAATGTGAGCAATCTGTATGTACAGGGTGTGGGAAACATATAAGATAGACTCTTATTCAGAGTGAAGGTCCAGTTTAATGCACAACTATACTCTAAATCCCCTCTTTATTTGTGATACATGCTGAGAAACCCCTGAAAATGCAGCAGATCCAGGCATTACAGCCTCCTATGGTGCACTGTATCAGTCATTTGGAGATTACCACATCCACATAACTGGTGGTTGCCAATAGGGATCACCAGGCATGTCCATCTAAACAAGCTTTACTGGCTGCTGGATGTCACATTATAGGACATTGGTACAGCACAGGATTGTGGAGGGGGTTAGTAATGGCTAATTTCAGAGATCCCTTATTAGAAAGCCCGGGGGATATGCTTGTCACTAATGCTTAGATTTGTATCTTTTAAACTAAACCCACCATTTAAACCATGCACCCCAGCACTGAGTAACAGGCAGAGGAGGTTATTAACATTGATGTTGCTATAGAAGATTACATTCAGAACATCCCCATTACAATCATCATCCCCATTTGTCTTGTATCACTTTTGAGCCACGAAGCCCCATGCTGTCCTGTAGACATTCATTGTCACTGTGATACCAATTACCAAGGCAGACCCCACTGCTAATACATGCTCCTCTGTCACATTTAATGGTCATCACTGTACACTGTGACGGGGATGTGTCTCAGCGCAGAGAACAAAAGCCTGGAGTTTCAGTTCATGGTGCAATTAGTTGGGAGACATCATTTTTTACCCCCTTGTATATGTTGTCATCAGACAGGAATGACATTGACCTTTATGATCTGGTTTTCTTTTCTCCGGAGTGAGAAATTAAATTTAAAACTAGATTATAAATTAGAGCGGATGGATCGCATCAATTTTCATTGACGGGTTAGAATCGCTTTCATCTTGCCTGTCACAGCAGGAAGCAATGGCCACACATGCAGGATTAGGCATCATACTTCACAGATCAGTGGCCTGAAACGTATCGCTTATGAGGATTATTAGCATTCCAGTGTGTCCGTGTATGTTAAAAATGGTAATAGTCCCTATGTAACAGTTATACAACACATTCAAAGGGCAGTTATTTAGTTTGTTTTAAATATATATAAATCCACTGCAAAAACTATACCTATTCTAATGATATTAGAAAGATATATTTTATATATATATATATTTATATATTCTGCAAGCTGAAATGCTATAAGTTATACTCTAGCTCAGGCATCCTAACCTTTCTTGCCATGAGAGCCATATTCAGCTCTCACATATTGTAAGGAGCCACATTCGATTCAAACAGTTCATAAAATTCTTGTTCCATACAAGGGACTATAAAGGCTAAAATAAAAAAGGAGGATCGCCATTTCTCCTGTGCTAAAAAGCTTACCTATTTCTGAGAGTGGACCGCCCACATCCTTGCATGCCCCCATACAGAGAGGACGTGCGGAGGCTGAGACTGGCATCTGGTGTGTTAAATGGAGATGGGCATGTTCTAATCACTGTAACTGCCACGGGAGGTGGGGGCCATGTCCAACATGACTCTTATGGTCATCGGCCAGAAAACAAAAAAAACCCAGCGATGTGTAAGCAATCACAGGATTCTATCTAAGAAAAGGGGACATTTCTAGGCACCAGACCTAGACTCAGCGGCGAAAAATACAATTCTGTGATTGCTCACCTGTATAATTGGTATTATGAGTATACAGTACGTCCTGGTCCAGATATAGTACTTACTATTGGGTATTACTCCGCCAGATGGCGCTGGACTGCAGAGACATCAAAAATAGGCTCGAAAATAAGCAGTTAACGAGAAGCTGGGAGAATTAAAACAACCCAAACTAGTAACTGTAACAATGACAACAATCACCATACAGGGGATCCAAGATAATGCAAAACCAAGGGTGGGGTGGAGCAGGATGTACTGTATACTCATAATACCAATTCTACAGGTGAGTAATCACAGAATTGTATTATTCTTAGTATACAGTACGTCCTGCTCCAGATATAGTACTTACTATCGGGACATCCAATAGCAGTGTCCATAAAGTAGGGTGGGATCCCCAAAGTTAACAGCAGACAGTTTAAACCACTGCCACCTGCAGAACCTTAAGGCCAAAAGCAGCATCAGCTGAGGCCCTAACATCAACCCTGTAAAACTTTGAAAAGGTATGAACAGAAGACCAAGTAGCAGCCTTGCAAACTTGTTCAACAAAAGCACCAATAGCACGCGTAGAATGGGCAGTAAGGTGGAAGGGAGGATTCTTCCCCTTAGCAGAGTAGGCCTGAATCACAGCCTGACGGATCCATTTGCTGATAGTAGACTTGGAAGGAGCCAAACCCTTCCTAGGACCAGAAGGGACTACAAAAAGAGCATCAGTCTTTCTGAAAGGTGCAGTAGCCACCAGATAGTATTTCAGACACCTAACCACATCCAAAGAATGCAAGACCCTCTCCTTAGCATTATTAGGAGCAGGGCACAATGAAGGGAGAACAATGTCCTGATTCAAATGCAAGGCAGACACTACCTTAGGCAGAAAATCTGGCTTGAAGCAAAACACCACCTCGTCCTGGTGTCTCTCATAGTAGGGGGGCTGAATGGAAAGCGCCGCCAACTCAGACACATGCCTAACAGAGGTGATAGCCACCAGAAAAACAACCTTGAGAGTAAGGATGGCCAGGGAAGCATCCTGCACAGGTTCAAAAGGAGCACCCTGCAAGGCTGACAGAACCAAGTTCAAATCCCAAACAGGCACCATAGTCTTACGTGGGGGACGCACATGAGTCACCCCCTGGAAAAAGTCCTGATCAGAGAATGCTGAGCAAAGGACTTCTGGAAGAAAACAGCCAGGGCAGAAACCTTACCTTTTAGAGTACTAAGTTGGAGCCCAATCGTCAACCCATGCTGTAGGAACTCCAGAATCCTGGGAATAGAGACCACACGACAGGGAAGAGACTTAGACTCACACCAGGTCAATGTAAGCACGCCAAACCCTGTAATAAATAGAAGAAGACTTCTTCCTAGCCTTTAGCAAGGTATCCACAACCGAGGAAGACAGCCCCTTCTCCATCAAGATGGAGGTTTCGGCAGCCAGGCCGCCAAAGCCAGAGTTTGTAAATTGGGATGGCGTAGTGAGCCTTGAGTGAGCAGATCTGGCACCACGGGCAGAGTGTACTGATCTACTGCCAGCTGCACCACGTCTGCGAACCACACTCTTCTTGGCCACCTGGGGGCCACCAGAATTGCTGGCACCCCTTCCAGAGCAATCTTGCTTTAACCCTGCCCAGCAGGGGGAATGGAGGGAAGACATACAGAAACTGAAAGTCCTGCCATTGACATCCGTGGTCAAGGCCAGAGGATACTGGGATAGGGAGAAAAAGGCCGGTGGCTTGTGATTGTGGCAGGACGCAAACAGATCCACATCTGGTTGGCCCCAATGGTGACACAGAGATTGGAACACCCTGCTGCATAGGAACCATTCTCCCTGGCGAGAGGTCCCCCTGCTCAGAGAGTCTGCCAGGAGATTTTCCACCCCCGGAATGTACACAGCTGATATGCAGGGAACATTGGTCTCCACCCAGGTCAGGATCAGAGACACTTCCTGGAGGGCCCCCTTGCTCCGGGTCCCCCCCTGATGATTGATGTAGGCCACTGCTGTCTGGTTGTCCGAGCGCACCTGAACAGGCAGGCCCCGAAGGTGAGTAGTCAACTGAGCCAGAACTAACCTGATCGCCCGCAGTTCCAAGACATTGATAGGTGTGTGGGCCTCCTGGGGGCCCCACCTCCCCTGGAACCGCAGGGACTTCCAGAAACCACCCCAACCTGGCAGACTGGCATCCGTGGTGACCGTCTCCCAGGAAGGGGTAAGAAAGGATCTGCCCTTCAACAGGTTCCTTGAGTCCATCCACCACGAGAGAGACCTCCTGACCAGAGGGGAGAGCACACAGACCCTGTCCAGGGACGCTGGGTCCTTGTCCCATACTGACAAGAGGTGGAGTTGCAGAGGCCTCAAGTGGAACTGAGCATAAGGGACCGCCTTGAAGCACGCCACCATCAGGCCCATTGCCCCTGCCTGATGGAGGGATGATGACAAGATAGCAGGAACTGGCCCTGTGCAATCAGACCGTCCGCCTTCTGTTGAGGAAGGAAAATCCTTGCCTGAACTGTATGCAGATTCATTCCTAGGAATGGAATCACCAAGGAGGGGGACAGTGAAGACTTGGGGTGGTTGATCACCCATCCATGACTCCAGGGTGGACACCACCAGCTGAGTATCCAATTCTGCCTGATGTAGAGATTGGGAGGAGATGAGAATGTCGTCCAGATAAGGCAGCACGCGGACACCCTGATACCTGAGCAGAGACATCACGCCAGCCAGCACCTTGGTGAACACCCTGGGAGCTGAGGTGAGACCAAAGGGCAGTGCCACAAACTGGTAGTGTTGATCCTCCAGAGTGAACCTGAGGAACCTTTGATGACCTGGAAATACAGGAATATGAAGGTAAGCATCCTTGATGTCCACAGAAGTCATGAAATCCCCTGGGCGCAGGGAACTGATTGCAGAGCTTCAGGATGGGCCTGACTGAACCATCTTTTTTGGGAACTGTGAATAGATTGGAATAGAAGCCCTTGCCCTTTTCTCTTAAAGGGACCTTGCGCAGATGACCCCCAGCTCCAGGAGGCCTTGCACTGCCTGCACTAGACCCTGAGCTGACACAGGGTCCTGAGGAATCCGGGATCTGATGAATCTTGGGGGCGGCCAGGCAGCAAACTCTATCTTGTAACCGGAGGACACTACCTCCTGAATCCACCGGTCTGAGACATGAGCGGAGTGAGCGAAGTGCTGAAGCCGTCCCCCCACCCGGATGGGTGAGGGCGCCCCATCATGCCTAAGGGGGCTTGGGAGAGGATTTTGCTTTGGGATCCCAGGAGGAGCCAGGACGTCCACGTCCTCTGCCCCTACTCCAGAAATCTCCCCGGGCCCCAGTAATGGAAACCCCCCTCCCTTGTCTAGCACCACGGTAGGGGGAGGAGAATGAGCCCTGACCCCGAAAGGGCCGAGACTGACGCCTGCGCTGGGGTAACCTGCCTCCCTTAGCAAAAAGGTCCAGGCGGTCCCCAAACAGGAGTAGTCCTTTGAAGGGAAAACCAGTGAGGGCCTTCTTGGCAGCGTTGTCAGCAGCCCACTGGCGTAGCCAAACCGAGCGGCATATAGCCACCACAAGGGCAGATGTCCTGGCACACATTCTAATGGTGTCATCCAAAGCAGAGAGGACAAAATGTACAAAAACATCACAACTGGAGAGTGCATTAAACACCTCACAAGGCAATCGTCAGGGGCACTATCAAGTACACTTCTGATCAGGGTCCTAGTGGCCACAGCATGGGACGCCAGCTGGTCAATGCGCCGGTGCTCAGCATCCCGCAGGGTAGTAGGGTCAGGGAAATGCATGACAGAGGTGTTAGATAGCCCTAGGACCGGGGCATCCACCTCGGGAGGGGATGACCAACACTTTACCACATCAGCAGGAAAGGGACACTTCCTATCCCAACTCTTAGGTACACCGGGAAGTCTACTGGGGCGCTCCCATTCCTTGAGCACAAGGCTATTGAAATGTGCTTGCTCAGGAAATTCCAGACGCGACTTAGCGGTATGGAAAAGCTCCCCCCTTTGCCTGGGAGCCGCAACAGGGGGAGAAATGGACAGAACCTCAAAAATCTGGGTCAGCAATCTGTCAGTGTCATCCGGGGCCCAGGGGTCAGAGCCAGAATCGTCATGGCCCCTTGGCCTCTCATCAGATGACCCTGAGTCAGAGAAAGCTCCCCTCCGTCCGAATGGGTATAGCCACAAAGAATCCAAAACTCCTCAGTTTCCATAAGGAAAAGAGTGACATTAGGCGTTAAGGGCCACTTTTTAGCAGTCTAGAAGACCCATCAGGCTGAGAATCCCCACTTGTATGCAACTCAGTAGGAGTGAGAGTTAAGATTGGGGGAGCAGGTGAAGTGAAACGAGGTGCAGGGCCAGCCGCTGGATGGCCAGATTGCAGCGCAAGCACTTGCTCAGCACAGGGTACGCAGACCCGCGCCTTGTCAGTGTCAACATGAGACTCCCCACACGCTACACACAGCCGGGCTTGTCCCGAAGGAACCCCGGTCACATTATCCTGAGATGCCTCCATATGGTGATTATAGCGGCACTATAGGCCGATAGGGATTAACGCTATACAGCAACCCTGGATGCCCCAATAACCCGCTAGGGAAGTGGGAGTAATTACACTGGGCCTCACAATTTAACCAACTAATAGAGGGCCGGGAGAAGCCAATGGATTCGCCCACCTGAAAGACATAATAAAAGGGGCCGTAAGCAGATAGTAATAAAAAGGCGGTAATAAAGCCGCCCGCGAAGGCACTTACGGACCGCGTTAGGTAGAGGTCCGTCACGCATAAGCCGACCAAGCAGACAAAATGGTGTCGGTATACCTCGAGTGGCAGACGCGGAACGCACCAGAGACGCCCCCCCCCCGAAGAGCGCGAAGCCAACACGTGACAAGCAGCCAATGCCAGCGCACCGGCGCCTGAGGTAACGCCGCCGCCAAGCGCGGAACATAGTGACAAAAGGCACGCGGCGGCAATTTTAAGTAAAGACATAGTAAAGCAAGTCAGCGCAGCGGCTGACACAAAGCAGAGTGAAATAAAGCATAAGGCCAATACACGAGAATAAATAGCATACACACAGACACACCCCCCCCCCTCTTTTCCCCCCGAAGGCTACTTGGAGAATGAGGGAGGACAGCGGCCACTTAAATAGGGCCCACCGATAGGCAGGGGCAATAGTGCGGGAGGGGCATCCCATAGAGGCTCACCATAAGCCTGAACCGCCTACCCTTTGGTGGGGGATTGCGGTGGAGCTGCGTTCCTAAGCACCTAACAGCGGTGCTGCCTAACATCACCCGACCAGCGCAGCCAAGGCTGGGAGGCATATTACTAATGGAACGGGTGGGAATAGTCCTACAGGGCCGCAGGCTAATAGCCCCGCTCATCTGCAAGTACATAGAGCCATTTCTCGTCTTCGCAGTCCAGACTGCAGAGAAAATCTGGGGATTTGTGGGAGGTTCCTGGGTATTTGAGGGGCTGGGAGGAGCCTATTTTCGATGTCTCTGCAGTCCAGCGCCATCTGGCGGAGTAATACTCGATAGTAAGTACTATATCTGGAGCAGGACGTACTGTATACTAAGAACAGAGGAGTTTTTTTTTTTTTTAATATAGCCTGTAAAGTCTCTTTAGAAGAATCTGGCAGATTAAGAAGCATTTTGAGGCACTATGTTTTCCAGCTTCCTTTCTTAGGGTGTGGTGCTAGAAGCTGCCAAGATAGGTAAGCTAGAGCACTTTGCCCCCCAGCATGGAGTTAATGTAGAGTCAGGTAGGTGGAAGAGGGGCATGTGCAGTGGGTCAGGAGGGCCTGATCACAGGTGGCAGTGCTGGGATGTCCCACTGTGTGAACCCACTGATTGCCAACATTTTGAGCGGACTTGCACTTTAAAATGGATGGTCACCAATTGGATAACACCCCTACACTGCAGAGAACAATGCTTTTTGGTGTTTTTTTTTTTATGTAACCACGAGTCAAAAAATGCGTCTCTTTGTAAAACCCTGAGGAAGCCCCCCCCCCCCCACCTTCAACTGCCTTACACGGAGTAGCGCATCATCTCTCTGCAGTGGCACAGTGGAAGGAGCAGGAATAAAGCTGCAGAGCAAAGCTGCTCTGCTCAGAGCTGCATTTGATCACTGTGGGATCCCGGAAGTGGGCGACTATGCAGTTTAGCCTGTGAGGGGTCCATAAAAAGCAATTCTGTGAGTACTCACCTGTAGAATTTGTTCTTGCATGGCACGGCCCAATTCGGTATTCATAACAGTTGGGTTATTCCGCAACAAGGTGGCGCAGTGGTACTGCAGAAAAGCTGTGGCTTGTCCCGGCTCTCTATAAAAACGGGCTTAACCATAGAGTTACTCAGCGTACACAAGTAAAAAATGTGAAAAGGTAAAAAAAAAATTGACTTGGATCAATCACCATAAAGAGGCAACCAAGAATAACAATAACAAGGGTGGGGCGAAGCGGGGCCGTGCCATGCAAGAACAAAAACAATTCTACAATTCTACAGGTGAGTACTCACACAATAGCTTTTTTCTTTATTGCATGGCACGGCCTGCTTCGGTATTCATAACAGTTGGGACATCCAAAAGCAGTGTCCAAAAGTAGGGTGGGATCCGCAATAAGCAACAGCCGGCAGTTAAAAGTCACTACCGCCTGAAGCAACTTGCGGCCAAAAGCAGCACCCGCTGAGGCCTTAACATCAACCTTGTAAAATTTTGAAAAAGTATGAACAGAAGACCAAGTAGCGGCCTTGCAAAATTGTTCAACAGAAGCTTGGTGCTGAAAAGCCCAAGAGGCACCAATAGCATGAATGGAATGAGCAGTAATCCTAAAGGGAGGTTCCTTTCCCTTAGCAGAATAGGCTTGAACCACCGCCTGACGGATCCACTTGCTGATAGTGCATTTAGCCGGAGGCAAACCCTTTCTAGGTCCAGAAGTGAGAACAAAAAGAGCATCAGACTTCCTGAAAGGCTCAGTGGCGACCAAAAAAAACTTCAGAGCCCTGACCACATCCAGGGAATGCAGAGTCCGCTCCTTGGAATTAGCAGGATTAGGACACAATGAAGGCAAGACAATGTCCTGATTGAGATGAAAAGCAGACACCACCTCAGAAACTCGCCTTACAGAAGTGATAGCCACCAAAAAGGCTACCTTAAGAGTCAGAATAGACGGGTAGCTTCACGGATAGGCTCAAAGGGAGGCCCTTGCAGAGCAGACAACACCAGATTCAAATCCCAGACTGGTAGCAAAGGCTTACGAGGTGGACGCACATGAGAAACACCCTGAAAAAAGGTTTTAACCATGATTAGCAAAAGATCTTTGGAAAAAAATTGCCAGAGCTGAAACATGGCTTTTTAGGGTACTAAGTTGAAGGCCCAGATCCAAACCATGTTGTAAGAATTCCAGAATCCTGGGAGTAGAAAACACCCGACAGGGAAGAGACTTGGACTCACACCAGGCAATGTAAGCATGCCAGACTCTGTAATAGATAAAGGATGAGGACTTCTTCATGGCCCGAATCATGGTATCAGCAACAGAAGCAGGCAACCCCTTTACCATTAATATGGAGGTTTCAGCAGCCAAGCCGTTAAAGCCAGCGTTTGTAAATTGGGATGGCGTAGCTGCCCCTGGGTGAGAAGATCTGGATCCTTGGGCAGGACGTGCCAGTCTACTGCCAACCACACGACGTCTGTGAACCAAACTCTTCTTGGCCAACAAGGGGCCACCAGTATGGCTGGTACCCGCTCCTGGGCTATCTTGCGCATGACCCTGCCCAGGAGAGGAAACGGAGGGAACACATAGGGAAGCTGAAACTCCGTCCAAGGTATTGCCAAGGCATCCGTGGTGAAGGCCAGAGGATCCTGAGACAGAGAGACAAATGTAGGAAGTTTGTGATTGTGACGGGACGCAAACAGGTCCACATCCGGCTGACCCCAGCGGTGACAGAGGGAGAGAAACACCTGGTTGTTGAGAGACCACTCCCCCAGACGAGACGTCCCCCTTCTCAGGGAGTCCGCCACCTGGTTCTCCATCCCTGGGATGTAGACCGCTGAGATGCAGGGAACATGCTGTTCCGCCCAAGACAAAATCAGGGACACTTGCTTGAAGGCTCGCTTGCTCCGAGTCCCTCCCTGATGGTTGATGTAGGCAACCGCCGTCTGGTTGTCTGAGCGAATCTGAACAGCCCGACCCAGGAGGTGAGTGGATAGGCGAGAAAGAACCAACCTGATCGCCCCCAGTTCCAGGACGTTGATGGAAGCATGGGCCTCTTGGAAGCATGGGCCTCAGGGACTTCCAGAAGCCTCCCCAGCCGGTCAGACTGGCCTCCGTGGTGATTGTTTCCCAGCACGGGGCAGGAAGGACCTGCCCCCCAGAAGGTTCCTTGAGTCCAGCCACCACAAGAGAGACTGTCTGGCCAGGGGAGACAGAACAAATTCCTGATCCAGGGACACAGGGTCCCGATCCCAAACTGACAAGAGGTGCAACTGAAGAGGTCTCATGTGAAACTGAGCAAAGGGGACTGCCTCGAAGCAGGACACCATCAGGCCCATCAACTGCATCCCCTGAGGGATGGAGGGATGAGGACACGACAGCAGAGCCCGAGCCTGCAGCTGAAGACCCTCCACCTTCTGCTGAGGAAGGAACACCTTGACCTGAGAGGTATCCAGAGTCATGCCCAGGAAGGTCCTCACCAATGACGGAGACAAAAGAATTGGGATAGTTGATCACCCAGCCGAAAGACTCTGGAGTGGATGTCACCATTTGAGTGTCCCGCTCGGCCTGAGGAAAAGACTCGGCCACAATCAGGATGTTGTCCAGGTAAGGAATGATGCAGATGCCCTGGTTTCTTAGCAGAGTCATCACTCCCGCCAGCACCTTGGTGAACACCCGAGGTGCCGAGGTGATACCGAAGCGTAGAGCCACAAACTGCTAATGCTTATCCTGCAGCTCGAACCTTAGAAATCTCTGATGACCTGGAAAGATAGGCACATGAAGATAAGCATCCTTGATGTCCACAGTAGTCATGAAGTCGCCTGGGCGAAGGGTACTGACAGCAGAGTGCAGCGTCTCCATGGGAAAATGCTTGAAACTGACAAATTTGTTGAGGCCCTTCAGATCCAGAATGGGCCTCAGACAGCCGTCCTTTTTGGGGACCGTGAAAAGATTGGAATAGTACCCCTGACCTATTTCTTGATGAGACACCAAACAAATGACTCTGGACTCTAACAGGCAATGAACCACCAGAAGCAACCCCTGAGCGGACAGGGGGTTTAAAGACATACGGGATCTGATGAATCTTGGGGGGGGGCCAGGCTGCAAACTATCTTGTAACCGGAGGACATTACCTCCTGAATCCACCGAGACATGAAGCCTCCAGTGGTGAGCAAAGAGCCGAAGCCGTCCCCCCACCCGGATGGGTGAGGGCGCCCCTTCATGCCTGAGGGGGCTTGGGAGAGGGCTTGGGCTTAGGATTCCAGGAGAGACCAGGACGACCACGGGTTCTGCCACGGCCCCAAGAATCTCTGCGACTACTAGAGAGGAGGGAGCCACTGCCCCCTCTGGAAATGCGAAAGGAAGGGAGGGGGCAGAGGACCCCCGAAAGGGCCGAGGCAGAGGTCCTTCCACACAGAATCATCCATAGAAGTAAGGATAAAGGCCACAAAATCAGTGCAAAGTAAGAGAGTCCTATATTCCTCCCCCACACTACCAGCTGTTGTGCCATCAAGGAGACACTTAAGCAGTTTCTTAAGGGCAATAGCAGTAATGGCGGCAGCACATACAGGGCGCAAGCCAGCCCCCACACAGGTAAAAGCATGGCAGGCCACTTGATCCATGTACCGGTCCTCTCCGTCCCTCAGTGTGGAAGTGTCAGGGGAAGGCATGACCGAAGTATTGGACAAGCCTAGCACAGGAGCGTCCACTTCAGGGGGAAATGACCACCTCTTAACAAGATCAATGGGAAAGGGATACCTTTTATCCAAACCCTTGGGCACCGCAGGCAACTTGTTAGGACGTTCCCATTCTTTAAGCACCAAGGTGGTAAAATGTTCCTTCTCAGGGAACTCTAGACGCTGTTTACCAGGGCGAAAAAGCTCCCCCTGCTTTCTTTTAGCTACCTCAAGGGCAGCAATGTGCAAAATTTCACAAATATTTTACAGCATATTATCAGCGTCCTCAGGGTACCATGATTCCTCTCCGGACGCAGTCCCAGGGTCACTATCGCAACCCTCCTGCTGGTTCCCAGAGGAGTCAGAATCCTGGGAGAGCTCCCCCATCTCAAGGGGGTGACAGTCACCAAGCTCATCAATCCCCACATACAATAAGGGGAGCAGGCCTGGGGTCCAGGTGTCTCTTCTTGCCAGAAGCCTTCCTTGGAGCATTCCTGGCAAGCTGCTTTTCAATGTTAGGCACCCACAGAGCCAAATCAGAATGTGAGTAGGTGAAGCCGAGTGAGGCGCAGAGCTGGGAAGTGCAAGGACACTTTCAGCGCATGGCACGCACACCGTGACACTTTTACTCACAGGGGATACCCCACACATGGAACACAGCCGTGCTTGCCCCGAAGGGCCCCTAAGCGCGCTATCCCCAGAAGCCTCCATATGGTGATTAGCACAGGCGCAATAGGCCAGCAGTGGGTACAGGCTTAATACAGAAGCCACCTGGGATGCCCTCCCACGGGATGACCCCAGACGTTAATAAAGGGGGGATGAGGGGGGAGGAAGGAGTGGAGCTGGGAAAAACCACAACCCAAAGGTATCCCGCCTGAAAGACATAAGTAAAATCACACAAGCATCCCGCAGCAAAAACCCCAAATCAATTAAAAACCCCCCAAGGGGGACTCACGGACCAAAGACACCGCGGGGTCACACAGGCACAGACCGCTGAATAAGGCGACCCACCGGAGAAAGCAGCGCTGCAGCCAGGAAGGGAGGGGGGCGGGGGGGGGACACAGTCCCCAAACTACTTACCCCCTCAGAAGCTAGGACAGAAACTCTGCATCCCTAATAGGCTCACCATAAAGCCTATGGCCGGCTACCCTTTGTGTTACAGGGTCTGCGGCTTGGAGCTGCGCTCCAGGAGCACTTGACCCTAGTGCTCTTTTACCTTCACCTGATCTGTCATCCAAGGCTGGAGGCAGTGAGGGTCCAGAAACGGATGGAAATAGAATTGCAGAGCCACAGGCTTGGTTGCCCCGCTCACCTGCGCAAGAGAGAGAGCCATCTGCTAACTTCGCAGTCCACTGCAGAGGAAACACTGGGGAACTCTATGGTTAAGCCCGTTTTTATAGGGAGCTGGGACAAGCCACAGCTTTTCTGCTGTACCACTGCGCCACCTTGTGGCGCAATAACCCAACTCTTATGAATACCGAAGCGGGCCGTACCATGCAATAAAAAAAAAAGAACATTTTCCTGCAAATAAAAAAAATATATATATATATATATATACTCACCTCTAGTCTGGGGCAGCAGCGCTCACCTGAACGGCTAGATGCAGGCTCCTTGCACAGCACCACTCTCTCAGTGGGCTTCTCTTCCTGTCTAGCTCTGACGTGGTGCCGTTCCCACCATCAGTCAGGGTGAGCCACCATGACCAAAAAAAAAACAAGAAAAAAATATTTTCTTGCATTGCCCTGTCTAATGGACCCAGAAACAGCTGCATGTGTTTGGTGCCATAGCCTGCAGCTATTTTTTGGTCCACATCAGTTTTAACAACTCAAGTAAAGGGTGAAAAGTGACTCTTCAGTGTTGGGCCCTACAGTCGGATGGGAACACAAAGCTGAGGGTAAGGGTCTGCTTTGCAGTAAACCTTCTGCAGAGTCCTGGTCCACAGGGAACCCATATAAACCTTATACACCTCCTCATGCCATCCAAGCACTGCGGAATATGGCGGCACTATATAAATAAACATTATTCGATTCGGTCATGCAACCATTCCTGGCTGCCTGTAGGGACAAGGTGATTATTTTACATATATACGTTTTAAACTTTAACCTTAAGTTCCCATGTAGTCACCACACACAGGAAAGCCACAGGCTTCACCGGAACCCTGTACTGTGGTTAACCACACTTTAGTCTTGATGACTCCTATAAGTTTTCATTTAAACTTTGTCTGTGATGACCAAATAGGATGCTGATTTACAAAAAAACCCAATTATTAATAAAATAAAGTATAATAATTGTATTAATATTAATTACTACTAATTATTATTATTACTACTAAATGTCTTGTCTGTGCTGAAATGTAAGTAAAATAAAAGCAACTGGATTTAAATGGAGTAGTGAGGGGTGACTGGGTCAATGTTGGGATTGTCATTTTTCTTATAGGGTGCACTATCAAATATGCAATAATTATGCTGCCAACATGCCCTAGATCAGGGGTTTCTAACAGGTGATACTAGTACCACTGGTGGTACTCACAGGTGGTACTCAAAGTTCCAGACTTGTCCTGCATCTGTGTCCCAACCTGATCTCCTGCCATCTGCATCTCAAGCATTATGTGCACCATAAATAAAAAACTGTACAATTTTTTTGTGTGATTTATTCACTCTAAAATGTTGTTATGTATGTTTTGATTAAGGGTTTAGATGACTGACAATGCTCACACCCCCCCCCCCAGTTAGTTGTTATTTAATCAGAAAATGGAAAGTGGTACTTGATGAAAATGTTGGGAACCCCTGCCCAGACAGAAGGCATATAATACTTGAATTTTCCGGACTTGAAAAAGACTGCAGGGTGAATTCAGTTTTGTACCATTTTTTATTTCTAAGCCACAAGTCGCATGCCATTAAGTTGTACACAGGCTCATGCATACAAGGAATTTATAAAACTCTGGTTGAGCTCCAGACCTGCTCAAACTGTAGAAAAGCATTAGGAAAACTGCATCATAGCTTTAAAAATGAAAGAAGGGGGCAAGAATGAGATGTGATCTAGCATATCCTGAAATATGGAATAATAATGTCATATTATTGTCCTGATTTGGGAGTATCAGACTGCATAAAACACTGAAATTAGTTTTATATAAGAGCTCCGCTCAATCACAATCTTGGCTGGAGTTTTTAAAGAGCTTTTTGATTTTTTGGGAAAGCCGGTCTGTATTATCAATACAACTCATCAACTTATTTTAGTTTTCAATACAGTGGTGAAGATTTAGGTCACTTAAAGCGGACCTTCACTCTGAATAAGAGTCTATCTTATATGTTTCCCACACCCTGTACATACAGATTGTCCACATTAAAAATCATCCTACCTGCATCTATTGCATGTTATGAGCCTTTAAACATCCAACATGGCGGCTTATGGAAGCCGCCATCTTATCAGGCAGCCTGCAAACAGGAAGTGCCTCCTGACTGTGCTGCTCTGCATTCTGGGACTGCTGACCTTTACCTGACCCCAGCTCTGCTCTGTCTGAGCAAAGCGCAGCTATAACCCGCCCCCCTGTACCTTATGCCACTCTCCTCTCCTCAGTAAGTGTGATGCTTCTGAGTCAAGATGGCGGCGCCCGTATCCTAAATTCCTGAACAGAGTTGCAGCCCAGTGAGGGAAAGAATAATAAGTTAGTGACTAAAAACGTAAAATATATTAATTTTAGATGCTGGGGAACCGTTTTTTAAGAGTTTGGGCTTTTCATTAAATCACGCTGAAGGTCCGGTTTAAACGGTCTGTTAAAATGTCTGTGGTCAAGAGCAATCTGGATGCTGCCTTGTGCAGGGAACAATATGTCTTCACACTACTACAATGAATACAGTTCTTTAGAGTTCATTTAAACTATTTATTCAAATTAAACAAAAAAGTTGCAGTTACATGTCATGTCGCCAAAAGCAAAAACAGCATAGGGAATGCAACACCATAAATGTATGCAATAAAAATAATGCAATGTACAAGCAAGCTTTGTGGTCGTTTTACCCAGAAGTCCAGTCTTGCTGAAATAAGATTATTTATTCCAACAATGACCCATTGACACAGGCAGATAACAAAGGGAGTGCCAAGTTGTAGCTACATGTAAATGCCGCGCCAATACTACATAGTAGTGTGCCGTCACCAGGAAAAACAATGATACTTCCATTATAAACAAAGTGCCACAAAACTAAGTTCTGTAATAAAAGGCTAAATGTCCATTTTTGTAGCTTATAGTAGTGGTATAGAACATTTTTTTTAACACATTTATGTCCTTGGGGGAGATTTAGCACTAATTTACAGTCTTATTTAAACTCCTGGGTCTGTAGGATAAATGGAGTCTACAACAAACCTGCAGCTGGCAGCCACTCCAGATGGACACCACTGATATAAAAGAGTACTTAGTATTGCCAGTCTGAATGCAATCTTTTGCTCCAAACCAGTGAAGAAACATCCAGATTACAGAGCACAATGGAGCTGGCCCAAAATCTAATGACAGCAGAAGAGAGGTTCTCTGCTTCAGAATGATTCAGCTGAGTGTTTGCTATTTTATCCTACACCTTATGGCCCATTTCCACGATTTGCAAATAATTACTAAAGCAAGCGCATTCAGAAAATAATTGCTCTACGGAAATGCCAGCTGCGATCAACGAGAGAATACGTTCATCAGTCGAGCGTCATATCGCTGTGGCAGACGTAAAAATGTCTTGTTCGTTGCGTTACAATCGGCACATAGAAACAAATCGACAGCAAATGGGAGTATACAAATACCTTGAATGTGCACGACATGAACAATCTTTATTATGATTGCTCTAACGAACAATTAGCCGACAAACTGCCAGCAAGTTGCCTGCTCGTAAGTTTGCTCAATGAACAGTCGATTAATCTGTTCATGGCAACGGGTCCTTAGCTTTAGGTGTACTAACCCCCCTCCGTTCCTTGCTGTTTTTATTATATATTTTTTTTTATTTAAGTCTAAAGTCACTAATTTCTAATTCACATTGTATATTTTGAACACATATAATAGACTGCTTTATTGATAAGTTCAACTTTGTCTAAGTAAACCTACATAAAAAGCTTTACCCTTTACCACCTGGTATCAGAACAATTTTTCTCAGTTGAGCTCAGTCTGGCTTGGACTCCCTAGGAGACATTCAAACAAGCCAATACACATACTGCAAACGAGTACTTTTTCTGTAAAAATAAGGGTAAATTAAGACTGCAACATGGATCAATGGTTTATAAATGCAATGGCACATAATCCTCCCCAGTCTTAACATAGGAGTCACAAACATGCCCCATACAGTAAAAAAATGCATATGAAAAATATACAATGTCCTTAACATTACAAAACAAGTTTTATGCAATAAACAAGTATAAAAAGGCATATAAACTCAGAACAAGAAGTTCTCCAGAACAGGTTAAATACATTGGGGCATGCAGTAGGTAAATGCTGCTCTCCACCATTCCTCCAATCTAGACCTCTTATCAGTGGCGCCATAGGTGGCACGAAGCTCCATTGCGCTGATTGCTCTCCTGCAGGCACAGAATATGAAGCTGGCTGTGGAACTTCCAGGACTAGATCTAGATCAGCTGGGCCATTCATAGACAATGGGGTCGATTCAGAGCCAGGTGAAAATTTACACCCAACAGACAATGAATGTCACTGACAGCGTTCTCTCCTAAAAGGGGAGTGAGAATTCTCACCAAGCTCTGAATCGACCCTAAATATTGGGTAGCGTTGGTCTCATCTTGTACCCACGACCTGACCAGCTTGGAACGAGGAAATGCAGTCTTAGCTTCAGAAACTGGAGCTGTGGTAGAGCAAACACCTAGGACTGTGTAAGTAGGGCAGGCTTATGTCTTCGGTGGCACCAATCATCTTAAGTCTGTCAGGACCTCCATGAAAACCATTGAAACAGATATGTGGAACAGCAGTGATTGTATCATATTTGCCCTTTGAACATAACCTTTTTTGGAGATCCCCATTAAATGAATGCAGGCAACGTAAAGGCAAATCAGTTAAAAAAGCTTAATACATTAATAAAAACCGATAATCTGAGAGGTAAAATAAAATATGTAACACAAGTCCATAAGGATTTGGGCAATTTATGCCATGTAATGGGATTTAAAGGCTCAGGGAATGTGAATCTAAAACCTAACCATGTTCATTGCAATCGAACAGACAGTATAAAATACAGAGGCACTATGGGTGGTTCGGCTTCTTGTCCAATATTCTGGTAAAGACCCTTTGGCATTCAAGCTACTTCTCATGACTATCACTGAAAAAACACTGGACATTATTTATGCTTGGTTATGTGAAAGCTGCACCCACATTTTTTGTTTTACATAGTGACAAAATTAAAACAGTCCTGTACGCTAACCATAAAAACTCCTGTCTGCATGTAACTCTGGGTAGTGTCTGGGTAGTGAGAGGTTAAATTAGGTGCGACCTACCCCCTACTGGGAGAAGCTTATATTGGGTGGCAGTTGAGATTATTGGATAAGAGATATAGTACCCAATGGACCCTGTTTTAAAGTATAGGAATGCTCTTAAACCGGACCAACAGCCAGACACAGTTAGAGAAGAAAGGCACCTTTCCCAGCATCTCAGCCATGCTACTGCCTGGATTCAAATGACAATGCACAGTAACAGGAAGCCCAGCAGCACTTCCTGTTTGCAGGTGGCCTGCAAATGCATGAGCCGCCATTTTGTTTCCAAAATTTACTACAGAATGAGTTTGAAAAAGGTAAATATAATTTTATGTGCAGCAATCTAAATTGCCTTGGGGAGGGATGCATAGGAGCACCGTTTGTTGTGTTGGTACGCTTTAATCTACACCCAAGTCTGACCTGCAGCAGCTTTTTGGTTGATGTGCCTCACTGGGAATGTCTACGCATTCGCTTTCCTCACCCGTGTCCCCCTGCAGTTGCCCTAGCAGATCACGCAGGTATGGCTTGAAAGGCACACTAGGACTTGAAATATCATGCAGGCCCCTTTAGGGAAACAGATCTCAGGCATGTTCAACATTAAAGTAGACCAACACCCATTTTTGTACAAAATAGGTGTTGGTCTGGAAGCAGGAAAACTAATATCAAGCAATCATCTTGGCCAACATGGGTCGTTGTTCCTCTTTAAATGCCATTTATGGTTTAAAAAGAAATCTCCACTTTGGAAGAAATAAATATAATTTAAAATTACTACATAAGCCTTAATTTTATTAAAACTTAACTTTCATGCCTGTCTGCCAGACACATGTAAGAATTACAATCAGCTTAAATCCAGACTGAAGAGAAACTCTATTTAAAAAGGCATGAGCTGGCAGGAACCCAGCGCTGCCGATTTTCCTGCATGAATAGGCTCTGTAGGGGCAGATCCGCACCATATCAAGGACACCCTGTTATATAATCACGCGTTTTCTGACTAATATTAAGCATTTGAACCCTATCACACTTTGTCACCGAGGTGCAAGGCTGTGGCCAAGCAAACCGTGAGATATATTAAGAGAATCTGTCACGCACTAAGTATGTTTATTAATGTTGTATTAATGTAGTCAGCATGCTACACTTGTCTAGGAACTGCAGCACTATTTAGGGAAACTCATTAACACTTCTGCTAGAAATCTGACAGATTAAATGAGGAAAATTCCAAGTCTGATAGGGGGCAATGTCCCTTCCCCCATACAAAGAGTGAAAACAGACAATGCCTATACTGCCCATTACACACACAACACAGAAAATATTGCCATCCCTAAAACAAATAGACCTGTTTCTATAACAAATAAAACTCTACAAAATATGCACACCCCCTAAAAAAATCTGAAGCCATCAGGGTACTGAATGCCAGCATGTTCCACCAAATTCAAATGCAAAATTCTTCAGGAGGAAGGGAGTGGCAGAACCCTCTTGGTGCCAAATCACAACTTAAAATGGACTTAAGACCAACACCCATGTGGGTGCAGGTGTTGGTCCCACTGCAATAAGACAGGCTGGGAGGGGGGGGGCGCTCCAGAATGCTGGACCCCCACACACAAAACCCCCAAATTCTTACCTTAGCCTCGATCCTCACCAGGAATCCAATGCCATCATTGGCCGCCCGGGCTATTTGTGGGGCTTTTCTGGCGGCCAGAATAATGAATGCACCCACTAGCCAAGTGAGCATTGGGCAGCATTGCTTCCATGCCACTTGTGTCCCCCACATGCACATAGACAGCACATTCATGTCCATCTGGTGAACCCTACTGGTTGCCAGCTATAAAGGGAATGTTGGAGGGTAAGTACTAAATGTTCAATTGCAGGCATTCAGCAGATTGGCATCCCAGATCAGGATTTCCAGGGGTAGGTGAACGGGTCTGCTTTATAGGTCCTTCTGTGACACACAAAAGTACAGGTTGTAGAATCCATACACTACAGCTCTGTTAATAGCAGACTCTAACAGAAGATTACTGTCAGGGCACATATGGAGCCAGGAGCTAAATATCCTGATCAGGTATTAAAAGATGCAGGCCAGACACAGTGTGCTGCAGGGGATGAAGAGCGAGTATAGGGTTTTGTTATATTAAACCGGACATTCACTCTGAATAGGAGCATATCTTATGTTTCCCACACCCTCTACATACAGATTGCTCACATTAAAAATCATCCTACTGCATTTTCTGAGCCTTTAAACATCCAAGATGGCGACACATGGAGTCTCAGGCTGCCTGCAAACAGGAAGTGTCTGCAGACTGTGCCGCTCTGTATTGTGGGATTGTTGTCCTTTTCCTGAGCCCAGCTCTGTTCTGTCTGTGCAAAGCACAGCTATAAAGCATCCCTCTGCAATTTTTTTGATCCCTCTCTTCTCCTAAGTATGCAATGCTTCTGAGGCAAGATGGCAGTGCCCATATCTCAAAGCCCAGTGGGGGGAAGAATAAAAAGTGACTAAAATGTAAAATATATTAATTTTAGATGATGGGGAATAGTTCTTTTTTAAGGGTTTGGGCTTTTCATTAAATTATGCTGAAGGTCCAGTTTAAGGGGACTGTCCCTGCAGATCTCAAATCAGAGCATGTCAGAGGGCACAAGACTCCCCTCTTAAATGTCACCCGCTCCTTGGTAAGGACACCCAGTAAACTCACCTACTCCCTGATCCAACAGCACAGACACAAACGGCTGGCACTCCCAGCCAGGCATTTTTTAGAGGGAAGCGGGGACGTGGAGTCGGCACACTTGGCTGGACTCGGCTGGAGCAGGGTCTTAGACAAGTAGACAGAAGCAGATCCGAGCGAGCAGATTGTACGAGAGGCCGGGCATGCACCATAGGACCGGGGAAAGGCGAGTTAATGTGGGTGACCTGGGGGTTTCACATAGCAGGGCATCTCGGCACCGGAGTTCCCAAAGGCCAGGACCGAAATCCGGGTTTTGGTCCACTTTAATGCGCACACTCGCATGGTAAACCTGATTTGTTTGCCGGCCTGATTGTCATGAGGGACATGGGAAATAAGGACTAGATTAATAATTCAGCTTGTTTTAGGATTTCTATCGTTTGTAAGCAGAGAGTCATCACATTAGGATGTCTGCTTGGGGAGGAGGTGAAGCAGACTAGAGTATTTTTTACTTTGGACCTACGTTTGCTAGTCAAATTGTGGTATCTAAAAAAACAAATGATTGTATTACTACTGATGGCCACAGAGAAAGTATCAAAGTAATATAGCTCTCTCACTGAAAGCATCTTATACATTAGGGTCTGCCAAAAGGTTGTACATTCACATACATACAGGTAATCTCATATAATTATACACCAGCCCCAGCTGGGTAGTCTGCAAAAATCACACATGTATTTAAGTGTGAATAGGTCTTTTTAAACACAAATATACCATAACGTTTAAACATTTGGCACTACATTTTGTTATCAAATCTATACTAAACCTATTTTAGCCGTTTTCCCTTTTGCACTTTAAATACTGACCCTCTGAAACAGCTAAAGCAAGATATACCTGCCAGTGCATATTTACTATTTACAATATGCATTTGTATTCTCTTACAACTATCTGACATGTTTGCATACATTTCTCAAGCCAGAGTAGGCCATCATTTGTAATAGAGCCTAACTGATGGAAAATGCACAGAAGCCAACAATTGTCACCCTCTACTTCTTCTGTTCACAAGTTTACTTTAAAGTGGAACAATACCCAGGCTGATGGGCCCGGGAATCTATAAGATTCCCGGGCGGATCAGATCCCTCCCCGCGGGGCATCCGAAATCGGGATGCCCCGCTGTGTGAAACCCCCCAGGACGCCCCATTCACCTTACCTTACTCCCGTTCCAATGGCGCATGCGCAAGCCGCGTCTCGCGCTTCTCCCTAGCAGGGCGCGCACCCGTGCCGGCCGTTTGTGAATGGGCGTGCTTCCTGTTAGAGGGAAGCGCGTGATACGGCCACCAGTGTGCTCGGAGCCGCTGTGGTTGTCCGTCCCTTGTACGTGCATACCACAGCTGCTCGCTGATTGGACGAGGCCCGCGCATGCTGTGCCCCCTGGTTCTGACCGGCAGGTGGGCATGGCCTGTATATGTCCGGTTCCTACTGAATACAATGGGTGACGCCGTACACAGAAGTTACTAGAGTATGGAGGCCACCATTGTTTTCATTTGGAGCCAGCCGTACACAGGCCTGTCAAAAGCTAATGATAAAAAGCTCTTTAGAGAGCACCTAAGCTCAGGTTTTATGAACTTCAAGCCAGTACAAAGCTAAATGTCTATATTAACTAGAGAAGCTCCTCAGTTTCTCTTAGCAGTTCCGACACTCATGAAATAAAAATGATGGACATCAATCTGAATCCAGCTTGAGAGACAAACATTCAACTGAACCAGAGCAGATTACATCAGTGGATGATAAAATGGCCATAGTTAGATCTGTGCATGCAAGCAGACTTGAAATTATAAATGTTCTTCTACTTGTGCTTCTATTAATAAGACCATAAAAGCGCTTAAAAAAACAATATAAGAAAGCCAGTGTAATGTTCACATTTAGTTGTTATATATTTGCCATAGTAGACATTCCCCTGCGCACAATATATAACAGATGTCCATGATAAGCCGTGGTTTTCTGGCCTTCGGGAAGTGGCTTCAAGAGCTAGAAATAGGTCCATAAACGGCATTAGGCAGGGGATGGATTGCCACTTGCCACGCGTTGCCCTCCATCATACACATTCCTCGGCAGACATCAGGAGGGGGTTGATGTATTCAAAACCCTCAAATTCGGATTGGTCAATCTTTCGCACAGCGTCCCTGTAAAAAGAAAATAATTTCTGTAATGAAGTGAAAATGCAGAAAGTACAGATGTGCAATCGGACAGCACAGGGGAGCCTGTTATCTGGATGAACCGGCAGGAGGAAGCAGCAGCGAACCTTTAATTGATGTGATGATTACGATATAAAAAGGATCCTCCCAGGGACATTATATACATTTTATAGGGATTGCTTCTATTAAAATTTGAAAGTTCTATCTCATCCCATTTATAATTTACCCCCAAGTAACTGCACCAATTTATATTTACATACTGTAAACTATTCGCTTTCACCTTCCAACAATTATTGTTTCATTTTATTCTATTGTGACCTTGGCAGTCGTTGCCTTATAGATGGGTTTGCTTTATAAAGACAGAGTTTCATACCAGCAGCCCTCGCTCCACTAGCTTGGCTTTCAATAAACCCGTTCCTTGTAAACTCCTACATTCTCCGTAGGAGATATTATATTACTGAACAGCTGAGTTCACAGCTAGGATATTGCCTGCTTTATTCACCTGCTATATGGATTAAAACTCAAGATGAAACACTGAAGGTAAAACACAAGCTGAAACCCCAGCTTTTTCTTTTCCAAGGAAATACCCTTTGAGAGATTTGAAATACACCTAAATATAATTACAGGCAAGAAATGCAATGTAGGAGGTGAAGATCCATTTAGGTCAATAAAAACAATAGTTATTCACAGTATGGCTACTGCACCGCATGACTCCTAACACTCACTACTGCTGTGATATTCCATACACGTTCTAGAAGTGTCACTAGATACTTCATAATATTGAGGCAAGCCTACGAACAGATGTGCAACCATGATGATCTACTTTGATGCCATCAACCTTTGAAACATCAGAAATCAAGCAGTCTTTAAACATATGTAAACATAGCATGTCACGGTGTCAGATACAATGCTGTGCTGGTATTACTTTTACCGGAGACTAATGTCATGCTCATCTAATGTATAACCCTCTGCTTTTATTTATAAAATGCCAAGGTACATGAAAATATTCATATTGCTCCCTGTGCATACAATTATTGCCCTGAGTATATGAGCTTATAGGCACATAAACACTACAGTCAATTTCATAAGACCCCAATTAACCTGCCCGTAGGGAGTTTGACTTGTGGGAGGATTCCAGGACTGTGCTGCAAAAGGAATAGTACTAACTAGTTCACTAACATGCCAAGAAAAGAAACAATTACAGTGAGTTAAAAAAAATATTTGTATCTGCTCATGGGAAGGGTGACTGAGAAGTGGTTTTAATTGGTATTATGATTTCCCAGGCTGTTTAGAAATATTTGGTAACAGGTTAAGGTATATGCAATCACCATAGACCTTCCTGTCCACACTTTCTAAAACGGCACATACATAAATCTTCGTAAATAGGGCCAAAAGTCACATTTTAGGATTCCCAGGCGGCCGACTTAGGATGCACCATAGTCAGAATCAATAGCTACCCCTTATCCAGCAATGTTCCACCACTGTAATACAGAAGGTGTGTTAAGCAGCACTCCTGCCATCGCCTTGCAGAGCAGCTGGGCAAGTAAAAAAAAAAAAAAAAAAAAAGCTTAGCATAGTGGGAGGGTTTTAAGGACACTAAACTTTTGCACTAGTGAACTAGTGACACAGACTGCACATAGGCTGAAGCCTGTAAAGGACCAAACACAGATTTTTAATCAATTGATCCAACTTTATTTGAAATCTATAGAAAAGGGGCATGGACCATAAATTGGGTCAGTAGATTACTAGCAACATTCCTGACAATAAAAGGAAAAATACAATTCTGTGATTACTCACCTGTAGAATTGGTATTATGAGTATACAGTACGTCCTGCTCCAGATAAGATTCTTTACTCTTGGGTATTACTCTGCCAGATGGCGCTGGACTGCAGATACAGCGAAATTGGCTCCTCCCGGCCCCTCAAATACCTCCCACAAATCCCCAGTATTGAAAAGCAGTTAACAAGAAGCCGGGAGAATGATAACATAACCAACCATTAACTAAATCAACAATGATAATCACCATACAGGGGATCCAAGAATAATGAAAACCAAGGGTGGGGTGGAGCAGGACGTACTGTATACTCATAATACCAATTCTACAGGTGAATAATCACAGAATTGTATTATTCTTAGTATACAGTACGTTTTGCTCCAGATAAGATTCTTTACTCTTGGGACATCCAATAGCAGTGTCCATAAAGTAGGGTGGGATCCCCAAAAGGGAACAGCAGACAGTTTAGACCACTGCCACCTGCAGAACTTTGCGGCCAAAAGCAGCATCAGCTGAGGCCCTAACATCAACCTTGTAAAACTTGGAAAAGGTATGAACAGAAGACCAAGTAGCGGCCTTGCAAACTTGTTCAACAGAAGCCTGGTGCTGAAAAGCCCAAGAGGCACCAATAGCACGAGTGGAATGAGCAGTAAGGCGGAAGGGAGGATTCTTCCCCTTAGCAGAGTAGGCCTGAATCACAGCCTGACGGATCAATTTGCTGATAGTAGATTTAGCAGGAGCCAAACCCTTCCTAGGACCAGAAGGGACCACAAAAAGAGCATCAGTTTTCCTGAAAGGTGCAGTAGTCACCAGATAGTACTTCAGATTCCTGACCACATCCAAGGAATGCAAACCCCTCTCATTAGTGTTACTAGGATTAGGGCACAAGGAAGGTAGAACAATGTCCTGATTAAGATGAAAGGCAGACACAACCTTAGGCAGAAAATCTGGTTTGAAGCGAAACACCACCTTGTCCTGGTGTCTCTCAAAATAGGGGGGCTGGATGGAAAGCGCCGCCAACTCAGAAACACGCCTAACAGAGGTGATAGCCACCAAAAAGACAACCTTGAGAGTAAGAATGGCCAAGGCAGCCTCCTGCACAGGTTCAAAGGGAGCACCCTGCAAGGAAGAAAGGACCAAGTTCAAGTCCCAGACAGGCAACATAGGCTTACGTGGAAGACGCACATGAGTAACCCCCTGGAAAAGGTCCTGATCAGAGAATGCTGAGCAAAAGATCTTTGGAAGAAAACAGCCAGGGCAGAGACATGACCCTTCAGAGTACTGAGTTGAAGCCCCAGATCCAAACCATGTTGAAGGAACTCCAGAATCCTGGGAATAGAGAACACACGACAGGGAAGGGACCTAGACTCACACCAGTCAATGTAGGCACGCCAAACCCTATAGTAAATGGAAGAATAAGACTTCTTCCTTGCGCTAATCATGGTGATAACAACATAGGCAGACAGCCCCTTTTCCATCAAGATGGAGGTTCCAGCAGCCAGGCCGTCAAAGCCAGCGTTTGTAAATTGGGATGGCATAAATGTCCCTGAGTGAGTAGGTCTGAAACCCTGGGCAGATCGTACTGATCTACTGCCAGCTGCACTATCTCTGCGAACCACACTCTTCTTGGCCACCGGGGAGCCACCAGGATTGCTGGCACCCCTTCCTGAGCTATCTTGCGCAGAACTCTGCCCAACAGGGGGAATGGGGGAAAGACATATAGAAGCTGAAAGTCCTGCCATGAAATTGCTAGAGCATCTGTGGCCAAGGCCAGAGGATCCTGGGACAGGGACACAAAGGCCGGGAGCTTGTGATTGTGACGGGACACAAACAGATCCACATCTGGTTGACCCCAACGGTGACACAGAGAGCGGAACACCCTGTCGCTGAGGGACCATTCTCCCAGGCGAGAGGTCCCCCTGCTCAGAGAGTCTGCCTGCAGATTCCCCACCCCCGGAATGTACACAGCTGAGATGCAGAGAACGTTGTCCTCCGCCCAGGACAAGATCAGAGACACTTCCTTGAGGGCCCCCTTGCTCCGGGTCCCTCCATGGTCATTGATGTAGGCAACTGCTGTCTGGTTGTCCGAGCGTACTTGAACAGGCCGGCCCCGAAGGTGTTGGGTCAAGTGAGCCAGAACCATCCTGACCGCCCTCAGTTCCAGAATGTTGATAGGTGTGTGGGCCTCCTGAGGGTCCCACCGCCCTTGGAACTGTAGGGACTTCCAGAAGCCCCCCAACCTGTCAGACTGGCATCCGTGGTGACCGTCTCCCAGCAGCGGGCCAGAAAAGATCTGCCCGCCAACAGGTTCCTGGAGTCCAGCCACCACAAGAGGGACCGCCTGGCTGGGGGGGACAGAACAAGGACCTGGTCCAGGGACGCAGAATCCTTGTCCCATACTGACAAGAGGTGGAGTTGCAGAGGCCTCATGTGAAACTGGGCATAAGGAACCGCCTCGAAGCACGACACCATCAGGCCCACCAGCTGCATTCCCTGCCTGATGAAGGGATGAGGGCAAGATAGAAGGAACTGAACCTGCGCAAGCAGACTGTCCACCTTCTGCTGAGGAAGAAAAATCCTTGCCTGAACTGTATCCAGATTCATTCCCAGAAATGGCGTCACCAAGGAGGGAGACAGGGAAGATTTGGGATGGTTGATCACCCAGCCAAATGACTCCAGGGTGGACACTACCCGCTAAGTATCCAGCCCTGCCTGTTGGAGGGACTGAGAAGTGATGAGAATGTCGTCTGGATAGGGCAGAACGCGAATGCCCTGAGCCGAGCCATCACTCCTGCCAGCACCTTGGTGAATACTCTGGGAGCTGAAGTGAGACCAAAGGGCAATGCCACAAATTGGTAGTGCTGATCCCCCAGAGCGAACCTGAGGAATCTTTGATGAACTGGAAAGATGGGAATATGAAGGTAAGCATCCTTGACGCAGGAAACTGATAGAGCGCAGAGTCTCCAAGCGAAAGTGCCTGCATCTAACAAATTTGTTGAGGATCTTCAAGTCCAGGATGGGCCTGACTGACCCATCTCTTTTGGGCACGGTGAAAAGGTTAGAATAAAAATCCTTGCCCCTTTCTCGTAAGGGGACCTGACAGATTACCCCCAGCTCCAGAAGGCTTTGCACAGCCAGAATCAGAGCCTGAGCTGACAAGGGGTCCTGAGACATCCGGGATCTGATGAATCTTGGGGGCGGCCAGGCAGCAAACTCTATCTTGTAACCGGAGGACACTACCTCCTGAATCCACTGGTCTGAGACATGAAGTCTCCAGACATGAGCAAAGAGCTGAAGCCGTCCCCCCACCCGGATGGGTGAGGGCGCCCCTTCATGCCTGAGGGGGCTTGGGGGAAGGCTTAGGCTTGGAGCCCCAGGATGGGCCAGAGCGTCCACGTCCTCTGCCCCAGAAATCTCCTCGGCCCCAGTAAAGGAGACCCCTCTCCCCATTCTGGATCCACGGTAGGGGGAAGAAAAGGAGCCCGGGCCCCGAAAGGGCTGAGACTGCCTTCTGCGCTGGGGTTACCTACCTCCCTTAGCAAACAGGTCCAGGTGGTCCCCAAATAGGTGTAGTCCTTTGAAGGGAAAACCAGTGAGAGCCTTCTTGGCAGCGTTGTCAGCTGCCCACTGGCGCAGCCAAACCGAGCGTCGTATAGCCACCACCAAGGCAGAGGCTCTGCCACACATTCTAATGGTATCATCCAAGGCAGAGAGGACATAAGCAACAAATACCTCACAACGCGAGAGTGCATTATACTCCTCACTAGAAACATCACCAGGAGCTCCATCTAGGACACTTTTAAGCAGAGTCCTAATAGCCACAGCTGTAATGGCAGAGGCACAAACCGGGCGCAGCGCCGTCCCCACACAGGCAAAGGCATGGGATCAATACGCCGGTCCTCACTATCCTTCAAGGTAGTAGAGTCCGGGGAATGCATGACAGAGTTGTTAGACAAACCCAGAATTGGGGCATCCACTTCTGGAGGGGATGACCAACGTTTTACCACATCAGCAGGAAAAGGATCTCTCTTATCCCAACTCTTAGGGACTCCGGGGAGCCTGCTGGGATGCTCCCATTCTTGGAGCATGAGATTATTAAAATTAGATTGTTCAGGGAACTCTAAATGTGGCTTAGCAATATGAAACAATTCCCCCTGCTGCTTAGGAGCCGCTGCCGGGGGAGAGATAGAAAGCACTTCAAAAATCAGTATCATCTGGGGACCAGGGATCAGAGCCAGAGTCCTCATAACCCTTGGGCCGTTCATCAGATGACTCTGAGACAGAGAACAATTCCCCTTCCTCCAGGGGGGTATAACCAGACAGATCAAAGAACTCTTCAGCCTCCATAGGGAAAAGAGTGACATCAGGCGCCAAATGGCGCCTCTTAGCAGAGGCCTTACGCACCATAATATTAGCAATCAACTTTTCAACACTGGCCAGTCTAGTGAACACATCAGGCTGAGACTCCCCACTGGTATGCAGCTCACTGGGAGTCAAATGTAAGCTTGGGGGAGTAGGCGAAGCCATACATGGCGCAGGCCCAGCTGCTGGTAAACCAGGCTGCAGCGCAAGCACCTGCTGGGCACAAGGTACACAAACCCGCACATTGTCAACACTTGTAGGGGACATCCCACACGCCACACACAGCCGGGCTTGTCCCGAAGGAACCCTGAGATTATCCTGAGACGCCTCCATATGGTGATTATAGCGGCACAATATGCTGATAGGGATTCACGCTATAAAAGCAACCCGGGATGCCCCAGGAGCCCGCTAGGGAAGTGGGAGGAATTAGCACACTAGGCCTCAATAAGTTTAATAAACTAAATAGAGGGGGTAGGGTCGGGAGAAACCAATTGAGTTTGACCCGTCTGTAAGACATAAGCAAAGGAACCCCGTAAGCGACATGCATACATGACATTAAAAATATATATAAACAGCTTGCGAGGGCACTCACGGACCGCGGTAGGTAGGCACCAGCCACGTAGCACGAAGAAGCAAAAATGGCGCCGAGTATACCTCGGGGGGAGGGCCGCGGAGACAGTGATGCGGAACGCGCCATCCGCAGGCCCCGGCCGCCGAAGAGCGCGAAGCCGCACACGTGACAATTCAACCAATGATGGCGCAGCGCCTGAGGTAATGTCGCCGCCGACCGTGGAAAGCGGTAGAAGCGCGCGCGGCGGCGGCAAATTCAACAAGCAACCAGTGCAACCAAATCTGTGCGGTGACAGAACTAAAGGCAACCAAGCACAGCAACAAACAAGTGAATGTACAAAACACACACTCACCCCAACCCCCCCCCCCCCCGATAACGACAAGGGAGAGCGAGGGAGGGCAGCGGCCACCTAACATAAAGCCACCGATAGACAGGGGCAAGGGGCAATAGTGCGGGAGGGGCATCCCATAAGGCTCACCATGTGCCTATACCGCCTACCCTTTGGTGGGGGATTGTGGTGGAGCAGCGCTCATAAGCACCTGACGGCGGTGCTGCCTACCATCACCCGAACCAGCGCAGCCAAGGCTGGGAGGCAAATTAACAATGGGACGGGTGGGAATAGTCCTACAGGGCCGCAGGCTAATAGCCCCGCTCACCTGCGAGAAGAGAGAGTCATCTTCTTGTCCTTGGCAGTCCAGACTGCAGAAAGAAATCTGGGGATTTGTGGGAGGTCCCGGGTATTTGAGGGGCCGGGAGGAGCCAATTTCGCTGTCTCTGCAGTCCAGCGCCATCTGGCAGAGTAATACCCAAGGGTATAGAATCTTATCTGGAGCAGGACGTGCTGTATACTAAGAATAAACAAACCTTACTTGCCTGCAGGCTCAGTTCTTTCTGTGGGCTGAGCCAGTCTGTTTGCAGCTCTCTCTGCTTCAAAACAGAGCGCCCACTCCTGACTGGCCCCCGATGAACATATAGACATCCACCAATGATTGCACATAGCAATGGATGCTCATGATTTCTCATGTGCTGGGCTCCTGCTGCTAAACTACAATTGAGTAATGTAATGGCAGCAGTGCCATGCACCAAGCCCAAGAAACAGTGCTGAAACCTGCCTCTAGCAGTACTCAGGACTCCGTGGAATCAAGCCCGTGGGCTGGCAGGTAAGTACATTTTGTTTTTGTGATTGCATGGATGTAACATCCAATTAGACTAGAGTGACACATATCCCATCTAAGTTAATAATTAGTGCATGCATACAACAAACCTTATCTGTCATTCTTAGCACTCTGGCTAAGTATAGGATTACTTTAAAAGAGAAAAGTTTGCACTGCAGCAATACTTTAACCCTTTAAATGCCAGCCACGTTGCCTCTCCGTCACTTAAGTGGCAGCCACGTAAAATTTACGTGCCTGGCATTTACCCCTGCTAGCGGGCAAAAAAAAAAAAAAACTCACCTGACCCCTCGTTGGATCCGGCTGGGTCTCCTCTTTAATTTGGTGCCATCCGATCCCCCGGAATAGGCTGCCCCCCCCCCGCTTCTGCAGCAGCTGCTAACTGTAAAAAAAAAAAGAAAAAATGACTTACCTGCATGTGCGCTGGCTCCCGCTGTCCCTCCTCTTCACCTGGGGGGGCTCCGATCCCCCCCCAGGACTTACCGATCTTCAGGAGAGAGCCCAGGAGGCGCTCTCCTCTCTCCTTCTCGATGGCGGCCGCCATCTTGCCGCTAAGCTCCGCCCCCAATGACGTCATCCCAGCCCCGATCTCCGGCTTCAGCTCTCTCAGCTGTCAGATGCCGGTGATCGGTGCCGGGGAAGGAGGTGGCAGGAGATCCTCTGAGCGGCGAGGGACAAGAGCTTACAATCGGAGGCAAGTACAGTAAAAAAAAAAAATTTCTTTTTAATAAAATACTTTTATTAATTGTGTTGTGTTTTTTTTTTTCACAGTTAACCCTTTGTGAGCTGGTAAGGGGTCCATGAGACCCCTTATACCAGCTCACAAGGCTCTGGGTCTGGCAAGTCACCTGCGGCTAGTGGGTGACTTGCCATTAACCCTCAGCCCCCCATTACCTGCCTCCCCAACGGCCAGGGGGGGCAGAAGGGCCCGGGCCACTTAGTGGCTATGTGGGCTAGTAGCCTGCAGGGCCAGGGGCCACCAACGCTGGCCCCTGCGCCCTGTTCTACAAGCCCCCATAGCTGTCCCGGGTCGGTAATGCTGGATTTTTAAGGGTTTTTAATCTAAAGATATTCAAGTTTACAAATATAACACAGTATACCATCCTTCAGAAGTAAGATAACATACTCATCATCCGGTGTAAGCTGAACTGGTTCATTAGTGAACTGCGCATCAAAATTGTCCAATCCAAATTCTCCACAGATATTTGGCTTAAAAGGAGGTACCACTTGCTTTTGTTCCATCTGAAAAAAAAATATTAAGTTAAAAATTGTTCTGAGAAAACCTGCTTCAAGCTTTTTTTGGGGGGGGGGGGCAGGGCAGATGTCCGTGCATTCAGTTTAAAGATGGGCAAGCAGCAATTGCTCGCCAGACTGCATGGTGTGTATTAACAGCGCCATTCTTTGGTTTGAAGGCAACCTGTGCTAAACTATGAAATGGTGACCTAATCTGGAATGCCTGCTGCATTAAAGTGGAACTTCAGTCTAAATTTGAGGGGGTTTGGGGGTTACAAAGGAGCCACATCCCTCAGCTCCTGCCCGTCCATTCACACGGACCTGTGGGATGTGGCTCTGTGTCATTTTCAGTGGTGGCCACACAGAGACCAGGAGAGTGCTGCTGGCCCTGGGATAAGGTAAGGGTTTTTTTTTTTCTTTGTACACACCCCGCTTCCACTATTCATGACATATGGGTTATGGTCCAGTAGAGGGCGAACTTCTGCAGAGATTAAAGCAAAAAAGAAGCCCCTCCCGGTCCATAAATACCTGGGACCTTCCACACATTCCCCAGTATATGACAGCAGTAAGGGGACCAGGAAGAGCTAATAAAACATTCTTAACAATAAAAGGTTCACCATATAAAGGATCCAGAATACCAAAGGGCGGGATGAAGCGGGGTGTGTGACATACTTATAATACCCATTTTACAGGTGAGTAATCACAAAATGGTATTATTCCAAGTATGTCACACACCCCGCTTCCACTATTCATGACATATGGGACATTCAAAATGCACCAATTTAAACCACTGCAGCTTGCAGAACCTTGCAGCCAAAAACAGCATCCGCTGAGGCCCGCACATCAACCTTACCTGAAAAAGTATGAACGGAAGACCAAGTAGCAGCCTTAAAAACTTGTTCAACAGAAGCCTGGTGCTGAAAAGCCCAGGAAGCCCCAACAGCATGAGTAGAATGAGCAGTGATCTTAAAAGGGGGAACCTTCCCCTTAGCAGAATAGGCCCCAACAATGGCCTGGCTTATCCATTTACTAATGGTAGACTTGGCGGGTGCCAAACCTTTCCTGGGCCCAGAGGGCACCACGAAAAAGGCTTCCGTCTTACAAAAAGGAGAAGTAGCCACCAAATAGTACTTCACACAACGAACCACATCCAAGGAGTGCAAGACCCTCTCCTTGTCATTGCTAGGCTTAGCAAACAAAGAAGGGAGAACTACATCCTGATTGAGATGGAAAGCAGAAACCACCTTAGGAAGGAAGTCTGGTTTAAAATGAAAAAACACCTTGTCCTGGTGTCTCTCAAAGTAAGGGGCCTGAACAGACAGAGCTGCCAACTCAGAGACACGCCGAACAGAGGTAATAGCCACCAAATAGGCAACCTTTTGAGTGAGCAGAGAAAGAGCCACATCCTGCATCGGCTCAGAAGGAGGCCCCTGGAGGGTCGAGAGAACCAAATTTAGGTCCCAAACGGGAACCAAAGACTTTCTAGGGGGCCGAACATGAGTGACCCCTTGGAAAATAGTCTTGACCAGATGATGCAAAGCAAAAGACCTTTGAAAAAAGACAGCCAGGGCAGAAACCTGACCCTTCAAAGTACTGAGCTGGAACCCCAGATCCAGACCGTGTTGTAGAAACTCCAAAATCCTAGGAATCGAAAACACCCTGCAAGGTAAGGCCCTAGCCTCACACCAGTCAATATAGGACCGCCAAGTCCTATATTAAATGGTAGAGGAAGACCTCTTCCTAGCTCTAATCAAGGTTTGAATAACCACCTCAGACAAACCTTCCTCCCTCAGGATGAAGGTTTCAGCAGCCACGCCGTCAAAGCAAGCGTTTGTAAATTGGGGTAACATAGTTGACCCTGAGAGATTAGATCCGGAAACAGGGGCAGCCTGTACTGATCTACCGCCAAACCTACGACGTCTGCGAACCAAACCTGCCTTGGCCACCTTGGGGCCACCAGAATTGCCGGTTCCCCCTCTAGAGCCAGCTTGCGCACTACCTTGCCTACCATGGAGAAGGGGGGAAACAGGTACAGAAACCCCAGATCCCTCCAGGCAAGGGACAAGGCATCCACTGCCAGGGCCAGAGGATCCTGAGACAGAGATACAAAGGTTGGGAGCTTGTGATTGTGCTGAGAGGCAAAGAGATCCACCTCCGGAGTCCCCCACTTGTGACACAGGGCCCGAAATACCCTGTGGTTGAGAGACCATTCCCCTCGGCGAGAGATTCCCCTGCTCAGGGAGTCCGCCTCTGTGTTCTCCACTCCCGGAATGTACACTGCCGAGATGCAAGGAACATTGCTCTCCGCCCATGTCAGAATCAAAGAGACTTCCCTGAGGGCACTCCTGCTGCGAGTCCCTCTTTGGTGATTGATGTAAGCTACTGCAGTTTGATTGTCTGATCGAACCTGAACCGTTAAACCCCGTAGGTGAAGTGTCAGACGTGACAGAACCAAGCGGATAGCTCTGAGCTCCAAGACATCGATGGGGGTGTGAGCCTCCTGAGGACGCCACAACCCCTGGAACTGATGATCCTTCCAGAAACCTCCCCAGCCCGACAGGCTGGCATCCGTGGTAACCGTCTCCCAACAAGGGGCCAGGAAAGATCTGCCCCTCATCAGATTGCTTGGTTCCAGCCACCACTGAAGGGACTGCCGAACCCTGGGAGACATCAGAAATGACTGATCCAAGGACTGTGGACATCTGTCCCATTTCAGCAATAGATGGAGTTGTAGCGACCTCAAGTGGAACTGAGCAAAGGGGACTGCCTCGAAGGAAGCCACCATCAAACCTACCAGAGTCATCCCTAGCCGGATAGAAGGGCGAGGCTTGGTCAGGAGAACACGTATCAGCTCCTGAACCCTCTGCACCTTTGGCTGAGGTAGGAACACTCTGGCCTGACTGGTATCCAGATTCATACCCAGAAAGGAAATCTCCCTTGATGGGGAGAGAGAAGACTTGGGGTGGTTGATCACCCATCAGAACCTCTCCAGCGTCGTCACCACCGTCCTGGTGTCCAGCTCCGCCTGGCAGAGGGAAGAAGCTGTAATGAGCAGGTCACACCCTCGGTGTTAAGGTCAGCCCGAACGGGCGGGCCACAAACTGAAAATGCTGATCTTCGATCACAAACCTGAGAAATCTCTGATATGCTGGTAAAATTGGTACATGAAGGTAAGCATCCTTGATGTCTATGGACGTCATGAGATCCCCCTGACGAAGGGAACCGATGGCTGAGCGCAGAGTCTCCATGCGGAACCTCTTGGTTCTGATGAACCTGTTGATAAGCTTCAAATCCAGAATGGGTCTTATGGAGCCATCCCTTTTGGGAACTGTGAAAAGGTTGGAATAATAGCCCCGGCCTCTCTCTGAAAGAGGCACCGGGCATATGACCGCCATGTCCAGGAGGTTCTTTACAGCCGACAGGAGCCCCTGCGCCGCCCAAGGATCCGAAGGCACCCGAGACCTTAGGAATCTGGGAGGAGGCCGGTACTCGAACTCCAGTTTGTACCCAGACGAGACCACTTCCAATATCCACTTGTCTGTAACCTCCTGGGCCCAGACCTGGAAGAAGAGCCGCAGCCGTCCCCCCACCCATAAGGGTGAGGGCGCCTCCTCATTGCTGAGCTGGCTTGGCAGCGGGCTTGGGCTTGGAACCCCAGGTAGAGGCTGGAAGGGTACGTCCTCTGCCTCTGTTCCAGGAACTCCCTCTGAAGCCAGAGTAGGCAAGACCTCTGCCCCCTCTGGCACCGTGAAAGGAAGGATTGAAGGAGCTTGCCCCCCGAAAGGAGCGACACTACTTCCTACGCTGAGGTAGCCTTCCACCTTTCGCCACAGAATCCAATTTGGCTCCAAACAGCCGCGTTCCCAGGAAGGGCAGAGTTGTAAGCGACTTCTTGGCCGCAATGTCAGCTGCCCACTGGCGCAGCCAGACCGACCGGCGCATGGCCACCAACAAGTTCTACTACACATGGTAATAGTGTCGTCCGACAAAACAAAATTCATGAACAATTCACACCTCTTAAGGGCTGTGAATTAAACGCTGTCCGGGTTGAGCTGGGACCCATTTAACATGTCCCTGATCTCCGACCTCGTAGCCACAGCCACGAGTGCCGATGCACAGGCAGGCCGCAAGGCTGAACCCACACTGGCAAAGGCATGGCAAGCCATCTGATCAATGCGCTTGTCCTCGCCATCCTTAAGGGTAGTGGCGTAAAGAGTATATACCACGGAGGTGTTGGACAAACCTAAGATGGGCGCATCAACCTCAGGAGGGGAAGACCAGCGCTTCACCGCGTCCACCGGAAAGGGATACTTCCTATCCCATCCCTGAGGAACACCATGAAGGCGACTCGGCTTCTCCCATTCTTTTAGAATCATGCTGTCAAAATGATCTTGATTTGGAAACTCCAAGCGGGGCTTAGAGAACCCAAAGAATTCCCCCTTCTTCGGAGGGGCCTCCGCTGGTGGGGAAATACCCAGAACCTCTGATAGATGGGTCAGGACCCTGGGAGTATCCACAGCATCCCCCAGCGCCTGCCCGGCATCAGAATCAAAGAACTGCAGTTCCTCAGTCTCAGATTCCTCAAACAATTCCCCCCTCCTCGAGCGGGGAATAATTAGCCCAGTCAGGGGAGTCATAAGCATCAAAATCAATTACCGGCGTAGCGGGTGACATATGCCTTTTCTTAGCAGGGGCCTTTCTGCCCACTGAGCCAGAAATAATTTTCTCGAGGTTGGCCAGCCTAGCACATACACCCGAGTGCGACTCCCCACTAATGACGGTGTCACTTGGTGTACGGATGATACGGGGTGGGGTAGGAGATGAAGCGGGAGGCACGGACCCAGACGCCTGGGATCCCGACTGCCGCGTTATGGCCTGTTGCGCACATGGTATGCAAATGAGTACATTCTCCACCGTGAGGGGTACCCCACAACCCACACATAGCCGGGATTGTCCCGAAGGGAGCCTGAGCGTGGTGTCCTGTGGAGCCACCATATGGTGATTTTTAAGGAAGTCGCAATGACCAGAGGGAATTATGCTGGTAAGCAACCCGGGATGCCCCTTTAAGTCCCGAGTGGGAGGATTTACAAGTGCCCCAAATTACAGCTAGGGACCCTAGGAACGGGAGAACCCCCTTTTAAGCAAGGCACAGGGAGTCCTCCTGAAAGACACAAGATATGGGCCATAAGCACATGCACACACACAGCAACTGCATAATAAATACATCTCATAAGAACACAATAGCAGAGAGGCCAGCGCTGCCCCAAGCGGCGACTGAGGCATAGTATGCCTCATGAGCATGAAGCATAGTAAGAAGAGGGGGGGAGCCCAGCAGGGCACTCACACACCGCATGAAATGGCGTCCTATTCAGCCAGCAGCGGCTGAGAGAGAGAGCCAGGGAGAAGAAGGGGCGGGCCAGCGCGGATCGTGCGCCGCGCCCGGCCCCGCCCCCTTCCCTCCGAATCCAAGTAATGCGGTTCCTGGAAATGGGATGGGCCCTCAACGCGCGAGCGCCCGGCCCCGCCCCCTCACAGAATCAGCCTGAGGGGAAGAAGCTCCCCAGACTGTAGGCAGAGCGCTAACGTGAATCAAGCGCACGAGCACACACACACATATATCAAAAGTGACAGATAGAGGAACAATGCCACCCCCCCCCGCTGGAGGGTTAACAGAGGTGACCCAGAAGGGGGAGAATCCCTCACCATGAGGTGTAAGGGAAGTAAATAGGGACAGGGCATCCCAAACCGGGATCACCAACCCGGATACCGCCTACCCCCTTGTATGGGGTCTCACGGGGGAGCATGGCTCCCTAAAACACCTATTAAGGTGTTGCCTACCCTCACCCGGACCTGCAGCCAAGGCTGGGAGGCTAGTATTGGCAGAAATAGGGCAAAAAATGGCCGGGCGTGAGCCCGGCTTACCGGCAAGGAAAAGCAGCATACATCTTCTGACTTGCTCGCCGTCCTGCAGAGAAGGAACTGGGGAATGTGTGGGAGGTCCCAGGTATTTATGGACCGGGAGGGGCTTCTTTTTTGCTTTCATCTCTGCAGAAGTTCACCCTCGACTGGACCATAACCCATATGTCATGAATAGTGGAAGCGGGGTGTGTGACATACTTGGAATATAACGTAATATTGTTTAATGGATCTGGTGATACCTTTATGATAAGCCTGTGATGATACAACAGTCTTAAGACCTACTAAAATGTTAAACACGCACAAGGTCCCAGTCACCGTTATGTCAGAACTATTGTAAAATAATGTAAATGTATTACAAAATCTATAGATCTAATAAAATGTTAAATACATAGGAAGTCCCAGGAAGAATGAACAAGAATGTAAATATACAATGAAATCTTTAGATCGACTAAAATGTTAAAACACATACAAGGTCCCAGTCAACGTTACGGAAGAACTGGTGTCCTTGAATATCTGCAAATCCTGTTTGTGGGTGACAGCCAAGACGCTCTTTTGGATCCTGAGGAGTAAAGAAAAAAAAATCAAGATATAGTTAACCAGCAATACACAAAATGATTAACATTCAGAACTTGAACTTACTTCTCCATTTTGGACATGTGTCCATTTTAAGGGAAATACTGTGAGTAAACAACAGTCCAGACAATTTAAACACCTTTTCTTTGCACAGTAAGTAAATTTGATGTATTTCAAGTGTTAAAACCTGGCCCTTAAGTGGGTAACTCCCCCGATGCCTATTTTCTTAGAATGGCAATATAGTATTCGTGCTCTTACCATGTAATTCAGTATAAAGCAGGCTAAAACTTCAACCATCAATTTATATATTTTAGTGAGTACTAACACAATGCTTTTCTACTTTTTTAATTTTCAAAAAGTCATTAAATATTAATCCATTTGAAACAAATTATAAATCATCAGAAAATGTTCTTTTTCATGCCAGCATTACATTAGGCTCACCTTGTTCAGAAAGCTTTTTAATACACTTGCAGCCTTCACAGACAGTGACCTTGGAATACGAATTTGCTTTTCCAAAATGACTATAAATTAAAATAAATATACTGAACATAAATAGCTAAAAAAATGTATACAATTATAATCAAAGCTACATAAGAACTTTATGAAAAATGAAATGCTATCAAATTAACCTGTACATCCAGCTAGCTAGTTTGTACCTTGGAAAAGAAAATCCTCAGTGTTTTGGTCTGGGTTGTCAGTACTTCCTACAATGTCAAATGGTGATCTCCCAGCCATCATTTCAAACATCAAGACACCCAGTGCCCACCAGTCCACACTGAAACCTGTAATGTATGGGGGTTACACACGTTAGAATAGGTCTAATAGTTTGCATGGCAACACATAACTGCTACACACAGACACAAATGCTACATTTCTCAATTGTTCATGTTTGCTTGCTACAGCTTTACAATTCAAGTTACATGGACCAGACAAAGGGTTAAATAGACATGGAGATCTAAAGTGGCCCGAGCCAAAGTCTAAAAGACATCAGGTCTGGCAGAAACCCTTCTCTAAGGGGGTATCCCAAATTGTGATGCTCTGCAGTGTTAACCTAGTCCCAAGGTGAACATAAGCAAAGCATTCTGCCATGCCATAGTCCTGACTGGTAATCCTGATGGTGTTCTGGCGAAGGTGCACAGAGCAAAGGTGGTGGAGACCCCCATGACAATGCCCATATATGACAGGAACTAGCCAAGTTTCACAAGGTGAGGCACTCAGACTTGGGAGGGGTTTCTTCCGGATGTGAAGTCTTTTAGAATTTTGATCGTTAAATATTTGCCTACAGATGTCCTTTAGAGAGAACCGCCAGGCAGAGGTCCTATTTTGACAGTTGGAGGGAAATCCAAGCATGGTTTGGGCAGTAGTTATAAATGATAAAAAAACATTACTGATCAGCCCGGAGCAGAAGACCATTTGCTCTACTTCTGTGAGTCACCCAATCACTGCACAGTTAAGTGACTGCCAAGTCACTCAAGCCAATAGCTCCACAGCAGTTGGGTAGTAGAGCCATGCTTCTGCTATAAACGGCAAGAGATCACAGCAATCACCTTGATCCCCCATTGAAATGCAGTTCGCAATTGGCCACCAACAGTTATGTGGTCTGTGTTTATACTGGTGGACAAAAGAGTAAAAAAAAAGGAGGCGGTTTGTGAGAACACATTTCGCAGTGAAGGTGAGTGAAAGGGGTGTAAGTGTGGAGTGGGGCCTCCAGAAATCTGGATGCCCCCCCAACCACCACTGTCGCTATGCTATCCAGCAGAAAATGGGCGTTGGACCACCTTAAATGTTCTCTTTAGTTTATCAAGTGTAAGCAGTACAAAAACACAATTCTGTGATATTCACCTGTAGAATTGGTTTTTCTGTTAATCCATTCCAGGCCGTCCTTATTCAATACGATTGGGTAACTCCTGCCCGAAGGGGCGTGACTGCAAGACAAAAGCGTGGCTCCGCCTCCCGGCCTATATCCTTCCGGCTGACTTCCTAGATTACAGTTAAAGACAAAAAGGCTGGAGACAACATACAAGACTCCTCTCTCTGATTATAAATATGTACCATTTCATTTTTTTTTTATATATCCACAAGACTAGGCATCCAAGACATGAATATATCAACCTAGCATTCTTTTCAATGCAAAATATTATTATAAAAAAAAAGAACACCATAAAAAGGGTATCAAGGATAGATCGTAACTTCCTATATTCCCCCAAAAGAGGCGGGTCGGACGGCCTGGAATGGATTAACAGAAAAAACAATTCTACAGGTGAGTATCACAGAATTGTGTTTTTGCTTCCAATCCATTTCAGGCCGTCCTTATTCAATACGATTGGGACATCCAAAAGCAGTGCCAAATATGGGCGGGATCCCCAACGTGGAACAGCAGGTAGTTCCTTTCACTACTGCCTAAAGAACTTTTCGACCGAATACAGCGTCAGCTGAGGCCCTAACACTTACCTTGTAAAATTTGGTAAATGTATGAACCGAAGACCAGGTGGCAGCTTTACAAACCTGTTCCACCAAGGCCTGATGCTGAAAAGCCCAGGAAGCACCAATGGCCCTAGTGGAAAGAGCTGTGACCCAAAACAAGGGGCTCCTTCCCCTTGGCAGAATAGACTCTTACCACTGTCTGTCTAATCCATCGACTGATGGCAGACTTAGCTGGTGGAAGACCTTTCCGTGGACCCTCAGGTATGACATAAGAAGTCCAAACAATGGAAAGATTATGTAGTAGTGAGATAATACCTTAGTGCCCTCACTACATCCAACAGTGAAGAACACCCCTTCCTTATTAGACACTGGAGCAGGACATAAGGAAGGCAAAAACCATCTCTTCATTAAATGAAAAGATACCTTTAGGAAGAAAATCCTAAAACGCTCAAATAAGGAGGCTTACTGATAAGCTGCTAATTCAGAAAACCGCCTGCTGAGGTTATTGCCACTAAGGGATAACCATAAGCGCTCTTAGATTTAATGACGCATCTACCATGGTTCAAAAAGGAGGACCCTGAAAAACAAGTTCAGGTCCAAAAGCCGGCAGAAGTGGATTATGAGGAGGCCGCACCTGAGCGACTCCTTGTAAAACAAGTTCTGATAAAAATATTCTTAGCTATGGGTTTCTGAAAGAAGATAGATAGCAGATATTTGTCCTCAATTGAAGACCTTCATCAAGACCTCTGCAAAAAAACGATATATTCTGTAAAACAGAACAGTACTACGAGCGAACCCCTGGATTCACCGATAATTGCTTCCAACACTCAATAATAGATCATTTGGTAAAGATTTCTTCCTGGCCTGAATCATAGTCTGGATAACTCTGGCAGAAAAAAACCCTTTCTGCCAAGATAAAGGATTCAATAGCCAGGCAGTCCAAGCCAGAACTGTGAATTGGGATGCCTTAGAGGCCCTTGTATGAGAAGATCTGGATCGTCGCCTCCAAATGTTGCCCTCTGACATCCTTACTATGTCTGAGAACCAGCTTCTTCTTGGCCACAGAGGAGTCACCAGAATGGTTGGGACTTCCTTGTGAGCTAAACTTTTTTAGTACATGACCCAGGAGTGAAATCAGAGGGAAATGCATAAAGAAGCTTGAATGCTGACCACTAAAGAGTCAGGACATCTGTTGCTATTGTTAGGGGATCCCTGGACCGGGACAAACGTCGGATCTTCGGACTGTGCCCTGATGCAAGAACTACGTCTGGGATTCCCCAGCACATGCATAGGGATTAAAAAATCCTCTGGCTAAGAAACCATTCCCTCTGATGCAGGACCGTTCTGCTGAGATGAACGGCCTGCAAGTTGTACACTCCTGGTATGTGTACCACCAAAATACATGGAACCAGTTTCTCGGCCCAAAGTAAAAGCCCAGATCACTCCAACAGGACTTTACTGCTTCTGGTGCCCTCATGGAGGCTGATATATACCACCACCGTCCAATTGTCTGTTTGAATCCGGACGGGATGCCCCTTCAGATGGTATGTCCAATGTCTGAAATACAATAGAATCACTCTCAGTTCCAGGATATTTATGGAGAGTCTGCTCTCCTTCAGACTCCATTGTCGCTGAATCGTTTGTGACTTCACAACACTCCCCCAACCATATAGACTGGCATACATGGTGATGATCTTCCACTGTACTGGAAGAAAGAATTTGCCTATCTGAAGAGGCTGAGGACCAGGCTAGAGACAGCCTTGCTGACTGTGTCATGTAAAAAGAGTGATCCAGAGTGTGTGGGTACTGATCCAGTTTTTTTTTCTTCTTCTTTTTGGAATAAGACAAAGAGGCCGAACCTCTAGCCGGAACCCCAAAGTATTAGAGGCCCTGCGGAAGCAGTATTAGACTTCGGCTTTTGTAGCAAATTAGATCATTTACCACTAGTAGCATGTAGCAAATTAGATCATTTACCACTAGTAGCATGCTTTACCATGTCAACCAAGTCTTCCCAACAGACGCCCCTTAAAAAGGAGTCCTGTCATATTCCTTTTAGAGGCTATGTCAGCTGGCCATTGCTTAAGCCATAAAGCATGCCTTAAGGCGACCACCAGAGCTAGGCCTCTGGCACTTAACCACATCAAATCCTCCATAGCCAGGAACACTACCTGTTGGAGTCAAACTGATCTTGAACAACTTGGAGCATGGCTTCCATGAATGACCCAAGAGCCATAGAGACCAGATGCTCCCAAAATTCTATGAATGTAACACCGGTCGGCCCAAGGCCGACCCCATAAAAGATAAGCATGACATGCCACCTGATCCACGCATTTATCCGCTGGATACTTTGGAGAAGCCCTATCAGAGGATGGCAAAATGAAAATCTTAAAGAGACCTGGCACCAGAGCGTCCACCACAGGAGGGTAAGACCATAATTCAATCTGATCTGGAGGAAAGAGATACATAGTATCTAGTACTTTAGGCATGGCCGGAAGACAACCTGACTTCTGCCATTCCCTATTGATCAGATTATAATAATGCATATGCTCCGCAAAATCCTCCAGAAATGGAGGAAATCAACCATCCATCCAACTTCTCCCTAACCGGACACCCCACGTGTAGAGGACTCTCCAACAGATAACTTCCTGGGAGACTATGGCAGACAATTTCTTTTAAAATATTTTTAGTAGCCAATACTCCATTATGACACTCTATAGGTTTAGGACCACTTGAGGGCTGCCGACAGAGTTTAAAGATTCAGAAGGAGACCATGGCAGCCACAATATCCTCTTTAACTCAGAGGAAAAAATTATTTTCTTTAAAACCTTTTTTAGTAGTCAATACTCCATGATGACTCTATAGGTTTAGGACCACTTGAGGGCTGCCGAAAGTTTACAGACTCCGAAGGAGCCTATGGCAGCCACAATATCCTCTTCAATATACTCAGAGTATTTCTTTTTTCTTTTTTTTTTTCTTCAAAAAAACCTTCTTAGTAACCGGTACGATTCACATCACGGTACGCATGAAAACTGCCAAGGGGTTTCTCAGAAAGCACCGGCGATAACGGTCAGAGCCCCTTCAGGGAGGAGACAACTGTCTCCCTATCCACTACAACCGTGGCATAATCCCTGCGCACCGTGCTATCCTCATCCAGTGTCACTACATGCAACTGGATATGGGGTAAATCTGATAAAGACCAGATGACTACCCCCGATGCCTCCGCCATGGTGAATTTTATAATACTAGTCTATGACCCTGGGGATCTGAGACAAGTTTATATAGGTTCTCGATAGTCACAAAACTACTGCGAGTCCTTGAGGGTAGACCACCATATAATTATATATTACAAAATAAATTATATATTACCTTGCCCTTTCCCAATCAATAATAGATAAAAAATTAAATAAAAAAATAACCTACCAAAAGGTTTAGGTCCACTTGAGGGTGGCCGTGCAGCAGCTCAGAGCAGCCTTTTGCTGGCCAACTACCCCAGAAATTATGTGCAGCTAAAGGGGAACTGCAATCTCTGGCGATGCTAGGCACCTTGCGTAGCCGAAAATGTTTAAGTTTGGTCAGCGAGAAAAACGTGCCCCGTCGCGGAGGAGAATCGGCCACTTCAGCGGAGCTGGTGACTTCGCTAAGCCGAATATCTTCCAGCGTCCCCGGCTAGAGAAAGCCTCCAGTACCGCTGAAAAGAACCGGAGATCTCAGCGGAGCTAGCTGCTACGCTAAGCCAGAAATCTTTCCACGGAGAGAAAGCGCTCTGCGCCCAGTACTCGGAACTTCGCCAAGCCGAAAATCTTTCCACAGAGGCAGACGGACTAAGCGCTCTGCACCCGGTACTCGGAACTTCGCCAAGCCGAAAATCTTTCCATGGCGACGGACTATTTCCTCGTTGCAGCTTTAGCTCCGCCCCCTAAAAAGGCACGCAAATTTTGAATTTTTCAAGCAGAGAACAAAAACACATGGGAAAGAGCAAAAATAAACAATAAGAGAGGGAAAATCATTCCCTTGCTCACCCCCAATCAGGCTCACCAGACAAAAACCCGTGGCTGCTTATACTTGTCAATGAAAGCCTTCAGCCAGAATGCCAAAGCACTACAAAGCGCACACTGGACCCTGCGCTTACCTTACCATCCTGATCTGGATACAGTTTTACGGAACTTCGCCAAGCCGAAAACTGAGGAGGCATAATGGGTCAATCCAGATCAGAGAAGCATAAGGGACTTAGGAAGACAGACAGTGTCTTGCCCCCGCTTCAAAAGTATAATCTGAGAAACAAAAAGTAAATGGAAGAGGAGTCTAGAGAGCCATGCAGTCATCCCAACTACAAGAATGAAACTGGAATCCAGGAAGTGAGCTGGAAGTATATAGGCCGGGAGGCGGAGCCACGCTTTTGTCTTACAGTCACAATCCTTCGGGCAGGAGTTACCCAATCGTATTGAATAAGGATGGCCTCGAATAGATTGGAAGAAAAATATTTCTTCCCGTTTAGTAAGTACATTTTCAAGAAAAATATCAGCATTACTCCTTTTGTTCCTTGTGACCACTTTCACAGTTTAACAAACACAAAAGAAATCATCTTCAGGCAGGACAAACCATGTTGTCATGGCATGCATGACAAGGAAACCCAACACTTTTTTTTTAAAGCAAAACTGCTAACACTGGTCATTAAGTACGACATTCTGCAAATATATATGCAAACAGATTTTCTGTAGGATACCAGTTTCTGTACAACAAGTGACAGAGTGGAGTTTTTTTTCTATTTGTCAAAAATTTCTTTTTCTATAGTCTATATCATATAACAGCATTTCCTTTTCACAAATGTGTAATAATTGTCGTCTAATGACCAAATGTTGGTGCCTGCACCCACCCATCATCAAGCCTAAGCCTGCTAGGGAAATACCATTCAAAAGCAGTGTATAATAATTTGGTGTTCTGCTCAAAAAAGAAAAATCTTCCTACGCATGTTGACAACCCAGTTTGGAAAAACAGATAGAACTGACCAGCACAATTAAACTGCAATGTGTAGCTTATTCTTCAATGATAGTGGAACCACTGCTAAGAAGGGCAAAGGGCACACTCACACAAGCCAATGACACCAGATTATAGACTCTAAGCAGCGACAGATTCTAGCATTATTCAGTAACAGACTGGCCTAATGGATTAGAAATGATTACCGTAATCTTCTCCCCGCAGGATTTCCGGAGCAATGTAATTTGGTGTTCCACAAAATGTGCTTGTAGTATCTCCTGGCCGTAAGCCTTCCTTTAAAATGCCAAATAGGACAGTCATGAGAATGCAGTCAAAGTTGAGGTCCATATTTCTAATATAAACATTGATCCCAAACCTTTACCTTAAACTTCAGAGAATAGACAATTGCTTTATAAATCTTCTGATAAAACCCACCTTTGATTAGAACAAATTCTCATTTTGACAATTAAGGATATTAGTATTACTGTGTAAAGAAAAGAAAGGTGATCTAGGCACTGGATGAAAAACTATTAAAGTGGACCAACACCCAGGATTTTGACTATCCTGGGTTTTGGCCCTCTTCGGTGGGGCATCCCGATCGGGGGTGCCCCGCTGTCAGAAACCCCCCCCCCCCGAAAGCCCAGAAACACTCACCTCACCACGCTCCCACATGACCGCTCCAGCCAATCACAGCGCTCAGAGCCGCTGTGTACGCATAGCAGCTCGGAGCGCTGGAGGCCGCGTCTCGCGCTTCCCTCTAACAGGGAGCGTGCCTGCGCCGGCCATTCACAAACGGCCGGCGCGGGTGTGCGCCCTGCTAGAGGGAAGTGCGAGACGCGGCCGCGGCTCGCGCATGCGCCGATGGAACGAGGCTGAGGTAAGGTTTGTGGGCCTCCTGGGGGGTTCCTCCCCGCGGGACATCCCGATTTCGGATGCCCCGCGGGGAGGGATCTGATCGGTCCGGGAATCTTATAGATTCCCGGGCCGATCCCCCCCTGGGTGTTGGTCCACTTTAAAGACTGAGGCAAAGAACAGAGATCTGTGTTTCTATTAGACAATTAAAGGTTCGGGACAGGATATATAGAGAAATAGTCAGCATAGGAATGGAGATGGATAAATAGTAGACTGGCAAATCAAAGAAGAAGGTGATCAACCTTTAATAAGAAATGTAAAAAAGTGTGGTAAGGAGGTACAGCATAAGGCTCGCCAGACAGATGAACAGTGCTGGTAACTCTGGGTCAGAGTTCGCTTTAACACATAGTTATGTGTACTATACGCATTAAATATGCTCTTAAATACATCCTGAAATCCTCAATTGTGTACAGCTATGCATCACTTTCACCACATATTGATTTATATTTTCTATGAGATCAGCTGCTTTTTCCTTCTAATTTTGTTACATTTCCTTAGTTAAAGTAAACATGCAATGTAACAGTCACTGCTGGTCAGAAATTGTTATATTTCGGGGGGGGGTTTGAGAGGAAAGATTTCTCCCGTCTTTTGCCGTTAATGCACAGGGACACCTCGTCAATCGGGAAGCCTCCCTGCACACAGAACCCCCATTTTCTGAACAATTTGTATTTATCCATTTTAACAAGACCTCTTTGAGCTGTGTATGTGGGAGAATATTACATTGTACTACCAGTCTGTAAGATCATCCATAATGGCGATTGTGCCCACTTACCTTACAATAAAATTGGAATTTACAATGTAATGTTGCTTAGCCACTAATATGACTGTACGGGGTGTACGTGCTACCACTATAAAATTATGTCAGATGACAGATCATCTTACATTTAAGTTGTACAATTAAGTGCTGTGCTGCCCACGCACATTACAATCTAACTGGTAAGGAGGACAGAGGCCTCCCTGGAGTCATCTGGGGCATTCCAACTTGGGATGCCCTACTCCGTAAAACCCCCAAAAGGATCCAATATGCTTACATGCGCTGTGGGATCACTGGAAGGTAGTTTTTCTAGTTGAGCCTTGGGGATACAAACGGGGGGGGGGGGGGGCATCCCAAATCAGTGAGACTCCCAGGTGGTGTTCCTCTTACAAAACTAATGCTGCCCATGATGTTCAAGAGGTACAAAATTTGAGACTTTCACTATCCTTTTGTTACACCTCCCTTGACCATCCTGATTTCGAACATGCCGCTGTTTGAAATGCTTTGGATGTGGAGACAACCAGCAAATCAGGTTTACTAGGTTCTTATTTATATGTACGGCTAGGCATTCCAAATGGTAGCCTAACTGCTGTGTGTACCTGCACCAGCTTTTCAGAAATGACTGGTGCATCAGATGGAGGGAAGCCAGGGGTTCTGCTGTGGCCCATGCATGTGCAGTGGAATTTCTGGTGAGGTGAGTAAACAAGGCAATCTGGGGAATTTCATACCCCGGGATATCCAAAATCGTAATCCCATGGCATTCCTATCTGAACGGCCAGTGCGGGCATGCACAGTTGGAGGGAAGTGGCTGCAGAGAGGTCTGCTGCTCCACCTCCATTCAGCTTTCTATATTGCTCATCAATATGCATGGCATAAAAAGTGAATTGGAGGGTGCATATGCACCTAAGATTAAGTGTAAAAAATGTGACCACTAATGAGAAAGAAAAACAGCTCCAGCTCCCCCTACAGAGCAGTTAAAACAACATGACAAATTATTTTATTTACTTTTTAAATTATAGCGGATGAAAACCCTTGCCACGGGGCACTGGAATCTAAAAGATTCCAAGCTCAGTCACAAGCCTACCACCGGATGCCCTGCTGTGTGATGCCCTGCTGTGTGAAAGGCCCGGGGTGCTGGTGATCTTACCTAATCCCGATGGGTCCTGTGATGCAATCTCCCCCGACATTGCATCCCCAGCTTCTCTGCGGTCTCAATGGCTGGGCGCGAGAGCACACGCGTACTCAAACAGCATGACGGCTGCGCTTTTGAGAAAGCCAATAGAGAGTGGAGTGGCGAGCCAAAGGATAAACGGTGGACCCAGAGATGGGTTTCAGTGTTACAGAATATAGATAGTCTTACAAGTCTGGATTGAAAGATTTAGGTGTTAATAACCAAAATATGTTCACTTTCAAGCATTTATAAATTCCTTTCGATGTCCAGGTCTTTTTTTAGAGTAGGAAAGGCTTTATTTTTCTGTTCGTTTTGCTGTCTGTGACCTCACTGGGGTGATGCAGCCTGCGTCTGGGGTTTGAAATAAACAATGAAATGAAATATACAATGATTAAGCCCATTTCTTGCAGGTCTGTATCCGGCCTGTACTTGTACCATGTGACCCCCAAATTACATTAAATTCCCTCATATATATTCCAAACCCCTAATATTTAACTCAGAATCCTCCTCCCCTTGTCAAAGAAGACTGTGGTCATATTACAATACCGGAGGTGGTTGCCATGTTTAAAATAACATGACGGGGAAATAAGGGTGTTGTCTGAGCACATTCTGGCTCAGATCCTAGAGCTGAACTAGAAGCATACCGTACCTAAATCTAACGCAAATATCCATACCTAGCTAACACCCAAACAAAATATATTCCGTTACCCCAGCCATTCCACTCATCAGCCATGTGCACAATTCCAAGAAGCTAAACTACAATGATGATGTTTAAACATGTCACTGGTAATACTTGACTAATTAATCAGGGACCAGAAACAGAAGGAGGAAATTAGTGCTGCTATGGGGAATTTGATTTACTGTGAAGGTGAATAATCCTCCACAATCATTCACATGATTGAACAAATTCTATCGAAATACACTAATGTTTATTAAATTCAGTCACAGGTGTCTGTTTAGATACTCGCCAAACAAGATTAATAACCATCTAGGTAGCTTAGGTCAGATGAACCGCTTCACCACACACAGGAAGTATTACCTCTTTAAATTGTCAATGTGAAGGTGCGCGCACACAAAGACACACACGTGTATTCACACATTTTGACAAGCCTATACTCATCTAAGTGTCCAGGGTTTATTGATCCAGAAAATAGACAGCACAGGGAACATGCCAGTATCACAGTGTAACATTTGCCAATTATACTACACTAGGCGATAACATTTCCTGAGTGATGAAAAGCAATCAGATCTGCTCCTGGATCAATAATCTTAACTTCCTCAAGTGTACAGATATAAAATGGCAGCGCTGCTCCCAGCTATCACACAGGCATGTGACCAATTTTCTGCAGAAAGTGATCTAGGAAGATATATTTTTACATTGAACTTTCACAGACCTTGCCCAGCCTATTATAGGAGCACTGAATGCACAATGGAGAAATAAAAAGGGAGAAAATAATACAGGCTCTGTGAGAAGCCATTTTATAGCACCGCACTTCCATACTCTGGCTGAGAATAATGCAATTTACTGACAAATAAATCCTTAAGAGCAGGGATACTCAACCACTTCTTGTAAAAGTCCATATACAGGTATCTAGTGAGAGGTGAAGGTCCGGGCGGATGGGGGGATAGTTAGGTTAGAAATCAGTGCACTGGGGGGCGGGGGGGAAGGATGGGGCAGAGCTGAGGGGACAGGGATTGATGGAGCAAAGCTGGAGCGACAGGAAAGAATGGGGAAGGGTTGGCGGGACAGGAATGGATGGGGCAGAGATGGTGGGACAGGGATGGGTGAGGCTGAGCTGGGGCAGCGGGATAGGATTGGATGGGACAAAGAGACTCAGAAACAAAGTTTGTGTGTACCTTGCGATGCCACTTCCCACCCCCGCAGTACTTCATATTGCAATGCTAGGTGCCAGGCAGCTGAGTCATGACAATGGCAGGGAGACTAAGCACTACACCGCCGATCAAGTAAAGAGTGTAGGGCTGTTGGGGCAGGGGTACAGATATATGGCACCGAGGTCCGCATTTGGACCCCGATCCACCAGTTGAGTACCGCTACTTTAGAGCCTCACTAGGATTCAGTATGTGTCTCAGTGTGTCTAACACTGTAACAGTAACAATTTAAACTATTTTGCTTTGTTGTTACATGTAAAAATACAATTCAGTGATTACTCACCTGTAGAATTGTTATTATGAGTATACAGTACGTCCTGCTCCAGATAAGAATCATTACACTTGGGTATTACTCCGCCAGATGGCGCTGGACTGCAGAGACCGCGAAATTGGCTCCTCCCGGCCCCTCAAATACCCAGGACCTCCCACAAATCCCCAGCATTGAAAAGCAGTTAACGAGAAGCCGGGAGAATGAGAACAGAACCAACTAGTAACTATAACAATGATAACAATCACCATACAGGGGATTCTAGGATAATGCAAAACCAAGGGTGGGGTGGAGCAGGACGTACTGTATACTCATAATACCAATTCTACAGGTGAGTAATCACAGAATTGTATTATTCTTAGTATACAGTACGTCCTGCTCCAGATAAGAATCATTACACTTGGGACATCCAATAGCAGTGTCCGTAAAGTAGGGTGGGATCCCCAAAGGTAACAAAAAACAGGTCAGACCACTGCCGCCTGCAGAACCTTGCGGCCAAAAGCAGCATCAGCTGAGGCCCTAACATCAACCTTGTAAAACTTTGAAAAGGTATGAACAGAAGACCAAGTAGCGGCCTTGCAAACTTGTTCAACAGAAGCCAGGTGCTGAAAAGCCCAAAGAGGCACCAATAGCACGAGTGGAATGAGCAGTAAGGCGGAAGGGAGGATTCTTCCCCTTAGCAGAGTAGGCCTGAATCACAGCCTGACGGATCCATTTGCCGATAGTAGATTTAGCAGGAGCCAAACCCTTCCTAGGACCAGAAGGGACCACAAAAAGGGCATCAGTTTTTCTGAAAGGTGCAGTAGCCACCAGATAGTACTAGCGATAGATAGTAGCGTTACTAGGATTAGGGCACAAGGAAGGAAGAACAATGTCCTGATTCAGATGAAAGGCAGACATGACCTTAAAATCTGGCTTGAAGAGAAAAACCACCTTGTCCTGGTGTCTCTCAAAGTAGGGGGGCTGGATTGAAAGCGCCGCCAACTCAGAAACACGCCTAACAGAAGTGATAGCCACCAAAAAGACAACCTTGAGAGTAAGAATGGCCAGGGCAGCCTCCTGCACAGGTTCAAAAGGAGCACCCTGCAAGGCAGACAAGACCAAGTTCAAATCCCAAACAGGCAACATAGGCTTACGTGGGGGACGCACATGAGAAACCCCCTGGAAAAAAGTCCTGATCCGAGAATGCTGGGGAAAGGACCTCTGGAAGAAAACAGCCAGGGCAGAGACATGGCCCTTCAGAGTACTGAATTGAAGTCCCAGCTCCAACCCATGCTATAGGAACTCCAGGATCCTGGGAATAGAGAACAGGCGACAGGGAAGAGACCTAGACGCACACCAGTCATTGTAGGCACGCCAAACCCTATAGTAAATAGAAGAAGAAGAAGACTTCTTCCTAGCCTTAATCATGGTATCAACAACAGAGGCAGACAGCCCTTATTCCATCAAGATGGAGGTTTCAGCAGCCAGGCCGTCAAAGCCAGAGTTTGTAAATTGGGATGACCCTGAGTGAGCAGGTCTGGAACCCTGGGCAGAGCGTACTGATCTACTGCCAGCTGCACCACGTCTGCGAACCACACCCTTCTTGGCCACCTGGGGGCCACCAGGATTGCTGGCACCCCCTCCTGAGCTATCTTGCGCAGAACCCTGCCCAACAGGGGGAATGGGGGAAAGACATACAGGAGCTGAAAGTCCTGCCATGACATTGCTAGGGCGTCTGTGGCCAAGGCCAGAGGATCCTGGGACAGGGAGACAAAGGCCGGAAGATTGTGACGGGACGCAAACAGATCCACATCTGGTTGGCCCCAATGGTGACACAGAGATTGGAACACCCTGTCGCAGACGGACCATTCTCCCAGGCGAGAGGTCCCCCTGCTCAGAGAGTCTGCCTGCAGATTCTCCACTCCCGGAATGTACACAGCTGATATGCAGGGAACATTGTCCTCCGCCCAGACCAGGATCAGAGACACTTCCTTGAGGGCCCCCTTGCTCCGGGTCCCTCCCTGATGATTGATGTAGGCAACCGCCGTCTGGTTGTCTGAGCGTACCTGAACAGGTCGGCCCCGAAGGTGTAGGGTCAAGTGAGCCAGAAGCAACCTGATCGCCCTCAGTTCCAGAATGTTGATAGGTGTGTGGGCCTCCTAAGGGCCCCACCGCCCTTGGAACTGCAGGGACTTCCAGAAGTCCCCCCAACCTGTCAGACTGGCATCCGTGGTGACCGTCTCCCAGCAGGGGGCCAGAAAGGATCTGCCCACCAACAGGTTCCTGGAGTCCAGCCACCACGAGAGGGACCGCCTGACTAGGAGGGACAGCACAAGAACCTGGTCCAGGGACACAGGATCCTTGTCCCATACTGACAAGAGGTGGAGTTGCAGAGGCATCATGTGAAACTGGGCATAAGGGACCGCCTTGAAGCACGACACCATCAGGCCCACCAGCTGCATTCCCTGCCTGATGGAGGGATGAGGGCAAGATAGCAGGAACTGAACCTGCGCTAGCAGACTGTCCACCTTTTGTTGAGGAAGAAAAATCCTTGCCTGAACTGTATCCAGATTCATTCCCAGGAAGGGTGTCACCAAGGAGGGAGAACGGGAAGACTTGGGATGGTTGATCACCCAGCCAAATGACTCCAGAATGGACACTACTATCTGAGTATCCAGCTCTGCCTGTTGGAAGGATTGAGAAGTGATGAGAATTTCATCCAAATAGGGCAGCACGCGACTGCCCTGAGACCTGAGCAGAGACATCACTCCCGCCAGCACCTTGGTGAACACTCTGGGAGCTGAAGTGAGACCGAAGGGCAAAGCCACAAATTGGTAGTTCTGATCCTCCAGAGCGAACCTGAGGAATCTTTGATGACCTTGAAAAAATACAATTCTGTGAAATACTCACCTGTAGAATTGATATTATTTGTATACCAGTACGTCCTGCTCCAGATATAATACTTACACTTGGGTTATCCTCCGCCAGATGGCGCTGCACTGCAGAGACATGGAAAAACAGGCTCCTCCCAGCACTTCAAATACCCAGGGACCTCCCACAAATCCCCAGCATTGAAAAGCAGTGAACAAGAAGCCGGGAGAATTAAACCACCCAGAACAACTGGTAATGATAACAATGATAACAATCACCATACAGGGGATCCAGAATAATGCAAAAACAGGGTGGGGTGGAGCAGGACGTACTGAATACAAATAATATCAATTCTACAGGTGAGAATTTCACAGAATTGTATTATTCTTAGTATACAGTATGTCCTGCTCCAGATATAATACTTACACTTGGGACATCCAATAGCAGTGTCCATAAAGTAGGGTGGGATCCCCCAACAAAAGGTGACATCAGGCAGTTTAAACCACTGCCGCCTGCAAAACCTTGCGGCCAAAAACAGCATCAGCTGAGGCCCTAACATCAACCTTGTAAAACTTTGAAAAGGTATGAACCGAAGACCAAGTAGCGGCCTTGCAAACTTGTTCAACAGAAGCCTGGTGCTGGAAGGCCCAAGAGGCACCAATAGCACGAGTAGAATGAGCAGTAAGGCGGAAGGGAGGATTCTTCCCCTTAGCAGAATAGGCCTGAATCACAGCCTGACGAATCCATTTGCTAATAGTAGACTTGGCAGGAGCCAAACCCTTCCTAGGACCAGAAGGGACCACAAAAAGAGCATCAGTCTTCCTGAAAGCCGCAGTGACTACCAGGTAATACTTCAGACACCTGACCACATCCAATGAATGCAAAACCCTTTCCTTAGCGTTGCTAGGGTTAGGACACAATGAAGGAAGAACAATATCCTGATTCAAATGAAAAGCAGACACCACCTTTGGCAGAAAAACCTAAGTTAGTTACCTGGTAACTTTTTTTCTAAACATCCGTAAGGGCAGCATACGCCTGAGACCTCCGGGCTCCTCCCATCGAGTGGAACACGTGACCACCAGCAGATAAAATCTTGACTCCTCCCTCTCTTCCCCAGTTGTTGTAGAGATCTGAAGGAGAGAAGAAGAAACTAAGAACACCACTCCCACCGTGCAAATACTGTAGGACAATAAAATAACCCTCCAGACTTAACATAAGGGGGGGAAGTAGGCGTATGCTGCCCTTACGGATGTTTAGAAAAAAAGTTACCAGGTAACTAACTTAGGTTTTCTCAAAACATCCTTCGGGCAGCATACGCCTGAGAGATAGGCGAGGACTACCTCATAGGGTGGGAAGAACTGCTCGAAGAACACTCCTTCCAAAGGACTGGTTCCTCTGAGACAAGACATCCAAACGGTAATGCTTAGCGAAGGTCTTAGCTGAAGCCCATGTTGCTGCTTTGCAAATCTGTTCAATGGAGACCCCAGCTTGCTCTGCCCAAGATGTGGAAACACTCCGTGTTGAGTGGGCTGTCACTCCATTTGGTATGTTGGAATCCCCATAAGCCATTTTAATGGTATTCTTCATCCATCGTGCCAACGTCGTTTTTGAAATACTCAATCCCTTTCTCGGTCCCGAGAAAGCTACAAATAGACTGTCCGACTTCCTGAAATTGCTGGTTTGATTTAAATAGAACAATAGTAGCGATTTGACATCCAAGGCCGCCAATTCTGGATTCTGCTCCGTGATGGAAGGAATTACAATTTCCTGAGATCGGTGGAAGTCCGATACTACTTTAGGAAGGTAACAGGGATCCACCTTCAACAGAACGTGGTCTGGAAATACTTGAAGGAACGGATGACGACAAGATAATGCTTGAATGTCGCTAACTCTTCGTGCTGATGTAATGGCAACAAGAAATAAAACCTTCCACGTAAGCAACTTAATATCCAGATGTTTATTCGGATAGAAAGGTGGAGAACTCAACATAGTTAACACCTTTGCTAGATCCCATTGAGGAATCACCTTTACTGGAATTGGTTTGGCGCGCTTGACAGCCAGCAAGAATCTCTTGATGATAGAAATAGAAGAGAGCTTCTTGTCCAAGAAAACTGAAAGGGCCGCAAGTTGGACCTTCAAAGTACTAAGGCTTAGTCCCTTGTCAACTCCCTGTTGCAGGAAATCCAAAATGACCGGAACTTTAAATGAAGTCTTCCTATTTTCTTTCTTCCAGGAGATAAAAGTCTTCCAAACCTTAAGGTAAATTTTCCTCGTCACTAGCTTCCTGCTTGAAAGAAGAGTATTAATCACTGGCCCTGAGAACCCTCTCTTTCGTAGTAAGGAGACTTCAGGGTCCACAGTGTCAACCTCCACCAATGAGGATTCTGGCAAACTATAGGGCCCTGTGTCAACAGACGAGGGATCACCGGAATTTCCCAAGGGTCCCGCACTGATAGTTCCACCAGTGTTGAAAACCAGGATCTCTTCGGCCACCATGGTGCTAATAGGAGAACTGTAGCTGGTTCCCGGAACAGCTTCTTCAGAAATAATGGAATCAGGCGTACTGGTGGAAAAGCGTAGGCCAGATGGAAATGCCAATGATGGGCTAATGCGTCTACCCCCAGAGACCGATCTCTCGGATTCAGAGAAAAGTAACTCCTCACTTTGTGATTTTTTGCAGAAGCAAATAGATCCACCTCCGGAAAACCGTTTCGACTGCAAATCATCCGGAAGACCTCTGGATTCAGGGACCATTCCGACTCTTTTATTTGTGACCGGCTCAAGAAATCTGCCATCTGATTTAGGGTCCCCTTCAAGTGTATTGCTGTTAGGGACGAAAGATGGACCTCTGCCCACATTAAAATCTCTGAGGCCACCATCATCAACTTTGAGGATCTTGTCCCTCCTTGGTGATTGATGTAGGCCACTGTCGTAGCATTGTCTGTTCTTACTTGAACATGTCTTCCCCGTAGATGTAACCGTAGGGCCCATAATGCGTTCTTTACTGCCACCAATTCTCTGAGGTTGGATGAGGAAACACTCATGACCGGTGACCATTTCCCTTGAGCTGTCCATGTCTTGCAATGCGCCCCCCAGCCCCAGGCTGAGGCGTCTGTAGTAACAATTATCTCCCTGGGATCTACCCATGGTAATCCCCTTGAAAAACGGTTTTCTTCTAACCACCAAATCAGGGATTCTTTGACTTTCTGTGGGATCGGTAAATGTTGATCTAGTCCGATCTGAGTTCCATCCCAATTCTCCAAAATATGGGCTTGAAGGCATCTGGAATGAAGTTGACCCCATCTTACTGCCGGAAAGGATGAAGTTAACAGGCCGAGGACTCTCATAGCTTGCCTTACGGAGGGAATCGGACCTGAGCAGATATTCCGAACTGCTTCCCGCAGGATAGCAATCTTTTGACGAGGAAGAATCAGGACTTGAAGAACTGTATTGATCTCGAATCCCAAATAGGTCATGATTTGCGAAGGCACCAGGGATGATTTGTTGAAATTCACAATCCAACCCAAACGGCCTAAAAGATTCATGGTGAAAAAAAGATTCTCCTCCAATTTGTCTCCTGACTGAGCAAAGAGAAGGAGATCGTCCAAATAAGCGACTATTCCTATCCCCCTGCGTCTCAAAAATGCCAGAGATTCTGCTAATACCTTCGTAAAGATCCTTGGAGCGGAGGCAAGGCCGAAGGGAAGACAGACAAACTGGAAATGTAGGATTCGGTCTCCATCCTTTATTGCAAACCTCATAAAGGACTGAGCCAGGGGGCTCATTGGTACTTGCCAATAGGCATCCTTCAAATCTATTGAAGCCAAAAAAGCCCCCCTGTGAAGCATACTTTTTACGGAAAAAATAGTTTCCATTCTGAAATGCTTGTATTGGACAAAATGGTTGAGATACTTTAGGTTCAAAATGAACCTGAATCCTCCCGTACTTTTCCTTACTAGGAAAACGCTGGAGTAAAACCCTGTTCCCTGCAAGGGCAATGGCACTGGAACAATTACTCCCCTTGACTTCATGTCCAATATAATTGAAAAAATTGCTTCTCTTTCTTCCCTGCCTCCGGGAAGAGAAGAAATCAAAAATTTTGAAGGAGGGGTTTGAGAAAAATCTAGATGGAAGCCCTCCGTAATACCTCTTACTATGAAAGGACAATCCAACAGGCCTTGCCAGGCTGTGCAAAATCCCTTTAGCCTGGCGCCAATAATGATATTGGCGTCATTGCTTCTTGGATCTAGCCTGATAGGTTCCAAACAGGGTGGAACCTTTAAAATTGCCCTTCCGAGCGGTACTGGCGGAAGCGGAGGCTCCTCTGGCCCTCTTTGGAGCACCCTTGTTAAGAAAGGGACGTCTAAACGAACTCCTAGGAAAATAAATTCTACTAGTAGAAGGCTTAGGACGGGGCGGAAAACATTTATTTCTATCCGCCGTCATATCCAAGACTTTACCCAAATCAGATCCAAACAAACATTCACCTCTAAATGGCATTGCACAGAGTCTCATCTTGGATCCAATATCGCCCGGCCAGGTCTTAACCCAAAGAGACCTGCGAACAGAATTGGTGATAGCCAAGTTCTGTGCTGAGAATCTGATAGATTCAGCCATAGCATCTGTAATAAATGCTGTGGCCGAAAACAGAATGGGTAAGGCTTTAAGGATTTTCTCTATGCTTGTTCCTTCCAAGAGACAATCCTTAAGCTGTTGTAACCAAAATCCCAGATTCCTGATTACACAATTGGAAGCCAAATTAGTTCTAAGTATGTTGGATTCCACTTGCCAAGCTTTTTTAAGGAGAGAATCCATCTTCCTATCCAAAGGATCATTAAGAACCCCAAAATCCTCAAACGCTAAACCAGCCCCCTTAGATACTTTAGCAAAGGGGGCATCCAACTTGGGGCATTTTTCCCAAAAGAGGGAATCTTCTTCAGCAAAGGGATACCTACGCTTAAGACCCCGAGCAATGTAAACCTTCCTCGATGGATCCTTCCACTGCTCCAAAATCATGTCCTTTAGGTAGTCATGAAAGGGAAAAACATAGGAAGAATCCGGGGCCAAATCTGGATAAAATTTGTCCTGTTTAGATAATGGACCTGTTACCTTTTCCTCTATGCCCATCGATAAATATATCATGTGCAATAGGTAAGGTAAGTCTCCCGGGGGAAACAAACACCTGGTCTTGGATGAGGAAGACTCCAATGAAGGATCCTCATCCGCAGAGGAAACTTCCCCCTCTTCAGAATCCTCCTCAGGAGTAAAGGATTCCTGACAAGCAAAGAAGGATGGTTTCCCTAACTGACCTGAAAACAGGGAAGTATCAAATGGACCCGAAGAAGGCTGGGAAAACACCTGGTTGCCCGCACAATCAGGGACTCTATGTGACATGGGAGAAGAAGAGATCTGATCCTTAAGCTCCTTCATCATCCTCATCAAATCCTCATTTTGCTCCTTATTAACAATTTTACTTGTACAAACTTGGCAAAGAGGCTTAATGTAAGAATCCAGAAGCTTCACATCACAAAGGGGACATCTTCTACTCTTTTTACTGGACTTTGACCCAGAAGAAGAGGACTTGGAAATATTTTTTGAGGATTTGTCCGGAGTTTTAGACTATAAGACATAAGCAACAAAAAAATTGGGATCAGTAAGGAGCAAAAAAAAAAAAAAAAAAATACATTAGTTTCCCCCCAAAAAATTAAGGACTTACCAGGGCAGAGCTGGGCCTCCTCATCCCAGAATCAGCAGCAGACGGGATGATGGAAGGATCCTGTTCCACATAGATGAAATCTGTGGAAGAATCTCCCATAAGATTGAACAATCCGTCCTGTGGCTGTTCCGCCATGCTTCTGGATAAGAGGCAACAAGAAACTAAGTCTCTGAACCCATTAAATAGGGCAGGTGCAAGTTTCTGAATTTAATGACATTAACCCCTTGTAGTAAATAGAAGGGGAGGCCAGACTGTTAGACTGCCCTAAACACCGTGATATCACTTTAAGAACACGTGTTCTAGGGAAGCAGGATTTTTACCCCGGCGCAGGAAAGTGACCTCAGACCGGGAGGAAGCAGCCTGGGACCTTATTTCCGGCATGGTCTATAAAAAAAAAATGCTGGCAGCGCGCGCGCGTGTACCTGGGGCCGTTACCGCTGGAATCTGCCCCGCTGGAGCCTCGCTGCACTGCCGCTGAGGCATCGCCGCTGCACCGCCGCCGTTATGTGTGGTGCCCGCCGAGGAGTACTGCAGCCGCTGCCGGTGACCCCCGGAGAAGATATGCCCAGGCGGGGTGCCGACTCGGCCGCCAGTCATGCTGGCAAAGAAATGCGGAAGTCAGCCGGGGAGACAGAGGACGCGTCATCGCCTCTGCTCCCCGCCTCTTAAAGGTACCGCACAAAAATCCTCTCTTTTTTTTTTTTTTTTAAATTCCAGCCTAAATAAGGTCCCAATCCTAAGGAGTCCGGTAACTCCGACTCTTCCCATCATCCTCAGCAAGAGGGCATAACTTACTTACCCCCCTTTGAATATAAATTCAAAGAATGGGATCTGGCCATATCCCATAGGGTATCCCGAACCCCAGACTCTGAGAAGGTCTTCGGGAACAGAAAATGGACCACCTGCTTTTTCAAAATAGGTCCATAGTAACCGGAAATACATACCTGAACCAACGGTCCAGGAGCCAGTGGTCAAGGCTCCTTCCTCGTGAAGGAACACGAAAACAACTGGGGAAGAGAGGGAGGAGTCAAGATTTTATCTGCTGGTGGTCACGTGTTCCACTCGATGGGAGGAGCCCGGAGGTCTCAGGCGTATGCTGCCCGAAGGATGTTTTGAGAAATCTGGCTTAAAGCGGAACACCACCTTGTCCTGGTGTCTCTCGTAGTATGGGGGCTGAATAGACAAAGCCGCCAGCTCAGACACACGTCTGACCGAAGTAATAGCCACCAGAAAAACAACTTTGAGGGTAAGTACAGCCAGAGCAGCATCCTGAATAGGCTCAAAGGGAGCACACTGTAAGGCAGACAAAACCAGGTTCAAGTCCCAAACAGGGACCGTAGGCTTACGTGGGGGACGCACGTGAGTGACCCCCTGAAAGAAGGTCTTAACCAAGGGATGCTGAGCAAAAGACTTCTGAAAGAAGACAGATAGGGCAGAAACCTGACCCTTCAGAGTACTGAGTTTTAAACCCAACTCCAATCCATGTTGTAAAAACTCCAGAATTCTAGGGATTAAGAATTTCCTGCAGGTAAGAGACCTAGACTCACACCAGTCAATGTAGGAACGCCATACCCTATAATAGATGGCAGAAGAAGTTTTCTTCCTAGCCTGTACCATGGTATCCCCCACTGAGGCAGACAAGCCTTTCTCCATCAAGATGGAGGTTTCAGCAGCCAGGCCTACAACGCCAGAGTTTGTAAACTGGGATGGCGTAAGGAGCCCTGAGTGAGTAGATCTGGCTCCTCTGGCAGGACGTACTGGTCTACTGCCATTTGTACCACGTCTGCGAACCACACTCTTCTTGGCCACCTTGGGGCCACCAGAATCACTGGCACCCTTTCCAAGGCAATCTTGTGCAGAACCCTGCCCAGCAGGGGGAACGGGGGAAAGACATACAGGAGCCGAAATTCCTTCCATGACATTGAGAGAGCGTCCGTGGCCAAGGCCAGAGGATCCTGAGACAGGGGGACAAAGGCCGGGAGCTTGTGATTGTGACGGGATGCAAACAGATCCACACCGGTAACACAGGGACTAGAATACCCTGTTGCAGAGGGACCACTCCCCCTGACGGGAAGTCCCCCTGCTCAGAGAGTCTGCTAGAAGATTCTCTACCCCCGGGATATTAACAACTGAGATGCATTGAACATTGGCCTCCGCCCATGTCAGAATCCACGACACTTCCTGGAGGGCACCCTTGCTCCGGGTCCCTCCCTGATGGTTGATGTAGGCAACCGCTGTCCTGTTGTCTGAGCGCACCTGCACAGACAGTCCCTGCAGGTGATCGGTCAACTGCTCCAAAACCAACCTGACCGCCCGTAGTTCCAGAATGTTGATGGGTAAATGGGCCTCCTGAGGGCCCCACCTGCCCTGGAACCTCAGGGACTTCCAGAATCCCCCCCAACCTGACAGACTGGCATCCGTGGTGACCGCCTCCCAGGAGGGGGCTAGAAAGGACCTGCCCTTCTTGTGGTCTAGCCACCACGAGAGGGACCTTCTGACCAATGGGGGAAGCACACAAACCCCGTCCAAGGACGCGGGGTCCTTGTCCCATACTGATAGGAGGTGAAGCTGCAGAGGCCTCGAATGGAACTGAGCAAAGGGCACCGCCTCGAAGCTCGCCACCATCAGGCCCACCAGCTGCATTCCCTGCCTGAGGGAGAGCTGGGGGCTCGAGAGCAGGGACCGCACCTGCGCAGTCAGAGCTTCCACCTTCTGTTGGGGAAGGAATATTCGTGACTGAACCGTATCCAGAATCATCCACAGGAATGGGGTCACTGGTGAAGGGGACAGAGAGGACTTGGGATGATTGATCACCCAGCCGAAGGACTCCAAGGTGGACACCACCAGCTGAGTGTCCAGCTTTGCCTGCTGTAGAGGCCATGAGGCGATGAGGATGTCGCCCAGGTAGGGCAGCACTCGAATGCCCCCTGACCTTATCAAGGACATCACCCCCGCCAATACCTTGGGAGCTGAAGTGAGGGCAAACGGTAGAGCCACAAATTGGTAATGTTGATCTTTCAACTCGAATCTGAGTTGAAATCATAAAATCATAAAATCCCCTGGGTGTAGAGAGACAACGGCCGAGCGCAGGGTTTCCATGCCAAAGTGCTTGTTCTTGACAAATTTGTTGAGGATCTTTAAATCCAGAATGGGCCTGACTGACCCATCTCTTTTGGGTACTGTGAAAAGGTTGGAGTAGAACCCTTCTCCCAATTCTCTCAAGGGAACCTTGCAAATAACTGCCAGATCCAGAAGTCCTTGTACTGCCTGCATCAGGACCTGAGCCGATACCGGGTCCTGGGGGATCCGGGACCTGATGAATCTTGAGGGGGGCCGCACTGCAAACTCTATCTTGTAGCCAGAGGTAACTACCTCCTGAATCCACCGGTCTGAGACTTGGCGCCTCCAGACGTGCGCAAAGTGCTGTAGCCGTCCCCCCACCCTGCCGGGCGAGGGCGCCCCATCATGCCTGAGGGGTCTTGGGAGGGGCTTTGGGTTTGGTCCCCCAGGAGGAGCCAGGACATCGCCCCCTGCTCCTATGCCAGGAGTCTGCGCGAGCCCCCGCGAAGGACATCCCTTTCCCTGCTTAGCGCCTCTGTAGGGGGCTGAAAGGGGGCCCTGGCTGCGAAAGGGCCGAGGCTGCCGCCTGCGCTGTGGTAACTTACCTCCTTTAGCAAAGAGGTCTAGGCGGTCCCCAAACAGGCGTAGTCCCTTAAATGGGAGCCCAGTAAAGGCTTTCTTAGCAGCATTGTCGGCCGCCCACTGGCGCAGCCATACCGCGCGGCGTATAGCCAAGGCGGAAGATCTGGCACACAGCTTAATAGCATCATCCGATGCAGACAGGATAAAGTTCACAAATACATCACAGTTAGACAGTGCATTAATAGTATCAGTAGGCAACTCGTCTGGGCCGTCAAGTGCATTCCTGACCATGGCCCTGAGTGCCACGGCAGTAATGGCCAGAGCGCAGACCGGGCGCAGCGCCGGCCCTCCAAACGCAAAGGCATGGCACGCCAATTGGTCAATGCGCTGTTCCTCAGAATCCCGCAGCTTAGTAGTGTCGGGGGAGTGCATAATAGAGGTGTTAGACAGCCCTAGAATAGGAGCATCGACCTCGGGGGGCGATGACCAGCACTTGACCATATCAGCAGGAAATGGATACTTCCTGTCCAGACTCTTAGGGATCCCGGGAAGTCTACTGGGATGTTCCCACTCCTTAAGCACGAGGTTATTGAAATGGGTTTGCTCAGGAAATTCCAATCGAGCCTTAGCAGTATGAGATAGCTCACCCCTTTGCCTGGGAGCCGCAACAGGGGGAGAGATGGACAAAACCTCAAAAATCTGAAGCAGTAGTTTATCAGTATCATCCGGGGTCCAGTGATCAGAACCAGAATCGTCATGACCCCTAGACTTCTCATCAGATGACTGAGTCAGAGAGCAGCTCCCCTTCGTCCGAAAGGGCATGGTCATATAGATGCGTAAACTCATCAGACTCCGTAGGGAAAGGAGCAGAGTCAGGGATTATGTGCCGCTTTTCGCGGTGGCCTTGCACGCTAGAGTACTAGCAAGTAATTTTTCAACACTGGCCAGTCTAGTAGCCACATCAGGATGAGAATCCCCGCTTGTATTGGGGGTTAGACTCAGGCTTGGGGGGGGTAGGTGAAGTGAGGCGAGGTGCAGGCCCAGCCACAGGAGGAGCGGGAAGTACCATTAGCGCCTGCTGTGCACAAGGGACGCAGACCCGTGCATTGTCACCGTTGATAGATGAGACCTCACAAGCTACACACAGCCGGGCTTGTCCCGAGGGAACCCTGTTCACAATATCCTGGGATGCCTCCATATGGTGATTAATAGGCACAATAGGCCAGTAGGGATTGACGCTATAAGCTACCCTGGATGCCCCAAAGACCCGCAGGGAAGTGGGAGTAATTATACTAGGTCCAACTGGCAATTACACCGGGCCGGGAGAAGCCACTGGATTCGACCGTCTGAAAGACATAATGGGAATAGGGATGTCAGAGCCATGCGCAGTGAGCAAGAAAGATGAAAATCGCCCGCGACGGCACTTACAGATCGAGGGAGGAGGAGGACCGTTGAGCATCTAAATGGCGCCAAGCGAACCCCGAAGGGCGGGCCAGAGCGGGCTGTGACGCGGAGCGCTCCAAGCCAGGTCTCCGCCCCCCCGAGGAGCGCGAAGCTCTGAAGGCAGTAGTCAGCGCAGACAGTAACAAGCGAGTGTACGACAAACTTTAGAAGGAAAACAGGGATTACTTCCAGATGCGCCCGACAACGTTTACCAATGAAGGCGGCCGATAGACAATAAAAAACAAACAGCGCAGCTCTGACACCAGGTGTATGAGTCAAGGACAATACTAAGGCCATAACGTGTAACTGAATACACTAAGACCACCACACCCCCCCCCCTTTCTTTCCCCCCGAGCTACGGGGGAACGAGGGAGGATGGCGACCCTTTGAACAGGGTCCACCGCTACACGGGGTATGGGGCAGTAATGCGGGAGGGGCATCCACTAGAGGCTCACCATCAGCCTAAACCGCCTACCCTTTGGTGGGGGACTGCGGTGGAGCATGGCTCCATGAGCACACGTAGTGCTTCCTACCTTCACCCGACCAGCGCAGCCCAGGCTGGGAGGCACATCACGAAGAGGACGTGTCGGAGTAGTCCAACAGGGCCGCAGGCTTTAATAGCCCCGCTCACCTGCGAGAGAGTGACACATCATGTCTTCGCAGTCAGCACTGCAGAGAAATCTTAAGGGATTTGTGGGAGGTCCCTGGGCATTTGAAGGGCCGGGAGGAGCCTGTTTTTCCATGTCTCTGCAGTGCAGCGCCATCTGGCAGAGGATAACCCAAGTGTAAGTATTATATCTGGAGCAGGACGTACTGTATACTAAGAATACAGGAATATAAAGGTAAGCATCATGAAGTCCCCTGGACGCAGGGAACTGATAGCAGAGTGCAGAGTTTCCATGCGAAAGCGCCTGCATCTGACAAATTTGTTGAGGATCTTCAAGTCCAGGATGGGCCTGACTGACCCATACCTTTTGGGCACGGTGAAAAGGTTGGAATAGAAACCCTTGCCCCTTTCTCGTAAGGGGACCTGACAGATGACCCCCAGCTCCAGAAGGCTTTGCACCGCCAGAATTAGAGCCTGAGCTGACATAGGGCCCTGAGACATCCGGGAGCAGGCAGCAAACTCTATCTTGTAACCGGAGGACACTACCTCCTGAATCCACCGGTCTGAGACATAAAGCCTCCAGACATGAGCAAAATGCTGAAGCCGTCCCCCACCCGGATGGGTGAGGGCGCCCCTTCATGTCTGAGGGGGCTTGGGAGAAGACTTAGGCTTGGAGGCCCAGGATGAGCCAGGGCGTCCACGTCCTCTGCCCCTACCCCAGAAATCTCCTCGGGCCCCAGTGAAGGAGACCCCCCTCCCCTGTCTGGATCCATGGTAGGGGGAAGAAAAGGAGCCTTGGCCCCGAAAGGGCCGAGACTGTCTCCTGTGCTGGGGTAACCTGCCTCCCTTAGCAAACAGGCCAGGCGGTCCCCAAACAGGCATAGTCCTTTGAAGGGAAAACCAGTGAGAGCCTTCTTGGCAGCTGCCCGCTGGCACAGCCAAACCGAGCGGCGTATAGCCAGCACTAGGGCAGAGGCTCTGCCACACATCCTAATGGTATCATCCAGGGCAAAGATGACATAAGTCACAAAAACCTCACAACGAGAGACTGCATTAAACTCCTCACTAGACACATCATCAGGGGCACCATCCAGGACACTTCTAAGCAGAGTTCTAATGGCCACCGCTGTAATGGCAGAGACACAGACCGGGCGCAGCGCCCTCCCCACACAGGCAAAGGCATGGGACGCCAGCTGATCAATACGCCGGTCCTCACTATCCCGCAGCGTAGTAGAGTCAGGGGAATGCATGACAGAGGTTTTAGATAACCCTAGGACCGGGACATCCACCTCAGGAGGGGATGACCAACGCCTCACCACCTCAGCAGGAAAGGGATACCTCTTATCCCAACTCTTAGGGACTCCGGGGAGCCTGCTGGGACGCTTCCATTCCTTGAGCACCAGATTATTAAAATGGGCTTTCTCAGGAAACTCTAAACGAAGCTTAGCAGTATGAAACAATTCCCCCTGCTGCCTAGGGGCCGCAACCGGGGGAGAGATAGACAGTACCTCAAAAATCTGAGCCAACAGCCTATCAGTATCATCTGGGGCCCAGGGGTCACAGCCAGAATCATCATGACCCCTGGGCCTCTCATCAGATGACTCTGAGTCAGAGAACAACTCCCCTTCTTCCAAGGGGGTATAACCAGACAGTTCCAAAAACTCCTCCGCCTCCATAGGGAAAAGAGTGACATCAGGCGTCAAGTGCCACTTTTTAGTAAAGGCCTTACGCGCCATGGTATTAGCAAGCAACTTCTCAACACTAGCCAGTCTAGCAAACACATCAGGCTGAGAATTACCACTTGTATGCAACTCAATGGCGTAAAATTCAAGCTGGGGGGAGTAGGTGAGGCCATACGTGGCGCAGGCCCAGCCGCTGGTAAACCAGGCTGCAGCGCAAGCACAAGTTATACAAACCCGCACATTGTCAGCACTAGTAGGGGACACCCCACAAGCTACACACAGCCGAGCTTGTCCCAAAGGAACCCCCGAGCACATTATCCTGAGACGCCTCCATATGGTGATTACAGCGGCACAATAGGCCGATAGGGAGTCACGCTATAAAAACAACCCGGGATGCCCCAATAGCCCGCTAGGGAGGTGGGAGTAATAATACACTAGGCCTCACAAGTTTAATAACTAAATAGAGGGAGTAGGGCCGGGAGAAACCAATAGAGTTCGACCCGCCTGAAAGACATAAGCGAAGAGGACCCCATAAGCGACATGCATAATGACATAGGGTAAATAAAGCCACCCTCGAGGGCACTCACGGACCGCGGTAAGTAGATGCCAGCCATGCAGCAGACGTAATCAGAGAAAAATGGCGCAGAGTATACCTCAAGGGGCGGGCCGCGGAGACCGTGATGCGGAACGCGAGAACTGCAGGCCCCACCCCCCCAAAGAGCGCGAAGCAGCACACGTGACTAGCGGCCAATGAAAGCGCATCAGCGCCTGAGGTAATCCGTCGGAGACTGACAAAAACAAAAAGCACATAACCAAGTGAAGCACCAACGCAAACACTCCCCCCCCCCCCCGCGAGAGCTACAAGGGAGAGCAAGGGAGGGCAGCGGCCACTTAGCAAAGGGCCCACCGATAGACAGGGGCAATATTGCGGGAGGGGCATCCCATAGAGGCTCACCATATGCCTATACCGCCTACCCTTTGGTGGGGGACTGTGGTGGAGCAGCGCTCCTAAGCACCTGACAGCGGTGCTGCCTACCATCACCCGGACCAGCGCAGCCAAGGCTGGGAGGAACATTAATAATGGAACGGGTGGGAATAGTCCTACAGGGCCGCAGGCTAATATCCCCGCTCACCTGCGAGAAGAGAGAGCCATCTTCTTGTCCTTCGCAGTCCAGACTGCAGAGAAATTCTGGGGATTTGTGGGAGGTCCCGGGTATTTGAGGGGCCGGGAGGAGCCAATTTCGCGGTCTCTGCAGTCCAGCGCCATCTGGCGGAGTAATACCCAAGTGTAATGATTTTTATCTGGAGCAGGACGTACTGTATACTAAGAATATATCACAGGAATTGTGGGTTGTTGTTGGCAGTCTGCTGGTTCATCTGACACAGGCTACTCTACTGCAATGAAAAATACCATTTTGTGAGTACTCACCTGTAAAATGGATATTGTCAGTGTGTCACACACCCCGCTTCCCCTTTAATTCTTACGATCGGGTTACTCCACCAGCAGGTGGCGACGTTGCAGAGAGAAGTCTTGAAAACGAGCCCCTTCCGGCCTATATATACCTGGGACCTCCCACTTAACACCCAGTGAATTCAAAAGCAGAAAGACAAGGTACCAGGAAATCCAATGGTAACCTCAAAATAAAGAAAAGCTTCACCATATAAAGGATCCAGGATACCAAAAAGGGCGGGTGAAGCGGGATGTGTGACACACTGACAATATCCATTTTACAGGTGAGTACTCACAAAATGGTATTATTCTCAGTGTGTCACAAACCCCGCTTCCCCTTTAATTCTTAGGATCGGGACATCCAAAAGCAGTGTCCACAAGGGATGGGTATCCGAAGGCAAAATTAAGCATAACTTAAATGACTGCAGTCTGCAGAACTTTGCGGCCAAACACAGCATCCGCTGAGGCCCGCACAACAAACTTGTAAAACTTAGAAAAAGTATGAACAGAAGACCAGGTTGCAGCCTTACAAACTTGTTCAACAGAAGCTTGGTGCTGAAAAGCCCAAGACGCTCCAACGGCGTGAGTAGAATGAGCAGTGATACGAAAAGGGGGAACTTTCCCCTTAGCAGAATAGGCCCCAATAACGGCCTGACGTATCCATTTGCTAATGGAAGATTTGGCCGGAGCCAAACCCTTCCTAGGCCCACAGGGCACAACAAAAAAGGCATCAGTTTTACGAAAAGGAGAAGTAATAATCAAATAGTACTTAACACAGCGTACTACATCCAAACAATGCAAAACCCTCTCCTTGTCATTCTTAGGCTTAGGACACAAGGAGGGAAGAACAATATCCTGATTCAAATGAAAAGCAGAAACAACCTTAGGAAGAAACTCCGAAAAGACCACCTTGTCCTGATGCCTCTCAAAGTAGGGCACCTGAATCGACAAGGCCGCCAATTCCGAGACACGCCGAACCGAAGTGATAGCTACCAAGAAGGCAGTCTTCTGAGTCAAGGTAGACAAAGCAATATCTTGCAAAGGCTCAAAGGGAGGAGCCTGAAGAGCAGAAAGAACCAAGTTCAAGTCCCAAACAGGGAGTAATGGTTTCCTGGGAGGCCGCACATGCGTAACCCCCTGGAAAAAGGTTTTAACTAAAGGATGAAGTGCAAAACGCTTCTGAAAAAAGATAGATAAGGCAGAAACCTGCCCTTTCAAAGTACTCAGCTGAATACCAGAGTCCAGCCCTGATTGCAAAAACTCCAGAATCCTGGAGACTGAAAAGACCCTACAAGGCAAAGATCTAACCTCACACCAAGCGATATAGGCTTTCCAAGTCCTATAGTAGATGATAGAAGAAGACCTCTTCCGGGCACAGATCAGAGTCTTAACAACCGAGTCAGAAGGACCCTCCTCCTTCAAGATGGAGGTTTCAGCAGCCAAGCCGTCAAACCCAGCGTTGGTAAATTGGGGTAACACAGCCGACCCTGAGTGAGCAGATCGGGCCGAAGAGGCAGAACGAACTGATCCACTGCCAGCCGAACGATGTCTGCGAACCATACTCGCCTTGGCCACCTTGGAGCCACGAGAATGGCGGACACCCTTTCCAGAGCCAGCTTCCGTACCACCCTGCCTAGCATAGGTATCGGAGGAAACAGGTACAGAAACCCCAGATCCCCCCAGCGCAGGGACATGGCGTCCACCGCCAGAGCCAGAGGATCCTGGGAAAGTGACACGAAGGTCGGGAGCCTGTGACGAGAGGCAAACAGGTCCACCTCCGGTGTCCCCCACCGGAGACACAGCGACCGAAAAACTTGAGGATGGAGAGCCCATTCTCCCAGACAGGAAGAGCCCCTGCTCAACAGATCCGCTTCCCTGTTTTCCACACCCGGAATGTAAACTGCCGAGAGACAAGGAACATGGGCCTCCGCCCAGGACAGGATCAGGGACACCTCTCTGAGGTCACCCAGACTGCGAGTCCCTCCCTGATGATTGATGTAAGCAACCGCTGTTCGATTGTCGGAGCGAACCTGAACCGGAAGGCCCAGAACATGTTGAGTCAAAAGAGCAAGAACCAGACGGATGGCTCTCAGTTCCAGAATATTGATGGGCAATTGGGCCTCTCGAGGTCCCCACCGCCCCCGGAACTGAAGATCCTTCCAGAATCCCCCCCATCCCGAAAGACTGGCATCCGTGGTGACAATTTCCCAAACAGGAGTCAGGAAAGACCTGCCCCTCAAGAGATTGGACGAGACCAACCACCATTGGAGGGACTGCCGGACCCGGGAGGACAACTGGAAGTGCCGATCCAACGACCGTGGTCGCCGGTCCCAGGACGCCAACAGATGAAGCTGAAGCGTCCTCGTGTGAAATTGAGCGAAAGGAACTGTCTCGAACGAGGCAACCATCTGCCCTACCAGCCCCAGACGGATGGACGGCCGAGGATTGGAAAGAAGGACCCGAGCCAACTCCTGAATCAGACAAATTTTGGACTGAGGCAGAAACACCCTGTGTTGACAAGAATCCAACCGCATTCCCAGAAAGGACACCACCCTGGCCGGAGCGAGGGAGGACTTGGGAAAGTTGATCACCCAACCGAAGCTTTCCAGTGTGGAGACCACCGTCCTGGTGTCTGTCTTTGATTGATTGAGGGAAGGAGCCATGATGAGAAGGTCGTCCAGATAAGGTACGAAACGAACGCCCCGAGATCTGAGAATGGCCATCACCCCTGCCAGCACCTTGGTGAACACACTTGGAGCCGAGGTAAGGCCAAACGGAAGTGCCACGAATTGAAAATGCCGATCCTCCATCACGAACCGAAGAAAACGCTGATGAGCCCGGCAGATGGGAACATGAAGGTAAGCATCCTTGATGTCTATAGACGTCATGAAGTCCCCCTGCCGAAGAGAACCGATGGCCGAGCTCAGAGTTTCCATGCAAAACTTCCGAGTACGGATGAACCTGTTGAGGAACTTCAGATCCAGAACGGGGGCGAACCGACCCGTCCTTCTTGGGGACTGTGAAAAGATTGGAGTAAAAACCGAGGCCCACCTCTAAGCACGGCACCGGCCGGATGACCGCCATATCGAGAAGATTCCTTACCGACGCCAGGAGCCCCTGTGCGGCCAAAGGATCGGTGGGCACCCGAGACCGGAAAAACCGTGAAGGAGGGCGAGACTCGAACTCCAGCTTGTAACCGGACAACACCACCTCCCGGGTCCATCTGTCCGGAACCTCCTGGTCCCAAACCAGGGAGAAGTGTCGCAATTGTCCCCCCACCCGCACGGGTGAGGGCAGCCCCTCATTGCTGAGCGGGCTTACCAGCAGGCTTGGGCTTGGCGCCCCAGGACTGACCGGGACGGCCACGGCCCCTCCCCCGGATCCAACCTGCACCCCTGGTAGCGGGAAAGGAAGCCACTCTGCCCGCTCTGATTCCCCGAAAGGAGGGACTAAAGGAACTCGCACCCCGAAGGGAGCGACGAGGCCTCTTGCATTGAGGCAATTTACCACCCTTGGTAACTGAATCCAATTTGTCGCCAAACAGGCGCAAACCCAAAAAAGGGAGCGCTGTAAGCGCCTTCTTAGAGATAAAGTCCGCCGTCCACTGGCGCAGCCACACTGATGCTGCTGTCCTGCTACTCATCGCAAGTGCATCGTCCTGGGCGGTCAAGACAAAGGAAATAAACGACTCACACTGCTTGAGAGAACTAAACTCATCACAAGCGGGATCAAGACCTGCGTACAGATCCCTAATAATGGACCTAACTGCCAACAGAAGAAGTGCCAAAGCACACACCGGCCGCAGTGTCGACCCGGCACTGATAAAACCATGGCGAGCCAATTGATCAATCCGACGATCCTCACCATCTTTAATGGTAGTAGTGTCAGAGGAACGCAACACAGCCGTGTTCGACAGCCCTAACACAGGGGTATTGACGTCAGGGGGAACTGACCAAAGCTTCACCAAATCCTCCGGAAAGGGAAAACGTTTATCCCAACTAGGAGGAATTCCAGCCAGGCGCGTGGGTTGTTCCCATTCTTTAAGGACAACCCTCACAAAGTGTTGTTGCCTGGGAACCAAACGCGGCTGGGGTACATCAAACAACTCACCCTTTGGCGGGGGACCACCGCGGGCGGATCCAAAGCCAAAATTTCAAACATTTGAGCCAAAATGGAAGGAGTGTCAAGGGACACCCCCGCAGCCTGATCGCCAGCAGTGTCAACCCATAGCTGGTCTGCAGGCTCATCCGACTCCTCAAGGAGTTCCCCCTCCTCATAAGGGGGACAATCGGACCAATCCAATATTTCAAACACCTCATCCTCCGAAACAGGCGCTGCCGGAGAAAGGTGCTTCCGCTTCGCCGTAGCCTTCTGAGCTACTGTGGCGGAAATTATTTTCTCGAGGTTGGCCAATCGTGCACACACCTCGGATTGCGAATCCCCACCTTTGACAATGTGACACGGGGTCCGGAATAAGGGAGGGAGGGTAGGAGATGACGGAAGTTGCGAGGAGCCAGAAGCCAGAGCGACGGACTGGCGCGCAATATTCTGCTTTGCACATGGAACGCATAATATGACATCGCCTGGGAGCGGAGCCCCACAACCCCCACACAGCCTGGATAGCCCCAAAGAGCCATTTCCGGTAATGTCGGAAGCCTCCATATGGTGAAAATATGGTATTCGCATACAACCCAGGGTTTTACGCATTAAGCAACCCGGGATGCCCCTTTATAATTAAAGTCCCGGGAGTAGGAGGATTTTTTTTTTTTAAACCTAGGAAAATCCCAATTTAGAGACTAAGACTAGCCAGGTATATCAGAACCGGGAGAGCCACTGCAGTGAGGGGATCCCAGGATCTGTAGGGGAAAAGAGACCACAGTCAGTCCCTCAGGAAAAATAGCCAGCATGCATCACACTCATACACATTAAAAAATAATGGTAAACCATATAAAGGCAAAGTATACATCATGAATTCAACTATACATATGGATATATATATATATATAGATATATAGATATATATATATATATTCATATCAAGTGATAAGTGCCTCCAGAAGTAATGCTAGAGTGCCAGGGCAAACTTTAAACATAACTAACACACAGTTACAACAGAAAACACTACAGCCAAATGACGGCCCCACGAGCGCGAGATGGGGACCGTTACCTGTTGCCGCTGCAGAGGACAGCCACTCCTGGACGCACACTTTTCCCCAGCTTAGCAGCACCTGTCTCTGTAATGAGACAGGGGAAGTGAGGCGGGCCCAGGCTCAGCGAGCGACCCGGCCACGCCCCCTGCCAGTGAGTCATAGAGCGAGGGCCGACAGAGGACTCGGCCCCGCCCCCAGGATACGCGCCCAATGGCGGCGCCGCGTGCAAAGGCGGAGGGAAATTCAAACAGTGAAAAGTAAAAAGTAAAAAGAAAGAGCCCCAGCAGCCCAGGCCACGCGGCCGCACACCGCAGCGCTGAGCCTGCGTCTGCCAGCGCTCCCACACATACCATAGTAAAAAACACACATACAATAGTAAAAGCACCCCATGCAACATCAGCCCCCCCCCCCCCCAGTGAAGGGAGAAGGGACCGAGCGGGAGAAGACGGCCAAGGGGAACATCGGGACAGGGGCATCCCAAATCCGGATCACCATGCCGGATAGCCGCATTGCCCCACGCATGGGGTCGAGCAGAGGAGATAAGCTCCTAGGCACCTAGTGCCATCTACCGTTGCCCAGGGAGGCTTCCATTAACCATCTAGGCATGTAAACAATTGAACTGGGCAGAAATAGACCAAAAGGGGGTGCCGGGGTTTGACCCCGGCTATCTGCAAGCAGGAGACTTCTTTCTTCTGTCTTGTCGCATCTTGCAGAGAGAAAACACTGGGTGTTAAGTGGGAGGTCCCAGGTATATATAGGCCGGAAGGGGTTCGTTTTCAAGACTTCTCTCTGCAACGTCGCCACCTGCTGGTGGAGTAACCCGATCGTAAGAATTAAAGGGGAAGCGGGGTGTGTGACACACTGAGAATATCATGGCAGTCCTGTCTACCAGTGAGCTAGCCCCCTTCCCTCATGAGGCTTAGACTTCCTCCTCTGCAACCAGGGAAGGGCGACCATGGCCCTGGGTACCTTTATCCCAGCCATTCTGATTTCTGCAGATGAGTATGGTGCACTGTTAGCTATGGCCATAAGACAGCTGTGGCCCCTCACATTCCCATATTGTTCTCAGCCACGGGGAGGGGGGCACTGCCTGCTGCTACAGTAGAGGCATAGCATGGCCAGTGGCAACCTATGCAATTGCATGCCCCCCCGTCAGGGGGTCTCCAACTCTGAAGAATACACATTAGAAGAGTCTGCATCTTACTGCTTACAAAAAATGTCTTTGATTCAGGCCCCCAGACACAAGTTTGCATGTGGCCCCAATAGTGATAAGCCCGCCCCTGAGCATGGCACATACATGTAATATTTTGTCTAGAAACTGCCCTGTATGCAACCAGCGGCCTAGAGGCTATAACGTGGTCTTGCTCTTGCTGTGTTGTAGCCTGGTGACAGGGCGATATGCCCATCTCTGGGTCGCACCCTATCTTTAGCTGAATCATGTACCCGCACCAGGCATTTTCGATAGGCCGACATAGGCATGCAGAGGAGCGGGTGGTGCGCCAACAGCACACACTCTTCTGCTTTACTTGCCACTCTGGGCAACATAAAAAAGTTGAAAGCAAGGTGGTGACTGGCCAGCAGTCTGCACATGCTCCGTGGGATCAGCTGAAAGGAAGAAAGAAGGACCAAAACCTGGGATTGTGAAAATGATGGGTTTTGTTCCTCTAGGAATATTGCTTTAAAAAACAGTTATTCTTATATTAAAGTGGAACACCACACAGGATTTTCACTCTACATGGTGGTTGTTCCTCTCTGGTGGGGCATCCCAATGTGTGTATTTAAGGTTCTGTGTTTGCTTTGTGTCCTAGTCTACAAGGCTAGTTCCTAGTTCCTCCCTTCTTCTAGACTCTAGAAACTAATGAGCTATTTGGTCTCCATGTCATGCTAGCCCCCACTTTAATCATGCAGATCCTTCTTTCCCATCCCATCAAGCACCAGGATGTCTTGGCATCAAGTCCGCCAACAGGATTTACAGGGCCCCATACAACCTCAATATCAGGGCCCCCTTAAAGTCTGTCCCACAGAGGGTGTACTGTAGGTCTGCCGTTAGTCTAAGGAACCCTCTCTCAGTATCCCACCAGTAATACTAACCTCCATTGAGCTGGGTCCCCAACTGAAAGGAGGCGGTCTAAAATGTAGAACACATTGCGGCAGCTGGTATTGGTCATTGAAGTGGAGGCAGTGTGGGGAGATTGGGTGGCAAGAGTGAGCCTTTGTCCCCATTGGGCTTCAAAGGGGGGCAACACCCCCCTCAAGTATAAAAAAATACAATTCTGCGATTACTCACCTGTAGAATTGGTATTATGAGTATACAGTACATCCTGCTCCAAATAGATTACTTACACGTGGGTATTACTCCGCCAGATGGCGCTGGACTGCACAGACATTGAAAAATATGCTCCCCCCGGCCCCTCAAATACCCGGGGACCTCCCACAAATCCCCAGCATTGAAAAGCAGTTAACGAGAAGCCGGGAGAATTAAACAACCTAAACTATCAACTATAACAATGATAACAATCACCATACAGGGGATCCAAGATAATGCAAAGCCAAGGGTGGGTTGGAGCAGGACGTACTGTATACTCATAATACCAATTCTACAGGTGAGTAATCACAGAATTGTATTATTCTTAGTATAAAGTACGTCCTGCTCCAAATAGATTACTTACACGTGGGACATCCAATAGCAGTGTCCATAAAGTAGGGTGGGATCCCCAAGAAAAAAAGTAGCAGCAGACAGTTTAAACCACTGCCGCCTGCAGAACCTTTCGGCCAAAAGCAGCATCAGCTGAGGTCCTAACATCAACCTTGTAAAACTTTGAAAAGGTATGAACAGAAGACCAAGTAGTGGCCTTGCAAACTTGTTCAACAGAAGCCTGGTGCTGAAAAGCCCAAGAGGCACCAATAGCACAAGTGGAATGAGCAGTAAGGCGGAAGGGAGGATTCTTCCCCTTAGCAGAGTAGCCTGAATCACAGCCTGACGAATCCATTTGCTGATAGTAGACTTGGCAGGTGCCAAACCCTTCCTAGGACCAGAAGGGACCACAAAAAGAGCATCAGTTTTCCTGAAAGGTGCAGTAGCCACCAGATAGTACTTCAGACACCTAACCACGTCCAAAGAATGCAAAACCCTCTCCTTAGCAGTGCTAGGATTAGGGCACAAAGAAAGAAAAATATCCTGATTCAAATGAAAGGCAGACACTACCTTAGGCAGAAAGTCAGATTTGAAACGAAACACCACCTTGTCCTGGTGTCTCTCATAGTAGGGGGGCTGAATGGAAAGCGCCGCCAACTCAGACACACGCCTGACAGAGGTGATAACCACCAGAAATACAACCTTGAGTGTAAGAATGGCCAGGGCAGCATCCTGCACAGGTTCAAAGGGAGCACCCTGCAAAGCTGATAGAACCAAATTCAAATCCCAAACAGGCACCATAGGCTTACGTGGAGGGCGCACATGAGTGACCTCCTGGAAAAAAGTCCTGATCAAAGGGTGCTGAGCAAAGGACTTCTGGAAGAAAATAGCCAGGGCAGAGACCTGACCCTTCAGAGTACTAAGTTGGAGTCCCATGGCCAACCCATGCTGCAGGAACTCCAAAATCCTGGGAATAGAGAACACCCGACAGGGAAGAGACTTAAGACTCACACCAGTCAATCTATGCACGTCAAACCCTGTAATAAATGGAAGAGGAAGACTTCTTCCTAGCCTTTATCAAAGTATCCACAACCGAGGAAGACAGCACCTTCTCCATCAAGATGGAGGTTTCAGCAGCCAGGCCGTCAATGCCAGAGTTTGTAAATTGGGATGGCGTAGCGAGCCCTGAGTGAGCAGATCCCGCACCAAGGGCAGAGCGTACTTGATCTACTACCAGCTGCACCACGTCTGCGAACCACACTCTTCTTGGCCACCTGGGGGCCACCAGAATTGATGGCACCCCTTCCAGGGCAATCTTGTGCAGAACCCTGCCGAGCAGGGGAATTGGAGGGAAGACATACAGGAAAGTCCTGCCATGACATTGCTAGAGCATCCGAGGTCAAGGCCAGAGGATCCTGGGGCAGCGAGACAAAAGCTGGGAGCTTGTGATTGTGACGGGACACAAACAGATACACATCTGGTTGGCCCCAATGGTGACACAGGGATTGAAACACCCAGCTGCATAGGGACCATTCTCCCTGGCGAGACGTCCCCCTGTTCAGAGAGTCCGCCAGGCGATTTTCCACGCCCGGGATGTACACAGCAGATATGCAGGGGACATTGGCCTCCGCCCAAGTCAGAATCAGAGACGCTTCCTGGAGGGCCCCCTTGCTCCGGGTCCCTCCCTGATGATTGATGTAGGCAACTGCCGTCTGGTTGTCCGAGCGCACCTGAACAGGCAGGCCCCGAAGGTGAGTAGTCAAGCAAGAACTATCCTGATCGCCCGCAGTTCCAAGACATTGATAGGTGTGTGGGTCTCCTGAGGACCCCACCTCCCCTAGAACCGCAGGGACTTCCAGAACCCCCCCCCCCCAACCTGACAGACTGGCATCCGTGGTGACCGTCTCCCAGGGAGGGGTAAGAAAGGATCTGCCCCCCAACAGGTTCCTTGAGTCCATCCACCACAAGAGGGACCTCCTGACCCGAGGGGAGAGCACACAGACCCCGTCCAGGGACGCTGGGTCCTTGTCCCATACTGACAATAGGTGAAGTTGCAAAGGCCTCAAGTGGAACTGAGCATAAGGGACCGCTTCGAAGCATGCCACCATCAGGCCCACCAGCTGCATCCCCTGCCTGATGGAGGGGTGAGGACAAGATAGGAGGAACTGAGCCTGTGCAATCAGACTGTCCACCTGAACTGTATCCAGATTCATTCCTAGGAATGGAGTTACCAAGGAAGGGGACAGTGAGGACTTGGGGTGGTTGATCACCCATCCAAATGACTCCAGAGTGGACACCACCAGCTGAGTATCCAACTCTGCCTGATGTAGAGATTGGGAAGTGATGAGAATGTCGTCCAGATAGGGAAGCACGCGGACGCCCTGACATCTGAGCAGAGACATCACGCCAGCCAGCACCTTGGTGAACACCCTGGGAGCTGAAGTGAGACCAAAGGGCAAAGCCACAAACTGGTAGTGTTGATCCATCAGAGCGAACCTGAGGAACCTTTGATGACCTGGAAACACAGGAATATGAAGGTAAGCATCTTTGATGTCCACAGAAGTCATGAAATCCCCTTGGCGCAGGGAACTGACGGCAGAGCGCAGAGTTTCCATGCAAAAACGCCTGCCCCTGACAAATTTGTTGAGGATCTTCAAGTCCAGGATGGGCCTGACTGAACCATCTTTTTTGGGTACTGTGAATAGGTTGGCTTAAAAGCCCTTGCCTTTTTCTCTTAAGGGGACCTGGCAGATGACCCCCAGCTCCAGGAGGCCTTGCACTGCTTGCACTAGCTCCTGAGCTGACACAGGGTCCTGAGGAATCCGGGATCTGCTGAATCTTGGAGGGGGGCAGGCAGCAAACTATCTTGTAACCGGAGGACACTACCTCCTGAATCCACCGGTCTGAGGCATGAAACCTCAAGACGTGAGCAAAGTGCTGCAGCCGTCCTCCCACCTGGATGGGTGAGGGCGCCCCATCATGCCTGAGGGGGCTTGGGGATGATTTTGCTTTGGGACCCCAGGAGGGGCCTGGACGTCCACGTCCTCTGCCTCTACCCCAGAAATCTCCCCGGGCCCCAGGGAAAGAAACCCCCCTCCCCTGTCTAGCTCCACGGTAAGGGGAGGAGAATGAACCCTGACCCCGAAAGGGCCGAGGTTGCCCCCTGCGCTGGGGTAACCTGCCTCCCTTAGCAAAAGGGTCCAGGCGGTCCCCAAACAGACGCAGTCCTTTAAAGGGAAAACCAGTGAGGGCCTTCTTGGCAGCGTTGTCAGCAGCCCACTGGCGCAGCCAAACCGAGCGGCGTATAGCCACCACGAGGGCAGAAGTTCTGGCACACATTCTGATGGTGTCATCCAATGCTGATAGTATAAAATTTACAAAAACATCACAACTGGAGAGTGCATTAAACACCTCACAAGGCAAATCATCAGGGGCACTATCAAGCATATTTCTGATAAGGGTTCTAGTGGCCACAGCAGTAATGGCAGAGGCACAGACCGGCGCAGCGCCGTCCCCGCACATGCAAAGGCGTGGGATTCCAGCTGATCAATACGCCGGTCTTCGGCATCCCGCAGGGTAGTAGAATCAGGGAAATGCATGACAGAGGTGTTAGATAGCCCTAGGATCAGGGCATCCACCTTGGGGGGGGGGGGATGACCAACATTTAACCACCTCAGCAGGAAAGGGATACTTCCTATCCCAACTCTTTGGAACCCCGGGAAGTTTACTGGGGCGCTCCCATTCCTTGAGCACAAGGTTATGGAAATGTGCCTGCTCTGGAAATTCCAAACGTGACCTTGCTGTATGGAAAAGCTCCCCTCTTTGCCTGGTAGCCTCAACAGGGAGAGAGATAGACAGAACCTCAAAAATCTGGGTCAATAATCTGTCAGTGTCATCCGGGGCCCAGGGGTCAGAGCCAGAATCGTCATGACCCCTTGGTCTCTCATCAGATGAGCCTGAATCAGAAAAGAGCTCCCCTTCATCAGACGGGGTATAGCCACACAGATTCCAAAACTCCTCAGTTCCCATAGGAAAAACAGTAACATTAGGCGTCAAGTGCCCCTTCTTAGCAGGGGCCTTACGCGCTAAAGACTTCGCAATAATCTGTTCAACAGTAGCCAGTCTAGAAGACACATCAGGCTGAGAATCCCCACTAGTATGCAACTCAGCAGGAGTGAGATTTAAGCTTGGGGGAGTAGGTGAAGTGAAACGAGGTGCAGCCACTGGCAGGCCAGATTGCAATGCAAGCACCTGCTCAGCACAGGGTACACAGACCCGCGCCTTGTCAGCGTCAGCATGAGGCTGCCCACACGCTACACACAGCCGGTCTTGTCCCAAAGTGACCCTGGTAACATTATGCTGGGATGCCTCCATATGGTGATTATAGCGCCGCTATACGCCGATAGGGAATGACGCTATATAGCAACCCTGGATGCCCCAATAACCCGCTAGGGACGTGGGAGTATAATTTTTACAAGGCCTACAAGTAATATACTAAAAACAGGGCCGGGAGAAGCCAAGAAGGGTTCGTCCCACCTGAAAGACATAAGCAGACAAGACCTTAAGTACATCGTAACAAAAGTGAAGGAGATAAAGCCGCCCGCGAGGGCACTTACGGACCGCGGTAGGTAGGAGTCCGTCGTGCATAGGCCAACCAAGCAGAAAAGATGGCGTCGGTATACCTCGAATACACAGAATGCATAGCATACACAGTTACACCCCCCCCCTTTTCCCCCGAAGGCTACCAGGAGAATGAGGGAGGACAGCGGCCACTAAAATAGGGCCCACCGATAGGCAGGGGCTAGGGGCAATAGTGCGGGAGGGGCATCCCATAGAGGCTCACCATAAGCCTGAACCGCCTACCCTTTGGTGGGGGATTGCGGTGGAGCAGCGCTCCTAAGCACCTAACAGCGGTGCTGTCTACCGTCACCCGACCAGCGCAGCCAAGGCTGGGAGGCATATTACTAATGGAACGGGTGGGAATAGTCCTACAGGGCCGCAGGCTAATAGCCCCGCTCACCTGCGAGTAAAGAGCCATTTCTCGTCCTTCGCAGTCCAGACTGCAGAGAAATTCTGGGGATTTGTGGGAGATCCCCGGGTATTTGAGGGGCCGGGAGGAGCATATTTTTCGATGTCTCTGCAGTCCAGCGCTATCTGGCGGAGTAATACCCACGTGTAAGTAATCTTTTTGGAGCAGGAGGTACTGTATACTAAGAATACTCTAGGGGGGGTTGCACTACCTGAGGCATCTTGAATTGGGATGCCACTCTGTGTGAAACCCCACAGATTGGCCAATGAATTCACTGCTCCGCCGTCCCCGTCCCCTGGTGTACCCCTGTGGGTGCCGCAGTGCCAGGCTTTTCTGAAGGCTATAGAGATCAGGAGGGCATCCCACAGGGGTAGATAATTGGCACAACATGTAATAGTTCCACTTTAAGGATTCAGAAAACCTTTGTTATTTTAAAAGGAAAGAGCAGTGCATTGTGACCAGTTTAAGCAGGTTATCCATTTTATCGCCGAATTATTTTGCTGTTTCAAATACAGCTTCTCCTAGTGGCTGCTTGTAGATTAGGATGAAAGAGCTCATTGTACTTCTATTACAGGTAAAGTCATGGAAATAAAGTAACTTTATTATGTATGTGGTGTGGCACATGCACTGTGTTTAGGGAACACAGAGAGCTGTAAACTGTAGCCTGGTTTCGACCACTAGAAGGACGACTAGCCTAGATTAGCAGAAACAAAGCTGAGGTGGTCTTTTTTTTTTTTTTACTGGAACAGAATGGAAACTTTAAAAGGTGGTTATCAGCAAGAGCATCCTTATAGGATGAAAGGTGCCCTGTGCGAGGCTACAGCACGGTTATCCCTCAACACACTTCTGAGCTTTTTCTACCGGCTTACCGTCACCAGGGTTTGCCAGAAGTCCCTTGTGCATAACCGAGCATCAAGCCTGACATCAGACAGAGGTACCCACTCACAGAAGACGTGGGCAAGCAATGTAGAATCCAGTTCCTCCAGTATCAGGCATGGTGCTAGGGGCGAATGGACCAGCAGCCATTTTTGGCCTGCTTTGAAGTGGACTAAAACCTGTATTTAACAGCCCTGAAGTCTAAAACACTCTGGAGTGGCCGATTCCCTATCTCAAATGTGGGATGCCCCACTGTGTGAAACTACCCTGGATCACATGAATACTTATCTTACAAGCGATCCTATGGTGCATGCACAGGATACATACCAGGTTGATGTACTACCACCCAAACCAACCATGTCACCCCATAAGCTCCAACTGACTACCCACACAAAAAAAATAGTAAACTGAGCACAAGGTTGGGTGAGCGAACCAGTAAACTGAGGGTGGGGTGATCGAGCTATTGGGCAGCGATGTTTGGGCATCAAGCATGGCGCTCCGTGCAAAGACACACCTCTCAAACCCCAAAGGCCGGCCCTGTTAATCAGAGCTAAGGAATAATGTGGTTACCTACAATTATTCTTTTAAAATCAGCTGTTGCTTCAGTGAGCATCCGCCTGCATTCAAATTGCTCAGGGCCCCTTTGCTTTGTTACAATGTATGCAAACAATGTAACAATGCAGACCCAGCCAAAGCTTTGTCTTGCCTCTGACCTGCTTTCCTCTTAAACTGAAAAACAAGACAGACTGTGTTCCAAAATTGCTGAAGCAAGGCAGATCAAAGCAAACACTCAAGGGTAGAACAAACACTATTAATAAGGGAATTTCCATGAAGAGTGAATGGGATAGCTTTACTTTAGCTCTAGGTTGCTACAAAAATGCATGCCACATAGAATCAAAACCATCTACAGTCCATGGAAAAGCCCTTTTTTACAATCCACCCTTCACATTGTGAGGGATGGTCTGCTATGTTATAATAACGTTGATCTTCCACTCCTACTGAAAGCCAGTTAAACTCCTAATATAAATACCTCCTGGCTACCCATATCCTTGGTGTTCAATACATGATGTAGTGCTCTGGAATTATTCTGTGTAGGGCAGGTATCTGCATCAGTAGACAAAACCCATAAACCATTCTCCTCACCTTGCACATGCCATAGTCAGTAAGTTTTATGTGTCCTTCGGAATCTAATAAGACGTTGTCCAGCTTTAAATCCCTATAAATAATTCCCCGCTCGTGGAGGTAGTTTAATGCCAGACTGATTTCTGCAGAGTAAAACCTGAAGGGATAAAGAACAAGACTATCACAATCTTTGTGCAAGTGCAGGCTAGAAAAAAAAAACATGTACAAAATAAATCCTGTTCATAATATTTGTAATAGAGGTACAGCAGTAGGAAACCAATACAATTTATATGGAATGCATTCTCGAAAACATTTGCCACGGACACACACAAACATACTAAAATGGTGCCATATCAGTAGATGCTACAGAGGCATAACCACTTCAAGATGAATAGTGGTACAAGGTTGGGTTTCTACAATGCAGACATGAATTTGGATTGATGGCCTGGACAATAACGTCTCTAGTAAAAACCCTAAAAGATGCATCACTTTCAAGTCATTGTTCAAATCTTACATTTAAAATGGTACAAAACCCTCCCTGGGCCCACATGCCCCCCACCTGCCCGATGCGGCAGACTCAGTTTCCCCCCCAAATTATACTTAAGGGTGTGCTATACTCCTAATAACCGATCCTAAAGTCATTGTCCAGGCATAGTCAAATGTTGCATTGTGTAGGGTTATATTGTAAACTTTCTTTCGGTTTAAAAATGTAAAATGCCTTTTTTGCCGATCTATCATCAAATTAAGATTTCCGTGCTTTTTCTCTGTTCTTTCTGATGGGAATGACTGGGCTGAGTGATTCAAGCAAGTTATTGTTATGGAAATTAAGTTATTGTTATTAACATTAAGATTATCGAGTTATTAAATTATTGAGATTGTGACATCTAGACATCAGTAAATAGCAGAGCAAAAAGGGATGAGCAGGGGCTTGAGTGCCAGTGTTGAGGGTACCATTTAAGCCTACCATTACATGTGCCCCGAGGTTCGAGTATGGGTCATGATCAGGGGGAAGGCTCTGGAGGCAGGAAGGAAAAAGAAAAATACTTATCTTTTCTCCCCGTAGCTGCCCCAGCTCCTGTCCAGCTCTTGGAACCTCCTACTAAATGGATGGGAATTTATGAAGAGTTCCTCCAGGCTAAGCATAAAAATCAAAGCATTCCTTCCACAGAAAAGATCCATCCTACTGTTCTGTTGAATAAAGCAGCTGATTTCTAGTCCCTTTTGACCGCCTAATGCTAGACTAAATGGTAGACTGAACGCCACCTCCTCCTGTATCACATGATTCACTGTGTCTGTGGGAAGGGGAACAGCCATTACCTTGCAATACTCAGATGTTTAATAATCCCAGTTTATGTTCCAGAGAGACCATAAAACTGGAAAGGAACTGCTTAAAACAGCAGAAAATAATCAACTACAGACTTCTAACAAAAGTAACAGAACTCACTTAGGGGTCAGCTAATTATATAGTAAAGCAAGGTGCACTTTTGGTGTGCTTCACAGTGTATATCGTAAACTGCATCTTCGTAACCTTTTAAACTTTAACACAGCAAAAGGTGCATATATTCTTTTGTTCAAATCTTTGCCCAAAAATCACCTGCACCTGTGATGGGGTATTGTTACGGGTGAGTTTCTTCATTTTTCCAAAGAGTATGTTTTTTTTTTTTTTTTTTTTTTTTTTAATAATTTGTTTAATGAGGTTCCAAAAATAAGTTGCAATAACATTTTTAAAGACAGAACTTCTCATATTCATTGTATACAATGGAAAATGGCACAGGATCTGCTTTGCATATTGCACAACCAACAATTTTTCTCTTTCCCTATCCAAGAGGACAACAAGACAAAACAATTTTCCTGGCAATTACAAACCTTGCATGTTCCTCTGGAAGCTTTCTTTGACGCTGCATGTGGAACATCAAGTCTCCCCCATTGACATATTCGATGACAAAGAACAGTCTAAACAAGAAATGAAATAAGACCAGAATGAATGTGTCTATCAAACATGAAACAATACACACAATTTCATGCAAAATGTCATGTCTGGTCACAGGCTTTTTCTGGAATTTTTAGTGCAATTTGTGTGACTGCCATTTCATAATTTTTATATATTTTATCTAGTATTATCTAGTATAGAATTTAAAAATACAATTCTGTGAAATACTCACCTGTAGAATTGATATTTGTATACAGTACGTCCTGCTCCAGATATAATACTTACACTTGGGTTATCCTCCGCCAGATGGCGCTGCACTGCAGAGATATGCAAAATAGGCTCCTCCCGGCCCTCAAATACTCGGGGACCTCTCACAAATCCCCAGCATTGAAAAGCAGTGAACAAGAAGCCGGGAGAATTAACCACCAAAAAACTGGTAACTATAACAATGGTAACAATCACCATACAGGGGGTCCAGAATAATGCAAAAACCAGGGTGGGGTGGGAGCAGGACGTACTGTATACAAATAATATCAATTCTACAGGTGAGTATTTCACAGAACTGTAGTATTCTTAGTATACAGTACGTCCTGCTCCAGATATAATACTTACACTTGGGACATCCAATAGCAGTGTCCATAAAGTAGGGTGGGATCCCCAACAAGAAACGACAACAGCAGACAGTTTAACCCTTCTATTGCCAGCCACGTAAATTTTACGTGGCTGCCTCTCCAACCGTTAAACGCCAGCCACGTAAAATTTACGTGCCTGGCTTTGCCCCCTGCTAGCACCTGAAAAATGTAAAAAAAAAACAACACCTGACCCCTCATTTGAACCGGCCGGGTCTCCTCTTCACCCTGGGGGGCTCCGATCCCCCGTCGGGGCTCCTCCGGAGGAAGGGGAGAGCTCGGAGTAGGCCCCCCGTTTTTGCAGCCGCTGGCTTCTTCCTCCGACGGGCGCCGCCATTTTGCCGCAAAGCCCCTCCCCTTTGGGGGCGGGACTTATGACGCCACTCGGACGGCGTCTTGACAGCTCCAGGCCTCTCAGCTGTCAGATGCCGGTGATCGGTGGTGAGAGAAGGAGGGGACAGGAGATCCTCTGATCTCCTGCCTCCCCTCCTCTTCTGGCTGCCGATCACCGGCATCTGACAGCAGATCAGCGAGGGACACAGGAGCTGACGATCGGAGGTAAGGAGTAAATGTTTTTTTTTAATAAAATAATTTTTACTGTGTGTGTGTGTTTTATTTAACTGTTAACCCTTTGTGAACTGGTAAGGGGTCCAAGAGACCCCTGTACCAGTTCACAAGGCTGGGGTCTGGCAAGTCACCTGCCCTAGCGGGTGACTTGCCATTAACCCCTGCACCCCCAATTACTTGCCTCCCCAAAGCCCAGGGGGGGGGGGGGGCAGAAGAGCCTGGGCCCACATAGGCTATGTGGGCTCGTAGGCTGCAGGGTGGGGGGGGCCACAAAAGCTGGCCCCCCCACTCTGTTCCTACAAGCCCCCATAGCTGGTTCCGGGCTGGTTATGACGGGTAGGGGGGACCCTATGTCATTTTTTTTTTTAATTTTAAGGGTTAGCCTAACCCTAACCCTTAAAATTCCCCCCAAAAATGGGGGCTTAGCCTAACCCTAACCCTTACAATTCCAAAAAAAAATTGGGGTCCCCCCCCTGGGAGGGGAGTCCCTATGTCATTTTCTTTTTAAATTAACCCCTTATGTTTATGGTGTGGATAGTGGTATTTTATTTCTAAATGTTATAAAATGCTCTTTTCAGTTTGGGGGGTCTCCTGGGCAAGAATGGGGGGGGGCTATAGATACATGTGTGTATGTGGAACCAGGGCCAAAGTCGCCCAACTCCCCGAGAGCAGACGAGATCGGGCACATTCAGGATGTAATGACCATAGGCCCCAAGGAACATCCGTTCCCCTAAGGGACGCAGTGGCTACCAAGGAAAAAACTTCCAACACCTGTTTAAGGAATGCAGAACCCTTTCCTCAGTGTTGCTAGGAAAAAGGCACAGCCGGGATAACAATATCTCGAATCAATGAACATAAGACACCTCCTGATGCAGAGAGTTCGGCTTCAGGCGGAACTCCACCTTATCCTGGTGTATCTCAAGGAATGGGGGCTAGGTAGACAGAGCCGCCCACTAACACACGCCTGACCAAGGCAACAGTCACCAGAAGGACAACCTTGAGGGTAAGACAGCGAGACAGCATCCTGAATAGGACCAAGGGACAAAATCCTGCAAGCAGACAGAATGAAGTTCAATTTCAAATCCCAACAGGGACCATAGGATTACATGGGGGACGCAAATGAGTACCCCCTGAAGGAAGTCTTAACCAAGGAAGACTGAACCAGAGACTACTAAGGCAAGGTGGACAGGGCAGAACCTGACCCATCAGAGTACTGAGTTGGAGAACCAACTCCAAATCATGCTGAAACAACACTAGAACGCTGGGAACCGAGAACGCCCATCAAGTAAGAGAGCTAGACTCACCCCAATCAATATGGGTATGCCATACCCTATAACAGATAGAAGAAGGTGAGGAAGAAGCTCGCTCCTAGCCTCCCATAGTCTCAAACACCGAGACAGGTAAGCCTGTCTCCATCAAGATGTATGTTTCAGCCGTTAGGCCAACTAGGCCAGGGACTGTAGATTGGAGTGACGTAAAGGGGGCCCTGAGTGATCAGAGCTGGCACTCCTGGCAAAGGTACAGAACTACTGTCCTCGGTACCATGTCTGCAAACCACATTCTACTAGGGTACCTGGGGCCACCAGAGTCACTGGTCCCCTTACCCGAGCAATCTTGTGCAGACCCCTGCCTAGCAGGGGGAATGGAGAAAGGACATACAGAACCGAACGTCCTGTCATGACGTTACTAAGGCATCCGGACCACTGACAGAGGATCCTGAGACAGGGAAACAAGGCCGAGAGCCTGTGAAGGTGACGGAACACAACAGATCCACGACTGGTTGGACTCCATAGCGACACGGGGATCAGCACATCTTGTCGCAGAGGAGCTCCACCGGAGCCAATCTCACTGATCTGCAGGAAACCTTGTCTCCTCCCAGAAAAGGAACATTGACACTTCCTGGAGGGTCCGCCAGCTCCAGGCCCCTTCCAATGATTAATGTAGGACATTTGTCGTCAGACAGGCCGAACGCCCCCAAACTGGCAAGCCCAGAAGGGAAGTGGGCAAGCGAGATAGAACCAACTGAAAACGCTCACAGTTTAGAACCTCAATAGGCGTAAGGACCTTCTAAGGGCCCCAGCACCCCCAGAATCGCAGGGAGTTTCATAAGAAAACCTCCCCCTTCAACCTGATAGGTTGGCATCCATGGTGACCGTTTCCAGGAAGGGGCAAGAAGGAACTGCCCCCAGACAGGTCCCTTGAGATCATCCACTTCCAAGAGAAAAACTTTCTACCAGGTGGGAAGGCACACAGACCCCGCTCCAGGGATGCTAGATCCCTGTCCTGTATTAACAATAGAAGTCGCAGAAGGGCCCAAGGGGAACTGAGCATAAGGGACCTCTTCCGAACAAGTCACCAACGGCCCCACCAGCTGCATCCCTGCCTGGTGAAGGGACCGGGACAGCAGTGAGGGACCAGATTGCCCACTGTATCGCTGAGAAGGGGAGGTTCTGGTTTGAACCTAATCCAGAATCATTCCTAGTAATGGAGTTACCATTTAAGGGGACCAAGAGGACTTGGGGTGATTGATCACCCATCCAAATGACTCCCAATGGACACCACCAGCCGGGTATCCAACTTAGCCTGACGTAGAGACTGGGAAGTGAGAAAGGACGTCCAGGTAGGTCATTGCGCGGACGCCCCTTGGTCTCATCAGAGACATCACCATCGTCAGCACCTGAGTGAGCACTCTGGGAGTTGAAGAGAGGCCAGATAACCAGGCCACAATTAGCAGTGTTGGACTACCAACACGAACCCGAAGAGCTTCAGAGACCTGAAGGCACATGGATGTAAACATAAGCATTTTAGAGTTCCCCAGACGGCAAGAAGCCCACTGGACGCAAGGTGCTGATGGCCCATCTCAGAGTTTCCATGCAGAAACTGCCTGTAATTAGAGAATTGCTGTGAATCCAGAATGGGCCAGCCCGACCCATCCTGTTGGGGGACTGTGGAAAGGTTGGTGTAGCGGCCCCTGCCTCTGCCTCTGCCTGTTACGGGCAATCTGCAAGAGACCCTCAGACCTCGCAGGCCTAGCATGGCCTGTGCCAGCAACTGAACAGCGGCAGGGACCAGGAGTACCTGGGACCTGATAAAAACTGGGGAAGGCCGCGCAGCAAACTTTATCTTGTATCTGGAGGACACAACCTCCTGAATCCACCAGAATGAGGCGAGATGCCTCCTGATAAGAGCAAGGTGCTGCAGCCATCCCCTCACCCAGACGGGCGAGGGCGCCCCATCATGCTTGAGGGGGTTTGGTGGAAGATTTGGGCTTAGCCCTGCCGGAGGGGCCAGGGCGTTGTCTGCTGCTCATGGGGCACGAGTCTGCACGAAAAATCCGGAAGGACACCCTTGGTTCCTGTTTAACACTAAGGTAGGGGGGAGGAGGGGTGCCCCTGCCCCGAGGGGGCCGAGACGGCCGTCTGCGTAGGGGTGATTTGCCCTTTTTACCGAACAGGTCCAGACGGACCCCAAATAGGAGTTGCCCTCTAAAGGGAAGCCCAGTAAGAGTCTTTTTAGTAGCATCGTCAGCACCCCACTGTCGCAGCCAGAGCAAGCGACGTATAGCCACCACAAGGGCAGAAGTTCTTGCACACATTCTAATGGTGTCATCCAGTGCTAATAGCATACATTTTACAAACACATCACAACTGGAGAGTGCATTAAACACCTCCCAGGGGAGATCCTCAGGGTGTTGATCAAGCAACTTTCTGATGAGGGTTCTAGCGGCCACTGCAGTAATAGCCGCTGCACAGACCGGGCGCAGCGCTGTCCCTGCACAAGAAAAGGCATGGGAGGCCAGCAGATCAATGCGCCGGTCCTCGGCATCCCGAAGGATACTATAAGCAGGGGTTGTAATAAAGGGGGGATTAGGGACCCCTATGATCGGCGCATCCACCACGGGGGGTGATGACCAACAATTTACCACCTCAGGGGGAAAAGGGTATTTCCTATCCCAGTCCCCCGGAACCCCTGGAAGTTTACTGGGGCATTCCCATTCCTTGAGCACAAGGGCATGGAAATGAGCCTGCTCTAGAAATTCCAAACGTGCAGTCGCAGTATGGAAATGCTCCCCTCTAGGCTTGGGGACCTCACCGGGGAGAGAGATAGACAGTGCCTTAAAGACCTTAATCAACAAGTCGTCAGTGTCATGGCCAGAATCGACATGACTCCTCGGTCTCTCATCAGATGAGCCTGAGAACAACTCCCCTTCATCAGAAGGGGTATAGTCACACGGAGTAGTAAACTCCTCGGTTCTCATAGAAAATACAGAAACATGAGGCGACAGGTGCCGCTTCCTGCCAGGGCCCATGCGCTCTGACAACCTAGCAATAATCTGTTCAGCCGTAGGCAGTCTGGAAGGCCCAGCAGGCTGCAATTCCCCACTTGTATGCGAGTGAGATTTAAGCCTGGGGTGATAGGTGAATTGAAGCTAGGTGCAGCCACTGGCCGACCTGATTGCAGTGCCAGTGCTTGCTCGGCACAGGGTACGCAGACCCGTGCCCTGTCAGCATCAGCATGGGGTTGTCCACACGCTATACACCACCGGCCTTGTCCCAGAGGGACCCCGGTCACATAATTCTGAGATGCCTCCATATGGTGATTATTGAAGGCACAATATGCCAGTAGGGCATGCCCCAAAGACCCGCTAGGGAAGTGGGAGAATATTACAAGGCCCGCTATAATTTAACCCGGGCCGGGAGAAGCCAATGGTGTTCACCAGTCTGAAAGACATAATGGGGATAAAGGGTGTCACAGAACCATGCACAGTAATCAAGGATCATGAAAATCGCCGGCGAGGGCACTTACAGACCAAGGGAGGAGGAGGACCACTACCACGCGTGCGTGCGACCAGCATCAAAATGGCGCCAAGCGAACCTCGAAGGGCGGGCCAGAGCGGGCTGTGACGTGGAGCGTGCCAAACCAGGTCCCCCCCCCCCCCGAAGAGCGCGAAGCTCTGAGATAGTTACAACGTTGTCATGAGGAGCGAAGTGTATGGCACACTTAGAAAAATGATTTGCCAATGAAGACGCCGCAGCGTCTGAGGCGACAGGTACACAATAAAAATGCAAACAGCGTGGCTCTGACACCAGGAATACCAGTCAAAGACAATACTAAGGCCATAAGCGTGTAAACATACACTGAGACCACCACACCCCCCCCCCCCTTTCTTTCCCCCCGAGCTACGGGGGGGGGGGGGACGAGGGAGGATGGCGACCCTTTTTACAGGGCCCACCGCTACACGGGGCATGGGGCAATAGTGCAGGAGGGGCATCCCCTAGAGGCTCACCATCAGCCTAAACCGCCTACCCTTTGGTGGGGGACTGCGGTGGAGCATGCCCAGCCTGGGAGGCACATCACAGGGAGGACGGGTGGGAATAGTCCAACAGGGCCGCAGGCTTTGATAGCCCCGCTCACCTGCGAGAGAGTGATACTTCATGTCTTCGCAGTCAGCACTGCAGAGAAATCTGGGGATTTGTGGGAGGTCCCCGGGTATTTGAGGGCCGGGAGGAGACTGTTTTGCATGTCTCTGCAGTGCAGCGCCATCTGGCGGAGGATAACCCAAGTGTAAGTATTATATCTGGAGCAGGACGTACTGTATACTAAGAATAAAGGTTAAATGAAAATAAGCTTTCCATTGAATGGTGGGACAACAAGTAATTAGTAGCAGCAAGTAAACAATATTGATTGTCAGATGAGAGAACAAAGAACTATGTGGATAATCACAGGAAAACGGCAACAGTATGTTAAGCCCCTGTTATTAAAGACTGAGACAACTTAATTTACCTAGCAGATAAAACATGTACAGCTATTCAATAACACGTGTAAGTACCAGCCCAATAGCGTCACACTGCCAACTGCTATGAGCATGGCCCCTGACATGGTGAACTAGGTTACTTCAGGTTCCAGGGAGAAAATTGCAGGACAGCAGAGAATTCATCAAGTCCTATAGGACAATACCACATGGCCATAAGCTCATGCCATATCTGCAGTAATGCATCAAAGCAACTGGACTTCTGGATTCTTTTCTCTTGAAAAATGTTGCCAGTCACCTGGGATTTCAGCAGCACTGTCTGAACATTTTTGCCCCTCCATTTATTTAAAAAAATAACTCGGTATACAAACCCATGCGTTCCAGGACCAACTTGCTCCCTTCCTAAAACCTGCCAGTATACTCCATCTCCCTTATTTGCCGCTTACCCAGCTGTATATGATTTTACTGGACACACCCTCCATCTCAAGTGCGCCATGACGGCAGCCGATGCTTCTCAGAATGCAAGTTTAGCCAATGTCCCCCAATCAGCTCAGCAGAGCGGGACAGGATTGCTGGTCCCTCCCTCTTCTCCTTCTCCACCTCCTCCTTCAGATTCTTCACATTGCTGTCAGAGCAGAGCCCGCCCAAAATGCAGCATTACAGATCCAATCACGCCCATTTTTTCAGGAGAGAAATCATGAGCTGAAACTGTAAACTTCTAAATCTCATCCATTTCTTCCTCAATTTAAAAACGGTTTAGGACAGTGCCAAATGTAGCCCAACGCAATGGTGTAACAAGGTGGAGTGGATGAAGAAACTGGAAGATGATTTCTGGGAATATAACACTCAAATAAGTTGTTGTAATGAGCCTGTTTCCGAGCATGAGGTGGAGATGGCCCAACCAGATGGGAGGGATCCATATTGTCCAGGTGATGTACGGCTGTGAGTTGAGAGATGACGACAGCACTGTGGGGTATTTTCGGTAAGGATATGACGGGAAAGACTTCATGTTTCTGGAAACACAGAGCTGGACCTATATCCCGACCATGAGTGAGGCCTGGGTCACCACACAGAGATGGAACAGCCCGGAAGTGAGAGAGGGGGAGAGACACAAGCATTATCTGGAGAATATCTGTGTACCATGGCTGAAGAAACACATCAACAATAGCCGAGAGGATCTGAAGAGGAGAGTACGTCCAGAGGTGAAGGTCTGGGGTCATCAGTCAGATGGGGTGACAACACTCCACTGTCTGGCGTACGGCTTCCACCCTGTGACGTGGGTGAGGAACGGGAGAATCGAGCTGATCTCATTGGAAGCCATGACTATCCTCCCCCATCCTGACCTATCAGAACAGAGCCAGCATTGAAGTTCAAACAAGAGAGGGCGACTTACTCCTGCCAAGTGCATCACAGCAGCCTGGATGAGGTTCTCGTTGTCATATGGGATCAGGTAACAGCTCTGACTCCAGCAACACAACAGCCTGAGTGTGCGGCCAGAGGAGGAGATTACACTTTCCTCTCTTTATTCTGCATTTTGATTTTTCTGTCTGCTTTTATTCATACATCTGATGTCAAATGATATAAAGGGGACCTGTCATATACTGCAATCTGTTTGTTATAACTGGCATGATCTGACACTGAGAGCCTCAGCACTTAATATAACATGTAACAGATTCATCTGAAACAAACATTCTGGTTGCAGAGGCCCCATCTTGCCATCTTCCAGATATAAAAGGATCTTGGTATAGTTTCCTGATGTTGCTGTACATTTAGATGAGTGATGCCCTAAACTACATATTTCAAACAATACCAACATCCATGGGGTGCTTGTGTTTGTTTCCGTTGCTAAAAGATAGGCTGCCTTTGCCTTATGTAGCACTTTAAGACTTCTCAAAACTCTAAAAGACCTACTGTGTTTCCCCCAAAAAAGCCCTAGTTACAGAGAGATGGGAGTGCATGTGCTGCCCGCCACCCCCCACCATTAGGGACACTTGCTGTGGAGGGATGAGGGTGGCTGGGTTGCCGTTGCCCCCAACCCATCAGGGATACTTGCTGCGGAGGAATGGGATTGTCTACCTATCCATCTAGCTCTCTTCCTATCTATCCATCCATATATCTATTTCTTGTTTATGGGGAAAAAAAAAAAAAAAAAAAAAAAGACATTCCCTGAAAATAAACGTAACCGCCTTTTCCAGGGAAAAACATATAAGACTCTAATTTATGATGAAGTTTCGGTTTCAGCATTAGGGCTCTACAGCCACAAGTTACACATCTGTACATTATTATTCATATTCCTTGGCACTGTACATGTTACACAAGTTGCAAGCAGATGCTGCGTTATTGCAAGCTGTGTTTTCATGTAAATTACGCATGGTGCTAAAATCCAAAGCATATACTGTAAATGTGTATAATGTGTATTTGTGTATGTATGTTTATAGGTATTTACATAGTTAAAGCACACGTGTGACTTGTTAATGGGATGTGTTACTGTTACACCATAGAGTCAATGGCATAAACCCTTACTTGCTTCCTAATATGAAGACATTTGTAACATGCTAAAGAGATAGAACCATTTCATGCCTGCACACTTATATGGACATACATACATATATATATATATATATATATATATATATATATATATATTTTTTTTTTTATTATTTTTTATTTTTTTTTTTTTTCATTTAGACAAATCTAAGAATACATGCACAAGAAAACATTGTTCTGTTCAAGCCAAGGAGCAATTACTAAGCGAGCAGGCAGTCAATTTATCCACCTCCACTTGCAGTCACAAAATATGTGATCACAGTGCAAATCAGCTCCAAGCCATACATCAACGCAGCAGCAGCGAGCGCTGCTCTATATTTATTCAGTACATTATCTGCAGCAGAAAGCCTCGGGTCAGTGAGAGGCAGTAGACATTACCTGCTTTCTGTTTGGAAACAGGAGTGGAGGCCAACAAGAAAAGGGTGGTTCGAAGCTTGCTCAAATACATGCTTCTCTGTTTGAACCCAGTCAATATCCTAGACAAACACAAAGAAGAAACAAGATCATAAAGAACAACAGTCTAAACAAAAGGCTTGCATTAGGTTTAATAGCAGAGCTGTTTAGTCTACATATAACAGAGTAGGAGCGTCAGCTGGTCTATAGCCAGAAATCTGCCAGTGCTGCTTTAAAGGGTAATTCCACTTTCAATGCCATTGTTGTGCATTAATATGACATGCCCAAGGTGCTGAGATTATCTGTTATTTTTTTTTTCTCCTTCAGTTTGTTTGCAACTCCAAGTTATAAATGAAAACAGCTTTCGTTAGCAACAATGTGTTTAACTTAGCAATACACATGAAAGTCGTGTTCTGATGTACATTTCAGAAACGTCCTGACTCTGGCTTAAAGTGGACCAAAATCCACCGTGATCTATAAGATTCACTGTTAGAGGGAAGCGGGGAGATGTGGCTCCAAGCGCACTGATTGGATGAGCCGCCGCGCAAGTGCCATAGAAAAGAGGTGAGTTGTCTTCGGCGATCTGGGGGGTTTCACGCAGCAGGGCACCCCCAATTGGGGGGGGGGGGTATCAAAACCCAGGATAGTCAAAATCCTGGGTTTTGGTCCACTTTAATAGTCATCTAATTGGCCGAGACCAAGACAAACAGTTTAACCCCATGTGCATTAATTCAACCTCTTCAGATAGAAGGGAAAACAGTCTTGTGTTGCAGTAGCTAAAGGGGTACTGGCAGTGTTCTCTGCAGGGGAGGTGATTACTGCTGCTTTGTTTTGCCGAAGATGCTAATGATCTCACCTAAAAAGTAGACTAAGAAAAGTATACCAAGATCTTTACTAGAGGAAGAAAAGTATACCAAGATCTTTACTAGAGGAAGAAAAGTATACCAAGATCTTTACTAGAGGAAGAAAAGTATACCAAGATCTTTAGTAAAGGGCAAGAAAGCCACTACTACGTTACAAAGACAGAGACACAGGAATATAAGAAACATGGAAACAAGGGGCACAATCCAAACACAAAGGTTTATTTTACATCGCAGAAGAGGAAAACAATAAGACAGACTACCAAAAACCTGCCAAAAGGGAGCCTTTCCTTTAACTAGAGCCATCAACTTACATTCAGCTAGATTCCCTCCCCTCGGGGCATTCAAAATCAGGATGTCCAGCTGTGTGAGACCCCCCAGGTCGCCCATAAACTCACCTTCGTTCCCGGTCCAACGGCACATGCACGAGCAGTGGCCGAAGGACTCATGAGTGGAGGTCACCACCAGAGTATCCTTCTCGGCCTGATGAAGAGACTGAGCCACAATCAGAATGTCGTCCAGGTAAGGGAGGATGCGAATGCCCCGATTCCGCAACAGAGCCATCACGCCCGCCAGCACCTTGGTGAACACCCGAGGCGCCGAGGTGATACCGAACGGTAAAGCCACAAACTGGTAATGCTGATCCTCTAGAGCGAACCTGAGAATTCTCTGATGACCTGGAAAGATTGGCACGTGAAGGTAGGCATCCTTGATGTCCACGGAGGTCATGAAGTCGCCCGGGCGCAGGGTACTGACAGCCGAGCGTAGAGTCTCCATGCGAAAGTGCTCGAACCTGACAAACTTGTTGAGACCCTTCAAGTCCAGGATGGGCCTCAGGGACCCGTCTTTTTTGGGGACGGTGAACAGATTGGAGTAGAATCCATCACCCCGTTCCTGGGAAGGCACCAGGCAAATGACTCCTGACTCCAACAGACGTTGGACTGCAAGGCGCAAACCCTGAGCTGACAAGGGGGTTTTGAGACATCCGGGATCTGATGAATCTTGGGGGCGGCCAGGCTGCACTACTGCAAACTATCTTGTAACCGGAGGACACCACCTCCTGAATCCACCGGTCTGAGACGCGTAGCCTCCAGACGTGAGCAAAGAGTCAAAGCCGTCCCTCCACCCGGATAGGTGAGGGCGCCTCCTCATGCTTGAGGGCGCTTGGGAGAAGGTTTGGGCTTGGAACCCCATGAAAGACCGGGACGACCGCGTGGTCTGCCACGGCCCCAAGGATACCTGTGGGTACCCGAAAAGAGGGAGCCACAACCTCCTCTGGGAGCACAAAAGGAGGGGAGGGAAGTGGAGGGCCCCCGGAAAGGCCAAGGCTGCCTCCTCTGCTAAGGTAGCCTATCATCCTTGGCTAGAACATCCAGACGCTCACCAAAGAGCCGCAGCCCAGTAAAGGGGAGCCCAGTGAGAGCCTTCTTAGCGGCAGCATCAGCCACCCACTGACGCAGCCAAACAGAGCGGCACATAGCCACCAAAAGGACAGAGGCCCTACCACAAAGGCAACAAAATCAGAGCAAAGCAAAAGGGACCTATAATCCTCCCCCCTGCTACCAGCCATAGCGCCATCAAGGAGACGATTGATCTTAAGGGCAATAGCTGTAATGGCAGCGGCGCAGACCGGACGCAGCTCAGCCCTCACAAATGTAAAAGCATGGCAGGCCAGCTGATCTATGCGCTGGTCCTCGCTGCCCCGTAGTGTAATAGTGTCAGGGGAAGGCATGACCGAGGTGTTGGACAGCCCTAGAACGGGAGCGTCCACCTCAGGGGGACACGACCATCGCTTGACCACGTCGGCAGGAAAGGGATACCTCTTATCCAACACTTTGGGCACTGCGGGCAATCTACTAGGACGTTCCCACTCCTTGAGCACCATATTGGTGAAATGGCTCTGCTCAGGGAACTCCAGACGCTGTTTATTAGGACGAAAGAGCTCACCCTGCTTCCTCTTAGCCACCCCAGGGGGGGCAATGTGCAATATTTCAAAAATGTGAGCCAACAAGCTATCAGTGTCCTCAGGGAACCAAGAGTCCTCCCCAGACACAGACCCAGGGTCACTGCCGTAACCCTCCTGCTGTTTCCCAGAGGAGTCAGAGTCCTGGAAGAGTTCCCCCTCCCTAGGGGGTAAAGGCCACCAAAAGCATCAAGTCCCTCATCTTCCTCAGGAAAGAGGGAGGGCGCGGGAGCTAGGTGCCGCTTCTTGCCAGAGGCCTTACGTGGAACAGGCCTGGCAAGCTGCCTTTCAATGCTGGCCACACGCAGTGCCAGATCAGACTGTGACCCCCCACTAGTATCCCCCTCACTGGGGGCTAAATGCAGGCGCGGAGGGATAGGCGACGCAGAAGGGGGCGCAGAGCTGGGAAGCAACAATACCCTGGGCGCACGGCACACACACCGCGGCACTGTTACTCAGAGGGGATGTCCCGCACATGGCACACAGCCGGGATTGCCCCGAAGGACCCCCAAGCACGCTATCCCCAGAAGCCTCCATATGGTGATTAACACAGGAGCAATAGGCCAGCACAGGGTAAGGGCTAATAAAAAGCCACCCGGGATGCCCCCCCAAGGGATGCCCCCAGAAGCCAATAAGGGAAGATGAGGGAGGGTAAGGGGTAGGACCGGGAGAAACCACAACCCACAGTTGTCCCGCCTGAAAGACATAAGTAAAGACACACAAGCATCCCGCAGCACATGCCCCAAGGAAACCAAAAACCCCCGAAGGGGACTCACGGACCAAGCAGGCCAAAAGCACCAGCCGCCAGACCACAGGAGGAAGTGACAACAGGCAGATCAGCACTACAGCTCCGGGAGGAAGAAAGGCGCAGCAGAAGCAAAATGGCGCTGGCAGAGGAACCTTGAGGGGCGGGCCGCGGGAGGACGACGCGATACGCAGCACCCTCCGCCCCCCCCCCCGAAGAGCGCGAAAAACGGCGCTCACGTGACCTCGCCGGCGTCATCACAAAAACAACTCACAGTTATAGTGCCACCCGGAGCGTAGTACAAAGCGGCGACGGCGGCGAGAACAGTTAAAAAAAACAGTTAGAAACAGTATAAAAACACAGTTAAAAGCACTCGCCTCTTACAACCCGCCCCCCCCCCCCCCGAACACATGTCGGGGAGGGGGGGGGGGGAGAAGAGCATGCAGCGGCGAGATCCCAGGCCAGGGATGGGAGGGGGACCCCAAAACACCAGTACAAGTCACATAGTCCCCAAGATACTCACCCCCTCAGAAGCTAGGACAGGAACTCCGCATCCCTAGTAGGCTCACCATAAAGCCTATAGCCGGCTACCCTTTGTGGTACAGGGTCTGCTGCTTGGAGCAGCGCTCCTTGAGCACTTGACCCCAGTGCTCCCCTACCCTCACCCGATCCGTCAGCCGAGGCTGGGAGGCACAGAGGGTCTGGAAACAGGTGGAAACAGCCATGCAGGGCCGCAGGCTTGGTTGCCCCGCTCACCTGCGCAATAGAAAGAGCCATCTTCTAACTTCGCAGAATCACTGCAGAGAGAACACTGGATAAGGCTATGGCGATTCCGTTTTTATATGGTATCGGGAGGAGCCACAACTCTTCTGCAGTACACTGCGCCACCTTGTGGTGGAATAACCCATACGTAAGGACTTCTGGAAGCAGGCCGTGCCATGCAATAGGAAAAATACCATTTTGTGAATACTCACCTGTAAAATGGGTATTATAAGTATGTCACACACCCCACTTCAATCATTAATTATTACAATAGGGTAATACCTACCGCTAGGTGGCAGCATTGCAGAGAATCTCCAAAAAATCAACAGGCCCCTCCCGGTCTATACATACCTGGTACCTCCCAATAATCTCCCAGTATTAGAACAGCAGTAAGACAAGGTACCAGGAACAAACAAATGTAACCCTCAAAACGTAAAGAACTAAACTTCACCATATAAAGAGCCAGGATACCAAAAAGGGTGGGTGAAGTGGGGTGTGTGACATACTTATAATACCCATTTTACAGGTGAGTATTCACAAAATGGTATTATTCTAAGTATGTCACACACCCCACTTCAATCATTAATTATTACAATAGGGACATCCAACAGCAGTGTCCAGAAAAGGGTGGGTATCCAACCAGGCAATAATGCAGAACTCAAACCACTGCAGCCTGCAGAACCTTGCGACCAAAAACAGCATCCGCTGAGGCCCGCACATCAACCTTATAGAACTTAGAAAAGGTATGAACCGAAGACCAAGTTGCAGCCTTACAAACTTGTTCAACAGAAGCCTGGTGCTGAAAAGCCCAGGACGCTCCAACCGCGCGAATAGAATGAGCAGTAACACGAAAAGGGGGAACCTTCCCCTTGGCCGAATAGGCTCCAACAATCGCCTGACGAATCCATTTGCTAATGGAGGACTTGGCCGGAGCCAAACCCTTCCTAGGCCCACAGGGCACAACGAAAAAGGCATCAGTCTTACGAAAAGAAGACGTAGCACGTAGATAGTACCTGACACAACGTACAACATCCAAGCAGTGCAAAGCACTCTCCTTGACATTCTTAGGCTTAGGACACAAAGAAGGAAGAACAATGTCCTGGTTAAGATGAAAAGCAGAGACCACTTTAGGGAGAAAGTCTGACTTGAAGCGAAAAACCACTTTGTCCTGATGTTCCTCAAAATAAGGAGCCTGAATAGACAAAGCTGCCAACTCCGAAACACGCCGAACCGAAGTGATGGCCACCAGGAAGGCAACCTTCTGAGTAAGAGTGGACAGAGCAATATTCCGCAAAGGCTCAAAAGGAGGAGCCTGAAGGGCAGAGAGAACCAAATTCAAATCCCAAACAGGGAGCAACGGCTTCCTAGGAGGCCGCAGATGCGAAACCCCCTGGAAAAAAAGTCTTGACCAAAGAATGGCTAGCAAAAGACCTCTGAAAAAAGATAGACAAAGCAGAAACCTGCCCCTTCAAAGTACTCAGCTGAAGACCAGAGTCCAGCCCTGATTGAAGAAATTCCAAAATCCTAGAAATAGAAAAGACCCGGCAGGGCAAAGATCTAGCCTCACACCAATCAATATAAGATCTCCAAGACCTATAATAGATAGAAGAAGAAGATCTCTTCCTAGCACTAATAAGAGTCCGAATGACCGAATCCGAAAGACCCTCCTCCTTTAAGATGGAGGTTTCAGCAGCCAAGCCGTCAAAGCCAGTGTTTGTAAACTGGGGTAACACAGTTGGCCTTGAGTGAGAAGATCCGGCCGAAGAGGCAGATCGAACTGATCTACTGCCAGACGAACGATGTCTGCGAACCACACCCGCCTTGGCCACCTTGGAGCCACGAGAATGGCGGGAACTCCTTCCAGAACCAACTTTCGCAGCACCCTGCCTAGCATGGGAATCGGAGGAAACAGATAAAGAAACCCCAGGTCCCTCCAGCTCAGGGCCATGGCATCCACCGCCAGAGCCAGAGGATCCCGGGACAGAGACACGAATGTCGGAAGCTTGTGATAGTGACGAGAGGCAAACAGATCCACCTCCGGCGTCCCCCATCGGAGACAAAGCGACCGAAACACCTGGGGATGGAGAGACCATTCCCCCCGGCGGGACGCACACCGGCTCAGAAAGTCCGCCTCTGTGTTTTCCACTCCTGGAATGTAAACTGCCGAGATGCAAGGGACATGAGTCTCTGCCCAAACTAGAATCAGAGACACCTCCCTGTGGGCACCCAGACTGCGAGTCCCTCCTTGGTGATTGATGTAAGCAACCGCCGTCTGATTGTCCGATCGAACCTGAACCGGCAGGCCCTGTAAATGATGCGTCAAGCGAGACAGAACCAACCTGATGGCTCGCAATTCCAGAACATTGATGGGCAAGTGGGCCTCCTGAGGATCCCACTGCCCCTGAAACTGAAGATCCTTCCAGAAACCTCCCCATCCTGACAAACTGGCATCCGTGGTGACAGTTTCCCAAAGCGGGGTCAGAAACGACCTGCCCTTCAAAAGGTTGTCCGAGACCAACCACCACTGAAGGGACTGCCGAACCCGAGGGGACATCCGGAAGGACCGATCCAACGACCTCGGACGCCGGTCCCAAGACGCCAAAAGATGAAGCTGAAGCGTTCTCGTATGAAACTGCGCAAAGGGAACTGCCTCGAACGAGGCCACCATCAACCCCACCAGTCTCATCCCTAGTCGAATGGACGGACGAGGATGGGAGAGAAGAAGCTGAGCCAATTCCTGAATCAACAGAACCTTGGCCTGAGGGAGAAACACTCTGTGCTGGCAGGAGTCCAACGACATCCCCAGAAAAGTCACCACCCTGGCCGGAACCAGAGAGGACTTGGGGTAATTGATCACCCAGCCGAACTTCTCCAGCATAGACACCACCATGCTGGTGTCCCCCTCTGCTTGACTGAAGGAGGGCGCCATGATGAGAAGATCGTCCAGGTAAGGCACAATGCGAATCCCCTGAGCTCTGAGCAGGGCCATCACCCCCACCAACACCTTGGTGAACACTCTCGGAGCAGAGGTGAGGCCGAATGGAAGAGCCACAAACTGAAAATGCCGATCCTCCACCACAAAACGAAGGAACCTCTGATGAGCTGGGAAAATCGGAATGTGTAGGTACGCATCCTTGATGTCTATGGACTTCATAAAGTCCCCCTGCCGAAGCGAAGCGATCGCAGACCGCAGGGATTCCATGCGGAACTTCCGGGGACGAATAAATCTGTTGAGAAACTTCAAATCCAGAATAGGACGGAAGGACCCGTCCTTTTTGGGGACAGTGAAGAGATTGGAATAAAACCCGCGCCCTACCTCTGAAGGAGGAACCGGGCAAACGACAGCTAATTCTAGAAGATTCCTTACCGCCACCAGGAGCCCCTGCGCGGCCAAAGGATCCAAAGATACCCGAGACCTGAAGAACCTTGGAGGAGGACGGGACTCGAACTCCAACTTGTAACCGGCCGACACCACCTCCCGGATCCACCTGTCCGAGACCTCCTGGTCCCATACCCGGGAGAGGAGTCGCAAACCGTCCCCCCACCCGTACGGGTGAGGGCGCCCCCTCATTGCTGAGCGGGCTTGGCAACTGGCTTGGGCTTGGCGCCCCAGACGTGAACGGGGCGGCCACGGCCTTTACCCCTATTCCAACTGGCGCCCCTGGAGGCCGAGAAGCCCGCACCCCTGCCGGCTCTGGCTCCCCGAAAGGACGGATTGAAGGAGACCGTCCCCCGAAAGGAACGGCGAAATTTCTTGCGCTGAGGTAACTTACCTCCCTTGGCAACAGAATCCAGCCTCTCACCAAAAAGCCTCAAACCCAAAAAGGGAAGAGCCGTGAGCGATCTTTTAGAATTAAAATCAGCCGTCCACTGTCTCAACCACACACAGCGACGGATAGCTACCAGCAAGGCAGTAGCCCTACCACACATCAACATGGCATCCTCCTGAGCGGCCAGGATAAAAGACAAGAAGGAATCACAGCGCTTAAGCGCAAGAGACTCATCACAGGTAGGCTCGAGATCCACACCTAAGTCCCTGACAATAGACCTGACCGCCAAAGTCAAAAGAGCCGAAGCACAGACAGGCCTTAACACCGAACCCGCACATACAAAACCATGGCGGGCCAGCTGATCAATCCGGCGATCCTCGCCGTCCCTGAGCGAAGTCGTGTCAGGAGAATGCACGACCGCCGTGTTGGACAGTCCCAAGACCGGAGTATCTACCTCAGGGGGGACAGACCAACGCTTCAACTCCGCCGGAAAAGGAAACTTCCTATCCCAGCTAGACGGCACACCAACGAGACGCGTAGGTTGCTCCCATTGTTTGAGTACAACCTCTTCAAAATGCTGTTGACTGGGAAACTCCAAGCGCTGCTTGGACACCCCAAAGAGCTGACCCTTAGGCCTAGGAGCAACCGCCGGAGGATCCAAATCCAAAACCTCAAACATTTGAGCCAGAATAGTAGACGAATCGAGAGGAAGGCCCTCAGCCTGGTCCCCCTCAGCACCCAGCAACTGCTGACCCTCGGAATCCTCTTCCTCAACGAGCTCACCATCTTCAAGGGGACGATCTGACCAGTCCAGGTCTCCAATAACTTCCTCATCTGAATCCGGCGGAGGCGGAGACAGATGCTTCCGCTTAGCTGGAGCCTTCTGAGCGACCACTGCGGAAAACATTTTCTCAAGGCTGGCCAAACGGGCGCATACCTCAGATTGCGAATCCCCACCCAGGACAACGTCACACGGGGTCCGGAACAAGCGAGGGGGAGAGGGAGATGGCGCGGCCGATGAAGTGCTAGGCACTGGAGTGCTGGACTGCCGCTCAATGTTCCGCTGTGCACATGGAATACACAAAATGAAATCATCTCCCTGGAGCGGAGCCCCACAACCCCCACACACCTTGGATTGTCCCGAAGGACCGTTTCCGGTATCTTTGGCAGCCTCCATGTGGTGAAATTTATGGTATTCGCAGAACCCAGGGATTTACGCAGTACGCGACCCGGGATGCCCCTTTAATATCTAAAATTCTTTAAAAATCCTGACCATGGGAATTTAGCATAAAAGATGTCCCAATAATGGAATGGCCTAGAAACAACCCCCACTAGCCAGGTATATAAGACCGGGAGAGCCCTGCAAGACGGGATCCCAGGATCTGAAAGACACAAAAAACAGGGACAACAATCATTCCGGGCACAAGAATACATATGTAAATCATACAAGTAACCCACAAAATACGTCTCCCCCCCCCTTTTTAACCATAGATCAAGCAATGGTTAATATATCCAGCCAGCACCTCAAAAAAAGTGGGCGGGAGCGAGGAGGAGGGGGGAAGGGGGGATGTAAAGCGGGGGAGAAAGGGAACACAACAAACATTCCAGTATGACACTAAAACACCTCCGTAGGCTAATCCGCAAAAGCACAAGTACGCCTACCCGGAGGAGAGCACAACCGCAGCGTGACACCCGCAGCAAGATGGCGGCCCGATCACAGCGCCGTTCCTGGGAGGAAGGAGGAGACGTGCCCTGGAAGCGCGGGAGCCGAATTAGCCCCGCCCCTCCCAACGGACCAATCAACGCGCGGACCGCGCACGACGCGGTCCCGCCCCACTCCGACGTCACTGAACGTCCGTCCCGGCGAGACCGCGCTCACCTCCCACAACGGGACCAGCGGAGCTACCTGCCGGTCCCCCAAGTAAAAAGACACACACACACACTCTCCCCCTGTGCTTGCCAGTCACGCAGAGCCCCGCCCCTCGGCTCCTGAGGGGAAACCCGCGCCAAAAGTCGCCATCATGCAGTAAAACAGTAATAAAACACCCAAAGCGGGCCGGTCTAACACACCAACCAAACGCCCGCGGAAACAACGCCACAGACAACAAGCGCAGGAGCCCCACATATACCAGCCAGTTCAGCAGCAAACACACACACAAACATCCATGACACCCGGTGCAAAGGAATAGACCACTGTCCCATGTCCAGATAAAATCCTGTAAAAAGCTATCTAACTGCTAGGTAAATGGGGGCATCCCACATCCGGATCACCACTCCGGGAATCCCGCTATGCCCCGCAATAAGGGGTCGAGCGGAGGAGCTAATCTCCTAGGCACCTAAGGTGCCGGCTACCTTTTGCCCGACCTACAGCCAAAGCTGGGAGGCTGCCAGTTAACAGGTAAGATACAAAAAAGAGCCGGGCAGAAATAGACCATGGGGGGGGGGGGGCCGGGGTGATACCCCGGCTACCTGCAAGCAGGAGACTTCTTTCTTCTGTCTTGTCGCCACCTTGCAGAGAATAACACGGGAGATTATTGGGAGGTACCAGGTATGTATAGACCGGGAGGGGCCTGTTGATTTTTTGGAGATTCTCTGCAATGCTGCCACCTAGCGGTAGGTATTACCCTATTGTAATAATTAATGATTGAAGTGGGGTGTGTGACATACTTAGAATATTAAAGTTTTTAGGGGATTAGAAGCCTTGCTTTTAAAAAGGCATCAGTTATGGAGGTGAACAATGGCTTTAAAGAAAGTGACGGTCAAGGCAGAAATCCAATACGCAGTTGAACTTCATATATGTTTATAGAGTTTTTTGGGAAATCTGCAGCATGCATTATAGTTTCTTGCAATACGGGAGCAGCCCCTTTGCATTGCTGTATTAGGAAATGGCAGGGAAGGATATGGATATAATATACCACAAGGTTCAAATTCGGACAAGCTTTAGTTAGGGTTAGCTAAGAAATGTTGCAGTGTTTGCCCAGCTTTATCTAAGCCAACTCTGAGATAGTATTTACTATTCACAGAGGAACCCGGATGTTCAGGCCCTGCAAAGCAGGCTGCAGCCATTCTATCAGATATTAAATACACCACAGGCCTGGTCTGCTCTGCTTCAACATTTTATGATGTGTAAATTAGAGGTGCAATCACACTCTATGGCAGGTGAAAATATTCGTCTACACAACACCTTCTGCACCTGCTATACACACCATGAACGAGAGCACAATTCACACCTGTTTAAGGGCTCACAGGACTTAACTTTCAACTGAAAAGCCAAGGACGAGAAACTTTCCTACAAATATAATTGACAGCTATATAGCTATTAGAATGAGAGGTTATAGCACTTAAAGGGCAATTCCACTTTCAATGACATTTTTAAAGGTTTCTTATGTAGTGTGCCAATATGATTAAACCGGACCTTCACCATGATTTATTGAAAAGCCCAAACCCCTAAAAAACGATTCCCCAGCATATAAAATTAAAATATTTTAAGTTTTTAGTCACTTACTTATTATTCTTTTTCCCACTGGGCTGCAACTCTGTTCAGGACTTTAGGATACAGGCGCCGCCATCTTGACTCAGAGGCATCACATTTACTGAGGAGAGGAGAGTGGGATAATGTACGGGGGGTGGGTTATAGCTGTGCTTTGCTCAGACAGAGCAGAGCTGGGGTCAGGAAAGGGTCAGCAATCCCAGAATGCAGAGCGGCACAGTCAGAAGACACTTCCCGATTGCAGGCTGCCTGATGCTCCACGAGCCGCCATCTTGGATGTTTAAAGTCTCATAACATGCAGTAGATGCAGGTAGAATGATTTTTAATGTGAGCAATCTGTATGTACAGGGTGTGGGAAACATATAAGATAGACTCTTTTTCAGAGTGAAGGACCGCTTTAAGGTGCTGAGCTCATCTAATTTCTTTTCTATTTGTTTGCAACTTATAAAAGAAAACAGTATTCCCTAGCACAGCAAGTTGTTTACCTTAGGAACATACATCAAGTGGTACATTTCAGAAACTTCCTCACTCTGGCTTTCTACTCATCTGATCTGGCTAAGGCAAAGATGACAATTTTAACCCCATCTGCATTATTTTAAACTCTTCCAATGGGGAGGTACAATCTTGTGTTCCATAAGCTAAAGGGTTACTGGCAGCGTTCTCAGATGCATAGGCGATTGCTCCTGCTTTGTTTAGCCAAAGCGGCCAATGAGCTCACCTGTTTCAGTGAAAGGATTTGGAGATTTGCAGTGAGAAAGAAGAAGAGCTTTTACTAAAGGGCAGGAAAGCCACTCCGACTTTACCAAGACAGATCCAATGGAATTTAAGAAGCCTGGGAGCAGCATGTTGATAAGTAATTCCCAGATATGGGGGGGCACAACCCTAACACAAATGTTTATTTTACATTCCGGAAAAGAAAAGCAATAAGGCAGAACACCAAAAGCCTGACAAAAAGGGAAGGGTTTTCCTTTAAAGTAAATTTTGACTATCCTGGGTTTTGATCTTTTCCCCCTGGGCACCCAGATTGGGGGTGCCCCGCTGTGGGAAACCCCCCAGATTGCCAATGCCAACTCACCTGTTCCCGGTCCTACAGCGCATGAGCACTCAGAGCTGTTGACGTCACGTCGTCTAAGCCTTTGTCTAAGGGCAGCGGCTCCGAGCGCCCTGGCGGCCGCATCCCCTGCTTCCCTCTAACAGAGAGCGTGTCCCCCACAAATGCTTGGTGCGGGCACGCGCCCTGCTAGAGGGATAGTGGCGATGCGGCCGAGGCTCGCACATGCGACGTTAGACTGGGAATTAAAGCGGACCTTCACTCTGAATAAGAGCCTATCTTATATGTTTCCCACACCCTGTACATACAGATTGCCCACATTAAAAATCATCCTACCTGCATCTACTGCATGTTATGAGCCTTTAAACATCCAAGATGGCGGCTTATGGAAGCCGCCATCTTATCAGGCAGCCTGCAAACAGGAAGTGCCTCCTGACTGTGCTGCTCTGCATTCTGGGATTGCTGACCTTTACCTGACCCCAGCTCTGCTCTGTCTGAGCAAAGCACAGCTATAACCCGCCCCCCTGTACCTTATCCCACTCTTCTCTCCTCAGTAAGTGTGATGCTTCTGAGTCAAGATGGCGGCGCCCGTATCCTAAATTCCTGAACAGAGTTGCAGCCCAGTGGGGGAAAGAATAATAAGTTAGTGACTAAAAACGTAAAATATATTAATTTTAGATGCTGGGGAACCGTTTTTTAAGAGTTTGGGCTTTTCATTAAATCACGCTGAAGGTCCGGTTTAAGGTAAGTGTATGGGGTGACCTGGGGGGTTTCACACAGCGGGGCATCCCGATTTTGGATCTTATAGATTCCCGGGCTGATTGTGGTGGATTTTGGTCCACTTTAAACCAGATCTTCAGCACTATTTAATGAAAAGACCAAACCCTTAAAAACTATACTTAAGGACAACAAGATAAAGCCGCCTCCATCTTGCCTCAGAAACATCACATACTGAGGAGGATACTCAGGGCTCTGCACAGACAAAGCAGCGCTGGGGTCAGGAAAAGGACAGCAATCCCAGAATGCAGTGCGGCATAATCAGAAGACACTTCCTTTCTGCAGGTAGCCCGAGACTCCACAGATGTTTAAATGCTCAGAAAACGCACTAGGTGCACATAGGATTATTTTTTAAAAAAAGGGGCCAATCTGCATGTACAGGGTAGTGGGGCATACAAGATAGGCTCTTATTCAAGGTGAAGGTCTGGTTTAGAGCTGGCCAGTGCATTGAAGAGTAAATAGGCTATACAATACCATGTAGGAATCACAAATAATGCTAGTGAAGACAAAATAAATGCAACCATTCAGATAATGAAATGGATATAAGTTCTACCTCATCATCATTGACCAGTTCCTTTTTGACCACCTTCATGGCATAGATCCGTTCGGTCTTCTTTAATTTCACCAGCAGTACTTTAGCATAGCTGCCTCGTCCAATGACTCTAAGCAAGTCAAAATCCTGAAGACCGAGGCTGGAGGGAGGTTTGCCGATCTCTCTGCTGTTTCTAGCCTGTAAAGAGATCATGTTTATAAAAAGGACCTGATAAGAAGGTATAGAGTTTATGTTATAGCCCAGTTTAATATTTCCTGATTTCTGGCCCGAGAAAAGGATAATCAGGAAAATGATGAAAAAAAAAATGGAACATTTCTTGCAGTTGAACCCATTGGATGTTTTAGTAAAGTAACAAAGATATTAAAAAAAATGAATACAAATGTGATTTCTGTATCTATACAACCAAATGATTTAGTAACTTAAAGCAGAAGGCCAGCCTCTGTTGCTGCCGCCTGCCCCCCGTCTGGTGCGGAGGTGCTTTGAGGGGGGTGAATAAAAAAGGAGGCTTACTCTGCTCTCTAAGCGCCCCCCCCCTTCAGGGAGATTACCCCGCCTGGTGGTGATTGAGTGTCTTAACCAGCCAATCAGTGTAGCAGTGGGGCTCAGAATGTGAAGTGCTGCTCCTGGCAGGGAAGGTAAGCTTTGATTTTTAGCCCCCTAAGCCACCCAAGCACCAGGTGGGGGACAGGCACTAGTGGAGGCTGGACTTTCACTTTAAACAACATGCAAGTCTCGTAAAAAATTCAACTTTCTATAACTGCAAGCTCGATTTGAAGGTAAAGGTAAAAATGGTTTATAAAAGGGAACAGCTGAAGCTATAGAAAACAAAACATAACTTTTAGGGCAAACCCCCGTTTGTCTTATAGGAGAAAACCACTTGTCTTACGGGTGAAACATTGTAGCCAAACAAGTTTGCCCGGTGGGCATGCAGCACTAGATGATGGTGGTCACACGAGGCACCAGAATGACAGTCTGCATTGAGCGAACACAGAAGTGTTTAGTACCTTTGCCCAGGGGCAGACTGGCCATAGAAAAAACTGGGAGAATTCTCAGTGGGCTGCACTGCTTTGGGTCCTTCTGGGCTGCTCCCTTTACTAACACTCCCAACCAATCCCTGCATCTTAAATTCCTGGTCCCACTGTCCCCCCTCACCTAAGTAACCCCAGCCCATGTCCTGCCCTTAATGCTACAGCTTCAGCCTTGGACCACACTGGTTAGCTGGTCAGAAAGCACTTGGGGGGGGGGGGGGTCAGCAGAGATTGGCAGGCCAAGTTCTTGTTAAATTCCCAGGCCCGCCACTTCCATGCCTTAACTTTGCGAAGAAGTAGAAGAGATAATGTGTTTTTACTGCCATGTAGAACACCTTTTCCTAGTATAGTGACTGTAGTCCTGTAAAGTAACATTTAATTTAGTCAACTTTTAAGACCTTATAAATTCTATTAACTAAAAAGACTGATGCTAAAAATACGGAATATTATGTGGAAAGAAGGTTACCCTCATGCTACCTTAAAGGGCCACTCTAGTCCCTTCCTGAAAAAAAAACAGAACCCACCCTGCCCCCTTCAAATTGCGATCCTGCTAATGTAATAAAAGAAGAAGAAAAAGACACTCGGGAAAATTGTGACGGGGGCTAGATTCGGGGTGAAGGCGAGTGTCTTTTTTTTTCTTTTATTACATTAGCAGGATTGCTATTTGGAGGGGGCAAGGCGGGGGTTCTGTATTTTTTTTTCCAGGAAGGGGCTGGAGTGGCCCTTTAATACTAGAATATTATTGAACAGGGTCTTACAGATAAAGTGCAAGGTGTCCATTGCCTATTACAAACTCAATCACTTCCCTCAATCTTTCTACAGCATCTTACAAGGAAAAAGAAAAAAAAAAAACCTGATAAGCGACGAAGAACAAAACAGACACTTGACAGATCTACTGTCACTTGAACCCCCTCATATAAAACAATGATCGAACTGGACTAACCTATTTAAATGGAATAAATATTGGCATACCTTTTGAACTTAAATAATCCAAGTTCACTAAGTGTATTCACAAGACATGAAAACACTTTCTATAAATGTATTAAGTGACAAAAGATCATAAAGGTAGTAGCTAAATGAGAGCATGGATTAAGGGTCAGCGCTGTATTATAAAAGCAATTTCTTTTTTTCTTGCAGTACAGCCGAGAACATGCAATTTCCTTTTCACAAGGTGCCATTAAAGTCCATTTTTTTTCTTTTTTTTATCTTGAGGTATGTCACACCACCACATAATATAACTAAGCAATGGTCAACTGTCATCCTTAGAAAATGGAAAGCTCTAGTAAAAGGGATTTATAGGGAAACCTGATGCTGGCAATATTAGTACAAAAATAGATCTTGTAAAAAGAACTGTACCTCTTTTTCTTCTCCATCCTGATCCATATTTTCCTGACTCCTATGCCTAAATGGTTCTACAAAAGAAAAAAAAAACACCTTCTACTTCAGCATATTTTCACTTACATTTGCTGGTAATTGAAAGCCATGAAATCACAACTGTCATTCTTTCAACATTTGTGTTCAAATATAGAAGAATCACAGCAGGAAATGACCAAGTGGTCCTTCAAGTCTGCGTGAGCTGTAATAGGTGCTGGTATTATGCATGAAGGTAAGACACGTCAAGTGCTCAAGGTGGCAGCTGGAGACTCCATGCTAAGTTGTAGGCTCCTACTTGAATCAATTTGGGGCATTAACATAAATAAAAAACTGAAAAGCTTGGTACCCAACCCACAAGTATAAGCAGAGCTGTCCTGCAATGCTTACTCCCCCCAAGTTGCCACACTGACTTTTGGTCACATACACAAGAGCTCCAGTTTTCCCCCTTCCTCCAAGGGATTGGGTACATAATATGGGGCAGGTGACTTGACTGGACTTTTTTCCCAGGAGAAGAAAACCACAAGTTTAATGGGATTTTTTTTGCAGTTTACACCATCCCTTCATTTTATTCATTGAAGAAATGGTGGAACGGCCCATCTGACCAAAATGCTAAACGAAAGAATGAGAAGCATTACCTTGATCGTGATGTTCTGGGTGTACAGGTGGAGGTTCCATCGGGATAATGGGCTCCTGCAAGCATTAGAACAGTACTAATTTAGTTCAGCTTATAAATAGTTAAATAAGTAGAACATACAGAGCAGGCTAGTAAATAATAGGTTTGGAGTACACAACATGCAAACTACAATGTTTGTGTTGTACAACTAAGAATCCAGATTGCATCTAATAAGACTACTTGTGTATGCAAAAAAAAACATTGTTTCCATTATTATTATTATTAAGACATAAATTATTCAGATTCAAATAACACAGCTAGTATTAGCTGCTGGTTGACCTCTGTAGAAGCCATTAATTACAGAGTTGTCTGAGAGAACCTGTTATAACCGCTGAGGCAAACAAGGGTCCATCAATGAAATTGGGTTAGTTAATATTTTATAACTCCATTAAGTAAACAATTATTACAGTGCTTTCCATGGTAACAGAAGACATGTATTCCCTGCAATATCACCAGTGGGGAAATAAAGCAAGTATATGCCCTGGGAGGATAGAACCTGATGAAAGCAGGGTACACTGCTTCCAGACACCAGCCAGATGGATTGCTTCCATGCTCTCATTCTTGCACTAGGTTTGCTTTAAAGCCATCATTTACCCTGAAAAGAGGAAACTCCTACCACCCCCCCCCCTTGCTCTGAAAAGCTTATTATTTTACTTAAGGCTTTCACATTCCCTTGATATTGGTACACAGGACTGCTGGCAACCACTGGGGTACAGCACTGGGCAAGCCCAGGTGAGGGAACCAGGAATTAATGCTGACAGGTATCGGGCCTGCAGTTACAGAATGACAAAAATTGGGGAGGCAAACTAGATCTCCCAAATTGGAATGCCCCAACCAACCCCCCTCTGTTGCAGGTGGGAGGAAACCCCAGTAAAATGTTATGTATACATTAAATGGTAACATTAGAGACAACCATCTATTAGCACTCCGTCGGTCTTCATTGGCACTAGCTGATCAAATTGTTCTGAAGGAATATTAAAGTGGACCAAAACCCAGGATTTTGACTATCCTGGGTTTTGGTCCTTTCCCCCGGGGCACCCCGATTGCGCTGGGTTTTGGTCCACTTTAAGCTATTCACACAGGATAACCTTTTGCAGTTTACACAAATTAGATTTGACAGCAATGCATGTGTGTACATACCCCTAATAGGGAGCGCATCTGCCATAGGTGCAGAAGGCATGCGTTACGCACACGGTAGCGGCACACGAGCCATGCGGCGGATCGTTGGATAAGTAAATATTATAGTATTACGCTGGAATTATTTGAAGTGTGTGTATATACATTTGCGTGCCAAAATCATGTCCTCAAGGTGCTAAGCCGATTTTGTATTTTTTTTTCCTTAGGTTAGCAGATATTTTATGGAAGCAGTTTTCTCTGTCTGCAATATGTTGCTATTAGCAACTGTGCACCAAGTCTGTACACCAAGATGAGAGATGCGAGTCTTGCACACACAAAACACTGCTGCTTGGCCTGTGTGAGGTAGAGTGGAAACCTCAGTAAAATGTAATGTATACATTAAATGGTCACAGAGACAGTCATCTAGTAGCACTCCATCGGTCTTCATTCGGCACTAGCTGATAAAATTGAGCTTGAGTGAGCTCCTTCGCCTCAGCCGTAGCAGTAGTGTTCTGTGTGTACAGTGCTCACGTCTCTTTTAATGTAGATCTTGGTGTACGGTTGCAAATAGATTGCAGGGAGTGAAAACTGCTTCCATAAAACATATATTTTTTAACATAGGAACAAAAAAATACTAGATCAGCTCAGCACCATGGCACAAAAAATACAATTCTGTGCTTACTCACCTGTAGAATTGTTTTTATGGGTATCCAGCACGGGTTGCTTCATCTTTAATTCTTTACATTTGGGTAATCCGCCACCAGGTGGCGCAGTCGACTGCAGGAAGACTTGTGGCTCCTCCTGGCCCATAAAAGGGCAGGAATTACCCAGAATACCCAGTGTTGAAAAGCAGTAATGCAAGAAGCCAGGAGGCAAAACCATGTTAATGAAAACACAGCCCCACTAAGAAGAACTGTCTCAAAAAGAATCACCATAACAAGGCAAAAGAGGATAACAACGACAAGGATGGGATGAAGCAACCCGTGCTGGATACCCATAAAAACAATTCTACAGGTGAGTAATCACAGAATTTTATTTTTCTGGTATCCAGCACGGGTTGCTTCATCTGTCAATTCTTTACATTTGGGACATCCAACAGCAGTGTCCAAGAAGAAGGGTGGGATCCCCAGTGAGCAACAGCAGGTAGTTCAAGCCACTACCGCCTGAAGCACCTTGCGGCCAAAAACAGCATCAGCTGAGGCTCTAACATCAACCTTGTAAAACTTAGAAAAAGTAGGAACTGAAGACCAAGTAGCGGCCTTACAAACTTGTTCAACAGAAGCCTGGTGCTGAAAAGCCCAAAAAGCTCCCATAGCTCTAGTGGAGTGAGCAGTAACACGGAAAGGGGGTCCCTTCCCCTTGGCAGAATATGCTTGCACCACCGCCTGTCTGATCCATTTGCTAATAGTGGATTTGGCCGGAGGCAAGCCCTTCCTAGGCCCGGCAGGGAGCACAGAGAATCCGACTTCCAAAAAGACTCAGTGACAACCAAATAGTATTTGAGCGCCCTGACCACATCCAGAGAATGAAGGCTCCGTTCCGTAGAATTTGACGGGGCAGGACACAAGGAAGGCAAGACAATGTCCTCATTGAGATGAAAGGCAGAGACAACCTTGGGCAAGAATTCCGGTTTAAGACGGAACACCAGCTTATCCTGATGCCGTTCAAAATAAGGAGGCTTCACAGAAAGCACCGCCAGCTCTGAGACACGATGCACCAAAGTAATAGCAACCAAGAAGGCCACCTTAAGAGTCAGAATGGATAGAGAGGCATCGCACAAGGGCTCAAAGGGGGCGCCCTGGAGAGCAGAAAGCACCAAGTTCAAATCCCACACTGGTAGCAGCCTTGGAAAAAAGTCTTGACAAGCCTATGATTGGCAAAAGATCTTTGGAAAAAGATTGCCAAGGCCGAAACCTGTCCTTTGAGGGTACTCAGTTGTAGACCCGACTCCAGACCCATGTTGTAAAAACTCCAAAATCCTGGAAATGGAGAAAGTGTGACAAGGAAAAGACTCACACCAGGCAATGTAAGCATGCCAAACCCTATAATACATCATAGAAGATGACTTCTTCCGAGCCTGAATCATAGTACTGACGACCGAAGCCGGCAACCCCTTATCCATCAAGATGGAGGTTTCAGCAGCCAAGCTGTTGAAGCCAGCGTTTGTAAATTGGGATGGCGCAACAGTCCCAGAGTGAGGAGCCCTGGATCGTCGGGCATGACAAAGTGATCCACCGCCATCTGGACGACGTCCGTGAACCATACTCTCCTCGGCCAGTGGGGGGCCACCAGAATGGTCGGTACCCCCTCCTGGGCTATCTTGCGCAGCACCCGACCCAGGAGAGGAAAGGGAGGAAATGCATAGAGGAGCTGGAAATCCGTCCAGGGAATGGCTAGAGCGTCCGTGGCGAAGGCCAGAGGATCTCTTGACAGAGAGATGAATATTGGAAGCTTGTGACTGTGACGGGACGCAAACAGGGCCACGTCCGGCTGACCCCAGAGGCGACACAGGGCGTGAAAGATCTTTATGCCGAGAGACCATTCCTCCAGACGAGACGACCCCCTGCTCAGGGAGTCCGCCTCCTGGTTCTCCACCCCTGGAATGTAAACCGCTGAGATGCAGGGAACATTCTCCTCTGCCCAAGACAAGATCAGGGACACTTCCTTGAGGGCTCGTTTGCTCCGAGTCCCGCCCTGATGATTGATGTAGGCGACAGCCGTCTGATTGTCCGAGCAGACCTGGACCGCACGACCCCAAAGGTGGGGAGTCAACTGGAAGAGAACCAACCTGATCGCTCTCAGCTCCAGGAGATTGATAGGCACGTGGGCCTCCTGAGGGCCCCACTGGTCCTGGAACTTCAATGATCGGCAAAACCCTCCCCAACCGGTCAGACTGGCGTCCGTGGTAACAATCTCCCAGCACGGAGGCAGAAAGGACCTGCCCACTAGAAGATTCCTCGAGTCCAACCACCACGAGAGAGACTGTCTGGCCAGAGGGGACAGAGAGAAATCCTGCTCCAGGGATTCCTGTTTCCGATCCCAAACGGTCAAGAGATTCAACTGAAGAGGTCTCGTGTGGAACTGGGCGAAGGGTACAGGCTCGAAGCAAGACACCATGAGGCCCACCAACTGCATCCCCAGACAGATGTAGGGATGAGGACACAACAGCAGGGCTCGTGCCTGCAAATGAAGGCCCTCCACCTTCTGCTGAGAAAGAAACACCTTGACCTGAGAAGTGTCCAGCGTCATGCCCAGGAAGGGCCTCACCACTGACGGAGTGAGCGAAGACTTGGGATAATTGATCACCCAACCGAAGGACTTGAGGGTGGACACTACTACCTGAGTATCCCTCTCGGGATCTACCTCGTCCCCAAGAATCTCTGCGACTACCAGGGAAGGAAGAGGCGCGTCCCCCACGGGAAGGGCGAAAGGAAGAAGACCCCCGAAAGGGCCGAGAATGCTTTCTACGCTGAGGGAGCTGACCATCCTTGGCCAATACATCAAGACGCTCCCCAAAAAGACGGAGTCCCGTGAAAGGAAGCCAAAAGGGACTTCTTAGCAGCAGTGTCGACCGCCCACTGCCGCAGCCAGACAGACCGACGCATGGCTACCAACAGGGCCGAAGCCATACCACCAAGCCGGACAGCATCATCCATGGCAGATAACACAAAAGCAATAAAGTCAGTGCAAAGCAAAAGTTCCTTATACTCGTCCGCTCGCTTGCGGGATCTGGCGGCCTCAACAAGGCGCTTAATCTTCTTCTTGATAGCAATGGCAACAATAGCCGTGGCGCAGACCTGGCGAAGACCAGCCCCCACAAAGGTGAAAGCATGGCAAGCAAGTTGATCCATGTGCCGATCAGCATTGTCACGTAACGTAGTGGTGTCAGGAGACGGCATAACAGAAGTATTGGAGAGCCCCAGGACGGGAGCGTTCACCTCCGGGGGACAAGACCAAAGACGGACCAACTCTGCAGAGAAGGGATACCTTCTATCCAGTCCCTTAAGAACCGAAGGCAACCTGTTGGTCCGTTCCCATTATCTCTAGGCATTGCCTATCAGGGCGGAAAAGATCACCCTGTTTCTTTTTTGCCGCCTTAGGGGGGACAATGTGCAAGGTCTCACCCTCCTCCATGGAGTCACGGCCGCCAAAGGTATCAAAAACCTCATCATCGGCAAGAAGAGAATAAGCCGGATCCAAATGCCTCTTCTTAATAGAGGCCTTGCCGGCGGCTGGACGGGCCAGCTGTCGCTCAAGGCTGGCCACGCGCAGCGCCAGGTCCGAATGGGGCCCCCTGCTGGCTTTCCCCTCGCTAGGGGCTAAATGCAGGCGTGGGGGTGTAGGTGATGCTGTAAGCAGGATAGGACTGGGGAGAGTAGCGCTCGCCCCATCCTGCTTCGCAATAACGCTCTGGGCGCAGGGGACACAAACCACGCTGCGACCACTCAAAGGGGATGCCCCGCACATGAGACACAGTTGAGCCCGCCCCGAAGGGCACCCAAGCTCGCTATCCCCAGAAGCCTCCATATGGTGATTCAGCAATAAAAATATGAGCCAGTACATGGGTATCAATGCTAAGGCCTGACCCGGGATCCCCCCACAAGGTCCCTTAGCAAAAAAAAAAAGAGGGAGGAGGGGGAGGTGAGTGGTGGGAGTGGGGTACTGGACCGGGAGAAGGGAGGGGGAGAGGGGGGCCACAAGGAGGAAGTTTCCCTACCTTCACCTGAACCGTCAGCCGGGGCTGGGAGGCACAAGAGGGTCCGGAACAGGTGGGAATATGCTTGCAGGGCCGACGGGCTTGGGATGCCCCGCTCACCTGTGAACAACCAGAGAGAGGAAAATCTTCTGTCTTCGCAGTCAGGACTGGGGTATTCTGGGTAATTCCTGCCCTTTTATTGGCCGGGAGGAGCCACTAGTCTTCCTGCAGTCGACTGCGCCACCTGGTGGCGGATTACCCAAATGTAAAGAATTAAAGATGAAGCAACCTGTGCTGGATACCAGAAAAATATATACTCCATCAAAAGTGGACTTTCCCTTTAATGCAAATTAGTGTTTTTATAGAAAGCATAACCGGTTTATCTAATGCAAGAGCACAAACATCTACATACAATTCATTTCATCATTTGACGTGACAGGCATTGTTACTTACAACTATTGTGTGTCGCCCACACTCAATGCTAACTAGCTTGTGGCATTTTTTATGAACCAGCAGCTTACAGTTGATGCATTTATAACCCTGCCGTCCCAGCCCCCATATTCGGTCAGTGCAGATGGCACAGTGTGCTCGCTGGAAAAAAAAAGAAAACACACAAAAACATTTCATTTTAAGCTCGTCTCCACAAGACTCCTACGCAGTTACTTCCCAGCATAGAATACGCAGACATGATGCACACTCTACATATTTTGGCTGCACTAGACAAGAACACTGCAGGTGTCTAGAAATCTGGAGCTTCTCACACATAATTAAAAGGCATCCCCCGTTTAATAAGTGCCTGTATGGCAGATCATTCCATTATTAGGTTTAATATTTTGGAATAACAATTCTATTATAACAGATGCTGGCATGTTATCAGTTTGACATTTGCAATGTCTGCTGCTAACCTAGTGATTTTGCCCCTGGGCAGAGGCAGCGCGATTTTGCCCCTGGGCAGAGGCAGCGCGATTTTGCCCCTGGGCAGAGGCAGCGCGATTTTGCCCCTGGGCAGAGGCAGCGCGATTTTGCCCCTGGGCAGAGGCAGCGCGATTTTGCCCCTGGGCAGAGGCAGCGCGATTTTGCCCCTGGGCAGAGGCAGCGCGATTTTGCCCCTGGGCAGAGGCAGCGCGATTTTGCCCCTGGGCAGAGGCAGCGCGATTTTGCCCCTGGGCAGAGGCAGCGCGATTTTGCCCCTGGGCAGAGGCAGCGCGATTTTGCCCCTGGGCAGAGGCAGCGCGATTTTGCCCCTGGGCAGAGGCAGCGCGATTTTGCCCCTGGGCAGAGGCATACACTGAATTATTTTGCCCAGGCCAGTCCTACAATTATTTTTTCTACCCTAATTGTCAATAGCTGGTAATAACATCTGCAGCGGATGTTGAGTTGGTTAGGTGGTTTCACATATACATTTAACAATTACATATACTACTCGCTATTTCCCCAAATGTCAAGAAAGGCGCACAGCAGCCATTTTTTAGGCACCACATCTGGGGACAGTATTGGAGGCTGTACTTTGCTCCACAGTAAAACACTACTTACCAACACAGCACCACAAACAGGTGTGAACATGCTGGTGTCAGAAACTTAGAAGTAACCAGGCCAGCTAGAAGGGCTACCACCCAACTGCTGCCACCTGGCACCAGACAGAGGGCCACATAAAAGGGCTTGGGAGGGTCAGATATGGCCCCTGGGCCTTGAGTATGACACATGTACATTAGCCAATATGTTTATATAGACTTTTAATATTTCACAATATACATCCTTTAAGTCTTTACATTCTACAACTTTTATACTTACTCTGTTAAATCTTTTAGCTTGGAATGTGTGACCATTCGCACAGTACAGCTTTCGCCATCGTCTTGCCCCACGTCTATAGATGGATTCTAATTACAAAATACAGAATTTCCATTTACAACATTCATCAGATTACCAAGCAGCAGCAGCTCAGGTGTCTCGGCTGATGACAACTCTGTAAACGACTAGGAAGCACCCTGGGAGTGGGACACAACAGCCTGTGGGTTGGTCACGGGCTGATTTGTGGCCCCGGTCCACCCCTGCGCTAGGGAAAGCACAATCCTCAACCCTCACATACACTGTGTTCCCACAGATCTTTGAGGCACCATGTGGCCAACGGCAGCCAGTCAAGTTTGCAAGGCGGGCTTGCAGTGCTATGTACCTACCTAAGAAGTGCCCCCCATGGGTCACAAGCGATTCCATGGGGTTGTAATCCAGAAACTGGAATAAGGGTAGGGGAATTAGGCAAGTATCGGGCCAGGGGTAAGGCTTTCCCTAGCAGTATGTGGAGCAGGGCACCCAGATGCCATGTAGCTGTGGTGCTCAACAGACAAACCGTCATTTTTGACTGTTGGCCCTCTTTAAAGCCCAATTATCAGATAAAACTTCAGTGTAAGCCAATTTTGGGATCTACATGCTTTCACATGCTTGCGATCTGATCTGTCTGAAAAGACCGTTTGACAAGTGTCCAATAATTTCACTGTAAATCAAGTCACTAGTATTGGACTAGGTTTTCACTGGAACTCTCACAACTATTCAGTGGGGAAAGAACCATGGATATTTGCTACATCACCATATCCCATGTGCGGGTAACCCCCTCTGTGTGCTCAGGGTGGTGGAACCCAGGTTCCAAAATGATGTAATCAATGTGCTTTTCTTATCTATTTGTCTGCAACTCTGTTATTAAAGAAAAACAAATTCTCTAGCAACAATGTGTTTACCTTAGCAACTTACACAAAAGTAGTGTGTTTGGTGTACCTGGCAGAGACTTCCTGGCTTACTAATCGTCTGATTGGCAGAGATGACAGGTTTAACCCCTTCTGCTCTAATTCAAGTAAGGGGATCACAATCCTGTGTTGAACTAGGTAGGTTACAGGCAACGCTCTAACGTGGGAAGGTCATTAATGCTGCTTGATTTTTGATGGGCTCACCTGTTACAGTGGAATGATGCTGGGATTTGTAGTCAGAAACTATACTAAGGGCTTTATTCAAGGTTAGGAAATCCGCTCCCTATTTTAGCAACACAGAGCCACAGGAATATAAGAAACTTGGAAAACTCATGCTGATAAGCAAGTCAAAGGTATGAGGCACAATCCTAACACAAATGTTTATTTTACATTACAAGAGAGGAAAACAATAAGGCAGAACACCAAAAACCTGACAAAAAGGGAATGTTCCTTTAAAGTGGACCAAAACCCACCCTGGAGTCTACAAGACTCCATGACAGGCTTACTCCCACCCCCCGCAGAATCCTCCCAAACAGGGATGCTCCGCTGTGTGAACCCCTCAGGGCGCAGATAAAGCAATTCTGTGAGTACTCACCTGTAGAATTGTTTTTGTTCTTGCATGGCACGGCCCACTTTGGAATTCATAACTGATGGGTTATTCCGCCACAAGGTGGCGCAGCAGCACTGCAGAAAGCTGTGGCAGCTCCCGGCTCCCTATAAAAACGGGATTAACCAACAAGTTCCCAGCGTAGACGAGCAGTGAGACAAGAAGCCGGGAGCGAATAAATGTAAGAATGTAAAAAAGGTAAAAAAAAAACCCAACTTAATCACCATAAAGAGGCAACCAAGAACAACTATAACAGGGTGGGGCGAAGCGGGCCGTGCCATGCAAGAACAAAAACAATTCTACAGGTGAGTACTCACAGAATTGCTTTTTTTTTCTTTAATGCATGGCACGGACCGCTTGGGACATCTAAAAGCAGTGTCCAAAAGTAGGGTGGGATCCCAAATGAATAAAGACCAGTAAATCAAACCACTACCGCCTGAAGCACCTTGCGGCCAAAAGCAGCATCCGCTGAGGCCTTAACATCAACCTTGTAAAACTTGGAAAAAGTATTAACAGAAGACCAAGTAGCGGCCTTGCAAACTTGTTCAACAGAAGCTTGGTGCTGAAAAGCCCAAGAGGCACCAATAGCACAAGTGGAATGAGCAGTAATTCTGAAGGGAGGTTCCTTCCCCTTAGCAGAATAGGCTTGAACCACCGCCTGACGGATCCACTTGCTGATAGTGGATTTAGCCGGAGACGAACCCTTCCTAGGCCCAGAAGTGAGAACGAACAGGGCATCAGACTTCCTGAAGGTCTCAGTAGCAACCAAATAGAATTTCAGAGCCCTGACCACGTCCAAAGAGTGCAGATTTCGCTCCTTGTAATTAGCGGGATTAGGACACAAGGAAGGCAAGACAATGTCCTGATTAAGGTGAAAAGCAGACACAACCTTGGGCAAGAAATCTGGCTTAAGCCAGACCACCACCTTATCTTGATGCCGCTCAAAATAAGAAGGCTTGATGGAAAGCGCTGCTAGCTCAGAAACTCGCCTTACAGAAGTGATAGCCACTAAAAAGGCTACTTTAAGAGTCAAAATGGGCAAGGCGGCCTCACGAATAGGTTCAAAGGGAGGCCCCTGCATAGCAGACAACACCAGATTCAGATCCCAGACTGGTAGCAAAGGCTTACGTGGCGGACGCACATGGGAAACACCCTGGAAAAAAGTTTTAACCAGCCAGTGATTGGCAAAGGATCTTTGGAAAAAAATTGTCAGAGCTGAAACATGGCCCTTGAGAGTACGAAGTTGAAGGCCCAAGTCCAACCCATGTTGCAAGAATTCCAGAATCCTGGGAATAGAAAACACCCGACAGGGAAGAGATTTGGACTCACACCAGGCAATGTAAGCATGCCAGACCCTGTAATAAATGAAAGACGAGGACTTCTTTCTAGCCCTAATCATGGTATCGACCACAGAAGCCGGTAATCCTTTTTTCCCTCAAGGTGGAAGTTTCAGAAGCCAAGCCGTTAAAGCCAGCATTTGTAAATTGGGGTGGCGTAGCCGCCCCTGAGTGAGGAGATCTGGATCCTTGGGTAAGACATACCCGTCTACTGCCAACTGCACGATGTCTGCGAACCAAACCCTTGTTGGCCAACAAGGGGCTACCAGGATGGGCGGTACTCGTTTCTGGACTATCTTGTGTATGACCCTGCCCAGGAGAGGAAACGGAGGGAACACATATAGAAGCCGAAACTCCGTCCAAGGTATTGCCAAGGCATCCGTGGCGAAGGCCAGAGGATCCTGAGACAGAGAGACAAATCTGGGAAGTTTGTGATTGCGACAGGACCCAAACAGGTCCACGTCCGGCTGACCCCAGCAGTGACAGAGGGAGAGAAACACCTGGTTGTTGAGAGACCATTCCCCCAAACGAGACGTCCCCCTGCTCAGGGAGTCCGCCTCCTGGTTCTCCACCCCCGGAACGTATACCGCTGAGATGCAGGGAACATGCCGCTCCACCCAAGACAGAATCTGGGACACTTCTTTGAATGCTCGCTTGCTCCGAGTACCTCCCTGATGATTGATGTAGGCAACCGCCGTCTGGTTGACTGAGCGGATCTGAACAGCCCGACCCTGAAGGTGGGTGGTCAGGTGAGAAAGAACCAACCTGATCGCCCTCAGTTCCAGTACGTTGATGGAAGCATGGGCCTCCTGAGAGCCCCACCGACCCTGGAACCTCAGGGACTGCCAGAAACCTCCCCAACCTGTCAGACTGGCATCTGTGGTGACCATCTCACAGCACGGGGGCAGGAAGGTCCTGCCCCCCAGAAGGTTCCTTGAGTCCAGCCACCACGAGAGGGACTGCCTGGCCAGAGGAGACAGAGCAAATTCCTGATCCAATGACACAGGGTCCCGATCCCAAACTGACAAGAGGTGCAACTGGAGATGTCTCATGTGAAACTGGGCAAAGGGGACTGCCTCGAAGCAGGACACCATCAGGCCCACTAACTCTGCCTCTGCCAGATAGAGGGATGAGGACACGATAGAGCCCGAGCCTGCTTCTGAAGACCCTCCACGTTCTGCTGAGGAAGGAATACCCTGACCTGAGAGGTATCCAGAGTCAAGCCCAGAAAGAACCTCACCAAGGACGGGGACAGAGAAGATTTGGGATAGTTGATCACCCAGCCGAAGGACTGTAGAGTGGAGATCACCATCTCTGTGTCCTGCTCGGCCTGAGGAAAGGATTGGGCCACAATCAGGGTGTCGTCCAGGTAAGGAATGATGCGGATGACCTTGTTCCTGAGCAGAGCCATCACTCCCGCAAGTACCTTGGTGAACACCCGAGGTGCCGAGGTGATCCCGAAGGGTAGAGCCACAAATTGGTAATGCTGATCCTCTAGCGCGAACCTTAGAAATCTCTGATGACCTAGGAAGATAGGCACATGGAGATAAGCATCTTTGATGTCCACAGTGGTCATGAAGTCGCCCTGGCGAAGGGTACTGACAGCAGAGCGTAGTTTTCATGCGAAAATGCTTGAATCTGACAAATTTGTTGAGGCTCTTTAGATCCAGAATGGGCCTTAGAGAGCTGTCCTTTTTGGGGACTGTGAAAAGATTGGAATAGTACCCCTGACCTCGTTCTTGAGGGGGCACTGGACAAATGACTCCTGACTCTAACAGGCATTGAACCGCCAGACGCAACCCTTGAGCATACAGGGGGTTTAAAGACATCCTGGATCTGACGAATCTTGGGGGGGCCAGGCTGTAAATTCTATCTTGTAGCCGGAGGACACTATCTCCTGTATCCAGCGGCCTGAGGCAGCTTGCCATCCTTAGCAAGAACATCAAGACGCTCTGCAAAAAGCCGCAACCCCGCAAAGGGGAGACCAGTGAGAGCTTTCTTAGCAGCAGCATCAGCAGCCCATTGGCGCAACCAGACAGATCGTCGCTTAGCCACCAAGAGCACGGAGACCCTGGCACTTAGCCGCACAGCATCATCCATAGCGGCAAGAATAAAGGCCACAAAATCAGAGCAAAGCAAGAGAGTGCTAAACTCCTCTCCCTCTCCACGAGCTGAAGTGCCATCCATGAGGCGCTTGAGCAGAGACTTTAGAGCAATAGCTGTAATAGCCACGGCACAGGCCGGGAGCAATCCAGCCCCCACACAGGTAAAAGCATGACAGGCCAACTGGTCCTTGCGCCTGTCCTCACCGTCCCTCAGAGTGGTAGTGTCCGGGGAAGGCATGACCGAAGTGTTGGACAAGCCCAGCACGGGAGCATCCACTTCAGGGGGAACTGACCACCTCCTAACAAGATCAGCAGAAAAGGGATTCCTCTTATCCAAACTTTTGGACACAGCAGGTAGCTTGTTAGGATGTTCCCATGCTTTAAGTATCAGAGTTGAAATGACCCTGCTCAGGAAACTCCAGACGCTGTTTAACAGGACGAAACAGCTCACCCTGTTTCCTTTTAGCCTCCACAGGAGGGGCAATGTGTAGGATTTCAAAAATATGAGACAGTAAATAACCAGTATCCTCAGGATACCATGAATCCCCAGACGCAGCGTCACTGTCACAACTCTCCTACTGGTCTCCCGAGGAGTCAGAATCCGGAGGCAATTCTCCTTTCTTCAGGGAATAACATCCAGCAGTGACATCCAATTCCCCATACTCCTCAGTAGAGCGTGAGAGAGTGGAAGTCAGGTGCCGCTTCTTGCCAGAGGCCTTCCTGGGATCAGACTTGGCAAGCTGTCTCTCAATATTGGCCACCCGAAAAGCCAAATCAGAGTGCGACTCCCTGCTGACGTCCCCCTCACTGGGGCCCAGTCGCAGAAGCAGGGGGGTAGGTGAAGCAGAGGGATGTGCTGAGTTGGAAAGCGAAACAGGCAAACCAGCTTGTAGCGCAATGACCTTATCAGCGCACGGAAGGAGCATCCCGCAGCACATACACCCTCCAATAAAAACACCCCCAAGAGGGACTCACGGACCAAAGACACCACAGCGTCACTCAGGCACCGCCACAGGAGAAGCGACACACCGGAGGAGCAGCCAGAAGCAGCCAGGAAGGGAGAAATCCAGACGCGCAGCTCTCTCTAAATGGCGCCGGCAGAAGTACCTCGAGGGGCGGGCCGCGGGGAGACGACGCGATACGCGTCACCAAGCAGCCCCGCCCCCCCGAAGAGCGCGAAAACGGTGCTCACGTGACCCGGCCGGCGCCATGACAAGGCAAAATCACCTCAGGTTCTACCCCCCCCCCCCGAACAAGTCAGAAAGGGGAGGGGGAGAAGAGAGGGACAAGGAGGCAGCGGCAAACAGCCATGGCCAGGGAGGGGGGGAGGCACCCCAAACGGAAAATAAGGGGACACAGTCCCCAACAACTCACCACCTCAGAAGCTAGGGCAGGAACTCCACATCCCAAGAAGGCTCACAGGGCCTGCGGCTTGGAGCTGTGCTCCAGGAGCACTTGCCCCTAGTGCTCTTCTACCTTCACCCGATCTGTCAGCCGAGGCTGGGAGGCAGTTAGGGTCCAGAAACAGATGGAAGTAGACATGCAGGGCCGCAGGCTTGGTTGCCCCGCTCACCTGCGCAAGAGAGATAGCCATCTTCTAACTTCGCAGTGTCACTGCAGAGACAACACTGGGAACTTGTTGGTTAATCCCGTTTTTATAGGGAGGCGGGAGCTGCCACAACTTTCTGCAGTGCTGCTGCGCCACCTTGTGGTGGAATAACTCATCAGTTATGAATTCCGAACCCCAGCCGTGCTATGCATTAAAGAAAAATATTACCTTTTTCACCGAGCCCACTGCACATGCACGGCCGGCACCTCTTCCTTCTAGGCTGTGCGCGTCCTTGTCCACCGTAACTGAATGGCTGTGCGCGTGCTGCCCATAAGTGCGCCTAGGATTCCATTTAGCTTCTCTAGCTGCACTATATGTGCGATGGGAGTAGCTAATTAAATTATTGTCTGTGCCTGCGCTTTGGGCTTGAATAGAAGTGTGTGAGATTGGCGTTCTTGGGTGTTTCAAACAGCGGGGCAACCCAAACCGAGGTGCCCCAGGGGGAAAGACCAAAACTGGGGATAGTGAAAATCCCAGGTTTTGTTCCACCTTAAGTATACTAGGTGGTTCCTAGCTGTAACGATTCATACCGTAATTGGGGTAGATCCAAGAGGAGCACAGCTCCACGGCAGAATGTGTCACATTTCCAGTATAGCCCGAGGAGGATGTAAACAGCTTCCAATCAGTTTATATAATTTTCTTACATTAGAGTAACACAAATCAAGAATGACTTGCTATAAATTCTCATCTGACCAGTAGCCCCTAAAGTAGAAATATGTACCTTCAGTGGTACTTGACCAACACCAACAAAAACACAAAAAGGCAGCCAATCTGCCTGGCTAGCTATAGAAGTAGAATATATTGTGAGCAGAAGGCTTGCTTTAAAGTGGACCAAAACCCAGGATTTTGACTATCCTGGCTTTTGGTCCTTTCCCCCGGGGCACCCCGATCAAGGGTGCCCCACTGCGTGAAACCCTCCATATTGCCTAAGGCAACTCACCTCTTCCCTGTTCTGCGGTGCGTCTAAAGAGCAGTGGCTCTGAGCACGTGGACAGCCGCATCCTCCTCTTCCCTCTAACAGGGAGCGTGCCTGTGTCAGCCATTCACAAATGCCTGGTGCCACGCTCCCTGCTAGAGGGATAGTGGGATGCGGCTGTGGTTTGCGCATGCGCCGCTGAACTGGGAAACAAGGTAATTGAAGGCGACCTGGGGGGTTTCACACAGTGGATCATCCCGATTTTGGACGCGGGGGGGGGGGGGGGGTGTTTGGTCCAAATAATTAAAGTATAAACAGCACAAGGTATACTTACTGTCCTCTCCATGGCAGGGCATTCCTGGCCTCTCAGGGATGCAGGCAAACACTGTGGACATAACATAGTATTAGCACAAACATAGTTCAGGTCACCTGAAACTATATTCCAAAGCCAATATGTTATACTTCAACTAAAGCAAAAATACTAATCATTTTATACAGCAACCTAGCACTCTTAATTATGGACTTACAATGCATATGGTTTGTGCTTACCGTGAATGAGCAGCTCCGAGTCTTTGTTTAGCTCATATAACCGGAAAGCTTCTTCTAGCTCCAGCTGTGAGGAAACTGTGCACGGATCTCCTGTTATTTAATACAGACAGAAAACACAACAATAAGAGACAAAGTAGTACTCTGTCACAACACATATATTTGAAAAAAAGCCATTTAAAAAGCCTGTGCAGCAGAATACAGATATGCTCAGCTACAATGGGGTCGATTCAGAGCCAGGTTTGAAAGCTCACTCCTTTTTTAGGAGAGAAAACTGTCATTCACTTTCATTGTTTACCATGGGGCCGATTCAACAGCAGGTGAAAATGTATTTCTGGTTGTTGAATCAGCCCCCAGTGTGAGTTCTCATCTGGCTCTGAATCAACCCCAATGTCTTTATACAAAGATTAGTGATATCCCCTATACAAGAGAAAAAATATTGCAAGTGCGGCACTTTGTATGTGTATCTAGAGTGGCAACCTGATCGGGTGGCCAACCCGTAAAAGTAAGTATAGTATTCTTCCACTTTCTATATCCCCTATACATACCGCCCAGAGAAGCCCAATTCCCTGTCTCTGATACTCACCTCTTCTTTTCCATGATCGCTTTAGCCAGCCACCAGATTGAGTTCCCACATGTCGTCCACTGGGGACTGGCCATCTGCCGCAACACTGTGCAAGCTCATCCCACAAACTTCACTGGCTGTCAATCATTATGTGTGGCCACAATGCAGTGTAGGGAACAGGAACTAAGCTACCCCTGATAACAATCGGATGCCCCGCTTCCCCATTGTCTAGGAGGAACAGGGCGTGGTTAGCGAGGAGGCCTTGGGGTGCTGTGGTTAAGCACCTCAACTCACTTTACCCTATGTAGTCCTTTCAGCAGGCAGAGTTCTGGGCAAAGGCAGCACATGTGCTGTGGGATCCTCGAGTGAGGTAAACTGCGGGTTCCACACTGCCAGTGTGGGATGTCCCAGGGGGTGGATGATTCAGAAACAGGAGGATGGCGTTTTTGTCCTCTTTAAAGGGGACCAACAGTCAAAAAATACAATTCTGTGAAGTACTCACCTGTAGAATTGGTATTATACGTATACAGTACGTCCTGCTCCAGATATAATACTTACACTTGGGTAATCCTCCGCCAGAGGGCGCTGTGCACTGCAGACATGCAAAAAAACAGGCTCCTCCCGGCCCTTCACATACCCCCAGCATTGAAAAGCAGTGAACAAGAAGCCGGGAGAATTTAACCACCAAACAACAACTGTTAATGATAACAATGATACAATCACCATACAGGGGATCCAGAATAATGCAAAAACCAGGGTGGGGTGGAGCAGGACGTACTGTATACGTATAATACCAATTCTACAGGTGAGTACTTCACAGAATTGTATTATTCTAAGTATACAGTACGTCCTGCTCCAGATATAATACTTACACTTGGGACATCCAATAGCAGTGTCCATAAAGTAGGGTGGGATCCCCAACAAAAAACAGGCACAGCAGACAGGAAAAGCACTGTCATCTGCAAACCTTGCTACCAAGAGCCACATGAGCAAAGGCTCTAACGTCAACATCATAAAAACCTTTGAAAAGGTTAGAACAAAAAAACAAGTAGCGGTCTAGCAAACTTGGTCAACAAAACCTGGTGCTGAAAGGCCCAAAGATACCAAGGCACCAGTGGAATCAGAAATAGAGTGAGAAGAACTCTTCCCCTTAAAGGATTAGGCCTGAGTAACAGCCTGACAAGATCAACGCTAACAGTAGCCCAGGAAGAAGCCTAACCTTCGCTAGGACCAGAAGGGACAGCCATCCCAGTAAAGGCTAGGCCAAAGGCCGCTTAACCCCTGGAAGCAGACGAGATCAGGCACATACCGGTGTAGGTGCCCACAAACCCCAAGGGGCATCAGTCCCCCTAGGGGACAAGAGACAATCCAGGAAAAAAATTCCAGCACCTGTTGAGGGAAAGTAGATCCCCTTGCCTCAGCGTTACTAGGAATAAGGCACAGAAGAAAGACAATGTCTTAATACATGAGCCTAAGACACCACCTTAGGCAGAAGGTCCAGCGTAAAGCGGAACACCACCTCATCTTGGTGTATAGATAAGAGAACGAGGGCTAGCCAAACAGAGCCGCCCGCTCAGGCACACGTCAGACTGAAGTAACAGCCCCCGGAAGGACAACTTCGTGGATAAGAACAGTCAGACAGCATCCGTAATAGGTCCAAGGGGAAACACCCCGCAAGGCAAACAGAATAAAATTCAAATCCCAACAGGGACCCTAGAACTACATGGGGGATGCACCTGAGCAATCTCCAAAAGAATGCCTAACCAAGGCAAAAAACTGAGCAAGGACTTCTACAGGGAGGCGGACAGGGCAGAACCTGAACCTCCAGAGAACCGAGTAGGAGAGCCAACTCCAACCCATGCAGTAATAACTCTAGACCCCTGGGAACAGATAGCGCCCAGCAGGGGAGAGACCAAGACTCACACCAATCAATATGGGCATGCCATACCCCACAATAGACGGAAGAAGAAGCCAACTCCTAGGCTTCCAGAAGTCACAGTCACCCAGAAGATAAGCCCATCTCCAGCAAGGTGGGTGAATCAACCTTCACGCCATCCAGGCCAGAGCCTGTATATTGGGGTGAAATAAAAAAGGGGGCCTGAGTGAGCAGATCAGCACTCCTGACAGAACGTACAGTTCCGCTGTCCTCAGTACCACATCAGCAAACCACACTCCACTAGGCCACCCAGGGGCCACCAGTATAACTGGTTCCCCCTTCCAGAGCAAACTTGCGCAGAACCCCGCCTAGCGGGGTGAATGAAGATAAGACATACAGAATAGAATGTCCAGCCATAAAGTTACTAAGCCTCATGACCAAGGTCAGAACAATCTGGGACAAGGAACAAGGGCCTAGAACCTATGATAGAGACGGGGTCCAAAAAGATCCACACTAGATGGATCACAGAGCCACAAGGATTAGCGCATCCTGTTACAGAAGGACATCCACCGGAGCGAATATCGCTGATATGCAGGGAACACTGTCCTCCACCCAGATCAGGTACACAGACCCAGCTCCAGGGAAGCTGGAACCCAGTCCAGCATTTACAATATAAGTTGCAGAAGAGCCCAAGGGCACGGAGCATAAGGGACAACCTTTGAGCAGCCACCAACAGGCCCACCAGCTGCAATCCAGCCTGGTGAAGAGACGGGAACAGCAAAGAGGGACCGAGCCCATGTAACCAGATTGTCCACTTTATAGTGAAGGAAGCAGGTTCCCGCCTGAACTGAATCCAAGTTCAACCCTAGGAATGGAGATACCAAATAAGGGGAACATGAGGAATTGAGGTGATTGAGCACCCATCCAAAGACTCCCAAAGGACACCACCAGCCGAGTAACAAACTCGGCCTGACGTAGAGATTGGGAAGCAAAGAAGGACGACCAGGCAGTTCCTCGCGCGGATGCCCCCGTAGTCTCATCAGAGACATCACCCCCGTCATCGCCTTGGCGATCACTCTAAGAGCAGAAGAGAGGCCAGATAACAAGGCAACAATCAGCAGTGTTGGACCCTCGGTGCCCAGAAGACACAGTGGCAATGAAATAAGCATCTTAGATCTCCACAGACGGCAAGAGGTCCCTGGACACAGGGCACTGGCGGCCCAACTCCAAGAAACCATGCAGAAACCACCTGTGAATGTAAATTGTAGCACCTATGGAAGGCCAGAATGGGCAGAGTGCCTCATCCTTTTGGGGGAATGTGGAAAGGTTGGTGTAGAGGCCCCTGCTTCTGCCTGTTAAGGGCAACCTGCAAGTGACCCCAGAGCTCGCAGGCCGCGCGTGGCCTGCGCCAACACCTGAAGAGAGACAGGGACCAGAAGCATCCTGACAAACCCGGGAAGGGGCCGCCCAGCAAACACTATCCTGCATCCAGAGGAAACTTCATCCTGAATCCACCAGAACGAGGCATGACGCCTCCTGATAGGAGCAAGGTGCTGCGGCCATCCCCTCGCCCAGACGGGCGAGGGCACCCCATCATGCTTGGGGGGTTTTGGTGAAAGATTTGGACTTAGTCCAGCCGGAGGGGCCAGGGTGTTGTCTGCCACTTCTGGGGCAGGAATCTACACCAAAAAGCTGGAAGGATACCCCTGGTTCGGGTTTGACACTAACATAGGGGGGGAGGGGTGCCCCTGCCCCGAGGAGGCCCGAGACAGCATACTGTGAAGGGGTGTTTTGCCCTTTTTCCCAAACAGGTCCAGACGGGCCCCAAATAGGCGTCGCCCTCTAAAGGGAAGCCCAGTAAGAGTCTTTTTTGTAGCATCGTCAACACCCCACTGTCGCAGCCAGACCAAGCGGCGTATAGCTACCACAAGGGCAGAAGTTCTTGCGCACATCCTAATGGTGTCATCCAGCGCTAAAAGGATAAACCTTACCTGGAGAGTGCATTAAACACCTCCCAAGGGAGATCCTCAGGTTGATGATCAATCATCTTTCTGATGAGGGTCCTAGCGGCCACTGCAGCGATGGCCGCGGCACAGACCGGGCGCAGAGCCGCGCCTGCACAAGAAAAGGCGTGGGAAGCCAGCCTATCAATGTGCCGGTCTTCAGCATCCCGAAGGGTACGATAAGTAGGGGCTGCAATAAAGGGGGGGTTAAGAACCCCAATGATCGGTGCATCCACCACGGGAGGTGATGACCAACAGTTAACCACATCAGGGGGAAAAGGGTATTTCCAATCCCAGTCCCCTGGAAGTTTACTAGGGCATTCCCATTCTTTGAGTACAAGAGCCTGGAAGTGATCCTGTTCCAGAAATTCCAAGCGCAGCGTCGCTGTATGGAAACTCTCCCTTCTAGGCCTGGGAGCCTCACCAGGGAGAGAGATAGACAAGACCTCGAAGATCTTTATCAGTAATTCATCGGTGTCACACAGGCCCCAGGAACCAGGGCCCGTATCATCATGACTCCTCGGCCCCTCGTCAGATGAGCCAGAGTCAGAGAACAGCTCACCTTCATCAGAAAGAGCAAAACCCTGCTGGGTAGTGAGCTCCTCAGTTTCCGAAGGAATGGGCGAAACCGGAGGTGTCAGGGACCGCTTCTTACCAGGGCCCAAGCGCTCTGCCAACCTCGAAATCACCTGATCAGCCGTAGGCAGTCTGCGCAGCACGACTTGCTGGTCATTCCCGCTCGAGTGCGACTCATCAGGAGTGAGATTTAAGCACGGGGAGACAGGTGTATTGAAACGAGGCGCAGCCACTGGCAACCCTGACTGCAGGGTCAGTACTTGTTCAGCACAGGGTCTGCAGACACGTGCTCTGTCCGCATCAGCATGGGGCTGTCCACACGCTGTACACAGCCGGTCTTGTCCCGGAGGGCCCCCGGTCACATAATTCTGAGATGCCTCCATATGGTGATTATCAATGCAATATATGCCAGTAGGGATTTATGCAATAGGCAACCCTGGATGTCCCAAGGACCCGCTAGGAATGTGGGAGAATTTTTTGTAAGCCCGCTACAATTTATGTTAGGCCGGGAGAAGCCACCGGAGTCTTTGACGTCTGAAAGACAGAAAGGGAATAAGAGGTGTCAGGGCCATGCGCAGCAGAAAAAATACTAATGATGAAATCACCCGCGAGGGCACTTACAGACCTGGGGAGGAGAAGGACCGCCAAACACGCACCCGCCAACAAAATGGCGCCAACCGAACCTCGAAGGGCGGGCCCAATCTGGGAGTGACGCGGAGCGCGCCACGCCAGGTCCCCGCCTCCCCCAAAGAGCGCAAAGCTCTGAGGCAGCCGTCCAGGCTTGACAGGCCAAGCATAGGATATGCTAGTAAAAGCATCTGCTAATGGATACTCGTAGTCTGACGAAGCCGCCACCCAGCACAGTAAATTTTAATTAAAAAATGAGAAGGCAAAGACGCCGGCGGCCAAAATAAAAAGAGCAAGCAGCGCGGCTCTGACACCGATTTGCCAGTCAAGGGCAAAGCTACGGCCAGAAGCATGACAATACAGTACACTGAGACCGCCAAACACACACACACACCCCCCCCATTCTTTTCCCCCCGAATACGGGGGGAAACAAGGGAGGATGGCGACCCTTTACACAGCGTTCACCGCTACATGGGGCATGGGGCAATAATGCAGGAGGGACATCCACTAGAGGCTCACCATCAGCCTAAACCGCCTACCCTTTGGTAAATCATGCTGTGGTAAATTTTAAAAACAAGATGGCGGTTGGACTTGCATGGCAAATGCAAACAGGAAGTGCTGTTGGGCTTCCTATTATTGTGCATTGTCCATTATGTCAGTGGGGATAGGAAGCTTCAAAATGGGCGCTACCTTTCTTTTTCAACTGTGCCAGGCTGTTGGTCTGGTTTAAGCAGACCAACGCCCATGCTGGTTCTGCCACAATAAGACAGGCCGGAGCCCCCCAGAAGCCCAAATTTTTTCCCATTAGCCTTGATTCTTGCCGGGAATGCAGCGCCAGCATTGGCCACCAGCACTTTCCAGAGACCGAAACAAACGCTTTCTGGGTGACCCCCCCCCCCCCAGCCTATCTAATTGTGGCGGGACCACGGGTGCTGGTCTGCTTTAAAGCAAACCACCTTATGCAGCAAATAAAGCTCTCAAAAAGCATCTCTAAATTACATTTTAATTTGCAGCACCCTGCTGGCTATATAAAGTATATATTGGAAAGCACAAAATGAACAAAAACAAGCATATTATTTTATTATCATTTGGAGATCCAACATAGATATTATAAATGATATCTATGATGATTATTTCTATATCGCCGTTCTCTTCCATAGCATTGCACATAGTAGTAATTTACAGTAATTACTAAAAACAAAGTACATATGCTATTAAAAACCAGATGCTACAAAGTGGAGAGTGAATTCTAGGAAACCAGGAGTAAAACTCTATACTCGAACATATAGTAAAACTGTGGTTATATGCCTTAAGATATAGCTCCAAGCAATACCTTCTGCTTCACTAGAGCTGTCAATAGCTAATGTCATAGCTGGGTCATGCTGCAGTGCTAATGGCTGAAAAACACACCATGGTTTTGCACATCACTCTCAGATGCTCAATAGCAGGTACAAAGACCTAGGGAAGACTTGTGATGCCACCAATCATAGTGCAAATGAGCTGCACACATTCTTACTGCTCTTGTTTCATTTCAATATGTTTGACATTGAGATGAAGAAAAAAATACACACAAAGGTTCACTTACAGTGTGAAAAAGAGTCGCAAGCTAGTATGTGGAGACCCCCATGTTAGGCTTAATATAGGGGGGGGGCTAAAGAGACCAAAAACCCCTCTACTCAAAGGTAAAGGAAAAGAGACACTTTCCTAAAATGGAAAGTATTTGCGTAGTACCCTACCCAAGGAAAACCACCTATAACGGATTTTTTAGAAATCCTTCGGCTTGACCACGTGGAGACTAATAAGCGGTAAAGCTGAAGGATGGAAAGGACTTATTAATCAAAAAACCCATCAATCCTTGCAGTAGTCGTAGGGGTGTGAATTGGCAATAATCTGGCAATACGATACGGATCGCGATATGCGTATGACAATACGATATATCCCCGATTCTGTCTCAAAGGCGATATATTGCAATTTTATTTTTAATAAAAAAAAAATGACATAGGGTCTCCCCTTCCCAGGGTGGGACCCCACTTTTTTGGAATTTTGAAGGGTTAAAAACCCTTAAAAATCCCCCCCCCCCCCCAAAAATGGTGTGAGGCCCCCTTTAAAGCGGACCTTCACTCTGAATAAGAGTCTATCTTATATGTTCCCCATACCCTGTACATACAGATTGTCCACATTAAAAATCATCCTACCTGCATCTACTGCATGTTATGAGCCTTTAAACTTCCAAGATGGCGGCTTATGGAAGCCGCCATCTTATCAGGCAGCCTGCAAACAGGAAGTGCCCCCTGACCGTTCTGCTCTGCATTCTGGGACTGCTGACCGTTACCTGACCCCAGCTCTGCTCTGTCTGAGCAAAGCACAGCTATAACCCACCCCCCTGTACCTTATCCCACTCTCCTCTCCTCAGTAAGTGTGATGCTTCTGAGTCAAGATGGCGGCGCCCGTATCCTAAATTCCTGAACAGAGTTGCAGCCCAGTGGGGGAAAGAATAATAAGTTGGTGACTAAAAACGTAAAATATATTAATTTTAGATGCTGCGGAACCGTTTTTTAAGAGTTTGGGCTTTTCATTAAATCACGCTGAAGGTCCGGTTTAACCAGCAAAATCAGCCTATGGCGTGAGGTCCCCCTTACCCAGCTATGGGGCTTTTAGAACAGGGCCCATCAAAGCTGGCCCTGCAGGCTACAAACAGTCATACCCTATGGCAACGGGCTCTTCTGCCCCCCCCTCCCCAGGCTTTAGGGAGGCAGGTAATGGGGGGCTCGGGGTTAATGGCAATTCACCTGCTAGCAGCAAGTAACTTGCCAGACACAGAGCCTTGTGAACTTGTATAGGGGTCTCATAGATCCATTACCAGTTCACAAAGGGTTAAAAGTAAAACAAAAAAATGAAATAAAAAACACCTCTGACACCTCGAGGAGCTATGCAAATCATCCTTCTAAGTCTCTGAGAAATCTTAGCGAAACAAAGAGATGATTTGCATAGTCCTGCCTTCTACAAGGATTGATGGGTATTACTTTTTTCCCTTGTGTTGGGTACTGTGCAAATACTTTCTGTTCCAGGAATTTGCCTCTTTCCCAGTACAAGTGTAAGAAATCTGAGCAAGCTCTATCACCCCACAAAGCAGAGCATTTTTAAAGTGGAAGCTCAGTCATCTGAGTAAATTTGTGGGCAAGGTCATTTGCAATAATGGAATGCACTGGTTGTTTGTAGCATTATCCATCCTAGAATATCTTTATATGGTTTGTGTTTTCAATGTACATGTTATTTTTTTTTCTTAACACAAAACCGCTCACAGCCCTGCATATTGGCTAACATAGTCCAGTGACTATGTGTTAGGTGATTAATGTGATTATCACATTAGGCAGCAACATGCAATTAATATTAGATGTGCAATGTGGGCAGCTGGGACAGCTGGAGTTCTTGGGGGAGATGTATCCACAAACAAAATGACACAACCAATTGACTACAACCAGATGGAGCATGACAACGCTGAACAAATAATGGCACACTGTCGCTGGTTCACTTTTATTTTGCTAATACTAGCTTGACACAAGTCTTACTAAAAAGGCGGAGTAATACCATTTTGTGAGTACTCACCTGAAAAATGGATATTGTTGGTGTGCCACACACCCCGCTTCACTTCTTAAATATTCATTACTTCATGGGTTAATCACCTGCAGGTGACGTAGTGCAGAGAGGAAGTCTTGTAACGAGCCCCACCTTCCGGCCTATATATACCTGGTACCTCCCTTCAATCACCAGTATAATCAATAAAGCAGTAATACAAGGTACCAGTATTCCACCAGTAACCTCAAAATCAAATTTGATATAAAAAAGGCTTCACCATATAAAGGCTTCGGTAATACCGAAAAGGGCGGGTGTGAAGCGGGGTGTGTGGCACACCAACAATATCCATTTTTCAGGTGAGTACTCACAAAATGGTATTATTCTTGGTGTGCCACACACCCCGCTTCACTTCTTAAATATTCATTACTTCATGGGACATCCAAAAGCAGTGTCCACAAGGGCTGGGCAACTCAAGGCCAGGTGAAGCATAACTTAAACGACTGCAGTCTGCAGAACTTTGCGGCCGAAAACAGCATCCGCTGAGGCCCGCACATCAACTTTGTAAAACTTAGAAAAAGTGTGAACAGAAGACCAAGTGGCGGCCCTACAAACCTGTTCAACAGAAGCTTGGTGCTGAAAAGCCCAAGACGCCCCAATGGCGCGAGTAGAATGAGCAGTGATACGAAAAGGGGGAACTTTCCCCATAGCAGAATAGGCCGCAGTAACGGCCTGACGTATCCATTAGCTAATGGCAGATTTGGCTGGTGCCAAACCCTTCTTAGGCCCATGGGGCATAACAAAAAAGGAATCCGTCTTACGAAAAGGAGACGTGATAACCAAGTAGTACTTAACACAGCGTACTACATTCAAACAATGCAGAACCCTCTCTTTGTCATTCTTAGGATTAGGACACAAGGAGGGAAGAACAATATCTTGGTTCAAATGAAAAGCAGAAACCTTAGGAAGAAAGTCTGGCTTGAACCGAAAAACCACTTTATCCTGATGCCTCTCGAAGTAAGGCGCCTGGATAGACAAGGCCGCCAATTCCGAGACACGCCGGACCGAAGTGATCGCTACCAAGAAGACCATCTTCTGAGTCAGGGTAGACAAAGCAATATCTTGCGAAGGCTCAAAGGGAGGAGCCCGAAGAGCAGAAAGAACCAAATTCAAATCCCAAACCGGGAGTAATGGTTTCCTGGGAGGCCGCACATGCGTAACCCCCTGGAAAAAAGTTTTAACTAAAGACTTAAGCGCAACACGCTTCTGAAAAAAAAAGATAGATAAGGCAGAAACCTGCCCTTTCAACGTACTTAGCTGGAGTATACCAGAGGTATTTCTGGGTATGAACCGACCCAATGTTTGTGGGAACTCAAAGTGTGACCACGCCTGAAGTAAAATTGACTATCACACCTTTATAAGAATCAAGTACATTAATTTATTTTAGTTAAAATACAACCAATGAATTCCCCAATGCAAATGTAATCATCATTGTACTACAAAAAAATTTTTTTTTTTTTTTTTTTAACAGTTGTCAACTGTCTTACTTGCCAATGCGCAGGTTATTACTAATACAATTGGACATATTGTACCTTACAGACAATAAAAACTTGCTCAATGATTCACTTTCCCAAATCATAGCGGTGAGTAATATCATGTAATAAGCGGTAAAACTAGTTCCACCCCCACTAGGGGGCTTCTTCAGTACCAAACCGCACTTAAGGGCACTTGATCAGCCCATCCAGGCCCGTTAGATTATTACCAAAAGCCTCATGTCCAGGTGCACAATCCCAAAATTGATGCTGGATGGACAGGCTTAGATATCCCAAGTTAGTTAGTGCTCCGTTCGCCAATTACGAAGGAATGGCGTCTGCGCTATGCTGCGAGGTTCCCTATCCCTCAATGATAAGGGAAGCAGAAACACAGGCTTGGGGTCCGCTCTCTCAGCTTAGATGTAATCCGCTGGTCTGCCTGGTAACCATCCAGGGCAGATCTAAAGGAGCCCGCCCAGCAATACACGTCCCTGCATGTTGTGCTGTATGCTCGACCCGGATACTTATCTGGAGTCCAGCCCTGATTGTAAAACCTGGAGAGCGAAAAAAGACCCTACAAGGAAAACTCTCATCTCACACCAAGCGATATAGGCTTTCCAAGTCCTATAGTAGGTGATGGAAGAAGACCTCTTCCGGGCACTGATCAGAGTCTTAAATGACTGAATCAGAAAGACCCTCCTCCTTCAGGATGGAGGTTTCAGCAGCCAGGCCATCAAACCCAGCGCTGGTAAAATGGGGTAACACAATTGACCCTGAGTGAGCGGATCGGGCCGAATAGGCAGAACGAACTGGTCCACTGCCAGCCGAAAGATATCTGTGAACCTCACTCGTCTTGGCCACCTTGGGGCCACGAGAACGGCGTACACCTTTTCCAGAGCCAACTTCTGAAGAACCCTGCCCAGCATGGGCATCGGAGGAAACAGGTATAGAAATCCTAGAACGCCCCAGATCAGGGACATGGCGTCCACTGCCAGAGCCAGAGGATCCTGGGAGAGCGACACGAAGTTCGGGAACCTGTGATAGTGATGAGGGGCCAACAGGTCCACCTCCGGGGACTCCCATTGGAGACACAGTAGGCGAACCACCCGAGGATGGAGAACCTATTCTTCCAGGCGGGGAGAGCCCTTGCTCAACCGGCCCACTACCTGTTTCATCACCTCTGGAATGTGAACCGCCGAGAGACAGGGAACATGGAACACTGCCCATGTCCGGATCAGGGACACCACTCTGAGAGTACTCAGACTGCGCGTCCTACCCTGAAGACCAACATAAGCAACCGCTGATCGATTGTCTGAACACATCTGGACCAAAAGGCCCAGCACGTACTGAGTCAGGAGAGCCAGCACCTGACGGATGGTTCTCAGATTCAGAATATTGATGGGACAGTGGGGCCTTTAAGCTCTCCACTGCCCCTGAGATCGCAGCTCCTTCCAGAATCAGCCCCATCCCGACAGACTGGCGTCCGTGGTGACAATTTTCCAAAAGGGGGGTCAGGAAAAGCCTGCCCTACACAAGATTGGTCGGGACCAAGCACCACAGGAGGGACTGCCGTACACGGGAGGACAACTGGAAGGACTGATCCAGCGACAGAGGTTGCTGATCCTAACACGCTAAGAGAAATAGCTGAAGCGTTCTCATGTGAATTTGGCAAAAGAAAGACACACTCTGTCTTGATGAGAGTTCAGGCCAGGATGAACCGACCCATGAACGGACCGTGAAGGAGGGTGAGACTCGAATTTCCGGTCGTAACCGGGCGACACTACCTCCTGGATCCATCTGCCTGGAACCACTTGGTTCCAATGGTAGAAGTGTCGCAATAGTCCCCCCACCCGCACGGGTGAGGGCAGCCCCTCATTGCTGAGTGAGCTTATCAGCAGGTTTTTGGGCTTGGTGCCCCAGGACTGAGTGGGCCGGCCACGGCCCCTCCCGAGTCCAACCTGCGCCACATGTAGCGGGAAAGGACGCACCCCTGCCCGCTCTGAATCCTCGAAAAGAAGGCCTACCGGAACTTGTTCCCCTGAAGGGACCACGGGGCCTCTTGTGTTGTGGCATCTTACCACCCTTTGCGACAGAATCAATTTTCTCCTTGAACAGACGCAACCCCAAAAAGGGGAGAGCTGTGAGCACCCCTTTTTGGAAGCCGTGTCCGCTGGCCACTGACGCAGCCATACTGACCTGCGAAATAGCCACCAGCATAGTTGCCGCCCTGCTACTCATAGTCAGCGCATCGTCCTGAGCAGCCCGGACATAAGCCACAAAAGATTCACACTGCTTAAGCGCAGTGAACTGTTTGCAAGCGGGATTAAGATCCTCCTATAGCCCTTGAATTAAGGATTAGCAGAAGGGCTGAAGCACATACCGGGCGCAATGCTGACCCGGAATAGATTAAAACCATGTCGAGCGTATTTGGTCAAACAGACGATCTTCCCCATCTTTGGGGACAGTGGTCTCAGCAGATTGTACCATAGCCGAGCTGGAGAGCCCTAGTACAGGGGTAACCCCAGGCGGTCTCCCATCCAAGTACTGACCAGGCCCGACACTGCTTAGCCTCCAAGATCAGACGAGATCGGGCGCATTCAGGGAGGTGTGGCCGTAGGCCTCAATAAATGCAATTAGCATATGCCCCCTTGTGCTCTTATAGTCAACAAATCATTAGCACAATGGCCAACTGGAAGAAATTCCAGATAACCGCGTGGAATGTTCCCATTCCTTAAGAACCACCCTCTCAAAGAGGTGTAGTCTGGGGAAAAACCAAACGCGGCTGAGGCTCTTTAAACAACCGACCCCTTGGCGGGGCAGCCGCCTCAGGCGTATCTAAACTCAAAATTTTAAACATTTGAGCCAGAATAGAGGGGGTGTCCAAAACAACCCCCTCTGACCAATCGCCAATCTCATCAGCCACAAGCTGACCTGTCGGCTCATCTGACTCAGACTGGAATTCATCCTCGTCTGGGGATCCATCGGACCATTCCACAGGTACACAAAAACTGGCCCTGTGGAGCCGAAGGTACCGGAGTCAGGTGCCTTCGTTTTGCAGCGGCCTTAAACGCTGCTTTAACGGGCATTACTTTCCGGGGGCTGGGCTGTACTGCCACCTCGGAATGCGAATCCCCACTTTTGACAGTGTCATGCGGGGTCCGGAAATAGGGAGGGAGAGGTAGGAGAAGATGAATGATGCGATGGCCTCGCAGCCGAAGCAACGGACAGGCGCGCAACAGTCTGTTTGCACAAGGGATGCAAATAAGACATCATCAGCTGGGAGTGGAACCCTATAACCTACGCACCCCCCAAACGGCTCACAGAACCGTTTCCGGAAATTACGGAAGCCTCAATATGGTGATTTATGGTATTCGCAATACTGGGACTTTTAAGGCATAAGCCAACCCGGGATGCCCCTTTATTAGTAATGTCCCGGAAGGGAGGATTTTTTTTTTTTTTTTTTTTTTTTTTTTTCTAAGTTAAGTTAAGGTCCCCTTTAAAGAACTATATATATATATATATATATATATATTTATATATAGTCTATGTATATATACATTCACAAAGATATCCCAATAATTAGCCAGGCACAAAGAGCCAGAGGGCCACCATAAGCAGGGATCCCAGGATCTGCAAGGAAAAACCATCAGATCCTCACATGTGTATAAACAAACATAAGCATGGCACCAAAGTGCCCTTAAATCACGCCCCCTTAATACAGAGTGAGTCCCCACTGTATTACCGCAAGGAATGCATTCCCCATTTAATGGCCCCAACGGGAGGGGCCGCTTACCTGGACAGCAAAGGCAGCAGCCGGAACAAGACTGCAGCCAGCAGCCAGCACAGAAGACAAAGTGCGGCCGTGCGCCCATGCGATTTCCTGCATTGAAGGAAGCAAAAAGCTGGGCCCGCCGCAGACGCCGCAGACGTCGGCGCCGCGCGTCAGCGGGCCCGCCCCCCCCCCCCCCTCCCCTACGCCGATCAGCTGGAATCACTTACAGCTGGGCCACAACACGTGCGCTCAGGCGGCGGAGGGGGGAGGGTAAAAACCGCATGGTGGTGTACAATGCAAACATGAATGCCAGGCGAGGAGAGGGGAGGGGGAGGGAGGGGAGAGGGGGCCACAAAGCAACAAAACTGCAAGAGAAGTGGCCAGCCTTTACCCAGCGCAGCCTGCCCTTAAAGCAGACCCAAAAATATACACATGCTACAGTGAATGCATAAACATGACACATATGTTAACATGCAGTGATACAAGTGAAACACACCTACTAAAGCACACCCTCATACACCCCCCCCCCCCCCAAGTGAAGGGAGAAAGGACCGGAGCGGGGGAGAAAGGGCTACGGGGACCCTCGGGACAGGGGCATCCCAATTCCGGATCACCATGCCGGATTGCCGCATTGCCCCCACAAGAGGGGGATGAGCGGAGGAGATAAGCTCCTAGGCACCAATAGTGCCATCTACCAATTACCCGGTGAGCAGCCTAAGCTGGGAGGCTTCCTATCCACCATAGAGGTATACAACTCAAACCGGGCAGAAATAGACCAAAAGGGGGGTGGCGGGGTAAGCCCCGACCTACCTGTAAGCAGGAAACTTCCAACCTCTGCTTGTCACGCAGAGAGAAAAATACTGGTGATTGAAGGGAGGTACCAGGTATATATAGGCCGGAAGGTGGGGCTCGTTACAAGACTTCCTCTCTGCACTACGTCACCTGCAGGTGATTAACCCATGAAGTAATGAATATTTAAGAAGTGAAGCGGGGTGTGTGGCACACCAAGAATAAGAAAGGAATTCTTAGTGGCTGCACCTGCATTTGGAGACCAGCTTAACCACTTAAGACACACATTAAAATGCCCTTGTGGGAACTGTGCCATTTCAAATCATCGCAAAATCTCAGATCATATGTAAATACCTTATGTACTCTAAGAAAAGCTGCTTCAATTTCTGGGATGTGACTGAGATGAGAATGTGTTGTGAGTCGAGCATACTCTGCTGTGGTAAGAGACAGCTGTGGAATCACTGTGGCTTGCAGTGGTGGCTTGTGCTGAGAGCACCAAGGGACAGAGTGGCTGTTAGACCACTTTGCTGTGTGGTCCTGGAAAAATGAAATAAAGAAGGAGGGGCAAAAATGGAGACCAAGCCTGGGCACTAGTCATAAGGGCCGGTAACCCACGGCTCAGAGACCACCCAGCCAGCCTCTGGCCCTGCTGGTATACCAGTCGCTATGCTGTAGTGATGGGCACCACTGGTATCCCAAATAGGGGGGGGGGTGCATGTAATCAGGCTGGGAACTGCCACACCACTCGCCAGTTCCGGCAGGTGACATTGCAGCCCCCTACTCTGTGAAATGTCTTCTGGGATTTGTAGGCAAAAGCTATATTAAAAAAGCTTTACTCCAGGCCAGGAAAGCCACTCCCACGTGACAACACAGAGCCACAGGAATATAAGAAAGCCACAGGTATGGGGGCACAATCTTCACATATGTTAATTTTACATTCCAAAAGAGATAAACAGTGAGGCAGAATTTAAATATTTGCAATAACTTTTCAAAAAGAGCCTCTGAGATTTAACTATTTTAGCTTTTTAACAAACCAAAAAAAAATGGCTAAAAATGTGAACAGATGACCTATTCAGGGGTTGTTTGTTTTGGGGTTAGTTTATTTTAAACCGGACCTTCAGCATGATTTCATGAAAAGCCCAAACCCTTAAAAAACGATTCCCCAGCACCTAAAATTAATATATTTAAGTTTTTAGTCACTTACTTATTATTCTTTTCCCCACTGGGCTGTAACTCTGTTCAGGACTTTAGGATACGGGCACCGCCATCTTGACTCAGAAGCATCACATTTACTGAGGAGAGGAGAGCGGGATAAAGTACAGGGGGGGTGGGTTATAGTTGTGCTTTGCTTAGACAGAGCAGAGCTGGGGTCAGGAAAAGGTCAGCAGTCCCAGAATGCAGAGCAGCACAGTCAGAAGGCCCTTCCTGTTTGCAGGCTGCCTGATGTCCCATGAGCCGCCATCTTGGATGTTTAAAGGCTCATAACATGCAGTAGATGCAGGTAGGATAATTTTTAATGCGAGCAATCTGTATGTACAGGGTGTGGGAAACATATAAGATAGACTCTTATTCAGAGTGAAGGACCGCTTTAAGCAGAATAAAACTGGGGATTTTGACTATCTGGTTTTCAATGCCCGGCTTTGTGAAACCCCCCAGTTCGCCTGTAGCAGCTTACCTTTCCCCGGTCCAATGACGGGAACGTCCAATCAGAGCAGTTTGCCTGATAAGCCTATATCATTTGGCAACCGGCTGTGCTCTTCTGCAATGGGGAGTACAAGCGGGCGTATCCCCGCATCTTTGGGCCGTATGTGCACTTCTGCCCCAGCCATTCAGATAGGCTGGGGCGGGAGCTGCTGAAGATGCGCTCGCTTGCGCTCCCCCATTGCAGTCGGGCAGAACAGTTTGCCGACATGGGCACAGAAAATGGCTGTGATTGGACGAGAGCCTGCACATGTGGAGTTGGACTGGGGAAAGGTAACCTGCTACAGGAAAACAGCAGGGCTGTCCACCCTGGGTTTTGTTCCACTTTAATTCCTGAACAACCTCAGAAAATCCCTAGTAAAAGAACACTAAAACCCCACTAAAAAATGAGTACAAAATGTTGCCTGCTAGTTAGATTCCTCAGATAATGGGTTTCATGCACAACCTTATGCTATGTACCACAGAGGCATATTTGGCAACCTGCATTGTTATTTCTAGGATTATGGTTGCAGTGCTTTCTTTATACAGGCTTTCTGATTTAAATGGAGCATAAAAGGTTTTCTTCTCAGTCTGCCAGATTTCTTGTTTTGAGTACATCATTACCTTCCTCATCAATCCACTTCATTGTGAAGACCTGGTCGTCCTCGAAGGAACACATGTCTCGCACCTCATTACACAGGCCATCAAAGGTGATGCTGGGGTCAAAATGTGTAATCATGATGTCTCTGAGGAGAGAGCACAGCAAATGTTAGGACATACGTCCGAAAAATACAATTCTGTGAAGTACTCACCTGTAGAATTGGTATTATACCTATACAGCACGTCCTGTTGCAGAATAATCCTTACTCATAGGTAATACATCCACAAGATGGCGCTGGACTGCAGAGACAGAAAAGTGGCTCCTCCCGGCCCCATATATACCAGGGACCTCCCACAAATTCCCCAGTATTGAAAAGCAGTTAAAATGAAGCCAGGAGAACTATAACCATTATCAATATTGAACATAAGAACAATCACCATAAAGAGGTAACTAAAAATAATGATAACAAGGGAGAAGTGATGCGGAAAAGCGTCATCCGCAAGGCCCGCCCCCCCTAAGACCGTGAAACCGCGCCCCCGTGACAAGACCAGCCAATGACGGCACAGCAGCGATGTTACCGCCGTCCGCGGAGCGAAGTACAAGCGTGCGGCGGCGATAATAAAAACCAGTGCAACCAAGGCAAAGCGGCATAGTTAATACATACCCCCCCCCAGATCTACCCAGGGAGAGCGAAGGGGAAGCAGCGGTCGGCCTAAGAGGAGCCTAATTGAGGGGACAGGGGGCGAAGGGCAAACGGCCGCGGGAGGGACATCCCATAAGGCTCACCACGGGCCTGTACCGCCTACCCTTTGGTGGGGGACTGCGGTAGGAGCAGCGCTCCTTAGCACCTGACAGCGGTGCTGCCTACCATCACCCGACCAGCGCAGCCTAAGCTGGGAGGCAGTGTAAAGAACGGGTGGGAATAGTCCTACAGGGCCGCAGGCTAATAAGCCCCGCTCACCTGCGAGTAGAAAGAACCATCTTCTAGTCATCGCAGCCCAGACTGCAGAGAAGAACTGGGGAATTTGTGGGAGGTCCCTGGTATATATGGGGCCAGGAGGCGCCACTTTTCTGTCTCTGCAGTCCAGTGCCATCTTGAGGATGTATTACCCATGAGTAAGGATTATTCTGGAACAGGACGTGCTGTATACTTAGAATAAATATGAAATATTTTATCTACAGTCATGAACCACAGCCAATGGCTAATTAATAGGCAGGAAGAAAACTAGTTACACACTAAGTGGATCAAAATTCAGTTAAACAATCCAACATTATTTCCAAATATGTTATAACTACCCAATTTTTTTCCCTAAAACTGCTTTAATCTACTGCACATCAGAAGACATGAAACCAACTTTGGCAGGTGTATCAGTGCTGTCCATACAGTTTATTATTCATTGCTTGTTTAGTGGTACCCTTCCCTAGTTTCAGCTGGCCCAGCTCATACATCCAGTCAAGTTTGTTTATGAGGTCACTTTACATCATGATATGAGCAGGTATATGACCATCTAAGTGCCCAAGCTTCAGATATATTTAGCTGGGGCCAAAAATCAGCAAAGGGTTTTACTGAGCTAGCCAGCCCATGTGCTGCTGAGCCCTGTACCGAGTGTCCAGTCAGTCAACTAGTGCACTCGTCAGCTAAAGCTATATCATTAGCGGGGGCAGTTATGGGCTAGAGGAAACAGGCCTGTGACCGGAAGGTGGCAGATTCGATTCCCAACCATGGGACATGACTGAGCAAGGGACCTAACCCCCAATTGCTCCCCGGGCGCTGAGTTTAGGGCAGCTCACTGCTCCAGGCACATGTGCACTTCACTGCCCCTTACTTTGTAATTCACTTGTGTATAGTCACTCACATGTGGTTTATTCACTCTTGTGTACACAGAGTTGTGCTGTTCACAGTACACAGTGCACGGATGGGTAAAATGCGGAGAAGGAGACACTATTGCACTATTACTACAAAGACAGATCATGGGGATAAGGCCGCTCTAAAAGCAATGGTGCTGAAGCTTTAGTATTGTATCTGTAGATAGTGTGGCAAAGCGGGGGCTACGCCATTACAGGGACAGAACATGGGCTGGGTATGAAGAAATGGTTGTGGGACCCATATCAACCCACGGGAGGCAAGGAGTGAACGGGCCAATCAGTGCCAAATTCCCACTAGGAATTTTACCTGTGCTCCCTATGGCAAGTCCACTCCCGGATAGTCAGTATCATCGGGCAACCTGAGAAAAGTAGCATGGGTGGCAGGGATGTTAGCACCCACCACAGGCTACAATGTCATGGGCCTCAAACTTCATTCAACAGAGCTTTTGTTCCCGGACCATGCCTCCAGCCATCAGTCACAGGCCCTCTTCATTCACTACAATGGAAGGGAGTAGGATTAAATTTACGTTTTGCGGGGTGAGGTGAGGGGGTCACAACTGGGTGACTAACTGAAAAAACTGGGCGACTTGGCATCTCTGGATAAGCTAAAGGTAAGCTCCTTGCCATAGCCTGGACTGTCCCTATAAATACAGTGACATTTGAATTCTTACCATGTACCGTGCAGGTTAATGTGGGTCTTTTCTCTCTCCTAATCCACACTACAGTGTAAATCACATCAAACTCAAGGCCGGGGGGGCAGATGCAGCCCTCCAAACCCTTTTATGTGGTGCAAGATGCGCCCAGGTGCGGTGCCTAAAAATAGCTCTATTTAAAGGTTCTGGAGAAAAAGCATAGTGTCTGGAACTAGCTCTCACTACACAAGGGGGGCCCCACCTAACCCACTCAACATCTTCTGCAGGGGTTATTTCCAGCTATTGTCAGGAATGGTGGGAAAAAAAAATGGCTGTAGTGCAGGCCGGGGAAAAATAATTTAACGTATGCATCTTTCCTGTGAAAAATAATTATGCATCTGTCCAGAGCAAAATAAGTCTATGGCTGTCCTGGGAAAAATAACTCTGGCTGACCTGGGCAATATTATTCAGTGTCTGCATCTGTCCTAAATCTGTCGGTAACCATACATTTAAATGGTCGTGGTTGCATTTTGTTTTGTGTTTGTTATAAACCGGCCCTTTGAAGGTAACCAGCATTCAGATGTGGCCCTCGGTGAAAATGAGTTTGACACCCCTGGTGCAAATGCTTTCACAATAATGGCCTTTATATCCATGCTTATGGCAACAGAATAGCTTGTCCAATAAGTCTACCAACAAAACCATCTACGTGCAAATTTTAAATGTGCCTTTGTGGGTCAGCCCTCCAGACCTTATGAGATCTGGAAATTAACAGGACTAGTTTTCTGCTCCTGGAGCGGTTTCGCCTACATGAACCCAATAAACGCTATCTGATATTTGCATGAGAAACTCATAAGAAGCTGTGAGCGGCACGGGGCACTCCAGGGGCTTGCCAAGAGACTCGACAATGGAAATGTAATAGATATTCATGCAGAGATCTCTACATACATATATAATGGGGCCTTTCTGCTGCACTGCAAGAGCTTTGCTAATCCCAGGGCATACAAAGATACAGATACACGAAACATACAAAGATATAGGAAACATGGAGGAAAAGGCTATATATTTAGGTGGTTTACCATACCTTCACTAGACACAAAATGGGGAATAAAATACAACATAATTAAGATTATCGGCATTACAAAAACCTAAGAATAACACCTATCAGAAGATCTGCCAGAAAACCTAAACTATTTTATAGTATAATCCTATCAGCACAGAACAGACTGCATTTAAAAATAACTTTCTGCAAAAAGAGTTGTGTATGTGATTAAAAATTGACTTTATTTAAATTAAAAAAAACATTTCCAGGAAGGGTTGTCCACGGGGACGCTAAACATCAGTAACCAGAAGAAGGAAAATCTTTCAATGAAAGACTGCGTTTTAAAACACCATGAGCACCATGATGTGGTGGGAATGGAGACTACTTATATTACCAAAAACCTACACCAACTATCTGGAGCCCTGAAGCCTGGCCTTAGCCTCAGGCCTTTGACGAAGGTCACGTTCTCCTGCTTGAACTCTTCATTAGAAAAGTACCAGTACTCCAGACATATCTGACATCTCGACTAGAATGCTGTAAATTACAAGGATTTATTCAGGGAGAAATATAGCCTTTTTGACATGAACAAGTTTGGCAGTTTTAATGAACATGTGTAAAAAATTAGTTGAGGTGATGGGAGAATTATTTACCACTATCAGCATTCACTTATTTTTACATTATAAAATAAATATGTACATATTTTATTTAACCTGATGGTATTGATGTCTTCATTTGCAAGTTTCCAGCAAGGCCTATAATGAAGAAATAAGCTCCTCTTACTTCCGTGACAATAATTAAGCCTCCACAAGAATCGTAGGGAAAATACTGTACTCAAGCTATACATTATTCTGCAGAAACCAATTATAAATTACATACATTCACTTTTCAAAAGTATCAGAATCTGAACCAGTTATGTCAAAGCCTAAAAGCAGCATGTCCTGACACACGAGAAATAACACAGGGCGGAGGGGCCCAGCATGAGTGAGAATGGTTCAATAAATTCTGTGTGGTACCGCAGGCAGAGCTTTAATCTATATCAAGGCTCATGGGAGCCCCATTCAATAAGACTGTAATAGATCGGTAGATCTGTAGAAGTCATATGATTATGACAGGACAGGAAATCACCAGCAGCACACCTTCGGGTTACTCCCCAGACCAAAAATGTAATATGTAGAGCATATGTGGATCACTTTGCTTCATCAATTATTTCCCCATAAAATCAGAACCCCCCCCCCCCCCAGCACCACACAGGAAAATGAGTGTGGTGTTGATACTTTTCCTTAACCCAGTGAATGATTCCGATTTAAAGATCTTCCTAAGTGTTCTGATCTAGAAGGCTAAACAGCAGGGGACTGTGAGGCACATTTGGCTCCTGAGCCACAGATTGGGGACCCCTGATCTATATCAAATGAGAAACCTTGTCTAATAGCACCCTAAAATTATTTATATCAGGCCTCCAGTCAAAAATAACTCTAGGTCGCCTCACCATTTGGTCATGCAGATTTGGGATGGCTTACGATCATTTTTTTTCCCAGTGGAGATTTCTTCAGGTCCTCGTTCTAGCACCACATTCGCCTTTCTAACCAGCCGGCAACGCCTAGCCAAATGGATGGCCGCCAGACAAACTTCATTGGCCGTCAGTGGGTGACCTATGCAGGAGCGTGGATCCACTAAAATTGCCAGAAGGTTCACTTTCAAATTTCATCTGGCGTGGCATCCCAAAATGGGGCTCACAAGATGCAGAAAGGAGACCTGAGCATGTGCTTTTATATCACTGGTTTGATGTAAGTAAACCATTGAAACAGGAAGGGGGGGTCACACAGAAGGGCATCCCAAATCAGGATGCTCCTGAGGAGAGCTTTCAACCGACCCTGACGTTTTAAAGATGACATAACAAAATACTGTAATTCCTTAACCCCCAAGGATGCCCTGGTGTGTCTGCTTCTGCCATGAGCCAGAGACAGCCCCCTACCTAACAATTTGGAGTACTATTATAGCATTCTGCCATGCAATGTTACCACTGGTAACCAGCTGGTGTTCACTGGGCAGGTGTGCAGTAGTGGTGACCAGTCCCACCCAGCAAATCCGAATCTCCACCAGCAGTCAATGGCTGCCATTCGCAGAAGGGCAAGTATGGGGCCCAGTCACAGGCTTTGCGGTGGGGAAGCTAAAGTGGTGACCATTTACATTTTTTTTTAACCCTCCTATCTTGCTTTAGCCCCGGGAGGGGGAGGGGCAACTTTTTTGTCTATTTAAAACATGTCAGCCACTATTAGGGAATCCCTGGACTCCGCCACCCAGGATTTTCCCTCCCACCATTTTGGGTGCCGAAACTAGAATGTGGTGTGGGGTAGCAGGATGCGACTGTGGCCTACACATTTACTGTGGGATGCCAGGCTAGGCGAGTTTAGTAGTCAATCCCAGGGTTTCACACAGCGGGAATACCAAATCAGGATATCCTGGAAATGAGGAAATCTGTCTCTCTGGAGTCTTTTAGACCCCGGGGGGCATTGCTCCTCATTAAAAAAAACCTCATTAAAATAAAGTGTAAGTTTTGTTCAATTATGAAGCCTGCGGTATAGAAAGCCAGCCAAGTACCCTAGGTTGCTGTTGGATGTCATCTATGGGTGAACTCTGTGTGGGCCCAAGCACATCTTTAGGGGTAAACAAGGTAGATGATAATCCAGCCATATGGCAGCACACATCCAATTACAGCAACTCCCCAGGAAGTCAGCTATGGTGCATCGCCAGCACAGCAGGTTTTGACAAGTCTGTTTATTTTCTCCCACCAGCTTCATCTTCGCTGTTCTTTTCTTCCCCAGCATATCTGTCTTTGCGCACAGAATTAATTAGTCATCATTTTGCATGTGAAAATAAATGAGTGTGGCCCCTGTTCACACAGCAGGGAGCTCAGCCTCCCTCGCAGTCCAATATAAGCACTCCACATCTGTGCTATAGGAAAATCCAGGAACATAGCAGAAAGAGTGTATATACAATATATATACAGCAAAATAGACGCTGCCCTCTCTACTGCGAGAAACAAGTGCTGTGGGGTTGAAGGTTATAGAAGCTGGTGAAAATAAAGCAAACACCTCATCTGAGTAGTAGACCGGCCCCTCCCCAGTAATGGAGTCTGCAGATCAGTCATCTTTCTTAACTGCCACAATCTGGCTAGAGACCAGAAACCCGCGGAGGATTGACCATAGGGACCACAGGGACAATTCCTGGTGGGCCATAGTGCCTCGGGGCCAGGTCAGCTGGGTATAGCCCCTAGAATGCATTCATTTCACCCAGAGTCTTTGCTGCAGTTCATTCATTTTGAACACCCAACTCTGCCCACCCCCTGGGTACCTGGCCCGATAGTCCCTCCCCGGCCCATGTTCTGCCCCTCTAATGCTATAATCTCAGCATTATGTCTGTGGGGTGCGATACTTACTCAAAACAATCACCTATAGAATCAAAAGGGTCCGCCAATCAAAAGTCCATTTGATATTGCACAAGATGGAGGGAACTAAGCCCCAAAATTGATTTGGGCTGTAAGATGTTGGGGGGGGGGGGGTGCAGAGGAGGGGAGAATTAATGGTTAGAGTTCCCCTTTAAAGCATATCTAGATTTTCTAAGCCATACCCAGCTTCCAACCCCCTTGCACAGCAGCCCCAATTTGATAATAAATGTAAAAAAAAAAAGTGGGGCATTTATCAGGGGCTGCCAGTGTCTGGACATAAACGGAAAACTGTATTGTCAGCTGCAGCAGCCCTGCCCATCATGTCCAGCAGCTTGCGACACTGCAGAGCTGAGCTACTGGCATGGGAGTGGGCATCAAGCTCAGACCAAGTACAGGGGAGGGGATTGGTCCAGAACCATGAAAGAATTTTTTTCCACATTTTTTGAGCGACACTGCTATTTCTCATGATTTATGTTGGTTGGTTGGGTCTGCTTTAAAGAGGTTTGTTTTTCAGATTTGTTTATAGGCAGTACTAAGACACCTTGACATATTTAAAGTGAAGCTAGACCCTATCCGGTAAATTACGTCGAGGGGTCCCGATACTTCCCCTCCTGCTGGTCAGTCCAATGCAGTACCCTGGAACATTACAGCAGGTCCTATATCCACTAGGAGGGTGAATTGCCAAGAATCTGGCAATACAATATGTATTACGATAGAATATATCCCGATATATCCCAATTCTGTCTCAAAGACGATATATTGTGATTTTTTTAATGTATATAGCTTTGGAAAACCTAATCTACACATCAATACAACATTCAAACATACATAACGCAGGAAAACTCTTGTTTCTCTGCTGCAGGTGGAACAGAGCTGCTGAATAACAGCGTGTGTGGTGCGCTGGGAGTAAATGTTACCTATAAATAGTTTATAAAAGATCGTTTCGAACATATTTTTAATCAATACTAGTATTGTCTAATGAAATATTGCAATATTTTATAGAGTCGTTTTTTTCTGACACCCCTAATTTCACAGCTGCTGTATAAGAATGCCAAGTTGCAGCAGTGATCAGAGGAGCACAATGACCAGGTACAATTGTTTCTTCTTCACTATGGGAATCCGGAGTAGTTTCAAGGTTATGATAGAAGAGCATGCATAAAGCAAGTGCATTTTTCACTTTTACTGGAACAAATTGTAACGTTCTGTGAAGTTTTTAATTACAAGCACTAAAAACATCTCTGATTGTAAAAGAAGCCGTCTAGAAATTCATGCACCTTCACACAGTAACCACCAGATGGCGATGCATCCGGGAACATGGTGACACTTCATGCCGCCAACAATAAATCTTTTCCGGTTCACTCAAATACAATCAAGAACAGTTGGCACAAACAGAATATACCATAATCACAGCAAGGCATGCGACTATATAAATAAAAAAGACATATAGAAAAAAAAAAAAAAAAAAAAGACAGAACGACACTTCCGGGGAACAAATCATATAGCTACTGAGAGACACAAACACATTAGAAGCGATTAGTCAATGTTGTGAGATCATCAGCCAGCTCACCCTGTGAGTCAGCTCGGTTCTATCCAAGCACCGTCACACTTTCAGGTGCAGATCACAAGATCACCAACCTGGGCTGGGCCGCTGCAGTCACAGCAGCAAGATTTCTACCTGAAATATAATGTCTACATAACATAATCCTTTTGTGTATTTAGCAAATAAAAATCATACACAAAAAATAATAAAGGGATTATATATTGAGCACGTCAAGGCATAGGCAAGGACTACAAAATAAACCCACCTAACAATAGGTCAGTTTTCTGTGCAGTTAGACATACATTTCTAGCAGAAGCTTCTAAAAAGCCATCACTGCCCAGTCCAGGCACATGTTGGAACCAAGGAGAAGAGGTGTCCCCAATTACTGTGCTGTGTTCTGGACCACGTGCTGTCAAGATGTAAAAGGATGAATCTAGCACACAAATGCAGTCGAGTAACACACCCATCTGAGAACACAGCAGGATCGCAAAAATTGTGTAATGTTAGAAATACATACAGCGAAAAAAAGGAATGCACCACCCACAAAAAAGTCAAATGTGTGCTCACTCGATAACAAATCGCACAAAAAGAAAGATGGTGAAAAAACCATTCACCTACCTCTAAAAATGGGAGCACCACATATTAAATATGAATAAAAATGTTATTGAAATGCATCAATACACCATTAAAGTGGACCAATCCCACTGTGTGAATCCCCCCAGGTCGCCCATACCCTTTCCTTCTTTCCCGGTCCAACGGCACATGAGCAAGCCACCACCCCATCCCCGCTATCCCTCTAGCAGGGTGAGTGCCCACATCAGGCATTTGTGAATCCCAGGGTGACAAGTTTAGTCTATCAGCTGTGACAGAACCTGTCACCCCAGATGTCCATTTCTTTCCATTAAAAGAAAGAAAAGCCTGGCTGGATTTTTCTTGATGCCGGGTGTATAAGTGACCCCTCCTCCCCCCATCCAGCTTAGTTGCATATGGATTTTTATCACTGGCCCATTTTTTGCGATAGTGCTCCTTTAAAGGGGACATCTGTGAGTATATGTAAAAAAGGAGGGAAAAAAAAGGATATTTTTAAATTAACACATTAAAGTGGACCAACACCCAGGATTTTGACTATCCTGGGTTTTGGCCACTTCAGGGGGGGGGGGGGGGGCACCCCGATTGTGTGAAACCCCCCAGAAAGCCCCAAAAACTCACCTCACCCCGCTCCCACGTGACCGCGCTGTCCAATCCCCGCTGACGTCCAAGACAGCGACAGCCAAGACAGCGCGTCCGCCGCCGCCGCCTCCTGCACATCACTCTTACAGGGCACGCTCCCGCACCGGCCATTCACAAACGTGCGCGTGGGTGGCGGCGGCAGCTGCTGCCGCTGATAAGGTAAGGTTTTTTTGAGGGGGGTTTCACCCCGCGCGACATCCCGATCTCGGATGTCCCGCGGTGAGGGAGGTGATCGGCTCGGGAATCTTATAGATTGCCGGGCCGATCACCCCTGGGTGTTGGTCCACTTTAAACACATTGACCAATAGTTGCTGCAAGGTTTAGGTCCCCTTGATTTATTCCATACCCTGCTTAAAGTGATACTGTAAGCAAAGGTAATTCTTACACCATTGTGTCAGGCTACATTTGGAACTGCCCTAAACGGTTTCCTGTTTTTACATTGAAGAAGAAATGAGATATCAAGGTTTACAGGTTCAGCTTATGACTATTCCTCTAAAAAAGTGGGCATGGTCCTTGGATCTGTGATTCTGCACTGACAGCAATGTGATGAATCTGGAGGTGAAGGGAGGGGGAGGGACCAGTAATCCTGTCCCGCTCTGCTGAGCCGATTGGGGGACGGAATGAAAAAGAGAATGTCATTGGCTAAGCCTGCGACCCCAATATCTTGGCCATTTCTGCTTTAATTTAAAAATGGAAAACAGTTTAGGGCAGAGCCAAATGTAGCCCGACACAATGGTTTAAAGCGGACCAACACCCAGGGGGGATCGGCCCGGGAATCTATAAGATTCCCAGGCCGATCAGATCCCTCCCCGCGGGGCATCCGAAATCGGGATGTCCCGCGGGGTGAAACCCCCCACAATCCTACCTTTTCCACGTTCCAGCGGCGCATGCGCGTCCGCCGCCTCCCGCGCGTCCCTCTAGCAGGGTGCGCTCCCGCGCTGGCCGTTTGTGAATGGCCGGCACGGGTGCGGTCCCTGTAAGAGGGATGCGCGGGAGGCGGCAGCGGACGCGCTCTGCTTGTCCGTCACTGCCTCTCGCTTGTCCGTCGCCGGTGATTGGACGAGCGAGTCACGTGGGAGGGGGGGGGGTGAGGTGAGTTTTGGGGGCTTTCTGGGGGGTTTCACTCAGCGGAGCACCCCCGATCGGGGTGCCCCACCAAAGTGGACCAAAACCCAGAATAGTCAAAATCCTGGGTGTTGGTCAACTTTAACAATTAACTTTGCCTGTTGTATCACTTAAGTTCTTAACTGCCTTGTCATGAAGACTGCACATACTTGTTCACTGCCAATTGAGCAGAAAGACCAGACTGCAGCTTTGCAAACCTATTTCACCAAAAGGCAAAGGGACCAGCAGCCCTTCCATTCCAATGTAATAGGACATACAGAACAATGAACATACTATTTAGAGATGTAGAGGCTTTACAGAGGATGCCCTTCTAAACATTTGGGTGCACCAGAGAACTTCAACACCTTTATATCTACTACGTTTTTTGCTGCAGATGGTAAAGAGCAGTCACCTTCTGGGTGGCGTGAAAAGACCAATACAGCTATATGGAAAAACCCATGGGAAACAACATGGCCAGGGTTTGCGTTTACAAAAGTACCATTAATTACAAGTCTTATCAAAATAAGATAATGGCCTCTAAAGCAGACAATCTTCTGAAACAAGGGCATGTGCATTAACCCTTTAAGTGCCAGCCTACCTGGAGTTTTTGTCACACTTTGTTGCCAGACCATTTTGCACTATTTTGCGCTCCCCATGTTCAAATGTGATTTTTGAAGGGATTTCCAGGGATTTCCCAGGAAAATTATATATTGTTTTTTTCAGCAGAGTCTGGGCTTTAACATGAAATGTCTTGTTTGTCATTGTTTAGGTGTATTCTCAATATTTTTGGGTGAAATATGTGCAAAAAAAAAAAATATATATATTTTTTACAATTTGTAGTTTTTTTTTGTAATAAAAAATGTAAGTTTGTCAATAAAATCTTATTGCTTGTGAAATCCCAATTTCTCCCGGTTACAGCGGTACCACATATGTATAGGTAGACACCCTTTCCTGCCCAGGAGACTCCCCCAAACTGAAACAGCGCTTTAGGAGATTTTCAGAAAAAATACAACTATGCTATGCAATATGCGCACCTTGCAGTTTTTCCAGAAAAACAACCCTTTACATTTGAATTACCCCCAACAAACTATATATTCTCTGGAAGTACACACCTCAAGCTTTCTAGGTGTACCAGGCTTGTTGATGTGGCCATAGTTTTCTGGAAGTAATCCCTCAATGGATTCTTTGGTTGCAAATAGTTTCCCTAAAAAAAGGATAAAAAAGCAGAATCAAAGCCACATTTTCCTAAAAAAACTATATACAAACAAGAAAAAACAAGTTTAATCTGAAAACGCAATATCCCCCGAACAGAACAACACCCAACATGCATTGCTACTGTCAAGGGAAGAGTTGCCAAACACCCCAAAGTAAAGCATGTGCGTAACAGTAATTTTACTTGAAAATTTCAGCTCTGCAGACAAAGTGCGCACCTTGCGATTTTTCAACCAAAACAACCCTTTACATTTGGAATATCCCCCATAAACCATATATTCCCTGAAAGTACACACGTTAAGCTTTCTAAGCGTACCCAGCTTGTTCTAGTGGACTCATCTTTCTGGAATTATTACCTCAAAGAATTCTTTGTTTGCGCAGGGTTTCCCTAAAAAATTAAAAAAATAGCTGAATAAAAAACACCTTTTCCTAAAATATAAATATGCAAACAAGAAAAAACAAGCTAAGTCTGAAAGCGCAAGGTCCGCCGAACAGAACAATACCCAATATGCAGAGGTACTATTAACCCTTTTAATTGCCAGCCTACTTGAGATTTTGTCACCCTCTGTTGACAGGCCATTTTTCCCCATTTGCGCCATGTTTTGCGCCATGTTTTGCGCCATTTTGCTGGAACTTTCAGGAAAATTATATATATTTTTTTTTTGCAGCAGAGTTTAGCCTTTAACATGAAATATCTTGTTTGTAAATTTTATTTTTTTTTTTTACAATATTATTAAGTAAAATAAATAAATAAATAAATAAAAATTTTTTTTAGAAAATTGACTCCTTTATTTTAAATAAAAAATGTATTTTATTAAGGAAAAGCATATTGCATGTGAAAGCCCCATTTCTACAGATTAGAACGGTACCACATATTTATCGGTAGCCCCCCGTTCCTGCCCAGGAGACCCCCCTAACTGAAACAAGTATTTTATAACATTCACAAAAAAAATACAACTACCATCCACACTACAAAGGGTTAAATCGAGAAAAAAAATGACATAGGGTCCCCCCTCCCAGGGGAGGGGGACCCCATTTTTTTTTTGATTTTTAAGGGTTAAAAACCCTTAAAAATCAAAAAAAAAATTGACGTGGGGTCCCCCTTACCCAAAGTAACCAGCCCGGGACCAGCTATGCAGGGCTTGTAGGAACAGGGCGCAGGGGCCAGCTTTTGTGGCCCCTGGCCCTGCAGGCTACAAGCCCGCATAGCCCGTGGGCCCGGGCTCTTCTGCCCCCCCCCTGGCCTTTGGGGAGGCAGGTAATGGGGGTGCCGGGGGTTAATGGCAAGTCACCCGCTAGCGCAGGTGACTTGCCATCCCCCCAGCCTTGTGAACTGGTATAGGGGTCATGGACCCCTTACCAGTTCACAAGGGGTTAAAAGTAAATAATCACACAGACACAAGCAGAGAAAAAAATATTTTATTAATTTTTATTTTTTTTTTTTTACACTGTACTCACCTCCCATCCATCCTGGAGCACTCTGTCCCTCGGCGATCACTGGCTTCTGCTCACTTGCTAGAAGCCTTTTATAGCTGCTGGATGACAGAACACAAAGGGTTAATCAAAAAAAAAAAATGACATAGGGTCCCCCCTCCCAGGGGGGGCGGACCCCATTTTTTTTTGATTTTTAAGGGTTAAAAACCCTTAAAAATCAAAAAAAAAAAATTGACGTGGGGTCCCCCTTACCCACAGTAACCAGCCCGGAACCAGCTATGGGGGCTTGTAGGCACAGAGTGGGGGGGCCAGCTTTTGTGGCCCCCCCACCCTGCAGCCTACGAGCCCACATAGCTTATGTGGGCCCGGGCTCTTCTGCCCCCCCCTGGCCTTTGGGGAGGCAGGTAATGGGGGTGCCAGGGGTTAATGGCAAGCCACCCGCTAGCGCAGGTGGCTTGCCATCCCCCCAGCCTTGTGAACTGGTATAGGGGTCATGGACCCCTTACCAGTTCACAAGGGGTTAAAAGTAAAAAATGACACTGACACAGAGAAAAAAAAATCTTTATTTTTTTTTTTTTTACACTGTACTCACCTCCGATCCGACGTCCCTCGCCGCTGTCCCGCGCCGATCATCTCACTGACAGATGCCGGTGGTGATCGGCGCAGGGCGGGTGACAGGTGAGGGGGCTCCGATCAGAGCCTCCTCACCTGACATCCGCCCTGCTCCGATCACCACCGGCATCTGACAGATGCCGGAGCTCGGAGGGGGTATAGGAGGAGCGGGATGACGTCATCCCGCTCCTCCCACAATGGCCGCCATTACAAGAGGTGAGGACCCGGAAGAGGGTCCTCACCTGAAGACTGCGCAGCCCAGGGGGGGGGGTCGGACCCCTCCCTGGTGAAGAGGAGACCCGGACAGAAGGCTCGGGGGCGGAGGTGAGTAAATGACAGTTTTATTTATTTTTTTTTTTTACAACGGCGAGTCAGCGCTGGAAACGGGGGGGGGGGGCGGCTGGTTTCGGGCCCCCCCCTGAAGACGGAGGACGACGGGGGGGCGATCGGATGCCCCCCCAGGAAGAGGGGACCCCAAGCTCCACAGGGATACCAGAGGTAAGTGTTTTTTTTTTCTATCTTTTAACTGTTTGGGGGAAATGCCAGGCACGTAGTTTCTACGTGCTTGGCACTTAACGGTAGGAGAAGCAACCACGTAGAAACTACGTGCTTGGCATTTAAAGGGTTAAACTAAGTAGCAGATACCACAACAACGAGGTTACAATTGACATAATCAACCCAGGACTAACAGTTCGCTTCTGTGGAAAAATACCATCTGAAGAAAAGACCCACTAGGGCTCCAAGGAAAATGCTTGACCCCCATGATGCAGTACTGTATTACCTCTAAACAGGGTGGCAAAGAAAAAAAAAATTAAAAAAAAAAAAAGGACCTCCTGCACTTCACTTTACTGAGGTAGAACCTGAGCCTAACCAACTCACCAGTTGTGTCTGCCTCTACAGACTGGATGCCGCCTACCGTGCAACAATGTAGCTGGGCAGCATCTTTACTCACCTGTTTCGCCTACAGGGATACCAAAATGCTGACCAAACAGTAGCTTCAGAGGCAAATATAGAGACCACAATATAGAAATTCTGCACCTGAGGACGCCTCTAACCAAAAACACAAAATTGTATTATAAACAGGAGCACTTGCTTTTGGTCTCTTGACCTGCATTAGAGATGATCTTATATTTAAACAGATGATCTAGGCAAGGGTTGTGCACAGGGGGGTCATTTCTGAGACCTTCTCCGCCCATCTCTCTGAATGCAAAAGGTACAGGACTTGCTAATCCACGTGGAGTTTGGACATGGCTTTTCTATATATAAGTATGTCACTAAACAGGAAACACCTTATCTCTTAGTTCAAGGCAGCCAGACAAAGGATCCTCTACAGATGCTTCCTCTGGGACCCTCTACTCTGGAAGCTGCATGGCCATTTGGATGGCATACATTAAGGAACAAAGTCTCTAAAATCTAGTTCAGTTACAACTCTTCTCAACCACCAAGGCTCCCATGAAAGACTCTTGTTCCAGACAGGCCTCTGGCACAAGAGCACATCTAGGGGGGGCAAACCCTCCTCACAGTCCAAGAAAGTCAACAATTTCCCAGAACCAGGGAACCAGGATCAGTCGAGAAGCAAATTGTGAACCAGAAAATAAGGTAGCGACAACTTCAGAGATCTCCTGAGCCTCCATGTCTGAGTAATGTTTCTCCTGCTACTAGTCACCTTACCTAAAGTGGTACTAAGAGTGACCCACAACTTGCTTCACTCTAGGATGGTAGAGTTATCTCATCTCAACAGAGCTCCACAATCCACACTGACCCCATGACACTTCTGGGCAGGGACCATAAACTGTTGCTCTGCAGTTCTGATATAGTGTCTCCCGGAAAAAATTAGGGCCTTAAGCCTGGCCCTCCAATGTAGACAGGTGGTCTGTGAGATTGTGACACAGTGAATTCGGAATGCACTGTGACTAGGTACTGCAGTCAGACTACTTGATCCCCGATAGTATTCAAACCTAAAATAGAGAGGATGTCCAGGAGCCATTACAAGGACAGGAACTGTTGTCATACAACTTCCAACACTGCCAGTAGGAAGCACCCTATGAGTAAACCATTTGTGACCACAAAGATGGTGCCTGGTGTAGTAGAAACAAAAGACCAAATCTGGCTCCAGAAAGTCACAAACCTGTGAGATCAGAAGCAAGTTTCACAACAGTAGAGCAGAAGCAGTGCCACACCAAAAGGAAGATGGTCCTGACAGGAATGTACCACTCTTACCTCTACACCCCAAACAACCTGAACTGAGAAACAATAAATCGGCTTACATTAAAGAGATGCTTTGGGCACATTGAAAGACTGAAGACCACAAGAGGTGGTAGGGGTTCATATTGAAGACTGGAATAGCTCTGAAAGTGTCCAGATGCTGGTGGGTACTGAGGAAACTTTGGAAACTGGGCATTTATAAACGAATATACTTTTCCAGACGTGGGGGAGGGATAGTGGATTTTTAGGTTAAGAGCATAGGACAACTGTAAATCAACTAGAAATATAGCACAGCCATAGAGGCTATGACAGGAAGCCTATAGTGTGAACAGATCTCAGGGAGCACCAACCTCCAGTAGCTTGTGAAGATATCCCAAAAGGGGATAGGGGTGAAAAAAAGTGGAGCTTTAGTCAACAGTAACCCCCCCCCCCATCCTGCCACCCTACCCTGGCACTGAGGCAGGACAGGGGGTTACAAAAAAACCCTACCTTGCTCTCTCGGTCTCTGTGCGGACGCAGCTAAAAATGACTCAGAGCCCCCATACCCCGGGTCTACACCTGTTCCTGCTGCTTATTTACTTTAATGGGTAGGAGCACAAGCAGAACCTGGGGGGGGGGGGTGCAGTTCTGGGTCATCCTGGTTCTGGCAAGATGGTAACCATCACGATCCAGCCCAAGGGCCAGGTAAGGTTTTTTTTTTTTTCTTGCAACCCACCTTCGAGACTTAGAGCCAAGGTAGGGTGGCATGTCGGGGGGGGGGGGGGGGGGGGCACTTTAAAGCTTATAAATGTGTATTTAGCCAAGAACTAAGATACAAAAAATTCTCAGTGAGCACTTTTCAACAATGAAAATACAATTCTGTGAAACTCACCTGTAGAATTGTTTTTGAATATATCCAGTCCAGGTTGTCCCAGAAGTAATTACATGTGGGTAATCCACCGCTAGGTGGCGCCTGACTGCAGGATCAAAAGCTGTAGCTCCTCCCGGCCCCATATAAAAGCAGGCGTTTCTCTATCATTTCCCAGTGGTTAAACAGCAGTAAGAAAAGAGACAGACTGGGAGGCCAAGAAACCATGTTATTTTACATAGCATCAGCATGTACTCTCTCCAACGAAAAACTCAAGGACAACGGTCCAATATAAAAATGGCAATCACCATAAAGGCAAACAAGAGATAATGAAACAAGGGCGGAGTGGGACGACCTGGACTGGATATATTCAAAAACAATTCTACAGGTGAGTTTCACAGAATTGTATTTTTTCACTATATCCAGTCCAGGTCGTTGCAGAGGTAATTACATGTGGGACATCCAAAAGCAGTGTCCATTAGGGCGGGATCCCCAGTGCAAAACAGCATGTAGTTCATTTCACTACTGCCTGAAGCACCTTCCGGCCAAAGACAGCATCAGCTGAGGCCCTAACATCAACCTTGTAAAACTTGTTAAAGGTATGAACAGAAGACCAAGTGGCGGCCTTACAAACCTGTTCAACAGATGCCTGGTGCTGAAAAGCCCAGGACGCACCAATAGCTCTAGTAGAATGAGCTGTAATACAAAAAGGGGGTTCCTTCACCTTGGCAGAATATGCTTGCACCACCAGCTGTCTGATCCACTTACTGAGCGTGGACTTGGCAGGAGACAAACCATTCCTAGAGCCCTCTGTTAGGACAAAGAGCAAATCCAATTTCCTCAAGGATGCAGTCGCAACCAGGTAATACTTAATGGCTCTGACCGCATCCAAGGCATGGAGGGTCCTTTCCTTAGAATTAGTCGGTGCAGGACACAAGGAGGGCAAGACCACTTCCTCATTAAGATGAAAAGGAGAAACGACCTTAGGCAAAAAAAAATCAGGTTTAAAGCGAAACACCACCTTATCCTTATGCCACTCAAAATAAGGAGGCTTCATACAAGGCGCGGCCAGTACTGACACACGACGCACCAAGGTGATAGCTACTAAAAAGACCACCTTTAGGGTCAAAATAGGCAATGCAGCATCGCACAAAGGCTCAAAGGGAGGACCCTGTAGAGCAGAAGCACCAAAATTCAAGTCCAACACCGGCAGTACAGGCTTATGCGGTAGACATACATGGGTAACTCCTTGGAAAAAAGTCTTGCTCAGTCTATGATTGGCAAAGGATCTTTGGAAAAAGATGACCTGGCCCTTGAGGGTGCTCAGCTGGAGATCCAATTCTAAGCCGTGTTGTAAAAATACCATTTTGTGAATACTCACCTGTAAAATGGGTATTATAAGTATGTCACACACCCCACTTCAAACATTAATAATTACACTAGGGTTAACGCACCGCTAGGTGGCAGCATTGCAGAGAACTTCTCCAAAAACTTCAACAGGCCCCTCCCGGTCTATACATACCTGGTACCTCCCAAGAACCTCCCAGTATTAGAACAGCAGTAAGACAAGGTACCAGAACCAAACAATGTAACCCTCAACGTAAAGAACTAAACTTCACCAAATAAAGAGCCAGGATACCGAAAAGGGTGGGTGAAGTGGGGTGTGTGACATACTTATAATACCCATTTTACAGGTGAGTATTCACAAAATGGTATTATTCTAAGTATGTCACACACCCCACTTCAAACATTAATAATTACACTAGGGACATCCAACAGCAGTGTCCAGAAAAGGGTGGGTATCCGAACAGGCAATAACGCAGAAAAAACTCAAACCACTGCAGCCTGCAAAACCTTGCGGCCAAAAACAGCATCCGCTGAGGCCCGCACATCAACCTTATAGAACTTAGAAAAAGTATGAACAGAAGACCAAGTTGCAGCCTTACACACTTGTTCAACCGAAGCCTGGTGCTGAAAAGCCCAGGACGCACCAACCGCACGAGTAGAGTGAGCAGTAACTCGGAAAGGAGGATCCTTCCCCTTAGCCGAATAAGCACCAACAATGGCCTGACGAATCCATTTACTAATGGAAGATTTGGCCGGAGCCAAACCCTTCCTAGGCCCACATGGCACAACGAAAAAGGCATCAGTCTTACGAAAAGAAGACGTAGCACGTAGATAGTACCTGACACAACGTACCACATCCAAGCAGTGCAAAGCACTCTCCTTGACATTCTTAGGCTTAGGACACAAAGAAGGAAGAACAATGTCCTGGTTAAGATGAAAAGCAGAGACCACTTTAGGGAGAAAATCTGACTTGTAACGAAAAACCACTTTGTCCTGATGATCCTCAAAATAAGGAGCCTGAATAGACAAAGCTGCCAGCTCTGAAACACGCCGGACCGAAGTGATGGCCACCAGAAAGGCAACCTTCTGAGTAAGAATGGACAAAGCAACATCCCGCAAAGGCTCAAAAGGAGGAGCCTTAAGAGCAGAAAGAACCAAATTCAAATCCCACACTGGGAGCAAAGGCTTCCTAGGAGGCCGCACATGCGAAACCCCCTGGAAAAAGGTCTTGACCAAGGAATGACTAGCAAAAGATTTCTGGAAAAAAATAGACAAAGCAGAAACCTGCCCCTTCAAGGTACTCAGCTGAAGACCGGAGTCCAGCCCCGACTGAAGAAACTCCAAAATCCTAGACACAGAAAAGACCCGGCAAGGCAAAGACCTAGCCTCACACCAATCAATATAAGATCTCCAATACCTGTAATAGATGGAAGAAGAAGATCTCTTCCTGGCACTAATAAGAGTCCGAATGACCGAATCCGAAAGACCCTCCTCCTTCAAGATGGAGGTTTCAGCAGCCAAGCCGTCAAAGCCAGCGTTTGTAAACTGGGGTAACACAGTTGACCCTGAGTGAGAAGATCTGGCCGAAGAGGCAGATCGAACTGATCTACGGCCAGACGAACGATGTCCGCGAACCACACCCGCCTTGGCCACCTTGGGGCCACGAGAATGACGGGAACTCCCTCCAGAACCAACTTTCGCAGAACCCTGCCTAGCATGGGAATCGGAGGAAACAGATAAAGAAACCCCAGGTCCCTCCAGCTCAGGGTCATGGCATCCACCGCCAGAGCCAGAGGGTCCCGGGACAGGGACACAAAGGACGGAAGCTTGTGATTGTGACGAGAGGCAAACAGATCCACCTCCGGCGTCCCCCACCGGAGACAAAGTGACCGAAACACCTGGGGATGGAGAGACCACTCCCCCCGACGGGACGCACACCGGCTCAGAAAATCCGCCTCTGTGTTTTCCACTCCCGGAATGTAAACTGCCGAGATGCAAGGGACATGAGTCTCCGCCCAGACCAAAATCAGAGACACCTCCCTGTGGGCACCCAGACTGCGAGTCCCTCCTTGGTGATTGATGTAAGCAACCGCCGTCTGATTGTCTGAGCGAACCTGAACTGGCAGACCTTGTAAATGATGCGTCAAGCGAGACAGAACCAACCTGATGGCTCGCAATTCCAGAACATTGATGGGCAAGTGGGCCTCCTGAGGGTCCCACTGCCCCTGAAACCGAAGATCCTTCCAAAAACCTCCCCAGCCTGACAAACTGGCATCCGTGGTGACAGTTTCCCAAAGCGGAGTCAGAAACGACCTGCCCTTCAGAAGGTTGTCCGAGACCAACCACCACAGAAGGGACTGCCGAACCCGAGGGGACAACCGGAAGGACCGATCCAACGACCCCGGACACCGATTCCAAGACGCCAAAAGATGAAGTTGAAGAGTCCTCGTATGAAACTGAGCAAAGGGAACTGCCTCGAACGAGGCCACCATCAACCCCACCAGTCTCATCCCCAGACGAATGGACGGATGAGGATGGGAGAGGAGCAGCTGGACCAATTCCTGAATCAACAGAACCTTGGCCTGAGGAAGAAACACTCTGTGCTGGCAGGAGTCCAATGACATCCCCAGAAAGGTCACCACCCTGGCCGGAACCAGCGAGGAATTGATCACCCAGCCGAACCTCTCCAACATAGACACCACCGTGCTGGTGTCCCCCTCTGCTTGACTGAAGGAAGGAGCCATGATGAGAAGATCGTCCAGGTAAGGCACAATGCGAATCCCCTGAGCTCTGAGCAGGGCCATCACCCCCGCCAACACCTTGGTGAACACTCTCGGAGCAGAGGTGAGTCCGAACGGAAGAGCCACAAACTGAAAATGCCGATCCCCCACCACGAACCGAAGGAACCGCTGATGAGCAGGAAAGATCGGCACGTGCAGGTACGCATCCTTGATGTCTATGGACGTCATAAAGTCCCCCTGCCGAAGCGAACCGATCGCAGACCGCAGGGTTTCCATGCGAAACTTCCGAGGACGAATAAACCTGTTGAGGAACTTCAAATCCAGAATAGGACGGAAGGACCCGTCCTTTTTGGGAACCGTGAAGAGATTGGAGTAAAACCCGCGCCCCACCTCTGAAGGAGGAACCGGGCAAATGACAGCTAAATCCAGAAGATTCCTTACTGCCGCCAGGAGCCCCTGCGCGGCCAAAGGGTCCAAAGACACCCGAGACCTGAAGAACCTTGGAGGAGGACGGGACTCGAACTCCAACTTGTAACCGGCCGAAACCACCTCCCGGATCCATCTGTCCGGAACCTCCTGGTCCCACACCCGGGAGAAAAGTTGCAACCGTCCCCCCACCCGAACGGGTGAGGGCGCCCCCTCATTGCTGGGTGGGCTTGGCAGCCGGCTTGGGCTTGGCACCCCAGACGCGAGTGGGGCGGCCACGGCCTCTGCCCCTATTCCAACTGGCGCCCCTAGGGGCCGAGGAGCCCGCACCTCTACCGGCTCCGACTCCCCGAAAGGACGGATTGAACGAGACCATCCCCCGAAAGGAACGGCGAAATTTCTTGCGCTGAGGTAACTTACCTCCCTTGGCAACAGAATCCAGCCTCTCACCAAAAAGCCTCAAACCCAAAAAGGGCAGAGCCGTGAGCGATCTTTTTGAATTAAAATCGGCCGTCCACTGTCTCAACCACACACAGCGCCGGATAGCCACCAGCAAGGCAGTAGCCCTGCCACACATCAGCATGGCATCCTCCTGAGCGGCCAGGATAAAAGACAAAAAAGCATCGCAGCGCTTAAGCCCAAGGGACTCATCACTGGTGGGCTCGAGATCCACCCCCAAGTCCCTGACAATAGACCTGACAGCAAAAGTCAACAGGGCCGAAGCACAGACAGGCCTTAACACCGAACCCGCACATACAAAACCGTGACGGGCAAGCTGATCAACCCGGCGATCCTCGCCGTCCCTGAGCGAAGTCGTGTCAGGGGAATGCACGACCGCCGTGTTGGACAGTCCCAGGACCGGAGTATCTACCTCAGGGGGAACAGACCAACGCTTCATCAAATCCGCCGGAAAGGGATACTTCCTATCCCAACTAGACGGCACACCAACAAGACGTGTAGGTTGCTCCCATTGCTTGAAAACAATTTCTTCAAAATGCTGTTGACTGGGAAACTCCAAACGCTGCTTGGACCCCCCAAAAAGCTGACCCTTAGGCCTAGGAGCAACAACCGGAGGCTCCAAATCCAAAACCTCAAACATCTGGCTCAGAATGGTAGAGGAATCGAGAGGGAGGCCATCATCCTGATCCCCCTCAGAACCCAGCAACTGCTGAACATCAGAATCTTCTTCCTCAATGAGCTCACCTTCTTCACGGGGACGATCCGACCAATCCAGATCTCCCACCACTTCCTCATCTGAATCCGGCGGAGGCGGAGACAGATGCTTCCGCTTAGCTGAAGCCTTCTGAGCGGCTATAGCAGAAAACCGCTTCTCAAGGCTGGTCAAGCGGGCACATACATCAGACTGCGAATCCCCGCCCAGGACAACGTCACACGGGGTCCGGAATAAACGAGGGGGAGAGGGAGATGGCGCGGCTGAAGAAGTGCTAGGCACCGGAATACTGGACTGCCGTGCAATGTTCTGCTGTGCACAAGGGATACACAAAATGACATCATCTCCCTGGAGCGGAGTCCCACAACCCCCGCACACCTTGGATTGTCCCGAAGAACCATTCCCGATATCTGTGGCAGCCTCCATGTGGTGAAATTTATGGTATTCGCAGAACCCAGGGATTTATGCGGTACGCGACCCGGGATGCCCCTTAATAACCTAACAATTGTCTAAGGATAGTCACAAGATCCTGACCCAGGGGAATAGCATAAGACCCTTATAAAAGTGTATAAAAATATAAATATATATATATATATATATATATATATATATATATATATATATATATAGCAATGAAAAAACACCCCCCACGAGCCAGGTATATATATGACCGGGAGAGCCCTGCCAGACGGGATCCCGGGATCTGAAAGACACAAAGGGAGAGGGACAGGCGTCAATCCAGCACCATATACCAGCATAACATACAAAACCCCCCTTACACCACCCCCCCCCCCCCACTAACCAGAGACACAGGAACTGGTTAATACAAAACCAGCACCTTAAAGATGCTCCGGAGCGAGGAGGAAGGAGGAGAGGACGCAACCGAGGGGCCAGCGCAAGGAAACTAAAACGCTTACCTGAGAAAAAAACCGCGCAGCCAGGCACCGCAGAAGATGGCGGCCCGCACACAGCGCAGTGAAGGAGGAGACGGCAAGCTCCGGGAGCGCGGGAGCCGAGAAGGCCCCGCCCCCCCCCGGACGTCCAATCAGTGCGCGGCCCGCGCGCGCGCGCCCCCGCCCCCCGGCAGCGTCAGCGTCTGCCGGCGGAGACCGCGCTCAGACCTCAAGGACGGGACCGGCGGAGCGACCCACCGGTTCCCAGTGCGCACAAACACAGACCCACACACTGATAATCAGATCCCCCCCCCTGAGCAGACCGGACACGCAGGCTCCAAGCGCCGGACACAGAGCTCAGCCACAGGCGGGACCGCGGCGCAGCGCGCCGCGAGGCCCCGCCCCCCCCGGCTCCTGAAGGGAGAAGGACAGACACACAGACAGGGGGGACAGAGGGACACCCAGGCAAAACTTTAAATAAAGGCAGTCACAGTAAAAATCACAAAACGCCTCATAAAGTAGCAGCGCAGCAGCCACACTCACACAGCATGTAACCGTCCCCAGCGCGCCCCACACCGCGGAATGTGAAATAACGATATCCCAGGGCTAGGCACCTCCTGACCGCTAAACTCCTATTAAATGGGGCATCCCACATCCGGATCACCACTCCGGGCATCCCGCTATGCCCCGCAATGAAGGGTCGAGCGGAGGAGCTAATCTCCTAGGCACCAATGGTGCCGGCTACCTTTTTGCCCGGCCTACAGCCGAAGCTGGGAAGCTGCCATTAAATAGTATACTCTCAAACAAGAGCCGGGCAGAAATAGACCACGGGGGGGGGGGGGGCCGGGGGGATACCCCGGCTACCTGCAAGCAGGAGACTTCTTTCTTCTGTCTTGTCGCCACCTTGCAGAGAACAACACTGGGAGGTTCTTGGGAGGTACCAGGTATGTATAGACCGGGAGGGGCCTGTTGAAGTTTTTGGAGAAGTTCTCTGCAATGCTGCCACCTAGCGGTGCGTTAACCCTAGTGTAATTATTAATGTTTGAAGTGGGGTGTGTGACATACTTAGAATAACTCCAAAATCCTAGAGATAGAGAAAGTGCGGCAAGGAAAACTCTCGCACCAGGCAATGTAGGCATGCCAAACTCGGTAGTATATCAAGGAAGAAGACTTCTTCTGCGCCTGAATCATGGTCTGAACAACCGTGGCAGATAGACTCTTCTCCGTCAGGATTGAGGTTTCAATAGCCAGGCCGTCAAAGCCAGCGTCTGTAAAGTGGGGTGCCGCAGCGACCCCTGCGTGAGAAGCCCCGGGTCGTCGGGCATGACGTAGCGATCGACTGACATCTGAATTATGTCCGTGAACCAACTCCGCCACGGCCAGCGAGGAGCCACCAGGATGGTTGGTACCCCCTCCTAGGCTATCTTGCGCAGCACTCGGCCCAGGAGTGGAAACGGAGGGAACGCATAAAGGAGCCTGAACTCTGGCCAAGGAATCGTCAGAGCGACTGTGGCAAAGGCCAGAGGATCTCTCAACAGGGATATGAATCTCGGGAGCTTGTGATTGTGTCTGGACGTAAATAGGTCCACGTCCGGCTGACCACAGCAGAGACACAGAGCGTGAAAGATCTTGTTGCTGAGGGACCATTCCCCCAGGTGTGAGGCACTCCTGCTCAGGGAGTCTGCCTCCTGGTTCTCTATCCCAGGAATGTAAACCGCCGAGATGCAGGGAACATTCTCCTCTGCCCAGGTCAGAATCAGGGTGACCTCCTTGAGGGCTCGCTTGCTCAGAGTACCCCCTTGGCGATTTATGTAGGCAACAGCAGTCCGATTGTCCGAGCAGACCTGAATCGCACGACCCCTTAAATGGGGAGTCAAGTGAAGAAGCACCAACCAGATCGCTCTCAACTCCAAGATATTTATGGGCAAGTGGGCCTCCTGCGGCCCCCACTGACCCTGGATCTTGTGCGTCAGCCAAAAGCCTCCCCAGCCGGTCAGGCTCCCCACCCCATCTCCCACCGTGGAGTCAAAAATGACTTGCCTACCAGCAGATTTTTTTGCCTGACCGGGGGAGACAGTGAAAAATCCTGTTCCAGGGACACCTGCGTCCGATCCCAACCGGTCAAGAAATGTAATTAAAGAGGTCTCATGTGGAACTGAGCAAAGGGCACTGCCTCGAAGCATGGAGTGATTGAAGACTTGGGGTAATTGACTACCCAACCGAAATCCTCGAGAGTGGACAACACCGTCCGGGTGTCGCTCTCGGCATGATGAAGAGACTGAGCCGCAACCAGCAAATCGTCCAGATAAGGCAGCACGCGGATGCCCTGGATTCTCAGGAGATCCATGATGCCCACCAGCACCTTGGTGAACACACAGGGAGCTGAGGATATCCTCCAGTGCAAACCTCAGGAACTTCTGATGCCCCTGGAATATCGGGATGTGCAGATAAGCATCCGTGATGCCCACCTTGGGCAAGAAGTCGCCGGGTCGAAGCGAGCTCACTGCGGACCGCAAGGTCTCCACGCGGAAATGTCTGACCCTGACAAACCTGTTGAGACCCTTCAGGTCCAGGATGGGTCTCAGCGTTCCGTCCTTCTTGGGCACCGTGTACAGATTGGAGTAAAAGCCCTGACCCCGTTCCAGGCGAGGCATGGGACGAATCACACCTGACAGCAGAAGTTGTTGGACGGCCAACCGCAGGCCTTGAGCCATCACCCAGTTCTGGGACACCTGAGACTGAAGAAATCTTGAGGGCGGCCGGACTCCCAGCTCTATCTTGTAACCGGAGGACACCACCTCCTGAATCCACCCGATCTGAGACGCTCTGTCTCCAGACGTGAGCAAAAAGCAGAAGCCGTCCCCCCACCCGAATGGGTGAGGGCGCCTCCTCATGCCTGAGGGGACTTGGCAGAGGGCTTGGACTTGGATCCCCAGGAGGGATTGGGTCGGCCGCGGGACCTACCTGGTCCCCAGAAGTCTCTGCGGGACCCTGGAAATGAAGAGCCTCTTCCTCTCCGAAAGGAGCGATGGGCAGATGCTCACATACAACTTTAGGAAACAACTTATTGGTGAAGTCAACAAAAAGATTCAAATTCAGTTGCCTAATGAAGTGAAATCTAACCAATTAGTTGTTTTAGCACACAGTTGGCCAATATTACTGCTAACCAGTGCTTCAAGTGTAACAAAACCCCCTGATAAAAGCCCTGCACCCCACAATTGCCCGTGTACCTTGTGCGATTAAGCTTGAGCTAAAGGGGAGTCCGGAATGCAGCTGCAGACAGCGGCAGCACTGGATCTTTCATTTACCAGCACTTTGGTTTTTCTGATACCCTACTGAACTTGCTCCCTATAGCTGACTCATACATCTTCCCCTTCGGTGAATTTTACTTTTTTTTTTTTTTAATTCTTTATTTATATAAATTTTATCCATACAAGAACAAAGACAAGTAACATGACAACAGAGAGGAAAAAACAGTGCCTCCCGCTGGTGATTAAACCGAAAGTACAATATCTTGGACTATGCAGATCAGACAATAAATGTTGAAAGGCACACCTTAATTTTGACCGTGAATTAAAGACTAATCAGAAAACCAAGAGTTTAGACCCATTCACCGGGTGGAAGGCAAAACCTGGGGGGGGGGGGGGTTGCTGAAGGGTAAAGCAGGGATGCGGGGGGGGGGGGGGGGAGGGGACCTAGATGTTCCCAAGCAACATTTTACAATCTTCCGACTCGGAAAACTCTATCCACTTATACCAAGTGCATGTAAAACTCTCCTGCCTGTTATCTTTGGCTAAAATCAGGCTCTCGAATCGCATAATCGTTGACCTTCAAAACCCACATAGCTATTGAGGGAGGCTCCGCCTTTTTCCACATTTGGGGAATACAAGCTTTCGCTGCATTGAGCAGGTGGCACAACACGGACTTCTTATATCGTTTAATTGGCATCTTCGTCGGGTGAAGGAGGCATAAAGCCGGATCATCAGGGATATCCATATCGACCATTCTCCCCGCAACTCCCCTAACAGTATTCCAAAATGGTTTAAGCTTAGGGCAGGACCAGAGCACATGCAACAAGTCACCTGTCGCTTCCTCGCACCTCCAACACACAGCGGGAGAACCTGGGAACCACTTGTGAAGTAGAGATGGCACCCTATACCATCTAGTAAGAATTTTATAGCTGCATTCCTGGTATCTGGTGCAGACAGCCGTCTTATGTGGCATCGCCAGAATCTTCTTACACGGCTTGGGTGAAAACGAAACCCCCAGGTCCTCTTCCCATCTCCCTCCGGGGGGGCAATCAGTGTTTTGTACATAAACGAGAGCGTATGTTTTTCTGTGTTTCTACTTGAGCACAGCTCCTCGAATGTTGTGAGTTTTCTTTGCCCTTCCACATGCTCACGAAGCGAGGAGAGGAAGTGGAGAAGCTGCATACGTTGCCATCCCGTCCAGTTCGGGAGGCCCAAAGATCCCGCTAGACTATCTAAATCCGCCCACCCCCCAGCTACCCAAAAGTGCTTGGCCCTGAAAATCCCTCCACCCATCCACAGCTAGGGTTTCCAAGAATTGGGAACAACGGGGAGGGGTAGGGGGAAAGGCCAGGGCGGTCCATGTAATGTCTGCCGATCCTTAGTGAGGGACCCAGGGTGGGGTGCTTCATTGCCAACGGGGTATCCTTGCCCGTAAGCCACAAGGCACCAGCCAGTGGGGAATCTGAGAACTCCTGCTCGAGGCCCACCCACTGCTTATGTTTACCATGGATGCACCAGTCTATAACCCTACTCAGGTGAACCGCCGCGTGGTACAAAACCGGGTCAGGAAAACCCAGTCCTCCATGTTCTTTATCCCTTGTTAGGATATGCCTACTAAGCCTCGGCTTCTTCCCCCCCCAAACGAATCTAACAAAAAGAGCTCTAACCCTTTGCAGGAAAGTCTGAGGTACCGCTACGGGGAGGGCCTGCATCAGGTAGAGCAGACGCGGGAGAAGATTCATCTTGAGGGCATTGCAGCGGACGAACCAGGAGATCTTACCCATGGACCAACGAGAAATCTCCTCTTCAAACTTCTTCAGAAGGGGGGGGGGGGGGGGGGAAATAAGAGAGAAGATGTTCCTCAAGTTGCTCCCAATTCTGGTCCCAAGGTAGGATACACTGTCTCTGGCCCATTTGAGTCGAGGTGAATTTTACTTGTGAGGAACCCTCACATTGATGCAGCAGCACATGTATGAGGAGGCTTAACAGAAGGGACATAGTACAAAATATATTAAGACGGCTGAATGAAAGATGCAACCCCTGACAATCAGTAAGGGGAAAGTAGAATGCAGGCTAAATTAACCCTTTGCCTGACTATAATGTACAGACTGAAATTGATTATTAACAGCGTACTGCTTCTTTGCCAATAAAACAAACATTTTTGAAGCTTGCGGCAAACCATTCTTGAGCAGACATCACACACTTCAGTCTTTCCAGTATTCGCTCGTCTGGCCTACCTCTTCCATTGACTAGGAAAGGCTGACAAACTGATCTGCTGGAATCCTGAAGCAGCTCAATACTTAGATGTATTGCCTGACTGCGAAATAGCCAAACACATTAAAGGGGAACGATTACCAACAAAATAACACTCACCTCTGATATGGAGCTAATAACTTTTGCTAAAGAAAAAAAATCTCATTAGCCCCTTCCTGCCTTAGTCATGGAGACTAAAGCAATTCTGATAAAGAAAAAATCTCATTAGCCCTGTCACCGGTACACACAGGTACAATGATTGCCATGGTTATTTAAGGCCAGGAAGTGACAGTGTCAGTTGTCGTGGAAATCATTGGGCACAAGCTGCTTTGGCTTTATAGCCCACAACAGTAGATAAAGTACTTTCTCTCCTACCTGATAGAGGAAGACAAGGCATGACTAATGGCTAGTCAATGTCCCCTTCTACCGGATCCTAAATCAGGCAACAAACAAATTAGGCCAAATGAACACAAATCCTTTCTAAAGGGAGGGTGGTCTGGATTAGGAGATCCTCTGTATTGTCCAGGATTCCAATCCAACCTGTGCATTAGGACTCAATTTAATACAGGGAGAGGCCTACCTCCAACAGTGTCATTCTTTAAATCCTTCTGGCTTCACATTTAGGTGCTGCTACACTTTATTGAAGAAATATCCGAAAATCCAAGTATTCTCATAGTACAATTTACATCAGGCATGTACTCCATACCCAAGGTTTCCAGCCTGAAATATTGCTGGTTAGGGCAGTAGATGGAAAGAAATTCTACTTCTATATAGAACTACTCTATGTTCTATACTATAAACGTCATGGTCCTAAATGGAAGCCTACTGTATTAGAGGAGTGAGTGATTGAGTTGATTCTAGAAGAAGGTCCGCTATGGGGCAAAATCCGGGCTTACTTCTAAGCTCTCCAGCATGGCATAACATTGATGTACAATGACCAGTGCTTACATTTGATTACCAGACACATACCATCGTTAGAGGAAAGTGGCAATAAACATTACAAAAAAAACTCCTGCAACCCTTCACAGTGGATTACCTCTCCCTGTGGTGAGATAGGAAGTTGTTGCAGTAGACAGCTCCTTTTGGAATATTGGTGGTAATCAGCACGTACAGCAGCTTTCAGTCCTCCATTAGAGACCTAGCACTGTATGAGATACAAGGTGAGGGGGTTTGGAGAACCTATTCAGGAGTGTAGAACCATAGCTTTGCAAGTTGCAAACCACCATAAGTGATTCATATTGCTTTATATTCCAATAGTGATATTTGGCTGCCCTGAAAACACCAGTATTGGTAGAGAAACGCACAATCCAACTAGCTAAGTAGAAGCTGGAATAGCAAACTCTGATTGCTGTGGCACCACTGAGCAAGTTAAGGTCAAATCAAAGAAACAAAATACATTTCTATCTAATGTATATAATGGCCATATGTATTCTCACCCGGCACTAGCTAACTTTACAAAGTAAAGTTACAGTAATGTCTATGAAGGTGCTCATTTCACATACCTAACAAGCATTTCTACATATTTTCTCCATTGAATATTAAAAGAATGTGTGGTGTAGAGCACCATTAGGAATGCAGAGGAAAGCTAGTCAGTGACGAGGATTGATTAGACACAGCACTGCTACAGGCAGATAGACATCTCAAGTGAAACGTGAGAGCAAGCCAAGCAAATCTGTGTTTCTGATCAGATAACCTATTACTTTTCCTCTAGTGACCTATATGACCTCAAAAGTTAATCTTATGATTCATGGGCACGAGAAGAACTAAAATGAAAGTGTACAAAAAGAGGATGAGATCACTTTCTTAAAATTCATCTAGCAAAACAGATTATGCACCGTCATGTTACATATGTGTATTTAGACTGACCACAGCAGTGCATTGTGTACTGTATTAGCTCTAGTGACCAATACAAAGTGAAGAATTAAGGCACCGGAAATAGTAAAAATCCTGGGTTTTAGTCCACTCTAAGATGCTTTGAAATTGCTTATTTTACACTGTTCCCATAGGGGATAAGGCGGGAGGAACTTAGGGTGTGCCGGGACATGGATTGAGAAGATTGGAGAATACTTCATACTCTTTGACAGACATCATCTCCTTCAGCTGGAGAGCCTACTAAAATCATTTAAATAACTCCTACCTGCAAAAAGACTTTGGGACATATTCCCAACCACTCCTTTCACACAACCACTTAACCTAAAGCTAATCATTGCCATAAGTAGCCTAAAGCCCCCATCTGACAAAGGCGCCTCACCCTGTAAGACCTGCAGGCACATTTATACTTCAGACAGTGTGCCAGTATCACATGCCCAGCAGGTACACTGCATCAAAGAGCTTCCTCTGGACTCCGCTACCCCCCAACACATGGAAACGGGTAGAGTCAGTGCATAAACTCCACTAATTCAGTAAAAGACCTTTAAAGTGGACCAAAACCCACAATGATCGGCAACAGAATCTATAAGATTTCCGGTCCGATGGATTCCCTCCCCCCAGGGAATACAAAATCAGTGTAAAACCCCCCAGGTCGCCCATACACTTACCTTTGTTACTGGTCCAACGCCGCGGGCATGCTCCATGTTAGAGGGTAGCGGGGGATGCGGGCATCTGCATGCTCGGAGCTGCTTGCCTTAGATAAATGCTTAGACGTGCTGAGTCTACATTTAAGTCCCCTTTTATGTGGATCGCCTGGATGGACCTGACATTCTGCTCCAGACTCTCCAACAGGGATATGGTCAAACTAGAAAGTTTCCAAGATCTTGTTCCTTCCTGGTGGTTTAGAAAGGTAACAACCATTACGTTGTCTAAGAACAAGCGCAGATCACAGACTCCCTGCGGATTCTCACACACCTCTGGGCCGGGAAGGCCCTGCCGAGTCTAAGGTGACCCCCTGGAGATAGTTTCCTTGCATCAAACACCTTGGTCAGACAGCGAGCGGCCAGCATCCTTCTTCGCTGGGGAGGTGTGACAGCATATGGTACTTCAAAAGAATTGCCCAGGACCTGTGTCTGGGAGGAAGGAGCATGGAGGGACAGAGATCGAGTTTAAATCGGACCAACACCCATTTTTACCTTAACGGGTGTTGGTCCCACTGTGTGGTGATTGTTGGAAGCAGGGGGGGGGGGGCATCCAGAATGGTGGACCGCATAAAAAGCTTGTATTACGAGCCAGCGGCAAGAAAGGGACTCCGTTCTCACACCGCTGGCGCGTAATTAAGGTAATACAAGCTTTTTATGCGGTTTGCTGCTCCACCATTCTGGATGCCCCCTCACTTCTTTCAATCACCACACAGCGGGACCAACACCCTTTAAGGTAAAAATGGGTGTTGGTCTGGTTTGAAGTTAGGCCAGGGAGATGCAAAAATGATCATTCTCTGGAGGGAGGTCGCGCTGCATTCATACTGGAGGTGCCCAAATCATCTATAAACTCTTGACATACCCCCTTGTGGGAGATCATCATCACTACTCTACATCTGTATTTTAAACTGGACCTGCACCATGATTTACTGAAAAGCCCAAACCCTTAAAAAATTATTCCCCAGCATCTAAAATTAATATATTTTAAGTTTTTTAGTCACTTACTAATTATTCTTTCCCCTACTGGGCTGCAACTCTGTTAAGGACTTTAGGATATGGGTGCCGCCATCTTGACTCTTGAAGAGAGGGGGATAAAGTACACGGGGCAGGTTATAGCTGTGCTTTGCTCAGACAGAGCAGAGCTGGGGTCAGGAAAAGGTCAGCAATCCCAGACTGCAGAGCGACACAGTCAGAAGACACTTCCTGTTTGCAGGCTGCCTGATGTTCCATGAGCCACAATCTTGGATGTTTAAAGGCTCATAACATGGAGTAGATGCAGGTAGGATGATTTTTAATGTGAGCAATCTTTATGTGCAGGGTGTGGGAAACATATAATATAGGCTCTTACTCAGGGTGAAGGTCCGCTTTAAGAATGGGAAAGAACTGAATCTAACTCCGTGCCAAAAAAGAGATTACCCTTAGGATCTTTAGGCTTGGCATGCTTCTCTTTTCCCTCCTTAGCAGAGGCCTGAGAATCACCACCACCTATAGTTGTTGAATTGCGGCCAGTGCCCTTTAATACTGCCCCCGCTGCTTTCGCCAATCCTTCTGCATGTTTCTCTGCTGTGCTTCTCCTTTCCCTCCTGCAAAGAAATCCCAGGTTCTCCTTCCTCCAGTATTCTGGCACCATTTTGGGCACCTGATGATGAAGACATGTGCACCCGATAGAATGACATCTGGGGAAACATACATTTCCTGCAATCACACAGTGTATGCGAGTGGGCCGCTACACAGCATCTGATGAACACTCCTGCACCAGGCCTATATGAATACAGCCTCAGGGGTGTCCCTGGTGGCGCCCAGTAAACCATTCATTAAGAATAGATTCATAGCAGCCTTTTCTTGTGCAATGGGGGCGACCTACAAATAGGAGCAATCCCCAGCATTTCACACGCAGTTTTGGGTTAAAGAGAAACATTACAGGTCATGGGGAGTTAATAAAAACTCCCCAGACCTGGCTTGGCTTGCCTGCCCCGCCCCCCCCCCCCAGTTTAAATAGTTAATTTAAAGTGGACCAACACCCAGGATTTTGACTATCCTGAATTTTGGTCCACTTCCCCGGGGCACCCCGAAACCCCCCAGAAAGCCCGAAAACTCACCTCACCCCGCTCCTACGTGACCGCTGCAGCCAATCCCCGCTGTCAGACAAGCGAGAGGCAGCGCCGGACAAGCAGAGTGCATCCGCCGCCGCCTCCCGCGTGTCCCTCTTACAGGGAGCGCGCTCTGCTAGAGGGACGCGCGGGAGGCGGCGGACGCGCATGCACCGCTGGAACGTGGAAAAGGTAGGATTGTGGGCTTCCTGGGGCCTCCGCGGGGAGGGATCTGGTCGGCCCGGGAATCTTATCACGCTCAGCATCCCTCCGCTCACCCATCGTCCTCCGTCGGAATCCCATCATGCGCTGTGGTGCCCCTCAGATCTCACGCATGCATGTGCAGTGTCATTGCATAGGCTGCAACAACATTAAGAAGAAGAAGCGTGAGATCTAAGGAGTGGCACAGGACATTTGAAGAGAGGATGGCTACAGGGAATGCTGTCTAACCCTACAGCCTCCACTTTGGGACAGCTAAGGGGGGGTGGAAACTGGCCAGGAATACTGTTTAAAGAGGAATATCAGAAACCAGATTTTTCACTTTCCTGGCATTTGGTCGATGCCCCGCTTTGTAAAACCACCCAAGTCGCCCAATCTTACCTACCTTTTCCCGGTCCTAAGGTCTCTTGTCCAATCAGCATGCTAAAATCCACTCCCACCCCTTCATCTAAGGAATTGCCAAACGAGCAGACCCAAAACGGGCCTGGTGACAGCATCCCCCCCTACCCTCTAACAGGGAGGTTGCCGGCGCCGGCCATTCACAAATGCCTGGTGCAGGTGCGCGCCCTGCTAAAGGGATAGCGTTGTTGGAGCGGGGGAGAAGGTGAGATTACCAGACGACCTTGGGGGGGGGTCCCACACAACCGGACATCCCGAATATGGATGCAATAGAGAGAGGGAATCAATCTATAAGACTCCAGGGCAATCGGCCCGTGGGTTTTGCGCACCCAGATTATACACTTTCCTGGGTTTTGGTCGGCTTGAAATTTTTATGATGATGGAATTTTTAGAAGCTTCCATTATTATGTGCCAAAATGATTTGCTCAATGTGCTGGGCTTATCTGTGAATGTTTATTTTTTGTTTGATTGTGTTATAAAAGAAAATAGTTTTCTGTAGCAATGATGTGTTCATATTATCAACATACATCAGAGTAGTCTTTTGGAATACATATGGGTTGATTCAAAGAAACATGTAACAGCTTTGATTTTGGTGCCGATAATCCTATTTTTCCCGAACGCTCGTGCGTTCGTATGAACTTGCGAGTGATTCTATAAGCAAATACGTTTCTATCCTAAAATGTACGTCCGTTCGTATGGCAGTTCGGGAATCAGACCTATGTCAGTTTCCATCCTGAATTTTCCGTTTCATTTCTCAGGTTGCAACATTGGTTTTGCCCTTTTTCCTTTTTTGTCTGGACGTAAATCCTTCTGATCTTGCGGCTGCGCACTACAAACTTAGCTCATTAAAGTGCATTCTAAATATTTGGTCTTATTTTTCTTTATTTCATTCATTTTGTAGAAACCAACCATTAATGAATGCATTTGCATAATAAAATCTTACTTTGTTTAATTTTTAGTTAACTTGCATTTTTTACTTGTTGATTTAATTTTAATATTTTGGCTTCAAATGGTACAACTTAAATTTTTTGTGTGTGGTTACCCACACCCTCTACATACAGATTGCTCTCAAATATTAAAAAACACCCAGCAACTTCTGCATGTTATGAGTCTAGAAACAGCCAAGATGGCGGCTCAGGTATTATCGGGCAGCCTGCAAACAGAAAGGGCCTTGTGACTGTCCGTGCCCCCAGCTCTGGGGGCAAAATACAGCAGTAACCCACATCCTGCACTTTATCTCGCTCTCCTCTCCTCAGTAAGTGTGATGCATCTGACCAAAGATGTGCTTAAATAATTAAACAAAGCAAAGGTAAACAACTACACCAATAAATGCAATCTAAAAATATTATTCTTGTACATCAATTTTAAAATAAATAACAAAGGACATAAGTTTCTTTAATTAGCGCAAATATATTGCAAAATAAAGGTTTACATGCAAAGGACTAATTAAGGTCCACATTAAAATGCGTTTATAAGGCATACATGGAAATGTATTAAATCAGGCATGCATTGCCATACAATTAATGGCCTCGGCCATGCTGATACATGCAGTTCATTGGAGCACAAGACGCGCAGACTCCTCCACATAGCCAAAAAACCTGTTCACGAACAGCAATCCGGCTGCTAAAAGGTGTCGGCTGTGGCTTTCTTTTAAAACGCGTTTAGAGGTTTCTCTGAATCACACCTAAACACATCCAATTATCCTAAGTTTTACGTTTTGATCGTAAGTTTTAGGATTTGATCCTAAGTTTTACGTTTTGATCCTAAAATTTACGAACGCACTGCCGCTGATCGTAAGAGCATATACGCATTCGTACGTAGGCTCGTGCGAGTCGGAAATGGCCAAAAAAACAGGAAAAAATGACTAACACCCACCCAAACTTACGATTCTCGATACGAAATCAATTAACTTTTGCTCTTTGAATCGAGGGGATAGACTACCTGACACTGGCTTGCTAATCATCTGGCTGGATTAACCCCATCTGTTCTAATCAGGGGTGAGCCAAGCCCCTCCTGCTGCCTGAGACGAACTGTAGAAAGGTACATCTCTAGGACATATGCTCCACTCTTCCGTCTGGCTCCTTCCTATGTTGGGAGTGGAACCAACTTGCTGTGGGTCCCCAGTGAACCACTAATAAATGTATAGGAGTAAAAAAAAAAAAAAACAAAAAAAAAAAACACACACACGTCCAGCAATTGCTGCCCTCCCCCCCGCAGTACTGCCTGAGGTAGCTCTCTCACATGGCCTCATTACAGGTGCACCCCTGGCTCTAATTCAAATCTGTAGATAAGAGGATTACAATCTTGTGTGCCAGTAAAGGGTTACTGGCAGCGTTCTCACCTGGAGAGGTCATTACTGTTGTGTGATTTACCAAAGCTGCTGATGAGCTCACGTGTTACAGTGGAAGGATTCTGGGACTTGCAGTCTGTAGTTTTTACTCAAGGCCAAGAAAGCCACTCCTACTTTTGGATCACTGACACACAGAAATATAAGAAACAGCATGCTGGTAAGTTATCACAATCCTAACACAAATGATTATTTAACATTCCAGAAGAGGAAAACAATAAAGCAGCACACTCAGACCCTGACAAAACAGAGGGTTCTACTTTAAAGTGGGATCCCGATTTGTGATGTTCATGGTTCGTCTTCTATTCAGGCTCCCACAGTGCATGCACAGGCTCTCCTACACTGAGCATAATTGTTACCGCACCCGGTAATCTTTTAGACTCTAGAGCTGGGTAACGGGGTTTGTTCTGCTGTAACAGTGACTTTGCTATAAATATATTAGAATCATTATATATTAGAACATTAGAATCCAATGAAAGTGACTTAGCTCTGCGTCACCCCAGACAAAATGACAGCCAAATCTCCACAATGGAGCAGCAGACAGTACAAAGAGTATAGGAGAGAAATAGGACCCCAATGTTTTAGGGCCACTTTTTAAATGTCGCATTTAACGGGCATTTATTAAAATAACATATTAATAGAAAAGCATGAAAAGTTAGTGGAAAATGTATTTAACTTTGCAATGGTTCGTTCTAATTATTGTCAACAAAGCCCAATGCAAGACAAAACTAAAGCCATTTATTCTGTACCAATACAATCTTGCAACACAGGATCGCCCTTAGTCTTGAATGGGTTAACAAATACCGGTATACGAGTTTCTCTTCAGCTAGATGCTACTAAATGTGTGGGTTGTATGTGTGTGTAGCAATCAACATGGAATGCCAATTACAAAGTAGTGACTCAGTATGCAGCCGACTCAGTGACCTGCAGTCTCCAGTGCTGCAGAATTATTGCTTGCCTAACATATTGATCACATACATACTGCAATGGAGGGGGTGTGCCGAGGCATGACACAGAATTGCCGAAATGGAGATTATCCCCATCGGGTGGTTGATTTCTTTAAAACACTTCCTCATTCACGTGTGGCTGGCAACCATGTGACTGCCAGTGACCAATCTGGATTTCCCAGTGGGCTTGCACAACAAACCTGAATGGTTTCTCTTGGTCAACTAATTAACTGCCTTTGATGCCATACACCATGAATAAGAAAGTGGTGACTTGAGTATAGTTCCACTTTAACACATTTGTAGGTCAAGTGTGGAAAAAGATCGAAAGAATCACCTTGTTCTAGTAGCCACCTGCAAAGGCGGTCATCCATTTAGAGTAGTCATGATGCCAAGAAAATCTACAGAGCAGGGCCATTGTTAAAGGTCATTTTCAGCCATGTAAACTGGCCCTAGTTTGAACATTAGAAATCTGTCCCCACTTTCATTCACAAGAAAGTTGGCAGGAGAGGGGCGCAGCATGCGAGCATCCACCATGGATATCAGCTCACGTGCATGACGGGACCAGCTTCAGAGCACCAAAACCAGACACATTCAGCCCACAGAACTATGTGAGATAGAGTCTGTGGGTGATAGAAGAAAAGACAAAAGGGGGGTAAGGATCTCAGGAAATGCAGCACTGAGCGAGTAAGCAGAAAACAATGCAAGCGTAGGAAGAAAACATGATACACCCTACTTAACCACACAAAACCATCATCTAATGGAAGTATGGACCAATCACTCACTGCAACGACCACTAACCTGCCCTGGGGCATCCACTACCAGATGTCCTGCTATGTGAACCCGCTCGCTGGGGTGCGGGTAATCTTACCTGAGCCGAGGATGCGGCACCGGTATGAAGTTCAGCGGCTTTATGCCACAGATTAGTATGCGCATGCGTCATGGAAACAGCAGGAACGTTCGTGAAAGTGGGCGATCTGGGGGTTTCATGTGGGAGGGCATCCTACATTGGGATGCCCCCGGGGCAGGGATAGTCAAAATCCTGGTGATTGGTCCACTTTGAATCAGAGTTTTCTTTTTTGTCTGCTAGTTAAAGCGAAAGTTCAGCTTCCAATGCTGACGCCCCACTGCCCAGTGCGGAGGTGGATTGGGGGTTAGAAATAAAGAGTGAAGCGTACCTCACCAGTGAGCAATGTTCGTTTCATCACTGCACTGCAATGGGCTGAAAAGGCACAGCCGGCGTGTGGGCTCATAATGCAGAACCACTGTTTCGGGCAGTTTAAAGAGCACCTTCATAAAAAAAATAAAAGAAAACAAAAAAAACACAGAATATTCCATTCACAGCAACAATCCCATTGTACTTGACTAAAATAAAGAAAGACCTTCTGCTTTAAAGAGGACAACCATCCCCCAGACACTGCACAAATCAGTAAGATAAAGCAAAAATAAATAAATAAGCATGAGAAGGTCACTGTTGCTAGATCATCAGCTACGAAGTACAATGAAAGTCAATGGCACCTTTTCCTACGGTGTAAAAAAAAAAAAAAAAAGTGAAAAGTTCATTATTTTTTATGAGAAAAAACTTCTCGTGTTTTTTTCATCTAAAGGGATTTTGTTTTACTAGGAAGAGAATTTTATTCTACACGATGTCCATTTCTTAATTTAAACCGGACCTTCAGCATCATTTCATGAAAAGCCCAAACCCTTTAAAAACTAGCATCTAGAATTACGGTAATATATTTAATGTTTTTAGTTACTTATTATCCTTTCCCCCACTGGGCTACAACTCTGTTCAGGACTCACAAACATCACATACTGAAGAAAAGATAGGGGGGAAAGTACAGGGAACGGGGTTATAGATATGCCGACCCCAGAGCAGAGCTGGGGTCGGGAAAAGTACAGCAATCCCAGAGTCAGAAGACACTTCCTGTTTGCAAACAGCCTCAGACTCCATGTGTCGCCATCTTGGATGTTTAAAGGCTCATAACATGCAGTAGGTGCAGGTAGGATGATTTTTAATGTGAGCAATCTGTATGTACAGGGTGGGGGAAACATACAAGATAGGCTCTTATTCAGGATGAGGACTGGTTTAACCCCTTTTTATTGACCACAGTTAAAATAGTCAAAGGAAACCCAAATATAACGCGTGTGCTCCCCCTCACTACTGGTATGCCCCACATGACCTTGGCGTTCATCTGGTGACTTCACTGGTCACGAGCAAAGCGGGGAATGCAAGACACAGGTGTGGAGTAAGCGCAGTTGCCCCAGCCCTTAAACTGCAAAAAAGTGAGTATTTTGCCTGATTGTTGGATTCTTAATGATTTTCATTATTGAAGATGACTTGGGTGGTGTGGCAAGTACGTGGACTATCATAGTAACATAGTAACATAGTATGTAAGGCTGAATAAAGACTTTAGTCCATCCAGTCCAGCCTGTTTAATTCCTTCCAGTGGTCTAGTAGCCATAGCTGGAAATGTTATTACATGCCAGGAAGGCATCAAGGCCACTTTTGAACGTTTTTACTGTATCCATCATTACTACCTCCTCTGGCAGCGAGTTCCATAGTCTCACTGCTCTTACAGAGAAGAATCCCCTCCTATGTCGGTGGAGAAAGCACCTTTCCTCTAACCTTAGTGGATGCCCCCGGGTTATGGTTACACTCCGGGGTATAAATAGATTGTGGGACAGATCTTTGTATTGACCCCGAATATATTTATACATAGTTATTAGATCACCCCTCAATCGTCTTTTTTTTTTCTAGACTAAATAAGCCTAACTTGGACAATCTTTCCGGGTACTCTAGCCCCCGCACTCCTTTTATTAACTTTGCTGCCCTTCTTTGAACGCGCTCCAGTTCTGATATGTCCTTTTTAAAGTGGACCAACACCCAGGATTTTGACTATCCTGGGTTTTGGTCCACTTCAGGGGGGCACCCCGATTAGGGGTGCCCCGCTGTGTAAAACCCCCCAGAAACCCCCTAACTCACCTCACCACGCTCCCACGGACAAGCGGCGGACAAGGCAGCGCGTCCGCCGCCGCCTCCCGCGCGCCCCTCTGACAGGGCGCGCGCCCGCGCCGGCCATTCACAAACGGCCGGCGCGGGCGCGCGCACGGCTAGAGGAGCGCGCGGGAGGCGGTGGCGGCCGCTGCCGCCGCCGATCAGGTGAGTTCTTTTGGGGTTTTGGGGGGGGTCCCTCACCGCGGGACATCCCGATCTCGGATGTCCCGCGGTGAGGGGGGTGATCGGCCCGGGAATCTTATAGATTTCCGGGCCGATCACCCATGGGTGACGGTCCACTTTAAGCACAGGTGCCCAGAACTGTACACAGTATTCCATATGGGGTCTGACCAGTGACTTGTACAGGGGTAAAATGATGCTCTGGTCATGAGCACCTATGCCCCTCCTGATGCACCCCATGATCCTATTTGCCTTGGCAGCAGCTGCCTGGCATTGATTACTACAGTTGAGCTTATTGTCAACTAAAACCCCTAGGTCCTTTTCCATTGTTGTTTTACCAAGTGTTTCTTTATTTAGTGTGTAATCATGACACAGCTTTCTCCTTCCCATGTGCATAACCTTACATTTATCTGTGTTAAACTTCATTTGCCATTTAACTGCCCATGCTTCCAATTTATCTAAATCTGTTTGTAGCTGCCCGTTGTCCTCTTTTGTTTTAATTACTTTACTCAGCTTAGTATCATCTGCAAAGATTGAGACTTTACTGTTTAATCCATACCCAATGTCATTTATATATATATTGAAGAGAATTGGTCCCAGAACTGACCCTTGTGGTACTCCACTAGTAACAGTGACCCAATCTGAGTGTGTACCATCGATAACCACCCTCTGCTTCCGATCATTAAGCCAATTTCCCACCCATCTGCACACGTTTTCCCCCAGTCCAAGCATCATTTTTTACTATGCAAAGAAAAGGTACGCTTTTTGACTGGGGCCCCTGCTTGTGTGAGACAAAGATTTTATGAGACAAGGTTAATGCATTTATGTAACTCATTACAGTTTTTAGCTGTTTTTTGTTTGTGTTTTGGGGGCATTTGCGATCTTTTCACGTTGAATGCAACTTTGCTGTGTGCTCACTGAAGCTATCATGTCAGGAAAGGTTGGGGGACACATCCAGGGGTGGGCTTCTCATTTTGTGGCCCTATGAAGTTGTCTGAGGGCCATAATCAAAAACAAATTTTGCATAGCGAAATACAATATTAACGCACCTTGTCGGTTTAACATAGAGGAGCATCTGGCATTGTCCTCACTTGCTGTAGCCCACCCACCCTTCGAGTGCTGTTTTTTATTTTTTAAACAAAAAGTTGCCACTGACCTGACCCTGCCTCTGGGGCCCCCCTGGAAGGTAGGGGCCCCAAGCATTTGCATGGTATGATATTCCTGCAGCATGGCAACCTATACCGGATGCCCCTGCTGTGTGAGACCCCCCAGGGCATCTGTAATTTTACCTGATCCTGGCACTCCAGCGATGCAGACTGTGGTGGCGGCTGCATCCCAGGCTTCTCTGCAGCGGTGCAAACCCCCCCCCCCCACGCCCAGGAGGATATGGCAAAGCACCCCACACGAGAGCCAAGGACGCAACTGCCAGCGCACCTATGCCGGTGTAAAGTTGAAATCAGCGGCTTTAAGCACCGGAATGGGGAAAGGTGAGGTAAAGTGGGTTAAAGTGGGTGATCTGGGGCGTTTCACACAAGTGGGGGGCATCCTACACCAGGATGCCCCCAAGGTAAGGAACAATTATCAGGATAGTCGAAATGCTGGCGATTGACTATCCTGGGTTTTGGTTCTTGCCCCCAGGGCACCCTGATCGGGGGGGCTCCACTGTGTGAAACCCCCCAGGTTGCTGAAAACTACTCACCTCTTCCCGGTCCTATGGCACATGCATGTCCGCTTTTCCAATCAGCACGCTCGGATCCACTGACGTCAGGTCGTCTAAGCTGACAGCTGCATCTCCCGCTACCCTCTAACCAAGAGTGTGCCCACACCGGCCATTCACAAATGCCTAGTGAGGGAACGTGCCCTGCTAAAGGGATAGTGGGAATGCAGCCGCGGCTCGCACATGCGTCATTGGACTGGGAAAGGAGGTAAGTGTACGGGCAACCTGGGGGGTTTCACGCAGCGGGCATCCCAATTTTGGATGCCACAGGGGAGGGAATTGCTCGGCCAAGGAAACATATAGATCGCAGTGGGTTTTGGTCCACTTTAAGCATGCCACTGGACACATCAGACATTCAGCCTGCAGATGTACCTACAGCATATAGCATTTTGGAGGTAGCTGTATAAATGGAGTGGAGGGAGGGTGTATGGGAGGTCAGACTGATGCAGCAGTCCCATTAACGGGGTATTGGGGGGAGGTTGTTAGACACAACAAGAAGGACATTTTCCGAAGAACCACAGGGGCACCGTTACCCAAATCACTGTTACAGAATTGCTGCAAACTGAAGCATTATAGGAAACTGACACAATGTACAGGTCACTACAGCAAAGCCTCCTTGTTGCTGAGCTACCTTGTAACAGCGGAAGCCAGAAGAACCAGCCCCACCAGTGACAAGTTCCCCAGCTGACACACAGCTCACCCTTCATGACGGACGAGGATACATTTCCCAAGAAAGCTTAAAGACTCTTCCAGAGGTGCAGCAACATGAGACTTGAGATGAGTTGGAAGCCTCCCAGTACCAGCTGGGATAGGTAACGTCCATAAGAACGGAGCTTAGGTCCATTCTGAAGCTATAGCAAGGCCCAGATTGGCTAAAGGCAGTTTGACGGTAAATGGCAGACACAACCCCGATAATGTGTTAGAAGTTCAATGGGCACCACCATTCCAGAGCCAACGTTCAATGGGATGCCCATTACTCAGGGCCTTTAGGGATATTATTTGTATTTACTGGAATAGCTGTTGCTCCCCAAATGAGGAGCACCTTTTGCCAATTTTTATTGCTCCTGCTTCCCAGATAATGGCGCTTGTTTTAGCTGTAAAGCTCCGCCTCCTCCATTCATTACCAGTGCTGTGTGTGGCAATGATGTTATTACCACACCTATGCAATGACTGATGCCATGCCATATTACAGAGAGGGACAGCAAAAAAGAAAAGTGTTTTAGAATGATCTGAAAATCGAAAATATCCATTTCTAGTTATACACCCTAAAAAGAGAGTATTAGCAGGTGCTTTGGCCAAATATATTTCACAAGTTCAGTGGGTTTTGGTCTGCTTTAAGATAGTTTTGGCAGTTGTGAAACCAGGGGGACCATTGGGGCATGCCACGCTGGGGGAGGGTCCATGGGGGCAACGCCATGCCGGAGGGGGGCCAAGGGGGCAACGCCAATCCGGAGGGGGGGTCCATGGGGGCAACGCCACACCGGAGGGGTCAATGGGGGCTACGCCATGCCGGAGGGGGCCAAGGGGGCAACGCCACACCGGAGGGGGGCCAAGGGGGCAACGCCAAGCAGGGGGGGGGGTCCATGGGGGAAACGCCAAACAGGGGGGGTCAATGGGGGCTACGCCACGCTGGAGGGGGTCCATGGGGGCAACGCCACACCGGGGGGGGGGGGGTCAATGCCACACCGGGGGGGGGGATCCATGGGGGCACACTATAAAAGGCTTTGGATACAAGGAGGGCAATGTCTGTACTCTTTCTATTGAGGCAATGGTACCCTTTACTTAGCCCAGTCCCCATGGCTATAGTACCAAGCTAAGCACTAGCACTCATCCCAAGTTCCTATAACTGAACACAATAAAAGCTGATCGCTGATTGGCTGTCCTGGTTTCCTGCACTTCCCTCAATGAACCAAGCATGTTTAATGAATCCCAGAGTAGCGCTCCATAACCAGCCTGGCCGGCACCTCCAGCCTCTCACCATAGCGGTATCCCGCAGCCACAAGCAGGAGACCGGGAACTACATGTGCCAGCCTGCCCAGCCATGACCTCGCAGCAGCGCTCGGACTCACCCCTTGAAATACGCCTTCACCCGGACCTGGTGGGACTGCTCTGCTGGCTGGGACATGGTGCTGTCCCGCTGTGTCGGCATGTCCTCCGTTGGAGAGTCAGGCGGCCCGGGAGACACACAAACAGGGAGAGCGCTAAGCGCGGCCTCCCCCTCCGGATTCCTTATCCCAGTCCTGAGTACCAGCGCAGCCTGCGAGAGCGTACCAACTCGCACACATCCGGGGGAGGGACCGCCCTGCCCTGCATTCCGCCTCACTACCGGGCTAGGTAGAGTCACCGCGCAGCTCCAGCGCCAGGAGCAACACAATAGCCGCTCCCCAGACACAGCGCGCAGAGCCGGCACCGGCCTCACCTTCCCGCTTACCCCAAGCCTAGCCGCTAATGTGCCTGCTGCAGCCTCACTATACCCCGAGCCTAGCCACTAATGTGCCTGCTGCACCTTACCCCGAGCCTAGCCACTAATGTGCCTGCTGCACCTTACCCCAAGCCTAGCCACTAATGTGCCTGCTGCACCTTCCCCAAGCCTAGCCACTAATGTGCCTGCTGCACCTTCCCCAAGCCTAGCCACTAATGTGCCTGCTGCACCTTCCCCAAGCCTAGCCACTAATGTGCCTGCTGCACCTTCCCCAAGCCTAGCCACTAATGTGCCTGCTGCACCTTCCCCAAGCCTAGCCACTAATGTGCCTGCTGCACCTTCCCCAAGCCTAGCCACTAATGTGCCTGCTGCACCTTCCCCACGCCTAGCCACTAATGTGCCTGCTGCACCTTCCCCAAGCCTAGCCACTAATGTGCCTGCTGCAGCCTCACTATACCCCAAGCCTAGCCACTAATGTGCCTGCTGCAGCCTCACCTTACCCCAAGCCTAGCTACTAATGTGCCTGCTGCAGCCTCACTATATCCCAAGCCTAGCCACTAATGTGCCTGCTGCACCTTCCACAAGCCTAGCCACTAATGTGCCTGCTGCAGCCTCACTATACCCCAAGCCTAGCCACTAATGTGCCTGCTGCAGCCTCACTATATCCCAAGCCTAGCCACTAATGTGCCCGCTGCACCTTACCCCAAGCTTAGCCACTAATGTGCCTGCTGCACCTTCCCCAAGCCTAGCCACTAATGTGCCTTCTGCACCTTCCCCAAGCCTAGCCACTAATGTGCCTGCTGCAGCCTCACCTTACCGCTTACCCCAAGCCTAGCCACTAATGTGCCTGCTGCAGCCTCACTAAACCCCAAGCCTAGCCACTAATGTGCCTGCTGCACCTTCCCCAAGCCTAGCCACTAATGTGCCTGCTGCACCTTCCCCAAGCCTAGCCACTAATGTGCCTGCTGCACCTTCCCCAAGCCTAGCCACTAATGTGCCTGCTGCAGCCTCACTATACCCCAAGCCTAGCCACTAATGTGCCTGCTGCAGCCTCACCTTACCCCAAGCCTAGCTACTAATGTGCCTGCTGCAGCCTCACTATATCCCAAGCCTAGCCACTAATGTGACTGCTGCACCTTCCCCAAGCCTAGCCACTAATGTGCCTGCTGCACCTTCCCCAAGCCTAGCCACTAATGTGCCTGCTGCACCTTCCCCAAGCCTAGCCACTAATGTGCCTGCTGCACCTTCCCCAAGCCTAGCCACTAATGTGCCTGCTGCACCTTACCCCAAGCTTAGCCACTAATGTGCCTGCTGCACCTTCCCCAAGCCTAGCCACTAATGTGCCTGCTGCACCTTCCCCAAGCCTAGCCACTAATGTGCCTGCTGCACCTTCCCCAAGCCTAGCCACTAATGTGCCTGCTGCACCTTCCCCAAGCCTAGCCACTAATGTGCCTGCTGCAGCCTCACTATACCCCGAGCCTAGCCACTAATGTGCCTGCTGCAGCCTCACTATATCCCAAGCCTAGCCACTAATGTGCCCGCTGCACCTTACCCCAAGCTTAGCCACTAATGTGCCTGCTGCACCTTCCCCAAGCCTAGCCACTAATGTGCCTTCTGCACCTTCCCCAAGCCTAGCCACTAATGTGCCTGCTGCAGCCTCACCTTACCGCTTACCCCAAGCCTAGCCACTAATGTGCCTGCTGCAGCCTCACTATACCCCAAGCCTAGCCACTAATGTGCCTGCTGCAGCCTCACCTTACCCCAAGCCTAGCCACTAATGTGCCTGCTGCACCTTCCCCAAGCCTAGCCACTAATGTGCCTGCTGCACCTTCCCCAAGCCTAGCCACTAATGTGCCTGCTGCACCTTCCCCAAGCCTAGCCACTAATGTGCCTGCTGCAGCCTCACCTTACCGCTTACCCCAAGCCTAGCCACTAATGTGCCTGCTGCAGCCTCACTATACCCCAAGCCTAGCCACTAATGTGCCTGCTGCAGCCTCACCTTACCCCAAGCCTAGCCACTAATGTGCCTGCTGCACCTTCCCCAAGCCTAGCCACTAATGTGCCTGCTGCACCTTCCCCAAGCCTAGCCACTAATGTGCCTGCTGCACCTTCCCCAAGCCTAGCCACTAATGTGCCTGCTGCAGCCTCACTATACCCCGAGCCTAGCCACTAATGTGCCTGCTGCAGCCTCACTATACCCCGAGCCTAGCCACTAATGTGCCTGCTGCAGCCGCACTATACCCCGAGCCTAGCCACTAATGTGCCTGCTGCACCTTACCCCAAGATTGGCCACTAATGTGCCTGCTGCACCTTCCCCACGCCTAGCCACTAATGTGCCTGCTGCACCTTCCCCACGCCTAGCCACTAATGTGCCTGCTGCACCTTCCCCAAGCCTAGCCACTAATGTGCCTGCTGCAGCCTCACTATACCCCGAGCCTAGCCACTAATGTGCCTGCTGCAGCCTCACTATACCCCGAGCCTAGCCACTAATGTGCCTTCTGCACCTTCCCCAAGCCTAGCCACTAATGTGCCTGCTGCACCTTCCCCAAGCCTAGCCACTAATGTGCCTGCTGCAGCCTCACTATACCCCGAGCCTAGCCACTAATGTGCCTGCTGCAGCCTCACTATACCCCGAGCCTAGCCACTAATGTGCCTTCTGCACCTTCCCCAAGCCTAGCCACTAATGTGCCTGCTGCACCTTCCCCAAGCCTAGCCACTAATGTGCCTGCTGCACCTTCCCCAAGCCTAGCCACTAATGTGCCTGCTGCAGCCTCACTATACCCCGAGCCTAGCCACTAATGTGCCTGCTGCAGCCTCACTATACCCCGAGCCTAGCCACTAATGTGCCTGCTGCAGCCTCACTATACCCCGAGCCTAGCCACTAATGTGCCTTCTGCACCTTCCCCAAGCCTAGCCACTAATGTGCCTTCTGCACCTTCCCCAAGCCTAGCCACTAATGTGCCTGCTGCACCTTCCCCAAGCCTAGCCACTAATGTGCCTGCTGCACCTTACCCCAAGCCTAGCAACTAATGTGCCTGCTGCACCTTCCCCAAGCCTAGCCACTAATGTGCCTGCTGCACCTTCCCCAAGCCTAGCCACTAATGTGCCTGCTGCACCTTCCCCAAGCCTAGCCACTAATGTGCCTGCTGCACCTTACCCCAAGCCTAGCCACTAATGTGCCTGCTGCACCTTCCCCAAGCCTAGCCACTAATGTGCCTGCTGCACCTTCCCCAAGCCTAGCCACTAATGTGCCTGCTGCAGCCTCACTATACCCCAAGCCTAGCCACTAATGTGCCTGCTGTAGCCTCACCTTACCCCAAGCCTAGCCACTAATGTGCCTGCTGCACCTTCCCCAAGCCTAGCCACTAATGTGCCTGCTGCAGCCTCACCTTACCGCTTACCCCAAGCCTAGCCACTAATGTGCCTGCTGCAGCCTCACTATACCCCAAGCCTAGCCACTAATGTGCCTGCTGCAGCCTCACTATATCCCAAGCCTAGCCACTAATGTGCCTGCTGCAGCCTCACCTTACCCCAAGCCTAGCCACTAATGTGCCTGCTGCACCTTCCCCAAGCCTAGCCACTAATGTGCCTGCTGCACCTTCCCCAAGCCTAGCCACTAATGTGCCTGCTGCACCTTCCCCAAGCCTAGCCACTAATGTGCCTGCTGCACCTTCCCCAAGCTTAGCCACTAATGTGCCTGCTGCACCTTCCCCAAGCTTAGCCACTAATGTGCCTGCTGCACCTTCCACAAGCTTAGCCACTAATGTGCCTGCTGCACCTTCCCCAAGCTTAGCCACTAATGTGCCTGCTGCACCTTCCCCAAACTTAGCCACTAATGTGCCTGCTGCACCTTCCCCAAGCTTAGCCACTAATGTGCCTGCTGCACCTTCCCCAAGCCTAGCCACTAATGTGCCTGCTGCACCTTCCCCAAGCCTAGCCACTAATGTGCCTGCTGCACCTTACCCCAAGCCTAGCCACTAATGTGCCTGCTGCACCTTACCCCAAGCCTAGCCGCTAATGTGCCTGCTGCACCTTCCCCAAGCCTAGCCACTAATGTGCCTGCTGCACCTTCCCCAAGCCTAGCCACTAATGTGCCTGCTGCACCTTCCCCAAGCCTAGCCACTAATGTGCCTGCTGCACCTTCCCCAAGCCTAGCCACTAATGTGCCTGCTGCACCTTCCCCAAGCCTAGCCACTAATGTGCCTGCTGCACCTTCCCCAAGCCTAGCCACTAATGTGCCTGCTGCAGCCTCACTATATCCCAAGCCTAGCCACTAATGTGCCTGCTGCAGCCTCATCTTACCCCAGGCCTAGCCACTAATGTGCCTGCTGTAGCCTCACCTTACCCCAAGCCTAACCACTATTGTGCCTTCTGCAGCCTCACCTTACCCCAAGCCTAGCCACTAATGTGCCTGCTGCACCTTACCCCAAGCCTAGCCACTAATGTGCCTGCTGCACCTTCCCCAAGCCTAGCCACTAATGTGCCTGCTGCACCTTCCCCAAGCCTAGCCACTAATGTGCCTGCTGCAGCCTCACCTTACCCCAAGCCTAGCCACTAATGTGCCTGCTGCAGCCTCACCTTACCCCAAGCCTAGCCACTAATGTGCCTGCTGCAGCCTCACCTTACCCCAAGCCTAGCCACTAATGTGCCTGCTGCAGCCTCACCTTACCCCAAGCCTAGCCACTAATGTGCCTGCTGCAGCCTCACCTTACCCCAAGCCTAGCCACTAATGTGCCTGCTGCAGCCTCACCTTACCCCAAGCCTAGCCACTAATGTGCCTGCTACAGCCTCACCTTCCCGCTTACCCCAAGGCTAGCCACTAATGTGCCTGCTGCAGCCTCACCCTACCCCAAGCCTAGCCACTAATGTGCCTGCTGCAGCCTCACCTTACCCCAGGCCTAGCCACTAATGTGCCTGCTGCAGCCTCACCTTACCCCAAGCCTAGCCACTAATGTACCTGCTGCAGCCTGTGCCCAGTGCCAGCCAGCAACACGTCTTCCCTTGTTGGGATGTGGCTCTCACTTTCCACTGATATGCCCTTGTCTCAGTGAAAGTCCTGGCAAAAGGTTACTGTATATTAGCCTGTCTTCTGCTCTGCCCAAGCTGGCTGTCAGTGGCTTTCAATAAGCCTCCTTTAGAATTCTTAGTATGTCCTAGTGAACTCTATCACTTCTGCTCAGCACCCTCAGCAGCAGAGGATGTCTCATTCATGCATAGCTTAGTGTTACAGTCCCCTCAGAAGAGAAATCATTTGTGGACTGAGAAAGATGAGTCTTGAGAAGAGAGTAAGTTCTATTGTGTTTGTCAGGGAATGCCAAGTGCTGGTGAAGGAAAGAGGCAGCCCCTAACAGCCAGCATGGGGCTAGAGGGAGGGGGGGGGGCATCACCGCGCTCGGTTATATTTGGGCCCTTAGCTGATTCTTAGTAAAAAATGATGAATGAAGCTGCGTTTTTGTGGGCGACCTGGGAGGGTTCACACAGCAGGGTAACCGAAATAGGGATGCCCCAGGAGACAAAGACCAAAACCCGGGATAGTCAAGATCCCGGGCAATGTCCACTTTAAAGTCCCTGCCCAGGCAACATAACAACATAAACAAGTCTTTTGTCCACTGCAGCTCCATCGTGCAGCACTGGCATCTTTGTACCAATAAGGGAGAACAAGCAATTCCACCCTCCATTACCAGGCAGACATGGCAGTGTCCATTAAGATATCTTCAAACCCCCTGAGATGCCTACTCCATACATTGCACTGGAGGGGGTGTATCGAACCGCCTGGGCATGCCCCTCTATTGCAAGGAATCAACTAGTCATGTGGGGGCAGTAAAAAGGCTCAATGCGTGCAGGGAATGGAGTGTAAGTAAGAAAACGTGCGCCCTAAAATAGGTGTTGTTGCAATTAAAGTGGAACAAAATTCCCCCCTTTGTGCCCCCAACTGGCAATTTTGAGTTTGCGATTGCTTAATCTCAAGATTAACAGCTGACGTGACCCAGTCCGCTGGCCGCACCCCCGTTTCCCTGTAGTCTGGGGAGCACCCCCTGTCCCCCAGCCTATGCAGCTACAGGGAAGCTGAAACAGACAGCGCAATGGAGGCCACTGGTAAAGGTGAGTTTCACACAACAGGGCATCCCGATTTAGGATGCCCCAGGGGGCCGGATAGTGGCCAGCCCAATCCTGAGACTGTTTGTGCAAAAGACAGTCCTTCAGTACATCATTACATTTGAAAAAAACCCAGGATTTTCACTTACCCTTGGGGCATCCCGACTGTGTGAAACCCCACCGGTGACCAATATACATAACTCACCGGTGTTCACACAGCGCAGACAAATGGAGATTGAGAGAAGGTAAAAAAGGAGGAAGATGTGAAGAAGCTGAAAAGAGAGGCAGACGGGAGGAAAGTGACAAGAGAAAGATGAAAGGAGGAAATTTGGTGAAAAGGGGGAGGGGTGGTACTGAAAGAGAGAAAATGGAGGAATCGTGACATAAATAAGAAAGGAGAATTAAGAAGGGAGATTAAAGAAGAAAAAAAGGTAAAAGAGGATTATTAAGATATGTGCAAAAAAATAAATGATAGAGCTGGGGGTATTTCAGAAAGAGAGGCTTGCTGGTCCAGTTAAAGCGGATGGAAACCTAATTTTGGGTCCACCACTCAGTGTCTGGTTTTCAAAGAAAACTCTGCTTTTCTACCACCAAAGCCACACCCCTGGCAATTTTTAGAGAGAGATTGGCTCTCTCAAAATTGCCGCTGTGACAAGGTGCAGATGGCTGGCCGCATCCCCTGCGCGCTGTTTGGGTGCACACGCTCCGTGCCCAGCCATTCAAGAAAGGCTGGGCGCCGAAACACACATAGTCGCAGAGATACCAGGGATGTGTTGCAGGATCCCCGGGATCTGGTAATCCTGGGGGGGGTTTCACACAACAGGGCATCCTGTGTAGGATGCCCTGAGAGTAGGCTAGCGGCCAGGCCAAGAAATGTTTAGATTCCAGGGCCCGACCACACAGGTTTCCATCCACTTTAAGAGCTCCCCTAGGAGAGAGGTTGGGATGGCGCGCTGTGTGACCACACACCTCACGCCAGCAATGGGTTAGGGTCGGTGGGTTTAGAGAACATATTAACTGGACTGCAGGTCTGTGGTGACAAAATGCACTAGCAAGTAGGTGAGTTGGTGGACAGATGGGGGAAATGGGGGACAGATGGGACAGATGGACCTGGCTATAAATGTAATAGATTAGAGGGCTAGACACACTGGGCTGTATTTGGGGGGTAATAGATGAATTGTACTGCATGTTTTGTGGATAGGTGATTTATGAGAGCATAAACTATTTTTCAAATCTGGTAGGGGAAATTATTATTTAAAGGGACTGACCAGTCATGTGCAGCTGATCAGGCCTATTCTTGGGAGTTTGAAACTCACTTCTGCCCGAGATCCAGAACGTGCCATCCAGACTCACAACCACAGCCCTTGGTCTCCTTGCTGCCTCTTCACTGCCTCCTACCACTAATCACGGTAACTGGCCACCCCCACACCATTAAATTCAATATAGGGGGCGTGCCAAGGCCTGACACTACCTCCATTATAGTGAATGAAGCGGGCACAGCAAATCACTGTGGCTGATGTGAGGTGTGCAGGTATCCTAGGTTGATGGGTTGGGGACCAGATGCTCTGTGCTAGATATAATGGGTGAATGAATTGGGGTGAGCAGGACTGCAAATCATTGAGGACAAGTTACACTACCAATGAAAACAGAGAGAACTCTTAAACAAGTGGTTAAAACTCTTCCCTGGCTGAATGTGAAAGGTGTAGCTTTCTTCTTGAAATGATAAGTGAAGAGCAGCCACCTGCTCCTGCCACAATGATAGATAGCTTCGGCTTCTCCCAGAGCTCACAGTAGGATAGATGTCCGCTTGTCGTATAGAAGGACACCTTGACCTGTCTCTAGGCGATGCTTCTATCTAAGCCTGCTGCCAGAGTGAAAGATTTGATGTCCTGTAAAGCGCTACGGAAGTTGATGGCGCTATATAAATAAACAATAATAATAATGTCCTGCAGAGGAATACGGAAGCGTGACACAGGAAGATTACATATATGGACACATCAATGGCATACACAAGTCAGGATAATTCTAGAGTTTGGGAACAGAAAAGGGAGGTTTCTCTATGATGCTCCAAATAGAATGACAAGATGAATGACCTGATAAACATCTCTGATCTACTTCCCCTTGGCCCCATTACATTTCTGAACAATTTAACCGGACCTTCAGCATGATTTAAAGAAATGCCCAAACCCTTATTCTTCAGCATCTAAAATTTAATATATTTTACGTCACTTACTTATTCTTTCCCCCACCGGGCTGCAACTGTGTTCAGGACTCTAGGATATGGGCACCACCATCTTGACTAAGAGGCATCACATACTGAGGTGAGGAGAGCGGGATAAAGTAAGGGGGTGGGGTTATAGCTGTGCTTTGCACAGACAGAGCAGAGCTGGGGTCGGGAAAAGGACAGCAATACCAGAATGCAAAGCAACGCAGTCAGAAGACACTTCCTGTTTGCACGCTGCCTGATGCTCCAAAGGCTCATAACATGCAGTAGATGCAGGTAGGATGATTTTTAATGTGAGCAATCTGTATGTACGGAGTGTGGGGAACATAAGATATGCTCTTATTCAGGGTGAAGGTCCGCTCTAAAGTTGACCTCCAGTTTTAAAGTGGAACAAACCCAGGATTTTGATTTTTATGGGTTTTGTTATGTTTCCTGTGGGCATCCTGAACTAGAACACCCCGCTGTGTGAAACCCCCCGGAAAGCCCTAAAAACTCACATCTTCCGCATACCCATGTTAACCTCTTTGACAAAACGGCTCCCATTGGCTTCTAAGGGGAACGCGCACTGCAGTCGTATATACCTGGCGACATGCTGCCACCCTAGCCGATCTGAATGGCTGGGAAAGACACGCGCGCATGCTGCCAAGAATGAGGCAGCACACGCTCCCCATAGAAAACGGAGCCGTATGCAGAAAGGCAAGCTGCTCTTATAGGATAAGAGCTTGTGCATGCGCAGTTGGACCGGAAAAAAGGGGAGTTTTACCGGCGTCCTGGGGATTTTACACAACGGGGCATCTTGATTTGTCGCTGGTGGGTTTTTTTCCGCTTTAAAGAGGAACAACAAAACCTGTGATTTTCACTATCCTGGGTTTTATTCCTCCTGTCTGGGGTATCCTGATTTAGGATGCCTTACTTTGTGTAAAAAATAATTCAAATACCTGGAGAACTATATCCACTCAAATAACTTGTCTATAGGGTAACAATATATAGTGAAACCATCATTATCATAATTTTCCTTCTATCCCTATGCAAGAAGTTTGTCGAATAAAGGCTGTCTGGCTATGTGACCAAGCAGCCACCTTACTTACATAATTACTTTTAAAGACTTTTAAAGAGTTAAAAAAGTTAATTATCAATCAAAAAATAAAAAAAAACACTATATGCTCCTTTTCTCCCACGCAGCCAACACTCCTAGTATGGAGCTGCAGCTCTTACCCGAAGGCTGGATTCAGGTCCCTCACTGCCCAGTCAATCAAGCTTTTCTCCAACAGGGAGACGCCCCCAGCCATTATCACTGAGAGCTGGCATGCCCCCCCCCCCCCCCTCTATTCATGGAAGAGGTCTTCACACGCCCCTTTCCATTGCAGTGAATGAAGAAAAGGTGAGTATAGTGGTTTTTATTTTTTTGACTGATAATTGTCTTTAAACATAATTTTCTTTATTGCTCCTTGTTTTTTTCCCCAAGTATTCAAGTGGATAAAAATAATTCCATTCATCAAGTTATCTCCCACAGGTGTACGCATTTCGCTGTACTTATGCTTTTTCAACCTCTTGGGACATTTCTAATGTCTCCCCAAAAAAGTGGGGGCATAAGGAAAGGTTCAGAAGATATATCTATTTAAGTTATTCACTTTTCCAGGCTGCATTTTACCTACAGCCATCTGTATAGAAATTGACATTTCATATATTGTTACTGGATGAGGTAGCGCATGTATTTAAAATTATGCAATTCATTAGACTGGTTTTACACCAGTGCAGATGCAGAGCACTCGCGCATTCGTGTGAGCATCCCACATCCGCCTGTGAAAAGCTTCCCATAGTAATCTATGGGCGCATTCATCATAATCGTTCATTTGCGGTACGCTCCGCAAAAGCCCTGTCTGCCATTGCACTCGCAATGTCCCTCCATGTGAGAGGCGAGCGCTAGCGCTTAATGCCCTCCACTTGCGGGGTTCTCACCTGCGAGCGCTCCGCAATCAAAATAGTGTTAAACTAGCATTAGGCTACGTTCACACCTGTCCGGTTGCGTTTGTGGCATGGGTTTGTGGCAGGAATACCGTTTTGGGTTCTTTGTTCACGTTTTGTTTGTGTTCTAAAACAAACCCTTTTTAATGGGATGTGTTTGCGGCCAGGACGCAGCAGTCACGTTTTTCTCCTCTCTGTCACACCTGAGAATTTAAAGGACGGGGTGCCGCATCCATTTCACACCCTGGCGAAGTGGTAGGCAGACCACGCAACGCGTCGTGAGGTAAGTTGGGAGGAAAGGGGCCAGCTAGCATTGTACTCGTATTAATTGTATTTGAACTATTGAATGCATCTTGTATTGGCCAACGATTTTTGTTGCACTCAGCACTTTATATGGATATTGATGTGCCTCATCTCTCTGGCATGTCATATTGAACAGTGCACTGCGTACTTTAATGCTGTACACCTTTATATGGTGCACTCCTGTTTCTAGCACCACTACTATTATTGCTTTCACGCAAGCTGCTTCACACTAATACCTCATTTATTTAATTCTTGCACCAGCACTTTCTGTGTTTGGCCATACAGCATGCATTTGACATTATTTCCTATTTTATAAGAATTATGGATGAATTGGTTCCATTATTGTGTACGAATTAACCCCGGTCTTCCTCCCCACTCAGCTTTTTTCTGTTTTTTTAATTATTGTCATGTCTGTTAGTTTTGTCTTGAACACATTTTATGTATTATGAACACTTTCACTGAATAAACTTTATTGAATTGTAACTACATTGAATTGTGTGCGGTCAGTCGTGTGGGATTGCAGTGGGTGAGCTCTAGAGCCCCACTGCACCCTTGTAGAGAATAACATGCCACACCGGAGAGGTGTGAAATGGGCCATAGAGGTGCCTTTGCTGGATTATTTTTGCGGAATGGCAGCGTATTCCGCGAATGCAAAAATGCAAGTGGTACCAGACAGGTACGAGGGCTTATAGTGGGATGGTCGGCAGGCTCAATCCAGGGCCCCTGGCCGGGTGATGCAGGCGGGCGGCAAACCAGTTAATTCATTACTGGTTCAGCACTCCTTTAGAGTTAATCAGTGGTTTATATAGCTAAAGGGAAATAAATCCCTATTTTCTACAAGTGGTGCGGCTCCTTTAAATGGAGGTGTTCAGTTTACCTCCTACAACTGTATACAATATATTGAATAAAGGTGCGCACTCTTTTTCAGTAATAGATTCTAAGTTGATTTTAATTACACATGTAACAATATACAAAACACTTATATAATATAACAAAAATCTTCTTTAGACACAATACACTGTCACAAATATAAAATACATTTAAAGATCATGACGCACGCCCCTATGTGCAAATAGAACAAAGCTTATAGGTTTATACTATTAAAGTGCCTAAATAGTGCATATAGCAGCTATCAAAAGCATGTAACAGCATCTCAACAAGCATGAAATACAGAAAAACAATCTCTACAGTAGCATATTACACTTCAATATAGCTGTCATTAATTTAATACCATCATTGTTTCCAAATAAAGTGCATACATATATTGTTAATCCGTCTTGTCAGATTCAATAGAAAATAGAAATGGGCGGCAAACCAGTGCCTGTGCTCCTTCCAAGCTGGGGTTGCACTGGTATTGAAAGAATTTCCTCAGCAAAACGCATACACCTGTGGGACATAACTTGGTGAATGGAACCATTTTTAGCCACTTGGAAATAAGAAAAACAAGGAACAATAAGAACAATTCTTTGAAAGTAATTTTGTAAACAAGGTGGCTGCTTGGTCATACAGCCAGAAAGCACTTCTCGCATAGGGATAGAAGGCAAATTATTGTGTGATTCTATTGGTGGTGCTATGCCCTACTGTGTGTATGCCCCCAGAATCCCTGTAAACTCACCTTTCCTTTGATCCCACAGCGCATGTGCAGCCAGCCAGCCAGCCAGCCAATCACACTGGCTTGCATTAAATTAAGCTTTTGTTTTGCCACCCTGAGCTCAGAGCAACAAGCAAGGCTGAAAGCAGAACCCCCCCATTTCTCCACACACCCATGCCAGCCATACAGAATGGACTGGTGCGGGCATGCACCTTGCATAGTGGTATTAGCCACTAGACGAAGATGACAGATATTTAATTTGTAATGACGATTTCTGTTCCAAACTACTTAGGATGTAGGGGAGAGTTAGTAATGTCCATTCAAGTGGGCTGTGCATGCTTCTATGCTAGAGGGAGAACTTTAGATGTGGGAGGGAAACATGACTAACTACCTCTGCTGCTGCCTCCTCTGCTCCAGAGCACAACAGAGAAAACACAACGCACAATTGTGTACTGTGATGGAAATGCACAATGTTAAAGTAGCCCTAGGCTGCTTAGGAACCTCCCTCGAGGCAACCCAGTTTGTGGGGCACCACAGTGAATTAGCAACCTGTAACATTCGGGTAAGAGCAGTCTGCCCCCCCCCAGCCAACAAGCTTCCAGCACTCTCATTCAGAAAAAGGTACGAGTAGAATCTGTTTCCAGAAGCTATGGTCCTTCCTACTGCTGCACTGGTCAATGTCTCCAGGTGAAAGGAAAACACAGTATGGTGCAGGGATGCATATAGGGACGCCACTGTACCGCACTAGAGGCAGAGCTCGGTATAAAATAGTGTACTCCACCACAACACACTTATGTCTATCAACTACAATACAGTGCACAGACAGCAAGGCATCTAATATCACATTGTCCCCAAGGGTGGCAGTTAAAAAGGAAAAACACCATTCCACCATTTGGTTTCTCTCCAGTGTGTCATCCCCATTTGGAATCCCTTCTTTTGCAGGTGATACTGAGGCTTTTGCATAGCAGGGAATCCCAATGCGAGACTCCAGTCAAATTAAAGTGGACCAAAGCCCAGGATTTTGACTATCCTGGGTTATGGTCTTTCCCCCCTGGCAGCGGATGCCCCGCTGTGTGAAACCCCCCCAGGTTGACCAATCTCACTCACCCTTCCTGGTCCTACCGCGCATGCGCAGCTTCTCGTCCAGTCAGCGCTCTGATCCGCTCCAGCCCCTTCGTCCAAGAGCTTGTCTAAAGCGAGCAGACTGCCCATTCACAAATCCCTGGTGTGGGCATGCGGATGTGACCGCTGCTCGCGCATGTGCTGTTGGACCGGAACCAAAGGTGAGTTTTCAGGTGACCTGGGGGGAGCTAGTATTCCTGAATCTGGATGCCCTGGGGGGAGTGAGTATGCCTGCCCTGGAGTCTAGAGTGGGTATTGGTCCACTTACAGCGGATCTTCACTCTGAATAAGAGTATATCTTATATGTTTCCCGCACACTGTACATACAGATTGCGGCTCATGGAACATCAAGCAGCCTGCAAACAGGAAGTGCCTTCTGACCGTGCTGCTCTGCATTCTGGGATTGCTGACCTTTTCCTGACCCCAGCTCTAGCCCGTATCCTAGAGTCCTGAACAGAGTTGCCGCCCAGTGGGGGAAAAAATAAGTGACTAAAAACTTAAAACATATTAATTTTAGATGCTGGGGAATAGTGTTTTAAGGGTTTGGGCTTTTCAATAAATTATGGTGAAGGTCTGGTTTAAAGGCTGATCTGGGCACCTGTTCCATCTACCAGTGGGGGAAGCCTGTCCCCCAGCTCTGATACTAACCTCCTTCTGCGTTCCCATACAACATTGTGGGGCAAGCTTGCAAGGTGATGTATTTTCACCACCTGGTGAACCCAACAGGATGCCGTTTTTTTTCTTGGGGGGTTATATATATGACTATTGTATGCTTGAACACATATAGGAATTTTTCCTCCACGTTTAACCCATCCATGCGGTGTGACAAACACAGGCAGTGAGTGTACAAAGCGGTTGGCTGCCCTTGGTCTTGTGCAGTGGGAACCCCCCCAGACTCGCTAGCTAGTTCCAGAACCCTTAGTCTTATTTCACTGGGGTGTACCTCAAAGTTATCTTAAAATGGATTTTTCACCTCCATGGAGTCTAAAAGGTCTCCAGGGCCAGCTGACTAAGTGCACCCAAATAGGTCCCCAATTACTCACCTTTCTGGCGGTCCCTTGGCTGCATCCCTGGCAATTCTGCATCTGAGACACACTCCCGCGTCCAGCCATTTAGACTCGGGACGGGAGTGTGCTGCACATGCACAACATAAAGAAATGATTGGAGGGGAGCCTGTGCATGCGCTGTGAAAAGGTGACAGCAGGGCATCCCAAATCTGAATCCTGGGGATTGGTCCACTTTAAAGAGTTTTCAGACTTTAGGACCTCTTTCATTGTCATGAATGCACACAGGTGAACTAAAATAGAACGAGTACACAAATAAATGATTTTTATAATATATAACACCGGAACAGGAAAATGTGCAAGCGAGGATGACTTTGCCCCTTATCCTGATAAGCTCTATAGACTGTATAGCGCAGCCTATTATATCAGCCTTATAGATCAAACAAGATGAACAAAGCACAGCTAGGAAAGGCGCCCACACAATTCCGGGTGATCAGTACACCCGCTTACAGAGGGACAGCTGCCCTGCCCCTGTATGAGGGCTTCAGCATCCTCCGCAGGTCACACGGCGCCATGACGCATGCGCAGCGACACCTAGTGACGGAGCCAGAAAATGGCGGCAGCCCAGTGAGTAAGTGAGCGGGTTACGAAGATGCTGGTGGGCGGGAGCGGGATGTATAGGACATTATGGAGGCGGAGGAGTAGAGGGGGTGGGGGTGACTAGAGGGGAGAGGATGGAGGGCGCCGTATGACACAGCTGACCTCTATGAATGTTGAAGGGCGCTTGTGAGGAGAGCTAGGGCCGGCTTAGTGTATATGATGTGCTGTCCCCCCCGTCTCTGCCATTGTGCTCCGTGCTAGCCGCCTATACCGCGCCATGTACCACCAGGGAGAGAGACCTCCACCCCTCCATGCGAGCAGCAGCCTCTATTGCTTGCCATGTATACACTAGTGTATATATAACTGGAGACACTGAGCAATAGAGACACGTGATCATTTGTTTTGTAGACTTAAAGTGGACCTCCAGACAAAATAGGATTGCGCACACACCCCTGCACCTCTCTTTGGGATACCCTGTTACTTTGTGACCGGGAATCATTACTAACCTACTTCCAGCACCAGTGTCCCCTCTCTCATCTGATTGGCCAGCAGCAGTCACTTGGTCACTTTCTATGGTGATTGTTTCTCTGAACCCCCCCCCCCCCCCCCCCCCCGGCTCACCAGTTTTTCTTACCTCTTGCACGATCCTGCGGATTTGTCTATACGGGTCTTGCATGGGCTCTCCAATCTGATTTCTAAAAAAAGATTGTGGGTTTGGGAGGGGAGGGGGGGGGGGGCTAATACAGTGGGGTATCCCAAATTGGCATGCCCCAGGGACACTTAGTTGGCCGGCCTTGGAGTCTAAAAGAGCATCGGAGGGGATAGGTTAACTAGTAACTACCCCACCAGCTGTCTCTTGCCCCATTTTTCCCTCTCTACTCCTGACACACAAAAGAGAAATAAAGTTTTTTGGGTCAGGGTTTTATTGGGTCAATTTAAAGTGGACCTATCACCCGCGTTGCCAGGCCTGAAGTCTAAAAGACTAAAAGACTCCAGGGCTGGCCTATTATCTACCTCTAGGGGCATCCTGATTTAGGATACCCCCCTGTGTTAAACCCCACTGATCGCTGTAATAACTCACCTTTCCAGCACGTTCGCGGTCCTCGTCTGCATCACCGGCATATAGGGCTGAGGCATGCGCCCCCAAACTGTATACATCACTTATTGGATGCGAGCCTGCATATATGCCTGGAACATGAGTTATGATTGTTATGGGATTTCACACAGTGGGGCATCCCAAATCGGGTTGCCCTGGGGACACGAACTGATCATCAGGATAGTCAAAATCCTGGTGATCAGTCCACTTTAACTGGGGGGTTAATATGGTGGCCCCCTGTAAAGCAAGAGTTAACATGGCTGCTTTCCACTGGTGAAAAACCTGAGCCAATGGCAGCAAATGAGGGAGTTGCATCTGTTAAAGTGGACCAAAACCCAGGATTTTGACTATGGTCTTTTCCCCTGGGGCCCCCCCGATCGGGGGTGCCCTGCTGTGTGAAACCCCCAGAACATCTGAAGACACTCATCTATTCCTGGTCCTACGGTGCATGCGCGGCCACTTGAAGTTGCTGATGTCACGCCATCTAAGACGGCGTCTAAAGTCAGCGACTCCAAGCGTGCTGGTGGCCGCATACGCCGCTTCCCTCTAACAGGGAGCATGCCCACGCCCTGCTAGAGGGATAGTGGGGATGCTGCTCGCGCATGGGACTGATAAGTGAACGGGGTGACTCGGGGGGGGGGGGGGGGTTTACACAGCGGGGCATCCTGATTTTGGATGCCCTGGGGGGAGGGAATCAATGGCTATCGAGCCTCTTGAGCTGGGTTTTGGTCCACTTTAAGAGGGGCACTTGCCACCAAGCTTAACTTGTTCACTAAATTCTGGTGCTTTGTAATGTTACCATATTGCAGACCATAATGCATGGATGCCAATAACTGCATCCCATTCACCTCTAGAGCAGCATTTAAAGCAGAACAAAACATGGGATTTTGACTATACGGGTCTTGTTCCTTGCCCTGGGGGCAGCCTGATTTGAGATTCCCCCCAGAACGCCCATACAAACTTACCTTTTCCCGGTCCTACGGTGCATGGAAGGCTCTCGTCTTATCAGAGCCATATGGCAATACAGCTCTGTTTAGATCACACATGCTCAACCTGCAGCCCAGGGGCCACATGTGGCCCTCAGAGCCATCTGATGTGACCCCTGGCCTGCTGTGGGGAAAGTGGGAGGAACAAAACAGAAGTGACATGTAAAGGTAGGTAAAGTAAAGATGGGCGATTACACAGCGAGTGGCCTGGCAGAACCCAGTGACTTTGTTTCTACCCCTGGGTGAAATCTTTAGCAGAATAATCTTCTGTGATAAATGCTTAGCTTTGGTGGAAGCCTAGATGGGTTGAATATTGGAAGCATGGTTAAAGTGGACCTTCACCCTGAATAAGAGCATATCGTATATGCTTTCCCACACCTTGTACATACAGATTGCTCATACATATTCTACCTGCATCTACTGCATGTTATGAGCCCTTAAACATCCAAGATGGCGGCTCATGGAGCATCAGGTTTCTGACTGTCTTCTGACTGTGCCGCTCTGCATTCTGGGATTGCTGTCCTTTCCCTGACCCCAGCTTTGCTCTGTCTGTGCAAAGCACAGCTATAACCCGCCCCCCGTGAACTTTTTCTCGCTCTTCTCTCCTCAGTATGTGATGCTTCTGAGGCAAGATGGTGGTGCCCATATCCTAGAGTCCTGAAAAGAGTAGCAGCCCGGTGGGGGAAAGAATAATAAGTGACTAAAAATGTAAAATATATTAATTTTAGATGCTGGGGAAGGGTTTGGGTTTTTCATTAAATCATGCTGAAGGTCTGGTTTAAGATGTGGGACTGCTGGGGGGGAATAAATAATAGCCCCTTATATTCAGAGAGGTAAGCCAATCAGCATGTGCATTGCTAGAACATATGAATGTAGGGGTGCTGTGGTGAAAGGACATACAAGTGGAGTTTGTGGAGACGGTGGGTATCCTGATGGTTGTAGAAAATCTTGGCCCACACTCATCAAAACTTTGAGCTCACCTGGTTTAGACCTATCTGAATGGCTGGGCACGGGAGCGTGCCTCAGCCCAGGGATGCTGGGGATGCGACCACCACTGTTTGCATCGTTGTGCCGGCAAAGGTGAGTTTTGAGGGCAATTCCTGGGACTTAACACTTGGGGCTTTAAAGCAGAACTCCAGCCCAGTATTAAACCAGACTAAAAGGCATACAGTATTTTAACTTCAGGGCCTCGATTCAGTAAGAGAATTTCACTGTTGCTGACAATGAAAGCCAGTTACACTTTTTTTACTCCTAAGAAAAGTAGAGAACTTTTTACGCTGTTTTAAAAAGTGCTGTGAGAAGTGTTTTGACTCTTATTGAATCGCTGCCTTGGGCTATTATTAAAGATACTTATTCCCAATTAGGGATGCCCCAAGGTTGCTGCCTATCCCCTGCAGTTACCAAGCTTTGATCGAACAATGAATTCCAATGTGGCATTCCCTGCTTTCCTACTAAAAAAAAATGTCCGGGGACAACCGGACATGTTGGCCTGCAGCCTGCGCCGTGCAGAACGTGAGGTCTGCGTCCAGGAGGTTTCATTGGCTCCCTAAGGTATTTTCGTCATCAGTTGCCGGGCGGACCCTCCTGACGCGGTGCCTTCCCCAGACGCAGGCGGAGGTACGTGGGGCGGGATTTCTGCAGTAACAGAAGCTCCGCTTGGTGGCTTAGGGGGGGCGGGAACCCACGGTTCCAATTGGGGCACACCTCCTCTTTATTACGTGTATACATTTATTACTTGCATACTTTTCTACTGTTTGACTGAGTTTGTATATTACTGACACTATGGGTAAATGTTTTGTGACCCTCTGACATCACTCATGATGTCATTTCTGGTTGACCTTTGACCATTTAAACTTTATGGGCTGTACACTTGTCCTGCTGTGTTGGTCCCTGATGAAGGGCTTGGACTTACTGACAAGCAACAATGCATTCCAACTTATGGATTTGTATTTATTGAATGGACTTTTGCATAATACAAGCTTTCATGAATTAACGAGTGCTGGCTTTTCTGTTACTTACTGCTTTCCTACTATGCACGCTCCTGCCAGGAAGACTGTCAGGGCATATGGAGAGTGTGCATAGCAGAGGATGCTGTAGCACAGCATTACACCATTTAGGATTGCAGCTTGGTAAGTGCGGGTGCGTTGGCAGGGGATAGGCATCTCAAATCGGGATGCCCCCAAGGAATCTAATTACTTTTGGTCCGTTTTAATATCCATTTTACTGTGCTTACGTGTGGTAAAGGGCATATTTGAAGTTACACAGTTGTGTGCATTTTCAGCACACCACACTAAGATGTGCCAAGAATGACTCCCATGGGTACCAATGGATTCTCACAGACTGGAACAGGATATCTAAGTGGACCTACACCCTTGTTCTGGGCGAGCACTGGAAACGCCTCCCAGGACATCTGTTGGATTAACATAAAAAACAGGAATCTTGCCTTACCTGTCCGGCAGCTTATCCATCTAGATTGGCTTCTTCAAAACATATCAGTTACCCAAGACTTGTCTTCCTGTGTGTTCCTACACAGCTCCATTCACTGTTTGTGGCAGGCACAGCCATGACATGCTTGTTACACAGGGAGACATGGCCTGGTAAGTAAAAGAAACCAACCTGGATGGATCCGTCGAGGATGAGGTAGATTCTGATTTTCTAAGCAGATTGTTAAGCAGATGCACCTGAAAGTGAATCAAAACCTGAATTCTGCCTATCCCAGGTCTGTGCCCCTCCAGTGTGAAACCCTCAGGTAATGCCAGTAGCTTTACTTTTCTGGCGATCCCATGGTATATGCAGGCTCTTCTCCAATCAGCATTCTACGCCATGAATATTAAAGTTATGGAACTATTTGGTCACCACAAACAGGTAAGTATTCAGAACTTATGCCATGTTTGGTGTAGTGATCTTAAAGGGATACAGAAGGCAAAGGCAATTGTTAGACCATTGTGTCAGGATGCATTTGGCCTTGTCCTAAACTGTTTTACGTTTTTAAATTGAAGAATAAATGGCCCAGATAGCAAGGTTTACAGTTTTACCTTTTGATTTATCTTTTGAAATATTTGGGTGTGGCCCATGGTTCTGTGATGCCATATAATCAGCATAATCGGCGGGGTCTGTATGAAAGGCATTCTCATCACCCTGGGTGTTCTCTCTCTCTCCCAGTGTCCATAGATGATGCAGAGCTTTAGACCACCAGCTTAGCCCTGTTATTGGTGGTCTATGGCAAAGGCATTTAGGGGGTGTGCCTCTAATCTTTACCTTGTTCCTACTTTCCCCACACATGCTCCAGAACGGCTAGCCACTAACTTCCTCCCCCTAAACAGGAAACAAAAACTCACAGAGTATTAAAGGCCTGCCCCTTCCCCTCAGCGTTTTTGTGTTTCCACCCAGGAAACGTGATGGCGTATGTTTGTGGCTTGAGGGTTGATATCGGGTCCGGCTCCCTCTGGTGCCCATGTGTTCCCACTATTTATTTTTTTTTTTTGTATAATCTGTTTTTATTTAAGACAAACAAGTAGAAACATAACATGGGGAGGAGCCCCTGATACAGTACAGTATGATAACCATGACATACCAATCCGAAGAGCGCCTTAAAGTGGACCAACGCCCAGGATTTTCACTTTCCTGGGTTTTGGTCCACTTCCATGGGGGCACCTCGATCGGGGGTGCTCCACTGCGTGAAACCCCCCAGAATGGCAGAAAAAACTCACCTCACCCCGCTCCTACGGCGCATGCGCGGGCCTCGTCCAATCAGCGCACTCAAAGCCACTGTGGTATGCACGTACAAGGGACGGACAACCACAGCGGCTCAGAGCACGCTGGCGGCCGTATCTCGCGCTTCCCTCTAACAGGGAGCGCGCCCGCGCCAGCCATTCACAAATGGGCGATGTGCGCGCGCCCTGCTAGAGAGATGCAGCCACGGCCCGCGCCTGCGCCGTTGGAACGCGAGTAAGGTAAGGTGAATGGGGCGTCCTGGGTGGGATCTGATCGGCCGATCAGCCTGGGTGTTGGTCCACTTTAACAGAGTGAAGTTCAGAACAGCTACATCAAAAATCACCACCCCATAACTCCCAAAGCTCCACCAAGCTAGGCACATGCCTGGATATTCTAGAGCGACAAGAGCCCCAACTGCACCGAACGGGCAGAAAAAAAAGGACAGACAGAAAGGAGGGTGTGAGCTGGGACACCAGCCTTCTGTAAGCAGGCAACCCCCAATCTCCTCCGCCGCTTCTGCCTATAGTCAAGCCCCCGTTTGCCGGGACGCTAGGTACGCCTCACCGGACACGGTTGCCCCCAGGTCTTAATAGGCGCAGAGGTTGGCTGCTTACGGTGAAGGCCGATGAACCACGAGGGTATCCCAAAGCCGAGGTCGTTCACAGGTAGTCAATCCGGAGGGTGCGTCAGAGTACAGGGATGAGACAGGTGCGTAGTCAGGGGTAGCCAAAGGGTCAAGCCGGGAGGTCCGAGATCGCAGGGTATCCAGAGGGGCAGGCAGGTTCGTGGTCAGACAAAGCAGAGGTCGGTACAGGCAGCAGACAGGAATGGTCGATCAAGCCGGGTCGGAATCAGATAACAACTAACAGAATCACACCCTAATCACAAGAGACTATCACAGGCACTGAGTGCTGGGCTGACTCCATATTTATTGGGGAATCGACCAATGGCCACCCTGAGGGGGAGTGTATGTGTTGATTGGAGGCACTATCCAGGGGCTGGTCAGTCTTGGCTGCAAAGCTGATCAGCCCCTGATTCCCATCAGGTGTGGAGCACTCTGTGCTGCCTGCCACTCGCAGCACAGCGCCTCCTAGTGGCAAAATGTACAGACTGTGGGACACGCGCCTGCACAGCTAGAGAGGGGCGAGGGAGGCTGCCAGAGTGACGCGCCGCGCTCCCAACAGCAGGAGTGCTGCGTCGCCCTGCGGACGCTTGTCGCCGGCCCCCTGGCAGAGGTAAATTCCTTACAGGTAATTTACTCCATGAGATAAGTTAACCTAGTCTACTTGCGCCACCATTATGGCGCCGCATCCCCCAGTCTAGTACACCACCCCCTTGCAGCTACGCTAGTAGTCACCTTGTCTAGACCTTTCTGAATCCCGCAGATCCTCCCAGCAGGCCCAGGTCACTGTATATTTGTAAAACAAATTGCACATTAAAAAGGCTGGAGAGAGTATAAATAACACAGCACATGCACTACCGCAAAGTCCGCGGCGTCCTACTAACCATCACGAGAATCAACTCAAAAAACATACAAGACACCTGGTTAAGTGTAGGTCTGGCAAGATGCTAAACAACTATGATTTGCTGAGCAAACAACAATTTTTATTGCACCAATTTCAGCACACACATGGGACAATACTGACAATAAAAATGTAAACATATAGTGCTTTAAAATCACGGGGGCCCACCGTGCACACATGCACACACTGCCACACACACTAACCGCCCACCCCACTAGCAGCGCTGCTGAAATTGCCTATATTGCTAAATGACACACTGCTCCTTTTCATGTAATAAACTTGCAAGCTGAATTAGCTGCCTGAGTCAGTGGCATAACTCCTCGCTGAGGTTGCTCCCATCATAGGGATTGCAGTTTGTAGACATAATGGCCATGTGGAAGTCCCGCCGTTTATTAAACTGTCTTTGAACTGCCCCCTAACACAGGGCCCAATAGCAGTCTGCGCTGAGTACAACCATGCACTGATTATCCTACTTCAGCACTGTAGCAAGTGGCACCGCATGCACGTCTCACATTGGGGGCTCAAAGAACCAAGGCCGTCATTGAACAGAGACACCTCACATAGGCGTGTACTTAGCTGTAATCTGCCGGTGGTCTTCAAGCGTCACTTGCCATCATGATGTCGCTGTTGGTGTTGCGCAACACTTAGCTTGAGGGAGCTGCGGGCATATGCAGAGCTGGGAGCGGGGTGGCGTGCACGTGGAGGGGCCGGCCGTCCGCCGACGCGCGTTTCGCTCCGCCCACCGGAGCTTCGTCAGGGTGGTGGGCGGCCCTTCATACTCCCATTTTATTTGTAAACATCCCTCCTTCAACAGCCGGAGCGGCCAATCATATGCGTGCTGCTCGTGATGACATACGCCACGTCCTTCACATACTCCAGCCCAATAGACAGTCATTTACATGCTTCCCATTGAGATGCAATGTGCGTCATTCTCATAGAATCAGCCTGCATCAATGTAACAGGCATACAGCTGTCCAAACCTGTGCTACAGAGCTAAAGACACGCAGCCAACGGCAGCACCCATTCATCCGATCACCCGGCAGGAAGGGGGGGGGAGGAAGTACACAGCGGGACCCTGTGTCCCATCTGCCTCAAATACTTCTCATTGGGATAATGGTGTGCATGTGTTTAAGGGGGCTTCAAGCATACTAAATAATTTAAACTAGTGCATCACAATATAAGTAGTCTTTTTTAAGCGCATCAATCACTTATTGTCATCATCAGCTTCATCAATGGAATGTCACACATATCAAGCACAGTCCTATTACTCTACGCGGGCTGTATGGCAGGTATCTAAGTCCATATTACTACTTCCTGAGCTCATATAACATATCCTTAGGACAAAGGGCAATCTCCTATCGGGGCCAAGTTGTATATCCATCCCTTCATGTCACAAAATGACACTCATACTCCCCTAAGCCCTTCTTGCTTGACCCAGATAATTACATAATTACATATTTACATATTTACATTTTTACATATAAATGGACTTAATCCCTCCACACACTTGGCGGATTCTATCCCACGTTATTCTCATAAACACGAGTCAAGGGACACACTCGATGACACCTCCTATATGCCATCTACAAAAAGGCCCCTAGGCCGGAGTCAACATTCAGGCCATCGGGGGACATCGTTCCAAGTTCAAAGATCAGTCTCGCCTCCTGTTGCATTAGGCGTTGATCCAAGAAACCCCGTCTGCCACCTTTCCTCAATACAAAAATTCCACAGGCCCTAAGGCCTTTTGGATTCCCTTGGTGGAAAATTTTAAAGTGGTCTGAGACAGGACTCTTTTCATTTCGCGTTCTAATATCCCGGACATGCTCACCTACCCGTGTCCGCAGTTCGCGCTTGGTCTTACCAACGTACTTCCTGCCGCACGGGCAGGTGAGCATGTACACCACATACGTGGTCCCACAATTGATGAACCCCTTTATTTTTCTCGGTGGGCGCCCTCTTGTGCCAACATAAGTGCTACTCTTTTCTATGAAGGGGCAGATTTTACAATGCCCACACTTAAAGCACCCCTCAAGGTTGTCTGTACCTGATCTCATCGTGGGTCTAACCAAATCACTATGGACCAGTCTGTCCCTGATATTTGTCGCGCGCCGAGCCGTAAGTAGGGGACGTGGGCCTACACATCGGGCTATTTTAGGGTCCAGTTGTAAGATATGCCAATGGGACTGCAAAATTGTCCTGAAACTCTCCCAATGAGTACCAAAGTATGTTATTAATCTTACTGGCTGATCTCCTGCCCCCTTTTTTGGCTTTTTCTGTTGATAATCCTTTCTCAACAAATCTCTCCGATCCATATCAAGGGCCCTCTTAAAACAGGTACGGATAAGTCTGTGTGGATATCCCCTTTCCCTGAAACGGCCTGATAATTCCCTAGCCTCCCGCACGTAATCACACTCAGAACTGCAGTTCCTGCGGATCCGCAAGAACTGCCCAAGGGGTATCCCGCGCAGGAGTGGGAAAGGATCCTTTCCCACTCCTGCGCGGGATACCCCTTGGGCAGTTCTTGCGGATCCGCAGGAACTGCAGTTCTGAGTGTGATTACGTGCGGGAGGCTAGGGAATTATCAGGCCGTTTCAGGGAAAGGGGATATCCACACAGACTTATCCGTACCTGTTTTAAGAGGGCCCTTGATATGGATCGGAGAGATTTGTTGAGAAAGGATTATCAACAGAAAAAGCCAAAAAAGGGGGCAGGAGATCAGCCAGTAAGATTAATAACATACTTTGGTACTCATTGGGAGAGTTTCAGGACAATTTTGCAGTCCCATTGGCATATCTTACAACTGGACCCTAAAATAGCCCGATGTGTAGGCCCACGTCCCCTACTTACGGCTCGGCGCGCGACAAATATCAGGGACAGACTGGTCCATAGTGATTTGGTTAGACCCACGATGAGATCAGGTACAGACAACCTTGAGGGGTGCTTTAAGTGTGGGCATTGTAAAATCTGCCCCTTCATAGAAAAGAGTAGCACTTATGTTGGCACAAGAGGGCGCCCACCGAGAAAAATAAAGGGGTTCATCAATTGTGGGACCACGTATGTGGTGTACATGCTCACCTGCCCGTGCGGCAGGAAGTACGTTGGTAAGACCAAGCGCGAACTGCGGACACGGGTAGGTGAGCATGTCCGGGATATTAGAACGCGAAATGAAAAGAGTCCTGTCTCAGACCACTTTAAAATTTTCCACCAAGGGAATCCAAAAGGCCTTAGGGCCTGTGGAATTTTTGTATTGAGGAAAGGTGGCAGACGGGGTTTCTTGGATCAACGCCTAATGCAACAGGAGGCGAGACTGATCTTTGAACTTGGAACGATGTCCCCCGATGGCCTGAATGTTGACTCCGGCCTAGGGGCCTTTTTGTAGATGGCATATAGGAGGTGTCATCGAGTGTGTCCCTTGACTCGTGTTTATGAGAATAACGTGGGATAGAATCCGCCAAGTGTGTGGAGGGATTAAGTCCATTTATATGTAAAAATGTAAATATGTAAATATGTAATTATGTAATTATCTGGGTCAAGCAAGAAGGGCTTAGGGGAGTATGAGTGTCATTTTGTGACATGAAGGGATGGATATACAACTTGGCCCCGATAGGAGATTGCCCTTTGTCCTAAGGATATGTTATATGAGCTCAGGAAGTAGTAATATGGACTTAGATACCTGCCATACAGCCCGCGTAGGGTAATAGGACTGTGCTTGATATGTGTGACATTCCATTGATGAAGCTGATGATGACAATAAGTGATTGATGCGCTTAAAAAAGACTACTTATATTGTGATGCACTAGTTTAAATTATTTAGTATGCTTGAAGCCCCCTTAAACACATGCACACCATTATCCCAATGAGAAGTATTTGAGGCAGATGGGACACAGGGTCCCGCTGTGTACTTCCTCCCCCCCCCTTCCTGCCGGGTGATCGGATGAATGGGTGCTGCCGTTGGCTGCGTGTCTTTAGCTCTGTAGCACAGGTTTGGACAGCTGTATGCCTGTTACATTGATGCAGGCTGATTCTATGAGAATGACGCACATTGCATCTCAATGGGAAGCATGTAAATGACTGTCTATTGGGCTGGAGTATGTGAAGGACGTGGCGTATGTCATCACGAGCAGCACGCATATGATTGGCCGCTCCGGCTGTTGAAGGAGGGATGTTTACAAATAAAATGGGAGTATGAAGGGCCGCCCACCACCCTGACGAAGCTCCGGTGGGCGGAGCGAAACGCGCGTCGGCGGACGGCCGGCCCCTCCACGTGCACGCCACCCCGCTCCCAGCTCTGCATATGCCCGCAGCTCCCTCAAGCTAAGTGTTGCGCAACACCAACAGCGACATCATGATGGCAAGTGACGCTTGAAGACCACCGGCAGATTACAGCTAAGTACACGCCTATGTGAGGTGTCTCTGTTCAATGACGGCCTTGGTTCTTTGAGCCCCCAATGTGAGACGTGCATGCGGTGCCACTTGCTACAGTGCTGAAGTAGGATAATCAGTGCATGGTTGTACTCAGCGCAGACTGCTATTGGGCCCTGTGTTAGGGGGCAGTTCAAAGACAGTTTAATAAACGGCGGGACTTCCACATGGCCATTATGTCTACAAACTGCAATCCCTATGATGGGAGCAACCTCAGCGAGGAGTTATGCCACTGACTCAGGCAGCTAATTCAGCTTGCAAGTTTATTACATGAAAAGGAGCAGTGTGTCATTTAGCAATATAGGCAATTTCAGCAGCGCTGCTAGTGGGGTGGGCGGTTAGTGTGTGTGGCAGTGTGTGCATGTGTGCACGGTGGGCCCCCGTGATTTTAAAGCACTATATGTTTACATTTTTATTGTCAGTATTGTCCCATGTGTGTGCTGAAATTGGTGCAATAAAAATTGTTGTTTGCTCAGCAAATCATAGTTGTTTAGCATCTTGCCAGACCTACACACTGTATATTTGTCCCTAAACCCCTTGTCCCCCAGGATAAGTTCTTCTGCTCGCCTAATCCGTTCCAGCTCCGTAACCCACTCCCGCAGGGAAGGAATACCCCATGTTTTCCAGTGTCTGGGGATCACTGCCCTTACAGCCGACAAGTATGTCTGTCTTGTATTGTGATGAGGGCCCTTCCCACAGGGAAAGAAGTGCCAACTGAGGGGAGTTCTTGACTGTTAAACCAGTGGCATCTGCATAGATGCTCAGCACCCTATTCCAGAAGGAACGGATAGCCGGGCAACCCCACCAGACATGAGTCATATTACCCTCCTCAGTGAGGCATCTCCAGCATAAGTCATAGGAATGAGAGGCGAGTCTCTTGATGTCCGATGGGCACCTATACCATCTAGATACAATCTTGTAGTTCCTCTCTTGCGTGGCCCCTTCTAATGCCGCTTTGTGTGCAAGGGTGGTGTTCCCCCTATTTTTTATTACAGAGCCTCAGCTAAGTCAGGTATGCGCTGTAGGTTTTTTCTGCATCCCTATAGGAAGGGGAGGAACATTGTGGGCACTATCTCTTCCCCCCCCCCCCGCCCCCCCATATCCAGTTTAGGTCCTGGCTAGGTGCCAGGCTTCCTACACAAGAGCTCCAAGATATGGTGTTCCCTGGAAGGTGGCAGGGCGGGGGACGTCAGACAGTGGACGCTGCAGAATGCAGGCCGGCTACCTGATTCTCAGCAGTGTCAGGGTATGGCGTTCTGGATTGAGCTCTGGGGCGTTTCCAGCCAGTAGGAGAGCAGTAGGCTGGAGGCGCTCCTTTTCTTCTGGTCTATGACAGTGCTGAAGACGCGAGATGTGTGATGTCACTTCCGGGTCAGGGGCGCGTCATTGCGCCGGGTGCGCATGACAACGCCCTTAGGCGGCCAAAATGGTGCCAGTGCGATGGAGGGGGGAGCACCTTTAAAAAAGATTGTCGACAGCGGCAGTATTAAAGGGCACCAACTGCAATTCTGCAACATGGGCGGGGACGCAGTAAGTGTTCCTTACCCCGGGGTGGTTAATGGTTCAGGGGAGGGATGAACCTAGGTCCCTAGTAAATGACCTTATGTTATTCCCTTTATTATGCTATCCCTTTAGCAGGGCGCATGCCCGTGACAGGCATTTGTGAATGGCTGGCGTGGGCACGCTCCTTGTTAGAGGGTAGCGGGGGATACGCCCGCCAGCGCACTGATTGGACAAGCAACCGCGCATGCGTCATAGGACCGGGAAGAGGTTTATGCGTTTTGCTTACGGAGTCCCTTTAATTTCAGGCCTGCCATACATGAGCAGGATACCAGGTAATGGCACCCTTAGGGAATAATGCGCCCTAGCAAAGCTGTATCTGGACTGGAAGATCTGCTGGAAAAGTTCACGAAACAAAAAAAAAAAAAAACAGGCTGATTGGAGTGAGCACCACCAGCGCTTCTCCTCCTCTGCCTTGCCCACACCTAGAGGTATACCATGGTTGGGGCAGCAGGGACTGCTAATAGAAAAGGTGAATGAATTAGGCGACCCGGTGCCCCATAAAAAGATAGAGCAAACCCCCCCATCCCCCAAGAGTCTTATAGACTCGATGGGTGTGTTGTTCCTCTTTAACAATTGAAATGTCAGTGTATTGTAAGTATATTGTATATATGAATTGAAAAATATTACGTAGTGCACTGACTAGTGGTGGGGAGATTTTGATATATGCATTGGCGTTCTGAGGGGTTTCACACAGCTTGGGGTGCCCCAGTGGTAAGGACCAAAACCCAAGATAGTGAAAGTCCCTGGGTTTTGGTCCTCTTTAAAGCTGAATGCCAGACAAAATTAACCCCGGAGCCGGCGTTGGAACTCAGGAAAGGTAAGTTTTTATTCTTTATAACCCCCGTGTCCCACCTCAGGGTGGGGAGGGTTCATTTTGACTGGAGTTCTGTTTTAATGCTGACTGTTTGGGATGGACTGTATTCTAGTTGTGTAGGTTTTACGTGGATTTTATGTACCTGCAAGTGATTTTAATTGTACTGTTGTTTGTTTGGAACTAGGCATTAAAGTTTAGTTTTATTTTCTAGACAAACGTGCATACTCATCCTAAAGCCATGGACAATGAACACACCACCATAACAACGTCCTCGACATCTTCAACAACAAGCACTTCTGCATCTCCCCATCCTCCTCCTCCTATCTCGGTCTACAGCACCTCTGATCGTCATACTGTGCAAGTATGTCACTGAATATGAATATGCCTTTAATGTGGACCAAAACCCCCTCTTCCATTTCCTGCAATGCCATATAGACGTCATAGCAGGGCTCCAAAGTTTGTTCTCCTTTCAATTCCATTTTTCCAGGACCACACAAAAAAGTGTAAGTGAGCACGGCAAGCCACAGTGGTCCCACAGCTGTCTCTAAACCACAGTAGAGCATGCTCACGACTCGTAAAGCAGCGCCATAGCATGTGCTTCACAGTTCATCCATAACCCAGAAATTAAAGCTTAGAAAATGGCTTTATGTATAATACATAGGCTATTTACATATAATGAAATATTTTGAGATGCTTCGAAATGGCTCATTTTACACCATATAAAACCTGTCTATAAGACTCTAGGGCCAGTGGTCTCCCTCTCATCCTAATTTGGGATGCCCCACTGTGTGAAAGCCTCCGGTACTCACGCATGCACACCTCTAGATGAAGTGTGTACCCATGGCAGGCATTTCTAAATGGCTGGCATGAGCATATGGAGGAACAGGGGCATGTCCAGCAGCTTGCTCTCCATCCCCCTGAGCTGAGAGTATCAGGTTGTGGTTAACGGATTAGTGTGTGTCTGCATAAGGCTAGCAGATTGATGTTTGTGTGCGAGGGTATTTTGTTGGTCTCTCCATGCATGGGGGTGGAGGATTGGTGTGTTCTCTGAAGTGTATAGTGCCCCCACAAGCCCCATACTACTGGTTTATACTTCAGGTTCCTGGACTTCTTGCTTTTTGCAGCCGGGAGCTGACCTCATGTGACCAAACTTGATTGCCTGCTGTCAGTCATGATGGGTAAAGAAAGTGAGGGTCCCAGAAATAATAGTTATTAACCATTATGGGGAACTATGCACAGGAGGGCATCACCAATTTTTCTAAACTAAAACCTCAGGTAAACTGCTGTGTTGGCACTTTGCGCTGCAGTTTGGGCACTCGGACTCTTAACCCTTCTAGTGCCAGCTACGTGAGTCTCACGTAGCACACTCTACTCCGCTTAAGTGCCAGCTACGTGAGACTCACGTAGCTGACTTTAAATTCCCACAGTAAGAAAAAAAAAAAACTCACCTGACCCCTCGTTAGATTAGGCCGGGTCTTCTCTTCACCCGGGGGGGCATCCGATTTCCCCCCGCGTCTCTTCTTCCCCGGGGGGGGGGGCCTCCGATCGCCCCCCCCGGGCTCTTCCGTGGTGAGGAGAGCCATCACTTCCTGGTTTCCGGCTGCTAGCCCCGCCCCTTGGGCTGGTTACCAGCTCTCCTCCACTGGTCTCCAGCAGCTGTCATCAGAGCGTCGTGGTACATGATCGGGACATCGGAGAGTAGAAAAAAAAATAATAAATGTCATTTTTTTTTCTTATGTGTTAGTGTGTTTATTTTTATTGTTTTATTGTGTCTGTGTGTTTTTTTTTACATTTTAACCCCTTGTGAACTGATAAGGGGTCCATGAGACCCCTATACCAGTTCACAAGGCTGGGGGCTGGCAAGTCACCTGCAACTAGCGGGTGACTTGCCATTAACCCCCGGCACCCCAATTACCTGCCTCCCCAAAGGCCGGGGGGGGGGGGCGAAGAGCCCGGGCCCATGTATGGGTATGTGGGCTTGTAGGCTGCAGGGTGGAGGGCCACAATAGCTGGCCCCTGCACCCTGTTCCTACAAGCCCCCATAGCTAGTCCCAGGCTGGTTATGACGGGTAGGGGGGACCCTACGTCATTTTTGGGGGGATTTTTTTAAGGGTTAGGGTTAGGCTAACCCTAACCCTGACCCTTAAAATTCCCCAAAAAATGGGGGCCCCCCCCGGGATGGATGGGAGGTAAGTATAAAAAAAAAATATTTTTGTCTTCATGTGTCTGTGTGTTTTTTTTACATTTAACCCCTTGTGAACTGGTAAGGGGTCCATGAGACCCCTATACCAGTTCACAAGGCTGAGGGCTGGCAAGTCACCTGCGGCTAGCGGGTGACTTGCCATTAACCCCTGGCACCCCCAATTACCTGCCTCCCCAAAGCCCAGGGGGGGGGCAGAAGAGCCCGGGCCCACAGAGGGTATGTGGGCTTGTAGGCTGCAGGGTGGGGGGGCCACCAGAGCTGCACCCTGTTCTACAAGCCTCCACATCTGGTCCCGGGCTGGTTATGGTGGGTAGGGAGGACCCAATTTCATTCTTTGGGGGGATTTTTAAGAGTTTTTAACCCTTAAAATTCCCAAGACCCTATGGCATTTTTATTTTTAATTAACCCCTTATGTTTATAGTGTGGATAGTAGTTGTATTTTATTTGTAAATGTTATAAAGTGCTCTTTTCAGTTTGGGGGGTCTCCTGGGCAAGAATGGGGGGCTACCGATACATGTGTGGTACCGTTGTAATCGGGAGAAATGGGGCAAGTCACCTGCAACTAGCGGGTGACTTGCCATTAACCCCCGGCACCCCAATTACCTGCCTCCCCAAAGGCCGGGGGGGGGGCGAAGAGCCCGGGCCCATGTATGGGTATGTGGGCTTGTAGGCTGCAGGGTGGAGGGCCACAATAGCTGGCCCCTGCACCCTGTTCCTACAAGCCCCCATAGCTAGTCCCAGGCTGGTTATGACGGGTAGGGGGGACCCTACGTCATTTTTGGGGGGATTTTTTTAAGGGTTAGGGTTAGGCTAACCCTAACCCTGACCCTTAAAATTCCCCAAAAAATGGGGGCCCCCCCCGGGATGGATGGGAGGTAAGTATAAAAAAAAAATATTTTTGTCTTCATGTGTCTGTGTGTTTTTTTTACATTTAACCCCTTGTGAACTGGTAAGGGGTCCATGAGACCCCTATACCAGTTCACAAGGCTGAGGGCTGGCAAGTCACCTGCGGCTAGCGGGTGACTTGCCATTAACCCCTGGCACCCCCAATTACCTGCCTCCCCAAAGCCCAGGGGGGGGGCAGAAGAGCCCGGGCCCACAGAGGGTATGTGGGCTTGTAGGCTGCAGGGTGGGGGGGCCACCAGAGCTGCACCCTGTTCTACAAGCCTCCACATCTGGTCCCGGGCTGGTTATGGTGGGTAGGGAGGACCCAATTTCATTCTTTGGGGGGATTTTTAAGAGTTTTTAACCCTTAAAATTCCCAAGACCCTATGGCATTTTTATTTTTAATTAACCCCTTATGTTTATAGTGTGGATAGTAGTTGTATTTTATTTGTAAATGTTATAAAGTGCTCTTTTCAGTTTGGGGGGTCTCCTGGGCAAGAATGGGGGGCTACCGATACATGTGTGGTACCGTTGTAATCGGGAGAAATGGGGCTATCACATGCAATATGGTTTTCATTAATAAAACGAATGTTTTTTTTAAAATAAAGGAGACAAATAAAAAAAATATAAAAAAAAAATATGTATATAATTTTCCTGGAAATTCCAGCAAAAATCACGGTTAAACATGGTGCAAAATGGGAAAAAAACAAAACTTCAAGTAGGCTGGGAATTAAAAGGGTTAATAGTACCTATGCATGCTGGGTATTGTTCTGCTCGGGGGACCTTGCGCTTTCAGATTTGTTTTTTCTTGTTTGCATATTTAGAAAAACATGTTTTTTATTCTGCTTTTTTATAATTCTTTTTTATGGAAACTCTGTGCAACCTAAGAATTCTTCAAGGGATTACTTCCAGAATGATGAGCCCACTACAACAAGCTCAGTACGCTTAGAAAGCTTAACATGTGTACTTTCAGGGAATATATGGTTTATTGGGGATATTCCAAATGTAAAGCGTTGTTTTGGTTGAAAAATCGCAAGGTGCGCACTTTGTCTGCAGAGCTGAAATTTTCAAGTAAAATTACCGTTACGCACATGCTTTACTTTGGGGTGTTTGGCAACTCTTCCCTTGACAGTAGCTATGCATGTTGGGTATCGTTCTGTTTGGGGGATGTTGCTTTTTCAGATTTTACTTGTTTTTTCTTGTTTGCATATAGTTTTTTTAGGAAAATGTGGCTTTGATTCTTCTTTTTTCTTCTTTTTTAGGGAAATTCTGTGCAACCAAAGAATTGATTGAGATATTACTTCCACAAAACTACACCCACATAAACAAACCTGGTATGCCTAGAAAGCTTGAGGTGTGTACTTCCAGAGAATATATAGTAAAGGGTTGTTTTTCTGGAAAAACTGCAAGGTGCGCTTAGCGCGTAGCATATGTATTTTATCTGAAAATCTCCTAAAGCGCTGTTTCAGTTTGGGGGAGTCTCCTGGACAGGAAAGGGTGTCTACCAATACATATGTGGTTCCGCTGTAACTGGGAGAAATTGGGGTTTCACGCGCAATAAGATTTTATTGACAAACTTACATTATTTATTACAAAAAACACTACAAATTGCAAAAAATAGATTTTTTAAAAAAATTTTTGCACATATTTCACCCAAAAGTATTGAGAATACACTAAAAAAAAAGGCCAAACAAGACATTTCATGTTGAAGCTCAGACTGAAAAAAACAATTTATCATTTTCCTGGAAAATCCCTGGAAATCCCTTCAAAAATCAAGGTTGAACATATTTAGCGCCAAATAGTGAAACGTGGTCTGGCAACAAAGGGTGACAAAAATTCTAGGAAGGCTGGCACTTAAAGGGTTAAAGGTTTGTCACTTGTATATAAGCTGCCAGTGACACATTTTCTCTTTCAATAGTTTTTATTTAAAAAGAAAAGTATTTGAAAACGTTGCAGTACATTACATGCAACAATTAAAGTTCTTTTCACAAACTGTTGCAGGAATTGTTTGGTCTCTTATTGCTACAGGCAAAATGTTCTGTATAGCTTTTTCTTTCAAGATTAAATTAACTTCTGAACAAAATAATACCATTTTGTGAATACTCACCTGTAAAATGGGTATTATAAGTATGTCACACACCCCACTTCAATCATTGATTATTACCTAGCGGTAGGTATTACCCAAGTGTAATAATCAATGATTGAAGTGGGGTGTGTGACATACTTAGAATACCTGCACACATCAGGCTTGGTATCCCTACTGTACTCATCATTCAATAGCTTTTCAAACCACTCAGATCACATGACTGGGAAAAAGATCTGAGAAACACAAGAGATTATGAGGACTGGGCAAATGTCTGGATTGCTGATGGCTAAATGTCCCATCAATACCACCACAATGGATTCAGCACACACAGTATTTTTAGGTGGTATATCTTATGAAGTCTAATGCCGGCAAGACTTCACGAGATACACCAAAAGTATACCTGTTTTAGGGGATATAGAGACGAAGGAGATATGCCCAATGGTGACTTGTCTCTGGTCTTAGGTGTTTAGAATGACTGATCAAAAAGACCCAGAACTCAATCACAAGCAAGACAAGCCATTCATGTTTATTACATTGGCGACCAAACAGGCTATAGCGCAAACCTGAAAAACTCACTAGCATATTAAACGATACCCATAGAAATTTCCTGGAGATCTGGGCATCCTGGAGAGCATATGTTACCCTGGACATCTAAAGACTAGTGTTAAATTAACCACTGCTGGGGTGTGAATTGGCAAAAATCTGGCAATACGATATGTATTGCGATTCATGTATCATGATACAATATATCCCGATATATACCGATTCTGTCTCAAAGACGATATATTGCGGGGCTCATCCCAAAGGGGCGGGGCTACTCGTGGAAATGGCAGGGGGAGAGAGCCTGTCAGAAAGCGTCGGGGGGGGGGGATCGAAGGCCTCCCGGGTGAAGAGGAGAGCCGGCTGGATCGAACGAGAGGTTGGGTGAGTGTTTTTTTTACTTTTCTTTTATTGTAAGGGAGGGGGGGGGAGATTTGATTCTAGAAAGAAAAAAACGATTCTAGTATCGCCAAATGAAATATCGCGATACTTGCCAGAATCAATTTTTTTCTGACTCCCCTACACCCTACCCTTTATCTTCTGTCCTACTTTTGTTATTATTTTATTCTAAGTATGTCACACACCCCACTTCAATCATTGATTATTACCTAGCGGTAGGTATTACCCAAGTGTAATAATCAATGATGATGAAGTGGGGTGTGTGACATACTTATAATACCCATTTTACAGGTGAGTATTCACAAAATGGTATTTTTCCTCACATAAAGATTAAACAATGGACCATTTCAGTAATAATAGTGCCCATTGTGTCCTTACTTACACATGGAATTTTACCTCCTCGATTTTACCATCCGAACACACCAGTGCATAAACACCATATCATTGATACCAAACATGCGAATAACACACTAAGGGGCAGTGAAGTACACATGTGCTCGGAGTGGTGGGCTGCCCTAAACTCAAGGAGCAATTGGGGGTTATGTGCCTTGCTGAAGTGCACTTCATTTATGTCCCATAGCTGGCAATCGAAATAGCAACCCTCCAGACACAAGATTGATTCCCTACCTCTAAGGATTCCCTACCTCTGCCCCACAATCTTGGTAATGGAATAAGTTAATGGTTTAATTTATTAATTCAGGTAACAGTTCAATCCACTGCAACCATTTTGTTTGTGGAAAGCTAAACTTTTGTTGTAAGTTTTTGAACGTTCTCAGGCCTCTACTTTTTAGTAAATCATATATCTTGGTAATACCCTTAGAGATCCAATTACAAAAGGTTTTTAGGACATTGTCCAGGAGGAAAACAGGGATTGTCCCATGGATTTAGCAAGGAAGAATGTGGAGTCATCAAAGAAGCTAAGTATCTGATCGAGGGGAGCATCAGGGGAGCTTAAAACCTCTCCCAAACCTCACCAATTTTCTGCCCCCCCCCCCCCCCTTCAGTTTTAACTTTGGGCAGTTTTTACTCCCCTTGCCAGGGCATCTATCTTCTGGGTCCCTCGGATTATGGGCAACCACCCAACAGGAGGTGCCATCTTGCATCCCGTCAGGCACTGTGCGCGGCGCCTGATCTCGCGCCTGCGCAGAGCTCATGAATGGGATGCAATGGAGAGACTTCACTGAGCTACAAGATCGCCGTAGGGCATTGACGAGCACGACTAAGGCCGTGCTTGTCAGTTAGGGATGGCCAACAGGTCCTGAAGCAGCCGGATGTTGCTGCAGTAGGCAGCTGCGACATCAAAAAGGTAAGTAGGGTCCAATGGGGGGGGGGGGGTATCTGCTCCTTTAGATCTGATAAGCAAATGTCTCATTAAGGGGCTTGGGGATCTAGGGCTATGGCCTGGTGTTGTCCACATCAAAGTATCTATTATGGTGACTGCCAGGTCCGGGAGCTCCAAGCCAGTGAACCATTTTGAACTGTAAATGAATATAATGAAACTCAGTTCATATTACTATCCACTAGGTGGTGCTATCATTCTTGGCTAAAAATCACAGCTGCTGCCTCCTCTAATGCAAGAGCGATTTAGAGTGGACCAAAACCCAGGATTTTAACTATCCTGGCTTTTGGTCCTTGCCCCGTGACACCCCAATGGGGGGTTCCCCGCTGTGTGAAACCCCCCAGGTTACCCAAACAAACTCGCCTCTTCCCGGTCCTAAGACGCATGTGCAGCTGCTCATCCAATCAGCACGCTCGGGTCCACTTGAACACCTTCATCGAGGAGCTTGTCTAATGCGAGCAGATACGAGCACGCCGATGGCTGCATCCCCCGCTACCCTCTAATGGGGAGCATGCCAGCGCCAGCCATTCACAAATGCCTGGCCCAGGCACGCACCCTGCTAAAGGGATAGTGGGGATGCGGCGATGGGCAGGGAGCGAATGTGAGGCGACCTGGGGGGTTTCACAAAGCGGGAACCCCAATCGGGGGGAGCGAGTATGCCTGCCTTGGAGTCTCTTAGACTCCAGGGTGGGTTTTGGTCCACTTTAATATTTTTTAAATTCACTTTGGGACTGTCTTGTTAAAGTGTTTGGCAAGTCAAATGTTAAAAAGTAATTATAAGTAGCTTACCTTACAACCTTACATTGAGTCCCTCCAGTGTTCTCCTTCCTGCTATGTCAGTCTATTTAGTGAGGAAATCACTTCCTCATTCAGTTTCAGTCTCCACCCCACTGACCTGGTCCTTCAATCAACCTTCAGTGGACCAAGAACAGAAACACCGTCCACCCCCTCCCCAGACTTCCTGATTGGCTGCCTTTCTCTGCAGCTATGAAACCCCGCCCTCCTCACTGATCACACTATGTGCTGGCAGTAATAACTAGAGACTAGGGACAGTGCAATGTGTAGCCTGAGACAATGGGACAACAATCGGGCTTGCCTTTAGCATAACTTTAAATTGGGTTCAGTGGGCAGATATACAGAGACGGTCAGCAAATTTGACTTAAACTAGACCTTCAGCATGATTTAATGAAAAGCCCAAACCTTTCAAAAACTATTCCCCAGCATGTAAAACTAATATATTTTAAGTTTATAGCCATTTAATTTTTATTCTTTCAACCACTGAGCTTCAACTCTGTTTAGGACTCTAGGATACGGGTGCCGCCATCTTGTCTCAGAAGCATCATATACTGAGGAGAAGAGAGGGGGGCAAATGTAAAGGGGGCGGGGTTATATCTGTGCTTTGCTCAGACAGAGCAAAGCTGGGGTTAGGAAAAGGTCAGCAATCCCAGAATGCACAGCGGCACAGTCAGAAGGCACTTCATGTTTGCAGGCAGCCTGAGAATCCATGTACCGCCATCTTGGATGTTTAAAGGCTCATAACATGCAGTAGATGCAGGTAGAATGATTTTTAATGTTGGCAATCTGTATGTACAGAGTGGGGGAACCATACAAGATAGGCTCTTATTCAGGGTGAAGGTCCACTTTAAAGGGAGAGATTGTCATTGCTGCTCACCCTTTTAAAAAAGTTTGTTGGTTTCTCTCAGTTTTTCAGTATTACTGCAGCATGTTTTTACTAGTCAGGTAGGTGTAGCTCTTTTTTTTATTTGACTTGACAAACTCTTTAGAGCGTAACAAAACCCAGGATTTTTACTTTCCCGGGTTTTGGCATCCCCAGTGTGAAACCCCCCCCCAGTTCGCCCAGTTAAACCAGACCTTCAGCATGATTTAATGAAAAGCCCAAACCCTTAAACTATTACCAGCATCTAAAATGAATACATTTTAAGTTTTTAGTCACTCACTTATTATTCTTTACCTCACTGGGCTGCAACTCTGTTCAGGACTCTTCAGGACATCACATACTGAGGAGAGGAGAGCGAGAGAAAGTACAGATTGTGGGGTTATAGCTGTGCGCAGACAGAGCAGAGCTGGGATCAGGGAAAGGACAGCAATGCCAGAATGCAGAGCGACACAGTCAGACACTTCCTGTCTGCAGGCAGCCTGATGCTCCATGAGCCGCCATCTTGGATGCTTAAAGGCTCATAACATGCAGTAGATGCAGGTAAGATGATATTGAATGTGAGCAGTCTGTATGTACAGGGTGTGGGAAACATATAAGATATGCTCTTATTCAGGGTGAAGGTCCACTTTAAACCCACCTCTTCTCTGCCCAATGGTGCATGCGTAGGTGCTCAGCCAATGAGTGTTATTTGCTACATTTACATCTTTTGGCAAATGGCTTTCACTGACTATAATGGCCAGCTGCCCCCTGTGAATGACGGGGATGTGGTAGCGCACGCTCCGCATTGATAACAATGAGAGCTGCCTGCCAAATTACATCAGTTCAGTGGGCATCTCTCATTTGCTGAGAGCCTGTGAATGTGCCTTTTGGACCGTGCAAAGGTGAGTGTGTACGGGGACCCTGAGGGGTCTCACACAGCTGGGCATTCTGATCTGGGAGGCCCTGGGGAAAAGGCATCTTTTAGATTCCAGACCGGCCAGTGATGGGTTTTGTGCCACTTTAAATAATAGGTGCCAAAAGCATGCTGTTTGGTGGTGGTAGGTGCTTGGTGGTCTCTAGCATTTGCTGGAGATCAGGGGTGCACAACCTTTTTGGGTCCAGTGGCCGCATGGTCTTAATATTTCAAGGGCCCACAATAAAATGGAAGCAGAGAAAACCCAGGTTACTACAGGAAAGCTGCAAGCTTAAAGCATTATTTCTAATTAATGTATATGAAGAGGGGAGGCGGAATGAAGAAGTGGGCAAGGTGTAAAGTATGAAAAGGTGTGGTGAAGCAGAAAGATGTGAGCAGAGGTGGGTAGAGGTAGGCAGATGTGATGTGAGATGGGTAAAGGTGAGGGGACGTCAGCAGAGGTTACGAGAGGTGGCCAAAGGCCGCAGCTGTGGACACTGCAGGCCGCATGTTGCGCATCTCTGTTTTAGATGCAAGATATTACATATTATATATATGTATATATATATATATCACTTTCATGGTTCACATATTGGCTTAAAGGGTTTCCAATAGAAACAGGTTGGAGGTAGTGAAAACTGCATCCATATTGCACACATTTGCTAACATAAGAAATATACAGACGTGTGTGTATATATATATATATATATATATATTACACACACAGGGTATCAAAAACTGAAGCTGGTCTAAAAATGGCGTTTCCTTATATATTATAGAATTATGGAAAATGTAAATGACAAAACTAGCAGTGTATGTTAGGCTTTTGTGGATGTATTTAGCCAACACTTGCTTGGTGCTTTGCCCTATTTCTGTTGTAACGGACAAATTATTTTTACAGTTTTAACCTTTTCAATTTGTCATTAGCTGCATTGTATGCTGGGAGCCATGCTGTCATATAGACTAGGGACAAAGCTCCCTGTCGGAGCAATTTAAAAAAAAAAAAAAGTAACTCCACTTATCCGCCAGCCTGCAAACGTAATCTTGTGAGCTATATTGATCCCGGTTTCATCGCTGTCGGTGTTAAATGCGCTTCCCAGCTAACCTAAATGTGTGTTCCTGCTACTGGTCACGAGGGAGCAAGTTCCCTCCTTGATTGGTTGCAGAGGGCGCATCAAGTTACCATATGAATTCTGCATTTGGAACTCATACGGATCTGCGGGCTGGCAGATATAGCTCCTTTTTTTAAGTTACCTGCACTGTCCCTTTAAAAATCCTTTCTGCTGTCTCTTATCCATTACAAAGACCTGGGTGTTACAGGGACCAGAGGGGTGTCACTGGCACAGGAACCCAAATTGTACCATCCTTTGTTACTGATGATTGTACAAATTGAAATGTTTGACATTGTTTTAGGTTATTCAGCAGGCCCTGAATCGTCCTCCAAGCTCTGCAGCTCAGTACCTTCAGCAGATGTATGCCGCCCAGCAGCAGCATCTCATGTTGCAGACAGCGGCCCTGCAGCAGCAACACCTCAGCAGCAGCGCTCAGCTCCAGAGTCTGGCTTCTGTGCAGCAGGTATACTATCAGTTATAGGTATACTTTCATTCTAATTAACGATCTGTTCTGACTACTTTAAAGGTGTATGGAAACCTATTTTAAAGCTGGCTGTAGAGGCTAAAAGGCTCCAAGGTTGGGTCAAAGTCCTGCCATTCCTGATTTGGGATGCCCCCCTTGTGTCAAACCCCCCGGTTACACAGTTACCTTGAACTGGCGATCCCACATCTTATGCACGGGTCTCCTCCAGCATCCCCTGCATGCCTCCATTCTTTGCGTGCACTCATGCCTATTATCTGCTTGGCTAGCAAAATGGCTATTTCTTGGCTGGAGTAGAGTCGCTGAAACACCAGTCTTAGGGCCCGTTCACACCGAAGTGATTGTGAGGTGATCACACTCTCAAGGCAGTCGCCTTGAAAACTCTGCCTGTGTTTGACTATGGGCACATTCAGGTAGGCAATCACTGAGCGATAGCAGTCGCCTCCAAGAAGAGTTGCCTGCAGCACTTTGGAGGCAGTGCTGAACGCCAATGATGGCAGAGTGCTCGCACTGCAAGCGCAATTGGCCCACAATCGCTCTGCGTGAACGCGGCTATAGTGAGGTGTAGGTGATGTATATCAGCAGGCCACCACCCTACATAGGCCCTGGGGTTAATGTGACCCTCACACCTGGGCATGTCAAATAGAAATGAAATAGAATTAGAAATGACTATCTGCTTTCTTGCAGTCACAACCTGTGACTGTGAATGGAACTCTTGTCCAAAACCTCCAGTGATCTAGTGATCGAACCACAATGACAAAAATACAATAATATGTATTATATTACTAATATCAAAACCAATAAAATCCAACACTAAAGAAGGGCTAATTGAAAGTGTTCTGTAGATTGCATAAGCCATTACCCTATGGCCTCGAATCAATAAGAGTTGAAAAAAATTCTCATGGTAGTAAAATATTCAATTCATGAGAAAAAAGGACTGAGAATGTCACTGTTACTGAATCACCATATAGGAAACAATGAAAAGTCAATGGCACTTTTTTACTCCTAAGCAAAGTAGAGAATTGTTTACTCCTTTCTACACTGTAGTAAAAGCTGCCATTGACTTTCATTGTCTTTTTATCTGGTGATTCAGTAACAGTGATATTATCAGGCTTTTTTTCATGACTTGAATTTTTTACTACCGTGAGAATTTTTTTCAACTCTTATTGAATCGAGGCCTATATTTATTGTGTCAAGAATGGCCTAGTGATCAACGCTGTGAGAGCAGCGGAGCTAATTGTCACCTTGCCACATGCTCTGGCCATCACCCTGGCTACAAAGCTTCTGGTAATAATATCAGACAATCTTAAGTGGAAAAAAACATCTCCACTCTTCTTTCTGCGGCTACTGAAAAAGACTAGCCTTTCCTGATAGGTCCTTGTCACCTTTTATAATGCAGTCATCAGTTTGGTCCTAGGATTCCCGCTCACATGCTGGTTTGTGGGAGCGCAAGATCAGACTCAAATGATCAGAACTGCTTAAAAGATCGACATTCTTTACCCCCCCCCCCCCATGTGACTCGTACAAGAGGAATGTCTTGTCAAGCACCAGAAGGATCATTGCAGACACCTCTCACCCAGGTGATGCATTGTTTATTGTCTACTCCCCCAAATGTGGTCTCTGTTACATATTGACATCATGTATACAGGACCACTAGATCCAAGAACAGTTGATTTCCTTCAGCCAATCCCTTATGCAACTCCCTGCTGACCGGAGACTGTTGCAGAAACCGTGCTCCTTATATCTTGCATAGCTTAGCTGTGTGTTACGGAAGTTATTATGCCTGACCCTAGTATATTCCTATATATTTAATTGTATTGGAGTAGTGTAAACTACCTTGTGCACTTGATGAATACAATTATTCTGTTTTATTCTGTTCTACCTGACTGCTCTTATTTTTGCATACTCACAAGACCAAGAGGCCGATTCATTAATAGCGCCAGGTAGCGACAGATGAGCGCCAGTAGCGTTATTTTCACAGCGCCCGCTAGTATTCGCTGTGCTTGGCCGTTGTTCGGCTGTTGACAGCGACTCAGTCGGTGTGCGGTAATGTTGAATACGGGGTTAGGAGTCGTTGTTTGACAGGTTCCGTGCTGTATGGGAGCGCATGACAGCGAATGGCCATAGCGAACAGCTCCCAGCATATTCATTAACAAATCACGCTCAAAAAATTCTCGCGCTGTAAAATGCATGTTTAAACCCCAGAGCGCTGGCGGCGATGTGTTAAAAGTAGTTTTTTAACCCCCAAACAACCTTATTTTTAGAAAAATAAAAAAACGTTTTTACAAACATTTTGTAATATGAATACATTAATATCAGACCTGTAATATCAATTCTGCAAAAATTTTTTTTTTTTACCTTAAAAAAAATATCTAACATTGCAGAAGTGGTCACAGAATTTTTGCCATTTAAAAAAAAAAACAAAACATTAATAGCATTTAATTATGAATATTTAAAGATTGCTCCATTGAAATGCATTGGAGAGCGCCAGGTAGCGAGAGGTCATACCTGTCGCTGTTCAAGGTCGCTCGCTGGCGCTGTGGGGTGAGGCTGGAATAATGATGAATGATTCGCTATCTGGCGCTCTGTCAGTCGCTAAGCAGGATCGGCTTGATAAATGTGTGATTGCGGAGGGGAGCCGGCGTTCTCGTGGCGGTGAGCGTCATTACCGTTCGCTCACCATTCGCTACCTGGCGCTATCCCTTGTTAAATAAGGGCCCAACTGTTGTTTCCTGAAATTATAATTTTTCAATAAAAAATAATACCATTTTCAAAAACCAACATTTGCCCGATGGAGAAGCATAGAGACTGGAAGTGCTGGGCTAGTGGTTACTGTTTTTGTAACTAGATATAATAGCCAACCTGTTAGGAATACCATAAACTTTACCTTACTACTGTAACTGTCATACTTTTTGTGCATTTTTTATATTATCTAATGGATTGATAAGGATTGAATGAACATAACTTTATTTCGCAACATGTTGTGCTGGGGAATATCTGTATTTGATTTTGTGACACCATATGTGTGTATACTCAAGCTTTGTTTTGTTATGTCCCTGCTTCTAGGCAGCTGTATCTGGTGACAGGAGGCCAGCTTCCCCCACTATGACTAACCCACAATCAAATGTTACACAGCCATCTGTAAGTGCCAGAACAGTTGTTTTCCCACTGAGCATCCATTGTCTTCCAATATACTTGTCATGAGAGTATTTTATTCTAAAGCTGACAACTGACCTTATACAGCTTGTCTGTACACCTTTCACCCTGCCTTCAGCAAAAAGGAATAGCATGAGGGTCTTTCTAAATAGAAAACCCCATCTATTCAGTAAGTTAGAATGGTCCACTTGCTATTTATGTAAGGTTGTACAGGCTGGTAGTAAGGTGTGTGGCCAGCAATAATCTATATTATTACTGTCCTGTAACCATGTTATTAGTAGCTTTATATTCTAAGTATGTTACACACCCCGCTTCAAGACATTCATTACATGTGGGTATACCGACCTGTAGATGGCGATCTTGCAGAGATGTCAATAAAAAAAGTAAGACCCTCCCGGCCCATAAATACCTGGGACCTCCCACTCATTCCCCAGTTTTTCATCTCTGCAGAGGCGAGCAAGTCAGAAGATGATGCCTCCCAGCCTAGGCTGCTGGTCCGGGCAATGGTAGATGGCACCCTAGGTGCTCAGGAGCCGTGAGATCCCATAACAAGGGGTAGGCGGCTAACCGGGTTGGTGACCCCGGTTTGGGATGCCCCGTCCCTTGGCCCCTACCCTAGCATGGATTCCCCCTCTCCCGGATACCCTTAGAGGGGGGGGGGGGTTCCTAATGGATTCATCTGTTATTATTTGGTGTGTGTGTGTGTGTGTATGTTTCTACTTGGGGCCTCCGGCGTTTTTATTAAGCAAAAATGGCGGCTGTAGGCGCCCTAGAGGAGTCTTTCCCCTCGGGGGGGGGGGGGGGGGGGGGGCGGGCACTCGTGCGCGCGCCTACGGCCCTCCCCCGTGCCGCGGGCGCCGTTTTCAGGTCCTGGCTTCTGGACGGGAGTGACAGGGGAGGGGCGGGGCCGGGCGCAACGCACGAACCGCGCCGGCCCGCCCTCCCTCTTCCTCTGCACACTACGCGTCTCCTGTCCCCTACTGCCAGTGGGCTCCGGAGGGGTGAAGGTCGGGTGAGTGGCCTGTGGCCCATCATTTTTATTTATTGATTATGCCCCTCACTGGGGTTGCTGGGCAATGCTGTTATTAATTCTTTAAGGTCATTTGCTAGCATGGTCTGATTGTGTTTTTCGTTTGTGTGTTCCAGGTGGACCATTGATCCTATTAAAGGGGGATTCTCCCGGTCCTAGGGTCCCTGGCTAAATTTAGTTGGCTTAAAATTCCTCCCACTCGGGACTTAAAGGGGCATCTCGGGTTGCATAACTTCATAATTCCCTCGGAGCACTGTACACATATATATATATATATATATATATATATATATATATATCTCAAAAAATCACCATATGGAGGCTTCCCCGGATACTGGGCTTGTACCCCCCTCGGGGCAATCCAGGCTGTGTTTGGGGTGTGGGGTATCCCTTTTGGGGGATGATGTATTTCTTTGTGTACCCTGTGCGCAACGGTCCATTACGCGGCAGACCGGATCTCAGGCGTCTGGTTCTGCTCCGCCAGCCTCCTCTCCGTTTCCCCCTCGCTTGACACGTACCCCATGTGATGTGGTCATTGGCGGGGAGTCGCAATCTGAGGTGTGTGCTAGATTGGCCAAGCTTGAAAAATTGTTTTCCAGTGCCGTTGCTAAAAAGGCCATGGCAAAGCGAAAACATTTGTATACAGCCACGCAGGCCTTTGATACGGAGGAGTTTGACGCCCTGGATTGGTCTGATTGTTCCCCACGTGAGGAAGGGGAGCTGTATGAGGAGTCTGAGGGCTCCGATGACCAGCAGTTTGTGGGTGCTGATACCGAGCAGGGCCAGGGGGATTCCTTGGATACCTCTAGGGTCCTGGCTCATATGTTTGAGGTCCTGGCTATTTCTCCCCCTGAGGCGGCTCCTCCGCTGAAGGGGGAGTTCTTTGCAGGGACCAAGCCGCGCTTGGAATTTCCTTATCAAAAGCATTTTGATGGTATCATTCTCAAGGAATGGGAGAGGCCGACTCGGCTTCCGGGTGGCCCTCCGGGTTGGGACAAGTAATATCCCTTTCCGGCGGACGCAGTGAAGCACTGGTCGTCCCCCCCAGAGGTGGATGCTCCTGTTTTGGGGTTGTCCAGTTCCTCAATCCTGCATTCTCCAGAGTGCACTACTCTCAAGGATGGTGAGGATAAACGCATTGACCAGATGGCTTGTCATGGTTTTACTAGTGTTGGGTCGGCCTTGCGGCCGGTTTGTGCTTCAGCGCTTTTATTGGTAGCTGCCAGGTCGGTTGTTAGAGGACTTTTGACCTTGTCCAGACTTTACCTGGCTAGTGAGGAGTTTGCCGACCTTAAGCGCTGTGAGTTATTTTTGTCCTTTGTGCTGTCCCCCCTGGATGACACATTGGTGATGTGTAGCAGAGCTTCGGCCTTGTTTGTGGCTATCCGGCGGTCGGTTTGGTTACGCCAGTGGGCGGCTGATTTTGTGTCCAAAAAATCGTTCAAAAAGTCGCTTACGGCCCTTCCCTTTGTGGGGTTGCGGCTCTTTGGAGAAAAATTGGATTCGGTGGCAAAGGGAGGTAAGTTACCTCAGCGCAAGAAGCAGCGTCACCCCTTTAGGGGGGCGGCTTCCTTCTCTCTGCCTTTTCGTGGGGCTACAGTTGGCAGGGGTTTGGCCTTCCCTTCGTCCAGAGGTGATTCCTGGCCTAGGGGCAGGGGTCGGGCCCGTCCAGGACACAGTTGGGGCTCCAAGCCTAGAGCCGCTGCCAAGCCGGCTCAGCAATGAGGGGGCTCCCTCACCCTTGCGGGTGGGGGGATGGCTGCAACTCTTCTCCCGAGTCTGGGTCCAAGAGGTCTCGGACAGGTGGATTCAGGAAGTGGTGTCTTCCGGTTACAAGCTGGAGTTCTAGTTCCGGCCCCCTCCCAGATTCTTCAGTTCTCGGGTGCCATCAGATCCTCTGGCCGCCCAGGGGCTGCGGGCGGCAGTAGCAGGTCTCTTGGACATGACTGTCATCTGTCCTGTGTCTCACTCAGACCGGGGCCTGGGCTTCTATTCCAATTTGTTCACGGTGCCCAAGAAGGACGGATCCGTTCGTCCCATTCTGGATCTGAAGTTGCTCAACAGGTTCGTTCGTCCCCGGAAGTTCTGTATGGAAACTCTGCGCTCAGCCATCCACTCACTTCGTCAGGGCGACTTCATGACGTCCATAGACATCAAGGATGCTTACCTGCATATTCCAATATTTCCAGCACACCAGAGATTCCTCAGGTTTGTCGTGGACAATCGACATTTCAGTTTGTGGCTCTTCCATTTGGTCTTACCTCGGCTCCAAGGGTTTTTACCAAGGTGTTGGCAGGAGTGAGGGCCATCCTCAGAGCCAGGGGTATCCGCATCGTGCCCTATCTGGACGATCTTCTCATCATGGCGTCTTCCCTCAGTCAGGCGCAGCTGGATACCGGGAACGTGGTGTCCACTCTGGAGAGTTTCGGTTGGGTGATCAACTATCCCAAGTCCTGCCTTACCCCCTCCAGGGTGGTGGAGTTCCTGGGCATGTCTCTGGATACTTCTCAGGCCAGGGTGTTTCTCCCCCGAGCCAAGGTTCTTCTGATTTGGGAATTGACTCAGTGTCTCCTATCCATCCCCCGCCCGTCCATCCGGCTAGGGATGCGACTGGTGGGGTTGATGGTGGCATCGTTCGAGGCGGTTCCCTTTGCCCAGTTTTACACAAGGACGCTCCAGCTCCATCTCTTGGCGGCCTGGGACGGGTCCCCGCTGTCATTGGATCAGTCCTTTCTGATGTCCCCCCGGGTGCGGCGTTCCCTTCGGTGGTGGCTGAAACCGAGCAATCTGACGAGGGGCAGGTCCTTTCTGACCCCTCGTTGGGAGACGGTCACCACGGATGCCAGCCTGTCAGGCTGGGGGGGAATTTTGGAAGGATCTTCAGTTTCAGGGACTGTGGGGGCCTCAGGAGGCTCACGATCCCATCAATGTTCTGGAGTTGAGAGCCAACAGGTTGGTTCTGGGTCACTTGACTCATCAGTTACGGGGACTGCCGGTTTAAGTTCGGTCGGACAATCGGACGGCGGTCGCCTACATCAATCACCAGGGAGGGACTCGCAGCAGGCGTGCCCTCAGGGAAGTGTCTTTGATCCTGGATTGGGCAGAGGGCAATGTCCCATGCATCTCGGCAGTGTACATTCCGGGAGTGGAGAACACGGACTCACTGAGCAGGGGGTCATCTCGCCTGGGGGGAATGGTCGCTCTGCCCCAAGGTGTTTCGGTCGCTTTGTTACCGGTGGGGGACTCCGGAGGTGGACCTCTTTGCCTCTCGTCACAATCACAAGCTTCCGGCATTTGTGTCTCTCTCGCGGGATCCACTGGCTCTGGCAGCGGATGCTATGTCTCTGAACTGGAGGAATCTGGGGTTTCTATACCTGTTCCCTCCGTTTCCCATGGTGGGTGTGACAGACGCTCTGCCTTTTGGATGTCATCACTGGCCTTTTCTTAATTAGGTTCCAGACAATGTCATTGTATTTTGATACTGTTACAGGCAATGTCATTGTAGTTTGGATTGTATTACAGACTGCCATTGTGTTGATTGATTACGTCACAGACAATGGCATTGTTCTGATTGATTGTGTTACAGACGTCTATTGTGTTGCTGATTGCGTCACCGGCAGAGTTGAGGGGTTGTGTGCCCTGCTCCCATTGGTCCGTGTGTTTGTCATGCAGTCTTCCATCAGGTCCACGGGGTAAGTCCCCTTGCATGGAGCCTTGCATATAAGGCACAGTGTGGCACTAATAAACTACACTTCACCTTCACCCTCAGTACTGAGTTCTGTCTCTTATTAGGGGAAACGCTATATTACAATTCACTAGCCCTTGTAAGGGCTGTTCCTGTTTCCTCACGGACGACTCTGGGATTCCTGCAGCACCTCTCACCATTGGGAAAAGGACGTCTCGGGCGGTGAAGCCCTCCGGCGATAAGGGTTATCGCTACAGTGGGCAAAGTGGTGCGCAAGCTGGCCCTGGAGGGCGCGTCAGCAATCCTGGTGGCTCCAAGGTGGCCAAGACAGGTTTGGTTCGCAGACGTGGTAAGGTTGGCAGAGGATCAGTTAGTTCTGCCCCTTCTGCCGGATCTACTCACTCGGGGTCCACTGCTCTACCCCAATTTACCAACGCTGGTTTTGACGGAGTGGCTGCTAAAACCTCCATCTTGAAGGTCTTTCTGATGCTGTCATTCAGACTCTGGTTAGGGCTAGAAAGAAGTCTTCCTCTGCCATCTACTATAGGATTTGGAGGTCTTATATTGATTGGTGTGAGGTCAGGGCCTTGCCTTGCAGGGCGTTTTCTATCCCTAGGGTCTTGGAATTTCTGCAACATGGTCTGGACCTAGGTTTGCAGCTTAGTACGCTGAAAGGGCATGTTTCTGCCCTGGCGGTTTTCTTTCAAAAGTCTTTTGCTCTTCATCCTCTGGTTAAGAGCTTTTTCCAGGGGGTTACGCATGTGCGGCCTCCTAGGAAGCCTTTTCTCCCAGTTTGGGATTTGAATTTGGTTCTTTCTGCCTTGCAGGGTCCTCCTTTTGAACCTTTGCAGGATATTGCACTTTCTACGCTTACTCAGAAGGTTGTTCTTCTGGTTGCCATCACTTCTGTTCGGCGTGTTTCGGAGTTGGCAGCCTTGTCCATTAAGGCCCCTTACTTTGAGAGGCATCAGGAGGGCATCAAGGTTGTTTTCCGCTTCAAGCCATATTTCCTTCCTAAGGTGGTCTCTGCTTTTCATCTTAATCAGGACATTGTTCTACCCTCCTTGTGTCCTAAGCCTAGCAATGACAAGGAGAGGGTTTTGCATTCTTTGGATGTGGTTCGCTGTGTGAAGTACTATTTGGTGGCTACTTCTCCTTTTCGTAGGACTGACGCCCTTTTTGTGGTGCCCTCTGGGCCTAGGAAAGGTTTGGCTCCCGCCAAGTCTTCCATTAGTAAATGGATTTGCCAGGCCATTGTTGGGGCCTATTCTGCTAAGGGGAAGATTCCCCCTTTTCCTGTTACTGCTCATTCTACTCGTGCTGTTGGGGCGTCCTGGGCCTTCCAGCACCAGGCTTCTGTTGAGCAGGTTTGTAAGGCTGCTACTTGGTCTTCGGTTCACACTTTTTCCAAGTTTTACAAGGTTGATGTGCGGGCCTCAGCGGATGCTGTTTTTGGCCGCAAAGTTCTGCAAGCTGCAGTGGTTTAGGTTTGTGCCTTGTTGCCTTGTTTTTTGGCTCCCCGCCCTTTATGGACACTGCTATTGGATGTCCCACATGTAATGAATGTCTTGAAGCGGGGTGTGTGACATATACTAGAATAATACCATTTTGTGAATACTCACCTGTAAAATGGGTATTATAAGTATGTCACACACCCCGCTTCACCCTGCCCTTTTGTATTTTGGATCCTTTATATGGTGAACCTTTGTTAGTTTTAATTGGCTTTCTTGGTCCCTTTACCTTACTGCTATCTTTATACTGGGGAATGAGTGGGAGGTCCCAGGTATTTATGGGCCGGGGGGGGTCTTACTTTTTTTTATTGACATCTCTGCAAGATCGCCATCTACAGGTCGGTATACCCACATGTAATGAATGTCTTGAAGCGGGGTGTGTGACATACTTATAATACCCATTTTACAGGTGAGTATTCACAAAATGGTATTATTTATCCTTGTTAGCAAAGGTAAGCCTTTTTCTAATTAGAATCATTCATTTTATTGTTGTGTTTATATTAAAAGTTATATTAATAATAGATAAATAGATTTGTTTTAATATTGATACCATAACTATTACGGTCTGGTATAGAAAAGAAACAAAAGGGGAGGTGGCATTAAAATGCCTACATAGTTCCTTGTAGATGTAAGGTGTGATGTAAGGTGTTTCAGAAATGTTGGCCTGAAAAAAACAGACTGACATTGCTTATATTATTGTTTATTCTATGTTATGCGGGTGATTGTTATGAGGTCTTCCGGGGAACTTCCCTTTTGAGCGCTTCCCCCTGATCCTGTGTTTTTTTTTTTTACCTCATTTCAAGGGGGCATAAAGCCTTGTTATACATTACTATGTGTGTATGTATATATATATATATAATCCTCCCACCAATGGACATTTAAGGGGCATCCCAGGTAGCTTAATAGCGTAATTCCCATTGGTCATTGCGGCTACCAAAAAATCACCTTATGGAGGCTTCCCAGGACGTTGTGCTCGGGGTCCCCTCGGGGCAACCCTGGCTGTATGTGGTGTGTGGGGCATCCCTTGTGGGGCATTCATGGCTAGATTGCGTGCCTTGTGCGCAGCAGGTGCTGGCGCGGCAATCTGGCCCGTGCGGCCGGATCAGTTCGATCGGTCTCGCCACTCACACCCCCGCACCTGGGTATCCCCTCTTTGTGACTCTAACACTAACGGGGAGTCTTTTTTTATGTTGGCACTAGACTAAGCAACAATGAGTTGGATTGCTAGCCGCGCAGCCGGAAGGCTCCTGCTGACTGTCGGCACATGGCGCTCCTTGCGTTGGCCTATACATTTACATCATGATTAATATTCTAAGTATGTCACACACCCCACTTCAGACTTTAATAATTACACTAGGGTTAACGCACCTCTAGGTGGCAGCATTGCAGAGAACTTCTCCAAAAAACTTCAACAGGCCCCTCCCGGTCTATACATACCTGGTACCTCCCAAGAACCTCCCAGTGTTGTTCTCGGCAAGGTGGCGACAAGACAGAAGAAAGAAGTCTCCTGCTTGCAGGTAGCCGGGGTATCCCCCCGGCCCCCCCCCCCCCGTGGTCTATTTCTGCCCGGCTTTGTTTGAATGTATTCTATGTAATGGCAGCCTCCCAGCTTCGGCTGTAGGCCGGGCAATAAGGTAGCCGGCACCATTGGTGCCTAGGAGATTAGCTCCTCTGCTCGACCCTTCATTGCGGGGCATAGCGGGATTCCCGGAGTGGTGATCCGGATGTGGGATGCCCCATTTTATAGGAGTTAGTGGTCTTCCTCTGTCCACTGTGTGCTGGCCGCCATCTTCTGCTGGCTGCGCGGTTTCCTCTCCTCTCCAGGTAGGCGTTTTTTGGCTTGTATGTCAGTGACCCCTCGGATCCTTTCCTCCTCCTTTTCCTCCCTCCTCGCCCCGGCGCATCTTGATGGTGCTGGTTGGCATTAACCATTTCCGTTGCTCTGGTTAATGAGGGGGGGGGGTGGTGTGAGGGGGGTTTTGTATATTATGTGGTATTTTGGCATGGTGCTGATTGACGCCTGTCCCTCTCCCTTTGTGTTTTTCAGATCCTGGGATCCCGTCTGGCGGGGCTCTCCCGGTCATATATACCTGGCTCGTGGGGGGTGTTTTTTCTTTGCAATATATTTATATATATATACACTTATTTGTATTTTTATAAGGGTCTTATGCTATTCCCCTGGGTCAGGATCTTGTGACTGTCCTTAGACAAGTGTTAGGTTATTAAGGGGCATCCCGGGTCGCGTACCGCATAAATCCCTGGGTTCTGCAAAAACCATAATTTCACCACATGGAGGTTGCCACAGATACCGGGAATGGTTCTTCGGGACAATCCAAGGTGTGCGGGGGTTGTGGGGCTCCGCTCCAGGGAGATGTCATTTTGTGTATCCCTTGTGCACAGCAGAACATTGCACGGCAGTCCAGTACTCCGGTGCCTAGCACTTCGTCAGCCGCGCCATCTCCCTCTCCCCCTCGCTTATTCCGGACCCCGTGTGACGTTGTCCTGGGCGGGGATTCACAGGCTGAGGTATGTGCCCGTTTGACCAGCCTTGAGAAGCGGTTTTCTGCTATAGCCGCTCAGAAGGCTTCAGCTAAGCGGAAGCATCTGTCTCCGCCTCCGCCGGATTCAGATGAGGAAGTTGTGGGAGATCTGGATTGGTCGGATCGTCCCCGTGAAGAAGGTGAGCTCATTGAGGATGAAGATTCTGATGTTCAGCAGTTGCTGGGTTCTGAGGGGGATCAAGATGATGGCCTCCCTCTCGATTCCTCTACCATTTTGAGCCAGATGTTTGAGGTTTTGGATTTGGAGCCTCCGGTGGTTGCTCCCAGGCCCAAGGGTCAGCTTTTTGGGGTGTCCAAGCAGCGTCCGGAGTTTCCCAGCCAACAGCATTTTGAAGAAATTGTCTTCAAGCAATGGGAGCAACCTACACGTCTTGTTGGTGTGCCGTCTAGCTGGGATAGGAAGTATCCCTTTCCGGCGGAATTGATGAAGCGTTGGTCTGTCCCCCCTGAGGTAGATACTCCGGTCTTGGGACTGTCCAACACGGCGGTCGTGCATTCCCCTGACACGACTTCGCTCAGGGACGGTGAGGATCGCCGGGTTGATCAGCTTGCCCGTCATGGTTTTGTATGTGCGGGTTCGGTGTTAAGGCCTGTCTGTGCTTCGGCTCTTTTGACTTTTGCTGTCAGGTCTATTGTCAGGGACTTGGGGGTGGATCTCGAGCCCACCAGTGATGAGTCCCTTGGGCTTAAGCGCTGTGATGCTTTTTTGTCCTTTATCCTGGCCGCTCAGGGGGATGCCATGCTGATGTGTGGCAGGGCTACTGCCTTGCTGGTGGCTATCCGGCGCTGTGTGTGGTTGAGACAGTGGACGGCTGCTTTTAATTCTAAAAGATCGCTCACGGCTCTGCCCTTTCTGGGTTTGAGGCTTTTTGGTGAGAGGCTGGACTCTGTTGCCAAGGGAGGTAAGTTACCTCAGCGCAAGAAATTTCGCCGTTCCTTTCGGGGGATGGTCTCGTTCAATCCGTCCTTTCGGGGAGTCGGCGCCGGTAGAGGTGCGGGCTCCTCGGCCCCCAGGGGCGGCAGTTGGAATAGGGGCAGAGGCCGTGGCCGCCCCACTCGCGTCTGGGGTGCCAAGCCCAAGCCGGCTGCCAAGCCCACCCAGCAATGAGGGGGTGCCCTCACCCGTTCGGGTGGGGGGACGGTTGCAACTTTTCTCCCGGGTGTGGGACCAGGAGGTCCCGGACAGATGGATCCGGGAGGTGGTTTCGGCCGGTTACAAGTTGGAGTTCGAGTCCCGTCCTCCTCCAAGGTTCTTCAGGTCTCGGGTGTCTTTGGATCCTTTGGCCGCGCAGGGGCTCCTGGCGGCAGTAAGGAATCTTCTGGATTTGGCTGTCATTTGCCCGGTTCCTCCTTCAGAGGTGGGGCGCGGGTTTTATTCCAATCTCTTCACGGTTCCCAAAAAGGACGGGTCCTTCCGTCCTATTCTGGATTTGAAGTTTCTCAACAGGTTTATCCGTCCTCGGAAGTTTTGCATGGAAACCCTGCGGTCTGCGATCGGTTCGCTTCGGCAGGGGGACTTTATGACGTCCATAGACATCAAGGATGCGTACCTGCACGTGCCGATCTTTCCTGCTCATCAGCGGTTCCTCCGTTTCGTGGTGGGGGATCGGCATTTTCAGTTTGTGGCTCTTCCATTCGGTCTCACCTCTGCTCCGAGAGTGTTCACCAAGGTGTTGGCGGGGGTGATGGCCCTGCTCAGAGCTCAGGGGATTCGCATTGTGCCTTACCTGGACGATCTTCTCATCATGGCTCCTTCCTTCAGTCAAGCAGAGGGGGACACCAGCACGGTGGTGTCTCTGTTGGAGAGGTTCGGCTGGGTGATCAATTACCCCAAGTCCTCGCTGGTTCCTGCCAGGGTGGTGACCTTTTTGGGGATGTCGTTGGATTCCTGCCAGCACAGAGTGTTTCTTCCTCAGGCCAAGGTTCTGATGATTCAGGAATTGGTCCAGCTGCTTCTCTCCCATCCTCATCCGTCCGTTCGGCTGGGGATGAGACTGGTGGGGTTGATGGTGGCCTCGTTCGAGGCAGTTCCCTTTGCTCAGTTTCATACGAGGACTCTTCAACTTCATCTTTTGGCGTCTTGGAACCGGTGTCCGGGGTCGTTGGATCGGTCCTTCCGGTTATCCCCTCGGGTTCGGCAGTCCCTTCTGTGGTGGTTGGTCTCGGACAACCTTCTGAAGGGCAGGTCTTTTCTGACTCCACTTTGGGAGACTGTCACCACGGATGCCAGTTTGTCAGGCTGGGGAGGTTATTGGAAGGATCTTCGGTTTCAGGGGCAGTGGGACCCTCAGGAGGCCCACTTGCCCATCAATGTTCTGGAACTGCGAGCCATCAGGTTGGTTCTGTCTCACTTGACGCATCATTTACAGGGTCTGCCGGTTCAGGTTCGCTCAGACAATCAGACGGCGGTTGCTTACATCAATCACCAAGGAGAGACTCGCAGTCTGGGTGCCCACAGGGAAGTGTCTCTGATTTTGATCTGGGCGGAGACTCATGTCCCTTGCATCTCGGCAGTTTACATTCCGGGAGTGGAAAACATAGAGGCGGATTTTCTGAGCCGGTGTGCGTCCCGTCGGGGGGAGTGGTCTCTCCATCCCCAGGTGTTTCGGTCACTTTGTCTCCGGTGGGGGACGCCAAAGGTGGATCTTTTTGCCTCTCGTCACAATCACAAGCTTCCGTCCTTTGTGTCCCTGTCCCAGGACCCTCTGGCTCTGGCGGTGGATGCCATGACCCTCTGGCTCTGGCGGTGGATGCCATGACCCTGAGCTGGAGGGACCTGGGGTTTCTTTATCTGTTTCCTCCGATTCCCATGCTAGGCAGGGTTCTGCGAAAGTTGGTTCTGGAAGGAGTTCCCGCCATTCTCGTGGCTCCAAGGTGGCCAAGGCGGGTGTGGTTCGCGGACATCGTTCGTCTGGCCGTAGATCAGTTCGATCTGCCTCTTCGGCCGGATCTTCTCACTCAGGGTCAACTCTGTTACCCCAGTTTACAAACGCTGGCTTTGACGGCTTGGCTGCTGAAACCTCCATCTTAAAGGAGGAGGGTCTTTCGGATGCGGTCATTCAGACTCTTATTAGTGCTAGGAAGAGATCTTCTTCTTCCATCTATTACAGGTATTGGAGATCTTATATTGATTGGTGTGAGGCTAGGTCTTTGCCCTGCCGGGTCTTTTCTGTGTCTAGGATTTTGGAGTTCTTTCAGGCGGGGCTGGACTCTGGTCTTCAGCTGAGTACCTTGAAGGGGCAGGTTTCTGCTTTGTCAATTTTTTTCCAGAAATCTTTTGCTAGTCATTCGTTGGTCAAAACTTTTTTCCAGGGGGTTTCGCATGTGCGGCCTCCTAGGAAGCCTTTGCTCCCAGTGTGGGATTTGAATTTGGTTCTTTCTGCTCTTAAGGCTCCTCCTTTTGAGCCTTTGCGGGAGGTTGCTTTGTCCATTCTTACTCAGAAGGTTGCCTTCCTGGTGGCCATTACTTCGGTTCGGCGTGTTTCTGAGCTGGCAGCCTTGTCTATTCAGGCTCCTTATTTTGAGGATCATCAGGACAAAGTGGTTTTTCGTTACAAGTCAGATTTTCTCCCTAAAGTGGTCTCTGCTTTTCATCTTAACCAGGACATTGTTCTTCCTTCTTTGTGTCCTAAGCCTAAGAATGTCAAGGAGAGTGCTTTGCACTGCTTGGATGTGGTACGTTGCGTCAGGTACTATCTACGTGCTACGTCTTCTTTTCGTAAGACTGATGCCTTTTTCGTGGTGCCATGTGGGCCTAGGAAGGGTTTGGCTCCGGCCAAATCTTCTATTAGTAAGTGGATTCGTCAGGCCATTGTTGGTGCTTATTCGGCCAAGGGGAAGGATCCCCCTTTTCGAGTTACTGCTCACTCTACTCGTGCGGTTGGTGCGTCCTGGGCTTTTCAGCACCAGGCTTCGGTTGAACAAGTGTGTAAGGCTGCAACTTGGTCTTCTGTTCATACTTTTTCTAAGTTCTATAAGGTTGATGTGCGGGCTTCAGCGGATGCTGTTTTTGGCCGCAAGGTTTTGCAGGCTGCAGTGGTTTGAATTGTTTTTGCATTATTGCCTGTTCGGATACCCACCCTTTTCTGGACACTGCTGTTGGATGTCCCTAGTGTAATTATTAAAGTCTGAAGTGGGGTGTGTGACATACTTAGAATAATACCATTTTGTGAATACTCACCTGTAAAATGGGTATTATAAGTATGTCACACACCCCACTTCACCCGCCCTTTTTGGTATCCTGGCTCTCTATTTGGTGAAGTTTGGTTCTTTACGTTGAGGGTTACATTGTTTGGTTCTGGTACCTTGTCTTACTGCTGTTCTAATACTGGGAGGTTCTTGGGAGGTACCAGGTATGTATAGACCGGGAGGGGCCTGTTGAAGTTTTTGGGAGAAGTTCTCTGCAATGCTGCCACCTAGAGGTGCGTTAACCCTAGTGTAATTATTAAAGTCTGAAGTGGGGTGTGTGACATACTTATAATACCCATTTTACAGGTGAGTATTCACAAAATGGTATTTTTGTTTTCTGCCTGTACACCCTCTGTGCAAAGGGATATTATTCAGGTTTTGTTCCTTTGATGATCAGCCTGCCATGGCACTGCTGCCGCCTCAGAGCAGTGGGATGCTGACGTCTCCTTATTATCCTTACTCCTAAGTACGGACCCCTTTTTTCTCCTTGCTGTGACTCCTTGCAGCAGGGGGAAAATTGTTTGGTACGCTTATCCACGGTTGGCATTACCAGAAGCGACGCCTGACCTGAGGGGTGGGATAGGATATACCCTTCCCTGTGTATTGGTCAATTATACCACTATGTGGATGCCCCCATCGAGGTGCGTTCCCTCGTTCCATTGCTTGATGGGCAGTGAGGAATGACGTATCAACCAACGGGCCTCCCATGCCCTTGTCGGTGTGGCCCGGCGCCCGGTGGTGGCCTTTGCTATTTCGGCCGCAGCTATTAGGACCTTATTTAGGGGCCGTCTTTAAGGCTCCCATTTGGATCCTTCTGGTGCTGGATTTGGAGTTTGTCGAAATGTGCGCTAAGTACGTCCTGTGTCATCTCTGCCCTAGTCGTCATTATTCGGAGGTATCGTTGACCTCGGCGGGGTAGTATAATCCAGTCGCTTGGTCCTGTGGCGCCGGTCGGCAGCGGACAAGGCTGTCAGGAAGGCGGTCAGGCGGCTTCCCCCTGTTGGGTTGCGCCTGTCGGTGATGGTGGAGCCTTGGCTAAAGTTGGTAAGTTGCGCCATCGCAAAGCAGCTTCGACCCTTTCTGGGGTCAGGGTCCTTCACTACCTCCCTTCATGGCCCTCGGACGGGTAGGGGGGTATTCTTCGCTGCACATAGGGGAGATTCCTGGGGTAGGGGCAGAGATCGTGCCCGAACCGGGTCCTCCTGGGGTGCCAAACCCTAATCCACTGCCAGGCCCGCTCAGCAATGAGGGGGCGCCCTCACCCTTGCGGGTGGGGGGACGGCTGCGGCTCTTCGCTCAGGTCTGGGCTCAACTAGTTTCAGACAAATGGATTCTGGAGGTGGTCTCCTCCGGGTACAAGCTGGAGTTCGCGGACTGGCCTCCTCCCAGATTCCTCAGGTCACGGGTTCCTATGGAACCACGGGCAGCGCAGGACCTGTTGTTGGCGGTGCAAAGCCTCCGGGATATGGGGGTTGTTTGCCCGGTTCCCCCCAGAGAGAGAGGTCAGTGTTACTATTCTTAGTATACAGTACGTCCTGCTCCAAATAGATTACTTACAGTTGGGATATACTCCGCCAGATGGCGCTGGACTGCAGAGACATCGAAAATCGGATCCTCACGGCCCCTCAAATACCCAGGGACCTCCCACAAATCCCCAGAATTTCTCTGCAGTCTGGCTGCGAAGGACGAGAAATGGCTCTGTACTCACAGGTGAGCGGGGCTATTAGCCTGCGGCCATGTAGGACTATTCCCACCCGTTCCACTAGTAATATGCCTCCTAGCCTTGGCTGCGCTGGTCGGGTGAAGGTAGGCAGCACCGCTGTTAGGTGCTTAGGAGCGCTGCTCCACCGCAATTCTCCACAAAGGGTAGGCGGTTCAGGCTTATGGTGAGCCTCTATGGGATGCCCCTCCCACACTAGTGCCCCCTTGCCCCTGCCCATCGGTGGGCCCTGTTTAAGTGGCCGCTGTCCTCCCTCATCCTCCTTGTAGCCTTCGGGGGAAAAGAGGGGGAGGGGTGTGTAAATATGTATGCTATGCATTCTGTTTTACACGCTTTTTCCATTCTGTTTAGTCTTGTGTCAGCCGCCGCGCTGACTTGTCTTTACTGGCTTTTTAAAAATTTCCGCCGCCGCGCGCTGACTTGGTTCCGCGCTTGGCGGCGGCATTACCTCAGGCGCTGGTGCGCCATCATTGGCTGCTTGCACGTTCTGGCTTTGCGCTCTTCGGGGGCCCCTCGACGTATACCGACGCCATCTTTATCCTGCTTTGTTGGCCCATGCGCGACGGACCCCTACTTAACGCGGTCCGTAAGTGCCCTCGCGGGCGGCTTTATATCTTTCACTTTTGTTACTGGGTGCTTACAGGTCTTGTCTGCTTATGTCTTTCAGGCGGGGCGAACCCTTTTGGCTTCTCCCGGCCCTGTATTAGTATATAATTTGTAGGCTTTGTAAAAATAATACTCCCACTTCCCTAGCGGGTTATTGGGGCATCCGGGGTTGCTATATAGCATTATTCCCTATCGGCGTATAGCGTCGCTATAATCACCATATGGAGGCATCCCAGGATAATGTGACCGGGGTCCCTTCGGGACAAGACCGGCTGTGTGTAGCGTGTGAGCAGCCTCATGCTGATGCTGACAAGGCGCGGGTCTGTGTACCCTGTGCTGAGCAGGGGCTTGCATTGCAATCTGGCCTGCCAGTGGCTGCACCTCGTTTCACTTCACCTACTCCCCCAAGCTTAGATCTCACTCCTGCTGAATTGCATACTAGTGGGGATCCTAAGCCTGATGTGTCTTCTAGACTGGCTACTGTTGAGCAGTTGATTGCTAAGTCCTTAGCGCGTAAGACCCCTGCTAAGAAGCAGCACTTGACGCCTAATGTCACTGTTTTCCCTATGGGAACTGAGGAGTTTTGGAATCTTTGGGGCTATACCCCGTCTGATGAAGGGGAGCTCTTTTCTGATTCAGGCTCATCTGATGAGAGACCAAGGGGTCATGACGATTCTGGCTCTGACCCCTGGGACACTGACAGATTATCGACCCAGATTTTTGAGGTTCTGTCCATCTCTCTCCCTGTTGAGGCTCCCAGGCAAAGAGGGGAGCTTTTCCATACAGCAAAATCATGTCTGGAATTTCCTGAGCAGTCACATTTCCATAACCTTGTGCTCAAGGAATGGGAGCACCCCAGTAAGCTTCCCGGGGTTCCAAAGAGTTGGGATAGGAAGTATCCCTTTCCTGCTGAGGTGGTTAAATGTTGGTCATCCCCCCCGAGGTGGATGCCCCGAAGCTAGGGCTATCTAACACCTCTGTCATGCATTCCCCTAACTCCACTACCCTGCGGGATGCTGAGGACCGGCGCATTGACCAGCTGGCATTCCACGCCTTTGCATGTGCGGGGACGGTGATGCGCCTGGTCTGTGCCTCTGCCATTACTGCTGTGGCCACTAGAACCCTTATCAGAAATATTCTTGATAGTGGCCCTGATGATTTGCCTTGTGAGGTGTTTAATGCACTCTCCAGTTGTGATGTTTTTGTAAATTTTGTCCTCTCAGCATTGGATGACCCCATCAGAATGTGTGCCAGAACTTCTGCCCTTGTGGTGGCTATACACCGCTCTGTTTGGCTGCGCCAGTGGGCTGCTGACAACGCTGCCAAGAAGGCCCTCACTGGGTTTCCCTTTAAAGGACTGCGCCTGTTTGGGGACCACCTGGACCTTTTTGCTATGGGAGGCAGGTTACCCCAGCGCAGGCGGCAATCTCGACCCTTTCGGGGTCAGGGTTCCTTCTCCTCCCCTTACCATGGTGCAAGACAGGGAAGGGGGGTTTCCTTTCCTGGGGCCCGGGGAGATTTCTGGGGTAGAGGCAGAGCACGTGGACGTCCTGGTTCCTCCTGGGGTCCCAAAGCAAAATCCTCTCCCAAGCCCCCTCAGGCATGATGGGGCACCCTTACCCATCCGGTTGGGGGGACGGCTGCAGCACTTCGCTCACGTCTGGAGGCTTCATGTCTCAGACCGGTGGATTCAGGAGGTAGTGTCACAAGTCCGGTTACAAGTTGGAGTTTGCTGCCGATCCCCCTCCAAGATTCATCAGATCCCGGATTCCTCAGGACCCTGTGTCAGCTCAGGAGCTAGTGCAAGCAGTGCAAGGCCTCCTGGAGCTGGGGGTCATCTGCCAGGTCCCCTTAAAGTGGACCAACACCCAGGATTTTGACTATCCTGGGTTTTGGTCCCGCTTTGTGAAACCCCCCAGAAACCCCGAAAAACTCACCTCTCCTCGCTCCCACGTGACCGCCGCTGGCAATCCCCGCTGACGGACAAGCGGGAGGCAGCGACGGACAAGAGAGCGCGCCCGCCGCCGCCTCCAGCGCGTCACTCTTACAGGGCGCACGCCCGCGCCGGCCATTCACGAACGGCCGGTGCGGGTGCGCGTCCTGCTAGAGGGATGCGCGGGAGGCGGCGGCGGGTGCCGTTGGATCGAGGATCAGGTAGGGATTTACGGGTTTCTGGGGGGTTTCACACAGCGGGCCGATCGGGGTGCCCCGCAGTCAGGGGTCTGATCGGTCTGGGATTCTTATAGATTCCCGGGCCGATCATGGGAGGGTGTTGGTCCATTTTAAGAGAAAAAGGCAAGGGCTTTTATTCCAACCTATTCACAGTACCCAAATAGGATGGTTCTGTCAGGCCCATCCTGGACTTAAAGATTCTCAACAAGTTTGTCAGGGGCAGGCGCTTTCGCATGGAAACTCTGCGCTCTGCCATCAGTTCCCCTCGCCAAGGGGATGTCATGACTTCTGTGGACATCAAAGATGCTTATCTTCATATTCCTGCGTTCCCAGGTCATCAAAGGTTCCTCAGGTTCGCTCTGATGGATCAACACTACCAGTTTGTGGCCTTGCCCTTCGGCCTCACTTCAGCTCCCAGGGTGTTCACCAAGGTGCTGGCTGGCGTGATGTCTCTGCTCAGATGTCAGGGCGTCCGCGTGCTTCCCTATCTGGACGACATTCTCATCACTTCCCAGTCTCTACATCAGGCAGAGTTGGATACTCAGCTGGTGGTGTCCACTCTGGAGTCATTTGGATGGGTGTTCAACCACCCCAAGTCCTCACTGTCCCCTTCCTTGGTAACTCCATTCCTAGGAATGAATCTGGATACAGTTCAGGCAAGGATCTTCCTTCCTCAACAGAAGGTGGACAACCTGATTGCACAGGCTCAGTCCCTCCTTGCTTGTCCCCATCCCTCCATCAGGCAGGGGATGCAGCTGGTGGGCCTGATGGTGGCATGCTTCGAAGCGGTCCCTTATGCTCAGTTTTACTTGAGGCCTCTGCAACTTCACCTGTTGTCAGTATGGGACAAGGACCCAGCGTCCCTGGACAGGGTCTGTGTGCTCTCCCCCCTGGTCAGGAGGTCCCTCTCCTGGTGGATGGACTCAAGGAACCTGTTGGGGGGCAGATCCTTTCTTGCCCCTTCCTGGGAGACGGTCACCACAGATGCCAGTCTGTCAGGTTGGGGGGGTTTCTGGAAGTCCCTGCGGTTCCAGGGGAGGTGGGGGTCCTCAGGAGGCCCACACACCTATCAATGTCTTGGAACTGCGGGCGATCATGCTAGTTCTGGCTCACTTGACTACTCACCTTCGGGGCCAGCCTGTTCAGGTGCGCTCGGACAACCAGACGGCAGTTGCCTACATCAATCATCAGGCAGGGACCCGGAGCAAGGGGGCCCTCCAGGAAGCGTCTCTGATCCTGACTTGGGCGGAGGCCAATGTCCCCTGCATATCAGCTGTGTACATCCGGGGGGTGGAAAATTGCCTGGCGGACTCTCTGAGCAGGGGGACCTCTCGCCAGGGAGAATGGTCCCTATGCAGCAGGGTGTTTCAATCTCTGTGTCACCGTTTGGGCCAACCAGATGTGGATCTGTTTGCGTCCCGCCACAATCACAAGCTCCCGGCTTTTGTCTCTGTCCCAGGATCCTCTGGCCTTGACCTCGGATGCGCTAGCAATGTCATGGCAGGACTTTCGGATCCTGTATGTCTTCCCTCCAATCCCCCTGCTGGGCATGGTTCTGCGCAAGATTGCTCTGGAAGGGGTGCCAGCAATTCTGGTGGCCCCCAGGTGGCCAAGAAGAGTGTGGTTCGCAGGCGTGGTACAGCTGGCAGTAGATCAGTACGCTCTGCCCTTGGTGCCAGACCTCACTCAGGGTTCGCTACGCCATCCCAATTTACAAACTCTTTGACAGCTTTGACGGCTTGGCTGCCGAAACCTCCATCTTGATGGAGAAGGGGCTGTCTTCCTCGGTTGCGGATACTTTGATTAAAGCTAGGAAGAAGTCTTCCTCTTCCATTTATTACAGGGTTTGGTGTGCCTACATTGACTGGTGTGAGTCTAAGTCTCTTCCCTGTCGTGTGTTCTCTATTCCCAGGATTCTGGAGTTCCTGCAGCATGGGTTGGAGATGGGGCTCCAACTCAGTACTCTGAAGGGTCAGGTTTCTGCCCTGGCTATTTTCTTCCAGAAGTCCTTTGCTCAGCACCCTCTGATCAGGACTTTTTTCCAGGGGGTCACTCATGTGCGCCCCCCACGTAAGCCTATGGTGCCTGTTTGGGATCTGAACTTTGTTCTGTCAGCCTTGCAGGGTGCTCCCTTTGAACCTGTGCAGGATGCTGCCTTGGCCATTCTTACACTCAAGGTTGTATTTCTGGTGGCTATCACTTCTGTCAGGCGTGTGTCTGAGTTGGCGGCGCTTTCCATTCAGCCCCCCTACTATGAGAGACACCAGGACAAGGTGGTGTTTCGTTTCAAACCTGACTTTCTGCCTAAGGTAGTGTCTGCCTTTCATTTGAATCAGGATATTGTTCTTCCTTCTTTGTGCCCTAATCCTAGCAATGCTAAGGAGAAGGTTTTGCACTCATACCTTTTCAAAGTTTTACAAGGTTGATGTTAGGGCCTCAGCTGATGCTGCTTTTGGCCAAAAGGTTCTGCAGGCTGCAGTGGTTTAAACTGCCTGCTGCTGATTTTTCTTGGGGCTCCCACCCTACTTTATGGACACTGCTATTGGATGTCCCAACTGTAAGTAATCTATTTGGAGCAGGACGTACTGTATACTAAGAATAATATAATTCTGTGATTACTCGCCTGTAGAATTGGTATGAGTATATAGTACGTCCTGCTTCAACCCACCCTTGGTTTGCATTTTCTTGGATCCCCTGTATGGTGATTGTTATCATTGTTATAGTTGATAGTTTGGATTGTTTAATTCTCCCGGCTTCTCATTAACTGCTTTTCAATGCTGGGGATTTGTGGGAGGTCCCTGGGTATTTGAGGGGCCGGGAGCAGCCTATTTTTGATGTCTCTGTAGTCCAGCGCCATCTGGCGGAGTATATCCCAACTGTAAGTAATCTATTTGGAGCAGGACGTACTGTATACTCATAATACCAATTCTACAGGTGAGTAATCACAGAATTGTAATATTCCAACCTCTTTACAGTGTCCAAGTAGAATGGCTCCATAAGACCCATTTTAGACTTGAAAATTCTCAACCGGTTCATCAGAACCAGAAAGTTTCGCATGGAGACTCTGTGCTCCGCTGTCAACTCCCTACATCCGGGGGACTTTATGACCTCGATAGACATCTAAGATGCTTACCTCCAGGTGCCGGTCTTCCCGGGACACCAGCGGTTCCTCAGGTTTGCGGTAAGCGAACAGCACTACCAGTTTGTGGCTCTCCCCTTCGGACTGACATCAGCGCCCAGGGTGTTCACCAAGGTGCTGGCGGGTGTGATGGCCCTTCTCAGAGCCCAGGGCATTCGCATTTTGCCTTATTTGGACGACCTGCTCATTACGTCTTCTTCGCTCCACCAGGCGGACCTGGACACCCGAACGGTGGTGGCGACGCTGGAGAAGTTCGGGTGGGTAATTAATTACCCCAAGTCCTCACTCTCTCCGTCACGGGTGGCCTCCTACCTGGGCATGTCGCTGGATACCATTCAGGCCAGGATTTTCTTGCCTCAGCCTAAGGTGGATGTTCTCCAAGCGCTGATTCGTCTCCTTTTGTCCAACTCTCGTCAGTCCATCTGGCAAGGGATGAGGCCGGTGGGACTTATGGTGGCTGGCTTCGAGGCAGTGCCTTTGCTCAATTTCACATGAGACCTCTTCCACTCTATCTATTATCGGCCTGGGACGAATGTCCTCTGTCTCTGGATCAGACCTGTGTTCTGTCCCCTCTGGTCCGGCGTTTTTTCAGTGGTGGCTGGACCCAAAGAATCTCCTGGGGGGCAGATCCTTTCTTGCGCCCCGCTGGGAGATGGTCACCACGGATGCCAGCCTGTCGGGCTGGGAGGGGGGGCTACTGGAGAGACCATCAGTTCCAGGGGCCGTGGGGCCTTCAGGAGGCTTATGCCCCCATCAATGTTCTGGACCTGAGGGCGGTTCGGTTGGTGCTGGCGCACCTGACACATCACCTCCAGGGTCTACCGGTTCAGGTTTGCTCCGACAACCGAACTGCGGTTGCTTACATCAATCACCAGGGAGGTACTCGCAGCAAGAGTGCCCTCCAGGAGGTGTCTCTGATTCTTTCATGGGCCGAGAGCAATGTTACGTGCATCTCGGCAGTTTACATTCCAGGTGTGGAAGCGGACTCTCTGAGCAGGGGGACCTCTTGCCGGGGGGAATGGTCCCTCCGCAACGAGGTCTTTCTATCCCTCTGTCGCAGGTGGGAGATGCCGGAGGTGGATCTGTTCGCCCAGCATTTGTGTCTCTGTCCCAGGTCCTCTGGCTCTGGCGGTGGAGGCCATGTCTCTGTCCTGGCGGGGGCTTGGTCTCTTGTATCTGTTTCCTCCTTTTTCCATGGTGGGCAAGGTCATACGCAAGCTGGTTCACAAGGGTGTGCTAGCAATTCTGGTTGCCCCAAATTGGCCAAGACAAGTGTGGTTCGCAGACGTCGTGCAGCTGGCGGTCGATCAGTACCCGCTGCCTCTGGTTCTGGATCTGCTCACCCAAGGTCGGCTTTGTTACCCCAATTTACAAACGCTGGCTTTGACGGCGTGGCTGCTGAAACCTCCATCCTAAAAGAAAAGGTTCTGTCTGAGGCGGTTGTTCAGACCCTGGTCAGGGCTAGAAAGAAATCTTCCTCTAATATTTACTACAGGACCTGGCAGACCTACATTTACTGGTGTGAGGCTAGGGCCTTCCCTTGACGGATGTTCTCCATTCCTCGGATTCTGGAGTTCCTTCAACATGGTCTGGACATGGGTTTTCAGCTCAGCACTCTGAAGGGGCATGTTTCCGCCCTGGCGGTTTTCTTTCAGAGGTCTTTCGCTCTTCATCCTTTGGTCAAGACTTTTTTCCAGGGGGTCACTCATGTGAGTCCTCGCGAACCCATGTTACCGGTTTGGGATTTGAATTTGGTATTGTCGGCTCTTCAGGGTCCTCCGTTTGAGCCTGTGCATGAAGCTGCACTGGCTATTCTCACCTGGAAAGTTGCCTTCTTGGTGGCTATCACCTCCGTCCTACGTGTTTCTGAGTTGGCGGCTCTGTCCATTCAGGCCCCCTACTTTGAGAGACACCGGGACAAGGTGGTTTTTCACTTTAAGCCAGACTTCTTGCCTAAGGTTGTCTCTGCTTTTCACCTCAAACAGGACATTGTGCTTCCTTCCTTATGTCCTAATCCTGGTAACGACAAGGAGAGGGCTTTGCACTCTCTGGATGTCGTTAGATGTGTAAAATACTACCTGGTACTGCGCCTTTCAGGAAGACAGACGCCCTGTTTGTGGTGCCCTCTGGCCCTAGGAAGGGTTTGGCGCCCGTCAAGTCTACCATTAGCAAATGGATTCGTCAGGCCATTGTTAGGGCCTATTCTTCCAAGGGGAGGGATCCCCCTTTCCGGATCACTGCTCATTCTACTCATGCCTCCTGGGCTTTTCAGCACCAGGCCTCTGTTGAACAAGTTTGTAATGCTGCTACTTGGTCTTCTGTTCATACTTTTTCCAAGTTTTACAAGGTTGATGTTCAGGCCTCAGCGGATGCTGTTTTTGGCCGCAAAGTTCTGCACGCTGCAGTGGTTTGATTTGTGCATTTTTTGCCTTTTGGGATCCCCACCCATTGTTGGACACTGCTACTGGATGTCCCAGAAGTGATTAATCATTCCGAAGCAGGGTGTGATGCATACTTGGAATAATACCATTCTGTGATTACTCACCTGTAGAATGGATATTATAGGTATGCATCACACCCTGCTTCGTCCCACCCTGAGTTGTATCTTGGATCTATATGGTGAATTTTTCCTTGTTCATGTTAATTTTATTTTTGGTTTCTCCTGGTCCCCTTACTGCTTTCATATACCGGGGAATGTGTGGGAGGTCCCAGGTATTTATGGACTGGGAGGGGCTTCTTTTTTTGCCATCTCTGCAGAAAAGCGCCATCTTGTGGACTATAACCCAGAAGTGATTAATCATTCCGAAGCAGGGTGTGATGCATACTTATAATATCCATTCTACAGGTGAGTAATCACAGAATGGTATTTTTTTTTAGTCAGTCATGAGAGAGTAGTAGAGATGATGCTGCCACCATGCCACATGGAACCAGGAAATAAGGTGAGTGCATTGGCGTACTGCACTGCCCCTTGCAGCATTGAAGGTCTATTTAAACTTATGGTCCAGTATCTGTGTAGAATGGAGTTTAAAGTGGACCAACACCAGGATTTTCACTATCATGGATTTTGGTCCACTTCCGCAAGGCACTCCGATCGGGGCACCCCGCTATGTGACAACCCCCCCAGAAAGCTCGATAATACTCACCTCACCCCGCTCCTACGGCGCATGCACGGGCGCTCGTCCAATCAGCGTGGGCCCGGGCCGATCCACTTGGGTGTTGGTCCACTTTAACACTAGGGTTTTTGAAAAATTATTGTTGCTAATATTATTTATTTTTATTTCTTTTACTAGCCTAATCTATCCGCTTCGCCTCCTCCCACGCAGATCATCAGATCACAGGCTTCTAGTTCTGCCAGCAGCAGCATCACTCAAAAAACAATGTTATTGGGGAGTGCGTCACCCACCATAAGTGCAAGCCAAGCTCAGATGTACCTGCGAGCGCAAATGGTTAGTTTCCCTTGGTCTTCTCTTATGATGTAACTTTGGTTCTGATGAGATCTATAGATATTTATTCAACTAAAGTAGACCTTTCCTACAATTTCACCCCTCTCCCCTAATTTCAAGGAGTTCATTTAGTCTTCTTTGGATGACCACAGCTGTGCTGTTGTTATGCTGCTGGCCATGTGAGCCATTTTTGCTTGCAGTAAAGACCCCATTTAGCTGACCAAAATCCAAAACTTGAACGATACTGGCTGGAGTTTATAATTCAAGTATATCTAGAATGAATGTTTGTGTAGAATGCTTAGGTGGGGTGTCAGTGGTGAGCTCAGAAAGGTGCCACCTAGAAGTATTCTGAAGCAAAACCATCTATACCGCTGTCCAATTATTTTTCTCAACAGCACAGGTGTTTTATAGGTACCAGTCATTGCTAGGCATGTAGCTGATGTGAATAGCTGGTAACTTACACTTGCATGTTCTTGGCTTTTACCCTGACCACATTTTTGGTCTTTCCCTGGACTTGTGTTTGAGATTTGCTGCTAAAATAAAAGCCCAATTTTTATTACCAACCTATAGATGTGCAGACAGTTCAATGTCCTGCTGTCAGGGAGAACTAATTGAATGACTAGGCACTCAATCATGGGTGGGGCTGTGGCTTAGAACAAAGAAGCTTGGTAATCTACGCCTTTTATTTTAGTAGCCTTAATCAACACCGAATGGGAGCCGACTGGCCCCTGGGACCAGTATGGCAGGACTTTTGCTTTAAACTAGACCAACACCCTTAGAAGAAACAGGACTCATATGCATCGCACCACAGAACAATTCAGATTGCTGCACATAAAAATTAATTCACCTTTGTGTAACTCCTGCTGTAGTCAATTTTACAAACTCAATGGCATCTCATGGAGCTGCAAGCCGCCTGCATAGAGGAAGTGCTGTTGGGTTTCCTGCCGCTGTGCATTGTGGGGTTATGTCAGTTGAATCCAGGCAGCATCACAGCTGGGATGCTAGGAAAGGAAGCTCCAAATTGGTCGCTACCAGGAGCTGTCATGAATGAAATGGTGTTGATTCCCACTGAAGATTTGCCAACCTTTTAACTTACCTGATACATGGCTAATTTCTTCAGGTCTGCCCTCAACAGAAGTTACTGTGGTCCTGCCATTCAATCCCCTGGCGATCTGTGAGACTCCAGGGAAATTGCAGGTAAGGGTGAGAAGACAGGATGGTGAAACTACTGTATATATACAGTACTGTCTGTTGGGTGAGGGATGCAGGGCAAATTATTTAAAACCTGCACAAGGCCTTTTGAATGACTGATGCTGACATGCCCACAACTAGAAACAAGCAGGAAGGCAGTCGGCAGCTCCATTCAGATTTCCTTGCCACTCTTCTCTCAAAGCAACAAAGGAAATCTGAATGACCCACACATGTGCCGCGGGAATGAGGAAATATATTCAAATCTTTGCTATTAAGAAAACAGCTATAGTAAAATAGGTAATTTAGCTCTAGGCACAGAGCTGCAAAACCCAGGAATACCTCTGCCATAAATCAGGGTGGTAGGTGTGTTAATATCATATGGAGGTTAAAGGAGATATAGCCTGGACAGGATTGCTTGTGTATTGATATTGTGTATTGATGCAAAAAGTGACATTTCATTATACTTTGCTGGTATCAATACAGCATATACAAATGTACATATTCAACAAAGACACGAATACTAGTTGTGTGAAAATAGAGTTCCTTATTAATGCATGACATTGACTGGTAAAAAAGCGTAGGAAAAAGCATATTTAGTGCCTGTGCTGCTGGTTCTCTTTGATGTGTTTCACCCAAGAGGGGTGGACTTCCTCAGGAGTGATTAGGTTGCTTTTTGTGGAGGCACTGTAAAATGTGTGTGGGATGCCCTGGTTAGTAATATCGGTTTCGGGATACCTGTTTGTAGCAAGGAGGGATGAAGTAGTGTCCTGCTGTTGATAGGCAGAATGACTCTCCGTTTGTAGCAAGGATGAGGGATATATCCTCAATTTGTAGCAGACAGGATGTTAACTGGTTGATTCTCTAGAATTTGTTTTGGGTGGCATAGTGGGTGGGAGTGAGATGTAATGAAGAATGGTGGTGGGGCTCTTCCCCAGACAGCCCTGGGGAATCTGAATGTTAGCTGCCTAAGGGGCATCTCATGCAAAAATACAATTCTGTGATTACTCACCTGTAGAATTGGTATTATACATGTACAGCACGTCCTGTTCCATAATATATTCCTTACTCTTGGGTAATACATCCACTAGATGGCGCTGGACTGCAGAGACAGAAAAGTGGCTCCTCCCGGCCCCATACCAGGGACCTCCCACAAATTCCCCAGTTCTTCTCTGCAGTCTGGGCTGCGATGACTAGAAGATGGCTCTTTCTACTCGCAGGTGAGCGGGGCTTATTAGCCTGCGGCCCTGTAGGACTACTCCCACCCGTTCCTTTACACTGCCTCCCAGCTTAGACTGCGCTGGTCGGGTGATGGTAGGCAGCACCGCTGTCAGATGCTAAGCTGCTCCAACCGCAGTCCCCCACCAAAGGGTAGGTGGTACAGGCCCGTGGTGAGCCTTATGGGATGTCCCTCCCGCGGCTGTTTGCCCTTCGCCCCCTGTCCCCTCAGTCAGGCTCCTCTTAGGCCGGCCGCTGCTTCCCCTTCGCTCTCCCTGGTTAGATCTCGGTGTATGCTTTAACTTTGTATATCCATGTTGTGATTGTACTGGGTTTTTATTATCGCCGCCGCCGCGCGCTTGTACTTCGCTCTGCGGATGGTGGCGGCATCGCCTTTGGCGCTGCTGCGCCGTCATTGTCTGGCCTTGTCATGGGGGCACGTTTTCGCGCTCTTCGGGGGGGCAGGCCTTGCGGATGACGTTGTCCGCATCACTTCTCCGCGCCCGCCCCTCGAGGTATATGCGGGCGCCATTTTGGAGCTCCTGTGCTGCGTATCTGGCGTCTCCCTATCGCGGTCCGTAAGTACCCCTGCGGGCTGGCTTTTCTTTGTATTTCATTGTATTATGCTTACGGGATCTGTGTTTATATCTTGCGGGTGGGTCAAACTTTTTTTGTGATTTCTCCTGGCCCTATCCCCTCTATTTAGCATTAACTCATTATTGGAGGGCTTTTGTGATTCATTGTCGCCCAGTTCCCTAGCAGGCTATTGGGGCATCCCGGGTAGCTTTATTAGCGTCAATCCCAATTGGCCGGTTGTGCCACAATAATCACCATATGGAGGCTTCCCAGAATAATGTGCTTGAGGTTCCTTCGGGACAAGCCCCGCTGTGTGTGGCGTGTGGGGTATCCCCTATAAGTGATGATTTCAGGGTGTGTGTACCCTGCGACCAGCAGACGCTTGCGCTGCAGTCTGGGTTACCGGTGGCTGGGCCTGCGCCCCCTCTGGCTTCGCCTACCCCCCCACGTTTACATCTGACTCCTAGTGAGGTGCATACCAGTGGGGAGCCTCAACCTGATTTGGCTGCACGGGTGGCCAGCATTGAGAGACATATTGCTGGGTCTGGCCTGCGTAAGGCTTCTGCTAAGAAGCGGCATTTATCACCTGGTGTTACTCTCTTTCCTATGGAGGCTGAGGATTTTTTTTTACGTTAGCGGTTATACCCCCCTGGAAGAGGGGGAATTATTTTCTGATTCAGAATCAGCCTAAGGTTTATGGTGCCGATTCTGGGTCTGACCCATGGGCTTCAGATGATACTGACAGGCTTTTAGCTCACATTTTTTAAGTGCTTTGTATCTCTTCTCCTGCCGTGGCTCCGCGGCAGCAGGGGGAGCTGTTTCATACTGTTAAACCACGCTTGGAGTTTCCTGAACAAACTCGCTTTAATAATGTGGTGCTCAAAGATGGGAACGGCCTAGCCGGCTTCCTGGGGTACCAAACAGTTGGGATAAGAGGTATCCCTTTCCCGCTGAGATGGTTAAACGTTGGTCATGTCCTCCCGAGGTGGATGCACCAGTTCTGGGGTTGTCCAACACACCCGTCATGCATTCCCCTGACTCTACTACCTGAGGGATGGGGAGAACAGGCGCATAGATCAGCTGGCTTGCCATGCCTTTGCCTGTGTGGGGACCGCGCTGCGTCCGGTCTGTGCCTCTGCCATTACAGCTGTTGCTATTAAAAGCCTGCTCAGTAGTCTCTTAGATGGGGCCCCTGATGATGCAGGTAGTGAAGGGTATAGAGCTCTTCTGCGTTGTGAGGAATTTGTTGCATATGTTCTCTCTGCCTTGGATGATACCATTAGAATGTGTGGCAGGGCATCTGCCTTGTTGGTGGCCATACGCCGCTCGGTCTGGCTGCGCCAGTGGGCAGCTGACAACGCTGCTAAGAAGGCTCTCACTGGTTTTCCCTTCAAGGGGCTGCGCCTCTTTGGTGAACGTCTGGACTTGCTGAGGGAGGCAAGTTACCTCAGCGTAGAAGGCAGCCCTGGTCCTTTCGGGGTTCAGGTGCCTTTCTTTCTTCCTTCCGTGGTTCCAGAATTGGACTGGGAGCTTCCTTTGCTGGAGCCCGCAGAGATTTTTGGGGCAGGGGCAGAGGACGTGCCGCCCTGGTCCCTCCTGGGGTCCCAAGCCTAAGTCCTCCCCCAAGCCCCCTCAGGCATGAAGGGGCGCCCTCACCCATCCGGGTGGGGGGACGGCTTCGGCTCTTTGCTCATGTCTGGAGGCGTCATGTCTCAGACCCGTGGATTCAGGAGGCGGTGTCCTCCGGTTACAAGATAGAGTTTGCAGCCTGGCCGCCCCCAAGATTCATCAAAACCCCCTGTCAGCTTAGGGTCTGTCCCTTGCTGTCCAAGGCCTTCTGGAATTGGGAGTCATTTGCCAGGTGCCCTTGAGGCAAAGGGGCAAAGGCTACTATTCCAATCTTTTCATTGTTCCCAAAAAAGACGGGTCCATCAGACCCATCCTGAATTTAAAGCGCCTCAACAAATTTGTCAGATTCAGACACTTTTTCATGGAGACTCTGCGCTCCGCTGTGAATTCTCTACGCCCAGGGGACTTCATGACCTCTGTAGACATCAAGGATGCTTACCTTCACATACCAATCTTTCCAGGTCATCAGAGATTCCTCAGGTTCGCTCTGGAGGGTCAGCACTACCAATTTGTGGCCTTGACCTTTGGTCTCACCTCGGCTCCCAGAGTATTCACCAAGGTGCTGGCAGGAGTGATGGCTCTGCTGAGATCTCAGGGCATTCGCATTCTTCCCTACTTGGACGACATGCTTATCGCTTCTCAGTCCTTCCAACAGGCAGAGCTGGATACCCAGTGGGTGGTGTCCACACTGGAGTCATTCGGCTGGGTGATCAACCACCCCAAATCTTCCCTGTCTTCTTCCATGGTGAAGTCCTTTCTGGGCATGATTCTGGATTCATCTCAGGTCAAGATCTTTCTTCCTCAGCAGAAGGTGGAGAGTCTTCAAGAGCAAGCACAGCTCCTTCTGTCTTGGCCACCCCAATTTACAAACGCTGGCTTTGACGGCCTGGCTGCTGAAACCTCCATCTTGATGGAAAAGGGGCTGCCTGCCTTGGTTGTTAATACCATAATCAGGGCTAGGAAAAGGTCCTCTTCTTCCATCTACTATAGGGTGTGGTGTACTTACATTGACTGGTGCGAGTCTAAGTCGCTTCCCTGTCGTGTGTTTTTCTATTCCTAGGATTCTGGAGTTTCTGCAACATGATTTGGATCTGGGTCTTCAGCTCAGTAGTCTGAAAGGTCATGTTTCTGCCTTGGCCATTTTCTTCCAAAGATCTTATGCTCAGCATCCCCTGGTCAAGACCTTCTTCCAGGGGGTTACTCATGTGCGTTCTCCACGTAAGCCTATGTTACCAGTCTGGGACTTGAACTTGGTCTTATCTGCCCTGCAGGGGTCTCCCTTCGAGCCCTTGCAGGGGGCCCCTTTGTCCATTGTTAAGCTTAAAGTGGACCAACACCCAGGATTTTGACTATCCTGGGTTTTGGTCCACTTCAGGGGGGCACCCCGATTAGGGGTGCCCCGCTGTGTAAAACCCCCCAAAACTCACCTCACCACGCTCCCACGTAGCCACGGACAAGCGGGTGACAGCTGCGGACAAGACAGCGCGTCCGCCGCCGCCTCCCGCGCGCCCCTTTGACAGTGCGCGCGCCTGCCTAGTACGAGTTTTTTTGGGCTTTTTTGGGGGGGGGGGGGGTCCCTCACCGTGGGACATCCCGATCTCGGATGTCCGGCGGTGAGGGAGGTGATCGGGCCGATCACCCCTGGGTGTTGGTCCACTTTAAGGTAGTCTTTTTGGTGGCTATCACTTCTGTTAGGTGTGTTTCTGAGTTTGAGTCTGGACCTAAGAAGGGTCTGGCTCCAGCTAAGTCCACTATCAGCAAGTGGATTCGTCAGGCTGTGATACAGGCCTACTCTGCTAAGGGGAAGGAGCCTCCCTTCTGCCTTACTGCTCATTCTATTCATGCTATTGGTGCCTCTTGGGCTTTTCAGCACCAAGCTTCTGTTGAACAAGTTTGCAAGGCCACCACTTGGTCATCTATTCATACTTTTTACAAGTTTTACAAGGTTGATGTTAAGGCCTCAGCTGATGCTGCTTTTGGTCGCAAAGTTCTGCAGGCGGCAGTGGTTTAAACTGTCTGCTTTTACTTTTGGGGATCCCACCCTACTTTACGGACACTGCTATTGGATGTCCCAAGAGTAAGGAATATATTCTGGAACAGGACGTGCTGTATACTTAGAATAATACAATTATGTGATTACTCACCTGTAGGATTGGTATTATACGTATACACACCCCACCCTTGTTATCATTATTTTTAGTTACCTCTTTATGGTGATTGTTCTTATGTTCAATATTGATAATGGTTATAATTCTCCCGGCATTTTAACTGCTTTTCAATACTGGGGAATTTGTGGGAGGTCCCTGGTATATATGGGGCCGGGAGGAGCCACTTTTCTGTCTCTGCAGTCCAGCGCCATCTAGTGGATGTATTACCCAAGAGTAAGGAATATATTCTGGAACAGGACGTGCTGTATACGTATAATACTAATTCTACAGGTGGGTAATCACAGAATTGTATTTTTGCATGAGATGCCCCTTAGGCAGCTAACATTCAGATTCCCCAGGGCTGTCTGGGGAAGAGCCCCACCACCATTCTTCATTACATCTCACCCCCACCCATTATGCCACCCAAATCAAATACCAGAGACTCAACTTGCTAACATCCTGTCTGCCACAAATTGAGGATTTATCCCTCATCGTTGCTACAAACTGAGGGTCATTCAGCCTATAAACAGCAGGACTCTATTTCACCCCTCCCGGCTACAAACTAAATAAGGTATCCCGAAACCAATATTACTAACCACACCCATAGTTCAGCGCCTCAACAAAAAGCAGCCAAAACTCTCCTGAGGAAGCCCCCCTAAGTGAAACGCGTCAAGAGAACCGGCAACACAGACGCTAAATATGCCTTTTTCCTACGCTTTTTTACCAGTCAATGTTGTTATATATAAATAACAAACTATATTTTCACTTAACTTGTATTTGTGTCTTCAACAAAATTTGTTGCATATGTACATTTGTATATACTGTGTTGATACCAGCAAAGTATAATTCAATGTCACTTCTTGCAACTATACACAAGCAATCCTGTCCAAGCCTCTTTTAACCTCTAAATGATCTAAACTATTATGGGACAGCTTTGCCTACTTTACACTCCAACCAGAGTTGCAACTGACTAGGTGACTAGGTGTATAAAAGTGTTAAAAGAGGTACCTTGTCCATTTTAGGGTTCTGTTTAATGGAAGTCAACATGCACTCTCCCTATATGCACCCTCTGTGGTCTGCTGCTGCATATACATAAATGCCCAAAGAGGTGTACAGACAGGGCAGGACAGGAAACACTTTAAAATATCTTCATATGTTCTTCCATTTGTTTCTTTATATTACAGCTGATCTTCACACCTGCTGCCACTGTTGCAGCTGTACAGTCCGACATACCAGTCATTTCATCATCCCCCTCTTCAACATCTTGTCAGGCGCCCGCCACTCAGGTGAGGACATGATACTATGTGTATTTAGTTAGCAGTACATTTAATTGTTGCTTTGCACACCCCTCATTATAGTATGCTTGTTCTAAATAATCTGAGCTTGGTAATTCGTAGTGAATCATAAATTAACCATTGAAGATAAGCTCCTAAAATGGACCACCAGTCAAAAATTCAAAGTTTAGTAAATTACTCCCCTATATCCCCTCTCTCACAATCAGTGTATCTCCCAATGTAAGATATTTGGAAGAGCTTTTCTCTATGCTAATGAACTGCATGATGACGGCCATCTTGTCACAATTTTGACAGCCCTGCTTCTAGAAAAAACTGTCCTACGGCCTAAATGACCCTAAATCTAGAAATAATGCTTTATGTAGTAAAAAGCCTTCAGCTGCAATGATTCATCACTGCTCAGAAAGCTCTTAAAACATTGTATCAATGTTGTAAACAACTCTTCTGCAGCTGAGGCCATTTACTTACATTAATACATAGTTACATTCATCCCCTCCAGCAGCTGGTGATCAGTGTGTGATTGACAGGCATGCTGATCCCATGACAGACATGCTGATCTCTTTTTCTGGGGTAAATATCTCTCTCCATTTGGTGTGGAATGTTTATAGCAAAATCCCAAGCTCCAGACAGCCTGCATTGTGTGGAGAAACAATATCACACAGATACAACACAGCAGCCATGCTACATCAATTCTTCATCAATGTCAGCTTAAGAAGTTCTGTGTGGAAACAGATAAAATCTCATTCATGCTTATGTGTAAGCCGGGCTCTCGGGTATAATCCAAGATGGCCACACCTATGTAATTCTAAGAGTGCCGCTTTTCCACAACATCTGTATGGGGTTAATTAATCTCCAACAGCATACACACTGATCGTCAAAGGGGGGCTTTAGGAGAGCAAATTACTAATCTTTATTTTTTTGACTGGAGGTCTTAACCTGCCCCTGTTCTAGATGTCCTGTTGTGTTCTCTTTGCTGCCTGATTAACCCTCATATTTCTGTGCACCCATACAGGACTTCCATTGTCCTCCATTTTTAACATCACATTAAGGTGGACCAAAACTCTGCTTCAATTCTTCATGACATTTGGGTTATTCTCCAGTAGAGGGCGAACTTCTGCAGAGATGAATGCAAAAAAGGAGCCCCTCCCAATCCATAAATACCTGGTACCTCCCACCAATTCCCCAGTTTCTTCTCTGCAGGAAGGCGAGAAGACAGAAGATGAAGACTTCTCTTATTTGCAGGTAAGCCGGGCTCGTGCCCGGCCATTTCTTGCCCCTATTGCTGCCAGAACCTTTCCTAAATTATCCCTATTCGAGCCTCCCAGCCTTGGCTGCGGGTCCTGGTGAGGATAGGTAGCGCCTTATGGGTGTGCAAGGAGCATTGCTCCACCGTGAGACCCCATTACAAGGGGTAGGCGGTTGCCCGGGTTTGGTGATCCCGGTGTGGGATGCCCTGTCCCTTTCATTCCTATGGCCAGATTCTGGCTGGGATTCCCCCCTTCCGGGTCCCTTACTTCCCTCTAAGGGGGGGGGGGGGGGCTGGTTGGCCTTTATATCCTGTTTGTTTTTATGTGTGTATGACACTGTGTGTGTGTGTGTGTGTGTGAGTGTTTTTACTTGTGTTGGTGCTGACAGGTGTTTGCTTGTACTTAGGGCCATAACGGTACTGGCCTCCTTCATTCAGCTTGGGGAGCTTCTCCCCCTCAGGCTTTGTTCGGGGAGGGGGCGGGGCCTGGCTCTCGGCGCGGCCGCGGTAGCCCCGCCCCCTCGTTTGGCGCGATGCTGCGGGCCAGCCCATGGCTGGGATCCGCGTTGCTGGGAGGGGGCGTGGCCTGGCGATGCACGTTCTGCGCTGGCCCGCCCCCCTCCTCTTCTCATGAGGCTCCGGGGGCCATCTTGGTGCTGCTGATCCTGTGTGCTCCTGGCTGGTAAGGTCCTGTTGGCCACTTCCTTAGCTTATGCGGGGGCCCCTCTTTAGCATATATATATTGATATTGATATTGTGAGGCAATTTTGACTTAGATGCTTCATTGTGTGTTTCAGATTGCATCGTTTATGTGCATGATAAGGGGATCCTCCTAGTCCTGGGGTCCCTAGCCTTAATATAGATCACCACAAATCCTCCCACGGGGACTTTTAAGGGGCATCCCGGGTTGCTTATTGCTTAAATTCCCTGCGGTCTTGCGACTGACCACAAAAATCACCATATGGAGGCTCCGCAGGATACCGGGCTCGGGCTCCCTCTGGGACAATCCCGGCCATGTGTGGGTTGTGGGGCATCCCTTACGGGTGAGAATGTGCTTATTTGTATACCATGTGCACAAAAGGCCATATCGCGGCAGTCGGGTGCCCAGCTTTCTGGGTCGGCGCTCCCCGCTTCATCGCCTTCCCCTCCCCGCCTTATCCGTACCCCAAGTGACATTGGTGCTAGCAGGGAGTCGCATTCCGATGTTTGTGCTAGGTTGGCCAGCATCGAGAAATTTATGGTGAGCACGGTGGGCAAGAAGGCCCAGGCTAAAAGGAGACATTTGTCGTTGGTCCAGGCGACTTGGGATATTGATGATGATTCATTTGATATGTCAGATTATTCCCCGTTGGAGGAGGGGGAATTGTATGAGGAGTCAGAGGCTGAAGATGTACGGTTTGGCGAGGCTGATGTTGGGCAGGCGCTGGGGGATGCTGTTGACACGGCCATGGTTTTGTCACATCTCTTGGAGGTTTTGGATATTGCGCCGCCTGAGGCGCCTCCTCTCAAGAAGGGGGAATTTTTTGGGGCCCACAAGCCTCGTTTGGAGTTCCCTACCCAAGGTCACTTTGATGCATTGATCCTTAGGGAATGGGAGAAACCTAGTCGGCTTCCGGGTGTTCCTCGGGGATGGGATAAGAAGTATCCTTTCCCGGTGGAAGCGGTTAAGCGCTGGGCTTCTCCTCCCGAGGTCGATGCGCCAGTTTTGGAGTTGACCAACTCCTCCGTGCTTCACACCCCAGACGCCACTTCCCTAAAGGATGGTGAAGATAGGCGCCTTGATCAAATGGCATGCCATGCCTTTGCCAGTGTTGGTTTGGCTTTGCGGCCTGTTTGTGCATCTGCGCTAGTGGCGGTGGGTGCTAGGTCTCTGATTAGGGACTGGTTAAATGACGCTCACCTTGATCTGGCCAGCGCTGAGTTCACTACGCTTAAAAGATTTGAATTGTTCATGGATTTTGTCTTGGCTGCTATGGAAGACACTATTGTATGGGTTAGTAGGACTTCAGCCTTATTGGTGGCCATGCGCCGATCGGTATGGCTCCGTCAGTGGACGGCGGATTTTGCGGCCAAGAAATCGCTCACAGCTCTTCCCTTCTTGGGTACGCGGCTGTTTGGAGATAAGTTGGATGCTGTGGCAAAGGGAGGTAAGTTACCTCAGCGGAAGAAACAGCGCCGTCCCTTTTGGGGGGCAGGCTCTTTCAATCCTTCCTTTCGAGGTGCCAGAGCTGGTAGAGGTTTGGCCTTCTCGGGTGTCAGAGGCTCTTCCTGGAACAGGGGCAGAGGTCGGGCCCGTCCCGCTTCTGCCTGGGGTTCCAAACCCAAGCCTGCGGGTAAACCAGCTCAGCAATGAAGGGGCGCCCTCACCCGCTCGGGTAGGGGGACGGCTGCGGCTCTTCTTCCAGGTCTGGGCTCGGGAGGTCACAGACAATTGGATCTTGGAAGTGGTCTCCTCCGGGTACAAACTGGAGTTCGAGTACTGGCGTCCTCCAAGATTTTTAAGGTCTCGAGTGCCCTTGGACCCTCAGGCGGCACAGGGGCTCCTGTTAGCAGTAAAAAACCTACTGGACATGGAAGTTGTATGCCCGGTGCCTCTGTCGGAGAGAGGCAGGGGTTTCGACTCCAATCCTTTCACGGTTCCCAAGAAGGAAGGTTCTGTAAGACCCATTCTGGACCTCAAGGTTCTCAACAGATTCATCAGAATCAAGAAGTTCCGTATGGAGACTCTGCATTCGGCCATCAGTTCCCTTCGTCAAGGGGATTTAATGACATCCATAGACATCAAGGATGCATATTTGCATGTTCCAATTTTTCCAGCGCATCAGAGATTCCTCAGGTTCGAGGTGGACGATCAACATTTTCAGTTTGTAGCCCTTCCCTTCGGGTTGACCTCAGCGCCGAGGGTCTTCACCAAGGTTCTGGCGGGCATAATGGCCCTATTCAGAGCTCAGGGAATTCCCATTGTGCCGTATCTGGACGACCTATTGATTTCAGCTTCTTCCCTCCGTCAGGCGGAGCTGGACACCCACCAGGTGATGTAGACCCTGGAGAGGTTCGGGTGGGTGATCAACCGCCCCAATTCCTCTCTCTCGCCATCACAAGTGATTTCATTCCTGGGCATGAATCTGGATACCATTCAGGCCAGAGTGTTTCTACCCCAGACCAAGGTGCAGGGGATTCAGGATCTGATCCGCCTTCTTCTGGCCAATCCTTGCCCCTCTATCCAACAGGGGATGAAACTGGTGGGATTGATGGTGGCTTCCTTCGAGGCGGTCCCGTTTGCGCAGTTTCACATGAAATCTCTTCAACTTCATCTATTGACGCATTGGGACAGGTGTCCGCTGTCATTGGATCAACCGTTCAAGAATTCTCCCGGGGTTCGGCAGTCCCTTCGGTGGTGGCTGGAGTCGAGCAACCTGTTGAGGGGCAGATCCTTTCTGGTTCCTCGCTGGGAGACGATTACCACGGATGCCAGCTGGGGAGGTTTCTGGAAAAGTCATCAGTTCAGCGGGGTGTGGGGTCCTCAGGAGGCTCACAACCCCATCAATGTCTTGGAGCTCAGAGCCATCCGGCTTGTTCTGTCACGGCTGACGCACTTACAGGGTCTTCCGGTTCAGAATCGTGCAATCGGACGGCGGTAGCCTACATCAATCACCAAGGAGGGACTCGCAGCAGGAGTGCCCTCAGGGAAGTTTCTCTGATCCTGCATTGGGTGGAGAGCAATGTTCCTTGCATTTCGGCAATCTACATTCCGGGAGTGGAAAACACGGAGGCGGACTCCCTGAGCAGGGGGTTCTCTCGCCAAGGAGAGTGGTCACTCAGCCCCGGGGTTTTTCGGGTTCTTTGTCGCAAGTGGGGGACTCCGGAGGTGGATCTCTCACGGCACAATCACAAACTCCCGGCCTTTGTGTCTCTATCTCAGGATCCTCTAGCTCTGGCAGTGGATTCCTTGTCCCTTGCTTGGAAGGATCTGGGGTTTCTGTACCTGTTTCCTCCCTTCTCCATGCTGGGCAAGGTAGTTTGCAAACTGGCTCTGGAGGGGGCACCAGCAATGGTGGCTCCAAGGTGGCCAAGAAGGGTTTGGTACGCAGACGTTGTAAGGCTGGGGGTAGATCAGTATCGGCTTCCCTTGTTTCTTGTCCTCTTCTGGCATTTACTATAGGGCTTGGCGGTCCTATATTGACTGGTGTGAGGCTAGGGCCTTGCCTTGCAGGGTGTTTTCGATCCCTAGGATTTTGGAGTTTCTTCAGCACGGTCTGGATCTTGGGTTCCAGCTTAGTACCTTGAAAGGGCAGGTCTCTGCTCTGTCTGTTTTCTTCCAAAGATCTTTTGCCTTACATCCGCTGGTTAGGACTTTTTCCAGGAGGTCACTCATGTTCAACCCCCTCGGAAGGCTATGGTTCCTGTTTGGTATTTGAATTTGGTTCTTTCGTCTCTCCAGGGTCCTCCTTTTGAGCCGTTACAGGATATTGCTCTTTCTGTTTTCACTCAAAAGGTTGCCTTCTTGGTGGCTATTACCTCTGTTCGGCGTGTTTCTGAGTTGGCGGCTCTGTCGATTCAGGCCCCTTACTTTGAAAGACACCAGGACAAGGTGGTCTTTCGCTTTAAGCCAGATTTCCTTCCTAAGGTGGTTTCTGCTTTCCATCTCAATCAGGATATTGTTCTCCCTTCCTTGTGTCCTAAGCCTAGCAATGACAAGGAGAGGGTTTTGCACAATTTGGATGTGGTTCGCTGTGTTAAGTACTATTTGGTGGCTACTTCTTCTTTCCGCAAGACGGATGCCTTTTTCGTGGTGCCCTGCGGGCCCAGGAAAGGTTTGGCGCCCGCCAAGTCTACCATTAGCAAATGGATTTCTCAGGCCATTGTTGGGGCCTATTCTGCTAAGGGGAAGACTCCCCCTTTTAGGGTCACTGCGCATTCTACTCGTGCTGTTGGTGCGTCCTGGGCTTTTCAGCACCAGGCTTCTGTTGAACAAGTTTGTAAGGCTGCTACTTGGTCTTCGGTTCATACTTTTTCCAAGTTCCAAGAATTGAAGCGGAGTGTATGTCACACTTGGAATAATACCGTTTTGTGATTACTCACCTTTAAAACGGATATTATAAGTGTGACATACACTCCGCTTCACCCACCCTTTTTTGGTATTCTGGATCCTTTATATGGTGAACCATTGTTTCTTGGTTGTTAGTATTGTTATATTTGGTTCTTCCTGGTCCCCTTACTGCTATCTTACACTGGGGAATTGGTGGGAGGTCCCAGGTATTTATGGACTGGGAGGAGCTCCTTTTTTGCATTCATCTCTGCAGAAGTTCGCCCTCTACTGGAGAATAACCCAAATGTCATGAAGAATTGAAGCGGAGTGTATGTCACACTTATAATATCCGTTTTAAAGGTGAGTAATCACAAAACGGTATTTTTGAATTTACTGAGTTTTGGTCCTTGCCCCCAGGGTACCCCGATCGGTGGTGCCCTGCTGTGTGAAACCTCCCAGGTCGCCCGAACAAAATCACCTCTCCCCAGTCCTATGACGCATGCGTGGACGCTCCTTCAATCGGCGCGCTGGGATCCACTCGAGCCCCCTTGTTTAGGAGCTCGTCTAATATGAGTGGAGTCGAGTGCGCTGGCGGCCGCATCCCCCACTACCCTTTGACAGGGAGCATGCCCGCGTCGGCCAATCACAAATGTCTGGCACGTGCTCTGCTAAATGGTTAGCAGGGGTTTGCCGCTGCTCGTGCATACGATGTTGGACCAGAAATGAAGGTGAGTTTTCGGGGATTAAGTCAAGACCTATTTAGTATTTGTCATATTGAGGTAGCTAGGTGCCCTTGTTATGGATATTCCCACTCTATTATATCTGTACTATGGGTATAGAATTTAAGTTAGTCTTTTATAACTGTATACACAATGTACTCTATGAAGCCACTTGTAACCACCCTACCAGGTATCTTCATATGTTTATTCAGTGTGATCTCATTAAAGGACAAGTATCGTTTGCCAACTGCTCTGGCAAGGTGCTGTGTATTTATTTTCATTAAAGAGGAACATCGGACCTAAAATAACCCCCCATCTGCTCCTACTTACCTTTTAGATGCTGCCGCTGCCTGCTGAGGCAACATCTGGCTGCTTCAGGGCTCAATCCTCATCCCACCATCCCTAACTGACAAGCACAACCTTAGCCATGCTCATCAATGTACCACTGATATCACAGCTCCACAAAGTCTCGCAGAATTTCGGGTGGCTCCATTGCATCCCACACTGTGCAGGTGCGAGATTGGGTGCCGCACAAAGTGCCTGATGGGATGCTAGATGGTGACCTGGGGGGGGGGCAGCAGATCGGTGAGGTTTTGGGAAAGTTTTAAAGTGGACCAACACCCAGGATTTTGACTATCCTGGGTTTTGGTCCACTTCCCCGGGGCACCCCCCCGCTGTGTGAAACCCCCCCCAAACCCCGAGAACTTACAGAGGGACGCGCGGGAGGCAGTGGACGCGCATGCGCCGCTGGAACGTGGAAAAGGTAGGATTGTGGGCTTCCTGGGGGGTTTCACCCCGCGGGACATCCCGATTTCGGATGCCCCACGGGGAGGGATCTGATGTCTGGTGTTGGTCCACTTTAATGACACTTCTCTGCCTCTCAGCTGATCACTATGTTACTTTTCCTGGGGCAGGGGGGAGCTTGTTACATAGACTCTCATAGACTCCAGGGACAGTTGTGGTTCACTTTAAAGCGGAATTTCAGCCTGATATTAACACCCTGGCTGGAGGCAGAAGGGGAAGTTAACCCTATCTCACACGCGGTCCAGCACCGCTCTACAGAGTCTGTGCAGCTGCGGCACACAAAGTCCCAAAGCAGCAACCCTGGCTCTATGTGCCTGACGCCTATTCAAGCTTATGGAGCCCTAACCACACCTCCCCCTGTTCCAATTTGCTTTGTACTTTCATTCAAGATGGCGGAGCCCAGGATCTGGAGCGCCGGGAGAGTGGCGCTGGTCCCTGGGCTAGGTGAGGGTTTTTTCCCCAATGCATAGCACGGCCTGCTTCACGAAGTCATTACATCTGGGGTATACCGCCAGGTGGCGCAGTGCACTGCAGAAGAGTTGTGGCTCCGCCCGGTACCATTTAAAAACGGAATCACCATAAACGTATCCAGTTGTTCTCTGCAGTGCTTACTGCGAAGATCGAAGATGGCTCTCTCTATGCGCACGTGTGCGGGGCAACCATGCCTGCGGCACTGCATATCTATTTCCACCCGTTTCCGGACCCTCTGTGCCTCCCAGCCTCGGCTGACGGATCGGGTGAAGGGAGCGGAGCACCTGGGTCAAGTGCTCAAGGAGCGCTGCTCCAAGCTGCAGACCCTGTACCACAAAGGGTAGCCGGCCATAAGCTTTATGGTGAGCCTACTAGGGATGCAGAGTTACTGTCCTTGCTTCTAAGGGGGTGAGTGTTTTTTGTTTTGTGTTCAGGGTCCCCCCCCCCACTGGCCTGGGCTTCGCCGCTGCCTGCTCGCTCCCCCCCCCCCCTTTTCTCCCCGGCGGGTGGTAGTGTGTGTTTTTAGACAGTTTTTGCATACTTTTGCGGCCGCTTTGTACTGCAGTCCGCGGCGGGCGGCGTTATATTTGTGAGGCTTTTTTTACTGTGTGCATGACGTCGGCGAGGTCACGTGAGCACCGTTTTCGCGGGGTGGGGGGCGTTGCCGACGGATGACGCATATCGCGTCGTTCTCCCGCGGCCCGCCCCTCCAAGGTTCCTCTGTCGGCGCCATCTTGCTTCTGCTGTGGCTCTGGGGCCCTCTTCATCCCTGGGCTGCGGCGGTGTTTTCTGCCTGCGTCGCTTTCTCCGGTGGTCTGGTGGCCTGCTCCTTTCTCCCCCCTTCATCTCCCCTTACTGATTCTGGGGGCATCCCTTGGGGGGGGCATCCCTGATGGCTTTTATTAGCCATTACCCTGTGCTGGCATATTGCGCCTGTATTAATCACCATATGGAGGCTTCTGGGGATAGCGTGCTCGGAGGTCCTTCGGGACAATCCCGGCTGTGTTCCATGTGTGGGTTATCCCCTATCAGTAATGACGTCATGGTGTGTGGACCGTGCCCGAGCTGTCCCTGTGCTTCGGTCTGGGCTGCCTGCTTCTCTCCCAAGCTCTGCGCCCCCTTCGGCATTGCCTACCCTGCTGCGCCTGCATTTAGCCCCCAATGAGGGGGATGCTAGCAGGGGGTCACAATCTGATCTGGCACTTTGTGTGGCCAACATTGAAAGGCAGCTTGCCAGCCTGTTTCACGTAAGGCCTCTAGCAAGAAGCGGCACCTGGCTTCCACGCCTGCCCTGTTTGCTGAGGAGCAGGAGGAAATTGATCTTTTTGATGACCATTACTCCCTAGAGGAGGGGGAGCTTTTCCCAGGCTGTGATTCCTCTGGGGACCAGCTGGTTGGCTGCGACAGTGACCCTGGTTCCCTGAGGACACTGCAAATCTGTTGTCTCACATTTTTGAGGTTTTGCATATTGCCCCCCTGAGGTGGCTAAGAGGAAACAGGGTGAGCTTTTACGTACTGTTAAGCAGCGTCTGGAGTTCCCTGAGCAGAGTCATTTCACTAATATGGTGCTCAAGGAGTGGGAATGTCCTAGTAGATTGCCCGCGGTGCCTAAAGGTTTGGATAAGAAGTATCCCTTTCCTGCTGATCTGGTTAAGCGATGGTCGGTTCCCCCCGAGGTAGACGCGCCCGTTCTTGGGTTGTCCAACACTTCAGTCATGCCTTCCCCTGACACTACTACACTGCGGGACAACGAGGACCGGCGTATGGATCTGCTGGCCTGCCATGCCTTTGCATTTGTGGGGGCTGGGTTGTGTCCGACCTGTGCTGTATTGCTCTTCAGAGACAGATCAATCGTCTCCTTGATGGCGCTACAGCTGGGAGGGATGAGTATAGGACCCTTTTGCTGTGCTCTGAATTTGTTGCCTTTATACTTACTGCCATGGATGATGTAGTACGGCTGAGTGGTAGGGCCTCTGCTCTCTTGGTGGCTATGCGCCGCTCTGTTTGGTTGCGTCAGTGGGCAGCTGACGCTGCTGCTAAGAAGGCTCTCACTGGGCTCCCCTTTGTGGGGCTGCGGCTCTTTGGTGAGCGCCTGGATGATTTAGCCAAGGATGGTAGGCTGCCTCAGCGTAGGAGGCAGCCTCGGCCTTTTCGGGGGCCATACGCTTCAGTCTCCCCCTTTCGTGCCCCCAGAGAAGGTCGGGGCCCCCTCTTTTCAGGTTTCCGCAGGAGTTCTTGGGGCCGTGGAAGATCCCTTGGTCGTCCCGGGCTTTCATGGGACCCCAAGCCCAAACCTTCTCCCAAGCCCCCTCAGGCATGAGGAGGCGCCCTCACCCATCCGGGTGGGGGGACGGCTTCGGTTCTCACGTCTGGAGGCTCCACGTCTCAGACTGGTGGATTCAGGACGTGGTGTCCTCTGGTTACAAGATAGAGTTTGCAGCCTGGCCGCCCCCCAGATTCATCAGATCTCGGATGTGTCACAACCCTCTGTCAGCTCAGGGGTTGCGCCTTGCGGTTCAACATCTGTTGGAGTCAGGAGTCATTTGCCTGGTGCCTCCCCAGGAACGGGGTCAGGGTTTCTACTCCAATCTGTTCACGGTCCCCAAGAAGGATGGGTCCCTGAGACCCATCCTGGACTTGAAGGGTCTCAACAGGTTTGTCAGATTCAAGCACTTTCGCATGGAGACCCTTCGCTCGGCTGTCAGTACCCTTCTCTCGGCTGTCAGTACCCTTCGCCCGGGCGATTTCATGACCTCCGTGGACATCAAGGATGCTTATCTTCATGTGCCAGTCTTCCCAGGTCATCAGAGATTTATCAGGTTTGCTCTAGAGCAGGGGTACTCAAATGGCGGACCGCGGTCCGAATCCGGACCGCAGACGCCATTTGTCCGGACCGCTGCCCAGGGCTGTCACATCAGCCCGGGATCCGGCGGTGCCGGTGACAATTGCCGGCCATTGGCGGCCGGGGCTGTCAGTGCTGGGGGCGGGCACACGGGCGTGGCCAGGCCGGGGGAGTGGAAGCGTCTCGGGCCTCGTAGACGGCGGGGAGGAGTGGAGACGAAGAGGCGCGGGAGGAGGAAGAAGCCGAGAGCGCGGAGCTGGCGGAGGCTTCGGGCGGCAAGCAGATCCCGCTGCACACACCTGGAGGCCTGGCATCAGAACACACTGCTGCGCTGGCTGGAGGAGCGGCTGGCCCGGGGCGAGGAGGCCATTACCCGGGACCAGTTCATCGAGCTGCTGAGAAAGTGCAAGGAGGTGAGATTCCTGTCCCCCATTTACTTCATGTGTAGAGTGCAAGCTCCTCAGCCAACCTGAGCAATGAGCTTTCCTGTCCCCCCACCCACCTGTCATTTACTTCCTGCTTCTCGCCCTTCTGTGTAGAGTGCAAGCTCTTCAGCTAACAACAGCTGACATGGGGTGGGGGGGTGTAAGTAAGAGTGCATGTCAGCTGAAGAGCTTGCACTCTACACAGTAGGGCGAGAAGCAGGAATTAAATGACAGGTGGGTGGGGGGACAGGAAAGCTCATTGCTCAGGTTGGCTGAGGAGCTTGCACTCTACACATGAAGTCATGCACTCTTACTTACCCCCCCCCCCCCCCGGATCTTCATCCCACGGCAGACCCTGGTAAGTGGACCTCCACTGACCGTAATTGAGTACCCCTGCTCTAGAGGATCAGCATTACCAGTTTGTGGCCGTACCGTTCGGTATCACCTCTGGTGTGCACCAAAGTGCTGGCGGGCGTGGTGGCTCTGCTGCGGCATCAGGGCATTCGCATTCTTCCTTACCTGGACGACATTCCGATTGCGGCTCAGTCTCTTCATCAGGCCGAGAAGGATACTCAGGTGGTGACCTCCACTCTCGAGTCCATCGGCTGGGTGATCAACTATCCCAAGTCTTCACTGTCTCCTTCTTTGGTGAGGTCCTTTCTGGGCATGACTCTGGATACCTCTCAGGTTAAGGTATTCCTGCCTCAGCTGAAAGTGGAGGGCCTTCAGAAGCAGGTCCGGGCTCTGCTCTTGTGTCCCCATCCCTCCATCACGCAGGGGATGCAGTTAGTGGGCCTGATGGTGTCCTGCTTCGAGGCGGTCCCCTTTGCTCAGTTTCACATCAGACCTCTTTAGTTGCACCTCTTGTCTGTTTGGAATCGGGACCCTGTTTCCCTGGATCAGGAATTTGTTCTGTCCCCCCTGGCCAGACAGTCCCTCTTGTGGTGGCTGGGCTCAAGGAACCTTCTAGTGGGCAGGACATTTCTGCCCCAGTGTTGGGAGACTGTCACCACAGATGCCATTCTGACCGGTTGGGGGGGCTTTTGGAAGTCTCTGCAGTTCCTGCGTTCCAGACTGCGGTTGCCTACATCAATCATCAGGGAGGGACTCGGAGCAAGCGAGCCCTCAAGGAAGTGTCCCTGATACTGTCTTGGGCGGAAGAGAATGTGCCTTGCATCTCGGCGGTTTACATTCCGGGGGTGGAGAACCAGGAGGCAGACTCCCTGAGCAGGGGGACGTCTCGGCTGGGGGAATGGTCCCTCAGCCGCAAGGTATTTCACTCCCTGTGTCACCGCTGGGGCCAGCCGGATGTGGACTTGTTTGCGTCCCGCCACAATCACAAGCTTCCCAGGTTTGTCTCCCTGTCACAGGACCCTCTGGCCTTCGCCACGGATGCGCTAGCAATGCCTTGGGCGGAGTTTCGGCTCCTCTATGTGTTTCCTCCGTTCTCTCTGATGGGCAGGGTGCTGCGCAAGATCATCCAGGAATGGGTGCCAGCCATTCTGGTGGCCCCCTGTTGGCCAAGGAGGGTGTGGTTCGCAGACATCGTGCAGTTGGCAGTAGATCAGTATGCCCTGCCCAAGGATCCAGATCTGCTCATTCAGGGACAACTGTGCCATCCCAATTTACAAACGCTGGCTTTAACGGCTTGGCTGCTGAAACCTCCATCTTGATGGATAAAGGGTTGCCGGCCTCTGTTGTTGATACCATAATTAGGGCTAGGAAGAAGTCCTTGTCCTTTATCTACTATAGGATTTGGCATGCTTACATTGCCTGGTGTGAGTCTAGGTCTCTGTCTTGTAAGGTGTTTTCTATTCCCAGGGTTCTGGATTTTTTGCAACATGGCTTGGATTCGGGCCTTCAACTTAGTACCCTCAAGGGACAGGTGTCAGCCCTGGCAATTTTCTTCCAAAGGTCTTTTGCCAATCATCGGTTGGTCAAGACTTTCTGTCAGGGAGTTACTCATGTGTGTCCACCACGTAAACCTATGCTACCTGTTTGGGATCTTAATCTGGTGTTGTCTGCTCTGCAGGGTCCTCCCTTTGAACCTATCAGTGGGGCTGCTTTGCCCATTATGACTCTTAAGGTGGCCTTCCTGGTGGCCATTACTTCGGTCAGGCGAGTTTCTGAGCTGGCGGCTCTCTCCATTAAACCTCCTTATTTTGAGCGGCTTCTGGATAAGGTGGTGTTTCGGCTTAAGCCGGATTTCTTGCCTAAGGTTGTGTCTGCTTTTCATCTCAATCAGGACATTGTTTTGCCTTCTCTGTGTCCTAACCCTGCTAATCCCAAGGAGCGGACACTTCATTCTCTGGATGTTGTCAGGGCCCTGAAGTTTTATTTGGTTGCTACTGAGTCTTTCAGGAAATCTGATGCTCTTTTTGTTCTTCTTGCTGGACCTAGGAAGGGTCTGCCTCTGGCTAAATCCACTATCAGCAAGTGGATCCATCAGGCGGTGGAGCAGGCCTATTCTGCTAAGGGGAAGGTTCCTCCATTTAGGGTTACTGCTCATTCCACTCGTGCTATTGGTGCGTCTTGGGCTTTTCAGCACCAAGCTTCTGTTGAACAAGTTTGTAAGGCTGCAACTTGGTCTTCTGTTCATATTTTTTCCAAGTTTTACAAGGTTGATGTTAAGGCCTCTGCTGATGCTGCTTTTGGCCGCAAGGTACTTCAGGCAGTGGTGGTTGAACTGCCTGTTGTTACTCTTTGGGGATCCCACCCTACTTTATGGACACTGCTTTTGGAAGTCCCAGATGTAATGACTTTGTGAAGCAGGCCGTGCCATGCATTGGGAAATAGACAATTCTGTGAGTACTCACCTGTAGAATTGCTTTTACCATGCATGGCACGGACTGCTTCACCCCACCCTTGTTACGTTGTTCTTGGTTTCCTCTTTATGGTGATTGTTCCACATTAGTTGGGGTTGTTATCTTTATTAGTTCCCGGTTCTTGTATCACTGTTTGTCAACTACTGGATAAGTCTATGGTGATCCTGTTTTTATATGGTACCGGGCGGAGCCACAACTCTTCTGCAGTGTACTGCGCCACCTTGTGGCGGAATACCTCAGATACCCCGTGCCATGCATGGTAAAAGCAATTCTACAGGTGAGTACTCACAGAATTGTCTTTTTTTCTTTGTAACCCCCTCATCCTGCCTCAGCACCAGAAAAAAAGATCAAATAAAAATATTGTGAAAGGAAATGAAGAAGAAAATGCATGTTACTGTTTCCTGTGTAAATATATATATGTCCATGTGTTCAGCATACTTTATTTCTCTTTTTGTTCAGGTACAAAATGTAAACTTACAATGCCCACCCATACTGGAAATATCTTGTCCACAGAGTAGTTCACCGAAAATAAGCAATGAAGATCAGCCATTGCCTATGTGTCACAAGACCACTGCAACCAGCCCAAGAGCTGTATATAATGATTCTAATGACATAAGCTTTAAAGGAGAGAGGCCGGCTCCTGAGCCTCGCTGCACAGCCGTAGCCTGCACAGCAAGTTTGCACCAGCTCATCGGTCCAGGCATGTCTCACTGTAAACTGAAATTTTATAAAGCTGCTTCCTCGGAATTGCTGAGGAAAACAAACCGGCTAACAAAGCGCAGATACCTATTCAGAATATATAGAAGTTTATAGAACAGAAGTTGTTCCAAACTTTGAGTATTTTATGCTAGTGCGGATGGAAAGATAAACAAATGACTTGCTATATATATATAAATATGTCTGGAGGTGTGCTTTAAGGAATAGAATGTGTTGGATTGATTGGTTAGGCACAAATCTATATCACAGTATTTGGTTTTTAGTTGTTTCTCAGGTGAAATTGTTTGCCACCTGCATAGCTTTTAAATTCAAGAAAATAACCACAGTGGAAATCAGCATCCAAACTTTTTAAGGGGGTAAACAAAAAAAAAATTTTTTTTTTATTCTAAGTATACAGCACGTCCTGCTCCAGAGAGTAATTCCTTAGGTTTGGGTTATACATCCACAAGATGGCGCTGGACTGCAGAGACAGCAAAAAAGTGGCTCCTCCCGGCCCCTTATCTTCCAGGGACCTCCCACAAATTCCCCAGTTCTCTGCAGTGGCGCTGCGATGACAAGAAGATGGCTCTCTCTACTCGCAGTTGAGCGGGGCTATGCCTGCGGCCCTGTAGGACTATTCCCACCCGTTTCCTCCTTTTCATGCCTCCCAGCTTTGGCTGCACTGGTCGGGTGACGGTAGGCAGCACCGCTGTCAGGTGCTTTAGGAGCGCTGCTCTGACCGCAATCCCCCACCAAAGGGTAGGCGGTATAGGCCCATGGTGAGCCTTATGGGATGCCCCTCCCGCGCTATCGCCCCTCGCCCCCTACCTGTCCATCTGTGGGCTCCTGTTAGGTTGGCCGCTGCCCTCCCTCGCTCTCCCTGGTATTTCTCGGGGGGGGGGGGGGGGGGTGTAGTGTGTGTTTGTGTTGTAGGTGTATTCTTCACTCTTATTGTTTCCGTGGTATAGCTTGGCTTTTGTTGCCGCGTGTGTGTTGGTTGCACTGTTTTCTTTTTAAAAATGCCACCGCATGCTCTTGTACATCGTTCCGCGGTCAGCAGAGATTTTACCTCAGGCGCTGCTGCGCCATCATTGGCTGACATGGTCACGTGGGCGCTTCGCGCTCTTCGGGGGCGGGCCTTGCGGATGGGGCGTTCCACATCACTGTCTCCGCGGCCCGCCCCTCGAGGTATCTGCGGGTCGCCATATTCTAAGCATACAGTACGTCCTGCTCCATCTATAATACTTACACATGGTTAATCCTCCGCCAGATGGCGCTGTTCACTGCAGACATGCAAAAACAGGCTCCTCCCGGCCCTTCATATACCCAGGGACCTCCCACAAATCCCCAGATTTCTCTGCAGTGCTGACTGCGAAGACATGAAGTATCGCTCTCTCGCAGGTGAGCGGGGCTATTACAGCCTGCGGCCCTGTGAGACTATCCCCACCCTTCCTCTTCGATAAGATGTGCCTCCCAGCCTGGGCTGCGCTGGTCGGGTGAAGGTAGGCATTACCATGTGTGCTTACGGAGCAACGCTCCACTTCAATCCCCCACCATAGGGTAGGCGGTCAAGGCTGATGGTGAGCCTTCAGGGGATGCCCCTCCCGCATCATCGCCCCACGTAGCGGTGGACCCTATGTTAACGGGGTCGCCTTCCTCCCTCGTTCCCTCCTTAGTCAGGGGGAAAAGAAAGGGGGGGGTTGTGTGTATAGCGGCCTTATTGTATACTTACACGCTTATGGCTTAACTGTGTTTCACTGGGATCGGGGATCAGAGCCGTGCTCTTACCTTACTGTTTACCGCAGCACTAGTATTCTGCCTTCTGCTCGCACCGCACGTGCGGTGGCGGCTCGCGGACGCCCTGGCGTCTCCTTCTTCCCTCCTTCCCTTCTTAGCCTTATCGGCTCTGCATAGGTTGCGCTGGCTTGAGCGCCTGTCTTAATCAGTGTCACTGTCACAGACCGGGATTCTTCCCCGACGGGGAGCCGCAGGAGAGCCCGAATACAGATCTCGGCTGTACCTGCCCCGGCTCCGAGCGCCATTTTTAATAGGCTTTCTGCTTTTTACTTTCTCCTTTCTGTACCACCATTGGCTGGTTGCCTTACGAGCTTCGTGCTCGCTGGAGAGGGGCGTGGTTTCAGCTTGGCGCGCTACGCGTCACGATCGGCTCAGGCCCACCCCCCGAGGTTCTTTCGGCGCCATTTTATTCTCCCGCACGCCGTGTGAAGATCGTCCCCTCCTCTCTGTATGTAAGTGCCCTCGCGGGCGACTTTTCTTTACTCTTATCCCCATTGCGCATGGCTCTGACATCCCGTTTCCCCTTATGTCTTTCAGACCGCGGATTCAAGTGGCTTCTCCCCGCCCAACATAGCTCCCGGTCTTGACCATAAAAACTTACTCCCACTTCCCAGCGGGTTATTGGGGCACCCAGGGTAGCTTAAAGCGTCAATCCCTACGGGCATATTGTGCCGATTTAATCACCATATGGAGGCATCTCAGGATATTGTGAGCGGGGTTCCTTCGGGACAAGCCCGGCTGTGTGTAGCTTGTGGGGTCTTACCTAGCAGTGGTGACAATGCACGGGTCTGTATTCCTTGTGCACAGCAGGTGCTATCGGTGCTTCCCGTCTCCCCTGAGGTTGGGCCTGCACCCCGCCGCACTTCACCTACTCCCCCAAGCCTGAGTCTAACCCCAAATACCAGTGGGGATTCTCATCCTGATCTGGCCACGAGGCTGGCTAGTGTTGAAAACTTACTTGCTAATTCCCTAGCGCGTAAAGCCACCGCCAAGAGGCGGCACTTGAACCCTGAATCGACCCTCTTCCCTGTAGAACCTGATGATTTGTTGCATTCCTATGCCCATATCCCCTCGGACGAAGGGGAACTGTTCTCTGACTATGAGTCCAGGGGTCAGGAAGAGTCTGGCTCTGAGCATTGGTCCTCGGATGATGTCGATAGACTGCTGGTTCAGATCTTTGAGGTTCTGTCCCTCTCTCCCCCTGCTGCGGCTCCCCGGCAAAGGGGTGATCTTTTTCATACTGCTAAAGCTCGCTTGGAATTCCCCGAGCAGACCCATTTCATTAGCCTCGTGCTTAAAGAATGGGAACATCCCAGCAGACTTCACGGGTTCCCTAAGAGCGTGGATAGGAAATATCCCTTCCCTCCTGACTTAGTTAAGTGCTGGTCATCGCCGCCTGAGGTCGATGCTCCTATTCTTGGGTTGTCCAACACCTCTATTATGCACTTCCCTGACACTACTACGCTACGGGACTCTGAGGACCGGCGTGGTGACCAACTGGCATGTCATGCCTTTGCATTTGGGGGAGCGACTCTGCACCCGGTTTGTGCCTTAGCCATTACGACGGTAGCGCTCAGGGCCGTGGTTAGGAGTGCTCTCGATGGCACAGATGAGTTGCCTCCTGATACTGTCAACGCTCTGTCCAGCTGTGATGCGTTTGTGAACTTTATCCTGTCTGCATCGGATGATGCTATTAAGATGTGTGCCAGGTCATCTGCCCTGGTGGTTGATATACGCCGCGCGGTCTGGTTGCGCCAGTGGGCCGCAGACAATGCCGCCAAGAAAGCCCTCACGGGGCTGCCATTTAAAGGGCTGCGCTTGTTTGGGGATCGATTAGACCTCTTTGCCAAGGGAGGCAAGTTACCCCAGGGCAGGCGACAGACTCGGCCTTTTCGTGGCCAAGGCTCCCTATCAACCCCCTATCGTGGGGCCAAGCAGGGTAGAGGGGCGTCCTTCGCAGGGGCCCTCGCTGATTCCTGGCACAGGAACAGAGGACGCCGTTCAGTTTCCTCCTGGGGGATCCAAACCCAAAGCCCCTCCCAAGGCCCCCAGGCATGAGGGGGCGCCCTCACCCGTCAGGGTGGGGGGACGTCTACAGCACTTCAAGCACGTCTGGCGGCGCCACGTCTCAGACCGGTGGATTCAGGAGGTAGTGTCCTCCGGCTACAAGATAGAATTTGCTGTACGGCCCCCCACCAGGTTCATTGGGTCTCGAATCCCTCAAGAGCCTGCCTCAGCTCAGGTCTTGTTGCTGTCCGTACAGGGTCTCATGGACCTAGGGGTCATTTGCAAGGTCCCCCCTGGAGACAGGGGCACGGGGTTCTACTCAAACCTTTACCCAAGAAGGATAGGTCAGTCAGGCCCATTCTGGATTTAAAAATCCTCAACAAAAGCACTTTCGCATGGAAACTCTGCGCTCGGCTATTGGCTCACTGCGCCTAGGGGACTTCATAACGTCCGTAGACATCAAGGATGCTTACCTGCACGTCCCGGTGTTTCCGGGACACCAAAGGTTTCTCAGATTTGCACTAAAAGATCAGCATTATCAATTTGTGGCCCTGCCATTCGGCCTAACGTCGGCTCCCAGGGTGTTCACCAAGGTGCTGGCAGGGGTGATGTCCCTGATAAGGCTAAGGGGCATACGCGTGCTGCCCTACCTGGACGATATTCTCATCACCTCTCGGTCTCTGCGACAGGCAGAGTTGGACACTCGGCTGGTAGTGTCCACCCTGGAGTCCTTTGGCTGGGTGATCAATTACCCCAAGTCATCCCTGTCCCCCTCTTCGGTGACTCCGTTCCTGGGAATGATTCTGGATACGGTTCAGTCAAGGATATTCCTTCCTCAACAGAAGGTGGAAGCTCTGACAGCGCAGGCGAGGTTCCTGCTCTCGAACCGACAGTTCTCCATCCGGCAGGGAATGCAGTTGGTGGGCCTGATGGTGGCGGTGCACTTTGCCCAGATCCACTTGAGACCTCTGCAGCTTCACCTTCTGTCAGTTTGGGACAAGAACCCTGCGTCCTTGGACAGGTTCTGTGTGCTTCCCCCCTCGGTCAGACAGTCCCTTGCGTGGTGGTTGGACCACGGGAACTTGACAAGGGGCAGGTCTTTTCTGACCCCATCCTGGGAGACGGTCACAACGGATGCCAGTCTGTCAGGTTGGGGAGGATTCTGGAAGTCTCTGCGCTTCCAGGGGACGTGGGGCCCTCAGGAGGCCCATTTGCCCATCAACGTTCTGGAGTTACGGGCAGACAGGTTGGTACTGGAGCGATTGACCCAACACCTGAGGGGTCTGTCGGTCCAAGTTCGCTCAGACAACAGAACGGCGGTTGCCTACATCAATCATCAGGGAGGGACCCGGAGCAAGGGTGCTCTCCAAGAGGTGTCTCAGATTCTGACATGGGTGGAGGCCAATGTTCAATGCATTTCGGCTGTTTACATTCCGGGGGCGGAGAACCTGCTGGCGGATGCCCTGAGCAGGGGAATGTCCCGTCAGGGGGAGTGGTCCCTTTGCAACACGGTATTCCAGTCCCTGTGCCACCGTTGGGGTCTACCGGATGTGGATCTGTTTGCTTCCCGTCACAATCACAAGCTCCCTGTCTTTGTCTTCCTGTCTCAGGATCCTCTGGCCATGGCCACGGATGCCCTGTCCATATCTTGGAGGGAGTTTCGACTCCTGTATGCGTTTCCACCGTTTCCCCTTCTGGTGAGGGTTCTACGCAAGATTGCTCTGGAAGGGGTGCCTGTGATTCTGGTGGCCCCCAGGTGGCCAAGAAGAGTGTGGTTCGCAGACGTGGTTCAAATGGCAGTAGATCAGTACGATCTGCCAAGCGTACCAGATCTGCTAACTCATTACGCCATCCCAATTTACAAACGCTGGCTTTGACGGCCTGGCTGCTGAAACCTCCATCTTGATGAAGAAGGGGTTGTCTGCCTCTGTGGTGGCTACTATGGTGCAGGCCAGGAAAAAGACTTCTTCTGCTATTTATTATATAGTATGGCGTTCCTACATTGACTGGTGTGAGTCCAGGTCTCTTCCCTGCCGAGAATTCTCCGTCCCTAGGGTCCTGGAGTTTTTACATCATGATTTGGACTTAGGTCTCAAACTTAGTACTCTGAAGGGTCAGGTTTCTGCCCTATCTATCTTCTTTCAGAAGACCTTTGCTCAACATCACCTGATTAAGACCTTCTTCCAGGGGGTCACTCACGTGCGTCCCCCTCGAAAGCCTACAGTCCCTGTTTGGGATTTGAATTTGGTTTTGTCTGCCTTGCAGGGTGCTCCCTTTGAGCCTATTCAAGATGCTGCTCTGGTCGTTCTCACTCTCAAGGTTGTCTTCTTGGTGGCTATTACTTCGGTTAGGCGTGTGTCAGAGCTGGCCGCTCTATCTATTCAGCCTCCATACTATGAGCGACACCAGGACAAGTTGGTGTTCTGCTTCAAACCGGACTTTCTGCCGAAAGTGGTTTCGGCATTTCATTTGAACCAGGATATTGTTCTTCCTTCTCTGTGTCCCAATCCTCGCAACGACAAGGAGCGGGTTCTGCATTCCTTGGACGTAGTCAGGTGCTTGAAGTATTACCTGGTTGTCACTAAGGCCTTCAGGAAGACTGATGCTCTCTTTGGTGTGCCTTCGGGGCCTAGGAAAGGTTTGGCTCCCACCAAGTCTACCATCAGTAAATGGATTCGTCAGGCTGTGATTCAGGCCTATTCTACTAAGGGGAGGCCTCCCCCCTTTCCGCCTTATTGCTCACTCCACTTGTGCTATTGGTGCCTCTTGGGCTTTTCAGCAACAGGCCTCTGTTGAACAAGTTTGCAAGGCCGCTATTTGGTCTTCTGTTCACACCTTTTCAAAGTTTTACAAAGTTGATGTTCGGGCCTCAGCTGATGCTGCCTTTGGCCGTAAGGTTTTACAGGTGGTTGTAGTTTGAACTACGTGCCGTTGCTTTTGTTGTTGGGGATCCCACCCTACTTTATGGACACTGCTATTGGATGTCCCATGTGTAAGTATTATAGATGGAGCAGGGCGTACTGTATGCTTAGAATAATACAATTCTGTGAAATACTCACCTGTAGAATTGGTATTATACGCATACAGTACGTCCTGCTCCACCCCACCCTGGTTTCACCTTGTTCTGGATCCCCTGTATGGTGATTGTTACCATTGTTATCATTGTTATTATTACCAGTTTGGTGGTTGGTTTCTCCCGGCTTCTTTTCTCACTGCTTTTCAATGCTGGGGATTTGTGGGAGGTCCCTGGGTATATGAAGGGCCGGGAGGAGCCTGTTTTTGCATGTCTGCAGTGAACAGCGCCATCTGGCGGAGGATTACCCATGTGTAAGTATTATAGATGGAGCAGGACGTACTGTATGCGTATAATACCAATTCTACAGGTGAGTATTTCACAGAATTGTATTTTTGCCTTCTCGTGCTGCGTGGCTGGTTTCTACCTACCGCGGACTGGCTTATCTTTTATATATTGTTGTGTATGCATAACGCTTACGGGCTTTTCTGTTTATGTCTTGCAGGCGGGTCAAACTTAATTGTGGTTTCTCCAGGCCTATCCCCTCTATTTAGTTACTATTAGAGGCCTAGTCTGCCTTTACCTCCCACTTCCCTAGTGGGTTATTGGGGCATCCCGGGTGACTTTATTGTGTAAATCCCTATTGGCCATTGGCCGCGATAATCACCATATGAAGGCTTCTCAGGATAATGTGCTTGGTTTTCCTTCGGGACAAGCCCGGCTGTGTGTGGCGTGTGGGGTGTCCCCTACTACTGATGACAATGTGCGGGTCTGTGTGCCCTTTGCCCAGCGGGTGCTTGCGCTGCAATCTGGGTTGCCTGTGGCTGGGTCTGCGCCCTGTGTGGCTTTGCCCACTCCCCCACGCTTACATCTGACTCCCAGTGAGGTGCATACCAGTGGGGAGTCTCAGCCTGATTTGTCTACCAGGGTGGCTAGTATTGAGAAGCTGATTGCTAGCTCTACGGCGCGTAAGGCCTCGGCTAAGAGGCGGCATCTGGCACCTGGTGTTTCCTATGGAGGCTGAGGAATTTTTTGACCTGGCTGGCTATACCCCCCTGGAAGAGGGGGAATTGTTTTCTGATTCAGAATCATCTGATGAGCAGCCTAAGGGTTATGCTGATTCTGGCTCTGACCCATGGGCTCCAGATGATACTGACAGGCTTTTGGCTCTCATTTTTGAAGTACTTTCTATCTCTCCTCCTGCCGCTGCTCCTCGGCAGCAGGGGGAGTTGTTTCACACTGCTAAGCCACGTTTGGAGTTTCCTGAGCAAACTCACTTTAATAATCTTGTGCTCAAAGAGTGGGAGCGACCGAGCAGGCTCCCTGGGGTGCCTAAGAGTTGGGATAAGAGGTATCCCTTTCCGGCTGAAATGGTTAAGCGTTGGTCGTCCCCTCCTGAAGTGGATGCACCGATTCTAGGGTTGTCCAACATTTCTGTCATGCATTCCCCTGACTCTACTACACTGAGGGATGGTGAGGACGGGCGCATTGATTAGCTGGCTTCCCATGTCTTTGCCTGTGCGGGGTCTGCGCTGCGGCCTGTTTGTGCCTCTGCCATTACAGCTGTGGATATTGGGACTCTGCTCAGGAGTATTTTAGATGGGGCTCCTGATGAGGCTGCTAGTGCAGAGTATAGTGCCCTTCTGCATTGTGAGGAATTTGTTGCAAATGTCCTCTCTGCCTTGGATGATACCATTAGAATGTGCGGCAGGGCTTCTGCCTTGGCAGTGGCTATACGCCGCTCGGTGTGGCTGCGCCAGTGGGAAGCTGACAACGCTGCCAAGAAGGCTCTCACTGGGTTCCCCTTTAAAGGACTGCGTCTCTTTGGGGATCGCCTGGACTTGTTTGCTAAGGGAGGCAAGTTACCCCAGCGCAAGAGACAGTCTCGTCCCTTTCGGGGTTCAGGCTCCTTTCTTCCCTTCTACTGTGGGTCCAGATTTCTGGGGCAGGGGCCGAGGACATGGCCGCCCTGGACCCTCCTGGGGTTCCAAATCTAAGTCTTCCCCCAAGCCCCCTCAGGCATGAAGGGGCGCCCTCAACCATCCGGGTGGGGGGACGGCTTCGGCTCTTTGCTCACATCTGGAGGCGTCATGTCTCAGACCGGTGGATTCAGATGGTAGTGTCCTCCGGTAACAAGATAGAGTTGGCAGCCTGGCCGCCCCCAAGATTCCTCAGATCCCGAATGCCTCAAGACCCCCTGTCGGCTCAGGGCCTGTTGCTTGCTGTGCAGAATCTACTGGAGCTGGGGGTCATCTGCCATGTGCCCTTAGGGGAGAGGGGCAAGGGCTACTATTCCAACCTTTTCACCGTTCCCAAAAGAGATGGGTCTGTCAGACCCATCCTGGACTTAAAGCTTCTCAACAAGGTTGTCAGATCCAGGCGTTTTCACATGGAGACTCTGTGCTCAGCTGTAAGCTCACTACGCCCAGGGGACTTCATGACCTCTGTGGACATCAAGGATGCTTGCCTCCATGTTCCAGTCTTTCCAGGCCATCAGAGATTCCTCAGGTTCGCCCTGGAGGATCAGCATTACCAGTTCGTGGCATTGCCCTTCGGTCTTACTTCGGCTCCCAGGGTATTCACCAAGGTGCTGGCGGGCATTATGGCTCTGCTGAGAGCTCAGGGCATTTGCATTCTTCCCTATCTGGACGACATTTTTATCACTTCTCCGTCCTTCCAACAGACAGAGCTGGATACTCAGCGGGTGGTGACCACACTGGAGTCATTCGGCTGGGTGATAAACCACTCCAAATCTTCCCTGTCTCCCTCTTTGGTGAAGCCTTTTCTGGGCATGAATCTGGATACAGCTTGGGCCAGGATCTTTCTTTCTCAGCAGAAGGTGGACAGTCTGCAAGCGCTAGCTCAGCTCCTTCTGTCCTGCCCTCATCCTTCCATCAGGCAGGGAATGCAGCTGGTGGGCCTGATGGTGTCCTGCTTCGAGGCGGTTCCTTATGCTCAGTTTCACATGAGGCCTCTTCAATTCCACCTCTTGTCTGTATGGGACAGGGACCCTGTGTCCCTGGATCAGGTTTTGGTTCTGTCCCTCCTAGCCAGGCGGTCCCTCTCGTGGTGGCTGGACTCAAGGAACCTGTTTGGGGGCAGATCATTTCTTGCCCCTTGCTGGGTGACGGTCACCACAGATGGCAGTCTGACAGGTTGGGGGGGCTTCTGGAGATCCCTAACATTCCAGGGACAGTGGGGCCCTCAGGAGGCCCACATCCCTATCAACATTCTGGAACTGAGGGCAATCAGGTTGGTCCTAGCCCGCTTGACAACTGCAAATTCGTGGTCGGGCTGTTCAAGTCCGCTCGGACAACCAGATGGCGGTTGCCTACATCCATCATCAGGGAGGGACCCGGAGCAAGGGGGCCCTCAAGGAAGTGTCTCTGATCCTGTCCTGGGCAGAGGACAATGTTCCCTGCATCTCAGCTCTGTACATTCCGGGGGTGGAGAATCTGGAGGCAAACTCTCTGAGCAGGGGGACTTCTCGCCTTGGGGAATGGTCCCTCAGCAACAGGGTGTTTCGCTCTCTGTGTCACCATTGGGGTCAGCCAGATGTGGATTTGTTTTTGCGCCCCGTCACAATCACAAGCTTCCAGTCTTTGTGTCTCTGTCCCAGGACCATCTAGCATCTAGCTCTACGGCGCGTAAGGCCTCGGCTAAGAGGCGGCATCTGGCACCTGGTGTTAACTTATTTCCTATGGAGGCTGAGGAATTTTTTGACCTGGCTGGCTATACCCCCCTGGAAGAGGGGGAATTGTTTTCTGATTCAGAATCATCTGATGAGCAGCCTAAGGGTTATGCTGATTCTGGCTCTGACCCATGGGCTCCAGATGATACTGACAGGCTTTTGGCTCTCATTTTTGAAGTACTTTCTATCTCTCCTCCTGCCGCTGCTCCTCGGCAGCAGGGGGAGTTGTTTCACACTGCTAAGCCACGTTTGGAGTTTCCTGAGCAAACTCACTTTAATAATCTTGTGCTCAAAGAGTGGGAGCGACCGAGCAGGCTCCCTGGGGTGCCTAAGAGTTGGGATAAGAGGTATCCCTTTCCGGCTGAAATGGTTAAGCGTTGGTCGTCCCCTCCTGAAGTGGATGCACCGATTCTAGGGTTGTCCAACATTTCTGTCATGCATGTCATGCATTTTAAAGGAGAAAAGTTTGTCTGAGGCTGTGGTTCAGACCTTGATTAGAGCTAGGAAGCGGTCCTCTTCTGGCATTTACTATAGGGCTTGGCAGTCCTATATTGACTGGTGTGAGGCTAGGGCCTTGCCTTGCAGGGTGTTTTCGATCCCTAGGATTTTGGAGTTTCTTCAACACGGTCTGGATCTTGGGCTCCAGCTTAGTACCTTGAAAGGGCAAGTCTCTGCTCTGTCTGTTTTCTTCCAAAGATCTTTTGCCTTACACCCGCTGGTTAGGACTTTTTTCCAGGAGGTCACTCATGTTCGACCCCCTCAGAAGGCTATGGTTCCTGTTTGGGATTTTGGTTCTTTCGGCTCTCCAGGGTCCTCCTTTTGAGCCGTTACAGGATATTGCTCTTTCTGTTTTCACTCAAAAGGTTGCCTTCTTGGTGGCTATTACCTCTGTTCAGCGTGTTTCTGAGTTGGCGGCTCTGTCGATTCAGGCCCCTTACTTTGAAAGACACCAGGACAAGGTGGTCTTTCGCTTTAAGCCAGATTTCCTTCCTAAGGTGGTTTCTGCTTTCCATCTCAATCAGGATATTGTTCTCCCTTCCTTGTGTCCTAAGCCTAGCAATGACAAGGAGAGGGTTTTGCACAATTTGGATGTGGTTCGCTGTGTTAAGTACTATTTGGTGACTACTTCTTCTTTCCGCAAGCCGGATGCCTTTTTCGTGGTGTCCTGCGGGCCCAGGAAAGGTTTGGCACTCGCCAAGTCTGCCATTAGCAAATGGATTCGTCAGGCCATTGTTGGGGCCTATTCTGCTAAGGGGAAGACTCCCCCTTTTAGGGTCACTGCGCATTCTACTCGTGCTGTTGGTGCGTCCTGGGCTTTTCAGCACCAGGCTTCTGTTGAACAAGTTTGTAAGGCTGCTACTTGGTCTTCCGTTCAAACTTTTTCCAAGTTTTCCAAGGTTGATGTGCGGGCTTCAGCAGATGCCGTTTTTGGCCGCAAGGTTCTGCAAGCTGCAGTGGTTTAAGTTGGTGCATTCTTTACTGTTTATGGTTCCCACCCATGACGGGCACTGCTATTGGATGTCCCAAATGTCATGAAGAATTGAAGCGGAGTGTATGTCACACTTGGAATAATACCGTTTTGTGATTACTCACCTTTAAAACGGATATTATAAGTGTGACATACACTCCGCTTCACCCACCCTTTTTTGGTATTCTGGATCCTTTATATGGTGAACCATTGTTTCTTGGTTGTTAGTATTGTTATATTTGGCTTTTCCTGGTTGCCTTACTGCTATCTTACACTGGGGAATTGGTGGGAGGTCCCAGGTATTTATGGACTGGGAGGAGCTCCTTTTTTGCATTCATCTCTGCAGAAGTTCGCCCTCTACTGGAGAATAACCCAAATGTCATGAAGAATTGAAGTGGAGTGTATGTCACACTTAAAATATCAGTTTTAAAGGTGAGCAATCACAAAACGGTGTTTTTGCTGTCTCTGCAGTCCAGCGCCATCTTGTGGATGTATAACCCAAACGTAAGGAATTAATCTCTGGAGCAGGACGTGCTGTGTACGTATAATACCAATTCTACAGGTGAGTAATCAGAATTGTATTTTTACTTGCAGGCTTTAAAGATCTTATTCGGGAGCTGATTTTTTTTTTAAATGAGTGTACTGAAAGAGAACAGAAAATGGGAATTCTTCCCTGTCTGCATTCTGAGACTGTTATGGGAATACCTGTATTGCTGCCATACATATGAAAGTATCACCCTGTCCGAAATATACCAATGAAACTTTGGTACATATGTACAATGCTACATACTTTTCTTCTTTCTATTACAACAAGGCCTCTAAGCAATGATTTTTGTGGATGGAGTCTGCCTGCCCGGGATACTATTCCAGACTGCCAGTCTTACTTGATAGTGATGCTGTAGTAAATAAAAAAATATTATTTTATTTCATTTTTCTGCTAAATAATGTCCATGATTCTTTAGATTTGTCTGAGTAACTCTTACTTCATTAATTTACCGCCCAATATTTTAATTTTTATAAAAATTGTATACATTAATTAATGCTGTTGCAAATTTAATGTTTTAATACTTTATACAAAATTATTTCATTTTATTTACATTTTAAAATTAAATACACAATTAATCCATTACTCCGACTTCATGTTTATATGAATTTGGTTCAAAGGGAGTATCTATAAATGATGTATATAGTCCTTGAATTAATTTTTATACAGTATTTATTTATTTATACATCAAATAATTTTTATTGTAAAAATGTTATATATAATGCCCCTGTTTTCTTAAATATATTAATTATATGCTACAATATTTCTTGTTAATATGTAATTAATATAAAATTAATTGTTGTTGACTTTTTAGGAGCTATTACCCAATAGTTGTCAGAAGGCTTTACTCTTGTTTAGGGGAAAGAAAGGGATAACCTAGCTGCAGGTAGAGTGACTCTCACACACTCCATGGCAGTGGAAGACAGACATAATGGCGTCAGAGCTCAGCAACACAGGCGGCGGTTGACCTAAAGCACATGGACCTGTGTTAGCCCATTACCACCTCTATGGCCCCACAGTGACATAGGGTGTACAGTGTCTTTCCATTGCGCTCCACTATGGACTGTAGTGAACGAGAAACACCCATTAATGAATATCAAGAGGTGTGTTACTACAGGGTGATACTTAAAGTGGACCAACACCCAGGATTTTGACTATCCTGGGTCTTGGTCCACTTCGGTGGGGCACCCCCGATCGGGGTGCCCCGCTGTGTGAAACCCCCCCGAACCCCCCGAACTCACCTCTGTCAGCGGCGACGGACAAGCCGCGGACAAGCGGCTCCTCCGCCGCCGCCTCCCGCGCGTCCCTGTTGACGCGCGCGTGCCCGCGCCGGCCATTCACAGACGGCCGGCGCGGGCGCGCGCACGACTAGAGAAACTAAGGTAAGGAGTTTGGGGGGTTTGGGGGGGTTTCACCCCGCGGGACATCCCGATCTCGGATGTCCCGCGGGGAGGGAGGTGATCGGCCCGGGAATCTTATAGATTCCCGGGCCGATCACGGGTGGGTGTTGGTCCACTTTAAATATATTTGGAGGCAAACATCTATTAATACATGTATTGTTGGAAATTTTAAATGGTTTTATGGAATTCCTTAATAAAGCACACAAGTGTTTTAACTTAATGGGATGTGTGAGAGTACTCTCATAACAGTCTCAAAATGCAGACGACTGAAATTATCTTGTTTTTCTATTTTCTCTTTCGGTAATGTGCATATGAGGAAACCCCTTTGGCGCAGTATTTACAAGGTTTATGTGGTAGTTTGACCTAATAATTACCTTTAATATTAGATATTCCAAGTATGTCACACACCCCGCTTCCACTATTCATGACATCTGGGTAATTACCTGTAGAGGGTGATCTTTGCAGAGATGACAGGAAAAAAAAGTAGCCCCTCCCGGTCCATAAATACCTGGGACCTCCCACACTTTCCCCAGTTTTTCGTCTCTGCAGACGGCGAGCAAGCAGAAGATGGCTGTGTCTCCTCCTCGCAGGTAGCCGGGTTACCCCCCGGCCATTTTGATCCTATTGCTGCCCGGACCTTGTTATTTTACTCCTTATTATGCCTCCCAGCTTTGGCTGTGGGTCCGGGCAATGGTGGACAACACCTTCGTGGTGTATACAGGGAGCCATGCTCCCCCGTGAGACCCCATACCAGGGGGTAGGCGGTATCTGGGTTGGTGATCCCGGTTTGGGATGCCCCGTCCCTAGCTTGTTCCTTCCGCACTGTGGTGCGGACCCCCCCCTTCTGGGTCTCCCTGTGCCCCTCTTCGGGGGGGCGCTGTCCCTACCCATAATTTTTTCCTTTGTGATTGTATGTACCTTGTTTGTGTGCGTGTGTTTTTACTTGTGTGTCCAAACTGGCCAGTCATATGTGCGCTGGCCGCACTTGTCGGCCTTTGTTGGTGGGGGAGCTTCTTCCCCTCAGGCTCGGTTCCCCTGCTCTTTGGCGCCATCGCGGAGCCCAGCCACTGGCTGGGAGCCGCGTCTTCTAGTTCTGATGGAAGGGGGCGGGGCCGGGCGCGGCCGCGATCCGCGCTGGCCCGCCCTTCTTCTCCCTCTCTCCTGGTGGCCTTGCTGCTGGCTGGACGCCATTGCTGCGCTCCGTGAGTGCCCTGTGGGCTCTTTCTTTCAGTCTTGGTTTAATTGTTAGTTTGCGCTGCGTTTGGCCATTCCTGCGCTTGGGACAGCTTCCCAGGTCTTTTATTTATTATTGCTGTATATATATATATATATATATATATATATATATATATATATATAATTTTTATTATGACATTATGTATGTTGATTGTGTGTTGACTGCATCTTATGGGCCCTTTCAAATTTACAGGAGGTCTCCCTAGCAAGTGTTAAAAAGGGGGGTTCTCCCGGTCCTAGGGTCCTTGGTGTTTAAATTGTGGTATCACTTAAATCCTCCCACTTGGGACTCAAAGGGGCATCCCGGGTTGCTTAAACAGCGTAATTCCCTCTGGTCATTGCGACTACCATAAAATCACCATATGGAGGCTTCCCAGGATACCGGGCTCGTGCTCCCTTCGGGGCAATCCCGGCAGTGTGTGGGCTGTGGGGTATCCCTTACGGGGGATAATGCACTGATTTGCATACCATGTGCTCAGCAGGCCATAACGCGGCTGATCCGTACCCCGAGTGACATTGTCATTAGCGGGGAGTCGCAATCTGATGTATGTGCTAGGCTGGCCAACATCGAGAGAATGATTTCTAGCTCTGCGGCCAGAAAGGCAGCAGAGCTAGAAATTGATTTTAATGACTATGATACCCTTGACTGGTCTGATTATTCCCCCTGCTTGAAGAAGGGGAATTGTTTGAGGAGTCCGACGGTTCTGAGGATCAGCAGTTTGTTGGTGCTGATGCTGATCATGGGCAGGGGGATGCCGTGGATACCCCCAAGGTCCTGGCCCACTTATTTGAGGTTCTGGCTATTTCTCCTCCAGCGGAGTCCCCTCCGCAGAAGGGGGAATTCTTTGGGACCTCTAAGCCTCGCTTGGAATTCCCAAATCAGAAGCATTTTGACAGTATTATTCTTAAAGAATGGGAGAGACCTAGCCGGCTCCCCGGTTTTCCTCAGGGATGGGATAGGAAGTATCCTTTTCCGGTGGACGCGGTGAAGAGCTGGTCGTCTCCTCCTGAGGTCAATGCACCCGTGTTGGGATTGTCCAATACTTCGGTTGTACATTCTCCTGATGCCACCACTCTCAAAGATGGTGAGGACAAGCGATTGGATCAAATGGCTTGCCATGCCTTTGCTAGTGTGGGTTCAGCCTTGCGGCCTGTTTGTGCTTCTGCGCTCACGGCTGTGGCTACCAGGTCTGTTGTTAGGGACCTGTTGGGTGTTTCCCAGCTTGACCCGTCCAGTGATGAATTCACAGCCTTGGATGACACAATATGTATGTGTAGTAGAACCTCGGCTTTGCTGGTTGCTATTCGCCGGACGGTCTGGTTGCGCCAGTGGGCGGCTGACATTGCGGCTAAGAAGTCACTTACAGGTCTTCCCTTCCTGGGTTTGCGGCTGTTTGAAAAAAATTGGATTCGGTAGCGAAATGAGGAAAGTTACCTTAGCATAAGAAGCAGCGTCGCTCCTTTCAGGGGGGCGGGCTCCTTTAATCCTTCCTTTTGCGGTGCCAGAGCAGGCAGGGGTTTGGCCTACTCTAACTTCAGAGGTGATTCCTGGAACAGAGGAAGAGGACGTGCACGTCCAGGACACAGCTGGGGTTCTAAGCCCAAGCCCGCTGCCAAGCCAGCTCACCAATGAGGGGGCGCCCTCACCCTTGCGGGTGGGGGGGCGGCTGCGGCGCTTCTTCCAGGTCTGGGACCGGGAGGTCACAGACAGATGGATCTTGGAAGTGGTGTCTTCCGGTTACAAGCTGGAGTTCGAGTTTCGGCCTCCTCCCAGATTCTTCAGATCTCGGGTGCCCTCGGATCCCCGGGCTGCGCAGGGGCTCCTGTTGGCAGTAAAGAATCTTCTGGACATGGGAGTCATTTGCCCGGTGCCTCTCTCGGAGAGAGGCCTGGGCTACTATTCCAACCTCTTCACGGTTCCCAAGAAGGACGGCTCCATAAGACCCATTCTGGATCTGAAGCTTCTCAACAGGTTCATCAGAACCAAGAAGTTCCGCATGGAGACTCTGCGCTCAGCCATCAATTCGCTTCCTCAGGGGGGACTTCATGACGTCCATGGACATCAAGGATGCTTACCTGCATGTTCCAATCTTCCCGGCATACCAGAGATTTCTCAGGTTCGTGGTGGAAAATCAGCATTTCCAGTTTGTGGCCCTTCCGTTCGGGCTTACCTCGGCACCAATGGTGTACACCAAGGTTCTGGTGGGGTGATGGCCCTCCTCAGACCTCAGGGCATTCGCATTGTGCCGTATCTGGACGACCTTCTCATTACGGCATCCTCTCTCAGCCAAGCGGAGCTAGACACCAGAACTGTGGTGACCACGCTGGAGAGGTTCGGCTGGGTGATCAACTATCCCAAGTCTTCTCTCTCCCCGTCAAGGGAGGTTTCCTTTCTGGGCATGACTCTGGATACCATTCAGACTAGGGTGTTCCTACCTCAGTCCAAGGTACAGATGGTTCAGGATCTTATTCGGCTTCTCCTATCCAACCCGCGCCCGTCTATCCGGCTGGGGATGAGACTGGTGGGATTGATGGTGGCTTCCTTCGAGGCAGTCCCCTTTGCTCAGTTTCACATGAGGACGCTTCAGCTCCATCTTTTGGCGACCTGGGACAGGTGCCCGCTGTCTTTGGATCAGTCATTTCTGATGTCCCCCCGGGCTCGGCAGTCTCTTTGATGGTAGCTGGAACCAAGCAATCTGATGAGGAACAGATCTTTTCTGACCCCTTGTTGGGAAACGGTCACCACGGACGCCAGCCTGTCGGGCTGGGGGAGTTTCTGGAGGGAACATCAGTTCCAGGGGCTGTGGGGGCCTCAGGAGGCCCACTCCCCCATCAATGTCTTGGAGCTGAGGGCCATTCGGTTGGTTCTGTCTCGCTTGACTTGTCATTAGCAAGGCTTACCGGTTCAGGTTCGATCGGACAATCGGACGGCGGTCGCTTACATCAATCACCAAGGAGGGACTCGCAGCAGGAGTGCCCTCAGGGAAGTGTCTCTGATTCTTGCCTGGGCGGAGAGCAATGTCCCATGCATCTCAGCCGTTTACATTCCGGGAGTAGAGAACACGGAGGCAGACTCCCTGAGCAGGAGATCCTCTCGCTGAGGGGAATGGTCTCTCAATCACAAGGTATTCCTGTCCCTTTGCCACAAGTGGGGGACTCCGGAGGTGGATCTTTTTGCCTCTCATCACAATCACAAGCTTCCTGCCTTTGTGGCTCTGTCTCAGGATCCTCTGGCCCTGGCAGTGGACGCCATGTCTCTGGCCTGGAGGGATCTGGGGTTCCTGTACCTGTTTCCCCCCTTCTCCATGCTAGGCAAGGTGGTGCGCAAGCTGGCTCAAGAAGGTGCGCCAGCAATCCTGGTGGCTCCAAGGTGGCCAAGACAGGTTTGGTTCGCAGACTTCGTACGGCTGGCAGTAGATCGGTACTGTCTGCCCCTGCTTCTGGATCTAATCACTCAAGGTCAACTACGTTACCCCAATTTACAAATGCTGGCATTGACGGCGTGGCTGCTGAAACCTCCATCTTGAAGTAGGAAGGTCTGTCTGATGCTGTGATTCAGACTCTTGTTAGGGCTAGGAAGAGGTCTTCCTCTAACATCTACTACAGGATTTGGAGGTCCTATATTGACTGGTATGAGGCTAGGGACTTACCTTGCAGGGTGTTTTCGATTCCTAGGGTTTTGGAGTTTCTGCAACATGGTCTGGACCTGGGGTTCCAGCTTAGTACCATGAAAGGGCAGGCCTCTGCCCTGGCTGTCTTCTTTCAAAGGTCTTTTGCTCTGCGTCCTCTGGTTAAGACTTTTTTCCAGGGAGTTACTCATGTGCGGCCCCCTAGAAAGCCTTTGCTGCCTGTTTGGGATTTGAATTTGGTTCTGTCGGCTCTCCAGGGGCCTCCTTTTGAGCCGGTGCAGGATGTTGCACTTTCTGTGTTCACTCAAAAGGTTGCCTTTTTGGTGGCTATCACCTCTGTTCGACGTGTCTGAGTTGGCGGCTCTGTCCATTCAGGCCCCTTACTTTGAGAGACACCAGGACAAGGTGGTTTTTCGCTGTAAGCCAGATTTCCTTCCTAAGGTGGTTTCTGCCTTCCATCTCAATCAGGATGTTGTTCTTCCTTCCTTGTGTCCTTAGCCTAGCAATGACAAGGAGAGGGTCTTGCACAATTTGGATGTGGTTCGCTGTGTGAAGTACTATTTGGTGGCTTCTCCTTTTCGTAAGACGGACGCCTTTTTCGTGGTGCCCTCTGGGCCCAGGAAAGGTTTGGCGCCCGCCAAGTCCTCCATTAGTAAATGGATACGACAGGCCATTGTTAGGGCCTATTCCGCCAAGGGGAAGGTTCCCCCCTTTCGGGTCACTGCTCATCCTACTCGTGCTGTTGGGGCTTCTTGGGCTTTCAAGCACCAGGCTTCTGTTGAACAAGTTTGTAAGGCTGCTACTTGGTCTTCCGTTCATACTTTTTCCAAGTTTTATAAGGTTGATCTACGGGCCTCAGCGGATGCTGTTTTTGGCTGCAAGGTTCTGCAAGCTGCAGTGGTTTAAGTTTGTGCATTGTTGCCTTGTTAAGATCCCCACCCTGCTTGGACACTGCTATTGGATGTCCCAGATGTCATGAATATTGGAAGCGGGGTGTGTGACATACTTGGAATAATACCATTTTGTGATTACTCACCTGTAAAATGGGTATTATAAGTATGTCACACACCCCGCTTCATCCCGCCCTTATTGGTATTCTGCATCCTTTATATGGTGCACCTTTTACTGTTTCTATTGTTATAATTGGCTCTTCCTGGTCCCCTTACTGCTATCCTATACTGGGGAATGTGTGGGAGGTCCCAGGTATTTATGGACTGGGAGGGGCTTCTTTTTTTCCTGTCATCTCTGCAAAGATCGCCCTCTACAGGTAATTACCCAGATGTCATGAATTTTGGAAGCTGGGTGTGTGACATAATACCCATTTTACAGGTGAGTAATAACAAAATGGTATTTTTTTTCTTCAAAATTGTCCAACCGATCCACTTGAATTAAGACCATGTCTTCCTTGAGTGAATGATCTTTGTATCACCCTGCAGGTGTATTTTCCACATGATCTGCATTAATCTATTTAGGTATTTGTAGCAGCTGAATATCTTGAAATGATTGCCATATTGTATCTGGTAACCTCAGATGCTTTGATTTTAATCTGCTACAAATCTTTTTGATTTTTATTTCCAAAGTGAATGCTTAATTCCAGATATATTCTTAGTATACAGTACGTCCTGCTCCAGATATAATACTTACACTTGGGTTATCCCCCGCCAGATGGCACTGCACTGCAGAGACATGGAAAACAGGCTCCTCCCGGCCCTTCAAATACCCAGGGACCTCCCACAAATCCCCAGATTTCTCTGCAGTGCTGACTGCGAAGACATGATGTGTCACTCTCTCGCAGGTGAGCGGGGCTATCAAAGCCTGCGGCCCTGTTGGACTATTCCCACCTGCCCTCCCTGTGATGTGCCTCCCAGCCTGGGCTGCGCTGGTCGGTGAAGGTAGGCAGCACCATGCGTGCTTATGGAGCCATGCTCCACCGTAGTCCCCCACCAAAGGGTAGGCGGTTTAGGCTGATGGTGAGCCTCTAGTGGATGCCCCTCCCGCATTATTGCCCCATACCCCGTGTAGCGGTGGACCCTGTGTAAAGGGTCGCCATCCTCTCTCGTTTCCCCCGTAGCTCGGGGGGAAAGAAAGGGGGGGGGGGGGGTGTGGTGGTCTTAGTGTATTGAGTACACGCCTTAGTATTGTCCTTGACTATACATCTGGTGTCAGAGCCGCGCTGTTTGCCTTTTATTGTATATCGGCCGCCGCCGCGCAAGTCTTTGCCTTTATTGGATGTGCATGTGAACGGGCGGCGGCGTCTTCATTGGCAAATCCTTTTTTCTAAGAGTGTCATACACTCGCGTTCTTGTCTGCGTTGACTACTGCCTCAGAGCTTCGCGCTCTTTGGGGGGGCGGGGACCTGGCTTGGCGCGCTCCGCGTCACAGCCCGCTCTGGCTCGCCCTTCGAGGTTCGCTTGGTGCCATTTAGATGCTCGTCGCGCGTGCGCACGTGGTAACGGTCTTCCTCCTCCCCCCTCAGTCTGTAAGTGCCCTCGCTGGCGATTTTCATCATTCTTGCTTACTGCGCATGGCTCTGACATCCCTATCCCCATTATGTCTTTCAGACGGTCGAATCCAGTGGCTTCTCCCGGCCCGGTGTAATTGCCAGTTGGACCTAGTATAATTACTCCCACTTCCCTGCGGGTCTTTGGGGCATCCAGGGTAGCTTATAGCGTCAATCCCTACTGGCCTATTGTGCCTATTAATCACCATATGGAGGCATCCCAGGATATTGTGAACGGGGTTCCCTCGGGACAAGCCCGGCTGTGTGTAGCTTGTGGGGTCTCACCTATCAGCGGTGACAATGCACGGGTCTGCGTCCCTTGTGCACAGCAGGCGCTAATGGTACTTCCCGCCCCTCCTGTGGCTGGGCCTGCACCTCGCCTCACTTCACCTACCCCCCCAAGCCTGAATCTAACCCCCAATACAAGCAGGGATTCTCATCCTGATGTGGCTACTAGACTGGCCAGTGTTGAAAAATTGCTTGCTAGTACTCTAGCGCGCAAGGCCACCGCAAAAAAGCGGCACATAATCCCTGACTCTGCTCCTTTCCCTACGGAGTCTGATGAGTTTTCGCATCTATATGGCCATGCTCTTTCGGACGAAGGGGAGCTTTTCTCTGACTCAGGGTCATCTGATGAGAAATCTAGGGGTCATGACGATTCTGGTTCTGATCACTGGACCCCGGATGATACTGATAAACTGCTGCTTCAGATTTTTGAGGTTTTGTCCATCTCTCCCCCTGTTGCGGCTCCCAGGCAAAGGGGTGAGCTATTTCATACTGCTAAGGCTCGATTGGAATTTCCCGAGCAAGGCCATTTCAATAACCTCGTGTTTAAGGAGTGGGAACATCCCAGTAGACTTCCCTGGATCCCTAAGAGTTTGGACAGGAAGTATCCATTTCCTGCAGATATGGTCAAGTGCTGGTCATCGCCCCCCGAGGTTGATGCTCCTATTCTAGGGCTGTCTAACACCTCTATTATGCACTCCCCCGGCACTACTACGCTGCGGGATTTTGAGGACCGGCGCATTGACCAATTGGCGTCCCATGCCTTTGCATTTGGAGGGGCGGCGCTGCGTCCGGTTTGCGCTTTGGCCATTACTGCTGTGGCGCTCAGGGCCATGGTCAGGAACGCACTTGACGGCCCAGACGAGTTGCCTACTGATACTATTAATGCACTGTCTAACTGTGATGTATTTGTGAACTTTATCCTGTCTGCATCGGATGATGCTATTAGGATGTGTGCCAGATCTTCCGCCTTGGCGGTGGCTATACGCCGCGCGGTATGGCTGCGCCATTGGGCGTCCGACAATGCTGCTAAGAGGGCCCTTACTGGGCTTCCATTTTAGGGGCTGCGCCTGTTTGGGGACCGCCTAGACCTTTTTGCTAAAGGAGGTAAGTTACCACAGCGCAGACGGCAGCCTTGGCCCTTTCGTAGCCAGGGCCCCCTTTCAGCCCCCTACAGAGGCTCTAAGCAGGGAAAAGGGGTGTCCTTCGCGGGGGCTCACACAGACTCATGGCATAGGAGCAGGGGGCGACGTCTTGGCTCCTCCTGGGGGACCAAACCCAAAGCCCCTCCCAAGACCCCTCAGGCATGATGGGGCACCCTCGCCCACCAGGGTGGGGGGACGGCTACAGCATTTCGCGCACGTCTGGAGGCGCCAAGTCTCAGACCGGTGGATTCAGGAGGTAGTTACCTCTGGCTACAAGATAGAGTTTGCTGTGCGGCCCCCCCTCAAGATTCATCAGGTCCCGGATCCCCCAGGACCCGGTATCAGCTCAGGTCCTGATGCAGGCAGTGCAAGGACTTCTGGATCTGGGAGTTATTTGCAAGGTTCCCTTGAGAGAATTCGGAGAGGGGTTCTACTCCAACCTTTTCACAGTGCCCAAAAGAGATGGGTCAGTCAGGCCATTCTGCATTTAAAGATCCTCAACAAATTTGTCAAGAACAAGCGCTTTCGCATGGAAACTCTGCGCTCGGCCATTGGCTCTCTGCGCCCAGGGGATTTTATGACGTCTGTGGACATTAAAGATGCTTACCTTCACATCCCTGTGTTTCCGGGACATCAAAGGTTTCTCAGATTCGCATTGAAAGATCAACATTACCAATTTGTGGCCCTACCGTTTGGCCTCACTTCTGCTCCCAGAGTGTTCACCAAGGTGCTGGCGGGGGTGATGTCTTTGATAAGGTCAGGGGGCATTCGAGTGCTGCCCTACCTGGACGACATCCTCATGGCCTCTACAGCAGGCGGAGCTGGACACTCAGCTGGTGGTGTCCACCTTGGAGTCCTTCGGCTGGGTGATCAATCATCCCAAGTCCTCTCTGTCCCCTTCGTCGGTGACCCCATTCCTGGGGATGATTCTGGATACAGTTCAGTCATGAATATTCCTTCCCCAACAGAAAGTGGAAGCTCTGACTGCGCAGGTGCGGTCCCTGCTCTTGTGCCCCCAGTTCTCCCTCAGGCAGGGAATGCAGCTGGTGGGCCTGATGGTGGCGAGCTTCGAGGCGGTGCCCTTTGCTCAGTTCCATTCGAGGCCTCCACAGCTTCACCTTCTATCAGTATGGGACAAGGACCCCGCGTCTTTGGACGGGGTTTGTGTGCTTCCACCATTGGTCAGAAGGTTCCTCTCGTGGTGGCTAGACCACAAGAACTTACTAAAGGGCAGGTCCTTTCTAGCCCCCTCCTGGTAGACGGTCACCACGGATGCCAGTCTGTCAGGTTGGGGGGGGTTCTGGATGTCCCTGAGGTTCCAGGGGACGTGGGGCCCTCAGGAGGCCCATTTACCCATCAACATTCTGGAACTACGGGCGGTCAGGTTGGTTCTGGAGCAGTTGACCGATCACCTGCAGGGACTGTCTGTACAGGTGCGCTCAGACAACAGGACAGTGGTTGCCTACATCAGCCATCAGGGAGGGACCCGGAGCAAGGGTACCCTCCAGGAAGTGTCGCGGATTCTGACATGGGCGGAGGCCAATGTTCAATGCGTTTCGGCTGTCTATATCCTGGGGGTAGAGAATCTTCTGGCAGACTCTCTGAGCAGGGGGACTTCCCGTCAGGGGGAGTGGTCCCTCTGCAACAGGGTATTCCAGTCCCTGTGTTACCGGTGGGGCCTACCGGATGTGGATCTGTTTGCATCCCGTCACAATCACAAGCTCCCGGCCTTTGTCTCCCTGTCTCAGGATCCTCTGGCCTTGGCCACGGACGCTCTCTCAATGTCATGGAAGGAATTTCGGCTCCTGTATGTCTTTCCCCCGTTACCCCTGCTGGGCAGGGTTCTGCGCAAGATTGCCCTGGAAAGGGTGCCAGTGATTCTGGTGGCCCCAAGGTGGCCAAGAAGAGTGTGGTTCGCAGACGTGGTACAAATGGCAGTAGACCAGTACGTCCTGCCAGAGGTGCCAGATCTGCTCACTCAGGGCTCCTTACGTCATCCCAGTTTACAAACTCTGGCTTTGACGGCCTGGCTGCTGAAACCTCCATCTTGATGGAGAAAGGCTTGTCTGCCTCAGTGGTGGATACCATGGTACAGGCTAGGAAGAAAACTTCTTCTACCATCTATTATAGGGTATGGCGTTCCTACATTGATTGGTGTGAGTCTAGGTCTCTTCCCTGTAGGAAGTTCTTAGTCCCTAGGGTTCTGGAGTTTTTACAACATGGATTGGAGTTGGGGTTAAAACTCAGTACTCTGAAGGGTCAGGTTTCTGCCCTGTCTGTCTTCTTTCAGAAGTCTTTTGCTCAGCATCCCTTGGTTAAGACCTTCTTTCAAGGGGTCACTCACGTGCGTCCCCCACGTAAGCCTACGATCCCTGTTTGGGACTTGAACTTAGTTTTGTCTGCCTTGCAGGGTGCTCCCTTTGAGCCTATTCAGGATGCTGCTCTGGCTGTACTTACCCTCAAAGTTGTTTTTCTGGTGGCTATTACTTCGGTCAGGCGTGTGTCTGAGCTGGCGACTCTGTCTATTCAGCCCCCATACTATGAGAGACACCAGGACAAGGTGGTGTTCTGCTTTAAGCCAGACTTTCTGCCAAATGTGGTGTCTGCTTTTCATTTGAATCAAGATATTGTTCTTCCTTCATTGTGTCCTAATCCTAGGAACGTTAAGGAAAGGGTTCTGCATTCTTTGGATGTGGTCAGGTGTCTGAAGTATTACCTGGTAGTCACTGCGGCCTTCAGGAAGACTGATGCTCTTTTTGTGGTCCCTTCTGGTCCTAGGAAGGGTTTGGCTCCGGCCAAGTCTACTATTAGCAAATCGATTCGTCAGGCTGTGATTCAGGCATATTCTGCTAAGGGGAAGAGTCCTCCCTTCCGTCTTACTGCTCATTCTACTCATGCTATTGGTGTCTCTTGGGCCTTCCAGCACCAGGTTTCTGTTGAACAAGTTTGCAAGGCCGCTACTTGGTCTTCTGTTCATACCTTTTCGAAGTTTTACAAGGTTGATGTTAGGACCTCAGCTGATGCTGTTTTTGGCCGCTAGGTTTTGCAGGCGGCAGTGGTTTAAACTGCCTGATGTCACCTTTTGTTGGGGGATCCCACCCTACCTTATGGACACTGCTATTGGATGTCCCAAGTGTAAGTATTATATCTGGAGCAGGACGTACTGTATACTAAGAATAATACAATTCTGTGAAATACTCACCTGTTGAATTGATATTATTTGTATACAGTACGTCCTGCTCCACCCCCACCCTGTTTTTTTGCATTATTCTGGATCCCCTGTATGGTGATTGTTACCATTGTTATCTTTACCAGTTTTTCTGGGTGGTTTAATTCTCCCGGCTTCTTGTTCACTGCTTTTCAATGCTGGGGATTTGTGGGAGGTCCCTGGGTATTTGAAGGGCCGGGAGGAGTCTGTTTTCCATGTCTCTGCAGTGCAGCGCCATCTGGCGGAGGATAACCCAAGAGTAAGTATTATATCTGGAGCAGGACGTACTGTATACAAATAATATCAATTCTACAGGTGAGTATTTCACAGAATTGTATTTTTTGAGTGTACTTTCTTTTTGTCTTGCAGTATCATATTCTTCAGTTCAGCCACACTCTCTAACTAAACATTCCACAATTCAGCTGCATCCAGATCCCCCAAAGCTGCCACATCATCAAATGATACTACAACAGCAGCAGCAGCAGCAGATACATCGACATCAGATTCAGACCATAACTTTACACAACCCACCTTTAGAGTCTGCAACTTCCCATCATTGTGTGCCGATACAGAGCCAAGCCTTCCTGCCACTTGCCAGCAGTGCTCCTTCTCACCACAGTACCCCTGCCCCAACTCCACCTCCATCACCCTCAGTTTCACAGTCTGCTCAGCAGTCAGTTGTAGTCTCTCCTCCACCAGCGCAGTCTCCATGTCAGTCACCAACCATAATTATTCACCCACAGGCCCTCATACAGTCACATCCCCCTCTTCTTTTGCACTCATCTCTTCCAGCCAGAGATAATTCACATCTAATACAAAGCACATTGAATTCAACATCGCCAGTTGCACTCCCATCTCATCTCTCATCTTCATTGACATCAGGAGGCCAACATGGATCATTGCATCAGCAAACTATAGTGGCATCTGGGCAACCAATAATGTCCCCCATACCAGCAAGAAATCCGTCTCCACTCCACACACCAACTCCCTGTACAGTATTGTCTCCTAACTTGCCCACATCCGCTTCTTCACAAGTGCAGAGCTTGCCACTGCAATCTATGCAGACGATAGCTGTGCAGCCTGAGATGTTAACCCCAGGTCAAGTTTTGGTACAGAATGCATTACTTACTGAGGAAGAACTTCCTGCTGCAGAAGCACTTGTTCAGCTTCCATTCCAGAACCTACCTCCACCTCAGACTGTGGCAGTGAACCTTCATATACCACCAGCTGAAGTCGAACCACCTGTGGTAAGCTGTGGTTATGAAATGTTATACGTTTTAGAGCACATAGTTGCTCCTCCGATATGTAAAGCCCTTATCTACACCGGTATACTTTTCATAGCAATAAAGCCTTCAAGCAGCTCCCAAGATGTTGAGATACAATCCTGAATGCAAGCTGGACAATTCACTGGTCAGATTTTGTTTACTTTTTCCTATGTCAGCAGACGCATCTCTACCTAGCCTTAAACTGGATTAATACGCTAAAACTAAGTTGTGTGCATCTGTATAGCTCACCAGTGCTATCCAGATAGCTGTCAATAAAGAAAGATGCTCACCTCATTTATTTTCTTTAAAAATCCTCTTTTATGATGAAAATGGTGTTTCCTGTGGGGTCTCTGACCAGCACAGTTCAAGGTAGCGCATTGTGCCAGGATTCTGTAAGCGCTGCTCAGCAGATCTGGAAAGGGGGTGAGCCTTTTAATGGGCCATCGCAAGGCTCGACCCCCTTCCAGCTGAGAATGTGCAGACTGCACCAGCAGGAGCTCCGCTTGCACGGGAGCTGAGGATCGCTTCCAGATTGTCGACCCCACAGGAGCCACCAATGTCCTCATAAAAGAGGACTTTTTAAGAAAATAAATGAGGTGATCATGTTTTATTGACAGCAATCTGAACAGGGCTGGTGCCCTGTCCAGATGCACACAACTTAGTTTTATGGTGTTATTTCGGTTTAAAGTGGTTCCCGCAACCCAATTTAAGCATATATGATAGACAGGTGCTACAGGGAGTAACAATTTCTCTAGTCAAAATTATGAGATCTCCAATTTGCACCCCCCCTTACACGAGGACCATTTAGCATTCCAATTGTTTGCTATAGACATTGGGTCTTGATGGAAATGCATTGTGTGCTGTATTTGTCCCTAATATGGGCCTTAGATTTGATTATGTGGTATTTAGGCTAAAAAAAATGTATATATTTCAGGGAAATCCATTTCAAATTAGATAGCATTTGTGAATTAGTAGCATTCCTATCACACATAGGTCTATAAACAATATGGCATTCAGTAATAAGATAATAATTCAATTTAATAAAAGAGCTACTTATCTTAATTGTACATCTGGGTATATAGGCTCCAACTATCAAAAGGTGAGACACCAGACAGACTGGGGGCATATACTTATACTACAATTTTTCAATTTCAGTTCGGCTATAGTGTCTATGAAGGGTAAGCTCTGCAGACTCTAAAGCCTACAACCTCCTTGGTGAAGCTGCATCCTAAATCTCTTTGTATAAGGCAGTGGAAATCCAGATCACATTTTGCAGCCATGTTGGCTGAGAAAATCCATGTTGCATACCTGTTTAGCTCTAGTTATCTCGTGTGACCGTGTTATCATTTTGGTTTGTGTCCTCTCAGACTTTACTTTTACTCTTTTTCTTTATTTTGTTTTTTAAACTGGCTAACTGACCCTTACCAAATATTATTCCTCTGACAAATGCCTTGCAATTGCCGGCCTACATCTACCCGCAGTGTTTCTGGCACAATTTCTTTAGCCGACCATAATGTTTCACAGTATGTGATTGTAGCTCTCTCTTCTTAGTGCCCAGTTGTGGCGGTACTGTGGTTAAGGGTTGGGCCTGGTCTCTCATTCTTTTTTGCAGTGAGGGAAGAGTGTTGGTGGAATAGTGGGTTAAAGTAGAGCAGGATTAAGGCCTATATCATGTTAATTTTGAACACCTGTACTAACTACTCTCATTTTCTCCACACAATATAGAACACAAAAGTAGGGCTAGGTTAATTTCCTGCTGGTATTATCATGATAGGACATCCTTGACATTTAGGGTAAGGAGTGCAGGTTGGGTCACCAGGTCACACTCTCACTCTCTCTCTCTCTCTCTCTATCTATATATATATATATATATATATATATATATATATATATATATCTCTAAGGTTCATGCCTGCCCTCTGTATATGTAAGAGTTTTTACTACCCTGGGTTTAGGGGAAGAATTGAGCAATCGTTTTCTTAAGAGTTTGGGAACTTTAGCTGTTGCTGGAGACCACCATTTATTGTTTCAATCATGCTGGCCAATGCAATCCACCTGTGTTAGTTCACATCATTGCATCTTCTTCTCTTGATGACATGTAGGCTGTACTTGTTGCAGCATTCTAATAGGTTGTTATTCTTAGTATACAGTACGTCCTGCTCCAGATAAAATTCTTTACGTCTGGGTATAACTCCGCCAGATGGTGCTGGACTGCAGAGACAGCGAAATTGGCTCCTCCCGGCCCCTCAAATACCTGGGACCTCCCACAAATCCCCAGATTTTCTCTGCAGTCTGGACTGCGAAGGACAAGAAGATGGCTCTCTCTTCTCGCAGGTGAGCGGGGCTATTAGCCTGCAGCCCTGTAGGACTATTCCCACCCGTTCCATTGTTAATTTGCCTCCCAGCCTTGGCTGCGCTGGTGTGGGTGATGGTAGGCAGCACTGCTGTCAGGTGCTTAGGAGCGCTGCTGCACCGCAATCCCCCACCAAAGGGTAGGCGGTATAGGCACATGGTGAGCCTTATGGGATGCCCCTCCCGCACTATTGCCCCTCGCCCCTGTCTATCGGTGGGCCCTACGTTAGGTGGCTGCCCTCCCTCACTTTCCCTTGTAGTTCTCGGGGGGGGGGGGGTGTTTGGTACATTCACTTTTTGGTTGGTGTGCTTGGTTGGCCTTTTAGTCCTGTCACCGCACAGATTTGGTTGCACTGGTTGCTTGTTTGAATATGCCGGCGCGCACGCTTGTACGGCGTTCCGCGGTCGGCGGCGACATTACCTCTGGTGCTGCTGCGCCATCATTGGTTGATTGTCACGTGTGCGGCGGCGGCGCGCTCTTCGGGGGGGCCTGCGGATGGCGCGCTCCGCATCACTGTCTCCGCGGCCCACCCCTCGAGGTATACTCGGCGACATTTTTGCTTCTTCGTGCTGCGTGGCTGGCAACTACCTACCGAGGTCCGTGAGTGCGCTCGTTGGCTGTTTGTATATATTTTATATATACATGTACATTTTTTATGTTATGTATGCATGTCGCTTACGGGGTTTTTTGCTTATGTCTTACAGGCGGGTCAAACTCATTTGGTTTCTCCCGTCCCTACCCCCTCTATTAGTTTATTAAACTTATTGAGGCCTAGTGTGCTAATTCCTCCTACTTCGATAGCGGGCTATTGGGGCATCCCGGGTTGCTTTTCTAGCGTGAATCCCTATCGGCCTATTGTGCCGCTATAATCACCATATGAAGGCGTCTCAGGATAATGTGCTCTGGGTTCCTTCGGGACAAGCCTGGCTGTGTGTGGCGTGTGGGGTGTCCCCTACAAGTGTTGACAATGTGTGGGTTTGTGTACCTTGTGTCCAGCAGGTGCTTGCGCTGCAGCCTGGTTTACCAGCAGCTGGGCCTGCGCCACGTATGGCTTTGCCTACTCCCCCAAGCTTACATTTGACTCCCAGTGAGCTGCATACCAGTGGGGAGTCTCAGCCTGATGTGTCTACTAGACTGGCCAGTGTTGAAAAGTTGCTTGCTAATACTATGGCGCATAAGGCCTCTGCATTTGGCACCTGATGTCACTCTATTCTTAGTATACAGTACGTCCTGCTCCAGATATAGTACTTACAATTGGGTTATCCTTCGCCAGATGGCGCTGCACTGCAGAGACATGCAAAACGGGCTCCTCCCGGCCCCTCAAATACCCGGGGACCTCCCACAAATCCCCAGATTTCTCTGCAGTGCTTACTGCAAAGACATGAAGTATCACTCTCTCGCAGGTGAGCGGGGCTATTAAAGCCTGCGGCCCTGTTGGACTATTCCCACCCGTCCTCCTTGTGATGTGCCTCCCAGCCTGGGCTGCGCTGGTCGGGTGAAGGTAGGCAGCACCATGCGTGCTTATGGAGCGCTGCTCCCCCGCAGTCCCCCACCAAAGCGTAGGCGGTGTAGGGTGATGGTGAGCCTCTATGGTATGCCCCGCCCGCATTATTGCCCCTCGCCCCGTGTAGCGGTGGGCCCTGTACTAAGGGCCGCCATCCTCCCTCGTTCCCCCGTAGTCGGGGGGAAAGAAACGGGGGGGGGGGTGTGCCTGTAGTGTCTGTGTATGATTGCACGTATATGGCACTTTGTCTGTCTTTGGACTTTTATATATATGGTGTCAGCCGCCGCGCCTTTTTGTGTTTTACTCGTATAACTGCTGCCGCCGCGCGCGTTTTTTCCTTCGTTGGATGTTCTGCGCCGGGCGGCGGCGTTACCTCAGACACATCTGTGTCCTCATTGGCCGATGTTGGACTTCGCGCTCTTCGGGTGGGCGGGGCCTGGTCTGGCGCGCTACGCGTCATGGCTTGCTCTGGCCGCCCTTCAAGGTACATGGCGCCATTTTTTCTGTTCGTGGGACGTTCCTGCTTACTGTGGTCCGTAAGTTCCCTCTCGGGCGGCTTATACTCATTGTAGTGTTTCGGTTCTGACACCATTCTTTTCTCATTGTGTCTTTCAGACTGGTGAACACCATTGGCTTCTCCCGGCCCGGTGTATTTGATAGCGGGCCTTGTAAAATTCTCCCACTAAAATCCCTAGCGGGTCTTCGGGGCATCCAGGGTTGCTTATAGCGTCAATCCCTGCTGGCATATTGAGCCTAAATACTCACCATATTGAGGCATCTCAGAATTATGTGACCGGGGTCCCCCCTGGGACAAGACCGGCTGTGTATAGCGTGTGGACAACCCCATGCTGCTGCTGATAGGGCACGGGTCTGTGTACCGTGTGCCGAGCAAGCACTGGCTCTGCAATCAGGCCTGCCAGTGGCTGCACCTTGTTTCAATTCTCCTATCTCCCCATGCTTAAATCTCACTCCTGCTGAGTCGCATACAAGTGGGGATTCGCAGCCTGTTGTGGCTTCTAGACTGCCTACGGCTGAACAGATTATTGCGAGGTTGTCAGAGCGCAAGGGCCCTGGTAAGAAGCGGCACTTGATGCCTCATGTTACTGTTTTCCCTATGGGAACTGAGGAGTTTACTACTCAGTGTGGTTATACCCCTTCTGAGGAAGGAGAGCTCTTCTCTGACTGAGGCTCATCTGATGGGCCGGGGAGTCATGACGATTCTGGCCATGAATACTGGGCCCAGAGTGACACTGATGATCTTTTGATTAATGTCTTTGAGGTTCTTGCTATCTCTCTCCCTGGTGAGGCTTCCAGTCAGAAAGGGGAGCGTTTTTATACAGCAACAGCATGTTTGGAATTCCTGGAGCAGGCACATTTCCATACTTTTGTGCTCAAGGAATGGGAGTGCCCCAGTAAACTGCCAGGGGTCCCAGGGGACTGGGATAGGAAGTACCCTTTCCCCCCTGAGGTGGTTAATTGTTGGTCATCCCCACCCCCCCGTGGTGGATGCCCCGATCATAGGGGTTCCTAACCCCCCCCCTTTATTGCAGTCCTGCTTATACTACTCTTCGGGATGCTGAGGACTGGCGCATTGATCTGCTGGCCTCCCACGCCTTTACATGTGCAGGGACAGCGCTGCGCCCAGTCTGTGCTGCGGCTATTACTGCCGTGGCTGCTAGAACCCTAATTAGCAAGATGGTTGCTCGTCCCCCCCCCCCATGATCTCCCCTGGGATGTGTTTAATGCACTCTCCAGTTGTGATGTGTTTGTAAAATGTATCCTATTAGCGTTGGATGACACCATTAGAATGTGTGCAAGGACTTCTGCCCTTGTGGTGGCTATACGTCGCTTGGTCTGGCTGCGACAGTGGGGTGCTGACGATGCTTCTAAAAAGACTCTTACTGGGCTTCCCTTTAGAGGGCTACGCCTGTTTGGGGCCCGTCTAGACCTGTTTGGTAAGAAGGGTAAGTCACCGCAACGCAGGCGGCCGTCTCGGCCCCCTCGGGGCAGGGGCACCCCTCCCCCCCTACTATAGTGTTAAACAAGAACCAGGGCTGTCCTTCGCAGGGACTCGCGCAGACTCCTGCCCCGGGAGCAGCAGACAACGCCCTGGCCCCTTCGGCGGGGCTAACCCTAAATCTTCCGCCAAGCCCCCTCTAGCATGATGGGGCGCCCTCGCCCGTCTGGGTGAGGGGATGGCTGCGGCCCTTTGCTCTTGTCAGGACAAGATAGAGTTTGCTGCACGGCCTCCCCCAATATTATCAGGTTACTCCTGGTCCCTGCCTCTGTTCAGGTACTGGCGCAGGCCATGCAAGGGCTGCGGGGTCGGATTGGTCACTTGCAGATTGCCCTTAACAGGCAGGGGCCGCTACACCAACCTTTCCACAATCCCCCAAAAGGATGGGTCAGTCTGGCCCGTTCTGGATTCACAGGTTCTCAGCAATTCTCCAATTACAGGCAGTTTCTGCATGGAAACTCTGAGAGGGGCCATCAGCGCCTTGCGCCCAGTTGGCTTCTTGCCGTCTGTGGAGCTCTAAGATGCTTATGTTCACATCCCTGTGCCTTCAGGACACCGAGGCTCTTCAGGTTCGTGTTGGAAGTCCAACACTGCTAATTTGTGGCCTTGTTATCTGGCCTCTCTTCAGCTCCCAGAGTTCTCACCCAGGTGCTGACGGGGGTGATGTCTCTGATGAGACCAAGGGGCGTCCGCGCGATGATTTACCTGGACGTCTTTTCTCACTTCCCAGTCTCTACGTCAGGCTAAGTTGGATACCCGGCTGGTGGTGTCCATTGGGAGTCATTTGGATGGGTGATCAATCTCCCCAAGTCCTCATTGTCCCCTTAATTGGTAACTCCATTCCTAGGAATGAATCTGGATTCGGTTCAAACGAGAATCTTCCTTTCTCAGCAATAAAGTGGACTAACTGGTTGCATGGGCTCAGTCCCTCATTGCTGTCCCGGTCCCTTTACCAGGCAGGGATGCAGCTGGTGGGCCCGTTGGTGGCTTGCTCAGAAGAGGTCCCTTATGCTCAGTTCCCCTTGGGCCCTTCTGCGACTTCTATTGTTAATACAGGACAGGGATCCAGCATCCCTGGAGCAGGGTCTGTGTGCCTTCCCACCTGGTAAGGAGGTCCCTCTTGGAGTGGATGAACTCAGGGAACCTATCTGGGGGCAGTTCCTTCTTGTCCCTTCCTGGAAACGGTCACAATGGATGCCAATCTATCAGGTTGAAGGGGGGGGGGTTTCTTCTGAAACTCCCTGCTGTTCTGGGGGAGGTGGGGCCCTTAGAAGGTCCATACTCCTATCAATGTTTGAAACAGTGAGCGTTTTCAGTTGGTTCTATCTCTCTTGACTGCTCCTCTTCTGGGCCTGTCTGTTTGGGGGCGCTCGGTCTGTCTGACGACAGTGTCCTACATTAATCATTTGGGAGGGGCCTGGAGCAGGAGGACCCTCCAGGAAGTGTCTATGATCCTAATCTGGGTGGAGACAATGTTCCCTGCATAGGATATTCGCTCCGGTGGGAGTCCCTCTGCGACAAGATGTGCTAATCCCTGTGTCACTATGGGGTCCAACCAGTTGTGGATCTGTTTGTGTCCCATCACTATCACAAGCGCTCGGCCCTTGTTTCCCTGTCCCAGGATCCTCTAGCCGTGGTCCGGATGCCTTAGTAACGTCATGGCTGGACGTTCTGTATGTCTTTTCTCCATTCCCCCTGCTAGGCAGGGTTCTGCGCAAGATTGCTCTGGAAGGGGGACCAGTGATTCTGGTGGCCCCCGGGTGCCCTAGTAGAGTGTGGTTTGCAGACGTGGTACCGAGGGCAGTAGTTCTGTACGTTTTGCCAGTAGTGCCAGCTCCACTCACTCAGGGCCCCCTTTACGTCACCCAATCTACAGACTCTGGCCTAGACGGCCTGACTGCTGAAACATCCATCTTGGTGGAGACAGGCTTATCTGTCTTGGTGATTGAGACTATGGGAAGACTAGGAGCAAGCTTCTTCTTCTTCCATCTGTTATAGGGTATGGCATACCCATATTGATTGGTGTGAGTCTAGGTCTCTTCCCTGTTGGGCGTTCTCGGTTCCTAGGGTTCTAGAGCTATTACAGCATGAGTTGGAGTTGGTTCTCCAACTCAGTACTCTGAAGGGTCAGGTTCTGCCCTGGCCGCCTTACTTTAGAAGTCTTTTGTTCAGTTTTCCTTGGTCAAGACTTCCTTCTGGGGGTATTCATGTGCGCCCCCCATGTATTCCTATGTTCCCCATTGGGATTTTATTTGATTCTGTCTGCCTTGCGGGGTTTTTCCCTTGGTCCTATTCAGGATGCTGTCCGGCTGTTCTTACTCTCAAGGCTGTCCTTCTGGTGGCTGTTACTTCGGTCAGTCGTATGTCTGGCGGGCGGCTCTGACTATCTAGCCCCCATTCCTTGAGATACACCAGGATGGGTGGTGTTCCGCCTGAAGCTGGACTTTCTGCCTAAGGTGGTGTCTTATGTTCATTGTTCAAGATATTGTTCTTCCTTCCTGCCTTATTCCTAGCAACGCTGAGGAAAGGGTTCTGCATTCCTTGAACAGGTGTTGGAAGTTTTCTCCTTGGTAGTCACTGTGTCCTTTAGGAGAACTGATGTTCCTTTGGGCCTACGGCCACTCCATCCTGAATGTGCCCAATCTCGTCTGCTTTCGGGAGTTAGGCGGCTTTGGCCCTGGTCATTACTTGGATGGGATGGTCCCTTCTGGTCCTAGGAAAGGGTTTTTGGCTTCTGCCAAGTCTACTGTTAGCGATTGGATTCGTCAGACTGTTACTCAGGCCTATTCTTCCAAGGGGAAGAATCTTCCTTTTCACCTTACTTCTTATTTTACTCATGCTTTTGGTGCCTCTTGGGCTTTGCAGCACCAGGCTTCTGTTGAACTGGTTTGCTAGGCCGCTACTTGGCCTTCTGTTCATACCCTTTCTAAGTTTTACAAGGTTGATGTTAGGGCCTCAGCTCATGCTGTCTTGGTTGCTTGGTTATACAGGTGCCAGTGGTTTTAAACTGTCAGCTGTTGTCTTTTTGTTGGGGATCCCACCCTACTTTATGGACACTGCTATTGGATGTCCCAAGTGTAAGTACTATATCTGGAGCAGGACGTACTGTATACTAAGAATAATACAATTCTGTGAAATACTCACCTGTAGAATTGGTATTATAAGTATACAGTACGTCCTGCTCCACCCCACCCTGGTTTTTGCATTATTATGGATCCCCTGTATGGTGATTGTTACCATTGTTATAGTTACCAGTTTCGGTGGTTAATTCTCCCGGCTTCTTATTCACTGCTTTTCAATGCTGGGGATTTGTGGGAGGTCCCCGGATATTTTAGGGGCCGGGAGGAGCCTGTTTTGCATGTCTCTGCAGTGCAGTGCCATCTGGCGGAGGATAACCCAAGTGTAAGTACTATATCTGGAGCAGGACGTACTGTATACAAATAATATCAATTCTACAGGTGAGTATTTCACAGAATTGTATTTTTCCCTATGGAGGCTGAAGAGTTCCTGGATCTGTCTGGTTATACCCCCCTGAAAGAAGGGGAATTGTTCTCTGACTCAGAATCATCTGATGAATGGCCCAAGGGTTATGATGATTCTGGCTCAAATCCCTGGGCCCAAGATGATACTGATAGGCTTTTGGCTCAGATTTTTGTGCTTTCTATCTCTCCCCCGGCCGCGGCTCCTAAGCAGCAGGGGGAATTGTTTCATATTGCTAAGCCACGTTTAGAGTTCCCTGAACAATCTCATTTTAATAATCTCGTGCTCAAAGAATGGGAGCGTCCTAGCAGGCTCTCCGGGGTCCTTAAGAGTTGGGATAAGAGATATCCCTTTCCTGCTGAGGTGGTTAAACGTTGGTCATCCCCCAATTCTGGGTTTGTCTAACACCTCCGTCATGCATTCCCCTGACTCTACTACCCTGAAGGATAGTGAGGACCGGCGTATTGATCAGCTGGCTTCCCATGCCTTTGCCTGTGTGGGGACGGCGCTGCGCCCGGTTTGTGCCTCTGGCATTACAGCTGTGGCTATTAGGACTGTAGATGTCCTAGATGGAGCTCCTGATGATGTTTCTAGTGAAGAGTATAATGCACTCTCGCGTTGTGAGGTATTTGTGGCTTATGTCCTCTCTGCCTTGGATGATACCATTAGGATGTGTGGCAGAGCCTCTGCCTTGGTGGTGACTATACGCCGCTCGGTTTGGCTGCGCCAGTGGGCAGCTGACAACGCTGCCAAGAAGGCTCTTACTGGTTTTCCCTTCAAAGGACTACGCCTCTTTAGGGACCGCCTGGACCTGTTTGCTAAGGGAGGCAGGTTACCCCAGCGCAGAAGCCAGTCTAGGCCCTTTCGAGGCCCGGGCTCCTTTCCTTCCCCCTACCGTGGATCCAGAACGGGGAGAGGGGTCTCCTTTACTGGGGCCCGAGGAGATTTCTGGGGTAGGGGCAGAGGAAGTGGACGCTCTGGCCCATCCTGGGGCTCCAAACCTAAACCTTCCCCCAAGCCCCCTCAGGCATGAAGGGGCTCCCTCACCCATCCGGGTGGGGGGACGGCTTCAGCTCTTTGCTCACGTCTGGAGGCATCATGTCTCAGACCGGTGGATTCAGGAGGTAGTGTCCTCCGGTTACAAGATAGAGTTTGCTGCCTGGCCGCCCCCAAGATTCATCAGATCCCAGATGTCTCAGGACCCCATGTCTGCTCAAGCTCTGATTCTGGCGGTGCAAAGCCTTCTGGAGCTGGGGGTCATTTGTCTGGTCCCCTTACTAGAAAGGAGCAAGGGTTTTTATTCCAACCTTTTCATCGTGCCCAAAAGAGATGGGTCAGTCAGGCCCATCCTGGACTTGAAGATCCTCAACAAATTTGTCAGATGCAGGCGCTTTCGCATGGAAACTCTGCGGTCTGCTATCAGTTCCCTGCGTCCAGGGGACTTCATGACCTCTGTGAACATCAAGGATGCTTACCTTTTACCTTCATATTTCCATCTTTCCAGGTCATCAAAGATTCCTCAGGTTTGCGCTGGAGGATCAGCACTGCCAATTTGTAGCTTTGCCCTTCGGTCTCACTTCAGCTCCCATAGTGTTCACCAAGGTGCTGGCAGGAGAGATGGCTCTGCTCAGGTCTCAGGGCATTCGCGTCCTGCCCTATTTGGACGACATTCTCATCACTTCTCAGTCCCTCCAACAGGCAGAGCTAGATACTCAGCGAGTAGTGTCCACACTGGAATCATTTGGCTGGGTGATCAACCATCTGAAATCTTCCTTGTCTCCCTCCTTGGTGATGCCTTTTCTGGGAATGAATCTGGATACAGCTCTGGCAAGGATTTTTCTTCCTCAACAGAAGGTGGACAGTCTGTTAGCGCAGGTTCAGTTCCTTCTATCTTGCCCTCATCCCTCCATCAGGCAGGGAATGCAGCTGGTAGGCCTGATGGTGTCGTGCTTCGAGGCGGTTCCTTATGCCGAGTTTCACATGAGGCCTCTGCAACTTCACCTCTTGTCAGTATGGGACAAGGATCCTGCATCCCTGGACCAGGTCCTTGTTCTGCCCCTCCAGCCAGGCGGTCCCTCTCGTGGTGGCTGGACTCCAGGAACCTGTTGGCGGGCAGATCCTTTCTGACCCCCTGCTGGAAGAAGGTCACCACGGATGCCAGTCTGACAGGTTGGGGGGGGGGCTTCTGAAAGTCCCTACAGTTCCAAGGGCGGTGGGGCCCTCGGGAGGCCCACGCCCCTATCAACATTCTGGAACTGAGGGCGATCAGGTTGGTTCTGGCTCACTTGACCCGACACCTTCGGGGGCCGACCTGTTCAGGTACGCTCAGACAACCAGACGGCGGTTGCCTACATCAATCATCAGGGAGGGACCCGGAGCAAGGGGGCCCTCTAGGAAGTGTCCCTGATCCTGTCCTGGGCAGAAGGACAATGTTCCCTGCATCTCTGCTGTGTACATTCCGGGGGTGGAGAATCTGCAGGCAGACTCTCTGAGCAGGGGGACCTCTCGCCTGGGAGAATGGTCCCTCAGCGACAGGATGTTTCACTCTCTGTGTCACCGTTGGGGTCAGCCAGATGTGGGTCTGTTTGCATCCTGTCACAATCACAAGCGCTCAGCCTTTGTCTCCCTGTCCCAGGATCCTCTGGCCTTGGCCACAGAAGCTCTAGCAATGTAATGGCAGGACTTTCAGCTTCTGTATGTCTTTCCCCCATTCCCCCTGTTGGGCAGGGTTCTGCGCAAGATAGCTCAGGAAGGGGTGCCAGCAATCCTGGTGGCTCCCCGGTGGCCAAGAAGAGTGTGGTTCGCAGACATAGTGCAGCTGGCAGTAGATCAGCCCAGGGTTCCAGACCTATTCACTCAGGGACATTTACGCCATTTCAATTTACAAATGCTGGCTTTGATGGCCTGCCTGCTGAAACCTCCATCTTGATGGAAAAGGGGCTGTCTGCCCCTGTTGTTAACACCATGATAAAGGCTAGGAAGAAGTCTGCTTCTTCCATTTACTATAGGGTTTGGCGTGCCTACATTGACTGGTGTGAGTCTAGGTCTCTTCCCTGTCGTGTGTTCTCTATTCCCAGGATTCTGGAGTTCCTTCAACATGGTTTGGATCTGGGGCTTCAACTCAGTACTCTGAAGGGTTATGTTTCTGCCCTGGCTGTTTTCTTCCAAAAATCTTTTGCTCAGCATTCTCTGGTCAAGACCTTTTTCAAGGGGGTTACTCATGTGCGTCCTCCTCGTAAGCCTATGTTGCCAGTCTGGGACTTGAACTTGGTCATTTCTGCCTTGCAGGGTGCTCCCTTTGAACCTGTGCATGAGGCTGCCTTGGCCATTGTTATTCTCAAGGTTGTCTTTTTGGTGGCCTATCACTTCTGTTAGGCGTGTTTCTGAGTTGGTGGCGCTTTCCATCCTGCCCCCCTACTTTGAGAGACACCAGGACAAGGTGGTGTTTCGCTTCAAGCCAGATTTTCTGCCTAAGGTTGTGTCTGCCTTTCATCTTAATCAGGACATTGTTCTACCTTCCTTGTGCCCTAATCCTAGTAACACTAAGGAGAGGGTTTTGCATTGCTTGGATGTGGTCAGGAATCTGAAGTACTATCTGGTGGCTACTGCACTTCAGGAAAACTGATGCTTTTTTTGTGGTCCCTTCTGGTCCTAGGAAGGGTTTGGCTCCTGCTAAATCTACTATCAGCAAATGGATTCATCAGGCTGTGATTCAGGCCTACACTTCTAAGTGGAAGAATCCTCCCTTCCGCCTTACTGCTCATTCCACTTGTGCTATTGGTGCCTCTTGGGCTTTTCAGCACCAGGCTTCTGTTGAACAAGTTTGCAAGGCCGCTACTTGGTCTTCTGTTCAACCTTGTAAAACTTGGAAAAGGTATGACGTTAGGGCCTCAGCTGATGCTGCTTTTGGCCGCAAAGTTCTGCAGGCGGCAGTGGTCTAAACTGTCTGCTGTTACCTTTGGGGATCCCACCTTACTTTACAGACACTGCTATTGGATGTCCCAGACGTAAAGAATCTGGAGCAGGACGTACTGTATACTAAGAATAATACAATTCTGTGATTACTCACCTGTAGAATTGGTATTATGAGTATACAGTACGTCCTGCTCCACCCCACCCTTGGTTTCATTATTCTTAGATCCTCTGTATGGTAATTGTTACCATTGTTGGTTTAGTTAATGGTTGGCTATGTTATCATTCTCCCGGGTTTCTTGTTAACTGCTTTTCAACTCTGGGGATTTGTGGGAGGTCCCGGGTATTTGAGGGGCCGGGAGAAGCCAATTTCACTGTCTCTGCAGTCCAGCGCCATGTGGCGGAGTTATACCCAGAGGTAAAGAATCTTATCTGGAGCAGGACGTACTGTATACTCATAATACCAATTCTACAGGTGAGTAATCACAGAATTGTATTTTTCCTTGGTTATGGTTTGCCAACTTTATACTGCTTGTTAACCTCCAACATATAATGAAAAAAGAATAATGTATATGACTTGAAATATTTGACTTAAATATTGAGCAGCCTTCTTGTAACACATTTTAAAAAGAGGCGTACCCCTGATGTATTATTTCAAGAAGAAGATTCTACATTGTGTATACCAAAACCTACTTCTTCCTTTATCCCGTAGGGGGATTCACAGCATTCAGTTACTCATTGGTTAATAGCACCCAGTAAAGAAGAGAGCAAACTCAAGCTATAAACCCCTCCTTTCTTTTATTACCCACCTCTTTCCGCAGAGAGATACAATTTTAACTGTTTTGAGTTAACCTACTTTTTTCTTGCAGCACCCGGTATGTTATTCCACCTGGGTGATCTGTTATAAGTAGCATGCCTTTTTATGGCATCACACTGTGACCACAGGGGAAAATAGTAAATGCCCCCCCCCCCCCTCCATATTGTGGTCGTGATCCTGCATTTCATCTACCCTGCCTTAGTCTTTCTCTCACTGTCTTGTACTAGCTTGTACAAGTTCAATGGGGCGCCTATTTGCTCCCCACCAAACATCTTTTTGCATTGCTGTTCCTCTCTGGCCGTCCTGCCCTCATGCTAGTGGCATCTTCCATAGAAACATAGAAGGTTGACGGCAGAAGGAGACCATACGGTCCATCTAGTCTGCCCTTGTGTAACTGTATGTACTCTCTATCTTAGGATAGATGTGTGCTTATCCCAGGCATTTTTAAATTCAGCGACTGTTTATTTTTCAACTACCTCTGCTCAAAGTTTGTTCCAAGCATCTACTACTCTTTCTGTAAAATAATATTTTCTAACATTGCTTCTAATCTTCCCCCCGACTAGCTTCAGGTTCTATCATTAAGTTTCTTCTTAAAAACAGTTCCCTCCTGAACCTTATTCAATCCTTTCACATATTTAAAGGTCTCAATCATGTCCCCTCTCTCCCTTCTTTCCTCCAGACTGTACAAATTAAGTTCTTCAAGTCTCTCCTGATAAGTTTTAAGTCCTGCCACCATTTTTGTTGCCCACCTGTGGATCCATTCTATTTGAATAATGTATTTTTGCAGGTAAGGTCTCCAGAACTACACACAGTATTCTAGCTGTGGCCATACCAGGGCTCTATTCTGCGGCATCATAACCTCCCTCTTCCTACTGGTGATGCCCCGAGCTATGCAGCCAAGCATCCTGCTTGCTTTTCCCACTGCCTGGCTATACTGTCCACACATCTTGCAGCTTTCAGTAATCAGTACCCCTAAATCTCTCTCCTCTGAGGTCCTGGCTAACACAGTACTGCCCATACGGTACTCAAAGCAGGGATTTCTTATACCCAATTGCATGATTTTACATTTAGAGACATTAAACTCTAGTTTCCACAGCTTTGCCCATCTATCCAGTAAAGCTAAATCATTTTCCATGTTGCAGACACCTCCAGGAATATCCTCCCTATTACTAACCTTTGTATCATCAGCAAACAGGCAAACTTTTCCTACCAAGCCTTCTCCTATGTCACTTACGAATATATTAAAAAGAATGGGGCCCAGGACAGAGCCTCGTGGCACAGCACTTGTAACACCCCTTTGTTCAGATTGCACGCCATTAACTACAACTCTCAACTCGCCATTAACAACAACTTCTCGTTATGTGTTCTCGGGGGGGGGGGCTGGATGTCCACTGCCTCAACCTGCTAGCTTACTAGGCTAACTAAGAAACAGAGACTCAAGGAGGTGTTCCGCATCCACAATGACTTTCAGCCCTAATTCTGAAGTATGGGTTAAACCTGGTATGCTTCCTACGGCTCCTAAGTCTTGGAAGTCCTGCTACCTATTTCAAATGAAGTTCAGCATATGTAAAGCGTTCCCTATAATGGATCGTTCTTACCCACTGAAAAAAATGGATCAATAAAGGACCCAATACATGATCTGTAGGGTAATCAGTTTTCTGGTGCCTTGTTTTCTGATTCCATAGAACATGCCTTAGACCGTTTTAAACCATGATCAAGGCCTCTTGCTAGAAAGACATTGGCTGCCACTGTTTCAATATTCATGTTTGTAGGAGTAAATGTACAAAGGCTCGACACAACCTCCCAGATGATCTTAGTACCCTTCCTTACAACGAGGATAAGTTGTTTCGGGAAGGTTTGTCATATATTATCAAAGTTATAACTCTGTTACCTCAGATTAAAATCTTTCTGTTTAGCTCCTTGTAGGATCTTTTCATTCCTTTCATAATATCCTACACCTTTGGCTCAGACATTAACTTCAAATCAGCTGCAGTCCAGTGAAATTTAACCACCTGCCCTGTCTCCCTTTCCTGCCACTGATGCAGGACATGGGGATCAGAAAAAAAACACGTCACCCAGGATCAAGTCACCCAGCATGCCGATGCAGGTGCATTCTCTGTGTGCTGGTGACATAGCTGGATTCCAGTAGAGGTAAGAGATTTATTCTAAGTGTGCCATACACTCCACTTCGATCTTCATGACATCTGGGGTAATCTCCAGTAAAGGGCGAACTTCTGCAGAGATGAATATGCAAAAAAGAAAGCCCCTCCCAGGGCCATATATACCTGGGACCTCCCACCAATTCCCCAGTTCCTTCTCTGCAGGGAAGGCGACAAGACAGAAGATGAAGACTTCTTTACTTACAGGTAAGCCGGGCTAGCGCCCGGCCGTCTATTGTCCCTATTACTGCCAGGACCCTTTCTAAATTGCCCCTATATTGAGCCTCCCAGCTTAGGCTGCGGGTCCTGGTGAAGGTAGGAGCACTATGGGTGCGGAAGGAGCCGTGCTCCACCGTTAGACCTCATTGTGGGGTAGGCGATTACCCAGGTTTTTGGTGATCCTGGTGTGGGATGTCCCTACATGCCTGTGGCCTTATTCGGGCCGGGTTCCCCCCCCCTTCAGGGTCCCTTACTTCCCTCCGGAGGGGGGGGCTGGCGGGCCATCATTTTCGGCCTCTCCCTTATCGTTTAAACTTTTATTTTGTGTGTATGTGTGTTGGTGTTACCACTGTATTTGGGCAGTGTGTGTGTGTGTGATTGGAGTGACTCATCTGGTAGTTGTCCCTCGATGGATTAGTAGCTTGGCCTAGCTGCTGTGCCTTTGACTGTCAGCCTGGGGAGCTTCTCTACCTCAGGCTGTGTTAGAAAAGGGGCAGGGCTCGGCGCTGCCGCGGTAGCCCCGCCCCCTCGTTAGGCGCGTTGTCTGGGGGGCCTCCCTGGCTAGATCCGCGCTGCTGGGAGGGGGGTGGGGCCTGGAAAAAGCGCCTTCGGTGCTGGCCCGCCCCCCTTCTTTCCCTGCTTCTCCAGGTCGCCTCAGAGACAGGGGCCATCTTTATGCCATGCTGCTGCTGCTGCTGTCTTTTTTCTGAGGGACGGTAAGGGCCTGGGGCCACTTCCTTAGTGTTTGGGGGTTCCTCTCTGGTGCAGGGGGCCCCCTTTAGTGCTGGTTTATGTGTTTTGCCAGTTGGTATGATATTTATATATATATATATATATATATATATATATATATATATTATGCATATATTTATTTATGTGTGTTACTCTGGATAGTAACTATATGCCTAATTGTGTGTTTCAGATTGCTTCATAATTGTGCATTTTAGAGGGTTCCTCCTGGTCCTGGGGTCCCTAGTGTTAAAATTGTTCACCTTAAATCCTCCCACCGGGACTTTTAAGGGGCATCCCGGGTTGCTTATGCGTAAATTCCCTGCGGTCTTGCGACTGACCACAAACATTCACCATATGGAGGCTCCGCAGGATACTGGGCTCGGGCTCCCTCTGGGACAATCCGGGTCGTGTGTGGGGTATCCCTTACGGGGGAGAATGTGCTGATCTGTATACCATGCGCACAAAAGGCCATAACGCGGCAGTCTGGTACCCAGCCTTCCAGGTCGGCTCCTCTCCTCATCGCCTTCCCCTCCCCACCTTATCCATACCCCAAGTGACATTGGTACCAGTGGGGAGTCGCTTTCTGATGTTTGGGCTAGGTTGGCCAGCATCGAGAAATTGATTGCTAGCACTGTGGGCAAGAAGGCCCAGGCTAAAAAGAGACATTTGTCGTCGGCCCAGCCTTTGTGGGATGTTGACGACGATTCCGCTGATTTGTCAGATTATTCCCCGTTAGAGGAGGGGGAATTGTATCAGGAAACAGTGGCTGCCTATGTTCAGTCTGGGAATGCCAATGTCGGGCAGGCGCTGGGGGATGCCGTAGATACGGCCACTGTTTTGTCACATTTATTGGAGGTGTTGGATATTGAACTGCCTGAGGCGCCCCCTCTCAAGAAGGGGGAATTTTTTGGGGCCTGCAAGCCCCGTCTGGAATTTCCTACCCAGGGTCATTTTGATGCTCTGATCGTTAGAGAATGGGAGAGGCCCAGTCGGCTTCCTGGTGTGCCTCAGGGATGGGATAAGAAGTATCCTTTTTCGGTGGAGGCGGTTAAGCGCTGGTCTTCTCCTCCCGAGGTCGTCGCACCAGTTTTAGGTTTGACCAACTCTTCTGTGCTGAACACCCCTGAAGCCACTTCACTTAAGGATGGCAAGGATAAGCGCCTTGATCAGATGGCGTGCCATGCATTTGCCAACGTGGCCTCGGCCCTGCGGCCTGTTAGTGCATCTGCCCTGGTGTCGCTTGCTACCAGGTCTCTTATCAGGGACTGGCTGAATAACGCTCAGTTTGATCCAGCTGGCGCTGAGTTCGCTATCCTTAACAAATGCGAATTGTTCATGGATTTTGTCATGGCTACGATGGAAGATTCTATTGTCGTGTGTAGTAGGACTTCAGCCTTACTGGTGGCTATGCGCAGATTGGTCTGGCTCCGCCAGTGGACAGCGGACGTTGGGGCCAAGAAGTCGCTCACAGCTCTTCCCTTCTTGGGTTTGCGGCTGTTTGGAGATAAATTGGATGCTGTTGCTAAAGGAGGTAAGTTACCTCAGCGGAGGAAACAGCGCCGCCCCTTTCGGGGGGGCGGGCTCGTTCACTCCTTCCTTTCGAGGGGCCAGAACGGTTAGGGGTTTGGCCTTCTCGGGTGTCAGGGGCTCGTCCTGGAACAGAGGCAGAGGTCGGGCTCGTCCCGCACCTGCCTGGGGTTCCAAGCCCAAGCCGGCTCAGCAATGAAGGGGCGCCCTCACCCGCAAGGGTGGGGGGACGGCTGCGGCTCTTCTTCCAGGTCTGGGCCCGGTGGTCACAGACAATTGGATCTTGGAAGTGGTCTCCTCCGGGTACAAACTGGAGTTCGAGTACTGGCCGCCCCCAAGATTCTTAAGGTCTCGGGTGCCCTTGGACCCTCAGGCTGCACAGGGGCTCCTGTTAGCAGTAAAAAACCTTCTGGACATGGGGGTTATATGCCCGGTGCCTCTGTCGGAGAGAGGCAGGGGTTACTACTCCAACCTTTTCACGGTTCCCAAAAAGGAGGCTTCGGTGAGACCCATTCTAGATCTCAAGGTTCTCAGCAGGTTTATCAGAGCCAAAAAGTTCCGCATGGAGACTCTGCGCTCGGCTATCAATTCCCCTCGCCAAGGGGATTTTATGACATCCATAGACATCAAGGATGCGTATCTGCATGTGCCGATTTTTCAGGCACATCAGAGATTCCTCCGGTTTGCGGTGGAGGATCAACATTATCAGTTTGTAGCTCTTCCCTTCGGTCTGACCTCGGCGCCGAGGGTCTTCACCAAGGTCTTGGCTGGCATAATGGCTCTGCTCAGAGCTCAGGGCATTCGCATTGTGCCTTATCTGGACGATCTGTTGATATCAGCTTCTTCCCTCCGTCAGGCGGAGCTGGAAACCCACCAGGTAGTGTCGACCCTGGAGAGGTTCGGGTGGGTGATCAACCGTACCAAGTCTTCTCTCTCCCCGTCTCGTGTGATTTCTTTTCTGGGCATGAATCTGGATACCTTTCGGGCCAGAGTGTTTCTGCCCCAGACCAAGGTGCAGGGGATTCAGGGCCTGATCCGCCTTCTTCTGGCCAGTCCTTGTCCCTCTATACGACAGGGGATGAAACTGGTGGGTTTGATGGTATCCTCCTTCGAGGCGGTTCCGTTTGCACAGTTTCACATGAGATCTCTTCAACTTCACCTATTGACGTATTGGGACAGGTCCCGCAGTTGTTGGATCAACCTTTCAGGATGTCTCCCAGGGTTCGGCAGTCTTTTCGGTGGTGGCTGGACTCGAGCAATCGGGTGAAGGGCAGATCCTTTCTGGTCCCTTGCTGGGAGACGGTTACCATGGATGCCAGCCTGTTGGGCTGGGGAGGTTATTGGAAGAGTCATCAGCTCAGCGGGGTGTGGGGTCCCCAGGAGGCTCACACCCCCATCAATGTCTTGGAGCTCAGAGCCATTCGTCTGGTTCTGGCTGGGCTGACCCCACATTTACGGGGTCTACCGGTTCAGGTTCGTTCGGACAACCGAACGGCAGTAGCTTACATAAATCACCAAGGAGGGACTCGCAGCAGGAGTGCCCTCAGGGAAATCTCTGATCCTGCACTGGGCGGAGAGCAATGTTCCTTGCCTTTCGGCAGTCTACATTCCGGGAGTGGAGAACACGGAGGTGGATTCCCTGAGCAGGGGATCCTCTCGCCACGGAGAGTGGTCTCTCAACCCCGAGGTTTTTCTGGATCTTTGCCGCAAGTGGGGGACTCCGGAGGTGGATCTCTTTGCCTCGAGGCACAATCACAAACTTCCGGCCTATGTGTCTCTTTCTCAGGATCCTCTGTCTCTGGCAGTGGATGCCTTGTCACTGGCTTGGAAGGAGTTGGGTTTTCTGTACCTGTCTCCACCCGTCTCCATGCTGGGCAAGGTAGTTCGCAAACTGGTTCTAGAAGGGGCACCAGCGATTCTGGTGGCTCCAAGGTGGCCAAGAAGGGTTTGGTACGCAGACGTAAGGATGGCCGTAGACCAGTACCGGCTTCCCTTGTTACCGGACCTGCTATCTCAGGGTCATCTACTTTACCCCAATTTACAAACGCTGGTTTTGACGGCTTGGCTGCTGAAACCTTCATCTTGAAAGAGGAAGGTTGACCCTGATTAGGGCTAGGAAGCGGTCCTCTTCTGGAATTTACTATAGGACTTGGAGGTCCTATATTGATTGGTGTGAGGCTAGGCCCTTGCCTTGCAGGGTTTTTTCTATACCCAGGATTTTGGAGTTTCTTCAGCATAATCTGGATCTTGGGTCCCAGCTTAGTACTTTGAAAGGACAGGTTTCTGCTCTGTCAGTTTTCTTCCAGAGGTCTTTTGCTTTACACCCGCTGGTTAAGACTTTTTTCCAAGGGGTGGCGCATGTGCTGCCCCCTCGGAAGGCTGTAGTTCCTGTTTGAAGATCGAAGTGGAGTGTATGGCACACTTAGAATAATACCGTTTTGTGAGTACTCACCCACATTATGAGTGTGCCATACACTCCACTTCACCCCACCTTTTTTTCAGGCATTCTGGAGCTTTTATATGGTGAACCATTGGTTTTGATTGTTAAGGTTATATTTGGTTCTTCCTGGTCCCCTTACTGCTTTTTACACTGGGGAATTGGTGGGAGGTCCCAGGTATATATGGACCGGGAGGGGCTTTCTCTTTTGCATATTCATCTCTGCAGAAGTTCGCCCTCTACTGGAGATTACCCCAGATGTCATGAAGATCCAAGTGTATGGCACACTCATGATACCCGTTTTAAAGTACTCACAAAACGGTATTATTCTTAGTATTCAGTACGTCCTGCTCCAGATATAATAACTCTGGTTATCCTCCGCCAGATGGTGCTGTACTGCAGAAGCATGCGAAAACAGGCTCCTCCCAGCCCTTCAAATACCCAGGGACCTCCCACGAATCCCCAGATTTCTCTGCAGTGCTGACTGCGAAGACATGAAGTATCACTCTCTCGCAGGTGAGCGGGGCTATCAAGCCTGTGGCCCTGTTGGACTATTCCCACCCGTCCTCCCTGTGATGTGCCTCCCAGCTTGGGCTGCGTCGGTCGGGTGAGGGTAGGCAGCACCTTGTGTGCTTATGGAGCCATGCTCCACCGCAGTCCCCCACCAAAGGGTAGGCGGTTTAGGCTGATAGAGGATGCCCTCCCGCGCTATTATCCCATGCCCCGTGTAGCGGTGGGCCCAATACAAAGGGTCGCCATCCTCCCTCGTTCCCCCGTAGTCTGGGGGGAAGGAAAGAGGGGGGGGGGGTATGTGTGTGTGTGTGTGTGTGTAGAAGGTCTTGTGTATGTTTTACACGTTATGACCTTAGTCTGACCGGTCTAGTATCCCAGGGGTTAGAACCGCGCAGTTAGTTCCTACTGGGTAATTGTCGCCGCCGCACGCACTTCTTCCTTTGCTGGATGTGCGGCGCCGGGCAGCGACGTCGCCTCAGACGCTGCGGCGTCTTCATTGGCAAATCATCTCTTCTAGTGTCCCATTCACTCCGCTCCTATAACAGTTTGTATCCACCTCAGAGCTTCGCGCTCTTCAGGGGGGGGCGGGGACATAGGTTGGTGCGCTCTGCGTCACTGGACGCTCTGGCCCGCCCTTCGAGGTTCACTTTGGCGCCATTTTGATGCTGGTCGCACGCACGCGTGGTGGAGGTCCTCCTCCCTTGGTATGTAAGTGCCCTAGCAGGCGATTTTCATGATCCTTCTTACTGCGCATGGTTCTGACACCCTTTATTCCCATTATGTCTTTCAGACTGGTGAGCACCATTGGCTTCTCCCGGCCCGGTGTTAAATTATAGCGGGCCTTGTTAAATTCTCCCACTTCCATAGCGGGTCTTGGGGCATCCAGGGTTACTTAGAGTGTAAATCCCTACCGGCATATTGTGCCTTTGATTAATCACCATATGGAGGCATCTCAGAATTATGTGACCGGGGTCCCACCGGGACAAGACCGGCGGTGTATAGCGTGTGGACAACCCCATGCTGATGCTGGCAGGGCACGGGTCTGCGTACCCTGTGCCGAGCAAGCACTGGCCCTGCAATCAGGTCGGCCAGTGGCTACACCTAGCTTCAATTCACCTATCTCCCCAGGCATAAATCTCTCTCCTGCTGAGTCGCCTACAAGTGGGGAATTGCAGCCTGCCGGCCCTTCCAGGCTGCCTACAGCTGAACAGATTATTGCTAGGTTGTCAGAGCGTATGGGCCCTGGCAGGAAGCGGCACCTGTCGCCCGATGTTTCTGTATGCTCTATGAGAACTGAGGGGTTTGCTACTCCGCTTGACTATACCCTTTCTGAAGAAGGGGAATTATTCTCTGACTCCAGCTCTTCTGATGAGATGACGAGGACTCACGATGATTCTGCCCGGAATACTGGGGCCAGTGTGACACTGACGACCTGTTGCTTAAGGTCTTTAAGGCACTGTCTATCTCTCCCCCCCGATCAGGTCCCCAAGCCTAGAGGGGAGCGTTTCCATACTGCGACTGCACGTTTGGAATTTTTAGAGCAGGCTCATTTCAATGCTCTTGTCCTCAAAGAATGGGAATGCCCCAGTAAACTTCCAGGGGACTGGGATAGGAAATACCCATTTCCCCCTGAGGTGGTTAATTGCTGGTCGTCACCCCCCGTGGTGGATGCGCCGATCATAGGGGTCCCTAACCCCCCCTTTATTACAACCCCTGCCTATAGCGCCCTTCGGGATGCTGAGGACCGACGCATTGAGCTGCTGGCCTCCCATGCCTTTTTCTGTGCCGGGACGGCGCTGCGTCCGGCCTGTGCCACAGCCATTACTGCGGTGGCCGCTAGAACCCTCATCAAAAAATTGCTTGATCATCACCCCGAGGATCTCCCTTGGGAGGTGTTCAATGCACTCTCCAATTGTGATGTATTTGTGAAGTTTATTCTATTGGCGCTAGAGGACGCGATTAGAATGTGTGCAAGAGCTTCCGCCCTTGCGGTGGCTATTCGTCGCCTGCTCTGGCTGCGACAGTGGGGTGCTGATGACGCTACAAAAAAGACTCTTACTGTGCTCCCCTTCAGAGGGCGACGCCTATTTGGGGCCCGTCTATACCTGTTCGGGAAAAAGGGCAAATCACCCCTTCGCAGACGGCCGTCCCGGCCCCCTCGAGGCAGGAGCACCCCCCCCCCCCACCTTAGTGTTAAACAGGAACCAGGGGTGTCTTACTGGATTTTTGGGCCAGACTCTTTTCCCACGAGCAGCAGGCAACGCTCTGGCCCCTCCGGCGGGACTAAGCCCAAATCTTCCACCAAACCCCCTCAAGCATGATGGGGCGCCCTCGCCCGGCTGAGTGAGGGGATGACTGCAGCACCTTGCTCTTATCAGGTGGCATTTCGGCTCACTCTGGCGGATCAGGAGGTGGTGTCCTCCAGATACAGGATAGAGTTTGCTGCACTGCCTTCCCCAGTTCTTTATCAGACCCCAGGTACTCCTGGTCCCTGCCCCTGTTTGGTTGCTGGCTCAGGCCATGTTAGGCCTGCAAGGTCTGAGGGTCGCTTGCAGATTGCCCATAATAGGCAGAGGCAAGGGCCGATATATAACACCTCCCACAGCCCCCCCCCCCCCCCCCCCAAAGGATGGGTCGGTGGCCCATTCTGGATTCACAGCAATTCTCTGATTACAGGTAGTTTCCTGCATCGATACTCTGGAGTTTGGCCATCAGCACCTTGCGCCCGGTGGGTGTCTTGCCACTTGGGGCACTCTTCAATGCTTATGTTTACATCCCTGTGCCCTCAGATCTCTGAGGCTCTCCAGGTTTGTGTTGGAAGTCCAACACTGTTAATTGTGGCCCTGCTATCTGGCCTATCTTCAATTCCTAGAGTGTCACTCAGGTGCTGTCGATGGTGATGTCTCTGATGAGACCAAGGGACGTCCGCGCGATGTTTACCCGGATGCCCTTCTTCACTTCCCTGTCTCTGAGTCAGGATAGTTGGATACCCGGCTGACGGGCCATTGGGAGTCATTTGGATGGGTGTTCAATCACCTCGAGTCCTCGCTGTTCCCTAAAGTGGTGACTCCATTAATAGGAATGATTCTGGATCAGGTTCAAGCCAGATTCTCCCCCCTTCAGCAATTAGGTGGGCATTCTGGTCTCATGGGCCCAGTCCCTCACTACTGTCCCGGCTTCTTAACCAGGCAGGGATGCAACTGGTGGGCCGTGGTTAACTTGCTCGGCAGGAGCCCGAGCAGCTAAAGAGGTCCCTTATGCTTAGTTCCCTTGGACCGTCTGCGACTTCTAGTGGTAAGCATAGGACAGGGATCCAGCACTCTGGGAGCAGGGCCTGTGGGCCTTCCCTCCTGTATGACGTTCCTTCTCTTGAAAGTGGAGGAACTCGTGGGACCTGTCTGGGGGCAGTTCCCTCTTGCCTCCCTGGAAGCGGCCACCATGGACGCCAACCTTTCAGGTTGAGGGGATGGTTCTTCCAAAAACTCCCGGCGAGTTTGGTGCTGGTGGGGGAGGGTCCTTACGTCTATGGAAGTCTAAGCAGAAAGCATTTTCAGTTGGATCTTCTCGCTTGGCCGCTCCCCCTCCGGAATTGCCAGGCTGGGGGTGCTTGGTCCGTCTGACGACAGACGTACTACATTAACCATTGGAAGGGGCCTGGAGCTGGCGGACCTTCCAGGGAGTGTCTATGTTCCCTTCTGGGCGGGGACAATGCTCCCTGCATGTTAGCGATATTAGCTCCGGCGAAGCCCCTCTGCGACAGGATGTGCTAATCCCCGTGTCGTTATGGAGGCCAACCAGTCATGGATCTGTTGAGTCCTGTCACCTTCACAGGCTATCGGCCTTTGTTTCCCTGTCCCAGGATCCTATGTCAGTGGTCCGGATGCCTTTAGTACCGTCTTGACAGGACGTCGGTTCTGTATGTCCTTCTCCATTCCCTCTGCTAGGCAGGGTTATGCGGAAGATTACTCTGGTAGGGGACCAGTGATTCTGGTGGCCCCCAGTTGACCTAGTATAGTGTGGTTGCAGACATGGTTCTGCGGTCAGTAGTTCTGCATCTCGCCAGGAGTGCCAGTTGATCACTCAGGGCCCCCCTTTACGTCACTATAATTCATGGTCCCTGGCCTAGTCGATCTGTCTGCTGAAACATACATCTTGTAGGAGACAAGTTTTAGCTGTCTCGGTGTTGGTGACTATGGGAATATGGGAAGGCTAGGAGTAAGCCTCTTCCTCGTCTTCTTCTATTGTTGTTGGGTATGGCATGCCCACATTTATTGGGGCGAGTCTAGTTCTCTTATTGTTGAACGTTCTCGGTTCCCAGGTTCCAGTGTGGCTTTCAGTATGAATTGGAGTTGGTTCCCCAGCTCAGTTCTCTGAGGGGTTAGGCTCTGCCCTGTCCACCTTGCCTTAGCAGTCTCTGGTTCAGTATTACTTGGTTAAGACTTTCTTCAAAGGGTGCTCATGTGCGTCCTCCATGTACTTCTATGGTTCCTTTTGGGATTGAAGTTGAATTCATTCCGTCTGCTTGCAGGATTGTCCCTTGGTCCTATTCAAGACGCTGTCTGAATGTCCTTAACCTCAAGGTTGTCCTTCTGGTGACTGTTGCCTTGGTCAGGCGTGTGTTAGCGGGCGGTTTCGGTCAACCTAGCTCTCCTTCCTTGAGATACACCAAGATAAGGTGGAGTTCCGCCTGAAGCCGGATTCTCTACATCTGTAGGTGTCATATGTTCAATTATCGGAGATATTGTTTCCACGGCTGTCCCCCTGCCTTGCAACGTCAAGGAGGTGGTTCTGCATTCCTTATGCAGGTGTTGGCAGTTTTTTCTTGGAAGTCACTGAGGTTCCTTGGGGCTTGGGGTCATTACATCCTGAATGTGCTCATTCTCGCCCGCTCTCGGAGTTGGGCGGTTTGGTCCTGGTTGTTACCTTGATGGATGTTACTCCTGGTACCTTGTTTTTGGCCTTGGCTTCTACCAAATTCATTGCTAATTGGATTGTCAGGCTATTACTCAGGCCTATTCAGGCAAGGGGGAGAACCTCCCATGTCGCCTTGATTCCTTATATGCGGGCTTGATGCCTCTAGGGCTTCAGCTCAGGTTTTTGCTGTTGAACGGATTGGTTAGGCCACTAACATTGGCCTTCTGTTTCATCCCTTTTGCAAGGTTTCTTTTTACAACGTTGATGTTAGGGCCTCAGCTCATGCTGTCTTGGCCGTCTGGTTCTGCAGGTGACAGTGCTTTAGTTGTCTGCTGTGGTCGTATTGTTGTTGGGGATCCCACCCTACTTACGGACACTGCTTTTGGATGTCCCGAGTGTAAGTATTATATCTGGAGCAGGACGTACTGTATACTAAGAATAATACAATTCTGTGAAATACTCACCTGTAGAATTGGTATTATTGGTATACAGTACGTCCTGCTCCACCCCACCCTGTTGTTGCTTTTTTCTGGATCCCCTGTATGGTGATTGTCATCATGGTTATCTTTACCAGTTGTTCTGGATGGTTTAATTCTCCCGGCTTCTTGTTCACTGCTTGTCAATGCTGGGAATTCGTGGGAGGTCCCTGGGTATTTGAAGGGCCGGGAGGAGCCTGTTTTCGCATGCTTCTGCAGTACAGCGCCATCTGGCGGAGGATAACCTGAGTGTAAGTATTATACAGGACGTACTGTATACCAATAATACCAATTCTACAGGTGAGTATTTCACAGAATTGTATTTTTTTGTAATCCCCCCGTCCTGTCCCAGCGCCAGGGAAGGGGTTAACTTGACTGGACATGCACTTTAAAGGAAGAGCAAGAAAAGCACCCAGGCCTTTTTATGGCCTGAAGGGGCACCCTGACCGACCTTGGGTGGGGGTTGTTGCTGGCCCTCAAGAAAGTCTAGATTGAACATCAGGGCTGCTCCGTCCTGCCAATCCATTGACAGGTTTTGACTATAGGTGCCAGGCTTCTAGACTGGGAAGGGTTATGGTGGACCAGAGATTTCAGGCTCTTTGGTCTAAAAAGGAAAATGTACTTCCAATCAGTGTCCCAGAACTATGAGCCACTGGTCTCAGCCCCTGAAGGGCCATCTGGTCAGACTAAGGAAGCGATGCATAAATCACACAAAGCAAATCTGCAATAGCAGAGCCTACTTCATTATTCAGTGACAGAAAGCAATGTCCCATTTATATTGGGCAAGTCGCATCCCAGAAGTGGCCAACATGGTTGTTAAGTAAAAAGAGAAGGCAGCCCCATTCTAAGTTTCATCTGATCCACCATGGATGGGTGACTCCAGAAGTATTGATATTGTTTGCGTCCAGGGACAACAAGCAGGTAGACGCCTTTGTGAGCAGTTCAAGAAATCCGTTGGCAGTAGGAACAGGAGTTTTACCTGGTCTATTCTTTTTTTTTTTTGCTCCCTCTGATGCACAGATTGGTGTGCAAGATCAGGTTAGAAGCCATTCCAGGCTTACTGGCAAACCTCTTCAAATTGGTCAGGCCATGGAGAATGCAAATCAGCTTTCCCAGCACCCTCTCATGCACTCTAATTTACGGTCGCTGGCTTTGAGCTGTTGAAGCCGGGTTCTAGAATAAAAGGCGTTTTCTTCAGCTGTGATCCACACACTCTGCTCAGGTGTACCACAGACAATAGGAGGTTTAATTTAGGTCAAGCGAAAACTCTGAAGGTCTATCCAAAGTCCTCTTGTGCAGCATGTTTTTTTGCACTCAAAAATGGATGCAGGTGTTTTGAACTTTTGGATTGCACACCCTTGGGTATAGTGTCAAGGACTCTTTTTTTTATAGTAATAACTTTTCAAAGTTTCTGACTCAGCATTAGGTGATGATGTACAACTGACTGAAGTTGGGCTTTCTGCCCATGGTCCTCTTGGCCTTTGGAAGATTGTTGTTCCCTTTTCTTCACTATATTGCCAGATCGTCCCAGAAGTGATGACAGTTGGGTAATCCACCGCCAGGTGGCACTCTACTGCAAGATCAAAAGCTGTTGCTCCTCCGGGCCCCCTATAAAAGCAGATGCCTCAGATGATTCCCCAGTATTCATCTTGTAGTGCTGCTGCTGAAGATCGTTTGGATACTCTCTTCTGGATACTGCAGCTGAGCGGGGCCTCCTAGCCCGTCGGCCGCTGCGTCCTTATTCCCACTGTTCCCGTGGACCCACTACTGCCTCCCAGCCTTGGCTGAGCGGGACGGTGAAGGTAGGGTGAATGCCGGGGCCAGGCGTTGGCATAGATAGGCTCTGGCCCGCAAACTCTGCCTAAAGGATAGCCAGCCATAGGCTGATGGTGAGCCTATAGGGGGGGAACCACTCATGCCTACGGGGGTTTCATGCCCTCCCTGTCCCACAAGCTTTATTAATGTTGTGCTTGGTGTACTTCACTTCTGCATTGACAGGACTCTGTGGAGTTCCTTGTGAGCTGGTTGTGTTGTGTTTTGACTTGACATCCTCTTTACATACTTACCTCCCTCGAGGCTCCTGCTCCTCTCCCCTCTCCATTTTGCTGCCGCGCTGTGAGCAGAGGGGGGGGGAGACGGCGCTGCTCAGGCGGATGCTTTATCTGGAGGCCTCAGCTGCGGGGTGCGCGCCGCGCGCTTGTCGCTTGGCTTGTTCGGGCAGGCTCTTCTCTGCTGGGCCCCTCCATGGGCCGCTCTGCAGTCTCTGGGCCGTTCTTTTGCGCCCGGAGCGTGGCCACGCGATGACGCTTTTCGCTTCACTGCTGTGCGGCCCGCCCCTTGAGGAACGCAGGGTCACTGGAGAGGGCCCCGCTGACATGGTTTCCATGCCAGCGGACGCCTCGCATGGGTGACGTCTGCCCCTGCGAGCTTGATGACGGACAGCAGGCGCGGCCTATCCGGTCGCCCCTGCTGCCCTGTCACCAGTTACTGGGCAGATTTGGAGCACAGCGTCATCTCCCCTTCCTGGGCAGACAGGAACGTGCCCCAGTGGCACGCTCCGACGGCTTGGTGAGTATTTTTCATTCTTTTGATTAACAATTTGTGTTTTTTGTCCATTTAGTGTGCTACAGTTTGACCCTCTGACATCATATCACGTCAGGTGGTAATCACAGCACCTCTGACCTTTAAAAGGCAAGCTGCGGTCTTGCCACTGTTGTTTGTCTGCCCTGAGGAAGGGGGTTTTTTACACCCCCGAAACGTCGGCTTATGGACACTGTTCTGCTATCACCTACCCTATCTTATGGACTTTGATGCAGCTGAATGGTCTGTATGTACCTCATCTTGCTGGATATCATTTAATACAAGTCTATTTGATTTAACTATTGGTGTGCTGGCCCTTTATCTAACCTTGAGGAACGTGTTCAGCTCTCCACTCTGCGCCATCTTGTCTTGCTCCTCCTGCACGCTGTTGTCGGCCTGAGCTGAAGCCATCGCGGTCGGTGTCGTGAGTCCCTCTTGCTAAACATCTTTTTATTTTATTGCTGGGCATGTGCTGTGGGATGCTTATGGTTTTTTTTCACATTGTGTCTTCTACGTGGGCCCCCTTGATAGACTAAGGGTTGTGGTTCCTCCCGGGCTCCTCCCCCCCTCTCTCCACACCCTCTCCCTGTTAAGAGGGATCACATAAGAGGGACTCATTTTGCAGGCTGGTCAGGTTGAGTCGTTGGTGCCTTGTACCTGCTTACCATTACTCAAATCACCATAATGGAGGCTTCTGGGGACAGTGAGCTTGGGGCCCCATCTGGGCGGGTGAAGTTCTGCCCCATGTGCGGTGCTAGCCCTCTGGGCGGACTCAGCACGGTTTGTGTCACTGGCACCAGAAGTGTTTTGGAGCATGAATGGGCGGGCGTATCTGCCCCTAGCCCGTTATTGCCTATGGCCTCTCTAGAACCCCCACGGTTGCATTCAGCCCCCTGCTGCCCCCAGCCTGATTTGGCTTATTGGATGGCCAGCCTTGAGAGACAGATCTCTCGCTCGGCTCCTAAGAAGGCCAGAAGTAAGAGGCGGCATATAGAGCCGATCTATTCTGATAAGCATGGCGATAAAGATGATCTTTTTTGGAGGCCTCGGCTCCGTGGAGTAGGGCGAGTTGCATGAGGACTCCATCTCCACGGTGGAGAATCCTGTTGGCCTTGACAGCGGGCCCGGTTCTTCCTCGGATGAGGATACATGGCTCCCTGATGCATTGTCCCTCCTAGAGTGGCTAAACGGAAGCAGGGTGATTTGTTTAGGCCTGAGAGACGGAGACGAGTCTTTCCTGAGCAGGCCCATTTTGATGATTTTCAAGGAATGGGAAAGGCCTAACATGTTACTGTCAGAGCCCAAGGGCCTGGACAGGCAGTATCCTTTTCCCAAGGAGCTGGTCCCGTTATGGTCCCGTCCTCCTGAGGTGGATGCCCCCTTGTCGGGTCTGTCCAACACTACGGTTATGCCTTCACCCGATAATGCTTCCCTACGTGATCCAGCTGACAAGCACATGGATCAGCTGCTCTGTCATGCCTTCACCTTTGCCGGTGCTTGGTTCCGTCCTGTGTGTGCCGTGGCTATTGTCTCCTTGGCCATTAGGAAGAAGGTGAGACGTCTTGTGGATATTGCTAAGTCTCGCAAGCGGGCTGAGGAGTACAAGGACCTCAAGGCTTGCATGGAGTTCATTGCCTTAGTTATTTCTTCCATGGACGATGGTGTCCGGCTCGGTGCCAGGGTCTCGGCCCTGCTTGTCGCTCTTCGCCACTCGCTCTGGTTGCGGCAGTGGTCGGCTGATGTCGCGGCCAAAAGGTCGCTCACTAGTATCCCCTTCGTGGGTCACAGGTTGTTCGGGGAGCATCTGGACCTCCTGGTCAAGGATGGTAGACTCCCTCAGAGACGGAAGCCTGCTCAGCCCTTTCGGAACTCATCTGCCTATCGCTCTTTTCGAAGAGGAAGAGGCTCTTCATTTTCAGGTGGCGGCAGAGATACCTGGGGTAGAGGTAGGTCCCACGGCTGACCCAATCCCGCTTGGGGAGCCAAGTCCAAGCCCCCTGCCAAGTCCCCTCAGGCATGAGGAGACGCCCTCACCCATCCTGGCTTCTGCTCTTTGCTCATATCTGGAGACAGTGCGTCTCGGATCAGTGGATTCAGGAGGTTGTGTCCTCCGGTTACAAAATAGAGCTTGCAGCTTGGTCGCCCTCAAGATTTCTTCAGTCGCGGATATCTCAGAACCCACTGCATGCACAGGGCCTACGATCGGCCGTCCATCACCTCCTGCGGTTAGGTGTGATTTGTCCTGTACCTCGTCGGGAACAGGGTCAGGGCTTTTACTCCAATCTGTTCACGGTGCCCAAGAAGGACGGAACACTGAGACCCATCCTGGACCTGAAGGGTCTCAACAGGTTTGAGTCCGACATTTCCACATGGAGACCTTACGGTCCGCAGTGAGCTCACTTCAACCCGGCAACTTCATGACAACGGTGGACATCAAGGATGCTTATCTGCACTTTCCGATATTCCAGGGGCATCCGAAGTTCCTGAGGTTGGCGCTGGAGGATCAGCATTATCAGTTTGTGGCGTTGCCGTTTGGGATATCCTCAGCCCCCTGTCTGTTCACCAAGGTGCTGGCGGGCGTTATGGCTATCCTGAGGAATTAGGGCATTCGCGCGCTGCCTTATCTGGACGATTTACTGATTGCGGCTCTGTCCCTTCAGCAGGCCAAGAGCGACACCCGGACGGTGTTGTCCACTCTCGAGGATTTTGATTGGGTAGTCAATTACCCCAAGTCTTCAATCACTCCCTCGATGGTGAGTTCCTTTCTGGGCATGATATTGGACACCTCTCAGGTCAAGGTATTCCTGCCACAGCAGAAGGTGGTGTGTCCTCAGACGCAGGTGCAGGCCTTGCTGTCTTGTCAGCGACCATCTGTCCGTCTGGGAATGAAATTGGTGGGCCTTATGGTGTCATGCTTCCAGGCAGTGCCCTTTGCTAAGTTCCACATGAGACCTCTTCAGTTGAATCTGTTGACCGGTTGGGATAGGACGCAGGAGTCACTGGAACAGGAGTTTTCACTGTCTCCCCCGGCCAGGCAGTCCCTCTTGTGGACTGAACTCCAGAAATCTGCTGGTAGGCAAGTCCTTTTTGACTCCACGGTGGGAGATTGTCACCACGGACGCCAACCTGACCGGCTGGGGAGGCTTTTGGCTAACGTGAAAGATCCAGGGTCAGTGGGGGCCGCAGGAGGCCTACTTGCCCATAAATATCTTGGAGTTCAGAGCGATCTGGTTGGTGCTTCTTCACTTGACTCCCCATTTAAGGGGTCGTGCGATTCAGGTATGCTCGGACAATCAGACGGCGGTCGCCTACATAAATCACCAAGGCGGGACTCGGAACAAGTGAGCCCTCAAGGAGGTGACCCAGATTCTGACTTGAGCAGAGGAGAATGTTCCCTGCATCTCGGCGGTTTACATTCCCGGGGTAGAAAACCAGGAGGCAGACTCCCTGAGCAGGAGTGCCCCACGCCTGGGGGAATGGTCTCTCAGCAACAAGATTTTTACGCTCTGCGTCTCCACTGGGGTCAGACGAACGTGGACCTATTTGCGTCCAGACACAATCAGAAGCTCCCGAGATTCATCTCCCTGTCGAGAGATCCTCTGGCCTTTGCCACAGACACTCTATCGAATCCTTGGACCTTGGTGCGTCGCGTGTCAGAGCTGGACGCGCTTTGTATGAACGGCATAAGGATAAGGTGGTGTTTCGCTTTAAACCTGATTTTTTTGCCTAAGGTCGTTTCTCCTTTTCTCCTTAATGAGGAAGTTGTCTTGCCTTCCTTGTGTCCAGCACCGACTAACTCTAAGGAAAGGACCCTCTATTCCCTGGATGTGGTCAGAGCCATTAAGTACTACCTGGTTGCGACTGAGTCCTTCAAGATGTCGGATTGTCTTTTTGTCCTCTCTGAGGGTTCTAAGAAGGGCTTGCCTCCGGCCAAGTCCACTCTCAGTAAGTGGATCAGACAGGCGGTGGTGCAAGCATATTCTGCCAAGGGGAAGGAACCCCCTTTTCGTGTTACAGCTCATTCTACCAGAGCTATTGGTGCTTCCTGGGCTTTTCAGCACCAGGCCTCTGTTGAACAAGTTTGTAAGGCTGCCACTTAGTCTTCTGTTCATACCTTACAGTTTTACAAAGTTAATGTTAGGGCCTCAGCTGATGCTGTCTTTGGCCTAAAGGTGCTTCAGGCGGTAGTGAAATGAACTACATGCTGTTCCGCACTGGGGATGCCGCCCTAATGGACACTGCTTTTGGATGTCCCAACTGTCATCACTTCTGGGACAACCTGGCCTGGATATAGTGAAAAATACAATTCTGTGAAACTCACCTGTAGAATTTTTTTGAATCTATCCAGTCCAGGTCGTCCCACTCCTCCCTTATTCATTATCTCTGGTTGCCTGTTATGGTGATTGCCTTTTTTGTATTGGACCATTGTCCTTAGTTTTGTTGGAGAGAGTACATGCTGAAGCTATGTGAAGTAACATAGTTGCTCGGCCTCCCGGCTTGTCTCTTTTTCTTACTGCTGTTTAACCACTGGGTAATCATCTGAGACACCTGCTTTTATAGGGGGCCGGGAGGAGCTACAGCTTTTGATCTTGCCGTAGAGCGCCACCTGGCGGTGGATTATCCAACTGTCATCACTTCGGGGACGACCTGGACATATTCAAAAACAATTCTACAGGTGAGTTTCACAGAATTGTATTTTTCTGGTGCTCTCTCACTTTACAAGAGAGTGGCAGCAGGCCGCTTTAACTTAAAGCGGTCCTTCACTCTGAATAAGAGTCTATCTTATATGTTTCCCACAACCTGTACATACAGATTGCTCATGTTAAAAATCATCCTACCTGCATCTACTGCATGTTATGAGCCTTTAAACATCAAAGAGGCGGCATGGAGCATCAGGCAGCTTGCAAACAAGAGGTGTCTTCTGACTGTGTTGCTCTGTATTCTGGGATTGCTGTCCTTTCCCTGACCCCAGCTCTTCTCTGTCTGTGCAAAGCACAGCTATAACCTGCCCCCTGTACTTTATCCCACTCTCCTCTTCTCAGTATGCGTGATGCTTCTGAGTCAAGATGGCGACGCCCGTATCATAGTGTCCTGAACAGAGTTGCAGCCCGGTGGGGGAAAGAATAATAAGTAAATGACTAAAAACGTAAAATATATTAATTGTAGATGCTGGGAATAGTTTTTGATGGTTTGGGCTTTTCATCAAATCGTGCTAAAGGTCCGGTTTAAGCAGATAGGTTAGGGAGGCAGTTGGGAAGTCTTACAAATGAATGAACACCTATGAACACCGGGCATTTGGGTCACCTGTGGCCTTCAAAAACAACTACAATGATGACCTACTCTACATGGCTGACAAGCTAGCATCAGCCCATGTAGCTTTTGCCTGCAAGATTTTGCAGGGGGTCCTTTTAGTTCTAAGCTACTTATTGAATGTTGGCTCACCTGTTGGTAAGGCTGGCATTTGTTATCTTTAGGTTGCTACAGTCATGGCAGTAAATTTTGGCACCCCTGATTTTTTTCAAGAAAATTAAGTATTTCTCACAGAAAAGGATTGCAGTAACACAAGTTTTGCTATACACATGTTTATTTCCTTTGTGTGTATTGGAACTAAACCAAAAAAGGAAGGGAAAAAAGCAAATTGGACATAATGTCACACCAAAATTTCAAAATGAGCTGGACAAAATTATTGGCACCCTTTCAAAATTGTGGATAAATAAGATTGTTTCAAGTATGTGATGCTCCGTTAAACTCACCTGGGGCAGGTAACAGGTGTGGGCAATATAAGAATCACATCTGAGAGCAGATAAAAAGGAGAGAAGTTCACTTCGCATTGTGTGTCTGCATGTGCCACAATAAGCACTGCCCACTGCCAACACAGCGACATAAAAAAGCAAGACTACATTTTGCCAAAATGTACTTGAGTAAGCCAAAATCCTTCCGGGAAACTGTCTTGTGGACAGATGAGACCAAGATAGAGGTTTTTGGTAAAGCACATCATTCTACTGTTTTCCGAAAACGGAATGAGACCTACGAAGAAAAGACCACAGTACCTGAAATATGGTGGAGGTTCAATTATGTTTTGGGCTTGTTTTGCTGCCTCTGGCTCTGGGGGCCTTAAATGTGTGCAAGACATCATGAAATCTGAGGATTACCAACGGATTTTGGGTCGCACTGTACAGCCCAGTGTCAAAAAGCTAGGTAAAAAAGCACCCACAAATGGATGACAACCAAGCGCTAGAGAGTTCTGAAGTGGCCAGCAATGAGTCCAGATCTAAATCCCATGGAGTGGTGGAGAGATGTTAAAATTGCTGTTGGGAAAAGGTGCCCATCCAATAAGAGAGACCTGGAGCAGTTTGCAAAGGAAGAGTGGTCCAACGTTTTGGCCGAGAGGTGTAAGAAGCTTATTGATGATTATAGGAAGCAACTGATTTCAGTAATTTTTTCTAGAAGGGTGTGCAACCAACTATTAAGTGTGCCAGTGAGTGTCCAACCCATTTTTGGAGTTTGGTGTGACTTTATGTCCAATTTGCTTTTTTTCCTCCCTTTTTTGGTTTAGTTCCAGTGCACAAACACATGTTGCAAATCATGTTTTACTGCAATCCTTTTCTGCGAGAAATACTTCACTTTCTTGAAAAATTTCGGGGTGCCAACATTTATGGCCATGACTGTATGTTCGGCAGAATTCCCAGCTTTTTTGAGGTTTGCAGCTGGGGCCAGTTAGTTCTTTCAAGTGTTTTGGGGGAGATGTCTGCAGGGTTGCTCTTCAGCAATGTATTAGGCTTGGGCAACCTTGCCATGTCGCAAGGCAATTTTTTGTAAGGACAGTAGCTAATTTCAAGCCCCAATGTTTTATTTGTGACTGTTGGGAAATAGCTTATGAGGTGTAAAATGATTTCCCGCTTCGTGTGCTGTTTCTCCTGGCTAAAAAGCTGGTTCAAATATCTTAGATTTGTCTGGGATAGCTATGAGGTAACTGTAGGGTAATGTGTATTTCTAGGGTAATCCTCAAGTTATTTGCAGTAAATGGGAAATCATTCTGACTTTTCTCACTCTAATGGTGTCTGAGGCAGCACATTTCCTGGTAGTGTCATTTTAAACCTTGGCGGAGTGGCAGTCTTGTGCGGCTTCATAGTTTTCCATAGTAGAGCACTTATATATCAGAGGTAGACATTTCCTTAAAAGGCCTTTCTTCTGGCATACAAGTAAGTGGTGCTTCTTATTATGCATACCACATTATCAGCAGTGTAAGGGCACATTGTAGGTTTTTTGTTCCCCAAACCAAGCTGTGTCTGAGATGGTAGTTGTATTCCAAACCTGGAGAACCAGGAGATCCAGTCACAGAATGAAAAAAACCTTATCCATAATATCTTGAGCTTCAGGCCATTCTCCTGGCCCTGTGACATTGGTCATAACCCCTGCAGGCTCACTTGTTCAGGGTGCAGTTGGGCCTACTCTGATGCACAGTGTGCTTTAAAAGGTCAGGTTGAAAGCAGATTCAACCATTCTGGTGACCTGAAATCGGCCACAAAGTGCCTGGTATGCAGACGTGGTCAGTTTGGCAGTGGACAGGCATTTGAGGTTTCCTCAGTGCCAGGAACTCAAACACTCCAGTTTACAGTTGCTGGTCTATTTTAAAGGGCTTTTGTTTCAGTCGACCCTAGACTCGGCTCTTTCCAGGCCGACCCATGTGACAGCCGGCAGCTGATCGCGGGCCGCATTTTGTGGTGGGATCAAAGTTCTGCTATGGGCTGCTCCAGCAATCTGTAACCCCCCCAGACTGCCACACTGCGGCCCCACTCCCATTATTCATAAATTGGGCATGGAAACACTTTAAGAAGACAAGGCTGAATCTCATCTATAGTAAGCACCAACTGAAGTTAACCTATGAGTATCTGACTGTTTGCAACCCCCACATACAAGAAAATGATTTTATGATGACTATTACAATCTAATTTCAAAGAATAGTAACCAATGTAGGTTTATTAATTGGCTAAACTTTTCTGCATAGGTCTACCAAGTGGAAAACATGTGCTCTGAAGATGTGCCAGTGGTGCATCAAGACTGCGTGCGGGTTATTACACAAACCCCAACACCACCGACTCTCTCTCCCCCAGCTCTTCCTGTAGGTAGTGGAGAGGAACACATCTTGCAAGGTAAAAGAAAAGGGTTTATATTTATATTCCATATTTAGATTCCATCTAGCCATAGGTTGTTTATGTTATAGAGCAGGGGTTCCCAACCTTTTTTCATCATGTACCTCTATCCATTTTCTGACTAGTACCGCGTGAGCATTGTCAGTCAGATAAAAACGTTATCAAAGCACACAAAACAGCCATTTAAAGTGAATGAATCACAAAAAATAGGGCATTTTTTTTTATTTATGGTACAAATCGGGCTTCAGTGAAATATAAATGGCAGCAGATCAGGTTGGGGTACAGGTAAGTCTGCAGCCTTGTCAAGTACATTACCACCTAAGTGGATCGCGATTACCACCAGTGGTACTTTTATCAACTGTTGGAAAGCCCTGTTTTAGTACATATATTTAGTATTTAAACAGGATATCCAAGCACAAAGTAGCACAGTGGCTTATTGGTTTACCGCTATCAACCTGCTGGAGTTTTATTCAGAGCAAGGTATTTGATATAATGTGTACACTGAACACCTGCTTGTATTTCTGTAGGTTTGCCTCTAATAGTTGTTTTTATTTTAAATGATGGAATCATTGCTTGGAGTGAATAGAACAGTATCCATGTAAAGTAGGTTTTGTTACAATTCATAGGCCTCCCAACAGTGGTGTCATCAGTGAGTGCCTCGGTTATTAAATCGCCATCGGATTCCTCCTATGCCTCGATTCCAGCACCTCCTCTTCTTTTACCAGCTGCTACTACAAGAAGCAATAGTACACAGAAGCCCAACAGCATCCCTGGTCTGGAAAGCAAGCTTCCCCAAGCCATAGTGAAACCTCAGATCCTTACTCATGTAATTGAGGGATTTGTCATTCAAGAAGGACTTGAACCATTTCCTGTAAGTATGGCCGCTGGCCACAAGATGGTTATTTTACTAAATACTCCCAGAGCAGGGTTGTCGAACTCAAATACACAGTGGGTCAAAATGAAAAAACTTGGACAGAGTCACGGGGCAACCTTGATATTTATTTAAAAACATCTATTCAACGGCTCATGCGCACAGCCAAACGGTGCCCTCCAGTCTTTACGGCTTTATTCCAAGTATGTCTCATACCCTGCTTCGGAAGATTAAATACACGTGGGTTATAGCCAGTAGAGGGCGAACTTCTGCAGAGATGACTAGAAAATAAGAAGCCCCTCCCAGTCCATAAATACCTGGGACCTCCCACACATTCCCCAGTAATCGTCTCTGCAGACGGCGAGCAAGTTAGAAGATGACTGTCTCCTTCCTTACAGGTAAGCCGGGTTTACACCCGGCTAATTTATTGCCTATTTCTGCCCGGACCTTGTTTTATTAAAGTACCTATGCCTCCCAGGATACCAGGTTCGGGATCATGGTTTGGTATGCCCTGTCCGTAATTCCCTGCGCTGCATTAGGTGGTGGGGGTCCCCATCCGTTACCTTCTGTCCCCGGATCGTGGGGGGGGGCGGCTTCCCCTTTTTATTCACATCGCGGTTTGAGTTATTGTGAGTGTGTTGTGTGCATGGTTTTTCTTCACTTTGCCAGGCTGCCCTGTGGATACAAGCGGTCTGGTGTCCGGGCCGGCTCTGCGGCTGTACCGGGAGCTCGGCCATTGTTAACTCTTCAGACCTAGGGGAGAGGGCGGGGCTGCGAGCCCGGCGCGCCGCTGCGGCCCGCCCCCAGGAGGGGGCGGGGCCATGCGCAATCCGCGCTGGCCCTCCTCCCCCTTCTCTTCCTTCCCGGCTGCGTTATGCTGAGGCTGCTGCCTGTCTGTCGCCATATTGCTACAAAAGTGTGAGTGCCCTGCGGGGCCCGTTCTATTATCCCTATTGCATACTGTGAGCCTTGTATGCTATATTGTCTGTGAGAGATATAGACTTTGTTTAATATGCAGATATTTGATGTGACTGTTTTATGGCTGGATGTATGTTTATTGTACTGGCTTCTTGCTTATGGTACCCCCTTTTTATTATGTCTTACAAGGGGATCTCCTTTCCCTTATAATTAAAAAAGGGGGGTTCTCCTGGTCCTTAGGTCCCTCACTCTAAATTTGGGGCTTTACAAATCCTCCCACTAACGGACGTTAAGGGGCATCCCGGGTAGCTTATTAGCGTAATTCCCACTGGTCATTGCAACTACCATAAAAAATCACCATATGGAGGCTTCCTAGGATACCGGGCTCGGGCTCTCTTCGGGGCAACCTCGGCAGTGTGTGGTTGTGGGGCATCCCTTGCGGGGGATAATGTGCTTATTTGCATTCCATTTGCACAGCAGGCCATTACGCTGCAGTCGGGGTCCCAGGCATCTGGGTCAGCGCCGCCGGCCTCATCACCTACACCCCCACGCCTGATTCTGATCCCAAGTGATGTCATTAGCGGGGAGTCGCAATCTGATGTCTGTGCTAGATTGGCCAACATTGAGAAATTGATTGCTAGCTCTGCGGCCGGAAAGGCCCCAGCTAAGAGAAGGCATGTGGCACCGGCTGCGCCGGGTTTTGATTTTGAGGAATATGACTCCTTTGGCTGGTCTGATTATTCCCCGCTGGAAGAAGGGGAATTGTTTTCAGAATCTGATGGTTCCGGCGATCAGCAGTACCTGGGTGCTGATGCTGGGCAGGAGCGTGGGGATAACGTGGATACCCCCAGACTTCTGCCCCATATTTTTTGAGGTTGCTTGCTATTTCCCCGCCTGCGGAGGCCCCTCCGCAAGAGGGGGAATTTTTGGGGGCCACTAAGCTGCGCTTGGAGTTTCTGGATAAGAAACATTTTGACAAGTTGATTCTTAAGGAATGGGAAAGGCCCAGCAGGCTTCCCGGCGTCCCTCAGGGGTGGGATAGGAAATATCCCTTCCCGGTAGACACGGTGAAGCGCTGGTCGTCACCCCCAGAAGTCAACCCTCTGAGTCTGGGGTTGTCCCAACACATTGGTTGTGCACTCACCTGACTCCACCACGCTAAAGGATGGTGAGGACCGTCTGGATCAAATGGTGTCACACGCCTTTGCCAGTGTGGGTTCGGCCCTGCGTCCCGTTTGTGCTTCCGCACTCTCAGCCGTGGCTACCGGATCTGTAATTAGGGGGCTTGTTGAATGGTCCCCTTCTTACGCAGTGTGATCTGTTCATGACCTTTGTCTTATCAGCCTTGGACGATACAATATGCTTGTGTAGAAGAACCTCGGATTTGCTTGTGGCTATACGCCGCTTGGTTTGGTTGCGCCAATGGGCGGCTGATATGGCAGCTAAGAAGAAGCTTACAGGGCTACCCCTGGGTAGGCTCTTGGGTAGGCGCCTGTTTGGAGATAAATTGGACTCGGTGGCGAAAGGAGGAAAGTTGCCACAGCGCTGGAAGCAGCGCTGGTCCTTTTGGGGAGCAGGCTCCTTTAATCCTTCCTTTCGTGGCTCTCGAGCAAGCAGGGGAGTTGCTTACTCTGCGTTCAGAGGTGACTCCTGGGGTAGGGGCGGTGGACGTGCCCGCCCCGGAACTGCCTGGGGTACCAAACCCAAGGCTGCTGCCAAACCCTCTCAGCAATGAGGGGGCGCCCTCACCCTCGCGGGTAGGGGGACGGCTAAGGCTCTTCGCCCAGGTCTGGACCCGGGAGGTCACAGACAACTGGATCCTGGAAGTGGTTTCTTCTGGGTACAAGCTGGAGTTCGAGGACCGGCCTCCTCCCAGATTTCTCAGGTTCCTTCGGACCCCCGGGCCGCACAGGGGCTGTTATTGGCAATACAAAATTTTCTGGACAGGGGGGTAGTTTGCTCGGTGCCCTCCTCAGGGAGAGCTATTACTCCAACCCTTTTTAAAGTGCCCAAAAAGGATGGCTCCATAACACCCATTCTGGATCTCAGGATTCTCAACAGGTTCATCAGAACCAGGAAATTTTGCATGGAGACTCTGTGCTCGGCCATCAACTCTCTTCATCCAGGTGTCTTCGTGACGTCCATTGACATCAAGGAAGCTTACCCTTCCGGTTTGTGGCTCTCCCTTTCGGGCTGACCTCAGCACCAAGGTGTCGGCGGGCATAATGGCCCTCCTAAAAGACCGGGGCATTCGCATTGTGCCGTATCTGGACGACCTTCTCATTACGCCATCCTCTCTCAGTCAAGCGGAGCTGGACACCAGATTGGTGGTGACTACGCTGGAGAGTTTTGGTTGGATGATCAACTACCCCAAGTCTTCTCTCTCCCCGTCAAGGGAGATTTCCTTTCTGGGCATGAATCTGGATACCATTCAGTCCAGGGTGCTCTTCAAATCTATCTGTAATCGGCTTGGGACAGATGTCCTCTGGCCTTGGATCAGTCCTTTGCGATGTCTCCCTTGGTCCGGCAGTCTCTTCAGTGGTGGCTGGAACTGAGAAGTCTTCTGAGGGGCAAATCCTTTCTGGCTCCTTGTTGGGAGACGGTCACCACGGATGCCAGCCTGTCGGGCTGGAGGGGGTTTCTGGAAACAAAACATCAGTTCCAGGGGCTGTGGGGTCCTCTGGAGGCGCACATCCCCACCAACGTCTTGGAGCTGAGGGCAATTCGGTTGGTGCTGTCGCACTTGACGCATCATCTCCAAGGATTTCCGGTTCAGGTTCGATCAGACTATCGGACTGCGGTCACTTACATCAGTCACCAAGGAGGGACTCGCAGCAGGAGTGCCCTCAGGGAAGTTTCTCTGTTTCTTGCATGGGCCGAGAGCAATGTTCCATGTTTCTCGGCGGTGTACATTACAGGAGTGGAGAACATGGAAGCGGACTCCCTCAGCAGGGGGTCCTCTCGCCGAGGGGAATGGTCCCTCAACAACAAGGTATTTCTATCCATTTGTCACAAGTGGGGGTTCCCGGAGGTGGATCTCTTTGTCTCCCGTCACAACCACAAGCTCCCTGCTTTTGTGTCTCTGTCTCAGGATCCTCTGGCTCTGGCAATGGATGCCATGTCTCTTGCCTGTTGGGATCTGGGTCTCCTGTACCTGTTTCCCCCCTTCTCCATGGTAGGCAGGGTGGTTCGCAAGCTGGTTCAAGAGGGTGTGCCAGCTATACTGGTGGCTTCAAGGTGGCCGTCGTGCGGCTGGCGGTCGATAAGTACAGGTTGCCCCTGTTTCCGGATCTGGTCACTCAAGGTCAGCTATGTTACCCCAATTTACAAACGCTGGCTTTGACGGCGTGGCTGCTGAGACCTCCATTCTAAAAGAGGAAGGTTTGTCTGATGCTGTGATCTAGACGCTTGTTAGGGCTAGGAAGAAGTTTTTCCTCTAACATCTACTACAGGACCTGGCGGTCCTATATTGATTGGTGTGAGGCTAGGGCCTCGACTTGTAGGGTTTTTTCGATTCCCAGAATTTTGGAGTTTCTCCAACACGGTTTGGACCTGGGTTTTAGCTTAGTACTCTAAAAGGGCAGGTCTCCGCCCTGGCGGCTTTCTTTCAAGGGTCTTTTGCTCTTCATCCTTTGGTTAAGACTTTTTTCCAGGGGGTCGCTCATGTGCGGCCCCCTCGCAAGACCTTGTTGACTGTTTAGGTCTTGAATTTGGTTTTGTCGGTCCTCCAGGGGCCTCCTTTTGAGCCGGTGCAGGATGTTGCACTTTCTATTTTCACACAAAAGGTTGACTTTTTGGTGGCTATTACCTCTGTTCGATGTGTTTCTGAGTTGGCGGCTCTGTCTATTCAGGCCCCTTACTTTGAAAGACACCAGGACAAGGTGGTCTTCCGCTTCAAGCCAGACTTCCTACCTAAGGTGGTTTCTGCCTTACATCTCAATCAGGATGTGGTTTTCCCTTCCTTGTGTCCTAAGCCTAGTAATGACAAGCGGAGGGCCCTGCACTCTTTGGATGTTGTGCGTTGTGTGAAGTACTATTTGGTGGTTACTTCTCTTTTCTGTAGGACGGACGTCTTGTTTGTGGTGCCCTCTGGACCCAAGAAGGGTTTGGCGCCCGTCAAGTCTACCATTAGTAAATGAATACGTCAGGCCATTGTTGGGGCCTATACTGCCAAGGGGAGGGATCCCCCTTTCCAGATCACTGCTCATTCTACTCGTGCTGTTGGGTTTTCCTGGGCTTTTCAGCACCAAGCCTCTGTTGAACAAGTTTGTAAGGCTGCTACTTGGTCTTCTGTTCATACTTTTTCCAAGTTTTATAAGGTTGATGTGCGGGCCTCAGCGGATGCTGTTTTTGGCCGCAAAGTTCTGCAAGCTGCAGTGGTTTAATTTGTGCACTATTGCCCGTTGGGATCCCCACCCTTTTTGGACACTGCTATTGGATATCCCACGTGTAATTAATCTTCCGAAGCAGGGTGTGAGACATACTTGGAATATTACCATTTTGTGATTACTCACCTGTAAAATGGGTATCATACGTATGTCTCACACCCTGCTTCGTCCCACCCTGAGTTTTATCTTGGATCCTCTTTATGGTGAAACTTTTTTCTCTTAGATTTATTGGCTCTTCCTGGTCCCCTTATTGCTTTCTTATACTGGGGAATGTGTGGGAGGTCCCAGGTATTTATGGACTGGGAGGGGCTTCTTTTTTTCTAGTCATCTCTGCAGTAGTTCGCCCTCTACTGGATATAACCCACGTGTAATTAATCTTCCGAAGCAGGGTGTGAGACATAATACCCATTTTACAGGTGAGTAATCACAAAATGGTATTTTTATGTCTTAGCTGACGAGAGTGCAGCCGCTGCCCACACATGCGCCATTGGATCAGCGGTCAGGGGAATTTCAACCAGCAAATTGGGATGTACCTGATAGTAAGGATCAGGGGCCACTTTCGTCAACTTTAAGCAGTCAGCCCTGAAGTCTTTTAGACTACAGGGCCAGCCAAATGCATGGTTGGTCCTCTTTAATGCAGCATGCCACTTTCCATGATGGGGTAGGGTTCTCTACCTTCCTTAACCTCATATATCCACTTATCACAATCACTGACGGGCTGAGCCACCTTGATGTCATCCTGCATAGAAGGAGATGGCAGCCAGCTCAGCCTGGTTGAAAGTTGCATTTGCCAACCACTGGGGAAGTACTTCCCTCACTACATTATCTTAGGGGCTGGGATTTACATCAATGCCCCGTCCTGCAACCTCACCGGCTGACAGGCTGCAATCTGGCAGTGCAATCCGGCTGGCGGACGGGCTTGTTAACTAGCTTCCCAGGGACTCCGCAGAACAGCAAGTGTGTGGTCATGTGCCTGGTTTAAAGTCCCGAGCCCTGTTACTCCATAGATAAAGATAACAATGTGGGAAGGATGGACCGGACAGACTCGTGGGCCAAATCTGATGACACTGTGGGCCAGAGTTTGACACATATGTCTTAAAGGAAGCAAAGGTTCTTTTATGGAGAGCCCCCCCCCCTCCCATTTCAACCATTCAATAACGTGCAGAATGCATTTCATCCCTATGGGTGTTTAAAGTTGGAAATCTCAGTGAGAGCTTATTCTTTTTTAAATAACCTTTGAAGAGTTGGACAAGTTGTTCCAACTGACAGGAAACTAACCTTCACACTTTTGAATACTGCAGCACCAGGGAAGCTCTCTGACCTGCAAGGGTTACATTTAGAGACATGGTTTTTACAGCTTGTTCTTGGACCATAGTTCTCGAAACAAAATGCATTGCAGCTAGTGTGGAATCTAAAAAAGACTCTAAAAGCCATTTAGATAACCTAGACACAGAAGGGAATCCAGAAATGCTGGCCGCTCCCTGCTCATTATGCTGGGTGAACAAACCGTTCAATCGCATGCATTAATATGCAAGAAATAGAACGCTGATTGGGTAAGAAGCCATGGGATCGCTGGTTAGGTGTGTATACCAGCAGGGTATCCCAAATCAGGATTATCTTGGGCCACTTTAAATAAAATCCTAATATATTTGCATAAATGTCCTGGCTTTTTGAGGAAGGATCCCAGGAACAGACTTTCGATTATTATAGGGGACTACCTGGTGCTTGTGCTGTTATCCTGAGCCTTCCTAGTGAAAAATTAATCAGAAATACATTTTCACTTATTTTATAGGTAAACCCGTCTTCCCTTCTGGTGGAGGAAACAGATAAAGGTCAGTTGTCATTAGATGAGCAAATCATGAACATTACTGAAATGGAGTCTAACTTCCAAAGTCCAGCTAAACTTCCTGAAAACTCTACAGACACAGAGCTGGAAGACTTCAATGCTGAGGGTTGGTGAATATAATTTGTTACATTTGTTTTTCTTTTATGTCCTAGAAGGCACATTTTACCTGTACCTGCTTCTTTAGTTTTGGGTTACATTAGCTTGTCTTGACAGATGGACACTTGATAATACTGTTCTGCCTTGGATACAGCTGTTTCAGCCAAGTGGATCTGGCCCTGTCAAGTGTCCCTTCAAGGATGTTAATTCGGGGAGGATCTCTGCAGAACAGTATAGGACCAGCACTCGAAAATAAATATTGGTCCTCTTAGATCGGCAGCAGACGGGGGGTGTCCGATTCTTGGATGCCCTGCACTGCATACCGGCCTGGAAAGACCGAACCCCCTGCCACCATTCTGCTTCTACCTAGCAGCCACTGGATTCATGAGAATAATGAGGTAGGTGACCAATGGTACCATGAACCTGGCTTCCATTGGCAGTGTGCAGTGCAGAGCTTCCAGGAACTGAATGCTCCCCTGCTGATCTAAGAGGACCAACATTCATGTTTAAGTGTAGAAGATCAATAGTAATCCAACTCCATAGGTGGTTTAAAGATTGAATTTATTCTAAGTATGCAGCACGTCCTGCTCCAGATAGTATTCATAACAGCTGGAATATAGTCCACAAGAGGGCGCTTTACTGCAGAGATGGCAAAAAAGAGGCCCCTCCCGGTCCATATATACCCGGGACCTCCCACTAATTCCCCAGTTTCTTCTCTGCAGTGGGCTGCGAAGGACAAGATGATGGCTTCTCTTCTCGCAGGTGAGCTGGGCTTTACAGCCCTGGGCCCTGTAGGACTATTCCCACCCGTTCCACCTTATTATGCCTCCCAGCCTTGGCTGCGTGGTCGGGTGATGGTAGGCAGCACCTATTAGAGGTACTTCATTGGAGCTTGCTCCACCGCAAATCCCCCACCAAAGGGTAGGCGGTTGTCAGGTTACTGGTGATCCTGACTTGGGATGCCCCGTCCGCTATTGCCCTGCCTTACATTTATTAATGTTTAATCGGCTCCTTACTCCCCCTTCCCACTCCTGTTTAATGAATGCGGGTATTGTCTTTTTATGTCTTTCAGGCGGGAAAACCAATTACAGGTTTCTCCCGGTCCTGTGCCTTCTATTAGTCTAGCTACTATATTAGAGACCTAACAAACAATAAAATCCTCCCACTATCCTAGCGGACAGTTAAGGGGCATCCCGGGTAGCTGCACAGCGTAATTCCCTTTGGTTATTGTGACACCAAAAATCACCATATGGAGGCTTCTCAGGATATTGTGATCGGGGTCCCATCTGGGCAAGCCCGGCTGTGTGTGGTGTGTGGGGCATCCCCTGTAAGCGATGATGTGCGGGTCTGTGTACCCTGCGCCCAGCAGGCGCTTGCGCGGCACTCTGGGCTGCATTTGTCTGCCAGAGTGGCCTGCGCCCACCATGTCTTCTCCCACGCCCCCTCGGTTGATCGTGACCCCCAGCTAAAAGACGACATTTGGCGCCTGCTGCGTCTGCCTTCCCTATGGAGACGGAAGAATTCCTTGATTTGTCTGACTGTACCCCGCTTGAGGAGGGGGAATTATTCTCAGATTCAGAATTCTCTGATGATCAGCAGTTCCCTGGCGCTGATGCCGGCTCAGAGCATTGGAATGCTGATGACACCCATAGACTTTTGGCTCAAATTTTTGAAGTACTTTCCATTTCTCTCCCTGCTGCGGCACCCAGGCATCAGGGGGAATTGTTTGGTACTACAAAGCCACGTTTGGAATTTCCAGAACAGACTCATTTCCATAATCTGGGTCATAAGGAATGGGAGCGACCTAGCCAGCTCCCTGGTATTCCTAAGGGATGGGATAAAAGGTACCCTTTTCCCCCGGATGTGGTTAAATGTTGGTCAACGCCACCAGAGGTGGATGCTCCGGTCTTGGGGTTGTCTAATACTTCTGTGGTGCATTCCCCTGATTCCCCTACCTTGAAGGATAGTGAGGACCGACGTATTGACCAGCTGGCTTCCCATGCCTTTGCCTGTGCGTGATCGGCCCTGCGCCCGGTCTGTGCTTCTGCTATTACTGCTGTGGCCCTTAGGACTCTGGTCAAGGGCCTGTTAGAAGGTTATCCTGATGATTCTTTCAGTGCCGAATTTAGAGCCTTATCACAATGTGAGATTTTTATTGCTTATATTCTGTCTGCCTTAGATGACACCATTAGGATGTGCAGCAGGACCTCGGCTCTGGTTGTGTCTATTCACCGCTCGGTCTGGCTGCGCCAGTGGGCAGCTGACAATGCTGCTAAGAAGGCTCTCACAGGGCTACCCTTTAAGGGGCTACGCCTTTTTGGTGACCGGTTGGACCTTTTTGCAAAAGGAGGTAGGTTACCCCAACGCAAAAGACAACCACTGCCCTTTCGGGGTTCAGGCTCCTTTACCCCCTCTTTTCGTGGATCCAGGTCAGGGAGGGGGGTTCCCTTTGCGGGGCACAGGGGGGATTTCTGGGGCAAGGGTAGAGGCCTTGCCCATCCCGGAATCTCCTGGGGATCTAAGCCCAAATCTGTCATTAATCCCGCTCAGCCATGAAGGGGCGCCCTCACCCTTATGGGTGGGGGAACGGCTGCAGCTCAGCAACAGGTGGATACTGGAGGTTGTGTCCTCCGGCTACAAGCTAGAGTTCGCGGCACGGCCCCCTCCAAGATTTCTCAGGTCTCGGATTCCTCTTGACCCCGTGGCCGCTCAGGGTCTATGTCAAGCTGTACAGAACTTATTGGGTATGGGGGTCATCTGTCCGGTCCCTCCGGGGGAGAGAGGTCAAGGTTATTATTCCAATCTTTTCACAGTGCCCAAAAGGGATGGCTCCATCAGGCCCATCCTGGACTTAAAGCTTCTCAACAGGTTCATCAGAACCAGACGCTTTCGCATGGAGACCCTGCGCTCCGCGATCAGCTCCTTGCACCCAGGGGACTTCATGACCACCATAGACATCAAGGATGCTTACCTTCATGTGCCAGTCTTCCCAGGGCATCAGCGGTTCCTCAGGTTCGCCCTGGAGTGATGGCCATCCTCCGAGCCGGGGACATTTGCATCCTTTCTTATCTGGACGACATTCTCATTACATCTCATTCTCTCCAGCAGGCGTAGTTGGATACCCAGATGGTGGTAACCGCCCTGGAAACGTTCGGAACAGATGGTGGCTTGCTTCGAAGCAGTCCCTTACGCTCAATTTCACATGAGACCCCTTCAGCTCCATCTTCTTTCAGTCTGGGACAAGAGTCCCCTGTCATTGGATCAGGCCTTTGTTCTCTCATCTCTGGTTCGGCGGTCCCTCCTGTGGTGGCTGGACTCGAGGAATCTTCTGGGGGGCAGATCCTTTCTGACTCCATGTTGGGAGACGGTCACTACGGATGCCAGTCTGTCAGGTTGGGGGGGCTACTGCAGAGCCTTCAAATTCCAGGGGCTGTGGGGCCCTCAGGAGGCTCACGGTCCGATCAACGTCCTGGAGCTGAGGGCGGTTTGGTTGGTACTGGCACAGTTGACTCCTCACCTTCAGGGTCTGCCGGTACAGGTTCGTTCCGACAATCAGACGGCGGTCGCCTATATCAATCATCAGGGAAGGACCCAGAGCAAAAGTGCCCTCCAGGAGGTGTCTTTGATTCTGTCCTGGGCCGAGAACATTGTCCCGTGCATCTCAGCATTTTATATTCCGGGAGTGGAGAATCTGGAGGCGGATTCCCTAAGCAGGGGGACCGCTCGCTGGGGGGAATGGTCCCTCAACAGCGAGGTCTTCTTATCCCTTTGTCACCGGTGGGGGAAGGCCAGACGTGGATCTGTTTGCTTCTCGCCACAATCACAAGCTGCCAGCATTTGTTTCCCTGTCCCAGGATCCCCTGGCTCTGGAGGTGGATGCTCTGTCTCTGTCCTGGCAGGGTCTCGGTCTCCTGTACCTCTTCCCTCCGTTTCCTCTTCTGAGCAAGGTTCTGCGCAAGTTGGTTCAGGAGCGGGTGCCAGCCATTCTGGTGGCCAAGACAGGTGTGGTTCGCCGACGTCGTGCGGCTGGCAGTGGATCAGTACGCTCTTCCCTTGGTTCCGGACCTTCTCACTCAAGGACGGCTCTGTTATCCCAATTTACAAACGCTGGCTTTGACGGCCTGGCTGCTGAAACCGCTATCCTGAAGGAGGAAGGTCTGTCTGACTGTCTGATTCGGTGGTTCAGACTCTTGTCAGCGCTAGGAAGAAGTCCTCCTCCACTATTTACTATAGGACCTGGCGGGCCTACATTCACTGGTGTGAGTCTAGGGCCTTTCCCTGTCGTGTGTTCTCCATTCCTAGGATCCTGGAGTTCCTGCAACTTGGTTTGGATATGGGTTTTCAGCTCAGCACCTTGAATGTGTCTGCCTTGGCTGTTTTCTTCCAGAGGTCTTTCACCCTACCTCCTCTGGTCAAGACCTTCTTCCAGGGGGTCACTCATGTGCACCCCCCAAACCCATGGTACCGGTCTGGGATTTGAATTTGGTTTTGTCTGTCCTTCAGGGTCCTCCTTTTGAACCTGTGCATGAGGCTGCCTTGTCTCTCCTTACCCTGAAGGTTGCCTTTTTGGTGGCTATCACCTCTGTCCGGTGTGTTTCTAAGTTGGCTGCTCTGTCGATTCAGGCCCCCTACTTTGAGAGACACCAGGACAAGGTGGTTTTCCGATTTAAACCATTTCTTGCCTAAGGTTGTCTCTGCCTTCCATCTCAATCAGGACATTGTGCTTCTTTCTTTGTGCCCTAATCCTGGTAATCCCAAGGAGAGGGCCTTGCACTCTCTGGATGTTGTCAGGAATTTGAAGTACTACTTGGTGGCTCCTGCTCCTTTCAGGAAAACGGACGCCTTGTTTGTGGTTCCATCGGGTCCCAAGAAGGGGTTGGCTCCTGCTAAGTCTACTATTAGTAAATGGATCTGTCAGGCCATTGTTAGGGCCTATTCTACTAGGGGGAAGGATCCTCCTTTCCGTGTTACTGCTCATTCTACCCGTGCTGTTGGGGCTTCCTGGGCCTTCCAACACCAGGCTTCTGTTGGACAGGTTTGTAAGGCTGCTACGTGGTCTTCTGTTCATACCTTTTCCAAGTTTTACAAGGTTGATGTTCGGGCCTCAGCGGATGCTGTTTTTGGCCGTAAGGTTCTGCAGGCGGCAGTGGTTTGAACGGCGCGTTGTTGCCTTTTTGGGATCCCCACCCGTTTATGGACACTGCTATTGAATGTCCCAGCTGTTATGAATACTATCTGGAGCACGATGTGCTGCATACTTAGAATAACACAATTCTGTGATTACTCACCTTGTAGAATTAGTATTATAAGTATGCAGCTCGTCCTGCTCCATCTCACCCTGATTACTTTATTCTTGGATTCTCTTTATGGTGATTTGTTCCTTGTTAACATGGTTGAATTTGTTATTGGCTTCTCCTGGTTCCCTTACTGCTTTATTATACTGCTATACTGTTATTAGTGCTTCTCTCTGAGCCGAAATGTTTGTGCCGCTATTCCCAAAGTTAAATTGGGCACTGGTGGGCATTCCATATCTGCCGGTGAAGGTAAGATCAAGCTTTTTTTACTTCCTGCACTCTGCCTTAGGAGTCTGTTACTTCCGTCTTGTGACTGATAGGGGAGACTGGAGGGTTAATAATTGGTCCGCTCCATTGTACTAATACTATATAAAGGAGCAATTTTGCATACTATGGTTACACATGACTAATAGCGGCCATGTTTTTTGATGTTGCACATTGTGTTATTATGACATTTTCCCTATATCCAGTCCAGGTCGTCCCATTGATGACATGTGGGTATTCCGCCCCCGGGGGGTTCTCTCCTGCAAGATCAAAAAGCTGTCGCTCCTCTCGGCCCCCTATAAAGGCAGGTGTCCCTCTATCATTCCCCAGTGTTCATCTTGCAGTCTGGCTGCTGAAGATCCTCGGATACTCTCTCTTGGAATTTGTTTAATGGGTAGCCGGCCATAGGCTGATGGTGAGCCTATCCGGGGGAACCACATTGCAGGCTAGATGTACCTTTTATCCCGCCCCATCCCACAAGCTTTATTTTGTGCAACCTACTGGGCTGCTCTTTGAGCTTCTTACTTACCTCCCTCGCGGTTCTGGCCGTCTCCCTCTCCCCTCCATCTTGCTCATCACATATGCTGTGGGGGGGACGCCGCTCGCGCGGTTTTCTGTGACAGGAGGGCAGAGGAGTGTGGTGCGCGGTTGGGCTCGCTGCGCGGGCTGGATGCGGCCCTGGCGTCTCTTGATGGGTGGGCGCTCTTTTTGCGGGTGTGGACGGCTCCTCTTCACCATCTTGCTGCTGCTGCTGCCTCGTACCTGGGTGCTTACCGCTACTGTCGGTGTCGTGAGTTCCTCTTGATAATGATTGTCTTTGATTACTCTGCATACGCTTGTGGGAAGCTGATGGCTCTCTTTTGTTTTTTGTTTAGGTTGGGCCCTGTGATTGAGGGTTGTGGTTCCTCCCGGCCCCCCTATTATTAAGAGGGATCATATAAGTGGGATCACATAAGAGGGATCATATAGGTTTGGGCCGTTAGTGCCTTGTAACCTGCATTTGCGAATTTTTCTAATCACCATAATGGAGGCATCTGGGGATAGTGAGCCTGGGGCCCCATCTGGGCGGGTGAAGCGCTGCCCCTTGTGCAGTAGGAATCCTCTGGGTGGATTCAGCACTGTTTGCACTACTTGCGCCAAGAGCATCTTTTTGGACCATGACCGGGCGGGCGTAACTGCCCCTTGCCCTTCATAGCCTGCGGCCTCGCCAGAACCTCCGCTGCTGCACTTGACCCTCAGTGAGGGGGAAGCCAGCCGGGGGTCCCAGGTTGAGTTGGCGCATAGGGTGGCCAGTCTCGAGAGACAGATCTCGCGAATGGCTCCTGTAAAGACCACGATTAAGAGGTGGCACATCGAGCCCGTTTACTCGGATAATGACGATCTTTTTGATGAGCTGGGCTCTGTGGAGGCGGCACATCGAGCCCGTTTACTCGGATAATGACGATCTTTTTGATGAGCTGGGCTCTGTATAGGAGGGTGAGTTGCCAGATAATTCCCATTCCACTGCGGCTTATTCTGCTGGTGAGGACAGTTTGTCTGGTTCTTCCTCGGATGAGGATGCGTGGCTCCCTGATGATACAGAGAAATTGCTTGCTTCAGTTTTTGAGACTTTACACATTGTTCCTCCCAGAGCGGCTAAGAGGAAGCAAGGTGATTTGTTTAAGCCTGAAAGACAGAGGCGTGTCTTTCCAGAGCAGGCCCATTTTTGTAATATGATTTTCAAGGAATGGGAAAGGCCTAACAAGCTACCGTCGGTGCCTAGGGGCCTGGATAGGCGGTATCCCTTCCCTGAGGAGCTGGTCTGACTATGGTCTCATCCTCCCAAGGTGGATTCCCCTGTGTCGGGGTTGTCCAACATTACTATTAGGCTATCACCTGATACCGCTTCCTTACGTGATCCAGCTGACAAGCACATGATCAACTGGTCTGTCATGCCTTCACCTTTGCTGGTGCCTTGTTTCGCCCTATGTGTGCCGCGGCTATTGTCTCCCTGGCCATCAGAAAGAAGGTGAGACACCTTGTGGATAGCGCTAAGGCTCGCAAGCGGACGGAGGAGTATAAGGACCTCAAGGCTTGTGTGGATTGCCTTTGTTGTCTCTGCCATGGACGATGGTGTCCGGCTTGGTGCCAGGATTTCGGCCCTGCTTGTTGCTCTTCGCAGCTCGCTCTGGTTGCGGCAATGGCTGATGCCGCGGCCAAAAAGTTGCTTACTAGTATCCCCTTCGTGGGGCACAGGTTGTTCGGGGAGCGTCTGGACCTCCTGGTCAAGGATGGAAGACTCCCTCAGAGACGGAAGCCTGCTCGGCCCTTTCGGAACTCATCTGCCTATCGCTCTTTTCGAAGAGGAAGAGGCTCTTCATTTTCAGCTGGCCGCAGAGATACCTGGGGTAGAGGTAGGTCCCACGGCTGACCCAATCCCGCTTGGGGAGCCAAGTCCAAGCCCCCTGCCAAGTCCCCTCAGGCATGAGGAGGCGCCCTCACCCATCCAGGTGGGGGGACGGCTTCTGCTATTTGCACGTCTCGGATCGGTGGATTCAGGAGGTGGTGTCCTCCGGTTACGAAACAGAGCTGGCAGTCAGGCCTCCCACAAAATTTCTTCGGTCTCGGATATCCCAAAACCCATTGAAGGCACAGGGTTTGAGAATGGCCGTGCAGCACCTCCTGCGTGTAGGTGTGATTTGTCCTATTCCTCGTCAGGAACAGGGTCAAGGTTTTTACTCCAATCTGTTCACGGTTCCCTAGAAGGACAGAACGTTAAGATCTATCCTGAACCTGAAGGGTCTCAACAGGTTTGTCAGAGTGAGACATTTTCGCATGGAAACCTTGCGGTCGGTGGTGAGCTCGCTTCGGCCCGGCAACTTCATGACTACGGCGGACATCAGGGATGCTTATCTGCACATCCTTTTCCTGGGACATCAGAAGTTTCTGAGGTTTGCTCTGGAGGACCAGCATTACCAGTTTGTGGCTCTGCCATTTGGGATTTCTTCAGCGTCCCGCGTCTTCACCAAGGTGCTGGTGGGCATCATGGCCATCCTGAGGAATAAGGGCATTTGTGTGCTGCCCTATCTGGTCGACTTGCTGATTGCGGCCCAGTCCCTGCAGCAGGCCGAGAGCAATACTCGGACGGTGTTGTCAACCCTGGAGGCCTTCGGCTGGGTAATCAATTACCCAAAGTCTTTTATCGCTCCCTCAACAGTGAGATCTTTTCTGGGAATGACGATAGACACCGCACAGGTAAAGGTCTTTCTGCCACAGCAGAAGGCGTCGGGTCTCCAGAAGCAGGTGCAGTCCTTGCTGTCTTGTCAATGGCCATCGAGCCGTCTGGGGATGAGACTGGTGGGCCTAATGGTGTCATGCTTCGAAGCAGTGCCCTTCGCCCATTTTCACATGAGACCTCTTGAACCTGTTGACCGGCTGGGACTGGATGCAGGAGCCACTGGAACAGGAATTTTCACTGTCCCCCCTGGCCAGGCAGTCCCTCTTGTGGTGGTTGGACTCCATGAACCTGTTGGTGGGCAAGTCTTTTCTGACTCCCTGTTGGGAGATGGTTACCACGGATGCCAGTCTGACCGGCTGGGGAGGCGTTTGGCAGACTCAGAAGATCCAGGGTCAGTGGGGGTCCGCAGGAGAACCGCTTACCCATAAATATTTTGGAGCTGAGAGCGATCCGGTTGGTGCTTCTTCACTTGACTCCCCATTTAAGGGGTTGTGCGATCCAGGTTCGCTCGGACAATCAGACGGCTGTCGCCTACATCAATCACCAGGGCGGGACTCGGAGCAAGCGAGCCCTCGAGGTGACCCAGATTTTGACTTGGGCAGAGGAGAATGTTCCCTGCATCTTGGCGGTTTACATCCCCGGGGTAGAGAACCAGGAGGCAGATTCCCTGAGCAGGAGCGCCTGGGGGAATGGTCTCTCGGCAATCAGACCTTTCACGCTTTGTGTCTCCACTGGGGTCAGCCGGACGTGGACCTGTTTGCATCCAGACACAATCACAAGCTCCCAAGGTTTGTCTCCTTCTCAAGAGATCCACTGGCCATGGCCACAGACGCTCTGGCAATTCCCTGGACGGAGTTCAGGCTCATTTATGCATTCCCTCTGTTTCCACTCCTGGGCAGAGTGCTGCGCTAGATAGCCCAGGAAGGGGTACCAACAATCCTGGTGGCTCCTCGCTGGCCGAGGAGGAGCTAGTTTGCGGACATAGTTCAGATGTCAGTAGATCGCTACATCATACCCGACGACCCAGGGCTTCTCACTCAGGGGTCGCTGCAGCACCCCAATTTACAGACGCTGGCTTTGATGGCCTGGCTATTGAAACCTCTATCCTGACATAAAAGGGGCTGTCTGCCACGGTTGTACATACCATGATTCAAGCACGGAAGACGTCTTCCTCCATGATATACTACAGAGTTTGGCACGCCTACATTGCTTGGTGCGAGTCCAAGAGTCTTCCCTGTCGCACATTCTCTATTTCTAGGATTCTGGAGTTTTTACAACACGGGTTAGACTTGGGTCTCCAGCTGAGCACCCTCAAGGGCCAGGTCTCGTCCTTGGCCATCTTCTTCCAGAGATCCATTGCCGATCATAGGTTGATCAAGACCTTTTTCCAGGGAGTCACCCATGTCCGCCCACCGCGTAAGTCAGTGATACCGGTGTGGGACTTGAACTTAGTACTGTCTGCTCTTCAGGGGCATCCCTTCGAACCTTTATGCGATGCTGCATTGCCTTTTTTGACCCTCAAAGTAGTCTTTTTGGTAGCGATCACCTCGGTGCGTCGCGTATCAGAGCTAGCCACGCTTTGTATGAAACCTCCCTATTTTGAGAGGCATAAAGATAAGGTGCTTTTTCGCTTTAAACTTGATTTTTTGCCTAAGATCGTTTCTCCCTTTCACCTTAATTAGGAAATTGTCTTGCCTTCCTTGTTTCCAGCACCGACTAATTCTAAGGAAAGGACCCTCCATGCCTTGGATGTGGTCAGAGTCATTAAGTATTACCTGGTTGCGACTGAGTCCTTCGGGAAATCGGATTTGCTCTCTGTCCTCTCCGAGGGCTCTAGGAAGGGCTTGCCACCAGCCAAGTCCACTCTCAGCAAGTGAATCAGACAGGCGGTGGTGCAAGCCTATTCTGCCAAGGGGAAGGAACCCCCTTTTCTGGGTATTCCAGCACGGGTTGCTTTATCTTCAATTCTTTACATTTGGGTAATCCGCCACCAGGTGGTGCAGTCGACTGCAGAAAGACTTATGGCTCCTCCCGGCCCATAAAAGGCAGGAAATTACCCACAATAACTCAGTGTTTCTCTGCAGTCCTGACTGCGAAGACAGAAGATGACTCTCTCTGGATTTTCACAGGCGAGCAGGGCATCCCAAGCCCGTCGGCCCTGCAGGCCTATTCCCACCTGTTCCGGACCCATTCTGCCTCCCAGCCCCGGCTGAAGGTTCAGGTGAAGATAGGGGAGCACCTGGGGTCGGATGCTCACAGAGTTAAGCTATGGTGAGCGTATTCGGGGGGGGGGGAAACCACCCGGGGACACGCGCTCTCTGCTGGGGTCCCGGAGCTCTAGGCCGCTCTCCGCCTGTATTGAGGCCTGCTGTTGTCGTGGCTCTTCTGGAAGTAATCCCTCGAGCTCTGCTGCTGCACTGCGGATCAGCCTCTCCTGCTGCGCTCCTGCACGGTCCGTGAGTCTGATCCTCTTGATTATATTCCTAGTATGTCACACCCCCCACTTCCCGATATTCATGACACTTGGGAACCCGGCCTGTAGAGGGCGATCTTGCAGAGATGACATGGAAAAAAGGAGCCCCTCCTGGTCCATAAGTACTGGGTTCCTCCTACTATTCCTCAGTCTTTGCGTCTCTGCAGTCGGCGAAGCATTCAGAAGATGACTCTCCTTCAAGCTGCAGGTAGCCGGGTTTGTCCCGGCCCTTTTTTTCTCTATTTCTGTCTGAAACTCTTTAAACCTGTTTGGTTATATTGTATGCCTCCCAGCCCTGGCTGTGTGGTTCAGGCAAAGGTAGATACATACACCTTCTGGTGTATACAGGAGTATTACTCCTCCGTGAGACCTAAATGTGGGTAGGCGGCTTCCGGGTTGGTGTTCCCGGCATGGGATGCCCCTGTCCCTTTTCTACGGCACCCTTGTGCCTTATGGGTGCTTTTCTATCCCCTCTCCTTAGTTCTCCTTTAACCCTGCTGGGTAAAAAGGAGGGGGTAAGGGGGGGCGTTATCTGGGCTTATTTGTCACCATGCACACACACAAAAAAAAGAGATATATAAAATAAGTCTTTATTTCTTATTTTTATTATTTTATGTTTTACTATACTATTTAATATGAAATGTTTTATTTAGATTTTCCTATCTCTGTCTAGGCAGCATTTTTTGCTTACCTATTAAAGCTTTTTGTTTTCTGGCTGTGTTCAGATTTGAATTTTCCCTCCATTTTTGGCCATGTGATCCTGGAAGTGGGTGGGGCTTAGGCATGCTTTTATTCAGAGAGCACCTGTATGCTCTGTTTGACTTCCTGTTTCCCGCTTCCATGTGGCCTTACCTCATGATGTGAGCTTATTGCATGGGCTGTGAATTTTTTTATTTATATTGTGTGCATTTGGTGACTGTTTTTTTGTTTTCTCTGTAGGTAGAAACTCCTTATTTAAAAAGGGGTTTCTCCTGGTCCTTATATAAAAAAAAAAAGCCCTTAAGCCTTATTTGGGGGTCCATTTGTGTTTCAATCCTCCCATTTGGAACTATTTAAAGGGGCATCCCGGGTAGCAATTGCATAAATCCCATATATACTTGGCGACTATAATCAATTATAGTATAATACTAAACACCATATGGAGGCATCCCAGGATAACGGACATGCAATTCTCTCTGCACAGACTCGGCAATGTTTTGGATGTGGGGCATCCCTTGTTGGGGATAACGCAATTCTTTGCGTCCCTTGTGCACAGTTAGAAGAAGGAGAATTATTATGAGGAATCAGATGTTTCTGATGAACAGCAATTTGTTGGTACTGAGATTGAGCAGGGTGAAGCAAGTGTTGTGGATACCCCAAAAGCTCTTTCTCAGTTATTTGAGGTTTTGGTTATTACTCCTCCTGAAGTAGTCCCTCCTCAAAAAGGGGAATTCTTTGGAGTCTCTAAACCTCGTTTAGAATTTCCAAATCAAAAGCATTTTGATGAAATTATTCTTAAAGAATGGGAGAAGCCTGGCATTCCCTTGGGCTGGGACAAGAAATATCCCTTCCCAGCTGATACTGTTAAGCGTTGGTCATCACCACCTGTGCCCACCGCTCTGGCATGTGTACACTCACTGCACGGATGGGTTAAATGCGGAGGACAAATTCCTATGTGTGCGCAAGCATACAATGGCCATCTATGCATTAATATTTAATTTAATTTATAGAGAGACTGGATTTTTAAAAGATACTCTGCTCATGGGTGGATGCCCCTGTGCTTAATTTATCCAATTCTTCTGTGTTGCATTCTCCTGACTCCACTACACTTAACCCTTTGAGTGCCAGCCTACCGAGATTTTTTGTCACACTCTGTTGCCAGACTATTTTTCACGTTTTTGCGCTACACGTGTTCAACCTGGATTTTTGAAGGGATTTCCAGGGATTTTCCAGGAAAATGATATATTGTTTTTTTTCAGCAGAGTCTGGGCTTCAACATGAAATGTCTTGTTTGGCCTTTTTTTGTGTATTCTCAATACTTTTGGGTGAAATATGTGCAAAAAAAATAAAAAAATAAACTATTTTTTGCAATTTGTAGTGTTTTTCTGTAATAAAAAATGTAAGTTTGTTAATAAAATATTATTGCGTGTGAAAGCCCTATTTCTCCCGGTTACAACGGTACCACATATGTATTGGTAGACACCCTTTCCTGCCCAGGAAACTCCCCCAAACTGAAACAGCAGTTTAGGAGATTTCAGATAGGATACAGCTATGCAATATGATTGCATAGTTGTAAGGGGTTAATTTAAAAAAAAAAATTACGTAGGGTCCCCCGTCCCGGGGGGGGGGGGGGGGGGGGCCTCCATTTTTTTTGGAATTTCAAGGGTTGAAAACCCTTAAAATCCCCCCAAAAATGACATAGGGTCCCCCTTACCCAGCATTACCGACCCGAACCAGCTTTTTGGTGGCCCCTGGCCCTGCAGGCTACTAGCCCACATAGCCACTAAGTGGCCCGGGCCCTTCTGCCCCCCCCCCTGGCCGTTGGGGAGGCAGGTAATGGGGGGGCTGCGGGTTATGGCAGGTCACCTGCTGGCCGCAGGTGATTGCCAGCCCCAGAGCCTTGTGAACTGGTATAAGGGGTCTCATGGACCCCTTACCAGTTCACAAATAGTTAAAAGTAAAAAAAAAACACAGACACAAAATATTTTATTATTCTTTTTTTTACTTATACTTACCTCCCATCCAGTGTCCCGCACCGCTGCAGATGACAGTTGTCGGTAGTGATTAGAGCAGGGAGGCAGGGAGATCAGAGCCACCCTGCCTGCCACCCTCCCTGCTCTGATCGCTACCGACAACTGACAGATCGGAGCCTGGGTGCCGGTAACCCGAGGAGCTGGATGACGTCATCAAGTGGGCGGGGTTAGGGGTGAGGTTAGGGGGCAGGGCCAGCGCCGGCCGAAGAGGATGGTGAAGGCCTGTTTCTTGGCCCTCACCCGAAGCGTGGAAAGCCCGGGGGGGGGGAATCGGAGCCCCCCTGGTGAAGAGAAGACTCGGGGAGAGCCATCGCGCTGCCAGGTGAGTAAATGACATTTACTTTTTCTTTCAGATGTCGGCGCCGGCAGGGAGGTGGGGCTATTACGGGCCCCCTCCTGAAGATCAGAGGCCCGGGGGCGGAATTCTTGTACAGAATCGCTGGGCCTTTCAAATGAGGGGTAAGGTAAGTCTGTATGTTTTATACTTTTTTTTTTTATGGGGCTCTAAAGTCAGCTACGTGAGTCTCACGTAGCTGGCACTAGAAGGGTTAAAGATGGAGAGGATAAGCGTATTGATCAAATGGCGTGCCACGCTTTTTTCCAGTGTGGGCTTGGCCTTGCTGCCTGTTAGTGCTTCGGCACTCATGACAGTGGCTATTAGGTCTGTTGTGAGAGACCTAATGAATTACTCAGGGCCTGATCCGGCCTCTGATGAGTACGCCGCTTTTAAGCGATGTGAGATGTTTGCATCTTTTGTACTTTCTGCCTTAGATGATACTCTGCTCATGTGCAGCAGAACCTCTGCCTTGTTAGTCGCCATCCGGCGCTCAGTATGGTTGCAGCAGTGGGCAGCTGATATTGTAGCTAAGAAATCGCTTACAGCGCTTCCTTTTGTGGGATTGCGCCTCTTTGGAGAAATTGGATTCTGTCACTAAAGGAGGTAAATTTCCTCAGCGTAAGAAACGTCGTTCCTTTCGTGGAATAGAGGAAAGGGACGTGGCCGTCCAAGTCAGAATTGGGGGTCCAAAACCAAATCTGCCACTAAGCCTGCTCAACAATGAGGGGACGCCCTCACCCTTACGGGTGGGGGGACGGCTGCGGTTCTTCTTCCAGGTCTGGGTTCAGGAGGTATCAGACAATTGGGTTCTGGAAGTAGTCTCTTCCGGTTACTAACTGGAATTCGAGTCCCGGCCTCCTCCCAGATTTTTCATGTCCCGGATGCCGTCAGATCCGGCAATTGCGCAGGGACTGCGGGCAGCAGTAGCAAATCTGTTAAACATGGCTGTTATCGGCCTAGTGCCTCCAGCGGAAAGGGGTTTGGGGTTTTACTCCAACCTATTCACGGTACCCAAAAAGGACGGCTCTGTTCGGCCTATCCTAGACCTAAGGAGACTCAATCAATTTATCAGTTTCGGAAAATTCTGCATGGAGTCTCTGCGATCAATGATCGATGCTCTCCGTTAGGGGGACTTGATGACATCCATAGACATCAAAGATGCTTATTTGCACATTCCTATTTTCCGGGTCACCAGAGATTTCTCAGGTTCTCGATAGAAGACCAGCATTATCAATTTGTGGCCCTGCCATTCGGCCTTACCTCGGCCCCAAGAGTCTTTACCAAGATGCTGGCAGGAGTGATGGCTATATTCAGGGTCCAGGGCATCCGCATTGTGCCTTTTCTGGACGATCTTCTTATTGCGGCCTCCTCCCTCGAACAATCAGAGTTGGACACAGCCATTAAGGTGGGGGGACGGCTTCTGCTCTTTGCTCACGTCTGGAGGCAACATGTCTCAGACCGGTGGATTCAGGAGGTGGTGTCCTCTGGCTGCTACAAGATAGAGCTGGCAGCTTGCCCCCCTCCCCCCAAGATTTCTTCAGTCCCAGATTTCCCAAAACCCCGTGATAGCACAGGGCCTGAGGTTGGCTGTCCAGCGTCTTCTGTCATCCGGAGTGATTTGTCTGGTGCCTCTTCAGGAACGAGGTCGGGGGTTCTACTCCAATTTGGACCTGAAGGGTCTCAACAGATTTGTCAGGTTCAAACACTTCCGCAAGGAGACCTTACGGTCGGTGGTGAGCTCCCTTCGGCCCGGCGATTTCATGACCACGGTGGACATCAAGGCGCGGGCCTTGTTGTCGTGTCCACATCCCTCCATCCGTCTGGGGATGCAGTTGGTGGGCCTCATGGTGTCTTGCTTCGAGGCTATTCCCTTCACTCAGTTCCACATGAGACCTCTTCAGTTGAATCTTTTGGCCGTTTGGGATCAGTCACAGGAGTCCCTGGAGCAGGAATTTACTTTGTCCCCTCTGGCCATTCAGTCCCTCTCGTGGTGGTTGGACTCGAGAAACTTTCTAGTGGGCAGGTCCTTTCTCCCTCCTTGATGGGAGATTGTCACCACGGACACAGCCCAACCGGTTGGGGAGGGTTCTGGCAATCTCTGAAGTTCTGGGGCCAGTGGGGTCCTCAGGAGGCCCACGTGCCTATCAATCTTCTGGAGCTGAGAGCAATCAGGTTGGTCCTCATTTGACTCTACAACTTCGGGGTCGTGCAGTCCAGGTCCGCTCGGACAATCAGACGGCTGTCGCCTACATCAATCATCAGGGCGGGACTCGGAGCAAATGAGCCCTCAAGGAGGTGTCACTGATCTTGTCTTGGGCAGAGGAGAATGTTCCCTGCATCTCGGTGGTTTACATCCCAGGGGGGGGGGAGAACCAGGAGGCGGACTCCCTGAGCAGGGGGACGTCTCATCTGGGGGAATGGTCTCTCAGCAACAAATTTTTTTCACGCCCTGTGTCGCCGCTGGGGTCAGCCGGACGTGGACCTGTTTGCGTCCACGTCACAATCACAAGCTTCCAAAATTTCGTCTCCCTAGAGAGACCCTCTAGCCTTCGCCATGGACGCGCTACCGATTCCTTGGACGGAGTTTAGACTTCTCTATGCATTTCCTCTCTTTCCTCTGCTGGGTCATGTGCTGTGCAAGATATCCCAGGAGGGGGTACCGACCATTCTGGTGGCCCCCCACTGGCCGAGAAGAGTATGGTTCGCAGACGTCGTCCAGATGGTGGTGGATCACTTTGTCCTGCCCGAAGATACAGGGCTCCTCACTCAGGGACAGCTGCGCCATCCCAATTTACAAACGCTGGCTTTGACGGCTTGGCTGAAACCTCCATCCTGATGGATAAGGGGTTGCCGGCCTCGGTCGACGGTACCATGACTCAGGCTCGGAAGAAATCCTCTTCTATGATTTATACAGGGTCTGGCACACTTACATTGCCTGGTGTGAGTCTACGTCTCTTCCTTGTCGCACTTTTTCCATTTCCAGGATTTTGGAGTTTCTACAACATGGTCTAGAGTCGGGTCTAGAGTACCCTCAAAGGACAGGTTTCAGCCTTGGCAATTTTTTTCCAAAGATCTTTCGCCAATCATAGGCTTATCAAGACTTTTTTCCAAGGAGTTACCCATGTATGTCCGCCGCGTAAGCCCTTGTTACTGGTGTGGGATTTGAACTTGGTGCTTCCTGCCCTTCAGGGTCCTCCCTTTAACCCTTTGTGCGATGCTGCGCTATCTATTCTGACTCTGAAGGTCATCTTTTTGGTAGCTATCACCTCGGTGCGTCGTGTCTCTGGGCTAGCTGCTCTTTCTATGAAGCCTCCTTATTTTGAGCAGCATCTGGAAAAGGTCGTGTTCCGTCTTAAGCCGGAATTCTTGCCCAAGTTTGTCTCTACCTTTCATGTCAATGAAGACATTGTCTTGCCTTCCTTGTGTCCTGGCCCTTCTAATTCTAAGGAACGGAATCTTCATTCCCTGGATGTGGTCAGGGTCCTTAAGTACTATTTGGTTGCTACGGAGTCATTTCGGACATTGGACTCTCTATTTGTCCTTCCTGACGGACCTAGGAAGGGCTTGCCTCCAGCCAAATCCAATATCAGCAAGTGGATCAGACAGGCGGTGGTGCAAGCGTATTCTGCCAAGGGGAAGGAACCCCCTTTCTGTGTTACTGCTCACTCCACTAGAGCTATTGGGGATTCTTGGTCTTCCAGCTCCAGGCTTCAGTTGAACAGGTTTGTAAGGCCGCTACTTGGTCTTCAGTTCATACTTTTCTAAGTTTTACAAGGTTGATGTTAGGGCCTCAGCTGTTGCTGTTTTTGCTACTACCGGCTTGAACTACCTGCTGTTGCTCACTGGGGATCCCACCCTTCTTCTTGGACACTGCTTTTGGATGTACCAAATGTAAAGAATTGAAGATGAAGCAACCCCTGCTGGAATACCCAGAAAAATACAATTCTGTGATTACTCACCTGTAGAATTGATTTTATGGGTATCCAGCACGGGTTGCTTCATCCCACCCTTGCTTTTTGTTATCCTCTTTTGCCTTGTTATGGTGATTTTCGTTGAGAGAGTTATAATGGGGCTGTGTTTAATTAACATGGTTTTTGCCTCCCGGCTTCTTGCATTACTGCTTTTCAACACTGGGTTATTGTGGGTAATTTCCTGCCTTTTATGGGTCGGGAGGAGCCACAAGTCTTTTTACAGTCGACTGCGCCACCCAAATGTAAAGAATTAAAGATGATGCAACCTGTGCTGGATACTCACTAAATCAATTCTACAGGTGAGTAATCACAGAATTGTATTTTTCGGATCACTGCTCATTCTACCAGAGCTATTGATGCCTCCTGGGCTTTTCAGCAACAGGCATCGGTTGAACAAGTTTATAAGGCCGCCACTTGGTCTTCTGTTCATACTTTTACAAAGTTCTACAAGGTTGATGTTAGGGCCTCAGCTGACGCTGTCTTTGGCCGAAAGGTGCTTCAGGCGGAAGTGAAATGAACTACATGCTGTTCCGCACTGGGGATACCGCCCTATATGGACACTGCTTTTGGATGTCCCACATGTCATCAATGGGACGACCTGGACTGGATATAGGGAAAAATACAATTCTGTGAAACTCACCTGTAGAATTGTTTTTGAGTATATCCAGTCTAGGTCGTCCTACCCCGCCCTTGTTCATTAACTCGTTTGCCTGTTATGGTGTGACCCATTTTATTCTTGTTGTGTTGTTTGAGAGAGTACAAGCTGAAGCTATGTGAAGTAACATGGTTTCTTGGCATCCCGGCCTGTCTCCTCTTTTACTGCTTTTTAACCACTGGGGAATGATAGAGGGACACATGCCTTTATAGGGGGCCGGGAGGAGCGACAGCTTTTTGATCTTGCAGTCGAGCGCCCCATGGGGGCGGAATACCCACATGTCATCAATGGGACGACCTGGACTGGATATACTCAAAAACAATTCTACAGGTGAGTTTCACAGAATTGTATTTTTGATGGATCATTCATTTTAACTTTGTGAGAAATTTTATATACCACCTACGCAGTTGGATTACTATTGATCTGTGAACTATGGTTGGGCCTCCCTTCCGTGCTATGAGGGTGAGGGACGACCTATATATGGACTGAGCTGTTTGTATATTTGTTTCATGTTTAAGTGTGGACCAGAACAAATCTACCAAAATCTGTCCCCCATTTTGGGACCAGAAAAAGTAAGCATATCTCCTTATCCCCTGGATGTTACTCTGGCCCTTTAACATTTTTACCTTCTGACTTTTATATTTGTTATAACGTACTGTAAATGTATTTACTTTCTTTATTTGTCAGTGACAAGGAACACTTTCCCTATTTCTGCAATTGAAAAGCAGTGTTGGGGAACAGATTTTTTTTTCATTATTTTTAAAGCGATCCCTTGCTCTCCGTTGTTTGGTGCAACCTTCCTTTCACTACAGAGTAACAGCACAATGTAATGTTTTCCCCTTTGCTGCTGGTGAGCAGTGGTCTGGCTGCTTTTGCTGGTAGGACACACTGTGGTATAATGCAGTGGCTGCTGCCAAATGCATTGGTGGTCCCTTCACACACAGGGGCATTGGTGGCTAGGGCAGGTGCTCAACTGTTGTGGCTGGGTGCTTTGCCAGGGAGACAATGGTGGCCTAGCACATGTATAGGCAGCCAAAGTGTCTCTCCTGTTTCTCAGTGGCCAGCTTCATCTTCCTAGGCCACTAAGACCGTCCTAGGGTCTGGCACTGCTATAAAATGTTATAGTCTGGCAACACAATTTTGAGTCCATTGCTCATTGTATGGGCTCACCTCCCCCCCCCCCCCCCCCGGTGGACTCTCTCAAAAGTGCTGCTGTGCCAAGGTGCAGCCACATCCGCTTGGGCACGTGCATGGCCGCAGAGAAGCCGGGGAAGCAGACGCCGGCGGAATCACTGGCGCACTGGGGGGATTCACACCTGTGTAGAACGCCCCTGAGGGTAGGCTAGCAGCCGGGCCTGGAATCTATTCTTAGTATACAGTACGTCCTGCTCCAAATCTAATACTTACAGTTGGGATATACTCCGCCGGATGGCGCTGGACTGCAGAGATATCAAAAATAGGCTCCTCCCGGACCCTCAAATACCCAGGGACCTCCCACAAATCCCCAGAATTTCTCTGCAGTCTGGCTGCGAAGGACGAGAAATTGGCTCTCTACTCGCAGGTGAGCGGGGTTATTAACCTGCGGCCCTGTAGGACTATTCCCACCCGTTCCACTAGTAATATGCCTCCCAGCCTTGGCTGCGCTGGTCGGGTGAATGTAGGCAGCACCGCCGTTGGTGCTTAGGAGCGCTGCTCCACCGCAATCCCCCACCAAAGGGTAGTCGGTTCAGGCTTATGGTGAGCCTCTATGGGATGCCCCTCCCGCACTATTGCCCCTTGCCCCTGCCTATCGGTGGGCCCTATTTAAGTGGCCGCCGTCCTCCCTCATCCTCCTTGTAGTCTTCGGGGGAAAAGTGGGGGGGGGGTGTGTATGTGTATAGATATGTATGTTATACAGTCTGTGCTTTCACTTTTCACATGTCTTTATTCTTGTGTCAGCCGCCGTGCTGACTTGTCTTTATTGCTTTTAAAATTACCGCCGCCGTGCGCTGACTTGGTTCCGCGCTTGGCGGCGGCATTTCCTCAGGTGCGGGTGCGCCATCATTGGCTGTTGGCCTTTCTGGCTTCGCGCTCTTCGGGGGGACGGGGCCCGTCTTTGGCGCTTTCCGCGTCATCGCTATTACTGGCCCGCCCCTCGAGGTATACCGACGCCATCTTTTCTGACTTGGTTGGCCTATGCGCGATGGACTTCTACCTACCGCGGTCCGTAAGTGCTCTCGCGGGCGGCTTGATCTGCTTCACTTTTGTTACGATGTACTTAAGGTCTTGTCTGCTTATGTCTTTCAGGCGGGACGAACCCTTCTTGGCTTCTCCCGGCCCTGTTTTTAGTATATTACTTGTAGGCCTTGTAAAAATTATACTCCCACGTCCCTAGCGGGTTATTGGGACATCCAGGGTTGCTATATAGTGTTATTCCCTATCGGCATATAGCGCTGCTATAATCACCATATGGAGGCATTTTAGGATAATGTTACCGGGGTCCCTTTGGGACAAGACCGGCTATGTGTAGCGTGTGGGCAGCCTCATGCTGACGCTGACAAGGCGCGGATCTGTGTACCCTGTGCTGAGCAGGTGCTTGCATTGCAATCTGGCCTGCCAGTGGCTGCACCTCGTTTCACTTCTGCTACTCCCCCAAGCGTAAATCTCGCTCCTGCTGAGTTGCATACTAGTGGGGATTCTCAACCTGATGTGTCTTCTAGACTGGCTACTGTTGAACAGATTATTGCGAAGTCTTTAGCGCGTAAGGCCCCTGCTAAGAAGCGGCACTTGGCGCCTAATGTTACTGTTTTCCCTATGGGAACTGAGGAGTTTTGGAATCTGTGTGGCTATACCCCGTCTGATGAAGGGGAGCTCTTTTCTGATTCAGGCTCATCTGATGAGAGACCAAGGGGTCATGACGATTCTGGCTCTGACCCCTGGGCCCCGGATGACACTGACAGATTATTGACCCAGATTTTTGAGGTTCTGTCTATCTCTCTCCCTGTTGAGGCTCCCAGGCAAAGAGGGGAGCTTTCCATACAGCAAGATCACGTTTGGAATTTCCAGAGCAGGCACATTTCCATAACCTTGTGCTCAAGGAATGGGAGCGCCCCAGTAAACTTCCCGGGGTTCCAAAGAGTTGGGATAGGAAGTATCCCTTTCCTGCTGAGGTGGTTAAATGTTGGTCATCCCCCCCTTCCCGAGGTGGATGCCCCGATCCTAGGGCTATCTAACACCTCTGTCATGCATTCCCCTGATTCTACTACCCTGCGGGATGCTGAAGCCCGGCGTATTGATCAGCTGGCATCCCACGCCTTTGCATGTGCGGGGACGGCACTGCACCCAGTCTGTTCCTCTGCCATTACTGCTGTGGCCACTAGAACCCTTATCAGAAATATGCTTGATAGTGTCCCTGATGATGTGCCTTGTGAGGTGTTTAATGCACTCTCCAGTTGTGATGTTTTTGTAAATTTTGTCCTCTCAGCATTGGATGACACTATCAGAATGTGGGCCAGAACTTCTGCTCTCGTGGTGGCTATACGCCGCTCGGTTTGGCTGCGCCAGTGGGCTGCTGACAACGCTGCCAAGAAGGCCCTCACTGGGTTTCCCTTTAAAGGACTGCGTCTGTTTGGAGACCGCCTGGACCTTTTGGCTAAGGGAGGCAGGTTACCCCAGCGCAGGCGGCAACCTCGGCCCTTTCGGGGTCAGGGTTCCTTCTCCTCCCCTTACCGCGGTGCAGGACAGGGAAGGGGGGTGTCTTTCCCTGGGGCCCGGGGGGATTTCTGGGGTAGAGGCAGAGGACGTGGACGTCCTGGCTCCTCCTGGGGTCCGAAAGCAAAATACTCTCCCAAGCCCCCTCAGGCATGATGGGGCACCCTCACCCATCCGGGTGGGGGGACGGCTGCAGCACTTCGCTCACGTCTGGAGGCTTCATGATTCAGGAGGTAGTGTCCTCCGGTTACAAGTTGGAGTTTGCTGCTGATCCCCTTCCAAGATTCATCAGATCCCGGATTTCTCAGGACCCTGTGTGAGCTCAGGAGCTAGTGCAAGCAGTGCAAGGCCTCCTGGAACTGGGGTCATCTGCCAGGTCCCCTTAAGAGAAAAAGGCAAGGGCTTTTATTCCAACCTATTCACAGTACCCAAAAAGGATGGTTCTGTCAGGCCCATCCTGGACTTAAAGATTCTCAACAAGTTTGTCAGGGGCAGGCGCTTTCGCATGGAGACTCTGCGCTCTGCCATCAGTTGCGTCTGTGGACATCAAAGATGCTTACCTTCATATTCCTGTGTTCCCAGGTCATCAAAGGTTCCTCAGGTTCGCTCTGATGGATCAACACTACCAATTTGTGGCCTTGCCCTTCGGCCTCACTTCAGCTCCCAGGGTGTTCACCAAGGTGCTGGCTGGCGTGATGTCTCTGCTCAGATGTCAGGGCGTCCGCGTGCTTCCCTATCTGGACGACATACTCATCACTTCCCAGTCTCTACATCAGACAGAGTTGGATACTCAGCTGGTGGTGTCCACTCTGGAGTCATTTTGATGGGTGATCAACCACCCCAAGTCCTCACTGTCCCCTTCCTTGGTAACTCCATTCCTAGGAATGAATCTGGATACAGTTCAGGCAAGGATCTTCCTTCCTCAGCAGAAGGTGGACAGTCTGATTGCACAGGCCCAGTCCCTCCTAGCTTGTCCCCATCCCTCCATCGGGCAGGGGATGAAGCTGGTGGGCCTGATGGTGGCGTGCTTCGAAGCGGTCCATTATGCTCAGTTCCACTTGAGGCCTCTGCAACTTCACCTATTGTCTGTATGGGACAAGGACCCAGCGTCCCTGGACAGGGTCTGTGTGCTCTCCCCCCTGGTCAGGAGGTCCCTCTTGTGGTGGATGGACTCAAGGAACCTGTTGGGGGGCAGATCCTTTCTTGCCCCTTCCTGGGAGACGGTCACCACGGATGCCAGTCTGTCAGGTTGGGGGGGTTTCTGGAAGTCCCAGGGGAAGTGGGGCCCTCAGGAGGCCCACACACCTATCAATGTCTTGGAGCTGCGAGCGATCAGGTTAGTTCTGGCTCGCTTGACTACTCATCTTCAGGGCCTGCCTGTTCAGGTGCGCTCGGACAACCAGACGGCAGTTGCCTACATCAATCATCAGGGAGGGACCCGGAGCAAGGGGGCCCTCCAGGAAGCGTCTCTGATCCTGACTTGGGCGGAGGCCAGTGTCACCTGCATTTCAGCTGTGTACATCCCGGGGGTGGAAAATCACCTGGCGGACTTTCTGAGCAGGGGGATCTCTCGCCAGGGAGAATGGTCCCTATGCAGCAGGGTGTTTCAATCTCTGTGTCGCCATTGGGGCCAACCAGACGTGGATCTGTTTGCGTCCCGCCTTCATCACAAGCTTCCAGCTTTTGTCTCTCTGTTCAGGGATCCTCTGGCCCTGACCTCGGATGCGCTAGCAATGTCATGGAAGGACTTTCAGTTCCTGTATGTCTTCCCCCCAATTCCCCTGCTGGGCAGGGTTCTGCGCAAGATTGCTCTGGAAGAGGTGCCAGCAATTCTGGTGGCCCCCAGGTGGCCAAGAAGAGTGTGGTTCGCAGACGTGGTACAGCTGGCAGTAGATCAGTACGCTCTGCCCTTGGTGCCAGATCTGATCACTCAGGGCTCACTACGCCATCCCAGTTTACAAACTCTGGCTTTGACGGCTTGGCTGCTGAAACCTCCAACTTGATGGAGAAGGGGCTGTCTTCCTCAGTTGTGGATACTTTGATTAAAGCTAGGAAGAAGTCTTCCTCTTCCATTTATTACAGGGTTTGGCGTGCCTACATTGACTGGTGTGAGTCTAAGTCTCTTCCCTGTCATGTCTTCTCTATTCCCAGGATTCTGGAGTTCCTGCAGCATGGGTTGGAGATGGGGCTCCAACTCAGTACTCTGAAGGGTCAGGTTTCTGCCCTGGCTATTTTTTTCCAGAAGCCCTTTGCTCAGCACCCTCTGATCAGGACTTTCTTCCAGGGGGTCACTCGTGCGTCCCCCATGTAAACCTATGGTGCCTGTTTGGGATTTGAACTTGGTTCTGTCAGCCTTGCAGGGTGCTCCCTTTGAACCTGTGCAGGATGCTGCCTTGGCAATTCTTACGCTCAAGGTTGTGTTTCTGGTGGCTATCACTTCTGTCAGGCGTGTGTCTGAGTTGGCGGCGCTGTCCATTCAGCCCCCCTACTATTAGAGGCACCAGGACAAGGTGGTGTTTAGTTTCAAACCTGATTTTCTGCCTAAGGTAGTGTCTGCCTTTCATTTGAATATAAATATGAATATTGTTCTTCCTTCTTTGTGCCCTAATCCTAGCAATGCTAAGGAGAGGGTTTTGCACTCTTTGGATGTGGTTAGGTGTCTGAAGTACTATCTGGTGGCTACTGCACCTTTCAGGAAAACTGATGCTCTTTTTGGGTTATCACTTGGGTTATCCTCCGCCAGATGGCGCTGCACTGCAGAGACATGCAAAACAGGCTCCTCCCGGCCCCTCAAATACCCTGGGACCTCCCACAAATCCCCAGATTTCTCTGCAGTGCCGACTGCGAAGACATGAAGTATCACTCTCTCGCAGGTGAGCGGGGCTATTAAAGCCTGCGGCCCTGTTGGACTACTCCACGCTTACGGCCTTAGTAATGTCCTGGACTTGTATATGGGGTGTCAGACTCGTGTAACGGCCGCCGCCACGCGCACCATTTTTTCCTTCATGGATGTGCAGCGTCGCCTCAGACGCTGCGGTGTCATACTTGGCAAGTCATCTATTCTAAGTGTGTCATACACTTCGCTCCTCATGACAACATTGACGGCTGTCCTAGAGCTTCGCGCTCTTCGGGGGGGCGGGGACTTGGCTTGGCGCCCTCCGCATCTGGCCCACCCTTCGAGGATCGTTTGGCGCCAGTTTGAGGTGTAGTTGCGCGCGCTCGTGGTAACGGTCCCTCTCCTTTCGTTGGTCTGTACGTGCCCTCGCGGGCGAATTTTATGCTCCTTGCTTACTGTGACATGGTTCTGACACCCCTCATTCTCATTATGTCTTTCAGACGGTTGAATCCAGTGGCTTCTCCCGGCCCGGTGTAATTGCCAGTTGGGCCTAGTATAATTACTCCCACTTCCCTGCGGTTCATTGGGGCATCCAGGGTAGCTTCTGTGTCAATCCCTACTGGCCTATTAATCACCATATGGAGGCATCCCAGGATATTGTGACCGGGGTTCCTTCGGCACAAGCCCGGCTGTGTGTAGCTTGTGGGGTCTCACCTATCAGCGGTGACAATGCACGGGTCTGTATTCCTTGTGCACAGCAGGCGCTAATGGTACTTCCCGCCCCCCGGTGGCTGGGCCTGCACCTCGCCTCACTTCACCTACTCCCCCAAGCCTGAGTCTAACCCCCAATACAAGCAGGGATTCTCATCCTGATGTGGCTGCTAGACTGGCCAGTGTTGAAAAATTGCTTGCTAATACCTTAGCGCGTAAGGCCACTGCAAAAAAGCGGCACTTAACCCCTGAAGAGGCTGATGAGTTGTTGCCTCTATATGGCTATACCCCCTCGGGCGAAGGGGAGCTGTTCTCTGACTCAGGGTCATCTGACGAGAAGTCAAAGGGTCATGACGATTCTGGCTCTGATCACTGGACCCCGGATGATACTGACAAACTGCTGGTTCAGATTTTTGAGGTTCTGTCCATCTCTCCCCCTGTTGCGGCTCCCAGGCAAAGGGGTGAGCTATTTCATACTGCTAAGGCTTGATTGGAATTTCCTGAGCAAACCCATTTTGATAACCTCGTGTTTAAGGAGTGGGAACATCCCAGTAGACTTCCCGGGATTCCTAAGAGTTTGGACAGGAAGTATCCTTTTCCTGATGATATGGTCAAGTGCTGGTTGTCGCCCCCCGAGGTCGATGCTCCTATTCTGGGACTGTCTAACACCTCTATTATGTACTCTCCCGACACTACTACACTGTGGGACTCTGAGGACCGGCGCATTGACCAATTGGCATGCCATGCCTTTGCATTTGGGGGGGGCGGCGTTGCGCCTGGTCTGCGCCTTGGCCATTACTTCGGTGGCGCTCAGGGCCATGGTCAGGAATGCACTTGATGGCCAAGACGAATTGCCACCTGACACGATTCATGCACTGTCTAACTGTGATGTGTTTGTAAACTTCATCCTGTCTGCATCGGATGATGCTATTAGGATGTGTGCCAGATCTTCGGCCTTGGCGGTAGCTATACGCCGCGCAGTATGGCTGCGCCAGTGGGCTGCTGACAATGCTGCTAAGAAAGCCCTTACTGGGCTTCCATTTATGGGGCTACGCCTGTTTGGGGACCGCCTAGACCTCTTTGCTAAAGGTGGTAAGTTACCACAGCGCAGGCAGCAGTCCCGGCCCTTTCGGAGCCAGGGCCCCCTTTCAGTCCCCTACCAAGGCGCTAAGTAGGGAAAGGGGTGTCCTTCGCAGGGGCTCGCGCAGATTCCTGGCATAGGAGCAGAGGACGACGTCCTGGCTCATCCTGGGGGTCCAAAACCAAAGCCCCTCCCAAGACCCCTCAGGCATGATGGGGCGCCCTCGCCCGTCAGGGTGGGGGGACGGCTACAGCACTTTGCGCACGTCTGGAGGCACCATGTCTCAGACCGGTGGATTCAGGAGGTACTGTCCTCTGGTTACAAAATAGAGTTTGCTGTGTGGCCCCCCACAAGATTCATCAGGTCCCGGGTCCCCCAGGACCCTGTATCAGCTCAGGTCTTGATGCAGGCCGTGCAAGGACTGCTAGATCTGGGGGTCATTTGCAGGGTCCCCTTAAGAGAATTGGGCAAGGGGTTCTATTCCAACCTTTTCACAGTGCCCAAAAAAGATGGTTCAGTCAGGCCCATTCTGGATTTAAAGATCCTCAACAAGTTTGTCAAGAACAGGCGCTTTCGCATGGAAACCCTGCGGGGATTTTATGACTTCTGTGGATATCAAAGATGCTTACCTTCACATCCCTGTTTTCCCGAGACATCAAAGGTTTCTCAGATTTGCGTTGAAAGATCAACATTACCAATTTGTGGCCTTACCATTCGGCCTCACTTCAGCCCCCAGAGTTTTCACCAAGGTGCTGGCGGGGGTGATGTCTCTGATAAGGTCAGGGGGCATTCGCGTGCAGCCCTACCTGGGCGACATTCTCATCACATCGCGGTCCCTACAGCAGGCAGAGCTGGACACTCAGCTGGTGGTGTCCACCTTGGAGTCCTTCGGCTGGGTGATCAATCACCCCAAGTCCTCTCTGTCCCCTTCGTCGATGACCCCATTCCTGGGGATGATTCTGGATACGGTTCAGACCTGGATATTCCTTCCTCACCAGAAGGTGGAAGCTCTGACTGCGCAGGTGAGGTTCCTGCTCTCGTGCCCCCAGCCCTCCCTCTGGCAGGGAATGCAGCTGGTGGGCCTAATGGTGGCAAGCTTCGAGGCGGTCCCTTTTGCTCAGTTCCATTTGAGGCCTCTGCAGCTTCACCTTCTGTCAGTATGGGACAAGGACCCCACGTCCTTGGATGGGGTTTGTGTGCTTCCCCCCTTGGTCAGAGGATCCCTCTCGTGGTGGATGAACCACACGAACTTACTAAAGGGCAGGTCCTTTCTGGCCCCCTCCTGGGAGACGGTCACCACGGATGCCAGTCTGTCAGGTTGGGGGGGGATTCTGGAAGTCCCTGCGGTTCCAGGGGAGGTGGGGCCCTCAGGAGGCCCACTTACCCATCAACATTCTGGAACTACGGGCAATCAGGTTGGTTCTGGAGCAGTTGACCGATCACCTGCAGGGAATGTCTGTGCAGGTGCGCTCAGACAACAGGACGGCGGTTGCCTACATCAACCATCAGGGAGGGACCCGGAGCAGAGGTGCCCTCCAGGAAGTGTCGCGGATTCTGACATGGGCAGAGGCCAATGTTCAATGCATTTCGGCTGTGTATATCCCGGGGGCAGAGAATCTACTGGCAGACTCTCTGAGCAGGGGGACTTCCCGTCAGGGGGGAGTGGTCCCTCTGCAACAGGGTATTCCAGTCCCTGTGTCACCATTGGGGTCTACCGGATGTGGATATGTTCGCGTCACGTCACAATCACAAGCTCCCGGCCTTTGTCTCCCTGTCTCAGGATCCTCTGGCCTTGGCCACGGATGCTCTGTCAATGTCATGGAAGGAATTTCGGCTCCTGTATGTCTTTCCTCCGTTCCCCCTGCTGGGCATGGTCCTGCGCAAGATTGCTGCTCTGGAAGGGGTGTCAGTGATTCTGGTGGCCAAGAAGAGTGTGGTTCGCAGATGTGGTGCAAATGGCAGTAGACCAGTACGTCCTGCCGGGGGCGCCAGATCTGCTCACTCAGGGCTCCATACGCCATCTCAATTTACAGACTCTGGCTTTGACGGCCTGGCTGCTGAAACCTCCATCTTGATGGAGAAAGGATTGTCTGCCTCGGAGGTGGATACCATGGTGCAGGCTAGGAAGAAGACTTCTTCTGCCATCTATTATAGGGTATGGCGTACCTACATTGATTGGTGTGAGTCTAGGTCTCTCCCCTGTAGGGAGTTCTTAGTCCCTAGGGTTCTGGAGTTTTTACAGCATGGTTTGGAGTTGGGTCTAAAACTCAGTACTCTGAAGGGTCAGGTTTCTGCCCTGTCTGTCTTCTTTCAGAATTCTTTTGCTCAGCATCCCTTGGTTAAGACCTTCTTTCAGGGGGTCACTCATGTACGTCCCCCACGTAAACCTATGGTCCCTGTTTGGGACTTGAACTTGGTTTTGTTTGCTTTGCAGGGTGCTCCCTTTGAGCCTATTCAGGATGCTGCTCTGGCTGTACTTACCCTCAAGGTTGTCTTTCTGGTGGCTATTACTTCGGTCAGGCGTGTGTCTGAGTTGGCGGCGCTTTCCATTTAGCCCCCCTACTTTGAGAGACACCAGGATAAGGTGGTGTTCTGCTTTAAGCCGGATTTCCTGCCTAAGGTGGTGTCTGCTTTTCATTTGAACCAGGATATTGTTCTTCCTTCATTGTGTCCTAATCCTAGCAATGCTAAGGAAAGTGTTTTGCATTCATTGGATGTGGTCAGGTGTCTGAAGTATTACCTGGTAGTCAATGCAGCTTTCAGGAAGACTGATGCTCTTTTTGTGGTCCCTTCTGGTCCTTGGAAAGGTTTGGCTCCTGCCAAGTCTACTATTAGCAAATGGATTTGTCAGGCTGTGATTCAGGCCTATTCTGCTAAGGGGAAGAGTCCTCCCTTCCGCCTTACTGCTCATTCTACTTGTGCTATTGGTGCCTCTTGGGCCTTCCAGCACCAGGCTTCTGTTGAACAAGTTTGCAAGGCCGCTACTTGGTCTTCTGTTCATACCTTTTCAAAGTTTTACAAGGTTGATGTTAGGGCCTCAGCTGATGCTGCTTTTGGCCGCAGGGTTTTGCAGGCGGCAGTGGTTTAAACTGTCTGCTGTTACCTTTTGTTGGGGGATCCCACCCTACTTTATGGACACTGCTATTGGATGTCCCAAGTGTAAGTATTATATCTGGAGCAGGACGTACTGTATACTAAGAATAATGCAATTCTGTGAAATACTCACCTGTAGAATTGGTATTATAAGTATACAGTACGTCCTGCTCCACCCCACCCTGGTTTGTTGCATTATTCTGGATCCCCTGTATGGCGATTGTTATCATTGTTATAGTTACCAGCTTTTGGGTGATTAAATTCTCCCGGCTTCTTGTTCACTGCTTTTCAATGCTGGGGATTTGTGGGAGGTCCCCGGGTATTTGAGGGGCCAGGAGGAGCCTGTTTTGCATGTCTCTGCAGTGCAGCGCCATCTGGCGGAGGATAACCCAAGTGTAAGTAATCTATCTGGAGCAGGACGTACTGTATACTTATAATACCAATTCACAGAATTGTATTTTCTCCTTTTTTTAAGAAATGTGAAGTTTTTTCAACTTTTCTAGCCATGCAAGTTTTAAAAGAGGGCACATTTTAGGCCAAGGACACACAATTGTAGAACTAGTATTTAAAATTATAATCATTGTGCTAGACTAATAATATGCAGACAAGGGATCTGGGAGAAGGTGGCAGGGGCTTACATGTTAAGAATGACTCCATAGGGGAAACTGAGGTGTAGGAAGGCATTAAAACTTGTCCAGTTTTCTAAAGTTCATTGAGTTTTTTTGCCTGTTTAAAGGGGGGAGCTAATTAAAAAAACAAAAGTCTAGTAATTGAGGGATACTGTCAGGCCGGAGAGTTATCCAATATGAACTCTCCGCCAGGGAGCAGAAAGTTTGGCCAGAGCAAAGACACAACAAACCAAAATGTAATTAAAGGTTTTAATAAAGGAAAAGGAAAACAAAAAGATCTTATATTCAGATACAAAAATAAGGCTAACAAAATACCTAATAACAAAAACAGAAACCCTAAGGTGCTGGCGCACTCACCCAAGGGCCTTATGACAGATGCCGGCAGTCTCCAGACTCCGGTAGGTACAAGTACAGGTACAGACTTTGGTTCAGATCACCAGACACAAAACACAAGTAAACAAACAAAATCCTGCTGCACCAGGTGGAAGGCAGATCCTACTTAAATAGCTCCATACACCGGGTGCAGCATATAATGGGGGGAGAGCATCCAAGGCTCTGCTGACACCCGCTGGTGGCTGATGGGACTGCAGATGGAGTGAGCAGCCAGAGCTCTGCTGACACCAGCTGGTGGCTACCGGTACCGCAGATGGGGTAATTGACCCCAGCCACTAGCTGGGCATCAGACGAACCCGAGGTTCTAACATTACCCCCTCTCTCAGGAGCCGGCTCCTGAACGCTCCTCTGAACAAAACAAAAAAAAAATTTCCCCAGAGAGCAAGACCAAACAAAAAAAAAACTCAAGTCTATGAAATAAGAAATGTCCAAAATCTGGGTATTAATCCCACCTCCAGGAACCACTGTGGAGCTAGAGTCCATAGGGGTAGGGATCCAAATGGTTGACAGAGTTTCTCTGGTCCCGGGTGCAGATTCAAGACAGGGCCCGGGTGCAGATTCAAGACAGGGCTCGGGTGCCGATTCAAGACAGGGCGCAGGGCCAAGGCAGAGCCCGGGTTTAAAGCACGATCTGGGTGCCGGCTGGTAGCAGAGCCCGGATGCCGGCTGGTAGCAGAACCCGGGTGCCGGCTGCAGGCTCACTGAGGGACCCGGCTGCAGGCTCGCTGAGGGACAGAGACAAGGCAGATTCTAGGAGATATTCAGCGGCGGCTGACTCGTGGTGGGGCCCAGCGGCGGCTGGTATCGACCATGGGACGCTCTGGTGGCAGGCTGGCATTGACCTCACAATCCTCATCAGAAAAATTATTCCAAGCATCATCATTGGACTCAATGGCATGGATCTCAAAGACAGGATCATCATCCTCAGATTCTTCATAGAACCAGGAATCAGGGTCCTGGCTTCCAGCAGTAGGCACAGGTTGGCCCCATGAGGACATAGCTGACCCCTGAGCCAAGGCCCCAGGTGAAGCACACAGCACCTCAGAGTAACCCCTAGACCCTACAGATCTATCTAAGGGGAGAGGAGCTGGGGGAATCTGATCAGGGACACAGGGTTCAATGGAACAGGCCAGCTTAACCTGTGGAAAAGGAGAATTAATATTGAAAGCTACATCCACCAGGATCTTAATGAGGGGTTGAGCAACAGGGAAATCAAGATCCCCTTGATCAATCAGAGAATGGATATAGTTTATCATGTCTAGGCACATGGATTTGGAATATCCCACAAACAATGCATGCACGGCATCAGCATGGCTTTCTGTTAATGTCAGCAACTTTCTGATCACTGCAGGATCCATTTTAGGGGGCTAGGAACGGAGACTTTGGCAATAGCTAGAGGGACTACAGTTCCCAGGATGTGCAATGCTCTGGCCAGGTGGAGTTTGGGTGGGCAGCAGGATTGTCAGGCCGGAAAGTTCTCCAATATGAACTCTCTGCCAGGGAGCAGAAAGTTTGGCCAGAGCAAAGACACAACAAACCAAAATGTAATTAAAGGTTTTAATAAAGGAGAAGGAAAACAAAAAGATCTTATATTCAGATACAAAAATAAGGCTAACTAACAAATTACCTAATAACAAAAACAGAAACCCTAAGATGCTGGCGCACTCACCCAAGGGCCCTATGACAGATGCCGGCAGTTTCCAGACTCCGGTAGGTACAGGTACAGACTTTGGTTCAGATCACCAGACACAAAACACACAAGCAAGCAAACAAACAAAATCCTGCTGCACCAGGTGGAAGGCAGATCCTACTTAAATAGCTCCATACACCAGGTGCAGCAGATGATGGGGGGAGAGCATCCAGGGCTCTGCTGACACCAGCTGGTGGGACTGCAGATGGGGTGAGCAGCCAGAGCTCTGCTACCACCAGCTGGTGGCTACCGGTACCGCAGATGGGGTAATTGACCCCAGCCACCAGCTGGGCATCAGCCGAACCCGAGGTTCTAACAGATACATCACTCCCTGGCAACAGAAAGCTGAATGGGGTCCCAGAAGCACTATGTACTTGCCAAACCTACATGTGGGCATGTTTTTGAGCTATGCAGATGTCCTTGCTTCTTACCTTTTAATGCAGTGATACTACTGGTCATCCATGGAAACCCACTGCAGCTTATAGTATTTGTTCCAAACATCAGTTAGCTGTAGGAGTTTTGCATTGGGTAAACTACAGACATAATTTCCCTTCTTGAGTTCTTTTCTTATTAGCAGAACTTCTATGTACACCTAATGAAAAGTGCTATGATAAGTAAAATTATAGTATGTTCAATTGTTAGGGCAGAGGAATGCTTCAATTTTATCTACTGTCTTTGAACCCTGTAAAGTTCTAAACAATGTTTTATTTTACTGTAACTTAGTTAGCTAATAAAATTGCTATTTCAGTCGCCATCCAATTTCCCTTAAATCACTGTCTATGTTGTCCTTGGTGACTTTCACATAGACGATTGCAATTGCTGGGTGTTTGCAGGTCGATTTGTAAAATTCCAGCGTGTAGCAATTTCAGGCTGTTGATGGGCGATAGCGATCCCATTGAAGTCAATTAAATAGTTTTGCAATCTATCAGAATCACTTCTGATGCAGACAGCAGCCAATCACATTCTCTATTTCCTGTGTTATTTGTTTGTGGCTCATTAAATAAAGTTGTTTTATTAGGAAATCGATATAGGATTGCGATCGCCAGTAAATTATTTTCCGATCAATTGGCAATCTAAGGAAACTAACAAATTGCTAATTGCCTCTCCCCAGTGTGAAAGTCTAAGTGAGCATTTATTATTAGCCAACAAAGTTTAGCATTTATCTTTCTTACATTGTAAGTGTATACACGTAGCTAAAGAAGTAGTGGTCAGGATCACTTGGAACTGCATTTATTTAAATTGCAATTAAATATTTGATTCTTTGTTAAGATGGATAGTTTCATATTCATGTTTTTCTTTTTTGAGGATTGTTGAGGCATAATGAACAATAATAATTAAAACTCATTTAATTAGATCATTCCTTTTAATTTAACTGTTAATTGTTTTTACCGTAAGTGAAACCCTTTGCAACCCCCAACATACATTTCCTTTTATTTTTACAGTTATGCTCTTGTGCTTTATTTTTACTAGTAAGTTTAATAAAAATGTGTTATTTAGATGTGTTAATATTTGTGTTATTTCTATAGGCACAATTGTCCTATAGGCTCATGTAATATCCAGTATTTCTTGACTTAGCAACTTGTCTATGATTACAGTTCGTAATTTTCCCATCTAGATCATGTATTTAATTATCCACTTGGAAGTAGATCATTGTTCTTTTAGTTTAACTGTGTATGTTTTGGGGAAGTGGTGTTGTTTTTTAAGTTAATGAGATCAAATCCCTAATCCCAGTTTCACTGGTGTACCCCCAAACAGAGGTCCCAAAATCAACGCACAAGAACAAAGAGCTCCCACCTCGAAGATCAGTGGAATTTAGCAGGTGAGGTGTAGGCAGGTAATGTTATATAACAATCAAACAAGTAGTGCAGACAGGACCCTTTTATTTTGTTATTAACTGTGTAAATGTGTTGTTTCCCTGAGGTATGTGACAATGATGATCACTTTTAGGGGACTGGGTCTAAAAATCAGCTCTGGATTTTACTGGCCCCTTCCTACCCCTTGACAATTTTGATAAGCCCCCTGCCCCATTTGCCTTCCAGCTGGTAACAGCTGAGGGTTTCTTATTGTATGGATTGATCATGGACAGGGGTAAATGTGGCTGTTCTAAAAGTGACGATACTGAAGCTTTAGTGGGGTAGGAGCATATAATGCTAAGGCTATAGCAGCTACAGGGGTGGAACATATGCCGGTAATTTGTGCCCAGAGGGTATAGTGAGGCTGGGCATAGGGACAACTTGAGAGGCAGTTGATGAGGTGTTAGAAGCAGCAATGCACCAACAGGATGAACTGAATTGCGACACAGACGCTGTGTGAGATTATTATTATTATTGTTTGTTTATCATCCATTATATACCATCATCTTCCATAGTGCTTTACAAGGTATAATTACTGACAAGGTAAAAATGTTGTGAGCACAGGAGACAAGAGGAATGAGAGCCTTACTCTTACAAGCTTATAGTCTAAAGGATGGGAGTGGAGACAAAAGGGAGCAATCACAAGTGGTAGAGTTTGTGTTTGGCAGCATGTGCCATGTGAAGGTTATAGGAGTTGCTTGTCTGAAGGTGAGTTTTGAGGGCACTTTTATAGGCTTGGAGAGTGATAAATTGAGCGGGGTAGTGCACTCCAGAAAAGTGGGAAGGCACGGGAAAAGTCTTGAAGGCGGGTGGGTGAGCAGGTGACCAAGAAGTGGACAAGAAAATGTCAGAGGCAGAGCGGAGGTTACGTCTAGGTTGGTATTGCTATATCAGAAATTAAATGTAGGGAGGGGTCTGGCTGGAGAGAGCTTTGTAGGTTAGTGTTAGAAGTCTGAACTGGACTCTCTGGGAGACAGGTAACCAGTGAAAGGATTGACAAAGGGGAGCAGCGCTGGAGAAGCGTAAGGAGAGGTGGATGAGGCAAGCAGCAGACTTTAGAATAGAGGGGCGCCAGTTTGTTTGTTGGCAAACTACAAAGGAGGGTAGTCGCATCGAGATATGACCAGGGTGCGCACTAACATTTTAATAGTATCAGGTGAGAGGAAGGAGCAGATGCGGGATATGTTTTTAAGTTGCCGCCCAATCATCAAGCTTGATGACTGGCAATTATTATAAAGTTATTTACATAGTTTGTGGTGTTAGAGAGAGGAGGGGAGTGTGATGGTGGGAAAATGATCAGTTCTGTTGTGTTCATTTTCTGTTTAATGGTTGGCCTTAGAGACAAGTCATTGCTGTAAATGTTGGCACCCCTGAAATTTTTCTGAAAAAAAGGATTCCGTCAGAAGGGAGGAAAAAAAAGCAAATTGGACATAATGCCACACCAAACTCTAAAAATGGGTTGGACAAAATAATTGGCAACCTTAACTTAATATTTGGTTGCACACGCTTTGGAAAAAAAATAACTGAAATCAGTTGCTTCCTGTAATCATCAATAAGCTTCTTACACCTCTCAGCCGGAACGTTGGACCACTATTCCTTTGCAAACTGCTCCAGGCCTCTCTTATTGGAAGGGCACCTTTTCCCAAATGCAATTTTAACATCTCTCCACAGGTGTTTATGGGGATTTAGATCTGGACTCATTGCTGGCCACTTGAGAACTCTCCAGCACTTGGTTGCCATCCATTTCTGGGTGCTTTTTGACGTATGTTTGGGGTCTTGTCCTGCTGGAAGATCTCGGACACAAACCTAACTTTCTGACACTGGGCTGTACAGTGCAACTCAAAATCTGTTGGTAATCCAGATTTCATGATGCCTTGCACACATTCAAGGCACCCAGTACCAGAGGCAGCATAACAACCCCAAAACATAATTGAACCTCCACCATATTTCACTGTAGGTACTTGTCAAAGGATAGTTCGTGCTGACACTGATGCTCCTGGAGCCTGCAGGACAGCTTGAATATCTTTGGAACTTGTTTGGGGCTGCTTATCAACCGGACTATCCTGCGTCGACATCTTTCATCAATTTTTCTTTCCGTCCCCGCCCAGTGAGATTAGCTACAGTGCCATGGGTTGCAAACTTCTTGTTAATGTTGTGCACTGTGGACAAGAGCAAATCTGGATCTCTGGAGATGGACTTGTAAACTTGAGATTGTTGATATTTTTTCACAATTTTGGTTCTCAAGTCCTCAGACAGTTCTCTTCTCCTCTTTCTGTTGTCCATGCTTAGTGTTGCACACACATACACACAATGCAAAGACTAAGTGAACCTCTCTCCTTTTATATTGCCCACACCTGTTACTTGCTCCAGGTGAGCTTAAAGGAGTATCACATGCTTAAAACAATCTTATTTATCCACAATTTTCAAAGGGTGCCAATAATTTTGTCCAGCCCATTTTTTGAGTTTGGTGTGACATTATGTCCAATTTGCTTATTCTAAGCATACAGCACGTCCTGCTCCAGATGTAGTAATTACATGTGGGTAATCCTCCGCCTCCGGCGCCGTGCACTGCAGACATGTAGAAAACAAGCTCCTCCCGGACCTTCATATACCGAAGGACCTCCCACAAATCCCCAGATTTCTCTGCAGTGCTGGAACTGCGAAGACATGAAGTATCACGCTCTCGCAGGCGAGTGGGGCTTTACAGCCCGAGGCCCTGCGGGACTATTTCCACCCGTCCTCTTTATGAAAGAATATGCCTCCCAGCCTGGGCTGCGTTGGTTGGGTGAAGGTAGGCAGCACCTGGTGTGCTTACGGAGCTATGCTCCACCGCAATCCCCCACCATAGGGTAGGCGGTTAAGGCTAATGGTGAGCCTTCAGTGGATGCCCCTCCCGCATCAGTGCCCCACGCCCCATGTAGCGGTGAACCCCGAGTATTGGGTCACCTTCCTCCCTAGTTCCCCCCGTTAGTGGGGGGAAAAAGAGGGGGGGGTTGTGTGTACGATGGCCTAACCTTGCCCTAAATACACTTGTAGGCTTATAGCCCTTAACGGTTTCCGGGTGTCAGAGCCGTGCTTCACTATTATGTTTAAGTTAGCCGCAGTGCCTTTATTGTATTTTACTTGGCGCGTATGGCGGCTCTGTTTGTGGATGCTACTGCGTTTATTCTGTATTCTCCCTGTCAGGTTTTTTCTCTGAGGTGTTCTTTTCTCGGTCTGCTGTCAGTTGCATAGCTGCTTTCTGATTGGTTACGTGCTTCGAGCTTCACGCTCTCTGGGGGGGGCGTGGTTTGGTTTGGCACGTTCCGCGTCGTCTACAGCTCTGGCCCGCCTTTCGAGGTTCGCTTGGCGCCATTACTTTCTCACGTGCGCGTGGTGAAGACGGTCCTCCCCTCGCTGTTCCGTAAGTGCCCTCATGGGCGACCTTTCTTTAGCTTTTGCTTCTCCTCGCTTGGCTCTGACATCCCTGTTCCCCTTGTGTCTTTCAGACCGTGAACATCGGTGGCTTCTCCCGGCCCGGTGTAGCGCCCGGTCCAGACCTTTTTTTTTAAAATCACTCCCACTTCCCAGCGGGTTATTGGGGCATCCAGGGTTGCTTTATAGCGTCATAATAATCACCATATGGAGGCATCTCAGGATATTGTGAACGGGGTTCCTTTGGGACAAGCCCGTCTGTGTGTAGCTTGTGGGGTCTTGCCTAGCAACGGTGACAATTCTCGGGTCTGCGTCCCGTGTGCTCAGCAGGCGCTAGCCGGTATTCCCACCTCTTCCGAGGCTGGGTCCCCACCTCGCCTTGCTTCCCCTACTCCCCCAAGCCTGAGCCTAACCCCCAATACTAGTGGGGATTCTCATACTGATTTGGCCACTAGACTGGCTAGTGTGGAAAACTTAATTGCTGGCTCCTTGGCGCGCAAGGCCACTGCCAAGAGGCGTCATTTGAATCCTGAATCTACTATACTTCCTATAGAATCTGATGATTTATTGCTTTCCTATGCACATTCCCCCTCAGAGGAAGGGGAACTGTCCTCTGACTCAGGGTCATACAACGACGAGTCCAGGGGACAGGAAGATTCTGGTTCTGATCATTGGTCCTCGGACGACATTGATAGACTGCTTACCCAGATCTTTGATGTGTTATCCCTCTCTCCCCCTGCCGCGGCTCCCCTGCAAAGCGGTGATCTGTTTCACACCTCTAGGGCGCGGTTGGAGTTTCCCGAGCAAACTCATTTTAATAGCCTTGTGCTGAAAGAATGGGAACATCCCAGCAAACTCCATGGGGTTCCTAAAGCTGTGGATAAGAAATATCCCTTTCCTGCCGACCTGGTCAAGTGTTGGACATCGCCACCCGAGGTCGATGCCCCAATTCTAAGTCTGTCCAACACCTCTATTATGCACTCCCCCGACACTACTACGCTGCGGGACTTGGAGGATCGACGTGTCGACCAACTGGCATGTCATGCCTTTGCATTTGGGGGAGCGTCGCTCCGCCCAGTTTGCGCCTTAGCCATTATGGCGGTGGCGCTCAGGACTGTGGTTAAGACTGCTCTTGAAGTGGCGGATGACTTGCTGCCAATGCTCTGGCCAGTGAGACTTTCGTGAACTATATCCTATCCGCATCGGAGGATGCTATTAAGCTGAGCGCTAGATCTTCTGCTCTGGTGGTAGCCATACGCCGAGCGGTCTGGTTGCGCCAGTGGGCCGCTGATAACGTCGCCAAGAAGGCCCTTACGGGGCTTCCATTTAAGGGGCTGCGCCTGTTTGGAGAAAGGTTAGATATTTTTGCCAAGGGTGGCAAGTTACCCCAGCGCAAGCGTCAGATTTGGCCCTTTCGTGGCCCAAGCTCCCACTCGACTCCCCTACCGTGGGGCTAAGCAAGGTAGAGGAGTGTCCTTTGCTGGGTCTCGCGCAGATTCCTGGAACAAGAACAGAGGACGCCGTCCCAGTTCCTCCTGGGGGTCCAAGCCCAAAGCCCCTCCCAAGACTCCCCAGGCATGAAGGGGTGCCCTCGCCCGTCAGGGTGGGGGGACGTCTACAGCACTTCGAGCATGTCTGGAGACGCCACTTCTCAGACCGGTGGATTCAGGAGGTAGTGTCCTCCGGTTACAAGATAGAGTTTGCTGTACGGCCCCCTACCAGGTTCGTCGGGTCCCGGATCCCACAGGACCCTGCCTCAGCTCGGGTCTTGATGCTGGCTGTGCTTCTGGATCTAGGGGTCATTTGCAAGGTCCCCTTAAGAGACAGGGGCATGGGGTTTTATTCCAACCTTTTCACGGTACCCAAGAAGGACGGGTCAGTCAGACCCATTCTGGATTTAAAAATCCTAAACAGATTTGTCAGAAACAAACATTTTCGTATGGAAACTCTGCGCTCGGCCATTGCCTCGTTGCGCCCAGGGGACTTCATGACATCTGTGGACATCAAGGACGCTTACCTGCACGTTCCGGTGTTTCCAGGACACCAAAGGTTTCTCAGATTTGCGCTGCTGGATCAGCATTACCAGTTTGTGGCCCTGCCATTCGGCCTTTCGTCGGCTCCCAGGGTGTTCACCAAGGTGCTGGCAGGGGTGATGTCACTGTTAAGACTAAGGGGCATACGCATGTTGCCCTACCTGGACGATATACTCATCACCTCTCGGTCTCTGCGGCAGGCAGAGCTGGATACTCGGTTGGTAGTGTCCACCCTGGAATCATTCGGCTGGGTGATCAATTACCCAAAGTCCTCTCTGTCCCCCTCTTCAGTGACCCTGTTCCTGGGGATGATTCTGGATACAGTTCAGTCAAGGATATTCCTTCCTCCACAGAAGGTGGAAGCTCTGGCAACGCAGGCGAGGTCCCTGCTTTCGAGCCCTCATCCCTCTATCCGGCAGGGTATGCAGTTGGTGGGCTCGATGGTGGCAAGCTTCGAGGCGGTGACCTTTGCCCAGTTCCATTTGAGAACTCTGCAGCTTCACCTTCTGTCAGTCTGGAACAAGGACCCAGCGTCCTTGGACGAGATCTGGGTGCACAGGGGTGGACCCAGCACTTGAAGGGTCTGGCGGTTCAGGTACGCTCAGACAACAGAACGGCGGTTGCCTACATCAATCATCAGGGAGGGACCCGGAGCAAGGGAGCTCTCCAGGAAGTGTCTCTGATTCTAACATGGGCGGAAGCCAATGTCCAATGCATCTCGGCTGTCTACATTCCGGGCGCGGAGAACCTGCTGGCAGATGCTCTGAGCAGGGGATTGTCTCGTCAGGGGGAATGGTCACTCTGCAACAGGGTTTTTTAGGCCCTGTGTCACCGTTGGGGTGTGCCAGACGTGGATCTGTTTGCGTCCCGTCACAATCACAAGCTCCCGAGCTTTGTATCTCTGTCTCAGGATCCTCTGGCTCTGACCACGGATGCCCTGTCAATGTCTTGGAGGGAGTTTCGGCTTCTGTATGTGTTTCCACCAATTCCCCTTCTGGGCAGAGTTCTGCGCAAGATTGCTCTGGAAGGGGTACCTGTGATTCTGGTGGCCCCAAGGTGGCCAAGAAGAGTGTGGTTCGCAGACGTGGTTCAAATGGCAGTAAATCAGTACGATCTGCCAAGGTTGCCAGACCTTCTATCTCAGGGGTCTCTACGCCATCCCAATTTACTAACTCTGGCTTTGACGGCTTGGCTATTGAAACCTCCATCCTGATGGAAAAGGGTTTGTCTGCATTTGTAGTGGCTACTATGGTGCAAGCCAGGAAAAAGACTTCTTCTGCTATCTACTATAGAGTTTGGCGTTTTTACATTGACTGGTGTGAATCCAGGTCTCTTCCCTGCCGGGAATTCTTAGTCTCCAGGGTGCTGGAGTTTTTACAACATGGTCTAGACTTAGGTCTTAAGCTTAGTACCCTGAAGGGCCAGGTTTTGGCCCTGTCCATCTTCTTTCAGAAGACCTTTGCCCAGCACCCTCTTATCAAGACTTTCTTTCAGGGGGTCACTCATGTGCGGCCTCCTTGGAAACCTATGGTTCCTGTTTGGGATTTAAACTTGGTGTTATCGGCCCTGCAGGGTGCTCTTTTTGAGCCTATTCAGGAGGCTGCTCTCGCTGTTCTCACGCTCAAGGTTGTATTCCTGGTAGCTATCACTTCTGTTAGACGTGTATCTGAGTTGGCGGCTCTATCTATTCAGCCTCCCTACTATGAGAGACACCAGGATAAGGTGGTGTTTCGCTTCAAGCCAGACTTTCTGCCTAAGGTTGTGTCTGCATTTCATTTGAATCAAGATATTGTACTTCCTTCCTTGTGCCCTAATCCTAGTAATTCTAAGGAAAGGGTTTTGCATTCCTTGGATGTGGTTAGGTGTGTCAAGTATTACCTGGTTATCACTAAAGCTTTCAGGAGGACGGATGCTCTCTTCGTTTTGCCTCACGCGCCTAGGAAGGGTTTGGCTCCCGCCAAGTCTACTATCAGTAAATGGATTCGTCAGGCTGTGGTTCAGGCCTATACTACTAAGGGGAAGTCTCCCCCCTTTCGTCTTACTGCTTATTCTACTCGAGCTGTTGGGGCTTCTTGGGCTTTTCAGCACCAGGCCTCTGTGGAACAAGTTTGCAAGGCCGCTACTTGGTCTTCTGTTCAGGCGGAGGATTACCCACATGTAATTACTAAATCTGGAGCAGAACGTACTGTATGCATATAATACCAATTCTACAGGTGAGTACTTCACAGAATTGTATTTTTTTCCTCCCTTTTTTTGGTTTAGTATAGCAAAATGTGTGTTACTGCAATGCAATGCTTTTCTGTAAGAAATACTTTATTTTCTTGAAGATTTTCAGGGATACCAAGATTTACGACCATGACTGTAACTGTTTAGCAGTTGAAACTTTGTCATCCCAGAGTTCCTGAAGGTCTTGCTTGTGTAACAGAAAGTCCTCCCTGGTTTTGGATTTCCTCGATTGCCATTTAGAAAATCGAGAATGCTGTTTCAATGTTGTAGTGTTAGTTTTAAGCAAGGGTTGTCTTTTTTTATGGGCTGAAGGGGGCTATAGTTAAGGGGAGCAACAGAGTCAAGGGCAGAGGTTAGTATATTATGATAGTGGGAGACTGCAGTGTCTACATTGGTGAATGAGGGCAAGGTGTGGAGGGTCTCTAGAAAGTTAGAAAGAGAGAGTGAAGGTCTAGGTTTCTGAGGTTCCTGTGCAAGATAGCAGGTTTGTGTACAGAGGGGGCAGTGGTGAGGGAAGAGAGCGTTAGTGTGAGGAGGTTGTCATCAGAGTGGGGAAGTAGGGATAAAGAGAGGCTGGATACAGAGCAGAGGTGAGTGAAGAGTAGGCCAACGTGTGCCTATGTGGGTGGGGCTAGCAGACCATTGCTTGAGGCCAAAAGAGGAGGTGAGTGATAGTAATATGGAGGCAACAGGGTTGTTGTGTCAATGGGCATCTTAAAGTCACCCATAATTATACCCGGGATGTCAGTGAACAGGAGGTAGAGGAGCCAGGTGGAAAAGTGGTCCTGGAAGAGAGTAGCAGTTCCAGGGGGGCAATAGATAATGGCATCATTTAGGTGACAGGGAGAATAAAGACAAACTTGGTGAACTTCAAAAGATGAGAAGGATAGAGGGGCAGGGGTTGGGTTAAATGAGTAGTTTTCTGATAGTAGGATGCCAACACCCCCACTCTGTTGCTGGATCTTGGGGTGTGGTTAAAATGTAAGCCCCTGTATTAGATGGCAGTGGATGAGGCTGTATCAGGGGGAGTGAGCCAGGTTTCAGTAAAGGCCATGAAGGTAAAGAGGTTGATAGTGAACAGGTCATGGATGTATGCAAGTTTGTTGCACATTGACAGCAGCAGGAATATGTGGGGAAGGAGTGATTGTGTGGCTAGGTTCTGTGTGTTTGCAGGTTTGATACAGCGGTGAAGGTTTGTCTGTGATGAGGAGGTAGGCGTAGAGGAGCAAGGAAAAGGAAATGGACCTGGGTTTGAAGATATGTTACCAGCGGCAAGTAGGAGCAGAGAAAGGGCGAGGAGGTTACTGTGGGCAGAGTGGCAGAGCATGTTTTGCGGGTGCATGGAGAAAGGGAGATCAATTTAACCAGCGAGATGAACTTGTGCGAGGACAGGTAAGGGGATGAAAGCAGTGATGGATAGACTTACCAGGAGCAGGAGGATACTGTGAGCTTCGGAATTTGAGAATGAGAAACAGGACTGTAAAATAGCAGAGGAGCATTTTAGATGGGTTGTTTTCAGACAAGCGCTCTGGTGCCTCTTCCCCTTATGGTCACTTTGGTCTCAATTTGGGCCTAATTCTTAGATGGACTTGCTAAACCCAGGACTTCAGAAATTCAGGTAGGGTTATCAGGAGGAGGGAGCTAACAGACAGACAGGCATGGACATTCATTAAATATACAGGGTCTGTACAAAGACAAAAGGCAGTGATGGGTAACAATTACAAACAGATAATGGCAGAGAATGATAGTACAAATCATGTAGCATAATGATAAAGTCTATAAAGTGGTTCCATAATGCATAAAATGGAGCTACAAATCACTGGTTATGAGGTGTTTAACCACTGGGGGTAGTTATAAGTCCTTGTGCCCAGGACACATACTCACTGGCTGACCCAAATTGGCTGGGGGTGAAAGGGTTAATAAACTGCAGATCAGTACTTGTGCCCAGGAGACATACCTGTTGATCAGAAAACGGCAGCTTTATTAGGAAAAACAAGGAGAGCATGACCAGAGTAGTTCAGGGTCCTATGATGTCAATTTGGGCCTAATTCTTGGATGGAGGACTTCAGAAATTCAGGAATGCAGCCCAGGCTGACTTGCAGTCCTGATGGGCTGCATCCTGGAGGCTACAGCTAACCCAGCCAGTCTGCCCTATGACCAGTCTGCCCCAGGTGATCATATCATGACATGTTTAATTGTATGACTGCAGAACGTTATTTGGGTTATCCCACAGTCTTATGAACTGTTAAACATAGAAAATGACATGCAAGCTCTTTGCTGTCAATTTCTACTTCTTTTTCCTGTGACTGTGTTATTTAACAGCAGCTGTACATATGTGTAAGGGGCTCAACAAACTAGGCAGCCGTACACCTGCTAACATGCTTGGGAGCAGGGTATTTTCCGATCAGGTAAGCCTTTGGTCAATATAGGAGAGCACAGATGATCTTTCCTAACAAGAGGTTTGATTAAATCATTCGAAAATGGAATTCTAGCTTGGAAAATTATTAAACAATTGACCACTTAATCTAAGATGGATCAGTCTTTCATCACAACAAGTTACTAAGGTCACTTCATTTTGCACAGAGGAGCCCAATGGAATCTTTATCTAAGTAACTAATTCGCTATCTCACACTGCTCTCAGGCTTTCCTTTTCCTTAACATGAGTAGGTAATTATAGCCCCAGCTAAGGCATGAAGGTGCAACAGTGGTTGCCTTAAGCAACCTTCAGTGCGCAACCTCAATCTGAGAAGTCTTTAACCCAGACTTTTCTTCAGGAGGTGGCTCATACAGAATACTGGTATAAATCAATTCTTGCCCAATCAAAGTGGTTTTGGCTCTGCAAGGTCCCCCTTTAATTTGTTAGGTGGATGACACTGCAGTGGCAATAACTGTATTAATGTTAAGCCTTCCTTTGTCCTACTCTGCATTTTATGAGGACAGATGGATACTTGTGGGCCTTTCCATCATCATGCACTGGTGAACTAGGTTTGCATGTGGTTTACACATTTTATGACATTATTACATTTAATTTTCTTGCATCCTCTGCAACCTCCCTGGGCTCAAAGTTTTGCAGTCGGTAGTTTTGAGTCCCTGTTCTATTTATATGGTTCCTGGTTCCTCAGCATGTTGCAGTAGTAGCTTTATTTTCCATCATACTTGAACTGCGTTTGGATATCTTGAAATTAATGTTTTTAGTTGGCCGCATCCTCGTGGAATGATAAAAGTAGATTTTATTGTACTCGCTGTGAAATACTTTTCTTGGAATTACAAGGAAGAGACAGCTCTCACTTTGTTGTGACTGCATCTTGTCTTCTCTTCATGTTTAGGCATGTTGCCCAAAGTTGTGAATTGTTCCTAAGGTTTGTTATTGCTACTGCTTAATATTTCTGACAGTCACTTCTAATGTCTGGGTTGTTAAAACAACATTGATCGATGTCAATATGCCCCAACCAGCTTATTGGTTAAAATAGGGCCTATGTGTTGCAACATGCACTGAAGCTTCTAAAAGGGTTTAATTTTTTTCTCCACAGAAGGTGCTGAACTAGAATGTGAAGTATTGGAGTGTGAGTTTTGTGGAAAAACAGGATATCCAAACAAGTTCCTAAGGTCAAAGAGATTCTGCTCTCAGTCATGTTCTAAAAGGTATCAGCCTTGTTATATTTCTGTTGATTTGCCAGCTAATTTAAAGCTGAACCACACCCCTTGCTCAAATGAACATACAGCTTGCTTTGCAGAAAAGGCAACCCCTTGGCATCCTAAACCAAGCTCTTCAGCTGTTTTACCAAATGCAGCACTGAATCACTGGCAGATCCCAGTTTCCTAGTGAGAAGGAGACATGTTATTGGAATAGCTATGTGTATGTCCATTATTCAGATGCGGACATAATTACTGTTGCACACATAAAACATGGTAGCTGAAAACAAAAGTTGTGATGAAACAGTGTGAAAGTTTTCTTTTTATTACTGATGCACCCTTTGTTTACTTGAAGCCTATGAATAGCTTTAGTGCATGGTATGCAGTGCATATAGTGGTCCTCTGCCACTGGTGGTAACCAGGTTATTTTCAGAAACACAATACTAAGTGGTTAATGGTAAATTGAATGACCTTGTGCCTTATTTTCGAAATGGAGATGCAGGGACACTTTTTCTGAGCCAGTAAGGTTCTGATATGGGGTACCTAAACAACTCGGGGCACACTATTCCTGCAGAAATCTTTGTGAGAATACGAGGGTTGCCAAAGTGCTTTACAGTAGCTCTGGTAGCTGAGAGCAGGTCTTAAGCCTCACAGCTGCTGTTCAGTGGATGTCTAAAAGAAATTAAAATCACAGGACAAGGAAGCAAATGTGCCAAAAAACGGTGTCTACCAGCAATGCAGACTGGAAATTTGGATTAGTATATCAGTAATCTACAGCACCTACAGGAAATGAAGGCGAGAACATGGGAAACACTTCATGTAAGCTTTCTTCTCCCTTTTATTGCCATTACCTGGATTGCCCCATTAAAGCGGACCAAAACCCACTGAACTTGTGAATTACATTTAGTCAAAGCCCCTGCCGATATTCTTCTTAGGGGCGTAGAACTAGAAATGGATATATTCTTAGTATACAGTACGTCCTGCTCCAAATATAATATTTACAAGTGGCTTATACTCCGCCAGATGGCGCTGGACTGCAGAGACATCGAAAATAGGCTCCTCCTGGCCCCTCATTTGGGGACCTCCCACAAATCCCCAGAATTTCTCTGCAGTCTGGCTGCGAAGGACGGGAAATGGCTCTCTACTCGCAGGTGAGCGGGGCTATTAGCCTGCGGCCCTGTAGGACTATTCCCACCCATTCCACTAGTAATATGCCTCCCAGCCTTGGCTGCGCTGGTTGGGTGAAGGTAGGCAGCACCGCTGTTAGGTGCTTAGGAGCGCTGCTCCACCGCAGTCCCCCACCAAAGGGTAGGCGGTTCAGGCTTATGGTGAGCCTCTATGGCATGCCCCTCCCACACTAGTGCCCCTTGCCCCTGCCTATCGGTGGGCCCTGTTTAAGTGGCTGCTGTCCTCCCTCATTCTCCTTGTAGCCTTCGGGGGAAAAGAGGGGGGGGGTGTAAATGTGTATGCCATGCATCCTGTGTTTTACACCTTATATTTATTCTGTCTGTCTTGTGTCAGCCGCCGCGCTGGCTTCCTTTTACTGTCTTTTAAAATTGCCAACGCGCGCTCTTTTTGTCATCACTTTGTTCCACGCTTGGCGGAGGCATTACCTCAGGCGCTGGTGCGCCGTCATTGGCTGCTTGTCACGTCCTAGCTTCGCGCTCTTCGGGGGGGGGGGCGGGGTCCGTCTATGGCACGCTCCGCGTCATCGCTGATACCGGCCCGCCCCTCGAGGTATACCGACACCATCTTTAACCTGCTTGGTTGGCCCATGCGCGAAGGACCTCTACCTACCGTGGTCCATAAGTGCCCTCGCGGGCGGCTTTATATTCTTTCTTTTATTACTGTGTGCTTACGGTCTTGTCTTCTTATGTCTTTCAGGCGGGGCGTACCCTTTTTGGCTTCTCCCGGCCCTTTATTAGTTATATAACTAGTAGGCCTTGTTAATACTCCCACTTCCCTAGCGGGTTATTGGGGCATCCGGGGTTGCTATATAGCGTTATTCCCTATCGGCGTATAGCGCCGCTATAATCACCATATGGAGGCGTCCCAGGATAATGTGACCGGGGTCCCTTCGGGACAAGACCGGCTGTGTGTAGCGTGTGGGCAGCCTAATGCTGACGCTGACAAGGTGCGGGTCTGTGTACCCTGTGCTGAGCAGGTGCTTGCATTGCAATCTGGCCTGCCAGTGGCTGCACCTCGCTTCACTTCGCCTACTCCCCCAAGCTTAAACCTCACTCCTACTGAGTTGCATACTAGCAGGGATTCTCAGCCTGATGTGTCTTCTAGACTGGCTACTGTTGAGCAGTTAAATGCTAAGTCCTTAGCGCGTAAGGCCCCTGCTAAGAAGCAGCACTTGGCGCCTAATGTCACTGTTTTCCCTATGGGAACTGAGGAGTTTTGCAATCTTTGTGGCTATACCCCGTCTGATGAAGGGGAGCTGTTTTCTGACTCAGGCTCATCTGATGAGAGACCAAGGGGTCATGACGGTTCTGTCTCTGACCCCTGGACCCCGGATGACACTGACAGATTATTGACCCAGATTTTTGAGGTTCTGTCCATCTCTCTCCCTGTTGCGGCTCCCAGGCAAAGAGGGGAGCTTTTCCATACAGCAAAATCACGTTTGGAATTTCCCAAGCAGGCACATTTCCATAACCTTGTGCTCAAGGAATGGGAGCGCCCCAGTAAACTTCCCGGGGTTCCAAAAAAGTTGGGATAGGAAGTATCCTTTTCCTGCTGAGGTGGTATATTGTTGGTCATCCCCCCCGAGGTGGATGCCCCGATCCTAGGGATATCTAACACATCTGTCATGCATTCCTCTGACTCTACTACCCTGCGGGATGCTGAGGACCGGCGCATTGACCAACTGGCATCCCACGCCTTTGCATGTGCAGGGACGGCGCTGCGCCCAGTCTGTGCCTCTGCCATTACTGCTGTGGCCACTAGAACCCTTATCAGAAATATGCTTGATAGTGCCCCTGATGATTTGCCTTGTGAGGTGTTCAATGCACTCTCCAGTTGTGATGTTTTTGTAAATTTTGTCCTCTCAGCCATGGATGACACCATCAGAATGTGTGCCAGAACTTCTGCCCTTGTGGTGGCTATACGCCGCTCGGTTTGGCTGTGCCAGTGGGCTGCTGACAACGCTGCCAAGAAGGCCCTCACTGATTTTCCCTTTAAAGGACTGCGCCTGTTTGGGGACCGCCTGGACCTTCTTGCTAAGGGAGGCAGGTTACCCCAGCGCAGGTGGCAATCTCTGCCCTTTCGGGGTCAGGGTTCCTTCTCCTCCCCTTACCGTAGTGCTTCATGTCTCAGACCGGTGGATTCAGGAGGTAGTGTCCTCCGGTTACAAGATAGAGTTTGCTGCCTGTTCCCCTCCAAGATTCATCAGATCCTGGATTCCTCAGGACCCTGTGTCAGCTCAGGAGCTGGTGCAAGCAGTGCAAGGCCTCCTGGAACTGGGGGTCATCTGCCAGGTCCCCTTAAGAGAAAAAGGCAAGGGCTTTTTTTCCAACCTATTCACAGTACCCAAAAAGGATGGTTCAGTCAGGCCCATCCTGGACTTGAAGATCCTCAACAAATTTGTCAGGGGCAGGCGCTTTCGCATGGAAACTCTGTGCTCTGCCATCAGTTCCCTGCGCCAAGGGGATTTCATGACTTCTGTGGACATCAAAGATGCTTACCTTCATATTCCTGTGTTCCCAGGTCATCAAAGGTTCCTCAGGTTCGCTCTGATGGATCAACACTACCAGTTTGTGGCCTTGCCCTTTGGCCTCACTTCAGCTCCCAGGGTGTTCACCAAGGTACTGGCTGGCGTGATGTCTCTGCTCAGATGTCAGGGCGTCCGCGTGCTTCCCTATCTGGACGACATTCTCATCACTTCCCAGTCTCTACATCAGGCAGAGTTGGATACTCAGCTGGTGGTGTCCACTCTGGAGTCATTTGGATGGGTGATCAACCACCCCAAGTCCTCACTGTCCCCTTCCTTGGTAACTCCATTCCTAGGAATGAGTCTGGATACAGTTCAGGCAAGGATTTCCCTTCCTCAACAGAAGTCTGATTTCACAGGCTCAGTCCTTCCTAGCTTGTCCTCATCCCTCCATCAGGCAGGGGATGCAGCTGGTGGGCCTGATGGTGGCATGCTTCGAAGTGGTCCCTTATGCTCAGTTCCATTTGAGGCCTCTGCAACTTCACCTATTGTCAGTATGGGACAAGGACCCAGCGTCCCTGGACTGGGTCTGTGTGCTCTCCCCTCGGGTCAGGAGGATCAGAAGGCAGATCCTTTCTTACCCCTCCCTGGGAGACGGTCACTACGGATGCCAGTCTGTCAGGTTGGGGGGGGGGTTTCTGGAAGTCCCTGCGGTTCCAGGGGAGGTGGGGTCCTCAGGAGGCCCACACACCTATCAATGTCTTGGAACTACGGGTGATCAGGTTAGTTCTGGCTCACTTGACTACTCGCCTTCGGGGCCTGCCTGTTAAGCTGCGCTCGAAGACCAGACGGCAGTTGCCTACATCAATCATCAGGGAGGGACCCGGAGCAAGGGGGCCCTCCATGAAGCGTCTCTGATCCTGACTTGGGCGGAGGCCAATGTCCCCTGCATATCAGCTGTGTACATCCCAGGGGTGGAAAATTGCCTGGCGGACTCTCTGAGCAGGGGGACCTCTCGCCAGGGAGAATGGTCCCTATGCAGCAGGGTGTTTCAATCCCTGTGTCACCGTTGGGGCCAACCAGATGTGGATCTGTTTGCGTCCCGCCACAATCACAAGCTCCCAGCTTTTGTCTCTTTGTCCCAGGATCCTCTAGCCTTGACCTCGGATGCGCTAGCAATGTCATGGAAGAACTTTCAGTTCCTGTATGTCTTCCCTCCAATTCCCCTACTGGGCAGGGTTCTGCGCAAGATTGCTCTGGAAGGGGTGCCAGCTATCCTGGTGGCTCCCAGGTGGCCAAGAAGAGTGTGGTTCGCAGACGTGGTGCAGCTGGCAGTAGATCAGTACGCTCTGCCCTTGGTGCCAGATATGCTCACTCAGGGCTCACTACGCCATCCCAATTTACAAACTCTGGCTTTGACGGCCTGGCTGCTGAAACCTCCATCTTGATGGAGAAGGGGCTGTCTTCCTCGGTTGTGGATACTTTGATAAAGGCTAGGAAGAAGTCTAGTCTTCCTCTTCCATTTATTACATGGTTTGGCATGCCTACATTGACTGGTGTGAGTCTAGGTCTCTTCCCTGTTGGGTGTTCTCTATTCCCAGGATTTTGGAGTTCCTGCACCATGGGTTGGAGATGGGACTCCAGCTCAGTACTCTGAAGGGTCAGGTTTCTGCCCTGGCTATTTCCTTCCAGAAGTTCTTTGCTCAGCACCCTCTGATCAGGACTTTTTTCCAGGGGGTCACTCATGTGCGCCCTCCATGTAAGCCTATGGTGCCTGTTTGGGATTTGAACTTGGTTCGGTCAGCCTTGCAGGGTGCTCCCTTTGAACCTGTGCAGGATGCTGCCCTGGCCTTTCTTACGCTCAAGGTTGTATTTCTGGTGGCTATCACCTCTGTCAGGCTTGTTTCTGAGTTGGCGGCGCTTTCCATCCAGCCCCCCTACTATGGGAGACACCAGGACAAGGTGGTGTTTCGTTTCAAACCTGACTTTCTGCCTAAGGTAGTGTCTGCCTTTCATTTGAATCAGGATATTGTTCTTCCTTCTTTGTGCCCTAATCCTAGCAATGCTAAGGAGAGGGTTTTGCACTCTTTGGATGTGGTTAGGTGTCTGAAGTACTATCTGGTGGCTACTGCACCTTTTAGGAAGACTGATGCTCTTTTTGTGGTCCCTTCTGGTACTAGGAAGGGTTTGGCTCCTGCCAAGTCTACTATCAGCAAGTGGATTCGTCAGGCTGTGATTCAGGCCTACTCTGCTAAGGGGAAGAATCCTCCCTTCCACCGTACTGCTCATTCCACTCGTGCTATTGGTGCCTCTTGGGCTTTTCAGCACCAGGCTTCTGTTGAACAAGTTTGCAAGGCTGCTACTTGGTCTTCTGTTCATACCTTTTCAACGTTTTACAAGGTTGATGTTAGGGCCTCAGCTGATGCTGCTTTTGGCCGAAAGGTTCTGCAGGCGGCAGTGGTTTAAACTGTCTGCTGCTGCCTTTTATTGGGGATCCCACCCTACTTTATGGACACTGCTATTGGATGTCCCACTTGTAAGTATTATATTTGGAGCAGGACATACTGTATACTAAGAATAATACAATTCTGTGATTACTCACCTGTAGAATTGGTATTATGAGTATACAGTACGTCCTGCTCCAACCCACCCTTGGTTTTGCATTATCTTGGATCCCCTGTATGGTGATTGTTATCATTGTTATAGTTGATAGTTTGGGTTGTTTAATTCTCGTTAACTGCTTTTCAATGCTGGGGATTTGTGGGAAGTCCCTGGGTATTTAAGGGGCCGGGAGGAGCCTATTTTTGATGTCTCTGCAGTCCAGCGCCATCTGGCGGAGTATAAGCCACTTGTAAGTATTATATTTGGAGCAGGACGTACTGTATACTCATAATACCAATTCTACAGGTGAATAATCACAGAATTTTATTTTTCGATTTTTGAATTGTCCTGTAACACTGTTTTTTGCTGTCCCTCTCTGTAAGATGGCAGACGATCAGAGTGCATTGGTGTGGCAATGACATAATTGCCACCCACAACAGTAGCAATGAATGGAGGAGGCAGAGTTTTGTAGCTTAAACAGGTGCCATTATCTGGGATTAGAGTGAAGCAGGAGCAGTGAAAATTGGCAAAATGTTCTCTTCATGGGGGGAGAAATTCAGGGGATGTTAGTTAAAAATGTGTTTTTTGTTCCGCTTTAAGTGTAACTGGGTGGTTAACCCGGAGAGGGAGCTTGCAGGAGCAACCTGCTGGTGGACACCAGTAAGCATAAGGCCAAGAAGTGCACTGTGAACTACACTGTCTCCTAAAGCTTCAGGCTCAGACAACGTAACTTTGCTTCTCTTGGGTCAGTCCTCCAGACCAGCTGACCATTTTAAATCCAATTCCTCCCCTCAGCAGCTTACTCCTACGTGCAGTTCCTAAATTTACTGCCTTAGATAGTAGGGAATACGATAAAAAGTTGTCTAAAATTCTCAAGACCCAGGATGCCTGGTACTCCTTCCACCCAGGCTTCTCTGAGTTCTGGGAAGAGGTTGCTAAGGTGGATCACCCCGTTACCAGTTCAAAGGCTCCTCCATGATTGACAGACACCTGGAAAGCTTACAGATCCATCCTTATGTAACAGCAGGGCCGGCTGCCAGGCCGATAATTTCCTCTGCCCTGCTTAGCAAGGCCTACAAAGAATCCAATAAGCTAGATTCTCAAGGTCTTACCTCAGAGACATCTTTAAATAACTGTATATGGAGGTTCAGACAGGGGGGTAGCTAGCCTCTTCTCAAGGCATCTATGGAGACATGCAGAAAGGTGTCAGTGATCTTGGCTCTTTCTGTAATAGCCAGATTTACTATTAGGCTGAAGGTCTAATCAGAACTGTGAGGACGTTGACCTCACTCAAGGGAAGTTCTTTGGTGGAAGAACCTTATTCAAGGAAATTGCAGGTGGAAAAAATAATCGATTCTTAGTATACAGTACGTCCTGCTCCAAATAAGATTCTTTACTCTTGGCTATTACTCCGCCAGAAGGAGCTGGACTGCAGAGACCGCGATATTGGCTCCTCCTGGCCCCTCAAATACCCGGGACCTCCCACAAATCCCCAGAATTTCTCTGCAGTCTGGACTGCGAAGGACAAGAAGATGGCTCTCTCTTCTTGCAGGTGAGCGGGGCTATTAGCCTGCCGCCCTGTAGGACTATTTTCCATTATTAATGTGCCTCCCAGCTTTGGCTGCGCTGGTGCGGGTGATGGTAGGCAGCACCGCTGTCAGGTGCTTAGGAGCGCTGCTCCACCGCAATCCCCCACCAAAGGGTAGGCGGTATAGGCATATGGTGAGCCTTCTATGGTATGCCCCTCCTGCACTATTGCCCCTGTCGCTGGGCCCTACGTTAAGTGGCCGCTGCTCTCCCTTGTAGCTCCCGGGGGGGAGGGGGGGTGTTCGTTGGTGCTTCACTTGGATGGTGTGCTTGTTGCTTTTAGTTCAGTCTCCGCACTGACTTGGTTGCACTGGTTGCGTTTTGAATATACCGCCTCCGCCGCGGGCGCTTTCACTGCGTTCCCCGGTTGGCGGCAGCATTACCTCAGGCGCTGCTGCGCCTTCATTGGCTGCTTGTCACGTGTTCTGCTTCGCGCTCTTTGGCGGGTGGCGCGTTCCGCGTCACTGTCTCCGCGGCCCGCCCCTCGAGGTATACTCGGCGCCATTTTTTCTGGATTCTGTCTGCTGCATGGCTGGCGTCTACCTACCGCAGTCCGTGAGTCCCCTCGCGGGCGGTTTTATTTTACCCTAATGTCATTTATGCATGTTGCTTATGGGGTTCTCTTCGCTTATGTCTTTCAGGCGGGTCAAACTTAATTGGTTTCTCCCGGCCCTACCCCCTTTATTTAGTTATTTAACTTTGTGAGGACTAGTGTGCTAAATACTCCCACTTCCCTAGCGGGCTATTGGGGCATCCCGGGTTGCTTTTATAGCATGAATCCCTATCGGCCTATTGTGCCGCTATAATCACCATATGGAGGCGTCTCAGGATAATGTGCTCGGGGATTCCTTCGGGAGTGTCCCCTACAAGTGCTGACAATGTGCAGGTCTGTATACCTTGTGCCCAGCAGGTGCTTGCGCTACAGCCTGGTTTACCAGCAGCTGGGCCTGCGCCACGTATGGCTTCACCTACTCCCCCAAGCTTAAATTTGACTCCCATTGAGCTGCATACCAGTGGGGAATCTCAGCCTGATGTGTCTGCTAGACTGGCTAGTGTTGAAAAGTTGCTTGCTAATACCATGGCGCGTAAGGCCTCTGCCAAGAGGCGGCATTTGACGCCTGATGTCACGCTTTTCCCTATGGCGGCTGAAGAGTTCTTTTAACTGTCCGGTTATACCCCCTTGGAGGAAGGGGAGTTGTTCTCTGATTCGGAGCCATCTGTAGGGGTGTATGCCCCAGTCCTAGGGTTGTCTAACACCTCTGTCATGCATTCCCCTGATTCTACTACACTGCGGGATAGTGAGGACCGGCGTATTGATCAGCTGGCATCCCATGCCTTTGCCTGTGTGGGGACGGCGCTGCGCCCAGTTTGTGCCTCTGCCATTACAGCGGTGGCTATTAGGACTCTGCTTAGAAGTGTCCTAGATGGTGCTGCTGATGATGTGTCTAGTGAAGAGTTTAATGCACCCTCTCGTTGTGAGGTTTTTGTGACTTATGTCTTCTCTGCCTTGGATGATAACATTAGGATTTGTCGCAGAGCCTCTGCCCTGGTGGTGGCTATACGGCGCTCGGTTTGGCTGCGCCAGTGGGCAGCTAACACCGCTGCCAAGAAGGCTCTCACTGGTTTTCCCTTCAAAGGGCTGCGCCTATTTTGGGACCGCCTGGACCTGTTTGCTAAGGGAGGCAGGTTACCCCAGCGCAGGAGGCAGTCTCTGCCCTTTCGGGGCCCAGGTTCCTTTTCTTCCGCCTACCGTGGATCCAGACAGGGGAGGGGGGTCTCCTTTACTGGGGCCGAGGAGATTTCTGGGGTAGGGGCAGAGGACGTGGACGCCCTGGCTCATCCTGGGGCTCCAAGCCTAAGCCTTCTCCCAAGCCCCCTCAGGCATGAAGGGGCGCCCTCACCCATCCGGGTGGGGGGACGGCTTCAGCATTTTGCTCACGTCTGGAGGCTTCATGTCTCAGACCGGTGGATTCAGGAGGTAGTGTCCTCCGGTTACAAGATAGAGTTTGCTGCCTGGCCGCCCCCAAGATTCATCAGATCCCAGATGTCTCAGGACCCCATGTCAGCTCAGGCTCTTATTCTGGCGGTGCAAAGCCTTCTGGAGCTGGGGGTCATCTGTCCCCTTACGAGAAAGGGGCAAGGGGTTCTATTCCAACCTTTTCATCGTGCCCAAAAGAAATGGGTCAGTCAGGCCCATCCTGGACTTGAAGATCCTCAACAAATTTGTCAGGTGCAGGCGCTTTCGCATGGAAACTTTGCGCTCTGCTATCAGTTGCCTGCGTCCAGGGGACTTCATGACATCTGTGGACATCAAGGATGCTTACCTTCATATTCCTGTTTTTCCAGGTCATCAAAGATTCCTCTGGTTCGCTCTGGAGGATCGGCACTACCAATTTGTTGCATTGCCCTTCGGTCTCACTTCAGCTCCCAGAGTGTTCACCAAGGTGCTGGCAGAAGTGATGTCTCTGCTCAGGTCTCAGGGCATTCGCGTGCTGCCCTATTTGGACAACATTCTCATCACTTCTCAGTCCCTCCAACAGGCAGAGCTGGATACTCAGCTAGTAGTGTCCACTCTGGAGTCATTTGGCTGGGTGATCAACCATCCCAAGTCTTCCCTGTCTCCCTCCTTGGTGACACCCTTCCTGGGAATGAATCTGGATACAGTTCAGGCAAGGATTTTTCTTCCTCAGCAGAAGGTGGACAGTCTGCTAGTGCAGGTTCAGTTCCTGCTATCTTGCCCTCATCCCTCCATCAGGCAGGGAATGCAGCTGGTGGGCCTATGATGTCGTGCTTCGAGGTGGTCCCTTATGCCCAGTTTCACATGAGGCCTCTGCAACTTCACCTCTTGTCAGTATGGGACAAGGATCCTGCATCCCTGGACCAGGTCCTTGTTCTGTCCCCCCTAGCCAGGAGGCCTCTCTAGTGGTGGCTGGACACCAGGAACCTGTTGACGGGCAGATCCTTTCTGGCCCCCTGCTGGGAGACGGTCACCACGGATGCCAGTCTGACAGGTTGGGGGGGGCTTCTGGTATTCCCTACAGTTTCAAGGGCGCTGGGGCCCTCAGGAGGCCCACACGCCCATCAACATTCTGGAATTGAGGGCGATCAGGTTGGTTCTGGCTCACTTGACCCAACACCTTCGGGGCTGTTCAGGTACACTCGGACAACCAGACGGTGGTTGCCTACATCAATCATCAGCGTCTCTGATCCTGTCCTGGGCGGAGGACAATGTTCCCTGCATCTCAGCTGTGTACATTCCGGGGGTGGAGAATCTGCAGGCAGACTCTCTCAGCAGGGGGACCTCTCGCCTGGGAGAGTGGTCCCTCTGTGACAGGGTGTTTCGGTCTCTGTGTCACCGGTGGGGTCAACCAGATGTGGATCTGTTTGCGTCCCGTCATAATCACAAGCTCCCAGCTTTTGTCTCCCTGTCCCAGGATCCTCTGGCCTTGGCCACAGATGCTCTAGCAATGCCATGGCAGGAATTTCAGCTTCTGTATGTCTTTCCCCCTGTTGGGTAGGGTTCTGCGCAAGATAGCTCAGGAAGGGGTGCCAGCTATCCTGGTGGCTCCCAGGTGGCCAAGAAGAGTGTGGTTCGCAGACGTAGTGCAACTGGCAGTAGATCACCTTTGCCCAGGGTTCCAGACCTGCTCACTCAGGGACATCTACGCCATCCCAATTTACAAACTCTGGCTTTGACGGCTTGGCTACTGAAACCTCCATCTTGATGGAAAATGGGGTTTTCTGCCTTTGTTGTTGACACCATGATCAAGGCTAGGAACAAGTCTTCTTGGCGTGCCTACATTGACTGGTGTGAATCTAGGTCTGTTCCCTGTCGTGTGTTCTCTATTCCCAGGATCCTGGAGTTCCTCCAACATGGTTTGGATCTGGGGCTTCAACTCAGTACTCTGAAGGGTCATGTCTCTGCCCTGGCTGTTTTCTTCCAGAGGTCTTTTGCTCAGCATTCACTGATCAGGACTTTTTTCCAGGGGGTTACTCATGTGCGTCCCCCTCGTAAGCCTATGTTGCCTGTCTGGGTTTTGAACTTGGTCCTGTCTGCCTTGCAGGGTGCTCCCTTTGAACCTGTGCAGGAGGCTGCTTTGGCCATTCTTACTCTCAAGGTTATCTTTTTGGTGGCTAACACTTCTGTTAGGCGTGTTTCTGAGTTGGCGGCGCTTTCCATCCAGCCCCCAGGACAAGGTGCTGTTTCGCTTCAAGCCAGATTTTCTGCCTAAGGTTGTGTCTGCCTTTCATCTGAATCAGGACGTTGTTCTACCTTCCTTGTGCCCTAATCCTAGTAACGCTAAGGAGAGGGTTTTGCATTACTTGGATGTGGTTAGGAGTCTGAAGTACTATCTGGTGGCTACTGCACCTTTCAGAAAAACTGATGCTCTTTTTGTGGTCCCTTCTGGGCCTAGGAAGGGTCTGGCTCCTGCTAAATCTACTATCAGCAAATGGATCAGTCAGGCTGTGATTCAGGCCTACACTGCTAAGGGGAAGAATCCTCCCTTCCGCCTTACTGCTCATTCTACTTGTGCTATTGGGGCCTCTTGGGCTTTTCAGCACCAGGCTTCTGTTGAACAAGTTTGCAAGGCCGCTACTTGGTCTTCCGTTCATACCTTTTCAAAGTTTTACAAGGTTGATGTTAGGGCCTCAGCTGATGCTGCTTTTGGCCGCAAGGTTCTGCAGGCGGCAGTGGTCTGACCTGTCTGCTGTTACCTTTTTTGGGGATCCCACCCTACTTTACGGACACTGCTATTGGATGTCCCAAGAGTAAAGAATCTTATCTGGAGCAGGACGTACTGTATACTAAGAATAATACAATTCTGTGGTTACTCACCTGTAGAATTGTTATTATAAGTATACAGTACGTCCTGCTCCACCCCACCCTTTGTTCATTATCCTTGGATCCCCTGTATGGTGATTGTTATCATTGTTTGATAGTTGCTAGTTGGTTCTTTTATCATTCTCCCGGCTTCTTGTTTAACTGCTTTTCAATACTGGGGATTTGTGGGAGATCCCGGGTATTTGAGGGGCCGGGAGGAGTCAATTTTGCGGTCTCTGCAGTCCAGCGCCATCTGGCGGAGTAATACCCAAGAGTAAAGAATCTTATCTGGAGCAGGACGTACTGTATACTCATAATAACAATTCTACAGGTGTAGTAATCACAGAATTGTATTTTTGAGCCAGGAGTCATTTTCCTCCCTATTCAGGAGATCTTTGGGCTTCGGTCCCTTTCACAAACAGCCTTGGGTGACACAAAGCCTTTGTATGCCAAATTAAAAGGCAGCAACAACAAATCTACCTTCTAGGAAAGCCGTTTTTACAAGTCTCAAGTACTTCTGAGCCTGAAGGACACGTTCACCCTTGAGTGTGGGTTGTTTGCTGGTCTTTGGCCTGGTTTGAAGGGCCCAGGTGAAGGATGCTTGGGTAAAAGTAGTGACTTCAGAGTGCAAAATAGAGTTTCAATCTTTTGATCCAACATTCTACTTGTGCCTTGCAGATGGCCAACCTGCTGAGAGTGCCTTGCAGGTTTCAGGGTTGTAACTTCTGTTCCCTCTAATCAATTTGTGACTACCAAAAAGGATGGTGGAGCCTACTCCACTGGCGTGGGTTACTCTGGAATCATTAATGGCTGTTTATCAAAAGGGCAATTCTGCTGACACTGCGTAATTGTTCCTCGACTCTGCAAGGACAATATACACAGACAGTGTATAGTCCGACAATGCCATGGCTGTGGATTAAGTTAGTCATCAAAACATCTTATAGTCTACCACTATATGGAAATACCATGTCTATTCTAAGAGAAGCTGTTTTCTTCACTTACAATTTTGGGTTATGGCATTAGCCTGCTCTGCCTTGGTCAGGGACAGCTGTGGAGCCATTGTGGATTTTCTTCGCTGATACTCGCTGTTAAGCCACTTTTTGGCATCGTTCTACAGGAATGAAATTGAATGAAGGGCAAACTTTAGAGCCCTGCTATGGCTCCTGCCCTGCAATGTAGGAAATGTAAGAGAGCAAATGGGACAGGTATCAGGTGAGACATAAAAGGTAACATAATGTAATGGCCATCACAATGCCCTGATCTTAATACAATTCATGGTGTAACCAGGCTAGGTGACATCAGTTTATTAAAGGAATAGGTGAAAATTCCAACTAAACATGTAGAAAGTTACCCAAATCATTTGACCTATGTTAGCTGAAGGCAATGCTACCAAACACTAACTTGGTGTTAGTAAAATCTGAGCCACTGGGAATGTGACAAAATAGATTAAAGCTGAAACAAAGCATTGTCTCTAGTATTAATGTGACATTTCAAATTTTTAAGTGAGGCTTAGAAGTTGATACAGCAACCAGATGTAAATTTTCACCTGGTGCCGAATCAGCCCCAAGGTAGTAAATGAAAGTCATGGAAAGTGATTTCTCTCCTACTCCTGTTGTTTTCTGAAGTGTAATTGTTCATCTTTAAGCAAAGGTTAAATGCCATATTGTCCACACAGTTATTCTTTTACAATGTATATTGAGTAATCTGAAATATCTGACAAAAAACACTTCTCAGGTACAATGGCAGTGGAGCAAAACGCCTTGGACACCTCAAAATTGAAAAAAGCAGTAGATGGAGTCGAAAAATAGAAGGAACATTAGGGCGGCGTGGGAGGCGCCCACAGAGCTCTGGCGGTTCAGTTCGAGACCACTATCTAAGACAGGTTAGTAAAAAAGCATCTTATGTATATAATATAATGACATGTCTTTGACTACTTGCCGGGCATAAGAATTTTTCCTAGTTTTTCAGCTGATGCTCTGCAGGCTATGGATTCTGCTCTGAAGATTGTAAAGTTCAGCGGGCAGTAATGCTGTGGCACAGATCTTTCCATGTGGGGTGGTGCAATTGTAGTCCTGGGCACTGGGGGAGTAACTGTCTAGCATTCATATACTGTACTTTGTGATACACTTAATTATTTGGTTGTAGCCAAGACACAGACCCCCCCCCCCCCCTTCAGCCTGTTGTGGTTGCTTGGTCTCTGTTATTTAGAACATGGAACTATTTCAATTGTATTAATACTGCTTCCATTAACTAAGAAGCACTTCCTGTGCAGGGTAAATGTAGACCCATCAGTGAACAGTTTTGTATTGTGTCCAACCTGTTAATAGGCAGAGCGAAGCGAGCCATGTGTATATGAATGAAGAAGCAGAATGTATTGCTCTATATATTGCAGTTGCCTACCACCTATTCAGGTGAAGAAGAAGCCACAGGGGATTTCCAGGAGAATTTCATCCCTGCACCTATGACCACGCGTCTACGTCGTCAGAGTGAAAGAGAGCAGGAGTTGCGTCTTCTTCAAGCAAGAAGCACACCCTCACCATCTCCAATGCCTCCAGATAGTCAGACAGAGCCATCATTATGGACGGTTGAAGATGTTTGGGCTTTTATACATTCTTTACCAGGTATTACTACTGGCTCTCCTTGACAATATTTAGTTCTAGAAATAAGGGCATCTGGACTTATACAAAACACTTGGGCACTCTTTGCACCTGGTACTGAATAATCCCCATCGATTTAGCATCAGGTGCAAAAAGTTCACAAAAAAATGTGATTCTTTTTTTTGGAGGGTATATGAACCTGAGGAGATTTTCACTATATTCAGTCCAGGTCGTGCCATAAGTAATTACATGTGGGTATTCCGCCACCAGGTGGCGCAGTTGCCTGAAATATCCAAAGCTGTAGCTCCCCCCGGCCCCCTATAAAATCAGGTGTCTCACCAGAATCTCCAGAGTTCATCTTGCAGTTTGCTGCTAAGGATCGCCTGGATACTCTCTCCCGGATACTGCAGCTGAACGGGGGCCTCCTAGCCCGTCGGCCGCTGCACCCTTATTCCCACTGTTCCTGTGGACCCAATTCTGCCTCCCAGCCTTGGCTGATCGGGACGGTGAAGGTAGGGTGAACGCCGGGGTCAGGCGTTGACAGAGCTAGGCTCTGGCCCGCAGACCCTCCCTAAAGGGTAGCTGGCCATAGGCTGATGGTGAGCCTATGGTGGGGGGGGGGGGGAGGAACCACCTTGCCCAGTTATCCCACAAGCTTTATTCTGGTGTTGGCTGTGTGTGTATGTTTTACTTTTGTTTTACTGCGCTCATACTTACCTCCCTCGTTCCCTCCGGGGCCTCTTCCTCTCCCTTCCCCTCCATCTTGGTCCGCGCTGTGAGGGGGGGGAGGGGGTTGTGTGCCGTCGGCCTGGGGATCCGGCGGCTGCGGGCTCTGTCCAGCACTTATCTTTGTGGAGGTCTCCTCCATCTTGTGGCCCTCTGAGGAGACGGGAGGCGGGCGCTGGTTTCGTGCCGTTGGGGGGGGCGGGGCCGCACTATGACGCTTTTTGCGTCACTGCGGGTGCGGCCGGCCCCTCGAGGAACGTGTGCTGCTGCTGCTGCGGGCACCATCTTGCTTCTCCTGCCTGTCGTCTTGCTGCTGCTGGGACCCCTCGGTGATCTCTGTCGGTGTCGTGGGTCCCTTATTTATTTTTTGCTGTATACTTCTTGCGCATGTGCTGTGGGATGCTTATAGCCCCTTATGCTTGTCTTTCAGGTCGGGCCCTTATAGCTGTGGGTTGTGGTTCCTCCCGGTCTCGCCCCCCCCCCACCTCTTCCCTCTCCCCCTGCCCTTTTTATTAAGAGGGATCACACAAAAAGAGGGATTAAATAAGAGGGATTTAGTGGTTTGGGCCGTTAGTGCCTTGTAATCTGCATAAGATTTGTCTGTTAATCACCATAATGGAGGCTTCTGGGGATAGTAACCTAGGGGCCTCATCTGGGCGGGTGACGCTCTGCCCCATGTGCGGTACCAACCTTTTGGGCGGACTCAGCACGGTTTATGTCACTTTAGCCAGGAGCATATTTTTGGAGTATGATAGGGCGGGTGTATCTGCCCCTAGCCCTTTATTGCCTGCGGCCTCGCCAGCACCCCTGCTATTGCATTCAACCCTCAGCAAGGGGGAAGCCAGCAAGGGGTCCCAAGTTGATTTGGCATACCGGGTGGCCAGCCTTGAGAGACTGTTATTTCGCACGGCTCCTGGGAAGGCCACGAATAAGAAGCGGCTCATCGAGCCTGGTTACTCGGATTTTGCTGATAATGATCCATGGAGGAAGGCGAGTTGTTTAAGGATTCCTTTTTCACAGTGGATCATTCGGCCGGCTATGACTGGGAGCCTGGCTCTTCCTCAGGCGAGGATATGTGGCTCCCTGACGATACGGAGAAGTTGCTGACTTCAGTGTTTGAGACGTTGCATATTGTCCCTCCTAAAGCGGCTAAGAGGAAGCAGGGTGATTTATTTCGGCCTGAGAGACAGAGGCTTGTCTTCCCTAAGCAGGCCCATTTTTCCAATATGGTTTTCAAGGAGTGGGAAAGGCCTAACAAACTAACTTTGGTGCCTAAGGGCCTGGACAAGGCGGTATCCCTTCCCGGAGGAGCTGATCCGCCTCTGGTCCCATCCCTCCGATGTGGATTCCCCCGTGTCGGGGTTATCCAACACTATGGTTATGCCGTCACTCGATACTGCTTCCTTGCGCGATCCAGCTGACAGGCGTATGGATCAACTGGCTTGTCATGCATTCACCTTTGCTGGTGCTTGGTTTCGCCCATTGTGTGCCGCGGCTATTGTTTCCTTAGCCATCAGAAAGAAGGTGAGACGTCTTGTAGATATTGCTAAGTCTCGCAAGCGGGCGGAGGAGTATAAAGACCTCAAAGCTTGCGTGGATTTTATTGCCTTTGTTGTCTCTGCTATGGACAATGGTGTCCGGCTCGGAGCCAGGGTTTCGGCCCTGCTTGTTGCGCTCCGTCGCTCTCTCTGGCTGCGGCAATGGTCAGCTGATGCCGCGGCCAAGAAGTCGTTCACTAGTATCCCCTTCGTGGGGCACAGGTTATTCGGGGAGCGTCTGGACCTCCTGGTTAAGGATGGGAGACTCCCTCAGCGACTGAAGCCTGCGCGGCCTTTTTGGGGTTCCTCTGCCTATCGTTCCTTTCGTGGAGGAAGAGGCGCTTCCTTTTCAGGTGGCCGCAGAGATTCTTGGGGACGAGGTAGGTCCCGCGGCCGACCCAATCCCTCTTGGGGATCCAAGTCCAAGCCCCCCACCAAGGCTCCTCAGGCATGAGGAGGCGCCCTCACCCATCCGGGTGGGGGGACGGCTTCTGCTATTTGCTTACGTCTGGAGACAGCGCGTCTCGGATCGGTGGATTCAGGAGGTGGTGTCCTCCGGTTACAAAATGGAGCTGGCATTCAGGCCGCCCTGAAGATTTCTTCAGTCTCCCATGTCCCAGAATCCTGTAACGGCACAGGGCCTGAGAATGACCGTACAGCACCTCCTGCAGCTAGGTGTGATTTGCCCTGTACCTCTTCAGGAGCAGGGTCAGGGGTTTTACTCCAACCTGTTCACGGTTCCCAAGAAGGATGGAACGTTAAGACCTATCTTGGACCTGAAGGGTCTCAACAGGTTTGTAAAAGTCCGGCATTTCCGCATGGAAACCTTACGGTCAGCGGTGAGTTTGCTTCGGCCCGGCAATGTCATGACCACGGTGATGCCTATTTGCACGTCCCGATATTTCAGGGACACCAGAGGTTCCTGACATTTGCTCTGGATGACCAGCATTATCAATTTGTAGCTCTGCCATTTGGGATATCCTCAGCCCCCCCGGGTTTTCACCAATGTGCTGGCGGGCATCATGGCTATTTTGAGGAATCAGGGTGTTCGTGTGCTGCCTTATCTGGACGATTTACTGATTGCGGCTCAGTCCCTTCAGCAGGCCGAGAGCGACACGCGGACGGTGTTATCCACTCTCGAGGAGTTCAGTTGGGTAATCAACTACCCCAAGTCTTCGATCACTCCCTCAACGGTGAGGTCTTCCTGGGCATGACGCTAGACACCTCTCAGGTCAAGGTGTTCCTACCACAGCAGAAGGTGGTGGGGCTTCAGACGCAAGTGCAAGCCTTGCTGTCTTGTCAACAACCCTCGATCCGTCTGGGGATGAAGCTGGTGGGCCTGATGGTGTCCTGTTTCGAGGCAGTGCCCTTTGCTCAGTTCCACCTGAGACCTCTTCAATTGAATCTGCTGACCGGCTGGGATCGGATACAGGAGTCGCTGGAAAGGAATTTTCTCTGTCCCCCCTGGCCAGACGGTCCCTCTTGTGGTGGCTGGACCCCAGGAACCTATTGGTGGACAAGTCCTTTCTGACTCCCCGGTGGGAGATAGTTACCACGGATGCCAGTCTGACCGGCTTTGGAGACGTCTGGCAGACGCAGAAGTTCCAGGGTCAGTGGGGTCCGCAGGAGAACCACTTGCCCATAAATCTCCTGGAGCTGAGAGCGATCCGGTTGGTGCTTCTTTGATTGACTCCCCAGCTAAGGGTACGTCTGGTACAGGCTCGCTTGGACAATCAGACGGCTGTCGCCTACATCAATCACCAGGGCGGGACTCGGAGCAAGTGAGCCCTCAAGGAGGTGACCCAGATTCTGACTTGGGCAGAGGAGAATGTTCCCTGTATCTCGGGGGTTTACATCCCCGGGGTGGAAAACCAGGAGGCAGACTCCCTGAGCAGGGGGGCCTTTCATCTGGGAGAATGGTCTCTCCGCAACAAGAGCATTGCTGTTAGGCTAGTTTTTTATTTGCAGTTTTGGACCGTGTTAGGAGCGCTGCACTCACTGGGGTATACAGCACGTCCTGCCTCTCTATCCTTCTACTATGCAGGCTTCTATTCGTGGTACACCGCCTACGGAGCTTGTTGAGGTGCTGCGTGTTGATGGGGAGCGTCTGGAAGTAATCCCTCAATGAATTTGGAAAGTGTAGTGTGTTTTTTACATTTTTGGTCTGGCACCGCGGACGCACTATCGCCGCAGCGCTAATTTTTACCTCAGAGAGTGTTGAGGGGAGCTCTCCCCTCACACACTCTCAGTTGGGGGCGGGGCCGGGCCTTCGGCACGAGGCCGCGGCCCGCTCCCGTTTTCATTTGTACACTTGTAGCATGGCTCGAGCGGTCGGCGGTCCCGCATGTCAGCTGCGGGCTGCTACCTCCTTTTCTTCCTTCACCGGTGCCGCGGGTTCCCGCGACACCGGTTCTCCGGCGCTTTGGAAATGGAGGGGAGCTTCTCCCCTCACGCGTTGTCATTGGGGGCGGGGCCGGGCTTTCGGCGCGTCGCCGCGGCCCGCCCCCTCTGCCTCGGACACTGCTGAGGAGCTCGCTCCTCACAAGTTGCGTTAGGGAGGGGGGTGGAGCAGGTCAGTGGCGTGCTCCGCGCTGGCCACACCCCCCTTCCTCTTCCGCTCTATCCCTTCACCTCACGATTCATGAGGACTCAGCGTCTTGATTCCTATGGCAACTGTGAGTGGCCCTGTGGGCCCCCCTTTCTCCATGCTTTCTGATTTTTTGTCCCTGCTTCATTTTTATTAGTGTATTGTTTCTGGCAGGTAGATCTTAGGGGGTTCCTCCTGGTGGACTTCATTACGTCCATAGCCTAAGGTCCCTGGGTTTATTAATCTTCACATACAAATCCTCCCACTTGGACATTAAAAGGGCATCCCGGGTTGCTTATTAGCGTAATTCCCTCGGTCATTACAAATAACTACAAGTTCACCGTATGGAGGCATTCCCGGATACCGGGCTCCCCTCGGGGCAATCCCGGAAGTGCATGAGTTGTGGGGTATCCCTAACCGGGGATGATGTATTTTTATGTATACCATGTGCACAGCAGACTATTACACGGCAGTCCGGACCCCAGACTTCTGGGTCAGCACCGCCGGCTCCCTCTCCTCCTCCTCCCACTTTGACTCGGGGGCCCCGTGTGACGTTGTCATGAGTGGGGTGTCACAGTCTGATGGGTGTGCCAGATTGGCCACTCTTGACAAATTATTTTCTACCACGGATGCCAAAAAGGCCACAGCTAAGACAAAGCACTTGTCACCGGTCATTACGGCATTTAATTATGATGAAGTGGATTATCTGGATTGGTCATATTACTCTCCGCTGGAGGAAGGAGAGTTGTTTGAGGAATCTGATACTTCAGATGATCAGCAATTTGTTGGCGCTGTGTCAGCACCCACTTACCTGCGCCCCGTTCCGGTCGCGCTCCCCGTACCGCCGCGCGGCTTCCTGGTCGGCGGCCGCAGCGGGCGGCGGCTCTCCTTCCTCCTGGCGCGCGCGCGCCTGGGTCCTCTCTGGCCGGCGTCCCCGGCTCCGGCGCTCGTGCTCGCGCACACGCGCGAGCACGTTGTGTTTATGCCCTCCGGCGCCGCTGTGTTCAGCGCGGCCGCCGGAGGAGAAATAATTAAAGTGACAGGTGTGGGTGGGGGGAATGTTCCCTTGTTACTGGCCAACCCCAGCAGCACGTCACTCCCTCACCACTCCCCTCCAATCAGCTCTCTCTGAATTCTGGGCAGCTCGCCCCATGTGTCCAATCTGTTTAAAGTTCCTGGTTGCACCAATCACTACACTGACTCTCCTTGGCCAATTATGCCTGTTCCCTATTTAACCTCAACCCAGTCAGTCTGTGATTGCCTGTTATAGCGCCTAGTCCCTTGTAGCTGTTTGTCCTCGATTTTGATCCTGATTCTTGTTGCCGACCCTTGCCAGTTTGACCATCCTTGATCTCCGTTCCTGTTGCCGACCCTCGCTTGTTTGACCATCCTCGATCTCCACTCCTGTTGCCGACCCTTGCCAGTTTGACCATCCTCGATCTCCACTCCTGTTGCCGACCCTTGCCAGTTTGACCATCCTCGATCTCCACTCCTGTTGCCGACCCTTGCCAGTTTGACCATCCTTGATCTCCGTTCCTGTTGCCGACCTTCGCTTGTTTGACCATCCTCGATCTCCACTCCTGTTGCCGACCCTTGCCTGTCTATTGGACTGCCATCCTTACGCTCACATACCGGCTACCCGATTCCACTTCCAGCCGCGGGCTCTCCAGCACTCTGTACCGTAAGGCCTCATCCTTTGAGCCATAAAGTCCTGGGGGCAACCGATCCCGAGCAGGCGTGTTCTGCGTCTCGGCAAGCGGGGGCTCCTATAGGTGAAGCTGGCTGCGGAGATTGGGGGTTGAGGCCCTTACCAAGAGAGCTGGAGTTGTCCAAGTGGTAATTGAGGCTCCGGGAGCGTGACATTATAACAGGCCCAAAAATATCATTATGGAAGACCTGGTACAGCAAGTGCAGGCGATGGCCACCGCTATCAATCAACTTGCCCAGAGGGTGGCCAACCAAGAAACCCGCCAGACTTCAACACCCGCTGTATCACCTCATATTCCTGAGCCTAAGGTTCCTTTGCCCGAAAAATTCTTTGGAGACCGGGCCGGCTTTTCAAATTTCAAGAATTCGTGTGAACTCTACTTTAGGCTGCGGCCTTTATCTTCTGGCACAGAAACCCAACGGGTGGGTTTAATTATTTCTTTGTTACAAGGAGATCCCCAGTCATGGGCTTTCAGCTTGCTCCCCGAAGATCCTGCCTTACACTCCGTGACATCTTTTTTTTCTGCTATGGGAGTGTTGTATGCGGATCCAGATCGTCAGTCCACGGCGGAAAACAGGCTTCGGGCCTTGAAGCAGGGTCGGAATTCCGCCGAGGACTACAGCGCTGAGTTCCGGCGCTGGGCAGTAGAATCTACCTGGAATAATCCAGCCCTGTGTAGCCAATACCGTTTGGGGCTGTCCGAAAATATTAAAGATGCCCTGGTCAACTTCCCTACTCCAAAAGATTTGGACCAGCTTATGCAGGTCTCCATCAGGATCGATAGGCGTCTTAGGGAGAGAGCCAGGGAAAGGGTTAGAGCTACTACGCCCTTTAGACCTTCACAAACTCCCAGCCCTTCAACTTCTGGTGGGGTAAACTCCTCCTCTCCCCCTCAAGAGGAGCCAATGCAGGTTGGCAGAGCCCGTCTTTCTCAGGACGAGAAACAACGAAGACGGTCTTTGGGTCTTTGTCTCTACTGTGGGTCCCCGGGGCATTTTGCCAGGTCTTGCCCAAATAAGGGATATCCGGCGGGAAACTTCCTTGCCTAGGTCAGGAAGAGGGTGCTGACCTAGGTGAATTGAAGCATTACCCTCACCATGATAAGATGTTAATCCCTACAGAGCTTTTCTGGGGTCCTTCCAAACAGGCAGTATCTGCGTTTGTAGATAGTGGAGCTGCAGGTAACTTCCTGGATCGGAACATAGTCTCCATCCTGGGAGTTCCACTGGTACCTCTAGAAAAGTCTCTTCAGGTTTTGGCCATCAACGGGAAGGCCATCCTGGGAGGGCCGGTCAGTCACAAGACCCCCCCTCTCAGATTGGTGGCCGGCTCATCTCATACTGAACTTATAGAATTTCTGGTGTTTGATTGTCCGGAAACACCAGTAGTTTTGGGATACCCATGGCTAAAGCTCCATAACCCCGTATTCAATTGGCAGTCCGGTGATCTGATTAAGTGGGGTAATTTCTGCAGATCACATTGCTTCTCCACCATCCTTAAGAGTGTGCAGATTTCGCCCCAAGAACTGCCTCTGCCTTATATAGATTGGGCAGATGTCTTTTCTGAGCGGTCCGCTGACAATCTTCCCCCACACAGACCCTATGACTGTCCCATCGACCTACTTCCTGGAACCATTCCTCCTAGGGGCAAAATCTATAATCTGAATCGAGCTGAAGAGCAGGCCATGAAAGAATATATTTCTGAAAATCTGAATAAAGGCTTTATCCGCCCATCTACTTCACCGGCGGGTGCCGGCTTCTTTTTTGTGGAGAAGAAGGATGGGGGTTTAAGGCCTTGCATAGATTATAGAGCCTTGAATAAGATCACTATTAAAAATCGTTATCCTCTTCCCTTAATAGGTGATTTATTTAATCAGGTAGTGGGGGCCCGAATTTTTTCTAAACTAGATCTAAAGGGGGCCTACAACCTGATCCGTATTCGGCAAGGGGATGAATGGAAAACGGCGTTCAATGTTAAGGATGGCCATTACGAATATTTAGTGATGCCTTTTGGCCTTTGTAATGCTCCTGCGGTCTTTCAAGACTTCGTTAATGACGTGTTTCGTGACTTTTTGGGTAACTTCGTTGTGGTTTACTTGGATGACATCCTCATTTACTCTAAGAACCTTTCCGAACACAGGCAACATGTAAAACTGGTCCTCCAGAAGTTGAGAGAGAATAACTTATACGCTAAAATTTCTAAGTGTATGTTTGAGGTCGCCTCCGTTCCCTTCTTGGGATATATTATTTCTAGTCAGGGGTTGGAGATGGATGGGGGAAAAGTTTCGGCAGTACGGGATTGGGTGCAACCCAAATCCTTAAAAGAATTACAACGCTTTTTAGGGTTTGCCAATTTCTATCGACGCTTTATCAAGGGTTTTTCTAGTATCGTTGCACCTCTCACCAATCTCACCCGCAAAGCCGCGTTCACTGTTAACTGGTCACCATCAGCTATTGAAGCCTTCCGTGTCCTAAAACAGGCTTTTACTTCGGCGCCAGTTTTAGTGCACCCAGACGTCAACAAACCTTTTATTGTTGAGGTTGATGCGTCTGAATTGGGTGTGGGGGCTGTTTTATCGCAATTCTCTGGATCTCCTGAACGTATGCATCCATGTGCCTATTTCTCTCGGAAATTTAATACCGCGGAACAAAATTATGACGTTGGCAATAGGGAATTATTAGCTATTAAACTGGCATTTGATGAATGGCGTCACTGGTTAGAGGGCTCTCTGCATCCTATCACTGTATATACCGATCATAAAAATCTTGAGTATATAGGCTCCGCCAAGAGGTTGAATTCTCGACAGGCCCGTTGGGCATTATTTTTTTCACGTTTCAATTTTATTATTACTTTTAAACCGGGTGTAAGAAATACTAAAGCCGATGCTCTATCGCGTATGTTCGGTGAGTGTAAAGATCGAGGAGATTTTGGGGAACCTATTTTACCTGCAGGTTGTGTGGTCGGGGCCCTACTCCCCGATCTTTCTAATGTTCTTGCGCCGTTCCAAGATGATTCCCCTGTAAATGTACCAGTAGGACGTCAATTTGTGCCACCGCATTTGCGTTCCGACGTAATCCGCGAATTCCACGACGCCAAAACTGCCGGGCATCTGGGAATTCGTAAAACTTTTATTTTAGCTCGACGTCATGTATGGTGGCCTTCTATGAGACGTGATATCACTACCCTTATCGACGCATGTCCTGTTTGTGCACGAAGTAAAGGGGTACACAAGGCCCCTAGTGGGTATCTGATTCCGCTTGAGATCCCTAAAGAACCGTGGTCTCACATCTCGATGGATTTTATTGTTGATTTACCCCTCTCGCATGGGAACACTGTGATTTGGGTAGTCGTTGATAGATTTAGTAAGATGGCTCATTTTATTGCTTTACCCAAGCTACCCTCGGCTCCGGAACTTTCGCGCTTGTTCATCTCGCATATTTTTCGTCTTCATGGTATTCCAGTAAATATTGTTTCCGATCGGGGTGTGCAATTTATATCACAGTTTTGGAAAAATTTTTGTTCACGTTTGGGGATTCAGGTTTCTTTGTCCTCCGCGTATCATCCCCAGTCTAATGGGCAGACCGAAAGAACGAATCAGAGCCTAGAACAATATTTAAGATGTTACATCTCTGACACTCAGGAGCAGTGGTCGGAATTTATTGACTTTGCGGAGTTCGCGTATAATAATGCGCCGAGTGATAGTACCAAAATATCCCCGTTCTTCTGTAATTATGGAAAGCATCCTAAGGCTTCTTCTTTTTCTGCAGCACCTTCTGATTTTCCGGTCTTAGAAGAGTGGCTTCAGAAACGGAAAGAGGTTTGGGCATGTGTCAAGAAAAATTTAGAAACTATGCGCGTTAAATATAAAAAGTTTGCTGATCGTCACAGGTCTCAGGAACCTATCCTTCAGTGTGGAGACCTCGTTTGGGTTTCCACTAGGAATATCGCTCTCCGTCAGCCTTCTTATAAATTGGGTCCTAAATTTATTGGTCCTTATCCTATTATCAGAAAACTTAATAATGTTACCTATAAAGTACAGCTTCCTTCTACTATGAAGATCTCCGACTCATTTCATGTTTCTCTGTTGAAGCCTGCTAAAGACTCTTCTCCTGTTGGTCCTCCTCCGGTTTTAGTAGATAATGCACAAGAATATGAAGTAAACAAGATTTTGGATTCTCGTAGAGTGCGTAATACTATACAGTATTTAATTGACTGGGTTGGTTATGGTCCTGAGGAGAGATGCTGGGTTTCTTCTAGGGATGTTCACGCCAGGGCTCTGGTAAAGAAATTTCACCGTGACAATCCGGAAAAACCTGGTGAGGGTCCGGAGGCCCCTCGTGAGGGGGGGGGTAATGTCAGCACCCACTTACCTGCGCCCCGTTCCGGTCGCGCTCCCCGTACCGCCGCGCGGCTTCCTGGTCGGCGGCCGCAGCGGGCGGCGGCTCTCCTTCCTCCTGGCGCGCGCGCGCCTGGGTCCTCTCTGGCCGGCGTCCCCGGCTCCGGCGCTCGTGCTCGCGCACACGCGCGAGCACGTTGTGTTTATGCCCTCCGGCGCCGCTGTGTTCAGCGCGGCCGCCGGAGGAGAAATAATTAAAGTGACAGGTGTGGGTGGGGGGAATGTTCCCTTGTTACTGGCCAACCCCAGCAGCACGTCACTCCCTCACCACTCCCCTCCAATCAGCTCTCTCTGAATTCTGGGCAGCTCGCCCCATGTGTCCAATCTGTTTAAAGTTCCTGGTTGCACCAATCACTACACTGACTCTCCTTGGCCAATTATGCCTGTTCCCTATTTAACCTCAACCCAGTCAGTCTGTGATTGCCTGTTATAGCGCCTAGTCCCTTGTAGCTGTTTGTCCTCGATTTTGATCCTGATTCTTGTTGCCGACCCTTGCCAGTTTGACCATCCTTGATCTCCGTTCCTGTTGCCGACCCTCGCTTGTTTGACCATCCTCGATCTCCACTCCTGTTGCCGACCCTTGCCAGTTTGACCATCCTCGATCTCCACTCCTGTTGCCGACCCTTGCCAGTTTGACCATCCTCGATCTCCACTCCTGTTGCCGACCCTTGCCAGTTTGACCATCCTTGATCTCCGTTCCTGTTGCCGACCTTCGCTTGTTTGACCATCCTCGATCTCCACTCCTGTTGCCGACCCTTGCCTGTCTATTGGACTGCCATCCTTACGCTCACATACCGGCTACCCGATTCCACTTCCAGCCGCGGGCTCTCCAGCACTCTGTACCGTAAGGCCTCATCCTTTGAGCCATAAAGTCCTGGGGGCAACCGATCCCGAGCAGGCGTGTTCTGCGTCTCGGCAAGCGGGGGCTCCTATAGGTGAAGCTGGCTGCGGAGATTGGGGGTTGAGGCCCTTACCAAGAGAGCTGGAGTTGTCCAAGTGGTAATTGAGGCTCCGGGAGCGTGACACGCTGATTCTGAGAAGGGGGCAGGGTCTTCCATTGATACTCCTAGTCAAAAGCATTTTGATAAATTATTTCCAGGAATGGGAGAGGCCTGCTCGGCCCCCAGGCATTCTTCAGAGTTGGGATAAAAGATATCCTTTCCCTTTGGATACGGTTAAGCGCTGGGCGTCCCCTTCCGAGGTGGATGCACCAATTCTGGGGTTATCCAACTCAGCTGTTTTAAATAACCCTGATCGCTCCTCCCTTAAAGGTGGCGAGGATAAACGCATTGACCAGATGGCTTGTCATGGTTTTGCCAGTATTGGGGCAGACATACGGCCTGTTTGGACCTCATCGCTGTTGGTGGTGGCTACCAGGTCGGTGGTCAGGGACTTGTTGTCTTCTTCAGGTCTGGATCCGGACAGTGATGAATTTCTTGGACTTAAACGATGTGTGTTGTTTTTGTCCTTCATGTTAGCCGCTTTGGATGATTCCTGGATGATGTGTAGCAGAGCTTCTGCTCTGCTGGTGACTATCAGGCGTTCAGTTTGGTTGCGCCAGTGGGCGGCTGATTTTGGGTCAAAGAAGTCGCTGACGTCTCTTCCCTTCGTGGGTTTCCGTTTTTTTGGAGAAAAATTGGACTCTGTAGCTAAAGGTGGTAGGTTATCTCAACGCAAGAAGCAACGACGTCCCTTTCAAGGGGCGGCTTCTTTCACTCCTTCCTTTCAGGGATCCAGAGCGGGAAGAGGATTTGCCTTCCTTTCTTCAAGAGGAGATTCCTGGAATAGGGGCAGAGGACGTGCCCGTTCAGGATACAATTGGGGTTCAAAACCCAAACCCGCGTCCAAGCCTGCTCAGCAATGAGGGGGCGCCCTCACCTGTGCGGGTGGGGGGATGGCTGTGACACTTCTCCCAAATCTGGGTTCTGGAGGACAAATAGATCCGGGAAGTGGTGTCTTCCGGTTACAAGCTGGAGTTCGAGCTCCGCCCCCCTTCCAGATTTTTCAGGTCTCGGATGCCTTCGGAGCCTCTGGTGGCAGTAGAGAATCTTCAGGACATGGCTGTCATTTGCCCAGTGCCCCCCTCAGATCAGGGCAGGGGTTTTTATTCCAATCTGTTCACGGTACCCAAGAAGGACGGATCGGTCCGACCCATCTTGGATCTGAAGTTTCTCAACAGGTTCATCCGGCCGCGGAAATTACGCATGGAAACGCTGCGTTCGGCTATTCACTCTCTTCGTCAGGGAGACTTTCTGACGTCCATAGACATCAAGGATGCTTATCTACACGTTCCGATTTTTCCAGCACACCAGAGGTTTCTCAGGTTCGTGGTGGAGGATCGGCACTTTCAGTTTGTGGCACTCCCTTTCGGTCTCACCTCGGCTCCTCGGGTGTTCACCAAGGTGCTGGCGGGGGTGATGGCTCTGCTCAGGGTTCAGGGTATCCGCATTGTGCCCTATTTGGACGATCTTCTGATCATGGCCTCTTCCTTCAACCAAGCGGAGTTGGACACCAGGGTGGTGGTGTCCACTCTGGAGAGGTTCGGTTGGGTGATCAACCACCCCAAGTCTTCTCTTTCTCCGTCCAGAGTAGTGACCTTTCTGGGAATGTCTCTGGACACTTCGCAGGCCAGGGTGTTTCTGCCCCAGGCCAAGATTCCTTTGATTCAGGAGTTAGTTCGGCTTCTCTTGTCGGCCCCTCGTCCGGCCATCCGGCTAGGGATGAGGCTGGTGGGGTTAATGGTGGCCTCATTCGAGGCAGTTCCCTTTGCGCAGTCTCATACAAGGACGCTTCAGCTTCATCTGTTGAAGGTTTGGGACAAGTCTCCACTATCGTTGGATCAGTCCTTCCTGATGACTCCCTGAGTTCGTCGATCCCTGCAATGGTGGCTGGGGTCTGTCAATCTGTTGAAGGGCAGATCTTTTCTGGCACCGTGTTGGGAAACAGTCACCACGGATGCCAGTCTGTCAGGTTGGGGGGGTGTTTGGTAGGACCTCCGGTTTCAGCGTCTGTGGGGCCCGCAGGAGGCTCACGAGCCCATCAATGTTCTGGAGTTGAGAGCCATCAGGTTGGTTCTGTTTCGCTTGACTCATCAGTTGCAGGGCCTGCCAGTTCAGGTCCGGTCGGACAACCGGACGGCGGTTGCTTACATCAATCACCAGGGAGGGACTCGCAGCAGGAGTGCCCTCAGGGAAGTATCTTTGATTCTGGACTGGGCGGAGAGCCACATCCCGTGTATCTCAGCGGTCTACATTCCGGGAGTGGAGAACACGGAGGCGGACTCTCTGAGCAGGGCCTCCTCTCGTCAGGGGGAGCTCGCTCGATTTGCCTCAGGTGGGGGTTCCCGGTGGTGGACCTCTTTGCCTCTCGTCACAATCACAAGCTTCCGGTATTTGTATCTCTCTCGCAGGATCCACTGGCCCTGGCGGTGGATGCCATGTTTCTGAACTGGAGGGATCTGGGGTTTCTTTACCTGTTCCCTCCGTTTCCAATGGTAGCCAGAGTGGTGCGCAAGCTGGCCATGGAGGGCGCGTCGGCGATTCTGGTGGCACCAAGGTGGCCAAGGCAGCTTTGGTTCGCAGACCTGGTAAGGCTGGCAGAGGATCAGTTCGTTCTGCCTCTACTGCCGGACCTGCTCACCCAGGGTCGGCTACGCTATCCCAATTTACCATCGCTGGCTTTGACGGCGTGGCTGCTGAAACCGCCATCTTGAAGGAGGAAGGTCTTTCTGACGCGGTGATTCAGACTCTTATTAGCGCCAGGAAGCGCTCTTCCTCTACTATTTACTATAGGACCTGGAGGTCCTATATTGACTGGTGTGAAGGTAGGTCTTTCTCTTGTCGGGAGTTCTCCATTTCCAGAATCCTGGAGTTTCTTCAACATGGTCTGGATCTGGGGCTTCAACTTAGTACCTTGAAGGGGCAGGTTTCTGCCCTGGCGGTGTTCTTCCAAAGGTCCTTTGCACTTCATCCCTTAGTCAAGACCTTTTTCCAAGGAGTTACGCATGTACGGCCTCCTAGGAAGCCCTTTGTTCCAGTTTGGGATTTGAACCTGGTTCTTTCTGCTCTTCAGGGTCCTCCGTTTGAGCCCTTGAATGAGGTTGCTTTGTCTTCACTTACTCAAAGGGTGTCCTTTTTGGTGGCTATCACTTCGGTTAGGCGTGTTTCTGAGTTGGCAGCTTTGTCCATTAAAGCTCCGTACTTCGAAAGGCATCGGGACAAGGTGGTCTTTCGTTTCAAGCCGGATTTTCTTCCTAAGGTGGTCTCTGCCTTTCATCTGAATCAGGACATTGTTCTGCCTTCTCTATGTCCTAATCCCAGCAACGACAAGGAAAGGGCGCTGCATTCCTTGGATGTAGTTCGTGTTGTGAAATATTATCTGGTGGTTACGTCTTCCTTTCGTAAGACTGATGCCTTTTTTGTGGTGCCCTTTGGGCCTAGGAAAAGTTTGGCTCCTGCCAAATCTTCCATTAGTAAATGGATTCGTCAGGCCATCATTGGGGCCTATTCTGCTAAGGGGAGGAGTCCCCCTTTTCGTGTCACTGCTCATTCTACTCGTGCGGTTGGGGCGTCCTGGGCTTTTCAGCACCAGGCCTCTGTTGAGCAAGTTTGTAAGGCCGCTACTTGGTCCTCTGTTCACACTTTTTCCAAGTTTTACAAGGTTGATGTTCGGGCCTCAGCGGATGCTGTTTTTGGCCGCAAAGTTCTGCAAGCTGTTGTGGTTTAAGTTGTACCTTGTTGCCTTGTTTTGGATCCCCGCCCTTTTATGGACACTGCTATTGGATGTCCCACATGTTATGGATATCTTGAAGCGGGGTGTGTGACATACTTAGAATAATACCATTTTGTGAAATACCTGTAAAATGGGTATTATAAGTATGTCACACACCCCGCTTCACCCGCCCTTCTTCTATTCTGGATCCTTTATATTGTGAACTTTGCGTTGCTTTGGTTTATATTTGCCTATTCCTGGTCCCTTACCTTACTGCTTCTGTTACATAGTTACATAGTTACATAGTTAATACGGTTGAAAAAAGACATATGTCCATCAAGTTCAACCAAGGGTGTTGGGGTAGGGGGAAGTTATTTTTTATTTCATAGGGGAAGCTATTTATTTTATTTTTTTGTCTTTATTTTATTTTTTTTATTGATAACCACTAGTAGTAACTGTTAATGTTATTTTCTTCAAAATAAGCATCTAATCCTTTTTTGAAGCTGTCAGCGGTTGATGCTGTAACAAGCTTCTGTGGGAGGCTATTCCATAGATTTATAGTTCTTATGGTAAAAAACGATTGTCGCCTCCGGAGACTAAATTTCTTTTTTTCCAATCGAAGGCCGTGCCCCCTTGTCCTTAGAGAGGATTTTACGTGAAATAGTTTTCCCCCATATTTTTTGTATGGTCCATTTATATATTTATACAAGTTAATCATGTCCCCCCGCAATCGCCTCCTCTCAAGACTAAACAGATTTAATTCTCGTAATCTTTCCTCATAACTAAGATCTTTCATTCCCTTTATTAGTTTGGTGGCTCTCCTTTGCACCCTTTCCAGAGTCAGGGCGTCCTTTCTATGAACGGGTGCCCAGAACTGGACGGCATATTCCAGGTGAGGGCGCACCAGTGCCTTGTAAAGAGGCAAAATTACATCTCTATCCCGTGATTCCATGCCTCTTTTAATGCACGATAGTATCTTGGTGGCCTTGGAAGCAGCTGCTTGGCATTGCATGCTGTTATTTAGTCTGTGATCTACTAGTACCCCCAGATCCTTCTCAACAAGTGACTCTCCCAGTTTTACTCCCCCGAGGACATATGTTGCCTTAGGGTTATTAGACCCCAAGTGCATGACTTTACATTTTTCCACATTGAACTTCATTTGCCAAGTGGATGCCCAGACACTCAATGTGTCCAAGTCAGCCTGAAGCTTGTGAACATCTTCAATAGACTGCACTGTGCTACATATCTTTGTGTCATCTGCAAAAATAGAGACAGTGCTTTTAATTCCATCTTCTATGTCGTTTATAAACAAGTTGAATAATAGTGGGCCCAGCACTGAACCCTGGGGTACACCGCTTACAACTGGTAACCATTCAGAGTAGGTGTCATTAACCACAACTCTCTGCACACGATCCTTCAGCCAGTTTTCAATCCAGTTACAAACTGCGTTTTCTAATCCTGAAGATCTCAATTTCCCCAATAAGCGTCTATGGGGGACAGTGTCAAATGCTTTTGCAAAATCCAGAAAAACTATATCCACAGCCGCCCTTCTGTCCAGGCTTCTACTCACCTCCTCATAGAAGCCAATCAGGTTAGTTTGGCAGCTTCTGTCCTTAGTAAAACCGTGTTGGTTGTCACTTATAATATTATGGATAGTTACATATTCATGTATGTTGTCCCTTAATAGTCCCTCAAACAATTTCCCCACAATGGATGTTAAGCTAACAGGTCTGTAATTGCCCGGAGAAGACCTAGAGCCCTTTTTAAAAATGGGCACCACATTTGCCCTGCGCCAGTCCCTTGGCACCATACCAGTTGCTAGTGAGTCTTTAAAGATCAACAACAGAGGTGACGAGATAACGGAACTGAGTTCTTTGAGAACTCTTGGGTGAAGTCCATCTGGTCCTCCAGTCTTATTCACATTTAAATTATTGAGTTTTTCTTGGATGATATCCACGTTTAGCTTGTTAATTATTATACTTGGGCTATTACTATCAGTGGCATCTCCTGTGTTGGCTCCTTGCGCTTCTCTTGTGTACACAGAGCTAAAGAATCCATTTAACAGCTCTGCCTTATCCTCATCCCCAGTGACCATTTCCCCATTATCATTAATTAGGGCACCTACCTACCTGTTCTGATTTAGTTTTCTTCGAATTAATATATTTGAAAAATCGTTTAGGGTTTGTTTTGCTTTCTTTGGCCACATCTCGTTCATTTTGTGCTTTTGCCAACCTTATTTCTTTCTTACACACTTTATTTACTAGTTTATACTGTTCAAGTGTTACAGCTGAGAGTTCAGCCTTGTAATGTTTAATTGCCCTTTTTTTGTTCTTTATTGCCCTTTTAACCGCAGGTGTCAGCCATGAGGGGTTTAACTTTAGCCGCTTATATTTGTTACCCGTAGGAATACATTTTGCAACGTTGCTACTCACAATTGATTTAAAGCACTCCCATTTGGCATCTGTATCCTTATTCCTGAACAGATGCTCCCAGTCTATGTCCTTGAGTGCAGCTCTGAGCCTGGGGAAGTTGGCCTTTCTAAAATTTAATGTTTTTGCCTTCCCAGGAAGAAAATCTTTCTTACAGTTTATGTTAAATACAATTATATTGTGGTCACTGTTACCAAGATTTTCACGGACTGTTACTGCCCCCATCAGTTCATCATTATTTGATATTACAAGATCTAGAATAGCATCACCCCTAGTTGGTGCCTCCACAAACTGATTCATATAATAATCTTGTAGCAAGCTGAGGAATGCTCTCCCCCTTGTAGTGGAAGCAGAACCATGTCTCCAGTCGATTCCTGGATAGTTGAAGTCCCCCATCACCACCACTGTACCAGCCTGTGATGCCCGCTCTATCTGTTTATGCAGTTGACCCTCTATTTCCTCAGTTATATTTGGGGGCCTATAGATTACACCAAACTGTATTTTAGCATTGTTTATATCGCCCCCTACTTCTACCCACAAGGATTCTACATCCTCACAATCTTCTGCTAGTATCCCCTCATTAATATATGCTTTGAGTTCTTGCTTTACATAAAGACACACGCCACCCCCTTTCCTTTTTGCTCTGTCTTTCCGAAAAAGAGCAAAACCTTGTAGATTGACAGTCCAGTCATGTGTGGAATCCAGCCATGTCTCAGCCACACCAACAACATCAATATTCTCTGCCAGCACCAGAGCCTCAAGCTCCCCCACTTTACTTGCCAGACTTCTGGCATTTGTGAACATACACTTTATGTTCCTATCTAGTTTGACACATTGGGGTATAGTATTAGTTCCTGCAGTAATGCATCCGTCTAATTTTTTACTGCTGGTTTGCAACTCATGGATCTCCTTATCCATCATAGCAGTCCTCCCCCCTTCTAATTCTCCACCCACCATCATATGCTGTCCCCTAAGTAACCTGTCTTCACTTTTATTTTCACTCTTGCCCTCCCCCCTCATCACTAGTTTAAATAACTCTCCACCCCCTCTAGTATCCTCTTACCCAGCACAGCAGCCCCCCTTCCATTCAGGTGCAAATTATCTTTAGAATACAGTTTGTACCCCAATGAAAAGTCAGCCCAGTGCTCTAGGAACCCAAATCCCTCTGCCCTGCACCAGGACTTGAGCCATGCGTTTAACTCTCTAAGCTCCCGCTGTCTTTCATGTGTAGCGCATGGCACTGGCAGTATTCCAGAGAATACAACCTTGGAGGTCCTTCCCTTCAACTTGGTGCCTAATTCCTTAAATGTATTCTTAAGGATCCTCCATTTCCCATTAATTCTGTCATTGGTCCCCACATGGACCACGACCGCTGGGTCATCCCCAGCCCCTCCCAGTAATTTGTCCACCCTTTCCACCACATGCCGAACCCTGGCACCAGGGAGACAGCAAACCATTCGGTTGAGGCGGTCTTGGTGACAAATTATTCTATCAGTCCGCCTGATAATAGAATCCCCTATGACCACTAACTGTCTAGTCCTACCTGCAGTCCCAACCACCCGCTCACTAGCTGGGCTGTTCTCCCGGCTGTTAGGGAGAACAGTATCTGCTAGGGCTGCCATTTCTGAGACTGACACTCTTGCATCATTACCCAACTTGGCAATTTTGCTAGGGTGCGCAGACACAGGAATGGCCTTCCTTTTCTGTGCACCCTTTATACTCCCTCTATCTACATTTACCCAGCTACTTATCTGCTCCTCCTGACCCATTTCTCCACCCTCTGTATCTACCCCATTTACTACCTGCTCAGTGAGCAGAAAACTCTTTTCCATATTGTCAATCCTCCTCAGTCTTGCATTTTGCTCCTCCAGATCTCTAACCCGAGCTTCCAGGTTTGCAATTTGCTCACATTTACCACAGAGGTATTCACCCGGGAACTGCAGCTCCTGAAGTGTATACATATGACAAACTGTGCACTGTATACTGGGTAATGAGTGGGAGGTCCCAGGTATTTATGGATCAGGGAGGGGCTTTCTTTTTACTATCATCTCTGCAGAACGCCCTCTTCAGGTCGGTACTACCCACATGTTATGGATATCTTGAAGCGGGGTGTGTGACATACTTATAATACCCATTTTACAGGTGAGTATTTCACAAAATGGTATTTTTGCGTCCAGACACAATCACTTCCGAGGTTCGTCTCCCTGTTAAGAGATCCTCTGGCCTTCGCCACAGACGCTCTGGCAATTCCTTGGTCGGAGTTCAGACTCCTTTATGCGTTTCCTCCTTTTCCACTCCTGGGCCAAGCCCAGGAGGGGGTGCCAACCATCCTGGTGGCTCCTCGCTGGCCGCAACGGAGCTGGTTCGCGGACATAGTTCAGATGTCAGTCGATCGCTGCATCATGCCCGACGACCCCGGGCTTCTCACTCAGGGATCGCTGCGGCACCCCAATTTACAGACGCTGGCTTTGACGGCCTGGCTATTGAGTCCTCAATCCTGAGGCAAAAGGGTCTGTCTGACTCGGTTGTGCATACCATGATTCAGGCACGGAAGAAGTCTTCTTCCATGATATACTACAGAGTTTGGCATGCCTACATTGCTTGGTGTGAATCCAAGAGTTTCCCTTGTCACACCTTCTCTGTCTCTAGGATTTTGGAGTTTTTACAACACGGTTTAGACTTGGGTCTCCAGCTGAGCATCCTTAAGGGCCAGGTCTCTGCCTTGGCTATTTTTTTCCAGAGTCTTTTTTTTCCAGGTCTTGATCAATCATAGATTGATCAAGACCTCCTTCCAGGGTGTTACCCACGTACGTCCACCGCGTAAGCCTGTGTTACCGGTGTGGGACTTGAATTTGGTGCTTTCTGCTCTCCAGGGGCCTCCTTTTGAGCCCTTGTGCGATGCTGCCTTGTCTATTTTGACCCTCAAGGTGGTCTTTTTGGTAGCGATAACTTCTGTACGTCGCGTGTCTGATCTGGCCGCGCTTTGTATGAAGCCTCCTTATTTTGAGCTTCATAAAGATAAGGTGGTTTTTCGTTTTAAACCTGATTCTTTACCTAAGGTCGTTTCTCCCTTTCACCTTAATGAGGAAGTTGTGTTGCCTTCCTTGTGTCCAGCTCCGGCTAATTCAAAGGAACGGACCCTCCATGCTCTGGATGTGGTCAGGGCCATTAAGTATTACCTGACTGCGACTGAATCCTTCAGGAAGTCGGATTTGCTCTTTGTCCTAACAGAGGGTTCTAAAAAGGGCTTGCCACCAGCCAAGTCCACTCTTAGTAAGTGGATCAGACAAGCGGTGGTGCAAGCATATTCTGCCAAGGGGAAGGAACCCTCTATTCCTAGTATGTCACACACCCCGCTTCCAACATTCATGACACTTGGGATACTGGCCTGTAGAGGGCGATCTTGCAGAGATGACATGAGAAAAAGGAGCCCCTCCTGGTCCATAAATACCCGGGACCTCCCACTATTCCTCAGTCTTTTCGTCTCTGCAGTTGGCGAAGCATTCAGAGGATGACTCTTCTTCCTGCAGGTAGCCGGGTTACGCCCGGCCTCTTTCTATTTCTGCCTGAAGCCACATTTTTGTATTGTGATATGTATGTTATGCCTCCCAGCCTTGGCTGATGGGCTCGGGCAAAGGTAGATACACCCTTGGGTGTATATGGGAGCTTGCTCCCTCCGTGAGGCCTCAAATAAGGGGTAGGCGGAATCCTGGTTGGTGTCCCACGGCATGGGATGCCCCGTCCCTTTAAATCTCCTTGTGCCTATTGGGTGCTTATTGTTTTCCCCCCTTTTGACCCTCCTGGATCCTGCTGGGGTGAAAGGGGGGGGGGGAATCTTTATTTAGGGAGTATCTTTTGGCCTATGCATTTGTTTTTTTTTTTTAAAAAGGAAAGGATAAGAAAGTGACATACCTGTTTTTTTTAATTTCCCTCTCTTTTTTTCGTTCGGCCCCCTTCTATGATGTCATGCTATTGTCTTTGGCTTACCCGCCCTCTGCTCTCTGAGCAGTGCTAGGTGGTGGGCGGGGCTTCGAGTCGGCGTCGCATTTCTGCTTCCTCTTCCTGTTTGACATGTGGTTTGCTGGTTCCTGTTCTGGTGCTGGCCTCCACTGGTCCTGGCTGCTGCATTGGTGCCACTGCTGGGCTTTTCCTTTATCGATTGGTCGCAGGGCCGTTGTGGTCACTGTGAGTACCCTTTAGTTATACTAAAGGGAAATCTTTTTATTTACTGTCATTTCTTTCTTGCATATGCATAGGCCTCATTGTGTTTTCTCTATCTTCCAGGGGGAAACTCTCTTAATAGGGGTTTCTCCTTGTCCTTGTTTAAAATCCTCCCACCTAGGGACTATTAAGGGGCATCCCGGGTAGCTTCGGCTGTAAAAATCCCATGTACTTGGCGACTATAAAAAAATTAAGTATTTTAATAAACACCATATGGAGGCATCTCAGGATACTGGCTTTTCAGTACCTGCGGGACAGACTCAGCAATGTTTGCGATGTGGGGCATCCCTTATTGGGGATAACGCATTTTTTGGTTCAATTGGTTATAATGCAGCAGTAAGGGGCCCAAGCCTCAGGGTAGGTGGCCCCTGCCTCTTCCCCCACACTGCCTCGTCTTGTTCATACCCCCAGTGATATTGTCATGGGTAGAGAGTCGCTTTCTGATGTATGTGCCTGATTGGCTCACATTGAAAAAATAAATGTCTAGCTCTGTGGCCAAGAGGGCCTCAGCTAAAAAACATTTAGCTCTGCCGTTGAGGCAAATGAGGCTTGATTGTAGCGAGCATTTTTGATTGTTCTCCGTTTGAAGAAGGAGAATTCTTTGAAGAATGTTTCAGATGTTGAGCAATTGTGGGTATTGACGCTGAACAAGGTGAAGGGGAGAATTTTGACACCCCTAAAGCTCTTGCTCAATTATATGAGGTCTTGGCTATCGATTTTCCAGAAGCAGTCGCTCCTCAGAAAGGGGAGTTCTTTGGAGCCTCCAAGCCTCGTTTTGAATTTCCTAATCAGAAACATTTTGAAGATATCATTCTTAAGGAATGGGAAAAGCCTGCGCGGCTTCCTGGCATTCCTTTGGGCTGGGATATTAAAAAAATTATATATATATATATATATCCCTTTCCTGCAGACATTGTAAGCGTTGGTGGATTCACCTGTGCTCAGTTTGTCCAATTCCTCTGTTTTGCATTCTCCGTAATCTACTTCCCTTAAAGGATGGGGAGGACAAACGTATTGAACAAATGGCTTGCCATGCGTTTGCTAGCGTTGGCTTGGCCTTGCGGCCTGTGGGTGCCTCGGCACTTATGGCAGTCGCTATTAGGTCTGTTATTAGAGACCTATTGAATACCTCAGGGCTTGATCCAGCCTCTGATGAGTTTTCCGCTCTCAAGCGATGTGATTTATTTGTGTCTTTTGTACTTGTGCTTTAAATGACTCCATGGTCTTGTGTAGCAGAACTTCTGCCTTGCTTGTTGCGATTCGGCTGTCTATTTGGCTACGCCAGTGGGCGGCTGACACGGTGGCAAAGAAGTCGCTTACAGCGCTTCCCTTTGGGGGATTACGTCTCTTTGGTGAGAAGTTTGATTCTGTCATTAAAGGAGGCAAATTGCCTCAGCGTAAGAAGCAACGTCGTTCCTTGCTGGGATCAGCTTCCTTTTAACCCTTCCTTTCGTGGTTCCAGGACGGGTAGAGGATCGGCCCTTTTCAGCCCCAAGGGGGACTGCATGGAACAGAGGAAGAGGACGTGGCCGTCCAGGTCAGAGTTGGGGATCTAAGCCCAAGTCCACTTCCAAGCCTGCCCAGCAATGAGGAGGCGCCCTCAGCCGTACGGGTGGGGGGACGGCTGCGATTCTTTTTTTCAGGCTTGGGTCAAGAGGTATCAGACAGATGGATTCTGGAAGTTGTGTCCTCCGGTTACAAGCTGGAATTCGAGGTTTGGCCTCCTCCCAGATTTTTCAGGTCTCGGATGCCCGCATATCCGGTGATCGCACAGGGGCTCCGGGCAGCTGTGGCGAACTTTTTAAACATGGATGTTATCCACCAGGTTCCTCCAGCGGAAAGAGGTCTGGGGTTTTACTCCAACCTATTTAAGGTTCCCAAAAAAGGACGGCTCTGTTCGGCCTATTCTAGATCTGAGAGGACTCAATCAGTTTATAGGTTTTCGAAGGTTCCGCATGGAGTCGTTGTGTTCAACGATCGACACTCTCCACCAGGGGGACTTTATGATGTCCATAGACATCAAGGATGCTTATCTGCACATTCCTATTTTTGCCGCTCACCAAAGGTTTCTCAGATTCACAGTAGAAGATCACCATTTTCAGTTTGCGGCTCTTCCATTCGGTCTCACTCCATCCCCAAGAGTGTTTACCAGGGTCCTGGCAGGAGTAATGGCTATTCTCAGGGTCCAGGGCATTCGCATCGTGCCATTGCTGGACGACTTGCTCATCACAGCGTCATCTTTCAATTAGACGGAACTGGACACCAGAACAGTGGTGAGAGGTTTGGTTGGGTGATAAACCATGCCAAATCCTCTCTTTGTCCCGTAAGGGAGATTCCCTTTCTGGGCTTGATTCTGGATACCCTTTAGGCCAGGGTATTTCTTCCTCAGTCCATTGTTCTGATTCAGGATTTAATTAATCTGTTCCTGTCCAATCCTCATCAGCATATCTGCTTGGGGATGAGATTAGTGGGGTTGATGGTGGCCACGCTCGAAGCGGTTCCTTTTGCTCAGTTGCACATGAGGACGCTTCAGCTCTTTCTCCTGGCGAAGTGGGACAAGCGCCCGTTGTCTTCGAATCGGAATTGTCTGTTGTCTCCCCTCGTCCTGCAGTCCCTCCAGTGGTGGCTGATTTCGAGCAATCTCAGGGACGGCAAATCATTTCTGACCCCTTTTTGGGAGTTGGTCACCACAGATGCCAGCCTTACGGGCTGGAGGGGGCATCTGGAGGAGACACCGGTTTCAGGGGTTGTGGGGGCCTCTGGAGGCTCATTCCCCAATCAATTTATTGGAACTTCGGGCCATTCATCTTGTGCTGCTCCGACTGACTCATCTCTTGTGGGGTTTGCCGGTTCAGATTCGGTCAGACAACCGAACAGCAGTTGCATAAATCAATCACCAGGGAGGGACTCACAGTTGGGGTGCCCTCCGGGAAGCGTCTCTGATCCTTCAGTGGGCAGAGATCAATGTTCCCTGCATAGCGGCAGTTTACATTCCGAGGATAGAGAAGGTGGAGGCAGACTCCCTGAGCAGAGCATGCGCTCGCCAGGGAGAATGGTCTCTCAACCCCGAGGTCTTTCAGTCCCTTTGTCACAAGTGGGGGACACCGCGGTTGGACCTGTTTGCGTCTCGCCACAACCACAAGCTTCCAGCCTTTGTGTCTCTATCCCAGGATCCTCTGGCAGTGGCAGTGGATGTCATGTCTCTTGCCTGGAAAGGATCTGGGGTTCCTGTATCCTTTTCCCCCATTCTGCATGATAAGCAAGGTGGTGCGCAAGTTGGTTCTGGAAAGGGCACCAGCAATTCTGGTGGCTCCAAAGTGGCCAAGACGCCTGTGGTTCGCAGAGGTCACAAGGCTGGCAGAGGATCTGTTGCCTCTGCCTCTTCTTCCAGATCTCTTAAACTCGGGGTCAACTTTGTTACCCCAATTTACCAACGCTGGCTTTGACGGCGTGGCTGCTGAAATCTCCATCTTAAAGGAGGAAGGTCTTTCTGATGCTGTCATTCTGACTCTTGTTAGAGCTAGAAAGAAGTCTTTCTCTGTGGTTTATTACAGGACTTGGAGGTCCTATATTGACTGGTGTGAGTCTATCCCTAGGATTTTGGAGTTTCTGCAATGGGGTCTGGATTTGGGCTTCCAGATTAGTATTTTTAAAGGGCGGGTTTCTGCTTTGGCTATTTTCTTTCAAAGGTCATTTGCTCTTCACCCTTTGGTTAAGATTTTTTTCCAGGGGGTCACGCATGTGCGGCCTCCTAGAAAGCTCCTACTTCCAGTTTGGGATCTTAGTCTGGTGCTCTCTGCTATGCAGGCGGCTCCTTTTGAACCTTTACAGGAGGTTCCTCTTCATATTCTCACTCACAAAGTTGCCTTTTTGGGTGCTATTACCTCTGTCCGTCGGGTTTCTGAATTGGCGGCCCTGTCAATACAGGCTCCTTACTATGAGAGGCATCAGGATAAGGTGGTTTTCCATTTTAAACCAGATTTTCTTCCTAAAGTGGTGTCTGCCTTCCACTTAAATCAGGATATAGTTCTTCCTTCATTGTGCCCTAATCCTAGTAATAACAAGGAAAGGGTTTTACATTCTTTGGATGTTGTTCGTTGTGTTGTGCCTTCTGGGCCTAGAAAGGGTTTGGCACCCGCCAAATCTTCCATTAGTAAATGGATTCGTCAGGCCATTGTTGGGGCCTATTCTGCTAAGGGGAAGGTTCCCCCTTTCCGTGTTACTACTCATTCTACTCGTGCTGTTGGTGCGTCCTGGGCTTTTCAGCACCAGGCTTCTGTTGAACAAGTTTGCAAGGCTGCTACTTGGTTTTTGGTTCACACTTTTTCTAAGTTTTACAAGGTTGATGTGCGGGCCTCAGCGGTTGCTGCTTTTGGTCGCAAGGTTCTGCAAGCTGCAGTAATTTAAGTTATGCCTTATTTTCCTTGTGGGATCTCCGCCCATTATAGACACTGCTATTGGATGTCCCAAGTGTCATGAATGTTGGAAGCGGGGTGTGTGACATACTAGGAATAATACCATTTTGTGAGTACTCACCTGTAAAATGGGTATTACGAGTATGTCACACACCCCGCTTCAACCCGCCCTTTTTTGTTCTGGGATCTTTTATATGGTGTTTCTTATTATTTTTCACTATATAATTTGCTCTTCCTGGTTCTTCACTGCTTTTTTAAAAGACTGAGGAATAGTGGGAGGTCCCGGGTATTTATGGACCAGGAGGGGCTCCTTTTTCGCATGTCATCTCTGCAAGATCGCCCTCTACAGGCCGGTATCCCAAGTGTTATGAATGTTGGAAGCGGGGTGTGTGACATACTCGTAATACCCATTTTATAGGTGAGCTGACAAAATGGTATTTTTCGGATCACAGCTCATTCTACCAGAGCTATTGGTGCTTATTGGGCTTTTCAGCACCAGGCATCGGTGGAACAAGTTTGTAAGGCCGCCACTTGGTCTTCAGCTCATACCTTTACCAAGTTTTACAAGGTTGATGTTAGGGCCTCAGCTGATACTGTCTTTGGCCGAAAGGTGCTTCAGGCGGTAGTGAAATGAACTACATGCTGTTCCGCACTGGGGATCCCGCCCTTATGGACACTGCTTTTGGATGTCCCACATGTAATTACTTATAGGATGACCTGGACTGGATATAGTGAAAAATACAATTCTGTGAAACTCACTTGTAGAATTGTTTTTGAATATATCCAGTCCAGGTGGTCCCACCCCGCCCTTTGTTCATTATCTCTTTTGCCTGTTATAGTGAGACCATTTTTTTATTGGAACGTTGTCCTTAAGTTTTTTGTTGGAGAGAGTACATGCTGAAGCATGATGTAACATGGTTTCTTGGCCTCTCAGCCTGTCTCTTTTCTTACTGTTTTTTGACCACTGGAGATTCTGGTGAGACACCTGATTTTATAGGGGGCCGGAAGGAGCTACAGCTTTGGATCTTGCAGTCGACTGCGTCACCTGGTGGCTGAATACCCACATGTAATTACTTATGGGACTGAATATATTCAAAAACAATTCTACAGGTGAGTTTCACAGAATAGTATTTTTTTTTATTTCATCTCCTATATTGAGTCAGTATACCCAAAGTCAGGACTACTTGTGAGTCTGTGTACAGGAAATATAATTTTACGATAAGTGTTTTATAAAACAAACGGTTCCCACTTCCTGTAAAATGCAAATGGAGCCTGAAAAATCAAGGTGTCTGATATAGATTGTGTCTAAAGGGAGCTGTTAATTTCTTAATTACTGCTAGAGACATATAGAAGATTAAAAATATATTTAATTATATGCAGGCTTTATTGGGTCTAATACAGGTTAGTTTTGAATATAAATAATAAATGTATTAGAAAAGGTTTTTAGACGCAGTGTGTCTGAATACCGTATTCTTCGCCCTGTAAGACACACCTAGGATTTGGAGGAGGAAAATAAGAAAACAAAATACACTAAACCAAATGTGCTAAAAAGCCCATTACAGACAGTGTGGCATTTCCCCCCATCCAATCCCCATATGCAGTGTGGTATTGCCTCTCCCTATTCCCATAGCATTTCCTTAGGCAGTGTGGCATTCCCCCATACCATCTCCCTATGCAGTGTGGCATTCCCCCATACCATTTCCATAGGCAGTGTGGCATTCCCCCATACCATCTCCCTATGCAGTGTGGCATTCCCCCATACCATTTCCATAGGCAGTGTGGCATTCCCCCATACCAACTCCCTATGCAGTGTAGCATTCCCCCCATCCCATTCTCATAGGAAGTGTGGCATTCCCCCATACCATTTCCATAGGCAGTGTGGCATTCCCCCATACCATCTCCCTATGCAGTGTGGCATTCCCCCATACCATCTCCCTATGCAGTGTGGCATTCCCCCATACCATTTCCATAGGCAGTGTGGCATTCCCCCATACCATCTCCCTATGCAGTGTGGCATTACCCCCATCCCATTCTCATAGGCAGTGTGGCATTCCCCCATCCCGTTCTCATAGGCAGTGTGGCATTCCCCCATACCAACTCCCTATGCAGTGTAGCATTCCCCCCATCCCATTCTCATAGGCAGTGTGGCATTCCCCCATACCATCTCCCTATGCAGTGTGACATTCCCCCATACCATTTCCATAGGCAGTGTGGCATTCCCCCATACCATCTCCCTATGCAGTGTGGCATTCCCCCATACCATTTCCATAGGCAGTGTGACATTCCCCCATACCATCTCCCTATGCAGTGTGGCATTACCCCCATCCCATTCCCATAGGCAGTGTGGCATTGCCCCCATCCCATATGCAGTGTGGCATTCCCGCCCATCCCATATGCAGTGTGGCATTCCCGCCCATCCCATTCCCATAGGCAGTGTGGCATTCCCGACCATCCCATTCCCATAGGCAGTGTGGCATACCCCCATCCCATTCGCCATATGCAGCGTGGCATCCCCTCATCCCTTTCCCATATGCAGTGTGGCTGAATACTCCCCATCCCAACCCGCCTCGATGCTGGAGAGAAGAAACAAAAAAGATATACTTACAAGAGCCTTGCACTGCCGCCACCAGGAGGCCAACTGATGAAAGAGCGGCAGGGATAGGACAGGGTAAATGAACCCTGGCAGCTGTCCCCGCTCTGCCCACTGTTGGCACTGCAGCACCAGGTCCATGCAGCCAGTGGGCTTGGCCTGTGTCAGTATCCATTGAGGACAATAAACTGCTGCACAGACTCGATTGTTTATGTCAGCGCACAGGTACCAGAAGCAGCGGCGGTGCTGGCAGTAGCCAGAGCAGAACAGCGGGCTCTTTTATCAGCTGGCCTCCTGGTGGCTGCAGCGCTGGAACAAGGCACTTGTCAGTATATCTTATATCTATTATATATGTCTATATATATTCTATTTTTTACTTTTTTTTTTTTCATTCACCCAAGACACACTGACATTTTCCCCCCACTTTTGGGAGAAAATGAGTGCATCTTATAGGGTAAAAATGCGGTATGGTTTTATTCCCTTTTGAGGACTGTATCATTTTTTTAAATAAACAGGAAAAACCTTTCTGGTTTGGTGTCTTGTTTCTCTAGGTTGCCATGATGTTGCTGATGAATTCAAGATACAGGAGATTGATGGACAGGCACTTTTGTTACTGAAGGAAGACCATCTAATGAGCACCATGAATATTAAGCTAGGACCAGCCCTGAAGATCTGTGCTCGTATTAATTCATTAAAGGAGACGTAGTATTCAAGACACAGTGTAGTCGGACTGGATTATGTCTAGGTCTGCAAGTAAGTTGTGGATAGTTTTGTAAACTTTGTCCCTGACAGCATTGTAAACATACCATGTTCATGACCTGCTTGGCTTGTTTCAAAAGCTTTAATGTGGGAATTACATGTTGGATGCCATGTCATTATCTGCAACAAATCCAAAAGGTTAAACTTTAAAGGTTCATTGGAAGTGGTCAACACATTTCATCAACTTCATTGCTTTTCCAATGGACAGGGATTTATTAAAATTGATGTGGGTTACAAAAACCACCTCAAAAAGAAACCACCCAGTTGCACATGAATAGTAATACAGTATTGTTTAAATAAGACAGACAGGCAGACATCATGATAGACTTCTACTACTTGTGTTAATTTTCTGCTTCAGCAAAAAGTGGCTACTCTGTTGGTACTTGTAGAGATGTATATACAGTAAAACACATACAATGATTATGCAGGCTAATTAAAGGAACTGTTGGCTAGGCAGTAACCCCTTGAAATGAATATTTAGTTTGGCTCCATACCTGTGGGCTAAGTCACCCACATGCTTTTTATATTTCAGTGTTGTGTTCACCTGATGAAGAGTTTTTTTCAAATGTAATAGCCAGAGGGGAATCTCATAGATTATGCTGTCCACACACATTATAATCTGGTTGTATTATTATTATTGTTTATTTATATGGCGCCATTCTCATCCCCATCGCTGTACAAGCTATAATTACAGACAATATAAAACATACAGTACAGAGACACTTACAAAAAAGATGCTTTAAAGTTCAAAGCAAATGTTATGAAAACAGGAGACAATAGGTAAGCCGCTTGCGGCTGCAGGTATTCAGGTCTGCCAGACACAAACAGCGAATGCAGAAAGTAAGCTATGACCAAGCCGCGCATGTGATGTGGGATCAAGGGCCAACATATACAGTATTTGACTAGTTTCACCAGGTTTACACACTGGGACATTCTAATGTGGTAGGGAAAATGGTGTTTGGTCTACTTCAGTTAAAACATGGAAGTTTATCAAAATGTAAAAAGTAGGTCAAGTTACAAAGTTAGGTCTCCATAAACACAAACCATCCATTTGGTCAGAGATGGGTGCTGATTTGCTTTACAATCTGCATACCCCCAAGCCCCCCCCCTCTCCCCAGAGAAGGGCAACAGAATCCGTAGTACTGCACAGTGAGCCTCCAGCAGGGTATCTCCGGCTGCACTAGTTTCCTGCTTAAATTGTATTGTATGGTTGCTTGGCGCACACCACCGAGCTATCCAGTAGATATGGAGGACCATGGCACATCAATATTCCTTTTCATTCAGCAGGCATCTGCGCCACCACCCACCACAAGTTTACAGGCTTTTTCAGCAGGGGTGCCTGAGCTCCATTTGTGCGCTCATTAGCTAAATAATCACAGCCACAGCAAAGAGGGCGCCAACAAGTTTCTGGCAGCACCAGCAACAGGAAAGAAGCCTAGGCAATCATGGATAAAGTAAGATGGTGGGGCCAATGGGAACGAAAGGAAAAGAGTGCACTATAATGCAGGGCCTTAGTATAAGCCAGAGGGCAGGACTGCATTTTTTGGCTGGTGATTGCAAGGGTGGGGCTTAGGGGGTATTCTGCCTCTACCTTCTCTTTAATAAGGCAAAACAAGTAGCTAATAATAAAATATCCATGCTCTCAGGTTCCGTGTGCACTCACTGTCCCCTAATATGTTCACTGGTGCATTTCACTTGTGTGTTCACTAGGTTGTACTTTCTCATATGTATGGATGGGTAAAATGTGGAGCACAAATTCATTTGTATGTGCAAGCATACATTGGTCATATATGCACATTATTTATTATTTAATAGTAATACACAAGCCATGCACATAGCACTAAATAAATGATTTGTGTAACTTGAGTGCGTGAGCTCAAAGCAGCAAGGAAATCTGAATGGAGCAAGCACCACCAGCCTTCAGTTCAGACAGACCTGGCACAGGTGCGGACTCAGCTAGAGGTATAGTGAGCATGCAGCCACGGCAAGGGCTCAGGAAAAGGTCAGTTTCACACAGTGGGGCATCCCAATTTCCCAAGTGTCTTATAGATTCGAGGGGGGTGGTTGTTTCTCTTTATGCTTAGTCCATAACAGAAATGTCACTTTGGTAGATTTTGCATTTACAGCATCTGTTCAGCTGTTGTGTATTTGTATATCTGTAACAAAAAAGTTGCCTTGATTCAATAAGTTCAAAAATTCTCAGCGTAGTTAAAAAATGAAAGTCAATGGCACGTTTTACTACAGTGTAAAAAGGTGTAAAAGGTTCTTGGTGTCTATGTTTTCTGTACATAATGCTTCGCTTTAGTTAGGGATATAGTGAATTGACCCAATATGATATTATTATGGGGTGTGCAATGATTACATTGGGTATACTCTCCTCACTCAATATAAAAAAAAAATGTTTGCCTGGAGTCTTAAGTGACACTGAGCCAAAACACGTGAATAGGTCAGGCTTTTTTTTTTGCTTTACATGCTGCATGTTTTTTTATGTACACAGATGTTCTCTGTAAGCGCAGCTGTCTGGTTCAGCATTGCGATTAGCACTTTAACTTGTTAGCAATAACAGCACTTTATATCACTTCTACAGGTCCTCTATCGCTGTGTATTTTGAATGCTAAGGCCAGCTGATCACCAAATGAATAGGCTACCTAAATGTATAGTTCTTTCCCAATCCATTCCAGGCTGTCAGCTCCAGAAACTAACGGGTTAATTCCTGCCCGGGGGGCGTGGACTGCAAGATAGAAAGGTGCGGCTCCTCCCGGCCTATATACCTCCAGCTGCCGCAACACAAGTCAGTTTCATTCTTGCAGTTGGACTGGACTGCGAAGGTTGCTGGATTATTCTAAGTATACAGCACGTCCTGCTCCAGAGATAATTCCTTACGTTATACATCCACAAGATGGCGCTGGACTGCAGGGACAGCAAAAAAGTGGCTCCTCCCGGCCCCTGATATTCCAGGGACCTCCCACAAAATCCCCAGTTCTTCTATGCAGTCGGCGCTGCGATGGCAAGACGATGACTCTCTCTACGCAGGTGAGCGGGGCTATTAGCCTGCGGCCCTGTAGGACTATTCCCACCCGTTCCTCTTTATTCTGCCTCCCAGCTTTGGCTGCACTGGTCAGGTGATGGTAGGCAGCACCGTTGTCAGGTGCCTAAGGAGCGCTGCTCCGACCGCAATCCCCCACCAAAGGGTAGGCGGTATAGGCCCATGGTGAGCCTTATGGGATGCCCCTCCCGTGCTATTGCCCCTCGCCCCTGTCCATCGCTGGGCTCCTGTTAGGTTGGCCGCTGCCCTCCCTCGCTCTCTCTGACAGTTCTCGGGGGGGGGGGGGGGGGGGTGTGCTGTGTATCTGTATTCTTCACTCCTTGGGTTTTTTATTATGTGGTATGCTTGGCTTATGTTGTTGTGTGTTTGGTATGCACTGTTGCTTTTAAAATTGCCGCCACGCGCGCTTATATGGCGTTCCGCGGTTAGCGGCGACATTACCCCAGGCGCTGCTGCGCCATCATTGGCTGACATGGTCACGTGGGCGCCTTCGCGCTCTTTGGGGGGGGCGGGCCTTGCGGATGGCGCGTTCCGCATCAATGTCTCCGCGGCCTGCCCCTCGAGGTATCTGCGGCGCCATTTTGCTTTCCTCGTGCTGTGTGGTTGGCGTCTACCGCGGTCCGTAAGTGCCCCTGCGGGCTGGCATATTTTATATTGTATATTATGTATGCATACCGCTTACGGGACTTTTTCTGTTTGTCTTGCAGGCGGGTCAAACTTAATTGTGGTTTCTCCCGGCCTATCCCCTCTATTTAGTTTTGCTATTAGCCTATTCTGCCTTTACCTCCCACTTCCCTAGCGGGCTATTGGGGCATCCCGGGTGGCCTATTGCGTAAATCCCTATTGGCCGGTGGCCGCGATAATCACCATATGGAGGCTTCTCAGGATAATGTGCTTGGGTTCCTTCGGGACAAGCCCGGCTTTGCGTGGCGTGTGGGGTGTCCCCTACAAATGATGACAATGTGCGGGTTTGTGTACCCTGTGCCCAGCGGGTGCTTGCGCTGCAATCTGGGCTCCCTGTGGCTGGGCCTGTGCCCCGTGTGGCTTCGCCCACTCCCCCACGCTTACATCTGACTCCCAGTGAGGTGCATACCAGTGGGGAGTCTCAGTCTGATTTGTCCACCAGGGTGGCTAGCATTGAGAAGCTGATTGCTGGCTCTACGGCGCGTAAGGCCTCTGCTAAGAGGCGGCATCTGGCTCCTGGCATTAATCTTTTTCCTATGGAGGCTGAGGAATTCTTTGACCTAGCCGGCTATACCCCCCTGGAAGAGGGGGAGTTGTTTTCTGATTCAGAATCATCTGATGAGCAGCCTAAGGGTTATGCTGATTCTGGCTCTGACCCAAGGGCTCCAGATGATACTGACAGGCTTTTGGCTCACATTTTTGAAGTGCTTTCTATCTCTCCTCCTGCCGCGGCTCCTCGGCAGCAGGGGGAGTTGTTTCACACTGCTAAGCCACGTTTGGAGTTTCCTGAGCAAACTCACTTTAATAATCTTGTGCTCAAAGAGTGGGAGTGACCGAGCAGGTTCCCTTGGGTGCCTAAGAGTTGGGATAAGATGTATCCCTTTTCCTGCTGAAGTGGTTAAGCGTTGGTTGTCCCCTCCTGAAGTGGATGCACCAATTCTGGGGTTGTCCAACACGTCTGTCATGCATTCCCCTGACTCTACTACACTGAGAGATGGTGAGGACCGGTGCATTGATCAGCTGGCTTCCCATGCCTTTGCCTGTGTGGGGTCCGCACTGCGTCCGGTTTGTGCCATTATAGCTGTGGCTATTAGGACTCTGCTCGGGAGTATTTTAGATGGGGCTCCTGCTGATGCGGCTAGTGAAGAGTATGGAGCCCTTCTGCGTTGTGAGGAATTCATTGCATATGTCCTCTCTGCCTTGGATGATACCATTAGAATGTGTGGCAGGGCTTCTGCCTTGGCGGTGGCTATACGCCGCTCAGTTTCGCTGCGCCAGTGGGCAGCTGACAACGCTGCCAAGAAGGCCCTCACTGGGTTCCCCTTTAAAGGACTGCGTCTATTTGGGGATCGCCTGGACCTGTTTGCTAAGGGAGGCAGGTTACCCCAGCGCAGGAGACAGTCTCTGCCCTTTCTGGGTTCAGGCTCCTTTCTTCCCTCCTACCGCGGGTCCAGATTGGGAAGGGGAGCTTCATTTGCAGGGGCCCAGGGGAAATTTCTGGGGCAGGGGCAGAGGTCGTGGCCGCCATGGGCCCTCCTGGGGTTCCAAGCCTAAGTCCTCCCCCAAGCCCCCTCAGGCATGAAGGGGCGCCCTCACCCATCCAGGTGGGGGGACGGCTTCGGCTCTTTGCTCACATCTGGAGGCGTCATGTCTCAGACCAGTGGATTCAGGAGGTAGTGTCCTCCGGTTACAAGATAGAGTTGGCAGCCTGGCCGCCCTCAAGATTCATCAGATCTCGGATGCCTCAAGACCCCCTGTCAGCTCAGGACCTGTTGCTTGCTGTGCAGAATCTACTGGAGCTGGGGGTCATCTGCCAAGTGCCCTTAAGGGAAAGGGGCAAGGGCTATTATTCCAACCTTTTCACTGTTCCCAAAAGAGATGGGTCTGTCAGACCCATCCTGGACTTAAAGCTTCTCAACAAGTTTGTCAGATCCAGGCGTTTTCGCATGGAGACTCTGCGCTCAGCTGTAAGCTCACTATGCCCAAGGGGACTTCATGACATCAAGGATGCTTGCCTCCATGTTCCAGTCTTTCCAGGCCATCAGAGATTCCTCAGGTTCGCCCTGGAGGATCAGCATTACCAGTTTGTGGCATTGCCCTTCGGTCTTACTTCGGCTCCCAGGGTATTCACTAAGGGGCTGGCGGGCATTATGGCTCTGCTGAGAACTCTGGGTATTCGCATTCTTCCCTATCTGGATGACATTCTTATCACTTCTCCGTCCTTCCGACAGAGCTGGATACTCAGCGGGTGGTGACCACACTGGAGTCATTCGGCTGGGTGATAAACCACTCCAAATCTTCCCTGTCTCCCTCTTTGGTGAAGCCTTTTCTGGGCATGAATCTGGATACAGCTTGGGCCAGGATTTTTCTTCCTCAGCAGAAGGTGGACAGTCTGCAAGCGCTAGCTCAGCTCCTTCTGTCCTGCCCTCATCCTTCCACCAGGCAGGGAATGCAGCTGCTGGGCCTGATGGTGTCTTGCTTCGAGGCGGTTCCTTATGCTCAGTTTCACATGAGGCCTCTTCAACTCCACCTCTTGTCTGTATGGGACAGGGACCCTGTGTCCCCTGTGTCCCCGGATCAGGCATTGGTTCTGTCCCCTTCTAGCCAGGCGGTCCCTCTTGTGGTGGCTGGACTCAAGGAACCTGTTGGTGGGCAGATCCTTTCTGGCCCCTTGCTGGGAGACGGTCACCACGGATGCCAGTCTCACAGGTTGGGGGGGCTTCTAGAGATTCCAGGGATATCATTCCAGGGGCACCACCACAGGAGGCCTCAGAAGGCCCACACCCCTATCAACGTTCTGGAACGGAGGGCAATCAGGTTGGTTCTAGCCCGCTTGACCCCACACCTTCGGGGTCGGGCTGTTCAGGTACGCTCGGACAACCAGACGACGATTGCCTACATCCATCATCAGGGATGGACCCGGAGCAAGGGGGCCCTCAAGGAAGTGTCTCTGATCCTGTCCTGGGCAGAGGACAATGTTCCCTGCATCTCAGCTCTGTACATTCCGGGGGTGGAGAATCTGGAGGCAGACTCTCTGAGCAGGGGGACATCTCGCCTGGGGGAATGGTCCCTCAGTGTCAGGGTGTTTTGCTCTCTGTGTCACCGTTGGGGTCAGCCAGATGTGGATCTGTTTGCGTCCCGTCACAAGCTTCCAGTCTTTGTGTCTCTGTCCCAGGACCCTCTGGCCTTAGCCATGGATGCTCTGACAATGCCCTGGCAGGGTTTTCAGCTTCTGTATGTCTTTTCCCTGTTTCCCCTGTTGGGCAGGGTTCTGCGAAAGATAGCTCAGGAAGGGGTGCCAGCAATACTGGTGGCCCCTGGTTGGCCAAAAAGAGTGTGGTTCGCAGACATAGTACAGCTGGCGGTAGATCAGTACGCCCTGCCCAGGGATCCAGACCTGCTCACTCAGGGGCGGCTATATTACCCCAATATACAAACGCAGGCTTTAACGGCCTGGCTGCTGAAACCTCCATCTTAATGGAAAAGGGGCTGCCTGCCTCTGTTGTTAACACCATGATCAGGGCTAGAAAAAAGTCCTCTTCTTCCATCTACTATAGGGTTTGGCGTACCTACATTGACTGGTGTGAGGCTAAGTCTCTTCCCTGTCGTGTGCTTTCTATTCCTAGGATTCTGGAATTTCTCCAACATGGTTTGGATCTGGGACTTCAACTCAGCACTCTGAAAGGTCATGTGTCTGCCTTGGCTGTTTTCTTTCAGAGGTCTTTTGCTCAGCATCATCAGGTCAAGAACTTTTTCCAGGGGGTTACTCATGTGCGCCCCCCACGTAAGCCTATGTTACCAGTCTGGGACTTGAACTTGGTCCTATCTTCCTTGCAGGGGCCTTCATTTGAGCCTGTGCATGAGGTTGCTTTGTCCATTCTTACGCTTAAGGTAGTCTTTTTGGTGGCTATCACTTCTGTTAGGAGTGTTTCTGAGTTGGCGGCGCTTTCCATTATGCCCCCTTACTTTGTGAGACACCAGGACAAGGTGGTGTTTCGCTTTAAACCAGATTTTCTGCCAAAGGTTGTGTCTGCTTTTCTTCTCAATCAGGGCATTGTTCTGCCTTCTCTGTGCCCCAATCCTAGTAACCCTAAGGAGAGGGCTCTACATTCCTTGGATGTGGTTAGGAACCTGAAGTTCTATTTGGTGGCTACTGAGCCCTTCAGGAAGACTGATGCTCCTTTTGTGGTCCCTTCTGGACCTAAGAAGGGTCTGGCTCCAGCTAAGTCTACCATCAGCAAGTGGATCCGTCAGGCTGTGATTCAGGCCTATTCTGCTAAAGGGAGGGATCCTCCCTTCCGCCTTACTGCTCATTCCACTCATGCTATTGGTGCCTCTTGGGCTTTTCAGCACCAGGCTTCTGTTGAACAAGTTTGCAAGGCCGCTACTTGGTCTTCTGTTCATACCTTTTCTAAGTTTTACAAGGTTGATGTTGGGGCCTCAGCTGATGCTGCTTTTGGCCGCAAAGTTCTGCAGGCGGCAGTGGTTTAATCTGCATGCTGTTGCTTTTGGGGGTCCCACCCTACCTTACGGACACTGCTATTGATTGTCCCAAACGTAAGGAATTATCTCTGGAGCAGAACGTGCTGTATACTTAGAATAATACAATTCTGTGATTAATCACCTGTAGAATTGGTATTATGAGTATACAGCACGTCCTGCTCCACCCCGCCCTTGTTATCATTATTCTTAGTGCCTCTGTATGGTGGTTGTTATCATGGTTAAATTTGTTTGATTATGGGTGTTATTTTCCCGGCCTCTTGCTAACTGCTTGTCAATACTGGGGATTTTGTGGGAGGTCCCTGAAATATAAGGGGCCGGGAGGAGCCACTTTTTTGTTGTCTCTGCAGTCCAGCGCCATCTTGTGGATGTATAACCCAAACACAAGGAATTATCTCTGGAGCAGGACGTGCTGTATACTCATAATACCAATTCTACAGGTGAGTAATCACAGAATTGTATTTTCTTTCTCCCTTTTTCTAGGATTTATGCAGGAAGTGGGGGATTTTACCCTGTCTGCCTTCTGCCACAGCCTTATTTCCCTATGCCTCCTCAGCTATGCTGTTTTTTTCATAGGGTCCTGGTGGTAGAGCAAGTGCCTGGGTCTTGGGAGCTTTGAGGGTGTCATACACTCTGATCTGAAGACTTAAGAAAAGCAATAAGCTGCAGGTTTTTGTCTGGTGAACCTTTTGCAAGAACTACTGTATATTTTTATATATCCCCCCTTTCCCCTTCCCACATGTTATTATTTGTGTTATTTTTTAAATGTTATGTTTACATGTTTTTTCTGTAGAGGTGGCTTTCTGGAAGTAATCCCAGATGAATGGTTGCACTTTCCTTTATTTTTTTTCAAATTTTGCACTTTTTCCTTAAGGAGGCAGGATCTGGGCAGGGGGCAGAGCAGCGTGGCAGAAAGTGTCGGGCGGCATGCGCAGCTGTTAGCTTCATATCAGCTGCTCACGGCAGTGGTTGTTCACTGCGGCCTCTGGCTTGGCTTAGCGGGGGGGCCTGTCCTCCCGCCCGGCCACCTGCCTGCCCACCCGCACAATGACAGTGCTCTCCGGGAAGGCTGATCTGACTTACCCTCGGGATTGCAGACTTCCTGCCACTTCGGTCGCCACGGTTGCCGCTTCCCTCATCGCTCTTCGACGCTGCTCTGACAGGCCTGCGCAGCTTCTGGATCACAGCCTGCTCGGTCCTGCATTCCTGTCTCGGAGGACAGGGTTGTCCTATGTATCGGCAAAGACAGTTGGGCGAGTTCTGTACAAGAAGCCCAGATTGCGCTAAATTGATTTTTACTGAACATGGTAGGAGGTCTATGCCGCCAGTAACTATTGCGTCCCGACACAGTCGAAAACTACTGAGGTTTGTGTCTCTATCCAGGGACCCTCTAGCAATAGCAACGGATGCACCAACCCTTCCCTGGTCTGCCTTCTTTATGCTTTGCCTCTGTTTCCTCTCCTAGGTCGAGAGCTAAAGAAAGTAGCTCGAGAACCATTCTAGTGGCCCCTTGCTGGCCAAGGAGAAGCTGGTTCTCAGACATGGTAAGAATGTCGTCAGGGGAGCATTGTCGGCTCCCCGATGATCCAGATCTTCTCACACAAGCGCCTCTACGGCATCCCAATTTACGAATGCTGGTGTTGATGGCCTGGCTAGTGAAACCAAGATCTTAACAGAGAGGGGTTTATCTGCCAATGTAATTCACACCATTGTTCAGGCCCGGAAGCAGACTTCTTCAAAGATATACTACAGGGTTTGGTGGGCTTTCATCGCCTGGTGTAAATCTAGGAACTTATCTCAAGGATTTTGGAATTTCTACAGAAGAGTCTAGAGGATGGGCTCCCAATTATGCACAACAAAGGGGCATGTTTCTGCCCTATCCATCTTTTTTCAGAAACCCATTGCCGGGAATAGACTTATTAAGACCATTTTCCAAGGAGTCACTTGTGCGCCCGCCACACAAGCCCGCTTTGGGACTTGAATTTAGTATTGTCAGCCCTGCAGGGCGCTCCCTTCGAGCCATTGATAGATACTTCTCCAACCTTATTGACTCTTAAGGTCATTTTTCTAGTAGCTGTTACTTCGGTTAGACAGGTTTCTGAATTATCAGCTTTGTCTGTTAAGTCTCCTTATTTAAAGTTACACAGGGATAAAGGCTGTCTTCCGATTTAAGCCGGATTTTCTTACCAAGGTGGTTTCTCCTTTTCATCTTAATGAGGAGGTGGTTTACCATCTTTATGTCCTGCTCCAGCTAATCCCAATGGAACAGGTATGTAAAGCTGCTACTTGGTCTTCGGTTCATACATTTACCAAGTTCTACAAGGCTAGAGCCTCGGCAGATGCAAGTTTTGGTAGAAAGGTTTTACATACAGTAGTTAAGTTGTTTTTGGCTACTCTTTTACGCTTTGGGATCCCGTCCAGACGTAGGGCACAGCTTTTGGAGGTCCCACTCGTTTCTGGAGCTGACGGGCTGGAATGGATTGGGAGAGAATATACAATTCTGTGATACTCACGTGTAGAATTGTTTTCTCTTCTACATCCATTCCATGCCGCCAGACCCTCCCTTCTGCTGGGTTATGGTTTTCTATGCCTTAGATTCCTATTCCTGGTATTTCTGTATATATGTAAATAGTGTGTTCAGCATTAAAAAAAAATGAGAAAGAAAATAAGGTGTGGATTAACATTTTTTCTCCTCTAGATCATAGCTGCCTGAGCCTCCCGGCCGGTGGTTCGACTGCTTTTCAATTACTGACTTGTGTTGGGGCAGCTGGAAGGATATAGGGCTGGCAGGAGCCACACCTTTCTATCTTGTAGTCCACGCCCTCTGGCCAGGAGGTAACCCGTTCGTTTCTGGAGCTGACAGCCTGGAATGGATGTAGAAGAGAAAACAATTCTACAACTGAGTGTCACAGAATTGTATTTTTAGCAACATCAAGGGTTAAGCAAAGGTTGTCCGCCCCCTTGCTTGGTAAAGTGCACCTGTTAATCCCTTACAGGCATCTATTTATTGTCAAAATACTGCTAATATCCCAGATGGTACAGTCACTAGGGTTGAAACTTTTTCAGATATTCCACCATCCAAGCAGCTCTGTGTTGCCAGAAGAGTCAACCGCACTCCCCTGCCGCTATACACTACTTTCTTTTGGCAGAAAGTTGAGGCCAAGAAACACAGGGCAGCTGCACAATAGTATAGAAATACTATGCAGCTTTGGAATCCAGAGTGGCACAAATAAATACACACATTAAAATAAGGCACAGAGCAAAGAAGTTTAAAAGCAGCTTAACAAATTAGAAAAACAGCAAAAAGTCCAAAATCCCACGGTGCATTCAAAAGCACGATGTTGAGATAGATCCAAAGATAGATTTCAAATTCCACACGCAGATCTCCAATGTGTGAAAAAACAGGATGACATACGATGTGATACAACCACCCCTATATACTCTTACCAGCTTATGATGGGGGAATATCACTTTAAATAAGAAATCAATCCAAAAATGGAACTCCCAAATTAATCCAGGCAGTATCAAAAGGAGTAAGAATGCATGTAAAACCAAGCAGAAAGAATATCTAGTGCAACTCCATAAATCTCATTAAAAAAATATTTTAATAGCTCCAAGTATTGCACTTACATACAACCATAGAATGACAGCATTTAAAAGATAGTGGTTCTTCAGGATCTCCACTGCGGCCGCTAGCGTTGTTTCCACGAGTTGCTCCACACATATAAGGATAAAAAAGACTAGTCCCCTTGCCTGCCGCCTGATGTGTTTCGCTGGTAGTGCCAGCTTTTTCCAAGGCTGGGGGCACGTGGGGACAAAGCTATTAAATAAGCCGTCTAAGGGGCTTGCCTCCCGAAGACAGGAAGTTAGTGGGCGTGGCCCATTTGATCATAAAAATGCATAGAGATGAAACATTTTTTTTTATTATTATAATCTAAAATCAAAGTAAAGTGTGGCCAGATATGATCCTGACAGTTCAAATGCTTGAAAGTTGGGGAAACACTAAACCCCGCATGCAGACAGATCCGCCGTACAAAACAAAACAGGCAGCCGCCTCCATAGCTGAATGCAGAGCCCATTCTGCCGCTCGGCAAACTCTGTACAACCCGTGTGAAATTATATATATATGTTCTCTCACTCTTGTTTTTAACTCTCTTGTGGTTCTACCTACATACTATAGGTTGCAAGGGCACCAAATCAGGTAAATAACATTTACTGAAGTGCAGGTGATAAACCTAGAGATTTTATAACATAACATATATATAATATCAGAATGGGCTCATTTTTTAATGAGGTTTATGAAGTTGCACTAGATATTCTTTCTGCTTGGTTTTACATGTATTCTTACTCCTTTTGATACTGCCTGGATTCATTTGGGAGTTCCATTTTTGGACTGATTTCTTATTTAAAGCGATATTCTCCATCATAAGCTGATAAGAGTATATCAGTGTGGTGGTTGTATCACATCATATGTCATCCTGTTTTTTCACACATTGGAGATCTGCGTGTGGAATTTGAAGTCTATCTTTGGATCTATCTCAATATCTTTGCTTTGTGCATGCGCCGTGGGATTTTGGATTTTTTGCTATTTTTCTAATTTGTTAAGCTGCTCTTAAATTACTTTGCTCTGTGCCTTAATTATTTTATTGTTTCTGTTGGACTTTGGGTGGAATAAAGAGGTCCAGCACGTCGAGCAGTATTATTTGAATATTGTTAATAGTGTTAAGATTATATTGTATGCGCTGTGTTTTTCCTTTTTTCTTTATAAATACACACTTTGGTATTTTTTCACAGTATGTAAACTATCATACATATAACACAGGAGGGTCCACAGCCTTTAGTTACTCGTAGGTTAATAGGTAAATTAAGGAGACACTGACGCAATAAAATGCCCCTTCCTCTAGAAACTCAACTCACCTTGGAGCATCCAATTCTCCTGAGTAAGAGGATAGTCACCTGCAAGATACAATTCCCCTGTTTTTCCACCAACTGTTTGTTACCCTCTAACCCGGGCCGCATTAAAGTGGACCATCACCCTCGCCGATCACCTCCCTCCCGATCTCGGATGTCCCGCGGGGTGAAACCCCCCCAAACACCCCAAATCCCCTTACCTTGCCTCCCTCGCGCCCCTCTAGACGTGCGCGCGGCCGTCTGTGAATGGCCGGCGCGGGGGCGCGCGCGTCAAGAGTGACGCGCGGGAGGCGGCGGCGGAGGAGCCGCTTGTCCGCGGCTGTCAAACCGCTTGTCCGTCAGCGCTGGGAGCGGGGAGAGGTGAGTTTTTCGGGTGATCGGGGGGGTTTCACACAGCGGGGCACCCCGATCGGGGGTGCCCCACCGAAGTGGACCAAGACCCAGGATAGTCAAAATCCTGGGTGTTGGTCCACTTTAAGAGTGGTGGAGGCCCCTGGGCACAGCCTCTATTCAGCTCTGATAGCCTCTCAGACACGCAGCTGGCTGCATCCCTGTTCACCTCTAGCTGGAAACACCAGCACCAGCCACTCACATGCATGAGTATAAAGGTATAGCTGGGACACGGCCCATATACCCATGCTTTGGATTGTGGCTAGGTAAATTTATGTGACTATCCAAGGGGGTATCACACGGTGAGGCATCCTAAATCAAAATGCCCTAGGGTGAGGGAATAGGCTGGCCCTGGAGTCTATTAGACCCCAGGACAGGCAAAATGTGCCAGTGTTCCACTTTAAGGACCAAAAGCAGTCCTGGCATCCAAAAGACTCCAGGGACACTTGATTCCATCTCCCAAGTGCCCCCAGACCCCCAATGCATATGTGGCTGGGGGGCCACATATATATGGTGTGAAATAGTGGAGTTATCAGTGATTATTCTTATAGGGCAGTGACTGCTCTTTAGAGCACATGTGCACTGCCGGGGGGGGAGCCCTATTGCTGCTCACTGGCTTACCTGCTCCAGTGCCACAACTTCCTCAGCTGGAAGCACTGATTTTAGCATGTAACATTGTGCTGCTCCAGCTTCCCATCCCCCAGCTGAGGGAAAGTGCCACTGAAGCAGGAAAGTAACAGAGAGGTGAGGGAGGAGCGGAAGCATTGCCACAAATGGGAGAGACCTCCCCTCAACAGGGGAAAGTTCACTTTATCTGGCTTCCTGGTTAGAAAAGTGTCTTTATCTTTGGCCACCGGATTATGAGCCTGCCCACCAACGCAGACTCTTTTTCGGACAGGTCCTACACTACACTGGCCTATCCTAACTGATGCTAGCCATCGTGAGCCCTACTTTACTAGTGCTGGATGCAGGTGTAGTGTCCCTAATCTACCTAAATATTCTAACCTATGTGTGTGCCATCTACCCTACCTCTATGGTCATGGTCGTCAGTCAGGTCTGCGTCACTATACAAGTGTCCGTAGGTGTGTCAGGGTGAGTCTGGATGGTGTCAGTGTATAAGTGTTAGTGTGTGTGGCAGTGGCGGTATGAACACAGACAACACAGGACAAATACAAACACATACACACCGATGGCCGGGTGCTGGTGGGGACAGGTGCCGATGACCAGGCAGGTGGAGGCAGATGTTGGCTGGAGGCAGGTGTTGGCTGGAGGCAGACTGGGGAGATGACGCTAAAGGATACCTGGAATACACTACCCTTAACTAACATAATCCTAACGACGCAACAACTAATGTTATTTTTATTAAAACTATATAAATATAATACAATATACTATAAATGCATTAAATGTATACTACTTATCATTAACCCTTTCGCTGCCAGCCTACCTGCAGCTTTTGTCACCCTCTGTTGTCAAACCATGTTTCACTATTTTGCGCTACACATTCAACTGTGATTTTAGAGTCTGGGCTTCAACATGAAATGTCTTGTTTGGCCTTTTTTTAGTGTATTCTCAATAATTTTTGGTGAAATATGTGCAAAAAGAATAACAAAAAAATCTATTTTTTGCATATTGTAGTGTATTTTTGTAATAAAAAAACGTAAGTTTTTCAATAAAATTTTATTGCATGCGAAACCCCAATTTCTCCCGGTCACAGCAGTACCACATATGTATTGGTAGACACCCTTTCCAGCCCAGGAGACTCCCCCAAACTGAAACAGAGCTTTAGGAGATTTTCAGATAAAATACAACTGCGCTATGGGCACCTTGCAGTTTTTCCAGAAAAACAACCCTTCACATTTGAAATATCCCCCACAAACTATATATTCTCTGGAAGTACACACCTCAAGCTTTCTATGCGTACCAAGCTTGTTTATGTGGGCTTAGTTTTCTGGAAGTAATCCCTCAATGTATTCTTTGGTTGCACAAAGTTTCCCTAAAAAAGAAGAAACAAGCCACATTTTCCTTAAAAAAAACTATATGCAAACAAAAAAAAAGGAAAATATCAAAAAGCAACATGCCCCGAACAGAACGATACCCAACATGCATAGGTACTGTCAAGGGAAGAGTTGGAAAACACCACAAAGTAAAGTGTGCGCATAACAGTAATTTTACTTGAAAATTTCAGCTCTGCAGACAAAGTGCGCACCTTGCAATTTTTCAACCAAAACAACCCTTTACATTTGGAATATCCCCGATAAATGATATATTCCCTAAAAGTACACATGTTAAGCTTTCTAAGAGTACCCAGCTTGTTGTAGTAGGCTCACCTTTCTGGAAGTAATCCCTCGAAGAATTCTTAGGTTGCACAGGGTTTCCCTAAAAAAAAGAATAAAACAACTGAATAAATAACACGTTTTCCTAAAATATAAATATGCAAACAAGAAAAACCAAGCTAAATCTGAAAGCACAAGGTCTGCCGAGCAGAACAATACAACAATACCCAACATGCATAGGTACTATTAACCCTTTTAATTGCCAGCTTACTTGAAGTTTTGTCACCCTCTGTTGACAGGTAATTTTTCCCCATTTTGCGCCATGTTTAACCATGATTTTTGCCGGAATTTTCAGGAAAATATATATTTTGCAGCAGAGTTTAGGCTTTAACATGAAATGTCTTGTTTGTAATTTTTCTCCTGTTTTTTAAATATTTTTGCGTAAAAAAATAAATAAATAAATAAAATAAGACAATTGTCCCCTTTATTTTAAATAAAACATTTGTTTTATTAATGAAAACCATATTGCATGTGAAAGCCCATTTCTCCCAATTACAACGGTACCACATATGTATCGGTAGCCCCCCCATTCTTGCCCAGGAGACTCCCCAAACTGAAAAGAGCACTTTATAACATTTACAAATAAAATACTACTATCCACACTATAAACATAAGGGGTTAATTTAAAAAAATGACATAGGGTCCCCCCTCCTGGGGGGGGGGGGGCATTTTTTGGGGAATTTTAAGGGTTAAGAACCCTTAAAAATCCCCCCCAAAAATTACGTGGGGCCCCCCTTACCCATCATAACCAGCCCGGGACCAGCTATGGGGGCCTGTAGGAACAGGGCGAAGGGGCCAGTTTTGGTGGCCCCCCCGCCCTGCCGGCTACAAGCTCTGTGGGCCGGGCTCTTCTGCCCCCCCCCCCCCCCCCCGGGCTTTGGGGAGGCAGGTAATTGGGGGTGCCGGGGGTTAACGGCAAGTCACCCGCTAGCCGCAGGTGACTTGCCAGCCCTCAGCCTTGTGAACTGGTATAGGGGTCTCATGGTCCCCAGGGGTTAAAAGTAAAAAAAAAAAACACAGACACATGGAGAAAAAATATTTTATTATTTATTTATTTTTTTTTTTATACTTACCTCCTGTCTATCCTGGAGCACGGTGTCCCATGCTGATCAGTCTGGCTTCTTCTCTCCTGTTGCTGCTGGAAGCCTTTTATAGCTGCTGCGCGACAGAGCATAAGGGGTTAATTAAAAAAATAATGACATAGGGTACCTCCTCCCGGGGGGGACCCCATTTTTTGGGGGATTTTAAGGGTTAGGGTTAGGCTGGGAGGGGGTACCCCATTTTTGGGGGGGGGAATTTTAAGGGTTAGGCTAACCCTAACCCATAAAAATCCCCCAAAAAATGATATGGGTTAATCCTAACCCTAACCCTTAAAAAAAAATAAAAAATGACGTAGGGTCCCCCCTACCCGTCATAACCAGCCCGGGACCAGCTATGCAGGGCTTGTAGGAACAGAGTGGAGGGGCCAGCTTTTGTGCCCCCCCCCCCACCCTGCAGCCTACAAGCCCACATAGCCTATGTGGGCCCGGGCTCTTCTGTCCCCCCCGGGCTTTGGGGAGGCAGGTAATTGGGGGTGCAGGGGTTAATGGCAAGTCACCCGCTAGTTGCAGGTGACTTGCCAGCCCCCAGCCTTGTGAACTGATATAGGGGTCTCATGGACCCCTTACCAGTTCACAAGGGGTTAAAAGTAAAAAAAAAAAAAACACAGACACATGGAGAAAAAATACAAAGGGTTAACATTAAAAAAAAAACCAACACACAAAATGTCATTTATTAAAAAAAAATGTTTTTTTTTCTTTACTCACCTCACCCGATTGTCAGCTCCTGTGTCTATCAGCTGTCAGATGCCCTCGTGATCGCTGGCCAGAGGAGGGGGGGGGGGGCAGGGGATCAGAGCATCCCCTGCCCCTCCACTGCTCTGCCCAGCGATCACCAGGGCATCTGACAGCTGAGCCGAGGAGAGCCGGGACGACACCCGGGAGTGACGTCATAAGCCCCGCCCCCAAGGGTTAGTCGTCAAGATGGCGGCGGATGGCATCGGAAGGCAGGGGGAGAGGGCATTTTGAGCCCTCTCCTGAAGACTAAGCAGCCTAGGGGGGCGATCGGAGGCCCCCCCCCCCCCCCCAGTGAAGAGGAGACCCGGCGGGAGGCAGCGCGACTGCAGGTAAGTAAATGTCATTTTTAATTTTTTTTTTTTTTTTACAGTTAGCAGCTGCTGCTGCCGAAGCGGGGGGGGGGGGGGGCCTATTGCGGGGGCTCTCCTGGAGCCATTCGAGCCCCCACGGGGGATCTGATGGCAACAAATTAAAGAGGAGACCCGGCCGGATCCAAAGAGGGGTCAGGTGAGTATTATTATTTTATTTTTTTTTTAACTAGCGGGGGGAAAGTCAAGCACGTAACACCTACGTGCTTGGCACTTAGGTCCTTGCCAAGCCAGCACGTAGGTGTTACGTGCTTGGCACTTAAAGGGTTAATACAATATATTTATAATGATAATTTCACCATTCCTGGAGGTGGAATCAGGACACCGCGTTCACTTTAGGACCCGGATGGGATGGAAATCTGGAACGACGTAAAAGAAAGGTAAATAAAATAACTGTTTGGTGTTACCAGCTATGGCAAGATGACCTACCATGTGCGCAAGTGCAAGATCACGGCACAATGGGCACTTGTAGCTGTGCTGGAGGCAGTCGCGGAGGCACTTCTTGTGGAAGATGTGCCCACAGTCTAGGAATCCCAAGGGCTCGTGCAGTCTGAAGTCCACGAGGCAGATGGAACAGCTCGTGCGGCACGTCTCGGGAACCATGGCCTCGAAATTCAGACGGCTCTTGCCTGACCGGAGCCGCGGCAAGTAACCTGTAAAGAAAAAGATTTTTTAGCCAGGCATTCATTTACATATTCTGAGCATTATAAATACTAAAATATCTGCTTTAAAAATCTGTGTAATTCTATGGACTATGTGTTATCTTGAAAGAATGGGACCTGCTGAAACCTAAGATTTTTCTGTGTTTTGTCTGTTCTGTTGGGGGGCATCCTAATTTGAAATGCCCAGCTGTAGGTATCTCTCAGATTGCCTGAAAATACACCTTTTTCTCATTCCCATGACAATTGTGTGGGTCGCCCAGCCAATCTGCAGCTCCCATTCTATTTATATTTTCCTTGCTGAATGGAGAACGTTCTGCCGGTCGCATCTCTTCTCACCTCTAGCTGCAAGTGTGCCCTTGGCAGCCATTTAGAAATGCCTGGCGGGGATACATGTCCCCGGTAAAGGTATAGCGGAGGTGCAGCCTTGAGAGGTGGTGTGGTTTGGTGATTTTTGTATATTGATTATATTTAAGGGGACATATATAAGGATACTCACCCGTTGTCAGTCATAGCAGTGGCCCCCGTGTCAGTCACAGTGCCTGTGTCTGCCAAACTCCCTTTACTGTAATTAATTGCATGCACAATCACTGTGACTGACATGAGAGGCAGTGGGAGCGTGCAAGGACACCAAGGAACCCAATCTTGGAAAGAACCTCACACAGGTAAGTATCCTTTTTTAATGTATGTCTTTACAGTCCCCTAAATGCATGAATCATGTTTTATTGACTGTGATATGCTTGCTTTATTTAAATTATAGGAGCACAATAATGTGCAAGTCTGCCTGGCGAACCTGATTGGGCACATGATTGGCTATCATAGGAGGAAGTGGTAATGGCTGCCTGGTCTGGCTGCCTGGTCTGCAGGTTTGGCAGACCTGAGGTATCACAGATCAGGATATGGCCATGCTAAGGGGTGAGGCTTTTATTCATTTAACTCCTCTTTAAACACAGAACAGGCTATCACCCTTCCTTTTTTTGACATCTACTAAAATATTAAAGCTTTTTTTTTTTATCAAAGTACTACTTAGAATCACTCAAATTATCTCCGTGTACCTGTCATACTGAGCCCTGCTGGAGACAGGCTTACCTTACACAGCCAGGCTCATGATGACAGTGACAGGCTTACTGTTACTGTATGTACATATGTGTAAGGGGCTCATTTACATCAGATAAATGCTCTAAATCTAATTTTACATTTCATATGTTTTGTTGGGTGTTATAGCCGGGTCCTCAGCAGGGTGACAAGGCTTATGTGCATATGGAAGTGTGAGCAGAAAAAGTTTTTCCCTATATCCAGTCCAGGTCGTCCCAAGTGATGACATGTGGGGTGTTCGCCCCCAGGGGGCGCCGACTGCAAGATCAAAAGCTGCAGCTCCTACCGGCCCCCTATAAAGGCTGGTGTACTTCTATCATTCTCCAGTTGTTCATCTTGCAGGGTGAACGCCAGGGTCTGTTGGCGTTCGGCAGAGCTTGGCTCTGGGCCGCAGACCCTACACTAAAGTGGGGGGGACCACTATGCTTTTTTGATTGTACCCTCCCTGCCCACAAACTTTATTGATTTTGTTATGTGTTTTTACTGGTGTTGGTGTTTCATCACTCTGCTCCTCGCTGGCTCAGCATGGCCGTATGTGTAACACTCTGCATACTCAACTCCCTCGCTCCCTCGTCGTCGCTTGCCTGCGGGGCCTTCGCGTCGTCGCTGGTGCGGCGCTGTCTGTGAGGGGAGATTCTTGTGCTGGTGCGGTGCTGTGACGCTGGGCACGGTGGGCCGCGTGTGTCTCCATGGCCATTTCTCTGCATGGGCAGCGTTGGAAAGGGTGTCATTCCGTCCGGCCGGCACCGCACTCCCCTTGAGGATCCTTCCAGAACTGGCCTGCGTGCTGCTACTGCTGCTGCTGGGGCCTACTGGACGCTGCGGAGCCTGGCCTTTTCCAGCTGCTGCTGCTACTGCTGGGGGATCACGCTCATCATCGTAGGCTGCGCTGTCCCTCTGTCAGAGTCCCTCTTCTTCTGGCTGTATATTTTGACCAATTGTATCTTGCTTCTGATCATGGGTTTGTTTCTCCCCCTCTCGTGTAGATCGTGGGCTTGAGGTTGAGGGTTGTGATTCCTCCCGGTCCCCATTTTTATTAAGAGGGATCACCTTATAGGTTTGGGCCATTAGTGTCTTATAACCTTTCTGATTTTAACCATTTTTAATCAGCATAATGGAGGCATCAGGGGATAGTGAGCTGGGGGGCTCCATGTGGGCAGGAAAGGCTCTGCCCCTTGTGCAGTAGGAATCCTCTGGGCTTATTCAGCACTGTTTGTACCACTTGCGCCAGAAGCTTTATTTTGGACCGTCTCTGACCCTAGCCCTGCGCTGCCTGCGGCCTCTCCGGACCCTCCGCTGCTGCATTCAGCCCTCAGTGAGGGGGGGCCAGCAGGGGGTCTCATGCTGAATTGGTGCATAGGCTGGCCAATCTCGAGAGACAGATCTCGCGGACGGCTCCTAAGAAAGCCACTAGTAAGAAACTGCACCTCGAGCCCGTTTACTCGGATAATGACAATCTCTTTGATGATCTGGGCTCCGTGGAGGAAGGTGAGTTGCCTGATTATTCATGCTCCACGGTGGATTATTCGGCTGGTGATGACAGTCTGTCTGTTTTTTCCTCGGACGAGGATGCGTGGCTCCCGGATGATACGGAGAAGTTGCTTACCTCAGTGTTTGAGACACTACACATTGTCCCTCCCAGAGCGGCTAAAAGGAAGCAGGGAGATTTGGAATGGGAGAGGCCTAACAAGTTACCATCGGTTCCTAAAGGCCTGGACAGGCGGTACCCCTTCCCTGATGAGCTGGTTCGGCTATGGTTTCGCCCTCCCGAAGTAGATCCCCCCCATGTCGGGGTTGTCCAACACTACTGTTATGCCATCACCTGTTACTGCTTCCTTACGTGACGCTGCTGACAAGCGCATGGATCAGCTGGTCTGTCATGCCTTCACCTTTGCTGGTGCCCTTTTTCGCCCTGTGTGTGCCTCAGCGATTGTCTCTCTAGCCATCAGAAAGAAAGTGAGACACCTTGTGGATAGAGCTAAGGCTCACAAGCGGGCGGAGGAGTATAAAGAACTCAAGGCCTACTTGGAATTCATTGGCTTTGTTGCTACTGCCATGGACGATTGGGTCCGGCTCGGTGCCAGGATTTCGGCCCTGCTTGTTGTTCTCCGCCGATCTCTCTGGCTGTGGCAATGGTCGGCTGATGCGGCTGGCAAGAAGGCGCTTATGAGTATCCCCTTTGTGGGACACAGGCTGTTTGGGGAGCGCCTGGACCTTTTGGTCAAGGATGGTAGACTCCCTCAGAGACGGAAGCCTGCTCGGTCCTTTCGGAATCCCTCTGCCTATCGTTCCTTTCGAGGAGGAAGAGGCTCTTCATTTCCAGGTGGCCGCAGAGATACCTGGGGTAGAGTTAGGTCCCTGTTAGATTTGCTGATTGTGGCCCAGTCCCTTCACCAGGCCGAGAGCGATACTCGGGCGGTGTTGTCAATCCTGGAGGCCTTTGGTTGGGTAATCAATTACCCAAAGTCATTTATCACTTCCTCAACGGTGAGATCCTTCCTCGGAATGACGATAGACACCGCTCAGGTCAAGGTTTTTCTGCCACAGCAGAAGGTTTTGTGTCTCCAGACGCAGGTGCAGGCCTTGCTGTCTTGTCAGCAGCCGTCAATTCGTCTGGGGATGAGAGTGGTGTGCCTAATGGTGTCATGCTTCGAGGCAGTGCCCTTCGCCCAATTTCACATGAGACCTCTACAATTGAACCTGCTGACTGGCTGGAATCGGATGCAGGAATCTCTGGTGATGGTTGGACTCCCGGAACCTGCTGGTGGGCAAGTTCTTTCTGACTCCCCATTGGGAGATAGTTACCACGGATGCCAGTCTGACAGGCTGGGGAGGCGTTTGGCAGACTCAGAAGATCCAGAGGCAGTGGGTTCCACAGGAGAGCCGCTTACCCATAAATCTCTTGGAGCTGAGAGCGATCCGTTTGGTGCTTCTTCACTTGACTTCCCACTTAAGGGGTCGTGCAATGCAGGTTCGCTCGGACAATCAGACGGCTGTCGCCTATATCAATCACCAGGGTGTGACTCGGAGCAAGAGAGCTCTCAAGGATGTGACCTAGATTCTGACTTGGGCAGAGGAGAATGTTTCCTGCATCTCGGCAGTCTACATTCCCGGGGTAGAGAACCTGGAGGCAGACTCTCTGAGCAGGAGCGCCTCGCGCCTGGGGGAATGGTCTCTCAGCAGCAAGACCTTTCACACTCTGTGTGTGTCTCCGCTGGGGTCAGCCGGACATGGACCTGTTTGCGTCCAGACACAATCACAATGTGCTTCCAAGGTTCGTCTCCCTCTCGAGAGATCCTCTGGCCATTGCCACAGACGCTCTGGCGATTCCTTGGATGGAGTTCAAATTTCTTTATGCATTCCCCCCGTTTCCACTCCTGGGCAGAGTGTTGCGCAAGATAGCCCAGGAAGGGGTACCAACTATTCTGGTGGCTCCTCACTGGCCGAGAAGGAGTTGGTTTGCGGACATAGTTCAGATGTCAGTAGATCGCTACATCATGGCAGGGCTCCTCACACGGGTCGCTGCGGCACCCTAATTTACGGACGCTGGCTTTGACGGCCTGGCTATTGAAACCTCAATCCTAAAAGAAAAGGGGCTGTCTGCCACGGTTGTACATACCATGATTCAGGAACGGAAGAAGTCTTCTTCCATGATATACTAGTTTGTCACGCTTATATTGCTTGGTGCGAGACCAAGAGTCTCCCTTGCAGCACAATTTCTATTTCTAGGATTCTGGAGTTTTTGCAACACGGCTTAGACTTGGGTCTCCAGCTGAGCACCCTCAAGGGTCAGGTCTCGGCTTTAGCCATCTTTTTCCAGAGATCCATTGCCAACCATAGGTTGATCAAGACCTTTTTCCAGGGAGTCACCCATGTCCGGCCACTGCGTAAGTCAGTATATTGCCGGTGTGGGACTTGAATTTAGTTCTTTCTACTCTTCAGGGTCCTCCCTTCGAACCAGTGTGCGATGCTGCATTGTCTATTTTGTCTCTAAAGGTGGTCTTTTTGGTAGCGATCACCTCGGTGCGTCTCGTATCAGAGCTGGCTGTGCTTTGTATGAAACCTCCCTATTTAGAGCGGCATAGGAATAAGATGGTTTTTCGCTTTAAACCTGATTTTTTGCCTACGGTCGTTTCTCCCTTTCACCTTAATGAGGAAGTTGTCTTACCTTCCTTGTGTCCAGCACCGACAAATTCTAAAGAAAGGACCCTCCATGCCTTGGATGTGGTCAGAGCCATAAAGTATTACCTGGCTGCGACTGAATCCTTCAGGAAATCAGATTTGCTTTTTGTCAGAGGGCTCTAGGAAAGGCTTGCCACCAGCCAAGTCCACTCTCAGTAAGTGGATCAGACAGGCGGTGGTGCAAGCATATTCTGCCATAGGGGAAGGGAACCCCCTTTTCGGATCACAGCTCATTCTACCAGAGCTATTGGTGCCTCTTGGGCTTTTCAGCACCAGGCATCAGTTGAACAAGTTTGTAAGGCCGCCACTTAGTCTTCAGTTCATACTTTTACAAAGTTTTACAAGGTGGATATCAGGGCCTCAGCTGATGCTGTTTTTGGCCGAAAGGTGCTTCAGGCGGTAGTGAAATGTACTACATGCATGCTGTTCCGCACTGGGGATCCTGCCCAAATGGACACTGCTTTTGGATGTCCCACATGTCAACACTTGGGACGACCTGGACTTGATATAGGGAAAAATACAATTCTGTGAAACTCACCTGTAGAATTGTTTTTGGATATATCCAGTCCAGGTCGTCCCACCCCGCCCTTGTTGTTCATTGTTTCCTGTTTGCCTGTTATGGTGATCACCATTTTTATTCATTGGACATTGTTTTTTCATAAACCTGTTAGGGAGAGTACAAGCTGAAGCTATGTGAAGTAACATGGTTTCTTAAGCCTCTCGGCCTGTCCTCTTTTTGTTACTACTGCTTTTTAACCACTGGAGAATGATAGAGGCACACCAGCCTTTATAGGGGGCCTGGAGGAGCTGCAGCTTTTGATCTCACAGTCGGCGCCCCCTGGGGGCGTACACCCCACATATCATCACTTGGGACGACCTGGACTGGATATATCCAAAAACAATTCTACAGGTGAGTTTCACAGAATTGTATTATGGCTGTCTGGGAGGCTATAGGGACAGTTGGTGCAGTTGTTATGGGGATTGAAATGCCAGCACAACAGGACAGCCTGGTCCCTTAGCTGCTCTAAAATAGATTTTTGGAAGAACTGGAACTGGAGAAGAAAGGAAGATGATATTTGTGATACTATGGAGCCTAGGTTTGCTCTCTGATGAGCAGCCACTGGAATTCTAAGCCAGGACCCTATTAGGATATACGGACTGCTTCATTTACATTGGATGCATGGATGCTTTTTTTAGCAAAAAACTGTAAGTCTGTTTAATTTTATGTTTAAATAGGTTTTTTGGTGTTTTGGGGAAACTGTATTACAGGTTTGGCCATATCAGGAATATTGGGACACATGATCCAGGCCCCTATTAAAAATAACATACTGGGTCATTTACATGGCGTGCATATGTGTTTTTTCTTACCTGAAATACTGTAAATCAGTTTAATTGTAGGTTTATTATTATTTTTTATTTTTCTTTGTTTTGGGCAACATTTATTATGAGCTGGGAGGCTGAAGTGACAGTTGGTCCACACCCTAATTAGTAAGCACATACTGGGTCATTTACATTGGATGCATGGAGTGCCTGTGTTTTTTCTTAACCAATACAATACTGTTTGGCCACTTAACCCACCTCCCGACACCCCTAGCATTAGCTATTACAATAACAGACTGGGCTGATTCTTTTGTTTTCTTAATAAGGCTCCACCTACAACATTTGTAAACAAATGAAAACACACAAATAAGGTAATTACTGTCAAAAGCCCCAAAAGTTTGCTTTTGACTTCCAACTGTCAAAATCCCCCCCCCCCCCCCCCCCCCCAATTTTTTTACTTCCAACTGTCAAATTCCAGCTCTCAAAATCCCCCAAATTTTGCTTTGACTTCCAACTGTCAAAATGCCCCCCCCCCCCCAAAAAAAAAAATTTTGGGTTCCAACTGTCAAATTAAACATTTCAAAATCTCCTAGATTTTGTTTTTTACTCCCAACTGTCAAAGCTTAAAATTTCCCAAAAACTTTTAGTTCCAACTGTCAAAATGTCCCCCAAAAATTAGTTCCAACTGGCAAAATCCCCAAAATGTTGTTTCTAAATTCCAACTGTCAAAATTCACCCCCACCCCAAATTTTTTTTTTATCCAACTGTCAAATTCCAACTGTCAAATACCCAAAATTTATTTTTTGACACCCAACTGTCACAATTTCCCAAATAGATAAAAAAATTATTTTTTGTTCCAACTGTCAAAATTCAAAATTTCCCCAAAAAATGTAGTTCCAACTGTCATGATGTCCAAAAAAAATTAAAAACGAGCATCTTGGGAATTTTGACAGTTGGGATTTGACAGTTGGAACAAAAAAATGTTTTTTGTTACAACTGTCATATTCCAACTGTCAAAATCCCCAAGATGCTTGTTTTTTAATTGCAACTGTCAAAATTTCCCCAAAAAAATGCATTTTTTTTTTACTTCCCAATGTCAAATTTGCAAAAAAAGGAAAGAAATGTAATAATCAGAACTAAGGTGTTGGGTGTATGCTGGTGCGGCTGGTGCAGCTGTTTTAGGCTATGAATATTAAACAATGAATAAAGATAAAGACACTTACCTCTGATTCCAAAGGACTGGGTGTATATTCCAAGTATGTCACACACCCCGCTTCCAAGATGAATAACATTCGGTTATGTCCAGTAGAGGGCGAACTTCTGCAGAGATGACTAGAAAAAAAGGAGCCCCTCCCGGTCCATAAATACCTTCCACACATTACCCAGTAATCGTCTCTGCAGACGGCGAGCAAGTGAGAAGATGGCTATCTCCTTCCTTACACCCGGCTGATTTATTGTACATATGCCTCCCAGCCTGGGCTGTAGGTCCGGACGAGGGTAGGTGACACCCTAGGGGTGTTCTAGTTAGGAGCTATGCTCCTCCGTGAGACCCCATCCTAGGAGTAGGCGGATACCAGGTTCGGGATCCTGGTTTTGGATGCCTTGTCTATAATTTCCTGCTCCGCTTTGGTGGCTGGGGTTCCCTTCCCCATCCGTTACCCTCTGTCCCCGAATCATGGGGGGGGGCCTTTGCCTGTCTATTCACATCGCTGTGTTTTACCTTTTTTATTGTATGAGTGTTTTTTTGTGCATGTCTGCTTTTACTGGCCAGGCCGCCTTAGATTCAGGCAGCCTGGTGCCCGGGCTCCGCCGCTTTCCCGGGAGCCCGGCCATCACTGAAGGGAGGGGGTGGGGCCGTGAGCTCGGCTTGCTGTCGCGGCCTGCCCCCTCTTTTTGGCGCCGGTAGTGGCTCCCAGCCTATTGCTGGGGACCGCGGTTCCTCGTCTGTGCAGGAGGGGGCGGGGCCACGTGCGGCGCGCGATCCCTTTCGATTCCTTTCTGGCTGCTGTTGTGGAGGCTGCTGATGCCTGTCCGTCGCCATTTTGACACTAGAGCGTGAGTGCCCTGCGCCCCCCCCCCCCCCCCCTTTCTTCATTGGCCTTGGCATTCTGTGTTTACAATTTGCTTGTATGTTATTTTTCCTGTGAAAGATATTACAATGCCAAGATTTTGGTGTGACTGTCATTTTGGCAGGATGCATGTTTTCTGTAATGAATTCTTGCTTATGGCCCCCCCTTCTCATTATGTCTTACGGGGAGACCTCCTTCCTTTATAGTTAAAAAAGGGGGTTCTCCCGGTCCTTAGGTCCCTCACTCTAATTTTGGGGCTTTACAAATCCTCCCACTAACGGACGTTAAGGGGCATCCTGGGTAGCTTACTAGCGTAATTCCCACTGGTCATTGCGACCACCTTAAAAAATCACCATATGAAGGCTTCCCAGGATACCGGGCTCGGGCTCCCTTCGGGCAGCCCCGGCAGTGTGTGGGTTGTGCGGCATCCCTTGTGGGGGATAATGTGCTGGTTTGCATTACATATGCACAGCAGGCCATTGCGCGGCGGTCGGGGTCCCAGGCGTCTGGGTCAGCGCCGCCGGCCTCATCACCTACACCCCCACGCCTGATTCTGACCCCAAGTGACGCTGTCATTCGTGGGGAGTCGCACTCTGATGTCTGTGCTAGATTGGCCAACATTGAGAAATTGATTGCTAGCTCTGCGGCCAGAAAGGTCCCGGCTAAGAGAAGGCATTTGTCACCGGCTGCGCCGGGCTTGGATTTCGAGGATTATGATTCCTTTGACTGGTCTGATTATTCCCCACTGGAAGAAGGGGAATTGTTTTCAGAATCTGATGGCTCTGAGGATCAGCAGTTTTTGGATGCTGATGCTGGGAAGGAGCGTGGGGATACTGTTGATACCCACAGGCTTCTGGCCCATATATTCTTAGTATACAGTACGTCCTGCTCCAGATATAGTACTTACACTTGGGTTATCCTCCGACAGATGGCGCTGCACTGCAGAGACATGCAAAACAGGCTCCTCCCGGCCCCTCAAATACCCAGGGACCTCCCACAAATCCCCATATTTCTCTGCAGTGCTGACTGCGAAGACATGAAGTATCACTCTCTCGCAGGTGAGCGGGGCTATTAAAGCCTGCGGCCCTGTTGGACTATTCCCACCCGTCCTCCTTGTGATGTGCCTCCCAGCCTGGGCTGCGCTGGTCGGGTGAAGGTAGGCAGCACCATGCGTGCTTATGGAGCCATGCTCCACCGCAGTCCCCCACCGAAGGGTAGGCGGTTTAGGCTGATGGTGAGCCTCTAAGGGATGCCCCTCCCGCATTATTGCCCATGCCCCGTGTAGCGGTGGGCCCTGTACAAAGGGTCGCCATCCTCCCTCGTTCCTCCCGTTGCCCGGGGGGAAAGAAAGGGGGGGGGTGTGTAGGTGGTCTCAGTGTATTGGATTACACACTAGTGGCCTTTAGTAATGTCATTTGACTTGTATACTCGGTGTCAGACGCGCTGATTCGCAGCCTTATTTGTGTATCTGCCGCCGCTGTGCGCGCCTCTTTGCTTCCTAGATTCCCAACTAGGACATGATTGAAGTGCTCTTGACACACAAGTGTTGTAGGGTGTCTCACTGGTCATGTGTACACTCATAGCACGGATGGGTAAATTATCTGGCTGTACTGCGCTGGGCGGCGGCGTGGCCTCAGACGCTGCTGCGTCATCATTGGCAAAAATCATCCATTCTGAGTGTGTCATACACCTCGCTCCTCATGACAACCCTGTCTACTGGCTTAGAGCTTCGCGTTCTTCGGGGGGGGGGCAGGAACCTGGCTTGGCGCGCTCTGCGCCACGGGCCGCTATGTCCCGCCCTTCGATGTTCGCTTGGCGCCATTTTGATGGTAGTCGCGCGCGTGGTATCGGTCCCCCTCCGTCCGCCGTCTGTAAGTGCCCTCACGGGCGATTTTTCATGCTCCTTGCTTACTTTGCCTGGTTCTGACACCCTTTATTCCCCTTATGTCTTTCAGACAGTTGAATCCTGTGGCTTCTCCCGGCCCAGCGTAATTGCCAGTTGGGCCTAGTATAATTACTCCCACTTCCCTGCGGGTCATTGGGGCATCCAGGGTAGCTTCAGCGTCAATCCCTACTGGCCTATTGGGCCTATTAATCACCATATGGAGGCATCCCAGGATATTGTGACCGGGGTTCCTTCGGGCCAAGCCCGGCTGTGCCCCTCCCAAGACCCCGCCAGGGTGGGGGGACGGCTACAGCACTTTGCGCCCGTCTGGAGGCGCCAAGTCTCAGACCGGTGGATTCAGGAGGTAGTGTCTTCTGGTTACAAGATAGAGTTTGCTGTGCGGCCCCCCACAAGATTCATCAGGTCCCGGATCCCCCAGGACCCTGTATCAGCTCAGGTCTTGCTACAGGCCGTGCAAGATCTTCTGGATCTAGGGGTCATTTCAGGGTCCCCTTAAGAGAATTGGGCAAGGGGTTCTATTCCAACCTTTTCACTGTGCCCAAAAAAGATGGGTCAGTCAGGCCCATTCTGGATTTAAAGATCCTCAACAGATTTGTCAAGAACAGACGCTTTCGCATGGAAACTCTACGCTCGGCCATTGGCTCCCTGCGCCCGGGGGATTTTATGACGTCTGTGGACATCAAAGATGCTTACCTTCACATCCCTGTGTTCCCAGGACATCAAAGGTTTCTCAGATTCGCGTTGAAAGATCAACATAATATTATGGCCTCACTTCAGCTCCCAGAGTGTTCACCAAGGTGTTGGCGGGGGTGATGTCTCTGATAAGGTCAGGGGGCATACGCGTGCTGCCCTACCTGGACGACATTCTCATCTCTTCACGGTCCCTACAGCAGGCGGAACTGGACACTCAGCTGGTGGTGTCCACCTTGGAGTCCTTCGGCTGGGTGATCAATCATCCCAAGTCCTCTCTGTCCCCTTCGCCGGTGACCCCATTCCTGGGGATGATTCTGGATACGGTTCAGTCACGGATATTCCTTCCTCAACAAAAGGTGGAAGCTCTGACTGCGCAGGTGAGGTTCCTGCTCTCGTGCCCCCAGCCCTCCCTCAGGCAGGGAATGCAGCTAGTGGGCCTGATGGTGGCGAGCTTCGAGGCAGTGCCCTTTGCTCAGATCCATTTGAGGCCTCTGCAGCTTCACCTTCTGTCAGTTTGGGACAAGGACCCCACGACGGGGTTTGTGTGCTTCCCCCATTGGTCCGAGAGTCCCTCTCGTGGTGGCTGGACCACAAGAACCTGCTACAGGGCAGGTCCTTCCTGGCCCCTCCTGGGAAACGGTCACCACAGATGCCAGTCTTTCAGGTTGGGGGGGATTCTGGAAGTCCCTGCGGTTCCAGGGGAGGTGGGGCCCTCAGGAGGCCCACCTGCCCATCAACATTCTGGAACTAAGGGCGATCAGGTTGGTACTGGAGCAGTTGACCAATCACCTGAAGGGTCTGGCTGTGCAGGTGCGCTCAGACAACAGGACGGCGGTTGCCTACATCAACCATCATAGGCTCCTCCCGGCCCCTCAAATACCCAGGGACCTCCCACAAATCCCCAGAATTTCTCTGCAGTCTGGCTGCGAAGGACGAGAAATGGCTCTCTACTCGCTGGTGAGCGGGGCTATTAGTCCGCGGCCCTGTAGGACTATTCCCACCCGTCCCACTAGTAATATGCCTCCCAGCCTTGGCTGCACTGGTCGGGTGAAGGTAGGCAGCACCGCTGTTAGGTGCCTAGGAGCGCTGCTCCACCGCAACCCCTCACCAAAGGGTAGGCGGTTCAGGCTTATGGTGAGTCTCTATGGGATGCCCCTCCCGCACTAGTGCCCCCTTGCCCTGCCCATCGGTGGGCCGCTGTCCTCCCTCATCCTCCTTGTAGCTTTCGGGGGAAAAGAGGGGGGGGGGTGTAAATATGTATGCTATGCATTCTGTGTTTTACACTCTTTTTCCATTCTGTTTAGTTTTGTGTCAGCCGCCGCGCTGACTTGTCTTTACTGTCTTTCTAAAAATTGCCGCCGCTGCCACGCGCTTACTTGGTTCAGCGCTTGGCACCGGCATTACCTCAGGCGCTGGTGCTCCATCATTGGCTGCTTGCACGTTCTGGCTTCGCACTCTTCGGGGAGGCCGGGCCCCGTCTTTGGCGCGCTCCGCATCATCGCTGATACCGGCCCGCCCCTCGAGTTATACCGACGCCATCTTTATCCTGCTTGGTTGGCCCATGCGCGATGTACCCCTACCTACCGCGGTCCGTAAGTGCCCTCGCAGGCGGCTTTATATCTTTCACTTTTGTTACTGTGTGCTTACAGGTCCTGTCTGCTTATGTCTTTCAGGCGGGGCAAACCCTTTTGGCTTCTCCCGGCCCTGTATTAGTATATAACTTGTAGGCTTTGTAAAAATAATACTCCCACTTCCCTAGCGGGTTATTGGGGCATCCGGGGTTGCTATATAGCATTATTCCCTATTGGCGTATAGCGGCGCTATAATCACCATATGGAGGCATCCCAGGATAATGCGACCGGGGTCCCTTCGGGACAAGACCGGCTGTGTGTAGCGTGTGGGCAGCCTCATGCTGACGCTGACAAGGTGCGGGTCTGTGTACCCTGTGCTGAGCAGGTGCTTGCATTGCAATCTGGCCTGCCAGTGGCTGCACCTCGCTTCACTTCGCCTACTCCCCCAAGCTTAAACCTCACTCCTACTGAGTTGCATACTAGCAGGGATTCTCAGCCTGATGTGTCTTCTAGACTGGCTACTGTTGAGCCGTTAAATGCTAAGTCCTTAGTGCGTAAGGCCCCTGCTAAGAAGCAGCACTTGACGCCTAATGTCACTGTTTTCCCTATGGGAACTGAGGAGTTTTGCAATCTTTGTGGCTATACCCCGTCTGATGAAGGGGAGCTCTTTTCTGATTCAGGCTCATCTGATGAGAGACCAAGGGGTCATGATGATTCTGGCTCTGACCCCTGGGCCCCGGATGACACTGACAGATTATTGACCCAGATTTTTGAGGTTCTGTCCATCTCTCTCCCTGTTGAGGCTCCCAGACAAAGAGGGAAGCTTTTCCATACAGCAAAATCACGTGAGGAATTTCCCGAGCAGGCACATTTCCATAACCTTGTGCTCAAGGAATGGGAGTGCCCCAGTAAACTTCCCGGGGTTCCAAAAAGTTGGGATAGGAAGTATCCCTTTCCTGCTGAGGTGGTTAAATGTTGGTCATTCCCCCCCGAGGTGGATGCTATCTAACACCTCTGTCATGCATTCTCCTGACACTACTACCCTGCGGGATGCTGAGGACCGGCGCATTGACCAGCTGGCATCCCACTCCTTTGCATGTGCAGGGACGGCGATGAGCCCGGTCTGTGCCTCTACTGTGCCATTACTGCTGTGGCCACTAGAACCCTTATCAGAAATATGCTTGATAGTGCCCCTGATGATTTGCCTTGTGAGGTGTTCAATGCACTCTCCAGTTGTCATGTTTTTGTAAATTTTGTCTTCTCAGCATTGGATGACACCATCAGAATGTGTGCCAGAACTTCTGCCCTCGTGGTGGCTATACGCCGCTCGGTTTGGCTGCGCCAGTGGGCTGCTGACAACGCTGCCAAGAAGGCCCTCACTGGGTTTCCTGTTTGGGGACCGCCTGGACCTTTTTGCTAAGGGAGGCAAGTTACCCCAGCGCAGGCGGCAATCTCGGCCCTTTCGGGGTCAGGGTTCATTCTCCTCCCCTTACCGTGGAGCCAGACAGGGTTTCCTTTCCTGGGGCCCGGGGAGATTTCTGGGGTAGAGGCAGAGGATGTGGACGTCCTGGCCCCTCCTGGGGTCCCAAAGCAAAATCCTCTCCCAAGCCCCCTCAAGCATGATGGGGCGCCCTCACCCATCCGGGTGGGGGGACGGCTGCAGCACTTTGCTCACGTCTGGAGGCTTCATGTCTCAGACCGGTGGATTCAGGAGGCAGTGTCCTCCAGTTACAAGTTGGAGTTTGCTGCCGGTCCCCCTCCAAGATTCATCAGATCCCGGATTCCTCAGGACCTTGTGTCAGCTCAGGAGCTAGTGCAAGCAGTGCAAGGCCTCCTGGAACTGGGGGTCATCTGCCAGGTCCCCTTAAGAGAAAAAGGCAAGGGCTTTTATTCCAACCTATTCACAGTACCCAAAAAAGATGGTTCAGTCAGGCCCATCCTGGACTTGAAGATCCTCAACAAGTTTGTCAGGGGCAGGCGCTTTCGCATGGAAACTCTGCGCTCTGCCATCAGTTCCCTGCGTCAAGGGGATTTCATGACTTCTGTGGACATCAAAGATGCTTATCTTCATATTCCTGTGTTCCCAGGTCATCAAAGGTTCCTCGGGTTCGCTCTGATGGATCAACACTACCAGTTTGTGGCCTTGCCCTTCGGCCTCACTTCAGCTCCCAGGGTGTTCACCAAGGTGCTGGCTGGCGTGATGTCGCTGCTCAGATGTCAGGGCGTCCGCGTGCTTCACTATCTGGAAGACATTCTCATCACTTCCCAGTCTCTACATCAGGCAGAGTTGGATACTCAGCTGGTGGTGTCCACTCTGGAGTCATTTGGATGGGTGATCAACCACCCCAAGTCCTCACTGTCCCCTTCCTTGGTAACTCCATTCCTAGGAATGAATCTGGATACAGTTCAGGCAAGGATCTTCCTTCCTCAACAGAAGGTGGACAGTCTGATTGCACAGGCTCAGTCCCTCCTAGCTTGTCCCCATCCCTCCATCAGGCAGGGGATGCAGCTGGTGGGCCTGATGGTGTCCTGCTTCGAGGCGGTCCCCTTTGCTCAGTTTCACATGAGACCTCTTCAGTTGCACCTCTTGTCAGTTTGAGATTGGGACCCTGTGTCCCTGGATCAGGAATTTTCTCTGTCTCCCCTGGCCAGGCAGTCCCTTTCGTGGTGGCTGGACTCAAGGAATCTTCTGGTGGGCAGGACCTTCCTGCCCCCGTGCTGGGAGACTGTCACCACGGATGCCAGTCTGACGGGCTGGGGAGGTTTTTGGAAGTCCCTACAGTTCCAGGGTCGTTAGGGCCCCCAGGAGGCCCATGCTCCCATCAGTGTCCTGGAACTGAGGGCGATCAGGTTGGTTCTGTCCCACCTGACCACACACCTTCGGGGTCGGGCTGTTAAGATCCGCTCAGACAACCAGACGGTGGTTGCCTACATCAACCATCAGGGAGGGACTCGGAGCAAGCGAGCCTTCAAGGAAGTGTCTCTGATACTGTCTTGGGCAGAACAGAATGTCTCCTGCATCTCAGCGGTATGCATTCCGGGGGTGGAGAACCAGGTGGCGGACTTCCTGAGCAAGAGGACATCTCGTCTGGGGGAATGGTCCCTCAACTACCAGGTGTTTCTCTCCCTGTGTCACCGCTGGGGTCAGCTGGATGTGGACCTGTTTGCGTCCCGTCATAATCACAAACTTCCCAGGTTTGTCTCTCTGTCACAGGATCCTCTGGCCTTCGCCACGGATGCACTGGCAATGCCTTGGACGGATTTTCGGCTTCCCTATGTGTTCCCTCCGTTCCCTCTACTGGGCAGGGTGCTGCGCAAGATAGCTCAGGAGGGGTGTCAGCCATCCTGGTGGCCCCCTGTTGGCCAAGAAGTGTGTGGTTCGCAGATGTCGTGCAGTTGGCAGTAGACCAGTACGTCTTGCCCAGGGATCCAGATCTTCTCACTCAGGGACGGCTACGCCATCCCAATTTACAAACGCTGGCTTTAATGGCTTGGCTGCTGAAACCTACATCTTGATGGATAAAGGATTGCCAGCCTCTGTTGTTGATACCATGAATAGGGCTAGGAAGAAGTCCTCGTCCTTTATCTACAGGGTCTGGCATGCTTACATTGCCTGGTGTGAGTCCAAGTCTCTTCCCTGTTGGGTTTTTTCCATTCCCAGGATTCTGGAATTTTTGCAACATGGTTTGGATTCTGGCCTTCAACTGAGTACCCTCAAGGGCCATGTTTCAGCTCTGGCAATACACCTTTGCCACAGCTTTGCTACGGCACCATTTGACAGGAAATCATATTTAACATGTATACAAACTGTGTTACAGCTTAACATTATACTCTTATGCTCTTATACTATCGCTGTGGTTAGTGCACACACACAACACCCCAAAATGAGTAAATGAATATCCCAATTCAGTATTGCCTTGTCCATGTACATGTCCATAACACAAGCATTCAGGTAAAACAGCAACCCCCCCCCCCCCGCCTTCTGCTGCAGTGTGTGTGTGTCTGTGTGTATCATGGGTGTTACAGTTGTTTCTGATTTTGTATGATAACTGAATCATAGGGTTTACTGCCAAGCTTGAACTCTGCCAGCAGTATCCAATGGTGGTCAAATGCAGATTTTGCTAAGAACGTGGCATTTCCAGGGCAAAGCCTTTTTTTTCTTTTAGTTGAGTCACTTTAACAGTTAGCCTTTAAGGGGAACTTAAGTCAACTATGACCCCACCCGGCGCTGAGGCAGGACAAGGGGATAGCAAAAAAAAAAAAAACCCTTACCTTATCCATGGGCCGTGCCGTCCTCCCGGTCTCCCATGCCAGACGCAGGAAAAGACACAAAGCCGCAACCCCCGGGGGCGTGAACGCCCACAAAGTGGCTCTGTGCTTCATCTAAGACGGTGGCACACAGGATCCAGAGCACCCAAGGAGCAGCACAGGCATTGGATAAGGTAAGGGTTTTTTCTTTGTAACCCCCCATCCTGCCTCAGCGCCAGGGTAGGGTGGCAGGACAAGGGGATTGACTGAAGTTCCTCTTTAAGAGGGCAATAGTTTGCTCCTCGTACCAGATTTGTTTGTCTGAATTTTAGTATGTTTGTATCTATTAAATATACCAGAATAGGCATCTTGTTCTTTACATCTAGAGATTTGAATGTGAATAGGATTTTTTTCTTTTTATTATTATTTTTATTTTTACAACTATACTGACATCCCTAAAGCAGAGAAAAACCCATTTCTCTGTCCCGATTTCTGTGAGGCCATGCCCACCCGGCCTTGTTCAGATCACCAACTGGCTGATCTTACAGACTAAATGAGGTGCTGGGTGACGCACTCCAGCCGGCTGGCTGCATCCCTGGCTTTCACACTGGGTGTCCGGGTCCAGCCATTCAGAAAGGATGGGAAGCCAGGGATGCAGCGGCCGGCAATTGTCGCTTCATGGGAGCTGCCAGTAAGGTGAGTATACCGGCGACTCTGGAGGTTTCACACAGCAGGGCATCTGGCTATAGGATGCCCTGGGAGTAGGCTAACGGCCAGCCCTGGAATCTGTGGCACCAGGGAAAGGTGAGCTTTTGTGGACGATCTGGGGGTGCCTAGCTGTAAAGTATTCTGGTTTTGTTATAGTTTTGCTAAAGTTAATCTATTAATCTGTCACCGGATTGTAGTCCTTCAACTTTAAGTAATCAGTAATAAGTAAAGCAGAGAACTTAATGGTGTCTGCAAAAGTTTTTTCAAACAAAATACCGATATGCAAATGGCTTTATGTTTGTAGGCTGGAGTTCTGACCTATCGCCCAACAGTTGTGCCTTACAAAGATCACTAAATAGCTCATCTTAAAGTGGAGTCTATGAGACTCCAGTGCAGGCAAACTCGCTCTATAACATTCCCCCCCCCCCCGGGGCATCCAAAATCGCCCAATTCACTTACCTGGTTTCCTGGTCCAACGGCGCATGTGCGAGCCGTGGCCTGCGCCAGGCATTTGTGGATGGGCGGCGCGGGCACGCTCCCTGTTAGAGGGTAGCGGGGGATGCGGCCACCATCACACCCCGAGTGCGCGGATTGAACGAGCAGCCGCGCATACGCTGTAGGACCGGGAAGAGGTGAGTTGGTTGCGGCAACCTGGGGGGTTTCACACAGCTGGGCATCCATGATCGGGGTGCCCCGAGGAAAGGACCAAAACCCAGGATAGTCAAAATCCTAGGTTTTGGTCCACTTTATAGAGGTACAACACGCAGAAATGTCTCTTTTCCATGTGTTGTTCCTCCGAGCGCCAGCATTCCGACTTGAGATGCTCCGCTGTGTGTATCCCCCCAGGTCACCCGATCCACTCACCTTCCTTCTGCTCCCACAGAGCAGACTCAGGCGAGAACAAGTGTTCTGATTGGTCAGCCAGTCAGAAAGCTCACTGTCAATCGGCTCCCTTCGTCGATTCCAGCGGATAAGCTGCCTGGATGGCTAAGCAACCGAGCGGCGCCAAAGGGAGCTGAGTGTGTTGCCAGCCGCATTCCCCGCTCATTCATAATGGCCGGGAATACGTCAAGGGCTCAGGAGAAGGTAAGTGGATCTGGGCATCTGGGGGGTTTTACACTGTTGGGCATCCCAATTCAGAAAGCCCCAAGGACAGGAACTCGGACGGCCCAGGAGTCTTAGACTCCAGGGCCTTCGAAATTCCTCTTTAACTGCAAGGTTTCTGCTGCCTGTAGCCTAAGGGAAGACCCCTGTCCAGTAAAAGAATTGACACTGCAAATGTGTAGGGAACAAACACAATAGCAATATACCGTAGGATGCAGGTGTCATAGTTACACACTACAATAATAAAAGCATTAGCTATCTTACAGCTCCCAGCAGGCCATACCCATTGGAGTTATATTGGTGAGACCAGCAACAGGGACAGATGTATTTTAAAAAAAAAACGGTTTATTTTGTTGTAACATGAGCAGTACCTTTAAATAGAATGGATTTTATTACCCTTTCTACAGCTATTCTATAAATAAAAAAACATTTCCTTGTACTCGGATACTACTTGGTGAAATAAACTTCTAAACCTTAATATGTATTTGAAAAGGCATAACATTGGGAAACGGGGAATCTGAGATGTAAGTGTATTTTAGGAGGGGTGGGCTTTTTTTTAGATAAAGTGCAAAATTATTTTACATATAAATAGTATTTAAGGAAAAGCATATTCTACAAATGTATATTTTACCTTACAAAATCCTTTTTTTTTTGCACGGTATGAAAGCGCAGGTTTTGGCATTGTGCATTTACTTTAAAAGCCTTTTGCCAATGACTATTACTATTTTTTGTCCCAGAAAGTGGCCTTTCTGGTGGTTACTTTACTGGTATAGGGGAAGTTCACAGCTTTGTTGAAAAAAAAAACATTTGTGTAATCCATAGGGAAAATGTGGCTTTCCTTCTTGAGCCAGGTTTTTTTCCCCTAAATTCTTCTCTTTTAAGAGAGAAAGCACTGCACTCAGCTAGATGAGGTCAGAACGATTGGTCAATTGGATAGAACAAAAGACATTTGGAAATCCTATTCCTTATTTGGGGTCACTAAAGGAGACCCAGAAAGGGCAATGGGCCTCTTTTAGTATGTAAATCAGATTACCGGTGCCAGTTGGCAAAGGATAAATGGTTACTATTTACAGCCATGGTATATTCCACTAGATCCGTTTGACCATCCTGTGCATTTAGGCACCAAGTCACGCCAGAACAGGTATGAAAAGCTGCCACATTGGTTATACAAGTTTGTAGAAAATGTATGCACCAATGACCAGTGTTGGGTGTTTTTCGGTTGGTATCAGGCATGCCGTCTCCCATGGAGACTGAGTATGCAAACTTCATACTGCTTGGCCAGATTCATTGGAGATGGAACAACTTCATATGGCCATCCTGAAGACAAGTGAACATAAACCTTCCTTAAACAGTCATAAGAAATCTGTGTCTCCCATACGACTCTAAGAAAAAAGGATTTGTAGTTTCTATTACATTCTTTTTTTAAAGTGTATTTAATGTTGTATTGTATGTAATGTTCTACTCTTTGGTATATGCCTGTGGTATATAATAGCCCTGCCATTGTAAATTTGTATAGCAGAAGTTAGGAAGAAATATAGATGCTCATGCCCTCATTCAACAATAAAAATAGTTTGTGACTTTTTATAACTATAATTATATTTATTATACTGCAGATGTATTTAGGGATTGTTTCACTGCTTCACTTAATCATATGAAGGTCCCATGTGATTGGGTGGGTCATTGACTTTTGAGGAGAGGTTTGGGGCAATGAAACATGTTGGAAAGATCAATGATCAAGTTTTTTGGCCAAGAAATTTGATTGATGAGCGAATGTTTTTTAGGTTTCTAATAGTGCAATTTTGTTATATAAATGAAGCTTTTGGGGGGTACTGTCCTGATTAGATGATTGTTTTCTCTTCTCCTCAGGGTAGAATATTTCATACATGCTTACGTAAATTACTGGGGTATTCCTGCCCCAACAGCACAGATCTTGAAGGCCACAGTAAACATGCAATTTTAGTTGAGACGATCATAATCTTAAAATAACTATGTTACATAAAGTTTCTAAATTTTAATCTCACTTGGGTGCAATAATCATACATGCCATTCGTCTCAGTGGGGATGTTTATGCATATAGGAGTTGACTCAACGCCAATTTGGTTCACTTTAGGTGAAGAAAAAAATAGAAGTATTCTATTTCCAGCTGGTGCTGAATCACCCCTGTGGTATACAAAGAAAGCGTCTGGCATGTTTTTTCCCCCAAAAAGTAGTTTCTATTTTGTGTAGCTGGTATTGAATCACTCCTTTGATTGCGAACCAGGTGTAAAAAGTGCCATTTATTTTCATTGTCTACCTAGGGGTCAATTCAGCACAAGGTGGAAATTGAACACTTTTATAAATGTTTCTAAATCGACCCTCATGATACCCTAAAAATAGTTGCAGTTCTTTTAAAGTTACACCAAGACTTGCAGTTACATTACATCAAAGATTACACATGTAGTTTGGCTCATACATTTAAAGAAAAACAAAACCAGTTTCAGCCTGGGGCCAGATGATTCCCTACCCCCAGGGTATAGGGAATGTGTGAAAACTCCTGTTATGCTTGTTATACTTAAAAGATCCGGCGGGTTGGGGTGGCATCCCTGGCTTCCCTCCAGAGAGAGCTGCCAAAGGGGTGCTGGCTGCTCCCTAACTCTGCACTATAGGATTTCCAGCATTCCCAAGGGGTTTCACACAGTGGGGGATCCCCAATTGGGAGCATGGACCAAAATCTGGGGTGGTGGTGGTAATCCCACGTTTTGGGGACCACTTGAAATTGTGTTCCACATTTTGCATGCAATCACTCCTAAAGTTTCTGTCCCGTTAAAAAAAATGGTACTTACAGTAGCTTCCAGCCCGCAAGTCTTCAGTGAGGTTTACTGGAAACTGGAGGGATCCAGCCCTAAATGGGATTGATCCTGCGGGCAGGTAGGCCCTATAAAGGGCTTTTCAAGCTCCATGTCCAGTTTTTTAATACTTCTTCTAGAATATTTGTGGCCCTGACTATATTATACAGAGAGAGTCCACTGAGACACTGTATTACAGTAAATGGTGCTCTGCCGGTGTTCATCCATCTGTTTGCACTAAATGCTGGATGGCTTCCAAAACAATTAATGTGGCTGTGCACGTCCTGGAGCCAGGTCTTAAAATAGGTTAAGAGTTGGACTTTAGGTGCTCTGCTGACAGGAACGTTAAAGCAAATCTAAACTGTATCTGGCAACACGTGGCAGGCAGGGTCCAGATCCACCCACTGCCCATGAGCTTTACATTTAAGCAAATGTAGGCAACATTTTCTTCACCCCATCAGACAGAGCTCTCCAAGGAAAAGGTGAATATCTAATGGCTGACTGATGGTGTGAGGGGGTTGGAAAGGGTTACATTTATATCCCTGTGAACCAAGACCATAAAGGAGACAGAATTGGAAATCGGATGGGGGGGGGGTTTAGGTCTCCCAGGGCCGGCTTCCTCCTTTGTTCAATAAAACCACAGTATTATTGCTGTGACACCAGAGGTTTAGTATGCATTATTTAAAGGGACTCTGTAGGCAAACTGCATAAAGCATAATTCAGCATCTCACCTTCTAATGGCTGCCCTCTCCCTATCAGAACGCAGCTGCTCCTGAAAGTAGAAACAAAGAGTAGTGGCACACCCCGTAATTCCTTTGCTATAGATCACCAATCATAGAGATCAGCTATTGGTCTATAGCTCCACCTCCTCGGTCAGCTCACCACACCTAATCAGTGTTTGAATCACCCGTGCCTGCTTGTGGTTATTAGGCATCACAAGCACAGCTTTGGAATTAGACAATAGAGCCTACACCCCTGCATCATTGATCATCAGAGTGTGGATTAGAAATGACTCTGCCGGTGTGTAACAATGTATTCTAACCAATGTATTAGAATGCCTGTGTCTGAAGCACAATATCTTGGGCTCTTACAGACCATGTCCATTCAGCTGATTATTAGGTAGCATCACTATGCGAAGGGCCACACCAATTTGCTTCGAAAGAAAATTCATAAGGTGAACCTGAAAATCTTGATATCTCGGCCATTTCTTCTTTTATCTTCAATTTATACATGGACGACCGTGCTAAAACAAATTGCCTTTGCCTGCAGTATCCCTTTAACAATTGACCACACACACTACCGAAGAGTGAGCTCAAATGAAATCTTAAACCGAACCTTCACCCTGAATAAGAGCCTATCTTGTATGTTTCCACCACCCTGTACATACAGATTACATATAAAATGTCAGGGCTCCGAATAGTACACAACCCTATGGTGGTGAGGAGAGGCCATTTCCTAACCCTTTTACCAGCCCCATAGTGTGACATACTCACCTCTTCCAAGTATGGGTTACTGGAAGTGTGGGCATCACCCATTAAAGAGGAACATTGCCGGTATTGGGGGAGTTAATAAAACCTGGCTTGCTCGCCCCTTTGGTTTATTATTTGACAACTTTAAGCTTACCTGTGCGGTCACATTGCGCTCTGGCATCCCTCAGTCCTGGGCCGTCTCCGCTGGGCTGCGCCACCTTGCCATCCCTTCATGATCTGCACCACCCCTCAGATCTTGCACATGTGCAGTGTTAATGCATAGGCTGAAATGACACTCGGCAACGTGGGACATTTGAAGAGGGACGACTAAGGCTTCTGCCTTCACTCTGGGATGGCGCAAAGTGGCCAGGGATGTCAGCGTTTCAGATAACGCCGAAATCCAAAAGGCAGTGAGTGGGGAGTTGAGGGTTGTTTAGAGGGGAACATCAGATAAGGTCTGATGTTCCTCTTTAAAGGAGGTGGCAGCATACCCCCCCCCCCCACGCACTGAGTTCCAGATCGGAGTGGCAGCAGCAGTGCTTTGAGCTCCTGAAGAAAAATCGTTGTGAATATAAGCCCCTATTATTATGGCAATGCATCTGCAAGAAAAGGATGGACAAGAACCTACTAATTCACAGTCACTCTGTTTATTTCTTTTAAAGCAAATCAAAACACAGGATTTTGATTAACCTGGGCTTTGTTCCCTGCCCCTGGGGCATCCTGTTTTCGGATGTCCCACGTGTGAAAACCCCTCAGATCGGCCCCAAAATCTCACCTTTCCCTACGGAACATGCACTGACTCTCATCCAATCAGAGACGTAGGGTATGTAATGCTGGGCAAACAACTTTGTTTACAGCAAGCAGGCGCATCCCCAGCCTATCTGAATGGGGCAGGAACATTCGCACGGCCCAAAGATGGGGATACGCCTGCCAATATTTACAGCGGTGAGGGAACCTGGACGAAGGTGAATTTTGCAGTGCCATGGGGGGGGTCACACAGCAGGGGATCCCAATTTGGGATGCCCCAGGGGGAAGGCCAATGGCCAGCCCTGGAATCTTTTAGATTCAGCCGCCCCCTGCCAAAATGTCGGACCAGTCTATTGATTCCATTAGGGTGGATTTTCGCTATCTCAGGTTTCGTTTCTTTGTCCCAGGTGCATCCTGGGTAACACCTTTGCACATTAAAATGCATGTTGGTTTTCTAAATTTTGTGGTGTGTTTGCATATTTGTTCCCATGCACTTGGCATTTACTAAATGTTTTATTTGTGGGATTTACGGTCTTATTTCAAAGGTCTACTAAGTAAAGTGTTTTTCACTAGGCTATAGTGACTGGGTTTATTGATAACAGAATATAACATTGAAATGACAAAACTCCTATTTTCAATAAATCCTTGCATGTCCACCTAAACTCTATTCTCATTGATGATGCTGGGAGAAATGATTTGGTTTCAGTGTCATTGTCATGTTCATCACCTGACCCGTCTTGCTTTGTTAGAGTATAATAGAGGTAATAGGTTCTCCTTACTGTACATTTATGCTGCTGCTTTTCTCTGTATTACCTCCACCCTGCATTCATATTACCACTAAGCACATAACTCACCTGCAGTATCATTGTATGAGCTGAAATGTTAACTTATACTGACTGTGCATAAGCTACTTTATCAATAAAAGAAAATTTATTCTCCAGCCAGTGTGAGATTTTTATTTTGTATCACTGTGATGAAATATACTTTTTACTATCTTGTCTGCTTTCTGCCCTATCACAAACTGTGGTGCTGCAGCCTCTGGTCCCCCAGCGTCTACTATGCACATGCCCACAAGCATTAAACCGGACCTTCAGCATCAAAAAGCCCAATCCCATAAAAAAACTATTCCCCAGCATCTAAAATTAATATATTTTAAGCTTTTTGTCACGTATTATTTCCCCCTCTGGGCTGCAAATGTGTTCAGAACTCAGGACACATAATGAGGAAAAGAGAGGAGAGGGGAAGTACAGGGGGGCGGGTTATAGCTGTGCTTTGCACAGACAGAGCAGAGCTGGTGGCCAAGAAAAGGACAGTAATCCCAGAATGCAGAGCGGCAGTTGGACACTTCCTGTTTGCAGCCAGCCTGAGAAATCTTGGATGTTTAAAGGCTCAGAAAACACAATAGGTTCAGGTGGGATGATTTCTAATGTGAGAAATCTGCATGTACAGGGTGTGAGAAACACATAAGATAGGTTTGTAAACCCACTTGTCAGCCTGGGATTCAGGAGTCTGGATGATTAGTAATCCAAAGTCAATGAAATGCCAAAGCAATTAGTCCATCCAATCCATAGCCAGAGGGTCAAAGCTCAATCGGGTATGCATCCAAGCCGAGGGGCAGAACCAGAGAGGATAGCCATCAAAACTGAGGTCCAAACCAGAATATGTCAAGCAAACAGGCATCTTCCTTGTGCCTCAGACCGCCTTTTTAAAGGATGCCAGGAAACGTCCCTGCACATGCGTGCAACAAGAATGGCGATACACACCTGCGCATCAAATGCAACCAATGCATGCAAGGCCACAGGAAGCAAATTGCGCATGCAGCTTACAGATCACCCCGGTGACCAACTGTGCAAACACCAAATACCTAATTGGTGCAAACATGCAAAATCACAGCTCGAACATGCGTGTGCCAGTGCATGTGGTCCTGAGCTGCATTACTGTGACACTCCTGCTCAGTGTTACCACACACATGCTACACTGTAACAGCACTGTGGCTGTTTGGATGTGGCTGTGTGGCGTCTTATGGCAGCTTTCCACTGTGGAGTGCTCTTACTTCAAACTGGTTGTGTGGTGTCCTCCAGCAGTGCTACGCTCCACAATACAGCGGCTCTTCCCATCATCTATTTGCGTGGGTGCAGTGTGGCCTCAGGGCAGGCTATAAAAGGCAAGCATGTCCACTTCTTCTCGCTCTTTTGGTGGAGGAATTGCTGGATGATGGGCTCCGGCTTCTCCCTCAATGTGACATGAAGGCCTGGGCTGAAAAAGCAGGGGCTTGAAGTTCAAATTCCTGGGTGATTCACCGCAGTTAGGGCCACAGTCTTGATTAAATGGTGGTAAAGAGCTGGGACAGCTGTATTCAAAAAAATAGTGGCACCCTGGAACCTTGTAATGTGGAGGAGCACAGGCTACACTACAACTTGATTGTTCTGGAGCCAATTTGCTACAGTATGTGGTTGATTGTGGGACCTAACACAAAGGACCTGTATGATTGACAGGGTACAAAACACTACTTTATTGAATAGGTATTAAAAAACAACGTTGTGACACATTGAGCCCCTGTTTTTTACTCAATGTGTCACAACGTTGTGTTTTTTAATATGTGATTTGGGGAATTGTTGCTTTATTTGTATGTCATGGGTACCTAGTCAATAAAGTAGTGTTTTGTACCCTGTCAATCATACAGGTCCTTTGTGTTAGGTCCCACAATCAACCACTTGTCTTTGTTTTATGTGTTGATTGCTAATGGGTTAGTGGGACGGCGATAATTTCACACGGCTATACGCAAGGTTTTTTAGTTTGGGATCTCTCCGCTATTTTAACGAATTATTTAATACATTGCTACAGTATGTCCCTGCCACGCCAATGCCTGCCATCCTTGCCCATTCCTCTTTGTTTGACTTCCTTACCCTTTATTTCCATAAGGTACATAGGTAAAGTTCAAATGGCACATGCAGCCCAACTCAAGCTTTACCACTTGTGATCCCTACCTTTTGTCTCCACCCCCATCTTTTAGACTGTAAGCTCCTGTTGTCTCCTGTGCTCACAACACTTGGTTTGAACCTCATAGCATCTAGTTTTGTATTGTTCTTTGTACTATGTTTTACCCTGTCTGTAATCACACCTTGTAAAGCTCTACGGAAGATGATGGTGCTATATAAATAAAAATTAATAATAATACTAATGACAATAATAAAGTCCCCAGCAGCAGGGCTTGTATAAGTTGATGAATGTATTGCTGTATTCCAGAACAGAGAGGTGGCCTGTCTTCAAGAACTTTACCATGTAAAGTTATCTTAACATTAGGTGACATTTAAAGACATTGGCCTTGATTCACAAAGAGTTGAAAAAAACGCTCATGGTAGTAAAAATTCAATTCATGAGAAAAAAAGCCTGAGAATGTTCCGGTTAGTGAATCACCAGATAGGAAGACAATGAAAGTCAATGGCACTTTTTTACTCTTGAAAAAGGTATTGAACTTTTTACCTGTAGTAAAAAGCTGCCATTGATTTGCATTGTCTTCCTATCTGGTGATTCACTATCAGTGAAAATCTCAGGCTTTTTTCTCATGAATTGAATATTTTACTACCATGAGAGTTTTCTTCAACTCTTTGTGAATCAAGGCCATTGTTTGGAGCACTCTTGTGAAAAATGGTGAAATAATACGCTAGATGGCAGGAGAATGATACTTCTACATCCTGCTTAAAGCTAAATCCAGGCAGACTTGTTTACTTCTTTGAAAAGGAAGATGATTTATGAGTGACAAATTTAATTAGTTTCTCAACATACTCATCTAGGATCAGCACTTGGGAGGGGTTGTGCCAATATACCCGTATTTTCCACCCTATAAGACGCCCCACCCCCATAGAACGCGCCTAAGATTTGGAGGAGGAAAATAAGAAAACAAATATTCTGAACCAAATGTTGTGCTAAAACACTGCCCCCCCCCCCAAGAACCAAATAATAGGCAAGGTGCAGCATCCCCCCCATTACAGGCAGAGTGTCATTCTCCACCTCCCATCCCCCATGGCCAGTGTGGCATTCCCCCTCTCATTCCCCATAAAAGCAGTTTGGCATTCCCTCCTCCCATTCCCACAGGCAGTGTGGCATTCCCTCCTCCCATTCCCACAGGCAGTGTGGCATTCCCCCTCCCATTCCCATAGGCAGTGTGGCATTCCCTCCTCCCATTCCCACAGGCAGTGTGGCATTCCCTCCTCCCATTCCCACAGGCAGTGTGGCATTCCCTCCTCCCATTCCCACAGGCAGTGTGGCATTCCCTCCTCCCATTCCCACAGGCAGTGTGGCATTCCCTCCTCCCATTCCCACAGGCAGTGTGGCATTCCCTCCTCCCATCCCCATAGGCAGTGTGCCATTCCCCCATCCCATTCTCCATAGGCAGTGTGGCATTCCCTCCTCCCATTCCCATAGGCAGTGTGGCATTCCCTCCATCCATCCCCATAGGCAGTGTGGCATTCCTTCCTCCCATTCCCACAGGCAGTGTGCCATTCCCCCTCCCATTCCCATATAGGCAGTGTGACATTCCCTCCTCCCATCCCCATAGACAGTGTGGCATTCCCTCCTCCCATTCCCACAGGCAGTGTGCCATTCCCCCATCCCATTCTCCATAGGCAGTGTGGCATCCCCCTCCCATTCCCCATATAGGCAGTGTGGTATTTACCCCTCCCATTACCCATATAGGCAGGGTGGCATCCCCCCCATCCCATTCCCCATATAGGCAGTGTGGCATTCCCTCCTCCCATTCCCACAGGCAGTGTGGCATTTCCCCCATCCCATTCTCCATAGGCAGTGTGGCATTCCCCCTCCCATTCCCCATATAGGCAGTGTGGTATTTACCCCTCCCATTACCCATATAGGCAGGGTGGCATCCCCCCCATCCCATTCCCCATATAGGCAGTGTGGCATTCCCACCATCTCATTCCCCATATAGGCAGGGTGGCATCCCCACCATCTCATTCCCCATATAGGCAGAATGGCATCCCCCCTCCTCTCCCATTCCCCAAAGAAGCAGTGCGTCTTCACTGTATCTGCCGCCTTCTCCGTGGGAACCGCGCAAGGCGGAAGGATGGAAAGGCGAGTTGACTTTTTTCCTCCCCCCCCCCCACATTCGCCCGATAAGACGCAACATCCCCCCTCCACTTTCGGGAAAAATAAATGCGTCTTATAAGGCAAAAAAAATAAGTTAAATCCTGCCAGATGCACAGAGCCATAATCAGAGGCTGCCTACCCTATAAATATGGGGTGTGTTCAGCAATCTAAGACAATAGATGTAGCAGTAATTTAACACAAAGTGTGGAAGTATCTACTAGCTTACTGGACAGAATTAAATAATTATCATAAGGTCAAAAATAGTCATTCGAAAACAACCTAGAAATTGTCCCTGTTTTTGTACAGACTCTCCCAATCCGTTCTTTACCTCTCCTCCCGATAAACACACTGTATGGAATGTTTCCACATTTTATATGACCCATATTCTGCACAATTCCATTTAAAAACGGAAATCAATCGGAGAGGGAAAAATAAAAACAAAACAGTACTATGGTTGAAGAAGCGTGAACATCCTCTTTTAAATGGGCATGTGGTTATCTTAAAATGAAATCACGGTTTAGTTAGTAGTAATCACACAAGAAGCCTACAGTAAAATCAAAGGTGTGGCAGGAATTTCTGGTTGCGTATGCCCTGTGCCAAGACTCGCCCGTATTCTTCACATCTGGGCTGTGAGGTATGGTGGTGGGATGGAGGCCTTGTCTTACAAAGAAAAAAAAGCTCCAAGCTCAGCTAGCTTTTGCCAAAACCTACATTAAATTGGAACTTCAGTCAAGTTTGACCCCCGCCCTGCCACCCTATCCTGGAGCTGAGGCGGGGGGGGGGGGGTTACTAAAAACCTACCTTATCTACCGCTGCTCTCCTGTTTCACAGTAAAAAGGTGCTTACCACTGCTCATTCACTTGAACGGGGAGCATCAACGGAGCTGGGGACGCGGCTGTTATTTTTAGGCAAGACGGCAGAGGCCTGGATCCGGAGGTTAGGTAAGGTTTTTTTTTTTTCTTTGTAAACCCCCCCCATATCCTGCCTCAGTGCCAAGGCGGGGGTCATAATATGACTGAAGTTCAGCTTTAAGTCAAGTTAAGGAAAAATGATTATGGTCTTATGTGACCATAATTGAACATTGTAATTCAAAAAAGGTAAGGTGTGGCGCAAAGCCATCACTGCACATCACAAACTTTAAAGCATGGTGAAAGCAGAATTATACTTTGGGCCTATTTGTTTGTAGCTGGAATTGGGGCTTTAGTCATGGTGGATACAATTATAAACAGTTCCAAATATCTGTACATTTAGGTACAAACCCTTTCAGCCGACAACTACCCAAAGCATACCTCCAAATCCTCAAATGCCCAAACTTAAATCCAAGTGAAAATCTGTGAGCTGAGCAGAAGAGGGCTGTTCAAAAATGCTTGGCACAGGCCCTGCTAAAAAGGTATAGCAGGGAGTGCAGCTGCATGCATCATTTACTGGTGGGGTTATCCTCAACCTAGATGCCCCTGTGGGAGCGAGTATCAGACTGCAGGATGGTTTTACAAAAAAAAAAAAAACCCTCAAATAAAGAGCAAAAAGCAAAGCATATGTTTAAACGGATTACTCATCTGGTTAATGTGGTCCAGGCAGAAATCAGCAGGACTCTAGTCCTATACAAGGAGGCAGTTCTGTCTCTCGTCTACAAAGGCCCAGTCATCATCTTCACCTTCAGCTGCCTCAAGCAAAAATCTTGTGTGTCCACCGCCCTCCAAAGTAAGACTATCCTCATCTCTCACCAGCATTTATCCCTTTGTTTCATTTCCCAGGTGATACTCTGACTTCCCCAAACTAGCACAGGTGATCTGCTGCTGACCAACTTAATTTGCATGCAAATACACACATGAAACTAAACTTAGACCAAAAGTTACCAAGCCAGTCTTCAGAACAAAGGAAGGTCTCCGACCATGCAGAATACTAATTCATTGTCCCTTCTACAATGCAATTTTGATTGTATAAGATTTTTACAATTTCTTTGGCGGGGGGCGCATAGAGTCCCTCCCCCTTACAGGTGGGCAAAAGTTTCCAAGTCTATACGTTCATCGCATAAATTCAAAGAAGTATTTTTAAACGGTGTGCCTATGTATGCAACCACCTAATTTTACTTTATTTCTCTACCCTAAAAGAGGGATGTTGAAGAGGAAGTTCAGTCTCGCCCTTGCCAAAAACCCTTACTTTGCCCACGGTCCAGTCCTGTTCTCCCGACGTTCCGTGTGATGAGAGCCGCCATCTTAGCCAGGAAGCACAGGGGGATCCTACCTTATGCACTGCCTGTGCAGCAGCCTCACAGGCCCCAGGGAATGGCATGGGCGAGGTTTTTACTTTGTAACCCCCTGCCAAGCCTCAGCACCATGGGAAGATGGCGGGGGGGGGGGGGTAACCGGGACACTGCACTACCGCTTTGAATGTAAAAATTGACAGTTTTTATTCAACATCCTGCCATCTTAACCGATGGGCTCAACTGGTGGCCTATAACAGTGGTCCTCAACCCTGTCCTCAAGGCCCACCAACATGTCATGTTTTTTGGATCTCCAAATAGCCAGCTCTATTGCTCTGCAGCTGCACTAATTACTCCACCTGTGCATCTTTGTGGAGATCTGCAAAACCTGGCCTGTTGGTGGGCCTTGAGGACAGGGTTGGGGACCACTGGCCTATAACACTGCTGCAGATGGCCGCCAGTTTATGGCAGATTTGTAATGAGTTGTCAAAGTATGCCGATACAAATGGTATCAAATATTGTACTGGAAAGCAGCCACACCCACTACTTAAATTCTAAAAATGAATGAAAACCTCAATTTATTTTCTCTGCTTTGGGGAGGAAACAAAAAAAAAAAAGAAAGACGAAAGACAATATATAGTCTATGTAGTTTCCTGGGAAATCCCTTTAAGGAAGGAGAATGGCAGCTGTTGGTACATATTGCTTACAGTCAATTTCCTTCTCAAATGCTGGGGAGAACAGGTTGTTCTAGACATTGTTCTTCTGACAAAACATACATTTATTAAACATTTTATTGGAGAGGGAAAAGCATATAGAGAAGTGCAGCAAATTATAGGCTGAAATTATCTCAAATGCTTTGAAGTAGCAACAAAAACCTGACAGATTGATAACCTGAACCATTGTTTAAATGGTTAAAAAAAAAAAACCAAAATGGCAAATGCGCAGTTCGGAGGGAGCCACTCAGTTTAAAAGGAGTTATTGTGGAACATGTTAACCATTTTGATTTTTTTTATTTACAGCATTAAAAAAAAAAAAAAAAGTGTAAAAACCTTTATATTGATATATACATTAGACAGTAAATAAGTCAATATGCTGTGTAAAAAGACCATTGATCAGGCAGCTACCCCAATAGATAACTTCTAGGGTACCAAAACCCATCCCGGGTGTGTAAAAGATGCCCCTGCTGTGTGAAACCGCCATGGATTTGCTATATTCTCAATGCAGGCCTTGATCCCACTACACATGCTGGAGCCTAGCCATGCATCCCTGATGTGTGCACTCTCTGCCCCTAAAATACTTAAATATCAGGCCTCTGCAACTGCCCCCATTGCAGTGAATGGAGTGAGCGTAGCCATTCACAGTGAACAAGCACCCATTTGTCATGTGCTCATCTTCTGTCCCCCTGCAGCTGCTCCTTCCCAGTCTCCATGCACCAGTGACATAAAGGGGTGCCCCTGGGCCACTCTCAGTGATTTGAGCTTTTCCTTTCTATTCACTGCAATAGAGAGGGATGTAGCAGCCACTGTCTTGGAATGCCCCCTCTGTAAAAAGCTTGTGTGCTCATAGACCCCCAGGACTTGCTTGGGGGCTGCGGGTGGCCAAAAGGAAAGCATGCTTTTTTTGTTTGTCTGGACTAGGGTTTCCCAACTTATTCTCATGGAGCACCACTTCCCATAATGTGTACAACGCACACAGTTTCACGAGGAGGGGGGGGGTAGGGAATAGAGAAGGGGGAGCTGCATCACCATGAGAAATAAAACCACATGTACACACACTTCAGATGGCCACAACTTCAGAAAGAAACTCTTCCATCATATACATTTTTTTGCTGGGATCAGTATCCCTGAAAAGCAGGACAGAATATTTCCAGCTAATGAATGGGTCTGAAGAAAGGATCTTTTCTGTCACCTGCAGATCAGGATACTTCAGTCCTAGAGCCACAGCGATTAGAAAACTGTTCATGAAATACAGCCAAGGCACATTCATGTCCATATAAGCAGGAATAGGAGCAAGTGACACTAGAATAACAATCTGAAGAATAGCAAATAGGCCCCAAGTGCCTACAAATGAGAACGCAAGAGCCGCTAGAAAACGCTTTCCTTTAACAGGCCACTTTTCTCCAGAGCTGAATGAAAACACTATTACGGTGTTTTTAGGAAATGTAAGAATTTTGAGTGACTTTATGAAAGACACAATTTCACGGCAGGTCACGGCCAGCACAAAGAAAATGGTGAAAATGAGGGCAGAGGATAAGTAGGAACTTTGCTTGCTGATGTAGAAAGTGCAGAGATACGCATTCTCCTCATTGTATACACTCGGGGAGCTGATGGGAGACTGAAGAACATAAATGAAGGCCGTTATCCACAGCAGAAAGGCAACAATACTGTAGAGCAGCCCAAGGCAAATGCTTGGCACATTGAGAAACGTCACAATTTTGAAGTAGTAATCCAGTCCCGATGCCAGGAAAACCGGTAAGTGCAAAACGCCATACGTGTGAGATATGATCTGTGTAAACAGACATATATGGTAACTGGTGATCCGTACCCCTAAAACGGAGAAGTCTTGGAAATAATGGATGACGGAAATAAAGAACAAATGAAGAAAGTCTACCACCGCAAGGGAGATGCAGAAATAGCCCAGGAAGCTTGCGCTTACGTTTTGTTGCCTTGCCTTAAAAATAAAGAGGTTAATAATGCATTTGCCGGCTATGATCAAGAGGAGTAGACAGGCTGGATTAAGTCGCTGTGACTCGGTCATTAGCACTTCTTGTCCATTTAAAGTACCCAGATCTGATGCATTGTCTGTGGCCCAAAGGCTGGTGAAGAAGAGCTTGCAGGGCATCGTGGGAAGGCTCCACCTTTTATTCTTTCTGTAACGCAAAAGAACAACATTAGCATACAAAGCTTCCCTAGGGTAGGGAAGTAGTTGCAAACCAATGTTAATCATTTTATACATTACAGGAATCAGAGGCTAAACACACACATGCAGCCCCTTTACTGGTTCTATGTGGCTCTCAGCAAAAACGATAAAATATAGTGGTGTACGATTGCCCCTTTGGTTGCTACAGAAACACATGATGAATGCATATTAGCCCTGGATGGTATAATCACTATGTTAGCTAGTCTGAGAATGGCCAAGAAAGCACTGCAGACCAATTCTCAAGCCTCACAATCAGGTCACAGTGCAGTGCGCTTGGAAAGGCTCTAAAAGAATAAGCCAGCAGGTTGATAAAATTCAGTAAATATTTGTGATTGCAGATTGCTGCTGATCTGCTAGTGCCTTTTCAATGGGTGTGGGACACATACAAAGCTTTGCCCTCTTATAAATGTCATGTTTTATGGCCATAGGTCAACTTGGTATTTTAGTGCTGCTCACGCAGTGTTAGTAAGTTGTAAGCAGGAAATCGAAGTTATAAAGTGATATTTCAGGCAAAGGCAATTGTTAGGCTAGGTTTGGCACTCTTCTAAACGGGTTTTCAATAAAAAAAAAAAAAAATGTATGGCGAATTTATGGAGATAGGTTTACAGTTTCATCTTCTGAAGCATGTGGGCGTAGCCCTTGTAACTGGGATGCAGCATAATAGTCAGTGTCTAAGAGCTTGAGATCTTGCTTCATACATAGGCATTCTCATCAACCCGGCTGTATTTATTATTTTATCCTTTTTCATGATAAATCCTTTTTAGATTAGTCTATAAATGGTATAACTCAATAGATTGAAAATGCGGCCTTTCAAAGCTATTTAAACTAGAACAACAGTCTGGCACAGCTGGAAAAGAAAGGTGGCCATTTTGAATTCAACTGCACAGTCTAGCAGCACATCCTGTTTGCAGGCGCCTGCAAATGCACTAGCCTCCATTTTGTTTTTAAAATTCATTACAGCAAGAGTTAGCAAAAAGTAAATTAATGTTTATGTGCAGCAATCTAAATTGCCCTGAGGAAGGATGCATATGAGCGCTGTGTGTTGGGTTGGTCTGCTTTAAGCTTCCTTAAGCATAACGTGAAAGAAGCTTAAATTGCTTTGAAAGTTTGCCATCTACTGAGTTGGCCATTAAAGTAGACAAAAACCCAGGATTTTGATCCTATCGGGGATGCCCTGCTGCATGAAACCCCCCAGGTCCACCAATTTAACTTGCCTTTCCCGGGTCCTATGGCACACATGCGCCCTTTGTCTAAGAGTTCGTTTAAGGCGAGCGGGTCCCAAGTGTGATAGCAGCCGCATCCCCCGCTATCCTCTAACAGAAAGAGTGCCCCGATAAAGGGATAGTTGGGATGCGGCTGCTGTTCGTCCATGCGCCATTGGCCTGAAAAGAAGGCGAGTTTCCAGGTGACCTGCGGGGGGGTCACACAGCAGGGCATCCCGATTCTGGATGAGCTGGGGGAGAGAAGCTTATAGATTCCAGGGCCGTCAAGGCGTGGGTTTTGAAATAATATAATAAAAAATATAATACATTTATTATTTTTATTTTATTACATTATAATTATATTATTTTTATTATTATAATAATAATATGTCCCTCTCTATCTGCTGTAGCCAATCCAGTTTTCTCATGTTAGCTACATGGATACCCCACTTACCACTACCAACCACGCTGCTAAATGACCATATTTATTCACTATCGTTTGGTACGTATGTTTACATAATACCATATGTTAGCTTCTCTGTTAAAATTGTACAATTGTGGGTTCCTCAGAATGCAATAGGAATCCGAGAAGGCCAAGAGTACAATTTTAACTGTGATAATGTAACGTATGGTATAATGTAATACTTGTAATGTAATAACCAAATAGTTGTTTTTTTATAATTGTATTATACTTATGTATAGTGAATAAATAAAACATGGGAATTTAGCAGCCTAGTAGTGGTAAATATGGTTGGGGACTTATTTTGGTTTCATGTACAACATATATAAGAAAACTGAAATACATTGTTTAACCAGGGAAGGTATTTCTGTGCAAGCAGAGCTGTGATTCACACAAGCCTGTCAAACCGGATTGTCAGGATCACAGAAGCGTCAAAACAAGTTTCTGATGGTGGTGAGGGTTGTTTGCCCACAGGCTTTTGAGGAACAAGTATATTTCTCACCACCAGAGGAAATTTGTGGTACCAAAAAGTTAGAGAGGGCTCGATGAATGAAGTATAATAATGGGTAATAATAGGGATACTGCAATTCTGACAGATTTCATCATAAAACTAAGACAAATCGTAAAAAACAAGAATCTACTGTGAGTAGGTGATCCATGTTCTCTTGCTGTAACATCCAGCATTACCTGCTGCTATAATTACAGAAAAAAAATTGGAGAAGGCTTACCGATTACAGTCTTTTTAGGAATGCATCTGAACAGCTACATGAGAAGTGCCGAGTACAGCCTCCTGCAGGAAACAAAGGAGAAGCTTAAATAAATATGGCAAGAGTGAAGGGAGAAAACGGGACCAGGAAATGAAATTCTGGTATTGGTCCACATGGGCACCAATGACAGAATTAATGTTAGATGGATCCTTAAGAATACATTTAAGGAATTAGGCACCAAGTTGAAGAGAAGGACTTCCAAGGTTGTATTCTCTGGAAAACTGCCTGTGCCATGCGCTACACAGTGGGAGTTTAGAGATTTGAAAGCATATCAAGTCCTGGTGCAGGGAAGAAGGATTTGGGTTCCTAGAGCACTGGGCTGACTTTTCAGTGGGGTACAAACTGTATTCTACAGATCATTTCCTGAATGGAAGAGGGGCTGCTGTGCTGGGTAAGAGGATACTAGAAAGGGTGAAGGGGTATTTAAACTAGAGATGAGGGGGGAGGCAAGAGAGAAAATAAAGGTGAAGATAGGTTACTTAGTGGACAGCATATGAAGGTGGCTGGAGAATTAGAAGGGGGGAGGACTGCTATTATGGATAAGGAGATCCATGTGTTGCAAACCAGCAGAGAGAAATTAGGCAGATGCATTACTGCAGAAGCTAATACTAAAGCTCAACATGTCAGATAGGAACTTAAAGTGTATGTTTACTTGCCAGACTTCTGGCATTTGTGAAGTGGCGGACCTTGAGGTTTTGGTACAGGAATAAAATATTGATGTTATTGGTGTGGCTGAGACATGGCTGGATTCCACACGACTGGACCGTCAAGGTTTTGCCCTCTTTCGGAAACACAGCACAAATAGGAAAGAGGGCAGAGTGTGTCTCTATGTGAAGCAAGAATTCAAAGCGTATATTAATGAGGGGATGCTAGCATAAGATTGTGGGTGTAAGGCCGGGGTGATTTAAACAATGTTAAAATAAAATTTGATGTAATCTATAGACCCCCCAAACGTAACTGAGGAAATAGAGGGTCAGCTACATAAACAGATAGAGCGGGCATCACTGGCTGGTACAGTGGCGGTGGACTTGAACTATCCAGGTATCGACTGGAGACATGGTTCTGCTTCTACTACAGGGGGGCATTCCTTGCTTGCTGCAAGCTAACTATATGAATCAGTTTGTGGAGGCACCTACTAGGGGTGATGCTCTTTGCGATCAGGTAATATCAAATGATGATGACCTGATAGGGATGGTAACAGTCTGTGAAAATGTTAGTAACCCCGACCACAATATAGTTGTATTTAACCTAAGAAAGATTTTCTGTCTGGGAGGGCAAAAGCACTGAATTTTAGGAAGGCCAACTACACTCCAGGACATAGACTGGGAGCATCTGTTGAGGAATAAGGATACATAAGCCAAATGGGAGTTCTTTAAATCAATTGTGAGTACCAGCGTTGCAAAAATTATTCCTATGGGTAACAAATATAAGTGGCTAAAATTAAACCCCTCATGGCCGACATCTGTGGTTAAAAGGGAAATAAAGAACAAGAAAAATTAAAAGGCTGAGCTCTCAGAATCCCTTGAAAAATATAAATTAGTCAAAGCATGTAAGAAAGAAGGTTGGTAAAACCTAGGGATGAAGAGAAGGCAGAACTGTTAAATGTATTCTTTAGCTCTGTGTACACAAAAGAGGGGCACAGAGGCAACACTAGGAGATGCCATTGATAGCAATAGCCCAAGTATAACACTCAACAAGCTAAACATGGGTATCATCCAAGAAAAAGTAAATTTAAATGTGAATAAGGCTGTAGAGCCAGATGGACTTCACCCAGGAGTTCTTAAAGAACTTTATCTCATCACCCATGTTCTTGATCGTTAAAGGCTCACTAACAACTGGTATAGTGCCAAGGGATTAGCACATGGCAAATGTGGTGCCCATTTTTAAAACAGTGCTCTAGGTCTTCTCTGGGCAATTATAGACCTGTAAGTTTAACATCTATACTGGGAAAATTGCTTGAGGGTCTATTAAGGGACTATATACAGGAATATGTAACTATCCATAATATTATAAGTGACAACCAGCATGGTTTTACTAAGGACAGGACTAACCTGATTGGCTTCTATGAAGTGGTGAGTAGAGGCCTGGGCAGAGGGTGGCTGTAGATATAGTTTTTCTGGATTTTTTGGGGGGAAATTGAGGTCTTCAAGATTAGAAAATACAGCTTATGACTGGTTTAAAAAACTGGCTAAAGGATCAGGTGCAGAGAGTTGTGGTTAATGATACCTACTCTGAATGGTTACCAGTTGGAAGTGGTGTACCCCAGGGTTCAGTGCTGGGGCCACTTTTATTCAATTTGTTTATAAACGAAGATGGAATTAATGGCACTGTCTCTATTTTTGCAGATGACACAAGGATATGTAGCACAGTGCAGTCTATAGAAAATGTTCACAAGCTTCAAGCCGACTTGGAAACTGAGCGTCTGGGCATCCACTTGTCAAATGAAGTTCAGTATGGAGTCTAATAACCTGAAGGCCACATACTTCTTTGGGGGGGGGGGGGGGGGGTTAAATTACTTGTTGAGGAGGATCTAGGGGTACTGGTAGACAATTAGCAGTTATCAGTAAAAAAATATATATATTTTTTTATTATGTAACTAAGATAAAAGGTTAAAAAAAAAGATGATGATAATGAAAACATGATGCCAGAGACTGGAAAACTGAATGCAGTACTGGAGTATGCCCCAAGTGACCTAGCAGCCCTAAAAGTAAATTCTCTTACCCCACAGTGGGGCTGTAGCAGTAGTTCCTCTGGGCACAGCAGCTGAGGTGACCCTAGAAAAGACATGGGTTTGGAAACAGTAGAAATAAGCTTCTACTGTACCAGAAAGAAATTAATGCGTTTCAATGATCAGCTTCATACTACGCCCCTTCCGGAATCTGCCACCATCTTGCTGCACCCGGGAGGGTGTACACATCCCACAATCCTCCTGGGGGCTTGATTCAAATCCAACCCCTGCACAACGTCCAGTTAATTTTCATTCAAGCCAATACACAGTGGCGCAGGATTTGAAAGCTGCAGCCAGTAGCCCACAGCTTCCTAATGGTTCATGTAGTTCCATGCTAATTTCCCCGCAGGTGCCAGTAGAAGAGGCAGCACAGCCGACAGTAGTCGGCTTTGAGTTGTGGCAACAACCAGACTTGCCTTCCCTGTGCTTTTTTTTCTGAATTTTGATCCGCTTTGAGGGGCCCACTGTGAGCAAAAATAAGGAAGCTACTCTAGGAGTAAAGCCTTTTTTATCCATGGTGTCTCTTCAAATAGATCCCTGGAGCCAAAACATGAAATCAGAGTATAAAAAAAAAAAAAAATTCCTGTTAAGTCTGATATTTTATCAGAAATAAATTAATCTGACTAGAATCACAAGTGGTGACCCTCCAGTTGCTTTGGGATGTTTAGGAGGACCTAAATCGTGAGTGGGGATGGCATGCATATACACAACATCTAGATTGACTAACCGCAAGAACTATATTTTGTAATTTACGTGTTTTATATTATCAAAATAAGCCCAGCTTAAAATGTATGATAACACCTGTTATTACTACAATATACTATTTGGATACATTACCCCAAGATATGTGAAGTATCTCATCTTTCATTCAATATAATGCCTGAAAAGGGACATTGGGGGGCAAACTGGAAAAAGAAATAGCACATGTATCCCTATTATACTACAAGGTTTCGTTTTTATTGTATAAAAGATTCAACAATGAGATAGTAGATTACAGACGATATAGAATAAAAGGACAGATACACAGAAGTCACCTATGCAGCTGCTTTGGTGCCCCATCCTGTCAGTTATATTATGCGTACAGTAGGTCTCAGGCACAGATTAGCCATCAGGGAGTAATGGTCTCCTGCACCCTGAGATGTCACATCAGCAGGAAAAAAACAGCTTACATTTTGCCAGGAAACAAAAATACACTGCATTCTAACCTACAACCTGACACCTGAGCATTTAGGAATCGGAGCAGGATGAATTTTATATTGGCCTGCATGTCTAATATTGCCCTTTAAATGACCAGTCCTCCAGAATCAAACATTACAGCTTATTTTTTATTATGTGGTTAATCTCACATTTAGATTTGGGATTCCCATTTTTTTTGACCAAGTACCATCTAGGTGCTATTCCCCTAAAAACACAATCAAATATACAACTAATTATGGAGCAGGAAATTCCAAAAAGTGTTGACATTTATGTGGACAGTTTTGTATCCCTCTTAAAGTGGGCTAAAGCCCACGGCGATCAGCCCAGGAATCTATAAGATTCCCGGGCCGAGCGACTACCTCCCTTCCGGGGCATCCAAAATCGGGATGCCCCGGTCTAACACTGCATGCGCAAGCCGCATGCTCTCTATTAAAGGGAAGAGGGGGGATGCAGCTGTCAGCACGCTTGGAGCCGCTTGCCTTAGACAAAGGGACATCAGCGGATCCGAGTGCACTGATTGGACGAGCGGCCACGCTTGTCCCGTAGGGCTGGGAAGAGGCGAGTTTGCTCCAGCGTCCTGGGGGGTTCACACAGCGGGGCAAAGACCAAAAGCCAGGATTTTAAGAGCAAATCAAATGAGTCATTAGAAAGGATCTCCAAACATATGTATGTATTCTAAGCAATGCCGCATCCTTTGCCTTGATTTTTAGGTCATATCTGAGCTGGGAAGAGCAAGCCCATGTGCATACTCAGAGCCAGCTGTGGGAACACTGACTTTCCGTGCTCACTCAATCCGAGAGTGCCACGGGACAGAGTTAGACCACTTTTTGTGTGGTCCTAGAGAAATAAAATTGAAAGGGGGAGGGGGGCTTTGGAGTCCTGCTACAGCTTCTACACTGCGCTGCAGAAAATGGAGAGGCGGCACAAATCTTATGGGGTGTACAGTTCCTTTAAGTGTCACCTTCTGCACGATTTCTGTATGGTGCACATTTTCTATTGGAGAAAACAAATGGAGAGAAAGTAGTAAAAGAATGATGGAGAGTAAATGAGAGATGGCGAGGACATGAAAGAGATGAAGGGAATGCTAAAAACAGAGACAGACCAAAGGGAAGGAAATGATGAAATTGGAAGAAAAATAGATGGCAAGGTGATACAAAGGAAATGAGTGAAAGAAAGGGAGAAGCTTTAAGGGAAAGTGGAAAAAAAGAGGGAGATGATTAAATGAAAAAAAGAATGCAAGGGAAAAAGAGGCAGATGAATGGAAGGTGCAAAGAGTGGATGGAAGATAAAAATAGTGAAAGACACAGAAAATGTGACAGGAGATAGATGGGGGGGATAGAGGATGACAGAGAGACTATACAAAATGGAGATAGAAGGAAGGGGCAGATGTGGAGGAATAAAGGTGAGATGTAGGAGATGTAGGGGGACAGAAAAGAAAACAGGTTGGCATGCCCCAATGTCTGCTCATAGCGTTCAGAAAGCCCAGCTGTTTATTTTTTTGAAGGCGTGTTGCTAGTCATCTGAGTGGATCTCAATTATTCCAAACTGAAAACACCAGTCAGATGACTAGAAGAAGATCAAGAAAATAAAAATCAGCAAGCCCATTTGCCATGGTGTAACTAAATGTGATGGGCCGTGGTGTGAACATTAACTGGGGCCCTTTCACAGCACATACAGTAAACAGATGTCTTTTTAGTGCAATCGGCCTCAGCTAGCCAACTAATCACTAACAGGAAAGACAAACTGTGCTTTCTTTATTCTAAATGATGGGGAGCACAAGTGATAAATAAGGTCAGGGGAGCAACAACCATGAGGCTCCCTGCCCCCCTCAAGTTATTCCCAATGCCAGTTGCCTTGATTTGTTATTCACTATGCCCCCGATTCAGGGCTGTATTTCCCATTGGGTAACCCTAGGCCTGTGCCTAAGGTGGCCACTAGCAGGGGGTGCTATGGACTGTGCTACTACGGCTATAGATGGAAAAATAAAAACCCTTGATGGCACCTTAATCAGAGGAGTGGCTAGGCTTTCTGGCACCCAGGGCAAAGATTCGTAATGGTACCCCCTATCTGTGCTCAGGCCCCCCCTGACCTGCTGCACCCAGGGCAAGTGCAACCCCTGCTCCCCCCCTAGCCTTGCCCCTGCCTTAATGCCCCCTTACAAGCAGACACAAAGGGTTAAAGTGGACCAAAACCCAGGATTTTGACTACCCCGGGTTTCGGTACTTTCCCCCAGGGCACCCCGATCGGGGGGCGCCCCGCTGTGTGAAACCCCCCAGATCGCCTGAAGAAACTCACCTCTTCCCAGTCCTACAACGCATGCGCAGCCGCTCGTCCAATCAGTGCGCTCTGAACCACTGACGTCACCCCATCTAAGATTGCGTCTAAAGCCAGCAGCTATGAGCGTGGCAGCCGCAGCCCCTGCTTTCCTCTAACAGGGAGCGTGCCTGCGCCAGCCAGTCACAAATGCCTGGCGTGGGCACGTGCCCCAAGCATGCGTAGTTGGACCGGGAAGCAAGGCAAGTGAACAGAGCTACCTGGGGTTTATCACACAGCGGGGCATCCCATTTTTGGATGGATCGATCACAGGCCAATCAAGCTGGGTTTTGGTCCACTTTAAACAGTCTTCCACCAAAGCCTCGCCCAGCTGTTAAAGTGGACCGTCACCCATGGGTGATCGGCCCGGGAATCTATAAGATTCCCGGGCCGATCACCCCCCTCACCACGGGACATCAGAGATCGGGATGTCCCGCGGTGAGGGACCCCCCCCAAAACCCCAAAAGAACTCACCAGATCGCCTCCCGCGCACTCCTCTAGCCGTGCGCGCGCCCGCGCCGGCCGTTTGTGAATGGCCGGCGCGGGCGCGCGCACTGTCAGAGGGGCGCACGGGAGGCGGCGGCGGACGCGCTGCCTTGTCCGCCGCTTGTCCGTGGGAGCGTGGTGAGGTGAGTTTGGGGGTTTCTGGGGGGTTTTACACAGCGGGGCACCCCTAATCGGGGTGCCCCCCTGAAGTGGACCAAAACCCAGGATAGTCAAAATCCTGGGTGTTGGTCCACTTTAACAGGACCTGATTTCCCTGCCTCCAGTCTGTGGTCATGCGACATCTGTGTCAGGAGCCTAGGAGGCCAGTAAAAAGTATAGGGCTCTGCATGTAACCCCTTGTACCCCCTCTGCTCACAGTCTGTATTTACCCCCTTGCACCCGCAGCCCCCCTCCTGTCTGCATTTAAACCGCTTGCAACCCCCTTCCCCACAAGTGGGGTGTAAGAAAGTGTCTGGGCACAAAATACAGGCCTGCCCAGATTCCATGCTCACTAGTAATTTGGTGTCATCACATCAGCCGAGCCTGACCTACATAGCAATAGCTAACAAACCTGTAGCACATGGTGGAAGTGGCAGCACAGCTATACATTGCCTGACCCTATCTCTTCTATCTATACCTCCCCACCGATGGGAAATCAGGAGCATGCTCTGCCTGGACTCCATCTAGTAGGAGGGAGAGTAAAGGGGCCTGACCCTATCTCTTCAATCTATACCTCCCCACCGATGAGAAATCAGGAGCATGCTCTGCCTGGACTCCATCTGGCAGGAGGGGAGAGTAAAGGGGCCTGACATAGCCTCTTCTATCTATACCTCCCCACCGATGAGAAATCAGGAGCATGCTCTGCCTGGACTCCATCTAGTAGGAGGGAGAGTAAAGGGGCCTGACATAGCCTCTTCTATCTATATCTCCCCACCGATGAGAAATCAGAAGCATGCTCTGCCTGGACTCCCATCTAGCAGGAGGGAGAGTAAAGGGGCCAGACATAGCCTCTTTAATATATACCTCCCCACCGATGGGAAATCAGGAGCATGCTCTGCCTGGACTCCATCTAGAAGGAGGGAGAGTAAAGGGGCCTGACATAGCCTCTTCTATCTATACCTCCCCACCGATGAGAAATCAGAAGCATGCTCTGCCTGGACTCCATCTAGTAGGAGGGAGAGTAAAGGGGCCAGACATAGCCTCTTCTATCTATATCTCCCCACCGATGAGAAATCAGAAGCATGCTCTGCCTGGACTCCCATCTAGCAGGAGGGAGAGTAAAGGGGCCAGACATAGCCTCTTTAATATATACCTCCCCACCGATGGGAAATCAGGAGCATGCTCTGCCTGGACTCCATCTAGAAGGAGGGAGAGTAAAGGGGCCTGACATAGCCTCTTCTATCTATACCTCCCCACCGATGAGAAATCAGAAGCATGCTCTGCCTGGACTCCATCTAGTAGGAGGGAGAGTAAAGGGGCCAGACATAGCCTCTTCAATATATACCTCCCCACCGATGGGAAATCAGGAGCATGCTCTGCCTGGACTCCATCTGGCAGGAGGGAGAGTAAAGGGGCCTGACATAGCCTCTTCAATATATACCTCCCCACCGATGGGAAATCAGAAGCATGCTCTGCCTGGACTCCATCTGGCAGGAGGGAGAAGAAAGGGGCCTGACATAGCCTCTTCTATCTATACCTCCCCACCGATGGGAAATCAGGAGCATGCTCTGCCTGGAATCCATCTGGCAGGAGGGAGAGTAAAGGGGCCTGACATAGCCTCTTCAATATATACCTCCCCACAGATGAGAAATCAGGAGCATGATCTGCCTGGACTCCATCTAGTAGGAGGGAGAGTAAAGGGGCCTGACATAGCCTCTTCTATCTATACCTCCCCACCAATGGGAAATCAGGAGCATGCTCTGCCTGGAATCCATCTGGCAGGAGGGAGAGTAAAGGGGCCTGACATAGCCTCTTCTATCTATACCTCCCCACCGATGGGAAATCAGAAGCATGCTCTGCCTGGACTCCATCTAGTAGGAGGGAGAGTAAAGGGGCCAGACATAGCCTCTTCAATATATACCTCCCCACCGATGGGAAATCAGGAGCATGCTCTGCCTGGACTCCATCTGGCAGGAGGGAGAGTAAAGGGGCCTGACATAGCCTCTTCTATCTATACCTCCCCACCGATGGGAAATCAGAAGCATGCTCTGCCTGGACTCCATCTGGCAGGAGGGAGAGTAAAGGGGCCAGACATAGCCTCTTCAATATATACCTCCCCACCGATGAGAAATCAGAAGCATGCTCTGCCTGGACTCCATCTAGTAGGAGGGAGAGTAAAGGGGCCAGACATAGCCTCTTCTATCTATACCTCCCCACCGATGGGAAATCAGGAGCATGCTCTGCCTGGACTCCATCTGGCAGGAGGGAGAGTAAAGGGGCCTGACATAGCCTCTTCTATCTATACCTCCCCACCGATGGGAAATCAGGAGCATGCTCTGCCTGGACTCCATCTAGTAGGAGGGAGAGTAAAGGGGCCAGACATAGCCTCTTCAATATATACCTCCCCACCGATGGGAAATCAGGAGCATGCTCTGCCTGGACTCCATCTAGTAGGAGGGAGAGTAAAGGGGCCTGACATAGCCTCTTCTATATATACCTCCCCACCGATGGGAAATCAGGAGCATGCTCTGCCTGGACTCCGTCTAGTAGGAGGGAGAGTAAAGGGGCCTGACATAGCCTCTTCAATATATACCTCCCCACCGATGAGAAATCAGAAGCATGCTCTGCCTGGACTCCGTCTAGTAGGAGGGAGAGTAAAGGGGCCTGACATAGCCTCTTCAATATATACCTCCCCACCGATGAGAAATCAGAAGCATGCTCTGCCTGGACTCCATCTAGTAGGAGGGAGAGTAAAGGGGCCTGACATAGCCTCTTCTATCTATACCTCCCCACCGATGGGAAATCAGGAGCATGCTCTGCCTGGAATCCATCTGGCAGGAGGGAGAGTAAAGGGGCCTGACATAGCCTCTTCTATCTATACCTCCCCACCGATGGGAAATCAGGAGCATGCTCTGCCTGGACTCCATCTAGTAGGAGGGAGAGTAAAGGGGCCTGACATAGCCTCTTCAATATATACCTCCCCACTGATGGGAAATCAGGAGCATGCTCTGCCTGGACTCCATCTAGTAGGAGGGAGAGTAAAGGGGCCTGACATAGCCTCTTCTATCTATACCTCCCCACCGATGGGAAATCAGGAGCATGCTCTGCCTGGACTCCATCTAGTAGGAGGGAGAGTAAAGGGGCCTGACATAGCCTCTTCTATCTATACCTCCCCACCGATGGGAAATCAGGAGCATGCTCTGCCTGGACTCCGTCTAGTAGGAGGGAGAGTAAAGGGGCCTGACATAGCCTCTTCTATCTATATCCCCCCACTGATGGGAAATCAGGAACATGCTCTGCCTGGACTCCATCTAGTAGGAGGGAGAGTAAAGAGGCCTGACATAGCCTCTTCTATCTATACCTCCCCACCGATGGGAAATCAGGAGCATGCTCTGCCTGGACTCCATCTAGTAGGAGGGAGAGTAAAGGGGCCTGACATAGCCTCTTCTATCTATACCTCCCCACTGATGGGAAATCAGGAGCATGCTATGCCTGGACTCCATCTAGTAGGAGGGGAGAGTAAAGGGGCCTGACATAGCCTCTTCTATCTATACCTCCCCACCGATGGGAAATCAGAAGCATGCTCTGCCTGGACTCCATCTGGCAGGAGGGAGAGTAAAGGGGCCCGACATAGCCTCTTCTATCTATACCTCCCCACTGATGGGAAATCAGGAGCATGCTCTGCCTGGACTCCATCTGGCAGGAGGGAGAGTAAAGGGGCCTGACATAGCCTCTTCTATCTATACCTCCCCACTGATGGGAAATCAGGAGCATGATCTGCCTGGACTCCATCTAGTAGGAGGGGAGAGTAAAGGGGCCTGACATAGCCTCTTCTATCTATATCTCCCCACTGATGGGAAGTCAGGAGCATGCTCTGCCTGGACTCCATCTGGCAGGAGGGAGAGTAAAGGGGCCTGACATAGCCTCTTCTATCTATACCTCCCCACCGATGGGAAATCAGGAGCATGCTCTGCCTGGACTCCATCTAGTAGGAGGGAGAGTAAAGGGGCCTGACATAGCCTCTTCTATCTATATCTCCCCACTGATGGGAAATCAGGAGCATGCTCTGCCTGGACTCCATCTGGCAGGAAGGAGAGTAAAGGGGCCTGACATAGCCTCTTCTATCTATACCTCCCCACTGATGGGAAATCAGGAGCATGCTCTGCCTGGACTCCATCTAGTAGGAGGGGAGAGTAAAGGGGCCTGACATAGCCTCTTATATCTATACCTCCCCACCGATGGGAAATCAGGAGCATGCTCTGCCTGGACTCCATCTAGTAGGAGGGAGAGTAAAGGGGCCTGACATAGCCTCTTCTATCTATATCTCCCCACTGATGGGAAGTCAGGAGCATGCTCTGCCTGGACTCCATCTGGCAGGAGGGAGAGTAAAGGGGCCTGACATAGCCTCTTCTATATATACCTCCCCACCGATGGGAAATCAGGAGCATGCTCTGCCTGGACTCCATCTAGTAGGAGGGAGAGTAAAGGGGCCTGACATAGCCTCTTCTATCTATATCTCCCCACTGATGGGAAGTCAGGAGCATGCTCTGCCTGGACTCCCATCTAGCAGGAGGGAGAGTAAAGGGGCCAGACATAGCCTCTTTAATATATACCTCCCCACCGATGGGAAATCAGGAGCATGCTCTGCCTGGACTCCATCTAGAAGGAGGGAGAGTAAAGGGGCCTGACATAGCCTCTTCTATCTATACCTCCCCACCGATGAGAAATCAGAAGCATGCTCTGCCTGGACTCCATCTAGTAGGAGGGAGAGTAAAGGGGCCAGACATAGCCTCTTCAATATATACCTCCCCACCGATGGGAAATCAGGAGCATGCTCTGCCTGGACTCCATCTGGCAGGAGGGAGAGTAAAGGGGCCTGACATAGCCTCTTCAATATATACCTCCCCACCGATGGGAAATCAGAAGCATGCTCTGCCTGGACTCCATCTGGCAGGAGGGAGAAGAAAGGGGCCTGACATAGCCTCTTCTATCTATACCTCCCCACCGATGGGAAATCAGGAGCATGCTCTGCCTGGACTCCATCTGGCAGGAGGGAGAAGAAAGGGGCCTGACATAGCCTCTTCTATCTATACCTCCCCACCGATGGGAAATCAGGAGCATGCTCTGCCTGGAATCCATCTGGCAGGAGGGAGAGTAAAGGGGCCTGACATAGCCTCTTCTATCTATACCTCCCCACCGATGGGAAATCAGGAGCATGCTCTGCCTGGAATCCATCTGGCAGGAGGGAGAGTAAAGGGGCCTGACATAGCCTCTTCAATATATACCTCCCCACAGATGAGAAATCAGGAGCATGATCTGCCTGGACTCCATCTAGTAGGAGGGAGAGTAAAGGGGCCTGACATAGCCTCTTCTATCTATACCTCCCCACCAATGGGAAATCAGGAGCATGCTCTGCCTGGAATCCATCTGGCAGGAGGGAGAGTAAAGGGGCCTGACATAGCCTCTTCTATCTATACCTCCCCACCGATGGGAAATCAGAAGCATGCTCTGCCTGGACTCCATCTAGTAGGAGGGAGAGTAAAGGGGCCAGACATAGCCTCTTCAATATATACCTCCCCACCGATGGGAAATCAGGAGCATGCTCTGCCTGGACTCCATCTGGCAGGAGGGAGAGTAAAGGGGCCTGACATAGCCTCTTCTATCTATACCTCCCCACCGATGGGAAATCAGAAGCATGCTCTGCCTGGACTCCATCTGGCAGGAGGGAGAGTAAAGGGGCCAGACATAGCCTCTTCAATATATACCTCCCCACCGATGAGAAATCAGAAGCATGCTCTGCCTGGACTCCATCTAGTAGGAGGGAGAGTAAAGGGGCCAGACATAGCCTCTTCTATCTATACCTCCCCACCGATGGGAAATCAGGAGCATGCTCTGCCTGGACTCCATCTGGCAGGAGGGAGAGTAAAGGGGCCTGACATAGCCTCTTCTATCTATACCTCCCCACCGATGGGAAATCAGGAGCATGCTCTGCCTGGACTCCATCTAGTAGGAGGGAGAGTAAAGGGGCCAGACATAGCCTCTTCAATATATACCTCCCCACCGATGGGAAATCAGGAGCATGCTCTGCCTGGACTCCATCTAGTAGGAGGGAGAGTAAAGGGGCCTGACATAGCCTCTTCTATATATACCTCCCCACCGATGGGAAATCAGGAGCATGCTCTGCCTGGACTCCGTCTAGTAGGAGGGAGAGTAAAGGGGCCTGACATAGCCTCTTCAATATATACCTCCCCACCGATGAGAAATCAGAAGCATGCTCTGCCTGGACTCCGTCTAGTAGGAGGGAGAGTAAAGGGGCCTGACATAGCCTCTTCAATATATACCTCCCCACCGATGAGAAATCAGAAGCATGCTCTGCCTGGACTCCATCTAGTAGGAGGGAGAGTAAAGGGGCCTGACATAGCCTCTTCTATCTATACCTCCCCACCGATGGGAAATCAGGAGCATGCTCTGCCTGGAATCCATCTGGCAGGAGGGAGAGTAAAGGGGCCTGACATAGCCTCTTCTATCTATACCTCCCCACCGATGGGAAATCAGGAGCATGCTCTGCCTGGAATCCATCTGGCAGGAGGGAGAGTAAAGGGGCCTGACATAGCCTCTTCTATCTATACCTCCCCACCGATGGGAAATCAGGAGCATGCTCTGCCTGGACTCCATCTAGTAGGAGGGAGAGTAAAGGGGCCTGACATAGCCTCTTCAATATATACCTCCCCACTGATGGGAAATCAGGAGCATGCTCTGCCTGGACTCCATCTAGTAGGAGGGAGAGTAAAGGGGCCTGACATAGCCTCTTCTATCTATACCTCCCCACCGATGGGAAATCAGGAGCATGCTCTGCCTGGACTCCATCTAGTAGGAGGGAGAGTAAAGGGGCCTGACATAGCCTCTTCTATCTATACCTCCCCACCGATGGGAAATCAGGAGCATGCTCTGCCTGGACTCCGTCTAGTAGGAGGGAGAGTAAAGGGGCCTGACATAGCCTCTTCTATCTATATCCCCCCACTGATGGGAAATCAGGAACATGCTCTGCCTGGACTCCATCTAGTAGGAGGGAGAGTAAAGAGGCCTGACATAGCCTCTTCTATCTATACCTCCCCACCGATGGGAAATCAGGAGCATGCTCTGCCTGGACTCCATCTAGTAGGAGGGAGAGTAAAGGGGCCTGACATAGCCTCTTCTATCTATACCTCCCCACTGATGGGAAATCAGGAGCATGCTATGCCTGGACTCCATCTAGTAGGAGGGGAGAGTAAAGGGGCCTGACATAGCCTCTTCTATCTATACCTCCCCACCGATGGGAAATCAGAAGCATGCTCTGCCTGGACTCCATCTGGCAGGAGGGAGAGTAAAGGGGCCCGACATAGCCTCTTCTATCTATACCTCCCCACTGATGGGAAATCAGGAGCATGCTCTGCCTGGACTCCATCTGGCAGGAGGGAGAGTAAAGGGGCCTGACATAGCCTCTTCTATCTATACCTCCCCACTGATGGGAAATCAGGAGCATGATCTGCCTGGACTCCATCTAGTAGGAGGGGAGAGTAAAGGGGCCTGACATAGCCTCTTCTATCTATATCTCCCCACTGATGGGAAGTCAGGAGCATGCTCTGCCTGGACTCCATCTGGCAGGAGGGAGAGTAAAGGGGCCTGACATAGCCTCTTCTATCTATACCTCCCCACCGATGGGAAATCAGGAGCATGCTCTGCCTGGACTCCATCTAGTAGGAGGGAGAGTAAAGGGGCCTGACATAGCCTCTTCTATCTATATCTCCCCACTGATGGGAAATCAGGAGCATGCTCTGCCTGGACTCCATCTGGCAGGAAGGAGAGTAAAGGGGCCTGACATAGCCTCTTCTATCTATACCTCCCCACTGATGGGAAATCAGGAGCATGCTCTGCCTGGACTCCATCTAGTAGGAGGGGAGAGTAAAGGGGCCTGACATAGCCTCTTATATCTATACCTCCCCACCGATGGGAAATCAGGAGCATGCTCTGCCTGGACTCCATCTAGTAGGAGGGAGAGTAAAGGGGCCTGACATAGCCTCTTCTATCTATATCTCCCCACTGATGGGAAGTCAGGAGCATGCTCTGCCTGGACTCCATCTGGCAGGAGGGAGAGTAAAGGGGCCTGACATAGCCTCTTCTATATATACCTCCCCACCGATGGGAAATCAGGAGCATGCTCTGCCTGGACTCCATCTAGTAGGAGGGAGAGTAAAGGGGCCTGACATAGCCTCTTCTATCTATATCTCCCCACTGATGGGAAGTCAGGAGCATGCTCTGCCTGGACTTCATCTAGTAGGAGGGGAGAGTAAAGGGGCCTGACATAGCCTCTTATATCTATACCTCCCCACCGATGGGAAATCAGAAGCATGCTCTGCCTGGACTCCATCTGGCAGGAGGGAGAGTAAAGGGGCCTGACATAGCCTCTTCTATCTATATCTCCCCACTGATGGGAAGTCAGGAGCATGCTCTGCCTGGACTCCATCTGGCAGGAGGGAGAGTAAAGGGGCCTGACATAGCCTCTTCTATCTATACCTCCCCACTGATGGGAAATCAGGAGCATGCTCTGCCTGGACTCCATCTAGTAGGAGGGAGAGTAAAGGGGCCTGACATAGCCTCTTCTATCTATATCTCCCCACTGATGGGAAGTCAGGAGCATGCTCTGCCTGGACTCCATCTGGCAGGAGGGAGAGTAAAGGGGCCTGACATAGCCTCTTCTATCTATACCTCCCCACCGATGGGAAATCAGAAGCATGCTCTGCCTGGACTCCATCTGGCAGGAGGGAGAGTAAAGGGGCCCGACATAGCCTCTTCTATCTATACCTCCCCACTGATGGGAAATCAGGAGCATGCTCTGCCTGGACTCCATCTAGTAGGAGGGAGAGTAAAGGGGCCTGACATAGCCTCTTCTATCTATACCTCCCCACTGATGGGAAATCAGGAGCATGCTCTGCCTGGACTCCATCTAGTAGGAGGGGAGAGTAAAGGGGCCAGACACAGCCTCTTCTATCTATATCTCCCCACTGATGGGAAATCAGGAGCATGCTCTGCCTGGACTCCATCTGGCAGGAGGGAGAGTAAAGGGGCCTGACATAGCCTCTTCTATCTATACCTCCCCACTGATGGGAAATCAGGAGCATGCTCTGCCTGGACTCCATCTAGTAGGAGGGAGAGTAAAGGGGCCTGACATAGCCTCTTCTATCTATATCTCCCCACTGATGGGAAGTCAGGAGCATGCTCTGCCTGGACTCCATCTGGCAGGAGGGAGAGTAAAGGGGCCTGACATAGCCTCTTCTATATATACCTCCCCACCGATGGGAAATCAGGAGCATGCTCTGCCTGGACTCTAGTAGGAGGGAGAGTTAAAGGGGCTGCAGGCATTTAGAGAAGGGGGGTCACTGCAGCAATGCTGACAGGACAGGTAAGGAGGACACCTGTATGGACCCATTCTCGGGCCGGCTGGAATACACAGATCGGCACCTCAGGAGCCCTCACAGATGATGGGCGGCAGGTGTAGTGTGTGTGTGTGTGTGTGTGAGCTGGGGGCAGCTGCGGTCACCTCCCCGCTTCTTACCTGCCGCTCCCGGGCCCTCTGCGCTCCGACTCCCCGGCTCTCCTTCCTCATGCTCCGGGTGTGGGGCGGGTGTTTATACGGCATAAAGGGCGGCTCCGGCTCAGGTGTGACAGGACACTCCTTTCTGCCATTGTCTGCGCTCCACCTAGACACCCGCACAGCTCTGACTGACCGCACACATGGCGCCCTTACCTGGCCGCCCCCAGCCAGCAATAGAGACACGTGAGATACTCAGGCTGCCCTCTACAGCCATTGTTTGTCCAGTGTAATGGTGAGTTACCTCTGAGGCCCCGCCATCACCTTACACACCCACCAACTTTTCAGCTATGGAAAGAGTTGTTAAACGAGGCCACTCCCCCTTATTGAGGGATGACTAGATGATATAATACCTCCCAAGTGTCCCTGATTGGGAGGAACTGTCCCTCTTAAGAGTGCATGTCCCCCTGTCTCTCGTTGTTCTCATGTATCCCTCTTTGAGGTAAAACATGCAGATCTACATTAAATGATTCATTTTCCTATTTAAAGTGCTTGTATTGTTTTAACTGTTACAACCTATCTCCTATCTATCTCTCAATAAGTGGGCGTGGCCTCATTTAACAAATGTCCCTCTTTCTCACCAGTGAAAAGTGGCTAGGTATGTAAATATAATACTTAAATAGGCAAACGAATCATATATTGATGTATATCTTCAAGTTACACCTCAAAGAGGGGAAAATGAGAACAAAGAGAGGGACAAAAAGGGAACAAAAACAGGGACAGTCCCTCCAACTCAGGGACACGTGGGAGATTACTAGGCTATGTGGGGTCACACTATAGGCTGTAGCCCCGAAATGTATCTATTTGTAATGGTTGGGACCTTAAAGTGGACCAAAACCCAGTATTTGCGCCCTGATGCTGGATGCCCCACTGTATGAATCTCCCAGGTTGTCCAGCAACACTCACCTTTCCCTGGTCCTACGGTGCATGCGCCGCCTCTCGTCCAATCAGCACGCTCAGCTGCGCTGACGTCAAATAGTCGTAGACTCGTCTAAGATTTGGTTCCAACATAGCGGAGATAAGGGAGCGTGCCTGCGCCGGCCACTTAAAAATGCCTGGCATGGGCGCCGCTTGTGTATGTGCCATTGGATCAAAGAGAAGGTGATTTTACTGGGTGACCTGGGGGTTTTAAAACAGTGGGTCATCCCGATTTTGGATACCCCGGGGGAGGCAGTAAGCCTTCCCTGGAGTCTCCAGGGTGGATTTTGGTACACTTTAAAGCAGAACAAAACCAGGAATTTTACTATCCCAGGTCTTGTACCCTGCATCCCAATTTGGGCTGTCCTATTATGTGAACCCCCCCAGTTTACCAAAAAACTTACCTTTCCCCTTTTACACAGTGCATGTGCAGGCTCTCCTCCAATCTGAGCCATATGCCGCACATATTAATGCACAGCAAACTGATGATTAGTGCAATTGGAGCTAGGGCAAAGGAGAGTTTTATGGCAAACCAGAGGTTTTACACAGCTGGCATCCCAATTTGGGATGTCCCAGGGGAAGGCTCACAGCCAGCCCTGGAGTCTTTTAGAATACAGGGCCAGCTGCTCTGGCTTTTGTTTTGCTTTAAGCAGGCCAAAAGGGGGCAATGTTTAAAATGTAAAAGAAGCTGTAAGATAAAAAAGCTCTGCATGCTTATCAATTATCATCTCCTTACTCATCTGTCCAGCTGCTCCGGGAATCCGCCACCATCTTGCAGCACCTGAGAGGTGTACACACCCCACAATCCTCCTGGGTGCTTGATTCCAATCCCAGGCCTGAGCACTGGCCAAATCCTTTTCATTCAGGCCAGTACACAGCCGCGTGGGATTTATAGCTGCAGACTTTGGCTAGTAGCTTCCTATTGGATCATTAAATCCTATAGGCTGACAGTAGTCGGCTGTGTGCTGCTGTAACATCCAGACCGGCACCGCAAAGGTAAGTCCTCTGGGCTTTTTTCTTTTCAGACTTTTGGTCCACTTTAGTTTGAATTGAACCCAAAGTAACCAGGCTCAGCTAATTATTTAGGCTATATAGACAACTGAAGGAAGCTAGGGGCCCAGCCATTACTTATTAGGTTGGAGGGCTTAGGCACATCTGGGAGCCCAGCTGTGACACATAGGCTGTGACAACCAGGCATTGTGGGTGTATGGGGCCCAGCGCTTAATTAGTGGGGTCAAAAATCAGCCTACAAGTTGCTAAGCTCTGCCCCAAATGTGCCATGACTATTGCAGGGGCAGATCATGGGTAGGGTGGGTATGGTCAGGTCTGTATTTGCCATTAGGCATGCCTAGAGGTGCATTTTTAAAGAGGACCAAAACCCACACTGGAGTCTGAAAAAAAAGGCATTTTTTTTACTTTACTTATCTTTCTCTTTTCCATATTTCCTTGGTCCTTTTTTTCCACCTTTCTGAAAGTGGAACACAACCCACTGTGGCCAGCTCTGGAATCTAAAAGATTCCATGGCCAGCCGCTGGCCTTCTCCAGGGGGATGCCTTCTCCAGGGCCCCCCCCCCCACTCCCCCCCACTCCCCCCCCCCAGGGTGCTGCAGAACTCACCTGCTTTCTGGGGCCCTTGGATGTAAACACCTGACAGTGGCATTGCTGGGCTGTGCCTAATAAGCATTTCTCAAAACATCCTATTGAGACCTTATGGCCCCGCCCCTAGGTAGGAACACATGACCACCAACAATGAATAAAGCTTTGGCTCCCCTTCCCAGCCTCCGGTGGTTTATGTATTCCTGCCTAGGGCAGGAGCCAGACCACTGGCTCCTGAACCACTGGGTTTAGGTAAGTACCGGCGCTGTGGGTATGTGCAGGGCACACCCATTTCCCAGCTTCAGAGGCAGCCTGCCAGGGACCCGAGATACCCCCAAGAGATAGGCCAGATTCTCCTTTTCCCTGACCTAAAATTTGGGCAGGGGGGTAAGCTCCCTTTTACTAAGGATGCTTCTCAGGAGAAGAGTTGGGATTGACGGGTTACCACCCCCCATTTCCTCCCCACTGCCTGAGCAGTGTTGTGTACGATCAGGCGGCTGGGTGGGGCGGAGTAGTCTTCGGCCCAGCTGCGGCTGTCACTAGCCGCACCGCGGAGGGTTTTGACCTCAGCCCTCCTGGTGGTAAGATCGGGTCAGCTACATTCAGGGACTCCAGCTGCATATTCTAAGCACCTGGGACAAGTCTCGTGAATCCCTTGAAAATTTTATAGCGATCTCTAACCAGGTAAAAAGCTTACCGAAGTGGAGGCTGCGTGAAGACTGATCTGTCAGTCTACTGTGGAGAGATCCTAAGGAAGAAATTGTAACAACGGACCCCTCCTTATGGGGTTGTGGGGGCCATTAAGGGTCCTTGGCTGCACAAGGAAGATGGTCCAAAAAGCCGAGTCAGTCATTGTCAAACCTAAAAGAGCAGATAGCGGTAAAGGAAGTCTTGTTCGCCTTCTCACCACACCTGAAGGATCGTCATGTTGAAATCCAACAACGCCATGACAATGGCATAATTGAATCAACGGGGGCGCCAAAATCTCCCCATTTACAGAGACCTGCAACCAAATTTTTACTTTAGGCAGAACAGAACCTGTTATTTTTATCAGCTATTCATCTGAAGGGATGTCTAAACCATGTGGTCACTCTGGCTGTTGGAGGCAAAATGGTCTTTGAACCAGGAGGTATTCGATCAAATTTTGTGTTCTGAAGGGAACTCAGAAGGTGTTTTTTTTTTGCATCAGGGAAGAACCACAAGCTGAAAAAGTTCTAAATCCCTACTAAATCAGTCTGGTCTACTCATTTCCTCCAGTCCAAATACTCCCTCAAGTTTTCAACAAGTTATCGAGTCAGCCAGTTACAGTTCTGCTTCTGGCCCCTTGGTGACTGAAAAGACACTGAAACTGGACTATTGTCCATACGGGAGCCCTGGGATCTTCCGGGGAGACCGGACCTCCTATCCCAGGGATCAGTGCTTTTTCAAGATCCCCAGAGGTGGCGTTTGACTCTGTGGACCCTGAAGTTGCCAGGCTCCTAAGAAGGGTTTTTTCAGCGAATGTTATCAAGACCCTACCCTCCAGTAGGAAGGAGGTGACAAAGAAGATTTATTTGAAAGTTTGGAAGCATAAAAAACTCAGAACAGCTGACCTGCTTCCAGCCTTTCAGTTATACTTGATTTTCTCCAGGAGGGAGTTAATTTGGGTCTCAGTCCAACTGGCAGGTCTTTCAGTATTTTATGAGATTTAAGAGATTATCATTGTTTTCGATGGTCAGACCTTTTCTTCTGGCAGTTAGGCATTCTAGGCCAGTCTGCGTGAAGCTAGCATCTCAATGGGATCCTGACAGCCATAACGGTTCCTCCATTTGAACCAGTATTGGATTCGCCTATTACATTTCTCACATGGATGATACTATTTTTAGTGGCAATTACTTCTGCCATCTTTATTGGTGATATACATGCATTATCCTGCCTTCATACCTTTCTTCAGATTTTCCAGGATCGGGTGGTTTTAAGGGTGGACCCCTGCTACCTTCCAAAGAACTCTTCTGATTTTCATTGGACACAGGAAATTGTTCTTCAGCGGATTGTGACGTTTTTTTCTGTGCATAAATCATTGTACGTCAGTGCGTGTCTTCTGGAATACCTTCGTCAAACAAAGGATTTGAGAAAGTCCGATAGCTTACTCCTATCCTTCATCAGGTCCTAGGAAGGGTCATTGGATGTCTTTGGCCAACCTTGGCCAGTTGGATAAAGAACGCAATCAGTTTTGCTTATAAGGGATCCCCTGTTCCAGGAAGAATTACAGCTCACTTCTACTCTAAAAATGTCTCTACATCTTGGATGGAGCAAGCTGGGGTCTCTATTGAACAGATTTGTAATGTGGCCACCTGGTCTTCAGCCAAGACGTTTGCTAGACATTATCGTTTTGGACTTGCTAACTTTAGAGGATCAGTCCTTTGGCAAGTGTGGGCTTCGGCAGCCTTTCCCAGTAGATGTAGATCTTGCTTATCCTCTCAAGAGTATTTTGAACTTAGTATGTTTTGAGAAAACTTAAGTTAGTTACCTGGTAACTTCTTTTCTAAAAATCCGAACGGGCAGCATACAGGTTTCCCTCTTTCAGGCTATTGTTGAATGCATTTTTTTATGTTTCATTACCAGTAATGTTCTGGTCTGTCTTTGTATTTTGCAGATCTCTATAACAACTGGAGGCTGGGAGGAGGAGCCAAAGCTTTATTCATGGTGGTCATGTGTTCCTACCTAGAGGCGGAGCCATAATGTCTCAATAGTATGCTGCTGTTCAGATGTTTAGAAAAGACGTTTTCACCACCACCAAAATTAGAGCAGTCATGAAAGTGATTAAAAAGTTATCCACATCTCCGGTAATGCTGCAAATTGCATACTTACCATTTACATACTTATCTTAAAAATATACCTGCCTGATTTATTCCTGAAGTTCTTTTCTTAGCATAAGCCGAGGCCTTTATCTTTCAATGCATTGGTGGGATCTTGACTGACACTTTCCTCTTTCAATCACTGCATCAGCCACAGCAGCCAGAGCTGCATGAATAGGTTTCTATGCAGGAACGGGACTGCAGGTGCAGAATGGGTGGGTATTTTTAAGTATGCATATTGGTGTAAAGGGGGGGGTCTGAGCACTAAATGTGCCTAGGGCAGCATGAACCATAAATACACCCCTTGGTATGTTCTACTATGGAAATGACACTTCAGCAATGTAGGGCCAGATAATGGCCTTGATTCAGTAACATTTGAAAAAAATTCCTCCTAAATCAGTCTGGTCTACGCATTTCCTCCAGTCCAAATACTCCCTCAAGTTATCGAGTCATCCAGTTACAGTTCTGCTTCTGGCCCCTTGGTGACTGAAAAGACACCGAAAATGTTGTCCATACGGCATCCCTGGGAGCTTCCGGGGAGAACGGACCTCCTATCCCAGCTTTTTCAAGATCCCCAGAGGTGGCGTTTGACTCTGTGGACCCTGAAGTTGCCAGGCTCCTAAGAAGGGTTTTTTCAGTGAATGTTATCAAAACATTGAGCACCCCCTCGTTCAGGGTATAGGCTGTCAAGGGGGTATCCCAAACTTCTACCCTTCCATTTGTGGTCTTAGACTACCATTTGTCCAAAGTTTGATCGGCAACTCCGCTTCAATAGACAATTCGCTGTATATTCCTTACCCACTTCTCGTATACTGATTTGCCCACCATCCTGTACAATAATCCCACTGTTTTTAAGCAACCACAGCAATGTATGCTGACTTAATATGGTATGGTCTTTTTTCCTGTCCTACAATGGTAGTGAAAAACAAATTTAACCCTCTGCACACTCATACTAAAAAACTAGCTAATCCTTAATGTTAAAAGCACTGACTTTTAACATAGATTGCAATGAATGTAAAAGGGGGATAGCTATAATAAGGCAGCCCAATTTATACCCCGTCCCCAACATTACTAAGCCTACAAGAGTTTGTGCAGACATTGCTACTTCCTTATTTGTGTGTGCACAAGCAATGCAATTCATGAACCAGCCTAAAGACAGTGCAATAACTTAACTTACACACACACACACACTGAAAATTGCTTTACTTGCCTGCACAGTGCTATAGTCCAGCTGAGTGGTTTTAGGTAGAGGCCAATTTGACTCCCTGTTCTACTTGTAGGCTTAGTAATGTTGGCAACGTGGTATAAATTGGACGACCTTGTCGTGGCTACCTCGATTTTACATTCATTGCAATCTATGTTAACTAACAGTCCATGCTTTTAACAAAAGTATGAGTGTGCAGAGGGTTACATTTCTTTTTTTGTCTATAGAGTGTGGCCACACCCCTCTAGCACCTCCTTGACTATTATATATTGACTGGATGAGCACATCAGACCTTCCTTTTTGTTACAATGGTAGTAAAAAATTTACTTTAGGTGGAAATAAACATGAGAATCACATTGTTGCTAAATCATTAGATAGGAATACAATGGAAGTCAATGGATCTATTCTAAGCATACAGCACGTCCTGCTCCAGATGTAGTAATAACATGTGGGTAATCCTCCGCCTCCAGCGCCGTGCACTGCAGACATGTAGAAAACAAGCTTCTCCCAGGCCTACATATACTGAAGGACCTCCCACAAATCCCCAGATTTCTCTGCAGTGCTGGAACTGCGAAGACATGAAGTATCACGCTCTCGCAGGCGAGCGGGGCTTTCAGCCCGTGAACCTCGGTGGCTTCTCCCGGCCCGGTGTAGCGCCCGGTCCAGGTCATTGGGGCATCCAGGGTTGCTTTATAGCGTCAATCCCTACTGGCATATTGTATATAATAATCACCATATGGAGGCATCTCAGGATATTGTGACCGGGGTTCCTTTGGGACAAACCCGTCTGTGTGTAGCTTGTGGGGTATTGCCTAGCAGCGGTGACAATGCACGGGTCTGCGTCCCTTGTGCTCAGCAGGCGCTAGCAGGTATCCCCACTTCTTCCAAGGCTGGGCCCGCACTTCGCCTTGCTTCCCCTACTTCCCCTACTTCCCCAAGCCTGAGCCTAACCCCCAATACTAGTGGGGATTCTCATACTGATTTGGCCACTAGACTGGCTAGTGTGGAAAACTTACTTGCTGGTTCCTTGGCGCGCAAGGTTACTGCTAAGAGGTGTCATTTGAATCCTGAATCTACTATACTTCCTATAGAGTCTGATGATTTATTGCTTTCCTATGCACATTCCCCCTCAGAGGAAGGGGAACTGTTCTCTGACTCAGGGTCTTACGACGACGAGTCCAGGGGACAGGAAGAGTCTGGTTCTGATAATTGGTCCTCGGACGACATTGATAGACTGCTGACCCAGATCTTTGATGTGTTATCCCTCTCTCCCCCTGCCGCGGCTCCCCGGCAAAGGGGTGATCTGTTTCACACCGCCAGGGCGCGGTTTGAGTTTCCAGAACAAACTCATTTCAATAGCCTTGTGCTGAAAGAATGGGAACATCCCAGCAAACTCCATGGAGTTCCTAAAGCTGTGGATAAGAAATATCCCTTTCCTGCCGACCTGGTCAAGTGTTGGACATCGCCACCCGAGGTTGATGCCCCAATTCTAAGTCTGTCCAACACCTCTATTATGCACTCCCCCCGACACTACTACACTGCAGGATTTGGAAGATCGGCGAGTTGACCAACTGGCATGCCATGCCTTTGCATTTGGGGGAGCGTCGCTCTGATGCTGCCCTCTGATGCTGCCAATGCTCTGGCCACCTGTGAGACTTTTGTGAACTATATCCTATCCGCATCGGACGATACTATTAAACTAAGCGCTAGATCTTCTGCTCTGGTGGTAGCCATACGCCGAGCGGTCTGGTTGCGCCAGTGGGCCGCTGATAACGTCACTAAGAAGGCCCTGACGGGGCTTCCATTTAAGGGGCTGCGCCTGTTTGGAGAAAGGTTAGATATTTTTGCCAAGGGTGGCAAGTTGCCTCAGCGCAAGCGTCAGATTCGGCCCTTTCGTGGCCCAAGCTCCCACTCGACCCCCTACCGTGGGGCTAAGCAAGGTAGAGGAGTGTCCTTCTCTGGATCTCGCGCAGAACCCTGGAACAAGAACAGAGGACGTCGTCCCAGTTCCTCCTGGGGGGCCCAAGCCCAAAGCCCCTCCCAAGACTCCCCAGGCATGAAGGGGCGCCCTCGCCCGTCAGGGTGGGGGGACGTCTACAGCACTTTGAACATGTCTGGAGACGCCATGTCTCAGACTGGTGGATTCAGGAGGTAGTGTCCTCCGGTTACAAGATAGAGTTTGCTGTACTGCCCCCTACCAGGTTCGTTGGGTCCCGGATTCCACAGGACCCTGCCTCAGCTCGGGTCTTGATGCTGGCTGTGCAGGACCTTCTAGACATAGGGGTCATCTGCAAGGTCCCCTTAAGAGACAGGGGCATGGGGTTCTATTCCAACCTTTTCACAGTGCCCAAGAAGGACGGGTCAGTCAGACCCATTCTGGATTTAAAAATCCTAAACAGATTTGTCAGAAACAAACATTTTCGCATGGCCGTTGCCTCGTTGCGCCCAGGGGACTTCATGACATCTGTGGATATCAAGGACGCTTACCTGCACGTCCCGGTGTTTCCAGGGCATCAAAGGTTTCTCAGATTTGCGCTGCTGGATCAGCATTACCCGTTCGTGGCCCTGCCATTCGGCCTTACGTCGGCTCCCAGGGTGTTCACCAAGGTGCTGGCAGGGGTGATGTCACTGTTAAGACTAAGGGGCATACGAGTTTTGTCCTACCTGGACGATATACTCATCACCTCTCGGTCTCTGCGGCAAGCAGAGCTGGACACTCGGTTGGTAGTGTCCACCCTGGAGTCATTCGGCTGGGTGATCAATTACCCAAAGTCCTCTCTGTCCCCCTCCTCAGTGACCCCTTTCCTGGGGATGATTCTGGATACAGTTCAGTCAAGGATATTCCTTCCTCAGCAGAAGGTGGAAGCTCTGGCAACGCAGGCGAGGTCCCTGCTTTCGAGCCCTCATCCCTCCATCTGGCAGGGAATGCAGTTGGTGGGCTCGATGGTGGCAAGCTTCGAGGCGGTGCCCTTTGCCCAGTTCCATTTGAGAACTGTTTGCTTGGGCTCCTCCAAGCAGACAGTTTCCGCCTTTATTGACAGTGGAGCTGTGGGCAACTTTCTGGATAGGGGCATGATCTCCATTTTGGGAATCCCTCTGGTACCCCTTGGGAGATCACTGCAGGTTCTGGCCATTAATGGGAAGGCCATTCAGGGGGGACCGGTCAACACTAAGACCCCGCCTCTTAAACTAATGGTTGACTTCTCCCACTCTGAGTTTATAGAATTTTTTTGTTTTTGATTGCCCTGAAACTCCAGTGGTTTTGGGATACCCCTGGTTGCAACTCCACAACCCCATTCTTGACTGGCAGGCTGGGGAATTGATTAAGTGGAGTAACCACTGTAAGAGCCATTGTTTCTATACAGCCCTCAGAAGTTTCCAGCTGCCCCCGGGGTTACCTCAGCCGTACGCGGATTGGGCTGATGTTTTCTCGGAACGATCGGCAGATACTCTTCCCCCACATCGGGCCTACTACTGCCCCATTGACTTGCTCCCTGGGACTATTCCCCCTAGAGGGAAGATCTACAATCTTACCAGGCCTGAGGAGCAAGCAATGAGGGAGTACATTGCTGAGAATTTGAGTAAGGGGTTTATCCGCCCCTCTACTTCTCCTGCAGGGGCCGGATTCTTTTTTGTAGAGAAAAAGGATGGCGGCCTGAGACCTTGTATAGACTACAGGGCTTTGAATAAGATCACAATTAAAAAGCGGTATCCCTTACCGCTGATTGGGGATTTGTTTAATCAAATTGTAGGTGCACGAATCTTTTCCAAGTTGGATTTAAACCTAAGAGAGAACTATTTATATGCTAAAATTTCTAAGTGCATGTTCGAGGTCACCACTGTCCCCTTCTTGGGGTATGTAATTTCTAATCAGGGTTTAGAGATGGATACGGTGAAGGTTTCGGCGGTACAGGATTGGGTTCAACCCAAGACTTTGAAAGAATTACAAAGTTTTTTGGGATTTGCGAATTTTTACCGATGTTTTATCAAGGGCTTTTCCCATGTTGTAGCCCCTCTTACAAACCTTACCCGTAAGGGCGCTTTTACTGCAAACTGGTCCCCGTCCATCTGCGAGGCCTTCCTGACATTAAAACGGGCCTTTACTTCAATGCCTGTATTAGTACATCCTGATGTTAGTAAGCCTTTCATCATTGAAGTTGATGCTTCTGAATTGGGCGTAGGGGCAGTTTTATTGCAGTACTCCGGTCATCCTGAGCGTCTACATCCTTGCGCTTACTTTTCGCGGAAATTTTGCGCTGCGGAGCAAAACTACGATGTAGGAAACCGAGAATTATTGGCCGTGAAACTGGCCTTTGACGAATGGCGTCACTGGTTGGAGGGTTCATTGCATCCAATCACGGTCTATACTGATCACAAAAACCTTGAGTACATCAGTTCTGCTAAAAGACTAAACTCTCGCCAGGCACGTTGGGCATTGTTCTTCTCGCGGTTTAATTTCATAATTACTTTTAAGCCAGGAGTTAAGAATACTAAGGCAGATGCCCTATCCCGCATGTTCGGGGAATGCAAAGACAGGGGTGATATGGGTGAACCAATTTTGCCTTTGGGCTGTGTGGGGGGGGCATTGCTTCCTGATCTTTTCTAATACCCTGGCGCCTTTTCAGAATGAATCTCCTGTAGATGTACCTTTGAGGTGTCAGTTTGTTCCGCCGCACCTGCGTCCTGATGTAATCCGCGAATTCCATGATGCAAAAACTGCTGGTCATCTGGGAAATCGTAAGCCGTTTATTTTAGCCCGACGCCATGTATGGTGGCCTACTATGGGGCGCGATATATCTACCTTTATCGATGCATGTACTGTTTGCGCGCGAAGTAAAGGGGTACACAAGGCCCCTAGTGGGTGTTTGGTTCCATTAGAGATTCCTAAAGAACCATGGACTCATATCTCTATGGACTTCATAGTTGATTTGCCACCATCACATGGGAACACTGTGATTTGGGTTGTCGTTGACCGTTTTAGTAAGATGGCACATTTTATTCCTTTGCCCAAACTACCGTCGGCTCCTGAGCTTTCGCGATTATTTATCTCGCATATTTTTCGTATCCATGGCATACCTTCTAATATAATTTCCGATCGGGGTGTACAATTTACTTCGCGTTTTTGGAAGAATTTCTGTTCACGGTTGAGGATTCAGATATCTTTGTCGTCGGCGTACCATCCCCAGACCAATGGGCAGACTGAAAGAACCAATCCAAGTCTGGAACAGTACTTGTGTTACATTTCTGACACTCAAGAACAGTGGTCAAAATTCATTGACTTTGCGGAATTCGCATACAATAATGCGCCGAGTGAGAGTACCAAAGTGTCCCCATTTTTCTGCAATTTTGGGAAAAATCCCAGAGGTTCTTCTCTCTCAGGGTCACCTTCCGATTTACCGGCATTGGAAGAGTGGCTCCAAGAGCGGAAAAACATCTGGGCTCGCGTCCAAGAGACTTTGAAAACTACTGTTCTTAGATATAAAAGATTCGCCGACCGCCACAGATCTCAGGAACCCGCCCTTCAGGTTGGGGATCTCGTTTGGGTTTCCACTAAGAACATTGCTCTCCGGCAACCTTCCAGTAAGTTGGGCCCCAAGTTTATTGGGCCTTTTCCCATTATTCGGAAGTTGAACAATGTAACCTTTAAGGTCCAACTTCCTCAAACTATGAGAATCCCAAACTCCTTTCATGTGTCGCTGCTAAAACGAGCTAAGAATGTTCAACTTTCATCCCCATCACCAATCCTAGTTGATAACGAACCAGAATATGAGGTGAACAAGATTTTGGACTCACGTAAGATCCGTAGCTCGTTACAATATTTGGTTGACTGGGTTAGTTACGGTCCTGAGGAAAGGTGCTGGGTTGCTGCGAAAGACGTGCACGCTAGGATTCTTGTTGAAAGATTCCATCGTGACAATCCAGCGAAACCTGGTAAGGGTCCGGAGGCCCCTCGTGAGGGGGGGTAGTGTCAGTAACTGCTTACTTGGACCCCGTTCCAGCGCCGTCTCCAGGCGGCCGGCCGCAGCTGTCACTGTGCGGCTGAGGCGGCGGCTCAGGCAGCGTCTAGCACGGCCGTTCTCCTCCCTCCTCCCCGCGTCACAGCCTCTCGTGCTTGCGCGTGAGCACGTGACTGTTTTATCCTCCGGCGGCGCTGTACACAGCGCGGCCGCCGGAGGCTGTGATAGGGCCAATGAGCCCAGGGTTCTGGTGTGGGCCAATGAGCCCGTGTGCTGGGGTTTTGGGCCAATGGCCCAGGGGAGGTTTGGGCTATATGCCCTTCCATAAGTGTGTAGCCAATGAGCTGTTTTATCTTAGTGAGCACCAATCACACACCCATTTTTCCCCCCATCTCCCATCATATCTGTTCCTATAAAGGTTTCACCCCTTCAGTTACTCAGTGCCTGTTATAGCGCCTTGTACCTTGTTTGTCTTGAGCTAATTTCCGTGATTGATCCTCGTTGCCGACCTCTGCCTGAATTGACCAATCTCTTGTCTGAACTCCATTGCCAACCTCTGCCTGAATTGACCAATCTCTCGTCTGAACCCTGTTGCCGACCCCTGCCTGAATTGACTACTCTCTGCCTGATCTCTGTTGCCGACCCCTGCTTTTGTACCCTGACCTCGAGCTGCCTCATCCCTCTGTACCGCTGTGATCTCTGACCTCCCGGTGTCGACCTCTGGCCTGTCCCTGAACTTCCGATAAACTCGCTCTCAGCTATTGGTTCTTCAGACCTCCAACTAGTAAGCCCCCAACCTTTGAGCCATTGAAGTCCTGGGGGGAACCGATCCCGGGCAGGCGTATACTGCGTCCCGGCAAGCGGGGGCTCCTACAGGTGAAGCTGGCTGCGGAGATTGGGGGTTGAGGGCTTGGGGGCATCGCAGCCTTGATAAAGGAACCAGTGGGTTCCGAAACGTAGGCTATAGGTTCTTGCGATCACATTCTCCATACTTGTGGTAACTGTTATGTCATTTTACTGCAATGCTTAAAGTATGATGCGCGTCATGATTTGACTTATTGTATATACTCTACTGTGATTATATGCACTATATTTTCTGGAAGGATGATGGTTGGACTGACCAGGAAACTTTCATTGTTACAATTTACCTGTATTAGCATTTACTATTATTGTCCTTAATGCATCCTGGCCAGACACCTCTCCACTTCTTCTTGCTCGCTCCTCAGGACCAGTGCTGATACTCCTCATAGATCCTACTGGTGAATATTTTTATTTCGCTATAGTCATAGTACCTTACTGGATTTTCATGTTAGAGTTACATGTCTTCCTTTTTTCTGAGGAGATCAACGAACCTGGAGACTGTATCTTATTCCATGCAACAGTATCCTTTTGTAAATAGCTATATGTGTGCAACTCTATACATTCTGATATTACTGACTATCATGTATTTACCTGCATTAACTATATAAATATATTTTTAATTGCAAACTATCTTTAAGTGTGGTGTGCATATATCCGCTATAGTCCTACAAATTGTGTAATTGGGGTGTAAGGTGGAGGAAACACCCCGGGTATATATTTTGCACCCTTACAGATTTATTTTGCTTGATATTTTAGTACTATAAGGTGTGCTCAGACCAAGACTGTACTAGGGTTGAGGGCTTACCTGGAGGGCTGGAGTTACCCCGAGCGTGACACCTCTGTTCAGTTTGTGTTTCCTCCCAGGGGTGGAGCCTCCCTCTCTCTATGGGTCGTCATGAAGGATTTGTTGAAAAAACGTTACCGGTAAGTCTAATGGGGATTTTTTACTACAGGGAGAATGGGTAACTGATCCCTGCTTGCTGCCCCCCTCCTGCCGTAGCCGCTTCTCCTCTCCTATTCTACAATACATTGCCTAGGCAGAAAGGTGACTAATTATCATTCATTCATTTTTCACTTCCTTGTTTCCTGCTTTTATTGGCAATGTTTTACTAGCAATAAAAGCAACTAGAGTTCATTTTTGCATACAGTTAATACAGTAACAGTGAAAAGTATATGGACGTGGAGGCAGTAATAGCAAAATCCAAGCCCCCCACCCCTTTTGATACGATGATAACCATGAAGATATATGGCACCATGCTGTAATGTGTAAGCCAGCACAATGCAGATTACAGCCCACACTTTCCAGGAATTTAGTCAATACATTTGCACTTCACCTATTCCCCCCAGGAGTTGCACATTGAAACAGGGCCTTGTGATCCTGTGGAATCCAATAACCTCCCTTTTCAGCCATGCAGGGAACCCAGGTGAACTGCAGGGTCTTCCTTTAGGGAGGAAGCACTGGGAGGCTTCACCACTATCCTCAGCGCAGCAGACCGTTCACGGCCGACCTTCGCTGGTCTGTTGCTGTGCGAGGTGGCAGTGCAAGGTGGTGATGTGTACTACCGACCTTATTGTGTTGCCTCATGCTCTGTGTGCTGCTTACCCACTGCCATGTCAGACCCCGCTGACTGAAACCTCCCCTTAGTTTACCCTAAAATCTCACCTTCCCCCTGCCCGCCAAAATGATTTCCTCAATGTGCTGAGCTTATCTTTTGTTTTCTTTTCTAATTGGTTGCACTTATGTGTGCAACTGTTTACCTTAGCAACGTACAACAACTGGTGTGTCCTATGTACAGATCGGAGACTTCCTTACTCTGACTTGCTAATCATCTGATTGGCCAAGACAGAGACAACAGATTTAACTCCTGCTGTAATTCAACTTCTTCAGATATGTAGAGGGGATCATAATCTAGTGTTGCAGTAGTTAAACGGTTACTGACAGCCTTGTCACCTGGGGAGGGCATTGCTGCTACTTGACTTAGCCAACGCTGCCAATGAACTCACCTGTTCAGTGGAAGGATTCTGGGACTAGTCAGTAGTTTTTACTCAAGGCCAGGAAAGCCGCTCCCAGTGTAGCAAAACAGAGCCACAAAAGTATTTTACATTTCAAAAGAGGAAAACGGTAAGACTGGACACCAAAAAATTGACAAAATCGGAGTTCTCTTTTAAAGTGGATGTCATTCCTCACTGCTGTAAGATAGTCTGGGACATCCAAAATGCTGGTGCCCTCTCCGCTCATAACCCCCCAGAACGCTTGTAATCCTGCACAGGTGTTAGTCTTCTTTAAACACAGAGCCTGGCATAAGGGAGAAGGAGCAGCCGCATCCGTGGCTCCCCTGCAGTGAGCAGCACACTCTGTGCCCAGCTTAGCTTACCTGAGTGGCTGGGCGCAGGAGCTTGTCTCAGCTACAGGGGTTCCAGGGATGCATCCATGACTGGCGAGTGCAGAATGGGAGCCTGAATGGGAACAAATGGTTGAATGTGGGGCACTCTCTCTGTGGGGAATCAGAAATTGGGATACCTCAAGGTTACTTTTAGACTCCAGGTCTGTCCGCTTTTCCCAAGGGCATCGTGAATCCTGATGCCTTGCTGAAACCCCCAAGAGCACTGGTAATAGCTTACCTTTCCCCAGTCCAACGTACCGCGGCTATATAAATCGGCAAACGGCTCTTGTGTTCTCCTTATTGAAGTCAATGAGAGTAATTTGCCAAAGGATGTAAACACTACAAACGTCTCTGACGCGCCATAGGAACGAGGAAGAGGTGAGTTGTTCAGGGGCGTTTCACATCCCAATTCAGGATTCCTCAGGGGAACAGAACAAAACACAGGAAAGTCAAATTCCTGAGTTTTGTTCTGGTTCAGTGCTACTAAAAACTGGCGCTGCTTATATAACAGTGTTGGTGTGCACTGTAATGGCACAAGCCATAAATTTGTACACTTTAACGCTAACTGCCACATGCTTCTAAAATGAAACATAAAGTGACACTGCGCTAAAACCCTTGCCGCTGATGCTTCATAAATCTCAGTAATATGTTCACACCTAATTGTTTTTTGTTAATTTGGGTTAGGACAGACAAAATACAAGACTGAGGTATGTACCTGAGGTAAGTCAAGCCTAAATCATTCTGTGGCCATAGTACCCAACCCCCCAATGATTTTCTGCATGTAATGTAGGAAGGCAAAGCCACCTGAACTCACAAGTAAGCATGTTCTTTGCCATGTATCAGTTTATTTTTCCAATCACCATCTAATTCTGACACGATGGCTTACTCAGACTTAATTATAGGTAGACAGGAGATAAAGCTGGTTTGAGCCTGCAAATTCCCTCGATATTTCATCTTACATAATAAGGCAGAGTAATTATCTACCATAGAAGAAGGATTTGAGACCACGACCTAATAAAGGAAACACAACCCACCACATTAGTGTGGAAAGACCTTAATTATTAGGTTTTACATTTCATTACTTTTGCAAGTACTTATGCTGCATAAGTGATGACCTGCCTGTAATGTCTATCTATTTATTTAAATCACTCGCTGTACCTGACAGCAGCTCACAATATAATGTTTCTACTGACTAATCTATGAACAATAAAGCATTGCTAACCCCTTACCCACAAGTCTTGTGCGGGTTTCTATATATTTTTATTTATGAAGCTAGAATTTTTGAGGGTGCATTAAAAAATTTGACAATGAATGTTATATGTATGTATTAACCAGAGATGTTTGCAGAGAAAAAGGTTAAGCAATACCATATAATGACTAGCTAGTAATATGACTGAATTATTAAGTTAGCTAATAATTAGTATTACAAACATAATATCATGTTTCTATATATTTTTATTTATAAAGCTAGAATTTTTGAGGGTGCATTAAAAGATTTGACAATGAATGTTATATGTATGTATTAACCAGAGATGTTTGCAGAGAAAAAGTTAAGCAATACCATATAATGACTAGCACAACAGCTAGAGAGGTGAGCTAGTAATATGACTGAATTATTATAAGTTAGCTAATAATTAGTATTACAAACATAATATCATAAGGTCTGATTTAGCACCTTGAGAATTGTTTGTTGTTTACAGTTTGGTGCCATTTTTAGCTGTGTAGACTATTTCAAAATATTCACAGCTAAAAATGGCACTGAATTGCACTACGAAAAAACCCCATAAAATTATTTTTCTCATAAAAAAAGTGAGAAAGAAAACTTCTCACGGTGCTGAACTAGCCCTATGGTATGTAAAGTTGAAAAAAGACTTTTTAAAGTCTGATTAAAGTCCTTGTCCAGGCACAAACTAACTTCCTCCCACCTCATCCCCCCCCATGGAAACAATGTAAAATGAGCCAAAGCACCTAAAAATCTCTGATTATATGTAAATGACTGTATTGTAAGCGAAGCAGCTTCCTTCACTTCAGTTTCTTTACCTTGGCTGAGCTGGGAAGGGTGTGTCATGGTGCAGCTTTATAAATTATAAGCAAGCTCCTCCTGTGGTCAGGGACAGCTGGGGGACCACTGTGACATGCTATGCTTGCTTTTGCTGAAAGCTTCAAAGGACAGGGTGGCTGATAGACCACTTTTATGCATGGTACTGGAGAAATGAAATTGCAGGGAGGGCAAACTTTGGAGCTCTGCTACGACTTTTACCCTTCACATGGCTTCAGGTGGGTCCGGGCCCAGCTGAAAATGTTATTAAATGCAAAGAAGGCGTCCAGGCTACTTTTGAGCTCTTTTCATGTATTCTTCATGACTACCTCCTCTGGTAGAGAGTTCCATAGTCTCACTGCTCTTATAGTAAAGAATCCCCACCTATTCTGATGCAAGAAGCGTCCTTCCTCTAAAAGTAGCAGGTAAGGTTACATTCTGGGGTATAAATAGATTGTGGGACAGATCTTTGTATTGATCCCAGATATATTTATTCTTAGTTACAGTCAGGGTACTCCTGCCCCTGCATTCCATTTATGAATTTAGTTGAACATGTTCCAGTTCTGATATGTCCTGACTGGGCTAGCGTTCCAAATGCCCTGTGTCATACACCTCCCACCACCAAAATAACAAGTCCGGACCACCATGTCGTTGGAAAGATTACATTTAATCGGCCACAGCCCAACATATTTAAACAAAATGTACAAGCAGAAAAAGAGTCCCCCCTATTGTTACGGGTCTGAGAAGCCCAGGATCCCAAGAATGAAGGGAAGGGAGGGAACAAAATTAACATCCCAACACCCCACCGAGCAGAAGCCAACATAAACTCAGGGTACAACATACTTCAACCCAAATAAATAACGAAATACTGCGGCACCCCCAACAGGTGCCAACAGACATATTACAAAAATACCTTTTTTTTTTTTCCTTTTATACAATAAATAACTAGCCATACAAAACCTTAACACATTAAAAAAAAAAAAAACCCAAAGCCCCCCCAACCCCCCCCCCCCCCAGGACTGTGGCTGAACAAACCCAACCATGACCAAAAAACTGGTCAGGCGGGCAGGGCTGCTCACAGGGGCGGACTGGGGACAAAAAACGGCCCGGGAATTTTCTGGTCACACAGGCCCTGCATTTGCCCAGGCCCTTTCATATCTGCGATTGGCGATTTTAATTGCATCCTAAAAGTCCTGCATTTAGCTATTTTGCGACAGTAATCGCAAGCACTGATATATATATATATATATGTGCCACGGCCCTGGCATTTTGCTGCTATCAACTCCTCCTGGCCTCACTATGGGGACCAGGAAGCGGATTATGCTGAGCCATGGCCAGGAGTCATGAGGGGGCAAGAAGACCCTGCATCAACAGAGGACTGCTCAGTATATCCCCTACTCGCTGCAGACAGCTAAGAGGGTCCACTCGGGTACACTTTTACTTTAAATATCTAACTCTAATTCTCTGTTTACCCCATTTCTCCTGTCATTACATATCTTCTGCCTGCTCTTTTTCTTTCATTCCTCCTCCTTTGTTTTACCCAGGTTAAGAGGTGCCCTGTGTAAAACTTCAGAATGATACTCGAAATACACATATTCACACAAAATAACTACAGAGAAAGAGAGTAGCTATGAAAAGTTGGGTTAAAGGGTACCAAGCTTCGGTGCCCTTTCAGGTTGGCATGCCTATTTGGGATGCCTCGCTAGTTCAAAAAAACAGTCTGTTTTTGGGCAGCTAACTTACCTCACTCCTGGGTCTCTAGTGTGTTAGGTTGTATTCATATGCCCTCCAGCTGTACACACGCTGCCACTAACCCATGACAGCAGGGTGATCACATGCTGAATGGTGCTGAGGATGCCACACATCAGCTGGAATCAGCTGCCCCCAGAACTCAAAAAGACAAAAAAAGCTTAGTTAGAAGGGCTATTTGTTATTTTATAACCTAGCCGGGCATCCCAAATATGCCTAATGCACCCTTAGAGAGTGGTTGACTGGTACAGATGGTATTGCCAGAATGGTGTAGGATAAAAAGCCGAGGTCAGGGGTATCATGGAAACTGAAGGAAATGGGGATAATGTGAAAGAGATGAAAGGGAGGAGAGAAAATTGGAAAAAAATAAATGGCGTGAGCATGGAAAAGACAGAGAGAGAAAGGAATGTAAAAAAAGAAAACAAACAAGGACATTTGATAATGGAGAGACAAAAAAGAAAGAGGTAATGGGAATTGGAAGAAAAACTGAGCAAATGTGGAAAAGAGAAAATGTTGGAGGGAATATGAAAAAGTGAAGAGTAAAGGAATGTGGTAAAAAGTAAAATGGGTGAAAAATACAAAAAGTGAGCAAGAGTGAGGGAATAAGTAATAGCGAAAGACAGGGAGTATGCAAAGTGGAGGGAAGAGGTAGAGAATATGGGAAAAAAAAAGATGGGGGAAATCTGAAAAAGAGAGAAAGATGTTGGGAATGTGGAGGCGAGAGGGAGGAGGGGCAGAGTGCTGAGAAAAGGAGAGGCAGGAAATGTGAAGAAAGGTGAAAAAGAAGGACAGAGGCATAACAGAATAAAAGCCGTGCAGTACATTTAAATGTGCTTCAGCATTACACAAACATTTAGTGGATGCTGCTTTGTGACCACACGCCTACCTTAAAGTGGACCAAAACTAACCGTGGCGTCTAAGAGACTCCAGGGCTGGCTGATTTCCTCTCTCTGACCCTTATGCCCTGTTGTGTGAAACTCTGCCATTCACCTGGAATTCTTACTGGTCCGACGAGCCCTCAGATCACGTATGGGCGGCAGCATCACTCACATCCTCTTTTTGCTGTGTGCGCCATGCCTGCCACAAATGAATGGCTATGCGTAGGCAGGATGGGTGTCACACAGCTGGGCATCCCAAACAGAGAAAACTCACATTTTTCTGGTGATCCCATGACGCCTGTACAGAGAGCAACTGGCATCCCTGGCTGCCCCCTCACCAGCATGGCCTATCTAAATGGGCAGCAGGGCTGTAAACAGCCAGAGGTGAGCAGCCAATGGGATGTCAGTCTGGATGACACATGCTCCATGAAAATATGGAATAAGGTAAAACAAATCTGGCAGAACTGGGGGCTTCACAAAATCAGGGGGCTTCAGTAAAGCACAAAAGAATGCTCGTGCCCCATGCTGTTGTACATTTTGGTAGACATCAGTAGCTTAATGGTTAATAAAACTTCTCTCTTATCTATCTATCTATCTCTCTCTCTCTCTCCCACGTCTTTCTCTTTCATGGTAAACAAGCAGCCGTCGTCGGCCCCTCCATTCACATCCTCGATGAGCGGCACTGCTGGGAATGACGTCATTTTCGCTGAATGGCTGGGCCGACGGCTGCTGACTTACTATGAAGGATAAAGGTACAGGCCGCCAGGACGCAGGACTCAATTAACCATTGAGCTACTGATGTTTGCACATTGTGGAAGTGTGGGGCAGGCGCGGCCCACCAGGATTTTGCCTGGTTCTCCCGATGGCCAGCCCGCCCCTGGCTGCTCGCCATCCACTCCGGGGGTCAAAGAGGACGGAGAGGGGGACGGACGTCCCCTTTATACTCCCCCTACCCCCTGAGGTCACTTCCCCCTGTGACAACTTCCTCATGGCTGGTCTGCCTCCGGACAGGAAAGCAGGCCAGTCATGTGGGCTGCCCTCCTTAAAGTGGACCAACACCCAGGGGGGATCGGCCCGGGAATCTATAATATTCCTGTGCCGATCAGATCCCTCCCGATTTCGGATGCCCCGTGGGGTGAAACCCCCCAGGAAGCCCATAATCCTACCTTTTCCACGTTCCAGCGGCGCGTCCGCGTCCGCCGCCTCCCGTGCGTCCCTCTAGCAGGGCGCGCTCCCACGCCGGCCATTCACAAACGTGCGCTCCCTGTAAGAGGGACGCGTGGGAGGCTGCTTGTCACGTGGGAGCGGGGTGAGGTGAGTTTTCGGGGCTTTCTGGGGGGTTTCACACAGGGGTGCCCCACCGAAGTGGACCAAAACCCAGGATAGTCAAAATCCTGGGTGTTGGTCCACTTTAAAGGGACGGCGCTTTCTTTCTTATGCACTGGTGCCCAGAACTGTACACACTATTCCATTGTGTACAGTTCTGGGCACCGGTGCACATTTTAAGATCAGATCATGATTGTATGATAAAATGTTTCTTCAGAGGCTGTGCAAGTATGTCTGCCATTTCTGGACCAGGATATCCTAAACAATACACATTGTGCTGGAAAATGTTCAAAGAAGCATTTAGAGGCGTCACACCTCAGTCACACCCCTCACTGAACAAGTCCATGGGATACACATGCTGCAGTGGCCCTGATTTGAATACCTGGTCCTCCAGTTGGCCCCTGGCACTTCATTATTTTTTGCTTTAATCTTTATTTATTTGGTGATAGTGTAACTTTTCATTTAGGATTCTATAAATATGTTAGGAGTTTTATTACCAATGCTTTATTTTTGATCACTTCTCACCACAGTCAGGGCTGATCACTACTGGACCAACTCCACCACTGGTTCTGCTTTGACTATTCTGGACGTTGATTTGGAACTTATTTGTGTTATGTGTCTACCTCATCACAAGTTATATTCTGCATGTTTGGAAGCAGACAAGTGTTGCATAGGGGAATGGGATGGGGGAGAATTCCACCCTGCCCATGGGAAATGGGATGGGGGAGCATTCCACCCTGCCCCTGGGGAATGGGATGGGGGAGCATTCCACCCTGCCCATGGGGAATGGGATGGGGGAGCATTCCACCCTGCCCCTGGGGAATGGGATGGGGGAGAATTCCACCCTGCCCCTGGGGAATGGGATGGGGGAGCATTCCACCCTGCCCATGGGAAATGGGATGGGGGAGCATTCCACCCTGTCCATGGGGAATGGGATGGGGGAGCATTCCACCCTGCCCCTGGGAAATGGGATGGGGGAGCATTCCACCCTGCCCATGGGGAATGGGATGGGGGAGCATTCCACCCTGCCCATGGGAAATGGGATGGGGGAGCATTCCACCCTGCCCATGGGAAATGGGATGGGGGAGCATTCCACCCTGCCCATGGGGAATGGGATGGGGGAGCATTCCACCCTGCCCATGGGGAATGGGATGGGGGAGCATTCCACCCTGCCCCTGGGGAATGGGATGGGGGAGCATTCCACCCTGCCCATGGGGAATGGGATGGGGGAGCATTCCACCCTGCCCCTGGGGAATGGGATGGGGGAGCATTCCACCCTGCCCCTGGGGAATGGGATGGGGGAGCATTCCACCCTGCCCCTGGGAAATGGGATGGGGGAGCATTCCACCCTGCCCATGGGGAATGGGATGGGGGAGCATTCCACCCTGCCCCTGGGGAATGGGATGGGGGAGCATTCTACCCTGCCCCTGGGGAATGGGATGGGGGAGCATTCCACCCTGCCCATGGGGAATGGGATGGGGGAGCATTCCACCCTGCCCCTGGGGAATGGGATGGGGGAGCATTCCACCCTGCCCCTGGGGAATGGGATGGGGGAGCATTCCACCCTGCCCATGGGGAATGGGATGGGGGAGCATTCCACCCTGCCCATGGGAAATGGGATGGGGGAGCATTCCACCCTGCCCATGGAGAATGAGATGGGGGAGCATTCCACCCTGCCCATGGGGAATGGGATGGGGGAGCATTCCACCCTGCCCATGGGAAATGGGATGGGGGAGCATTCCACCCTGCCCCTGGGGAATGGGATGGGGGAGAAATCCACCCTGCCCCTGGGGAATGGGATGGGGGAGAATTCCACCCTGCCCCTGGGGAATGGGATGGGGGAGCATTCCACCCTGCCCATGGGAAATGGGATGGGGGAGCATTCCACCCTGTCCATGGGGAATGGGATGGGGGAGCATTCCACCCTGTCCATGGGGAATGGGATGGGGGAGCATTCCACCCTGCCCATGGGAAATGGGATGGGGGAGCATTCCACCCTGCCCATGGAGAATGAGATGGGGGAGCATTCCACCCTGCCCATGGGGAATGGGATGGGGGAGCATTCCACCCTGCCCCTGGGGAATGGGATGGGGGAGCATTCCACCCTGCCCCTGGGAAATGGGATGGGGGAGCATTCCACCCTGCCCATGGGGAATGGGATGGGGGAGCATTCCACCCTGCCCATGGGGAATGGGATGGGGGAGCATTCTACCCTGCCCCTGGGGAATGGGATGGGGGAGCATTCCACCCTGCCCCTGGGGAATGGGATGGGGGAGCATTCCACCCTGCCCATGGGAAATGGGATGGGGGAGCATTCCACCCTGCCCATGGGGAGTGAGAGGGGGGAGAAATCCACCCTGCCAATGGGGAATGGGGGAGCATTCCACCCTGCCTGAGAATGAAATGGGAGAATGCCACACTGCCCATGGGGAGTGGGAGGGGGGAATGCCACCCTGCCCATGAGGAGTGGGAGGGGAGAAACGGCACACTGCCCATGTGCAATGGGATGGGGGAGCATTCCACCCTGCACATGGGGAATGGGATGGGGGAGAATTCCACCCTGCCCATGGGGAATGGGATGGGGAAGCATTCCACCCTGCACATGGGGAATGGGATGGGGGAGCATTCCACCCTGCACATGGGGAATGGGATGGGGGAGAATTCCACCCTGCCCATGGAGAATGAGATAGGGAAATTCCACCCTGCTGGGGAATGGTAAGGGAAGAATGCCACACTATCTATGGGGAATGGGAGGGGCAATGCTGCACTGCCTATAATAGGAAATGGGAGGGGGATGCCACACTACCTGTAATTGGGGGATTCTGCTCCTTGCCTGTTATTGGGTTCTTGATGGGCAGGGTTTTAGCACATTTGGTTTAATTTTTTTATTCTTACTTTCCAACATCGAATCCTAAAAATACAGGCACATGGTGTATCTATATTTTATGCATAAATCACCCCTCAATGATCAAATGTGTATGGACCCCCCTGCCCCATAAAACGCTTTGAGGGAATACCCCAGCCTCAATGAAATTAAATGAGTTGGGCAAGTGGAAAAATTTGCTGGCTTATCTCTTTCTGAAAAAAAACACGAAAGAACAGCTCCACCAGTTAAGGTACCGATGCAGGTGCATGGATTGCTCCTTCAGCAAATAGCAGGTACTGTAGAAATTCCTGCGCCCAACGCGGTCCATTGAAGGTAGAAAAAAAAAATGAACGCTTGGAAAATAAATTCACATGCGAGAATTTTTCAAACCTAGGAGTGATTCACAAAGTCAGTTGAATTAAATTTGTGTGTGCGAATTTGCGGGCGATTTTCGTGCGCAGTTGAAAATCACTTTACAACTGGAAAACTCAGTGAAAAAGTGCACGAATTTTCCATACCCAAATGCTGTGTGTGAGAATTTTTTCTACTGCTTCCTAATTTGTAGCAGAGCAGTATGATCCCTTGTTGCTCTTTGTTCTGTTTTGTTTTGCTTTTTGCTTTGTGTTTCTGGACTTTCTAATTGATGTGGACTAGTACATGTAATTGTTAATGTTTAATTATGTTTAATTTAGCACTTTGCATTGGTTCGGTGCATCATTTTTTGGTGATGGTGGTTTAGGTGCCCTTTTGGCAGTGTTGCTTTGCATTGCTTGACATCTATTGTTATTGTACCGATTTATTTGGGTGGTTTGTAGATTAACAGTTCTTAGTTTTGACTTGCTCTGTGGATCCATTAATATACGAATGTGAGTGCTGCCATGAGTGTCATCATTAGCATAGATATTGGTTTGGTCGCCCCATATAGTCCTGATGTACTTACATTTCCAAACCACATTAAAGGTTTCTGTTGCATCCAGGGCCAGCTCCAGAGTCCCAGCGCGCCCCTTGTGTCATGTCACTTGTGTGGCTCTGTGAATCCCCCTGGGATGACTGGTATACTCCCCACACATATTAAAGTGCACCAAAACCCAGGATTTTGACTATCTTGGGTTCTGGTCCTTGCCCCCAGGTTGCTGAAACTAACTCACTTATTCCCGGTCCTACAGCGCATGCGCAGCCACTCATCCAATCAGCGAGCTCGGATCCACTGACGTCACATCGTCTAAGGCAAGCGGCTCCGAGCGTACTGACACGCTTATCTCCTGCTATCCTCTAACAGGGAGCGTGCCCGCGTCGGCCATTCACAGATGCCTGGCGCGGGCACGCCCCCTGCTAGAGGGATAGTGGAAATGCAGCTCACGCATGCGTCATTGGACCGAGAAAGAAGGTAAGTGTATGGGCGACCTGGAGGGTTTCACACAGTGGGGCATCCCGGTTTTGGATGCCCCGTGGGGAGGGAATTGATCGACTTTAAAGTGCACCAAAACCCTACTCAAATTGGGATGACCCACTATGTGAACCCCCCCGGTTTGCCTGTAAAACATACTTGACTGCCAACCCAGTCAACCCAGGCAGTCAGTACACTTGGCTCCATTCTGCTTTGCTAATCGGCTAAGGCCTCGATGAAGGCGAGTCCACCGATAACTGCATGCCTGTTAGCTTCCAGCTGGGGGCATGCCTGTGCCAGATATTCACAAATCATTAATTGGAGGCCCCAAGGAGAGGGAATCAGGTGGCCCTGGAGTCTTATAGACTTCATGGCCACTTCTGGTCCACTTTAATGCAGAGCATAGAATTCTGTTTCCACAGAGCACGGCACAGAGAGCAGGGAATGAACAGCATCCCCGGTTTCCCTCCGACTGATGTGTGTGCTCCTGCACCCTGGTTGTCTGTCTGATCTCCCACCCGAACATAAACTGTGGTAAACCGGGGATGAGCTGTGGGAGCACAGGCAAGATGAGTATACAGGTGATCCCTAAGGGTTTTACACAGCGGGATGGCCCATGGATAGGGATTTGGCCGCATTTTGGAGTTTGTAAGACAGCAGAGCCAGCTGGGTTTGGGTCCACTTTAACAACAATCTCAAATATTCCACTGTGCACTGGCTTTCTCCCATGGCATCCTGAGTTAGGATATCATGCTGTGTAAACCCGCCCCTCCCCCCCCCCCCAGAATATTACTATTCACTCACCTCTGCCTCGTTCCTATGGCGCATGCGCAGGCTCTCCTCCAATGTGAGGCATCTGCCCTGGCTCTCATTGACTTCAATAGAGAGCGCATGCTGGCGTATCCCCCCTGTGCCACGTGCTTGCTCCTGCCCTAGCCAATCATATAGGCCGAGACAGGAGCGGGTGCCACTGGGGATGCATCAGCGCGCACTCCCCATTAAGTCAATGAGAGCCATTTGTTGAATGACATAGTCATGGCAGACAGCTGTCATTGGACGAAAGCCCGGGCATGCGCCACTGGAACGAGGAAGAGGTGAGTGAATAGCGACATTCTGAGTGGGTTTCACCCATGGGGCATTGCGGGTTTTGTTCCACTTTAAAGTGGACCAATCACCAGGATTTTCACTATCCTTGCCCTATGGGCATCCTGATGTCCTGCTGTTACAAGCCCCCTGATCTCCCATTACAGTCATCTTTCTGCTGTTCCCACAGTGCATGAGCTTATCCAATCAGTGATTTATGCCGTACACACTAATGTAGGGCATAACGCCGTTGTTTTGGATTCAGCGTCGGCATAGGGAGCAGTTTCCCTGTGGAGTGCACGTTACCATGCATTTGGACTGTCTGAATGGATGGGTGTGGGAGCGCACACATCAGCAGGAATACCGGGGAGCCTTTTAGACTCCAGGGCCTTCCATGGTGGCGACTGGTCCAGCTTAAAGAGGAAGATTCGCCTGGGCAGCCATGGGGTCTAAAAGATCACTTAAAATACACGCGGGCAACTTACAACCCCCGGGGCATCCCTATTAGGGATGTTCTACTGTGTGAAACACCCTAGGAATCCCCACAAATACCTTTCCGTGGATCCACGCCAGATTTATGAGTCTCGGCATATCCTTGGCCTCCCTGCAGTCTGTGGTGCGCTCCCACGCTCAGGCATGGCCTAAATCACAAGTTTGCAGCGCAACACAAAAGTACAAAAAAATACTTCCAAAAACAATTCCAAGCCGCCCAGGAATCCCGTGGCACATGCACAAAAAAAAAAATTAACAAAACTGGCCAAAATAATTATAACAATCCCAGCCCATTGAAATGTATGGGATAAGGCCACACAGTGCAGGGTAAGCGCCTGGTCTGACACTGTAGGGAACTCAGCAATGGCACTGATGATAGATGGGACACTACCTGGCACTATCACAGGCGCTCTGGATTTTTGATTTAATAAATACATCTTTTGCACTGGGACCTGACACTCACCTGACACCTGGCACTAAGTGGCCTTAGCCTTTCTTAAAGTGGACCAACACCCAGGATTTTGACTATCCTGGGTTTTGGTCCACTTCGGTGGGGCACCCCGATCGGGGGTGCCCCGCTGTGTGAAACCCCCAAAAACTCACCTCTCCCCGCTCCCATGTGACCGCTGCTGCCAATCCCCGCCGACGGACAAGCGGGAGGCAGCGACGGACAAGAGAGCGCGCCGGCCGCGGCCTCCTGCGCGTCACTCTTACAGGGCGCGCGCCCACGCCGGCCATTCACAAAAAGGCCGGCGCAGGTGCGCGTCCTGCTAGAGGAATGCGCGGGAGGTGGCGGCGGGTGCCGCTGGATCGAGGAGCAGGTAGGGATTTAGGGGTTTCTGGGGGGTTTCACACAGCGGATCGGGGTGCCCCGCAGTCAGGGGACTGATCTTATAGATTCCCGGGCCAATCAGTGGAGGGTGTTGGTCCACTTTAAAGTGATTCCCTCCCCCAGGGGCATCCAAAATCGGGATGCCCCGCTGTGTGAAACCCCCCAGGTCGCCCCATACACTTACCTTGTTTCCCGGTCCAGCGGCTCATGCACGAGCCGCGACCACATCCCCGCTATCCCTCTAGCATGGGCGCGTGCCCGCACCAGGCATTTGTGAATGGCCAGTGCGGGCACGCTCCCTGTTAAAGGGAAACGGGGGATGCGGCCGACAGCGTGCACAGAGCCTCTGGCATTAGACGAAGACTTAGACAAGGTGGCGTCAGCCGCTTCGAGCACGCCAATTGGACGAGCGGCTGTGCATGTGCCGTAGGACCGGGAAGAAGTGAGTTGGCATCGGCGATCTGGAGGGGGTTTTACACAGCGGGGTACACCCGATCGGGGTGCCCCAGGGGAAAGGACCAAAGCCCAGTATAGTAAAAATCCTGGGTTTTGGGCCACTTTAACCCCTAAATGTTTTTTTAATATCTTGGGATGGTCATTTTTCTGTCTGCTATATTTATGTTGTCATGGCGTTAGGTATTGTTTACATCACTTACATTTATCAAGTTGTGCAGCGGCAATGTGGTAAATAAAACATTGCACACGTTACTGCACATGATTTATTTTATATAAAAGTTTTTGCTAATGTGTATATTAAATATTTATTAATTAAATATAATAATATTGTTATATTAAATATAATAATACATTTTACACAATTTCCTGTTTATAGGCCTCCTTATGATGTACTATGGGCTTTTTTGCAGGTATAGTGGATAGAAGGACTCCATGGTGGAAGTCAGAAAACAGACTTTTCTCCTCCTGAAAGCTGCTGTAAAAAATTTGTGTGAAACACTTGAATTTAACTCATGTGTGGAGCCAATCCACATCACCTGAATCACTAGAATTGTTTTTCGCTTGTAAATTATTTTCGCCAATAGAATTATTTTCGAGTGCTTTTTTCACTCAAATTGAATTAGCAAAAACGAAAGTAAAACTTTGTTGAATCGCGCGTAGAATTTGCGCGCGCAAAATCGCACCTTTTTCTCAAAAAAAACATGCGAAAATTTGAATTCGACCTTTAATGAATCAAGCCCGTAGCCTTTATTTCATCAATTAAATGATGGTAAGTCACAAGGCAGTAGAAGCATGTGTTAGCAGCTGCAGATTGGGAAACAAAGTGCAGGTAAGCTGGCCCACTGTATTATCATAAACCTCAGGCAGCCCGCAAGCCACACATCAGGAGGCCATGTGGCTCCCGAGATACAGGTTGGGGATCCCTTATCTAGAGTATGCCAGTGCTAGGCACTCTGAATTCCATCATATATATATGAGAGAGAGAGATTATCTTTAAAGATAATATATCAAAATCGAATCTTGATTAATGTTTTACACTTAAAGTTCAAATGTATCTAATCTTGACTCTACCTTGACCTCAGCTGCAAGGTAGCAAGAATCAGGTTAGTACTCTGTAACTCGAGTAGTTGCAGGGGCAACAAGGCTGCTACTGAAAGGAAGGTGGAAATAGAATATGAAGCTTAGACCTAGAGGCTTCCTAAATTTGGAGTGACCAAGGTTGTTAAAGGGAGGGAACCGGTGGTAATTTTTTACTAGAAGGATTTCTGGGGGCACATTTGTCCATTATATACTTGCCCACACATTTTTCCTCCACATTTAAAGTGGACCAAAACCCAAATTTTTAAGTTGCATCCCCTGAATTGCTCCACCCGTGAAGAGGACCTTTTGCCAATTTTTACTGCTCCTGCTTCACTATAATCCCAGATAATGGTGCCTCCTCTATTCATTGCCACTGTTGTGTGTGGCAAGAACGTCATAGCCACACCTATGCAATGACTGATCACATGCCACCATAGAGAGGGACAGCAAAAAAAAAAAAAAAGGTTCTAGGACAATTCAAAAACCATTTCTAGTTCTATACCCTAAGAAGAGAGTAATGGAAAGGCGCTTTGGCTGTCCTGAGCGGAATTGAACCTGCAGCCCTCCAGTCACAGGCCTCTTCCTTATCTCTAGGCAAATAAATACTCAGCCCCCAGTCCTTGCTACCTTCTCCGTAGCTACTTTTCCATCTCTGCCGACAATCATCCTCTGATCCCTGTCACCTTCTCTACTACCACTAAAGGGTCCACTTCTACTGCCGATCATCATTGGTCCTTGCTATCTAAGCTGCTACCGATCACCCTCTAATTCTCGCTTTAGTCCTAAGCCCAACCATGAGCAAGACTGCACATGGGGCACACCAGAGAATCATTCTGCGACCCAGTGGGACCATATAGGGACTAGGGGGCCCAGGCCCTTGCCCTGGCCGCCAGGAAAGGCGAGTTTACCACATAGTGGGGCATTCCAATTTGGGATGCCCCAGTAAGTCTAGCATCCGGCCTGGAGCCTTTTAGAATTGTGCCACACAGCTTTACAGCCATAGCCAAATTGGATTCTTGGGAGGGACAGGAGAGTTTATGTGGATGCTTTGGAAGTCTTCATGGCATGTTTACTGCCAGATTGACATCTATGTACCAGGCCTTTCTTTGTCTTGGCTAGGGCCACCAGAATGTTTGGAATCTCCTCCAACCTGATCTTGCAAAACATCCGATACATCAGAGGAGGTGGAGGGACAGCATACACCAAGATGAACTCTAGCTGGGGCTTACATCAAGGCAGCCATATGATCTCATACCTGGCTTACAGAAGTGTCTATCTTTCTGTTTTCCCTGGACACAAACATGTTTGAAGTGCTGTGTCAGGGATACTGAGCCACTGCCCTCTCATCATGGTTGTCTGCTGTCACATTGTCCACCCCTGGGATGCGGACTACTGACAAAGCTGGACCATGATTTAATGCACTCTGAAGAATCGAGTGAGAGGATAGGACTGTACAATTCCCAGTCTACCTGGTCCACAACACTTCAGCCCAAAAAATAAACAGGTGCTGCCAGTACTATGCCTTACACACACTCAGATGGGCTAACTTACCATTTACTAGGTTTCCTGCCTACTGTCTATAAGAGGCGCCGGTCTTGTCATCAGGTCGTATAGTAGACTACAGTAGAAAACCAAGCCACAGCCTTCGGAAACAAAGGGTTAAGACTAGTGTTTTCATTAAATCCAGAACTACGATAAAAAAACGTTCTCCTAAAAAGCTTATCTTGTAGCCACAGAAATCTAAAGGGTGTGGTCTGTAGAAGAAGAGGTTATATTCACCAGTTTAATTTCTCGTCTGCTAGTAAATTTCCTATTAGGGTAAACTTAAAATTAGAAACCACTTGTTTACATATTATGTTTAATATGTATGTTATGTTGAGGCCCGGATTTACTTCATATACTTGATAATTCATATTTCAAATCTGCGTTGGGGCTCCTCTAAGGCAAAGTTAAGCTTAAATGTTACACTGATAACGTTTATAGCAGGAGTCCCCAAGCTCTTTCATCAAGTTTTGTCCAGGCACTGGTGTTAACCTAATAGCCAAGAAGCCCTACATACACCCATATTCCCAGTGTGCAAAGCAGAGAAAACTTGTTTTATATTAATTTCTACATTTTGCGGGCAGTGGACGTGTTTTCTGTCCAGGAGTACTGCTTGTATTAGCAAAAGGCTTTCCTTCTGCATGAGGGAGAGGGATGTCTCAGAGGATTGACAAGAAGGGGAAAGTAGTGGGTAATTGGCAGCCATAAATTCTGAATGGAGGGACACTCCATAAACGAGGGCGATCACCTCAATTGATAGATGATGCCCAGAGAGGTGAGGAACATGGGAGGTTCCCAAATAGAAGGAAGGGATCTTCAAGCTTAAAGTGAAAGCAAACAGCAGACCTGCATGGTAAGCTTTAATCCCTTTAAAGTGATTGTGCCGTCAGCATAATCAGGGCGATTTTCAAATTATGCCCTGATTATGCTGAAGTTCCTAGGTTTTTCTTTTGAGGCATATAAAATATTACCTTAAAGTGGACCAACACCCAGGATTTTGACTATCCTGGGTTTTGGTCCACTTCGGCGGGGCACCCCGATCGGGGGTGCCCCGCTGTGTGAAACCCCCCAGAAACCCCAAAAAACTCACCTCTCAACGCTCCCACGTGAACGCCGCAGCCAATCCCCGACGGACAAGCGGGGGACAGGAACGTCCAAGCCGCTTCCGCCGCCGCCTCCCGCGCGTCACTCTCGGCGCGCGCGCGCCCCCGCCGGCCATTCACAGAGGGCCGGCACGGGCGCGCGCACGTCTTATAGATTTCCGGGCCGATCACCCCTGGGTGTTGGTCCACTTTAATGCTTTGAATAAAATCTTTATTTCTCCAATAGTGCTTGATTCTGCTCGTTGGGAATTTGCTCCTCTACCTTCTTGCCTATGGGCAGTCTGTAAGGCATCCCCTATGAAAAATCTAGGCATGTTCACAGCTCTGACGTGCATGGACCGGGGGGTGGATCAATTTGTCCCTCAATTAGATGATGGAGATAGGGGCAAGCACTTGGGCAGCATTAGAATGCTGTAGGGGGTGTGGTCCTGTTGTGGTCCATTGGTGGATAGGGGTTCAGGAGCTGGAGGCAGAGGAAATCGAGAGCAATTTCCTCTTTGTGACAGTACATCAGGTCACAGCACATGCCAATTCTGATGCAGCTCAAGGTAAGCTGCATCAGAATGATCCATTTAAGCAACAATTAAGGCTTGGGCACAGTATGAATAAAAGCAGATCAGGTTGGTCTGCAGCATTGCCATTAACCAGCTGATAATCGGGTTTAGTTTAACCACTGGTTGGGAATCTCTGGTTTATACAATTTACTTTCCAAAAACACAATATGCAGAAGAGTACAGATGGCAACAGATTTTCAGATGGTCAGTTATTTTGAAAAGCATCTGCCACAGCGCCACCAATATTACAGTTTATTAAGTCACCACCAACTTGATTGTTTGCATTAAAGGCTTGTTTTTTATATATATATTTTTTTGCTTTAACAGGACTATACATTTCAAAATGGTGTCTTAAAAGGTGCACAGACTTTAACAAATACATCATAACAATTCTCACTTCTCTTTCCTTTTCATAGTCTAAAGGTTAGGTTTCAGAAAGGAAGAAGCTCTCCACTAATGCCATCTGCTGTTTTTCCCTCGTTTGGCCTGCTTGGTGACATTCATTTACACAAACAACAGCTACACATACTACATTGTAGGCATAAAGAACAGGAAATAGAGCAGACTCTCTAAAAGAAGTGGAGCAAATACACATTGCCTGCCCAAGTGATTGCACTGAAGAAAGACTAGCAATGCCAATGCTACAAAGAAAAACAAAACAACCGTTTAAACACGTTCTGGTGTAAAATAGCAACGGCACCCTATTAAAGGACACAAATCTTCTTAGCTAACAAAAAGGGTTTGTTTTTTTTTTACGATTATTTTAGTTTTTTATTCAGTTTGGTCATGAGAAGGCATAAGAGTAAGCGAAAGGTGTAGAACAGTTATGCTGAAATGTTCCTGGTCATCAATAGAGTATATCTGGAATGTCCAACATGTATTTGCAGAAGCCTTTTTATAGCTAAAAGCCAAAAGATATCTTCCAGTCTTTCCAGTTGTATATAACAGTTTGCTCAATAAGGTGCAATGGGTAAAGGGCTTCAGGACCTAGGGATGTCCCTACCATATATTTCATACGGTAATGCCAGGCAGTGTAGTCACAATTTAGGCATACGATGTTTAATCTAAATATTTTAATGTGTGGTATCAAAGTGGAAACGGTTGAAATACTGCTTGTCCTGGGAAAAAAACACACTTTTAGTTGTTTGTACAACATATCTATAGAGGGGCTTACTAAATAGGACAATGTGTGTAGCCATGATGGCATACATGGTAAAGCTCTAGCACCGTGGGCCACAAGTCAGTAAGAGCTCAAAACATTCTCATGGTAGTAAAGAATTCACTTGAGAAAAAATATGAGAATTTCTCTACTGCTGAATTCCCAGATAGGAAGACAATGAAAGTCAATGGCACATTACTACAGTTCTTAGGAGTAAAAAGATAATTCTGTGATAATCACCTGTAGAATAGACTTCTCTTCCATTACTACTTCAGGACATCAGAATTCAGTAACGATAGGGCAGAGAGGTTAACCCTATTATTACTGAATTGTTACTGAATTCTGATGGCCTGAAGTAAAATGTAACAGAAAAGTGCCATTTACTTTCATTATTTTCTTAGCTGGCCATGGATCTTGGCACTGCCATTTTGAGCCCCTGAATGTCGACAGTTCTACCAAAACAACCTGATTTTTCACTGCTTAGGTTTCCTTATAGCTTATATATATCAGCATCAGGGAATATAAAGGGGTTAATAAAGGCTATTTATAGAGAGATTCTTTAACTGACCCACCAAATGGTAGAGAAAGAAAAGCTTGAATTGAAGCCCTCATGTTGGACATCTCAGATATAGGATGTACTGACTAGTACTTTCTACCACATATGAAGAAATGATGTGGCAAAAGTACTATAGCTACCATAAAAAGGCATAGTACCCTTTATTTCTATTGCTTTAAAAAAAAAAAGAACAGTGGCAAGTTCAACTGTTAACATAGGAGGGTTGTAACTTGTCAGTAACAGGTAAGAGTGAATTAAAAAAATTCTAATCTTTAACATACATTTAGGAGCAGACATATAATATCAACTAAATGTAAATAGGGATCATCAAAATCAATTAAAAGAAAACACTTTGTCTTGAAACATACATAAACTGAAAAATGAGATAAGGTCATGGAATAGCACTGACAAGTATGGGGGAAGCTTCTAGAAAAAGAAGATCCTTTGAATTAAATACTTTACTACAAGTGAGAGCTGCTGAGCTCTTCCCCAAACACTTGCTGAAATGCACAGACCTTTTTGTTTGCACGACATGCACCAGACAGGCAACAGTGTGAGTGAGGATCATGCAGAGGTCATTGTAGCATCATCTAAGCCATAAAAAAAAAATGACTGAACACTATGGACAAAATGAGCTTCTAACCCCCTGCGTTTTGGCATTTTAATGAGAGAGAAGGGAAGAACCTAAACTTTTTTTAAAGCCTTGTTTTTTTCCTTAACATCAAATTTTTAGAATCAAGTGAATTTGATGATCCCTACAGATCCTGCATATTTGAAAGAAGACGGTGAAGAGATGTGAATAAATGTTTTGGTGATCACTCCACAGAAAAAAATATCCTCGCTTATGCTTAGAAACAGTCCTACAGCCTGGCCGATGCATTAAGATTTTCCACAGAGAGGCTCTGACTCTGTTTTTAAATCCTGCTCATCTTCTTCGCAGTCTCCCTCATCAGTTTGCTGCTCAAGTTCCTCTTTCGTGATCATTTCAAAATCATTACCGTTGCCGCTACTATGCTGTGAGCCATCATCCTCTCTTCTGTCACTGTCTGTATCCGACTGCCTCTCAGCACCGGAGCCTTCTGTGCCGGAGCCCTCTGCAGCTTCAGTGATCTTATTCTCCTCCTCATCTTCCTTTTTCTCGTTGTCGGATTTATCCTCGCTATCGGACTTTACAGGCTTTTTAGATTGGGCTTTATCCTCTTTCTTCTGCTCGGCCTTTGGTCCCTTGTACTCGTGTGTATACAGTGGTCGGAATGAGTCGATGAAGCCTACGTCTGCTGTCAAATTAGGCAGGAACCAGAAGTGGTGGCGGCCTCCAGTCAAGAGCCAAATGATCAGGAACAGAATGCATCGAGCTAAAAACAGAATAAAAGATGAGTGAAAAAATACGATTCTGTGAAATACTCACCTGTAGAATTGGTATTATACGCATACAGCACGTCCTGCTCCAGATATAGTAATAACATGTGGTAATCCTCCGCCTTCGGCGCCGTGCACAGCAGACATGTAGAAAACAAGCTCCTCCCGGCCCTACATATACCGAGGGACCTCCCACAAATCCCCAGCATTGAAAAGCAGTGCGAAAGAGAAGCCGGGAGAAACCAACCACCCAGAATATGGCAATAATATCAGTGATAACAATCACCATACAGGGGATCCAGAACAAGGTGAAACCAGGGTGGGGTGGAGCAGGACGTGCTGTATGCGAGTGAGTATTTCACAGAATTGTATTATTCTAAGCATACAGCACGTCCTGCTCCAGATATAGTAATAACATGTGGGACATCCAATAGCAGTGTCCATAAAGTAGGGTGGGATCCCCGTGAAAAAGGCACAGCCAACAGTAACAGCGCTGTCACCCGCAACCTTGCTACCAAGAGCAACGAGAGCAATGCTCAAACTCAACCTTTGAAATCTTGTAAAGGAAGAACTGAACACAAGCAGCGGACTAGCCAGCTTGCTCAACAGACCCTAGTGCTGAAAGGCCCAAGCCAAGCACAAGTAGTAAGAGAGCAAAAACCAAAAGAGAAGAAGAATCTTCCCCTAAACGAGTAGGCCAGAGTAACAGCCTAACCATGCTACTGCAAAAAAAGGGTAGCCATGGCAACCTTAGAACTCTCCCCATCGGGGAATATGAACCCAGGTCTCAGGCGAGACCAGCAGGAATACTGAAAAACAACGCTAACAAGACTCAGCAAGAGCCGAAACTTTTACTTTAGGCTCAGAAGGACAAAACCAACCGAGCAAGACCAATCCAAAGGGCACCTACACCCGTGGTAGCAATCAGATCCGGTACATAAGGATGGAGACACCTATAAGCCCCAAAGGGCATAATCCCTACCAGGGACAAGAGACAGACCAGGAAATCTCCAACACCTGTTGAGGGATACAGATCCCTTTAGCTCAGAGTAATCTAGACAATAGCCCAGAGGCCGGAGGGTCTGGAATAAAGGAGAATAAAAACACCGCCTGGACCAATTCGGCGTAAGGCGGAACACCCTCACCTCATGGTGTACAGATATATAAACATATATATATATACATACATACATACATACATACATACAATGACTAGGACCGCTAACAGAGCCATCCTTTATGGCACACTTCTGACTGAAGCAACCGCCCAAGAAGAGCGATATGAGGGAAGGAACAGTTCAGACAAGAACCTGAATAAGACCCAAGGGAACCCTTAGCAGGGCATCCGGATAAGGAACCCCCCCCCCCCAAAAGGGAGCATAGAAATCCCTGGGGAACGCACCTGAGCAACCCCTGAGGAATGCGCAACACAGAAGATTGAACTAGACTTCTGCAGTAGGCGAACAGGGCGAGCCCTGAAAACTTTCAGAGAACTGAGTTGGGGAGCCAACTTCAACCGTGCTATAATAACTCTAGGACCCAGGAATAGGGAACATCCCGCAGGAGAGAGAGCTAGTCCAAGCAAAGCAAACTAGAACAACATACTCCAACATAGCCGGCAGAAAAGGGAGAAGAAGAGGAGGGAGCTAGGCCTAGCCCTCCAATAGAGAAAAGACACCCAGAGATACCCATCTCCAATAGGGTGAAAGGCAAACCGACCAATCGCCTAAAAGGCCTGTAGGTAGGGGCGACGTAGTAAGGAGCCTGAATAGGCAGAACAGCCCTCTTGAGAGGGCATACAGTACAACTGTCTTCAGCAGAAAATCTGCGAACCACACCCCGCTGAGCCACCCAGGGCCCCCAGCATAACGGTTCTCCCTTTCTACAGCAATCTTATGCAGAACCCCGCCTAGCAGGGTGAAAGAAGTTAAGACATATAGAATATAATGTCCTGACAGAAACAATACTAGGCCCTCATGACCAAGGCCAGAGTTTTCTGGGACAATAACCCAGGACAGAGTCCCTGTAATAGCAAAGGGGCCCCACAGGGCCACACCAGTAGGGACGCAGTGAGACACTAGAATAGAACCTCCTGCCACAGTAGTACAGCCATCGAAGCTAATACCAATGAAGTGCAAGGAATGTAAACCCCCACTTAGATCAGAACCAGAACCTTCTTGAAGGGTCAACCTGTTCCAAGACCTTCACAGATAAAAAAGGACAAGCCACTGTCCTCAGACTGACCGAGAGTCCCAAAAAGGACAAGTCCTGAAGAGGAGTAGTCCAGCAAATCAGAGCCCACCAAAGGCTCAATGTGTCAACCGAAAAACAGTAAGAAGTCCTTAGGGACCACGGGGGATTTCAGAAGAAATAAGACCCCCCAGTCAACCTGTAAGACTTGGTACCCATGGTGACCATCTACAGGGAGAAGCAAGAAGGAAAGGAATGGTCCCAGACATCTTCCTTGAATTTACAACCTCAAAAGGAACCCCCGTAACAAAGGGGGGGGGGGCGTACTGACCTAGTTCCAGGGGTGCTGGAACCCTGTCCAGGATAAGTAACCTAAGGTGTTGCAGGGCCCAAGGGCTTCTGAGAATAAGGGACAGCATCTGGGCCACCACCAACAGGCCCACCAGCTGCAAGGTGAAGGTAGTGTGACATCAAAGAGGGCAAGGCCCTTTCCATAATAAGTCCACATATAGCAGAAGGAAGGTTCTAACATGAACCAATCTAAATGCCACCCCGTAGGGGGTTACGGAACCAGAGGACAATAAGTAAGTGATGTGCCTGAGCACCAATCCACAGGACTCCCAAGGAGCCACAAGTCAATAGCCAACACGGGCTGATGCAAAAATAGGAAGCAAAGGAGGACAATCAAGTAGAAACTAGCGTGGACGCCACACGGGCAAGTCCAAGACACCACTCCCATACTCGCCTTGGTGAGCCGTCTGGGAGCAGGAGAGGAGCCAAAAACAATACCCCAATCCGCAGAGTTGGACCTTCAACACTGGCTGGAAATGGCCTAGGTGTCCTGAAGGCACAGGGGAATAAAAAGGGATTATAGATCCTCACAGGCATCATGAGGTCCACTGGACAAGAGCGCCTGCGGCCCAACAGGTACATACCATGTAGGAACTGCCTGTGAAAATACAAATGCCCAGAAAGCCATCCCGGGTCAGACTGCTTCATCCCAGAGGGAAAAGGAAATGCGGATGCAAACACAAGTCAAGGGCCAACCTGTAAGAGAGCCCGGACCCTGCACGCCGAACTCGGCCTGCCTCAACCCCCGAAGGGAAAACCGGGACTAGAAGAACCCTGACAACCTTAGAAAGGGACCGCCCAGCAACTCCATTCTGCATCCAGGGGGACTACCTCCTGTAACAACCTGAAAGAAGCATGGGGCCCTGCGATAGGAGCACAGTGCTGCGGCAGTCCCCTCGCCCAACATGGCGAGAGCATCCCTTCATGCTTGTGCGGTTTTGGCAGATTTGGACTTCGCCCTGCCGGAGGTTCCAGGGCGTTGCCTGCCCCCCCCCTCCACTCCAAAAAGTTGGAGGCACATTTCTGGTTCGCGCTTGACACTAACGTAGAGAGGGGGAGGGGTGTCCCTGCCCCTGGGAGGCCGAGACGGCCTTCTGCGCGAGGGTGCCTTACCCTTTTTTCCAAAAAGATCCAACCGGGCCCCAAATAAGCGCCGTCCTCTAAAAGGAAGGCCAGTAAGAGCCCTTTTTAGTATCATAGTCAGCCCCCCACTGTCGCAGCCAAACCAGGCGGCGAATAGCCACCACAAGAACCGAGGTTCTAGTGCACATTTTAATAGTGTCATCCATCGCTGAGAGAATAAACCTCACAAAAACATCACAATCAGACAGTGCATTAAAGACCTCCCAAGGGAGATCCTCCGGCTGGTGGTGAAGTATCTTCCAAAGAAGGGTCCTGGCGGCCACCGCAGTGACGGCCGCAGCACAGACCGGGCACAGAGCCGTCCCTGCACACGAAAAGGCGTGGGAAGCCAGTCTGTCAATGCGCCGGTCCTCAGCATCCCGAAGGGTACGATGAGTAGAGGCTGTCATGAAGGGAGGGTTAGCAACCCCAATAATAGGTGCATCCACCTCGGGAGGGACTGACCAACAGTCAACCACATCAGGGGGAAAAGGGTACTTCCAATCCCAGACCCCCGGAACCCCTGTAAGTTTACAAGGTGATTCCCATTCCTTAGATATAAGAGCCTGGAAATGATCCTGTTCCAGAAATTCCAAGCGCGTTGTCGCCGTGTGGAAACTCTCCCTCTTGGGCTTGGGAGACTCTCCCGGAGGAGATATGGATAGTACTTCAAAGATCTTAATGAGTAATTCATCAGTGTCACACAGGCCCCAGGATCCAGGGCCAGAATTGTCACGGCTCCAAGGTATCTCGTCTGAGGAACTGGAACCTGAGAATAGTTCACCTTCATCAGAAGGATCAAGGACCTGCATAGCAGCAGACTCTTCAGTTTCAGTGGGAAACATAGCACCATGAGGCGTCAGGGACCGCTTCTTTCCAGCGCCCAAGCGCTCCGTCAAACCAGGCTTTATCACCTGCTAAGCCGTAGGTAGCCTGCGCGGCACCACCTGCTGGTCATCCCCGCTCTAGTGCGACTCATCAGGAGTGAGATTTAAACACGGGGAGACAGGTGTATTGAAGCGAGGTGCAGCCACTGGTAAACCTGATTGCAGGGCCAGTGCTTGTTCAGCACACGGTCCGCAGACCCGTGCTCTGTCAGCATCAGCATGGGGTTGTCCACACACAGTACACAGCCGGTCTTGTCCCCGCGGGACCCCGGACACATAATTCTGAGATGCCTCCATATGGTGATTATCTAAACATTATTCCAGCAGGGATTTATGCCGTAAGCAACCCTGGATACAATCACACGCTTAAGGATTCGTAGAAAAACCGTTACATCTAGTAAGGAAAAGGCGCCACAGCCTCTAGATGACGCAGCAAACTATGTATAAGACATACGGCGGCAGCCGAAAACCGAATAACGAGCAAGCAGCGCGGCTCTGATATCTCAATGTTAATGAAGGGCAGAAATAAGGCCATACGCGTGACATACTGGTACACCGGGACCGCCACACACATACTGGTTGCGGAAATGAGGGAGGATGGCGACCCTTTACACAGGGTCCAGCACTACCCGGGGTACGGGGCAATAATGAGGGAGGGGCATCTACTAGAGGCTCACCATCAGCCTAAACAACCTACCCTATGATGGGGGATTGCGGTGGAGCATGGCTCCGTTAAGCACACACGGTGCTGCCTACCTTCACCCGACCAACGCAGCCCAGGCTGGGAGGCATATTCTTCTACAAAGAGGACAAGTGGAAATAGGGCCTCGGGCTGTAAAGCCCCGCTCGCCTGCGAGAGCGTGATACTTCATGTCTTCGCAGTTTCAGCACTGCAGAGAAATCGGGGATTTGTGGGAGGTCCCTCGATATATGTAGGGCTGGGAGGAGCTTGTTTTCTACATGTCTGCAGTGCACGGCACCGGAGGATTACCACATGTTATTACTATATCTGGAGCAGGACGTGCTGTATGCTTAGAATACACTAAACGGACAATGCACAGCGGCATGTTTCTATTTAAATATTTTGAGGAAAACTAGAAAATAAAACATTTTCACAGAGGGCTATATTTAGCCTCCAGTAACTGCCAGAGAGGACACCCAGTAGCATGGCAATAATATAGGAAACTTACCAACAGCAAGGAGAAGAATACTGGCCACAAAGCACCCAGCGCCCACACTGAGATAATACACTCCGACGCGCATCTCTGCTGGCCATAGAGGGAAGAGTGTTGCTGCAATTACTGCAATCACTGCAAAATAAATGGACACATTAAAAACATTCATTAAATTATATCATTAAACAAGAAATAATCATGGTCTTGGAACCAAATCTGAGGAAATGCCTCATCTTTATTAACGATAAACACCAGGGGTCCCCAACCCTTCTGGCCCCGAGAGCCACATCCAACACCTCTGACAGATACACAACTACATTTAAACTGAAATGTTTGGTGGCACTAAGGTTTGCTTATAGAGTTAACGTTATATTGTGTGTCAATAAGCACACCATTTATGGATCCCCCTGCTCCATAATATGCTTCCTTCCCACAAGCATTTCCCCAGTCCCAAGGAAACCAAATGGCAGAAATAGTTGATACATTTGCTGAAGTCGTTTTTCATCATCATAGTCTCCTTAAACTAGTCATTTTAACTAGGTGGTTTTGCTAAAAGACTCCACGGCTGGCCGAGCAGCCTCTTACCTAGGCACCAATCCCATTGCACATGCACAGAGTGTGGTCACACCCACAGCATGAGGCGGGCAAATATGCGGACTCTGCTGGGCTCCATCCATTCTGTTTCATCGCTGCACTGACTTCAAAAAGCTAAATGGAGCCAAGCATGCCGATTGGCCGCCTGCACTGTGGGAAGGGCGAGTTTTGCCGACCATCCATGAGCATACACACAGCGGAGCATCCCAAATCGGTATGTCCGTTAAGTGGACCAGAACCCAGGTGAAGGAAAAACCTGGCGTGACTTCCCCTGTTTAGATGACTGACTGCTGTAACTGAACACAACTACTTCCCTGACCCAGGAATTGGCCACCTGATCCCTGCAAATGCTTGCAATCCCTCCAGGACGGATTTCCTCTATAAGAGCACTCGTTTCTTCCTCTTGAAGGAAAATATTTCAGCCTTTTTTTCCTGTTGTCTGAAAGGAAAGAGTTCACCCTACAACTACAAGATGAAACTGCCCTATTCTGGGGCCACAAGGTTCTCTTAAACGCCTTGATAATAAACTCAGATTCTCATTGAACAATATACTTCCTTTAGTGGGAAGACTGGAAAGGCCATTTCAAGCCTTTTATCACACTATGCAACTCATCACTGTTAGGAGGACCACCACCCAGGATTGTCATCCTCCCTGGTGTTTCTCTCCAGCAGGAATTTCGATGCTCCGCTGTGTGAAATGCCATGAATCCCCTGGAAGAACATACCTTCTTGTAATCCCCCACTATCAATCAGCACTCAAGCTTCATTCATAATTTTCTTAGCCAATCTAATGTCAGATCAGCTAGGAATGGCGTGCGTGCTGCTGGCCACACCCTTGCACCAGCCATTTAGAAATGTCTGGTGTCAGCATGCATCTCTGTGCTGTGGGATAGCTGGCTCTGAATATACCAGGCATTCGAGGGTTTCACACAGTGGGACATTCCTAATTGGGGTGGCCCACGGATGAAGGAATCAAAACTTACACCACAATTTTACCACAATCAAGAACAGCCTGGAAGAAAAAAATGCTGCAAGCTTAAAACCACCCAAGCTTTTTCTGAAACCCCCTTCTCCAATCTAGAAAAAAAAAAAAAGTATTACCATTACCGAACCAAAGAAGCTACTAGCAAGACCGAGGATCATGCCAAAGAGCAGTTAAGATGCACTCTGAGCTAAAGTCTCTACTTCTCCCATAATCTGCCTAGGGCAATGAAGAGGGAAGGGTAACCTAGACTGCCCACCTAACAGAGTCAGCCTAGAAGGGTAACCAGCTCGTATGTACAGAACATCTGTCCTTTCATGGTGGGTGTTAAAATCTTTCTCCACATGATGCAAAAAAAAAATAACTAGAGATAAGGCTGCAACAACTACTAAACCGTAGCTTGCAAAAACAATAGCAACTGCTCACATCAACTTATCCAGCATGTAGAACTTTGAAAAAGTATGAGCCAGAGACTGGTAAGTGGCTGCTTTAGGGACCTGGACCCCCAGGGCCTGGTGAGAAATGCCCCTGAAGCCTCAACAGAATGTGGGTTCAAGCACATGTTCAAGCACATTTCACAGCCTATCTAGAGAACAGTGGCCCTAGAGACAGGATTTCCCATGTATGGGCCATCAGATCTAAGAATCCAACTTGTTAAAGAGGAACAACGCACCCAATTTACACTTTTCGGGGGGGCATTCCTCAATGCGGCGGCATCCCGAATCGGGATGCCCCGCTGTGTGTATATGCCCCCCCAGGTCATCTGATCCACTCGCCTTTCAGCCGCTCCCATAGCACAGGCTCTAGCTGCGCTTGCTTTCACTTGCCTGTCTTTGGCTCCGCTGACGGCTAAGAAGCCGAGAGGCGCAGAGTGCGCCACCAGCCGCATGCCTCGCTAACCTCCTAGCTGTGGTGTGCCCATGCCACAGCGTTGGGGTTTACACAGCGGGCATCCCAATACAGGAGTGGAACTCGGATGGCCCTGGAGTCTTTTAGACTCTATGGCCATCAATGTCCCTCTTTAAACCTTTTAGTTGTATCCTTGTTAATGTAAGGGTCCTAATCACATGCGAGTGCATAGTCCTCTACTTTATATGTTTTTTAAATTAGTAAAACAATCTCCTCATTGATATAGAAGACTGATACAACCTTCAGAAGAAAGCTTGAGGACAATCAGTTGGGTTTGGTATATTATTATAACAGTAAAACTTTCCTTACAAATTCAGTGCTAGGATCCCTGTGACCCATTTATTTTAGTAACATTTATAATTGAGCCCCTACTTGGGAGTACATTGTAGGGGTGGGGGACCACTGCCATAAAGAACCCTAGGCAGACACCATGGTCTGTTTACTTTTAGGTCTACAGTGCAGGCGTACCATGAAACGTGGCAATTCCGAATCAGTTATAACTCAGCGAGAAGGGTGAAATCAGATTCACTGCCCTTTAGGCCTCTTATGGCTTCCCCAATCTCTATTCTACTTATGATAGCACATCTAGCTTTCAGTTAAGATAAAGTCAAGAAAAAAGTCAAAATAACTGACAGGCTCTCTCTCACACAATTAAAGTATTCATCTGTATATACAATACACAAATTTGCAGATAGCAGCTGAAATTGTCCCCTTTCCCCTCACCAACCTGGCCTCCACATTCTTCAGATCATTTACTGTAGGAATAGTTGGCTTATGGAAACCCCAAGTTCCCAGAAAGTTGCTGGGGCAGTCACCTAAGTCTCTGAAATGCTAGGAGGACCAGATGAGGCCTGCTGTGCTATGAGGAAATGTACCCCCCCCCCCCCCTATTTCAGGTCTACAAAGAGTATGTACCCTTTCCACTAAATACAGGAGTAGACAAGCCCCAACATTCTCACACACAGGGCCTAGGCTTTGCCACCAGTTTAAGCAGACATTCAAGATGGCAGCTTGTGGATTCTTCTAGGACAGTGACCCACAGGGAAAGCCATCAAACTGAATAGCTATGCATTGTCCAAAGCCTCCCGGACCTTGCATCAGATCTTTAAAAGTTCAAGGAAAAAGAAGTATAGGGTATCCTACATTAATATTCTAGCAGGATCTTCCGACTCACTGATAGCAACAAATTAGAACTCAAACGATTAATTTGTGTCTTCCTATAGTCCTGAGCATGAAAGAAGATATGGGGCTCATTTAAGAACCTAGGCGGCATTTAAAGTGGACCAAAACCCAAACAAACTCACCTCTTATCAGTGCTACGACGAATGCGCGACCGCTCGTCCAATCAGCGTGCTCTGATCCACTCGAGCCCCTGCGTCCAGGAGCTCGTCTAATGCGTGCTGGCGGCCACATCCCTGCTACCCTCTAACAGGGAGCGTGCCCACTCACAAATGCCTGGAACGGGAATGCGCGCTACTAGACGGACAGTGGGGATGTGTCCGCGGCTCACGCATGTGCTGTTGGACTAGTGAATTTATGGGTGATCTGGGAGGGGGGGGGGTTCACACACAGCGGGGCATCCCGATTTTGAATACCCAGGGGGAGGGATCGATCGGCCTGGGAATCTTATAGATCTCTGTGGGTTTTGGTCCACTTTAACATTTCCCAAAACTGCACAACTCCAGCTTTATATGGAAGATGTAGACATACCCTTTTTCTAGGATGACTCTCATTCCTGTTTCCTTTGTAAGTGGGATCTACCGGTAAGTAGCGTGTCCCTTTGAAGGAAAGATTTATGTAGTGGATAAGCCAACCCTGGCCAACTTACAGGCTGTAGAGACATTTTGCAGCCACAGCTATACAACAGGAGAAAATTCAGCAACAAAACCCATCTGGGTGGTAGGCCATGTTTGCTATCATTTTACACCTAGTCTGGATACATTCATTAAAAAAACACTTACCAAGAATGAGACCCATAGCAAAAGTCTTAAAATGGACTGGATCATATATCCACACGTACACCTAAAACAATTTAGAGTTTAGAATTGGCAATATGTAACGATGGCAGAACAGAGACTTTAAGCAAAAACAGAAAATCTGAAAGGTAGAAATCTTCACCGCAGGCAAAAAAACTTTTAATAACCCACACTTTTTTTTTTAATTCTAAAAACACAAATTTATAAAAAGTTTTAAAAGAAGAAGTCTAAGAGTCCATGGCCATCCAATTTCTACTCCTTGGGGCATCTTAATTAAGATGCCCCACTGTCACTTAACTGCTCAGCCTGCACCGTGGCCGCATCCCTGCTCACCTCTAGCTAGGTGTACCAGTTCTCTAGTGTCAGCAGCTCCGGTAAGACACATATAAGGCACGAGCCGGCTTACAGTGGTGGGATGCAGGGCCCTGTAAAATGAAGATGGCAGCGGCGGCAGTATAGCGCACATGACTGGGGGAGTGGGGGGGGGGCTTAGAGGTTCTTCGGCCATGTGCCTGCCATGGGATGGCAGGCTGGGGTACAGCCAGCAAGATCAGGCACTCCAGACAGACAAACTTGTATGACTTGATGTGTCCTCACCATCCTTTACAGCCGCTCCAGGCCCTCTGCTCAAGTCTGGCAGCTGGATTATGAATTGTAACTAGGGCTTATATTTCACACAGCAGCGGAAAAATGCTGAAAAATCTTGCTAGGGCATAGTTTACAATTAGGCATTATTTTCAGGGAAACATTGTAGGGGCTAGAAATTTCCTTGGACTCACATATACAAACTCAGTCCTGCAGATTCCCTGAGTAGCCATCAACCAGGCAGTTTATAGCACATTAAGGCTGGGTGATTGCACAGAAAGTGATATAGGAGGGGCACATTTGCAAATAGACATTTTAACATTAATTGTAGAACACCACCCCTGGGTGAAATCTTTGGCAGAATAAATTGGTAAAATTGTTTTTCTATAATAATTGGATGCTTAGCATTGGTGGGAGCTTAGATGGGTGGAGTATAGGAACATGGTTAAGATGTGGGACTGATGGGTAAAGGTCTATAAATAAGGGACCCATATATTCAGAGAGGTAAGCTTATTGGCATGTGTATTGCATATAGGGATTGTTACATATAAATGCAGGGGTGTGGTGGAAGGACATGAACCCATTCATTGTGGCCTGCGGCCAGGTTCAATGTGGAAAAACCTTCTTACCTCACCTGCGATCCCATTGCTGGGCGAGCAACAGTGCAGGGAAAGCCACTCTGTGCACGGTACATGCGGCCACCACAGGAGCACCAGGGACTTTGCTGGATTCCAGGTGAGGTAATACGTTTTTTACCACCCCCCCTTAATTCGACATTTAGAGCCAGGGAAGGTTGCAGGGGTGGGGAAATTACCGGGTGACTTGATCACTTTAATAACCGCATTACTGATTGCTTCAGGCTAAAGGAAAGATCCAGGAACTCCAAAGATCTGTTTGCCATGGCACCTGGCATTTAGCCTTACTATGTCGTCCATGGCTGAGATGATTTACATGTAAACTCCCAGATATGAAAATTGGCATTGCGTAATTGACTGCCCTGTGGTTTGTCCCGCTTTTGCTTCAACCATCTCTTACCTGCAATAGTGGCCATAGAAACAGCAAAGGCCAGAAGCAAGGCGCAACCAATATTGGGAAAAGTCTGGATAATTGAGCCGTACATTTAATCAACCAACAGTACTAACCAACCGCCTGTGCGGATAGATGGAACCTTATTTGGCTTTTCCCATTCCTTCTGACTCTAGAACTTATAAACCAGAGGTGGTGCCAGATTAGTAGTCCTAGAATGGAAACAACTGCCTCCTAGTGTCTAAAAGAGGGCCAATGGTCTCCCTCTTCATGAGGCAAATTGGGATGCCCCACTCGGTGTATCCTCGGGGGATCACCTAGTAAAGTCACCTGGTTGGTGATCCCATGCGTCATCCCTGCGATACCTTAAAGCGGTCCTTCACTCTGAATAAGAGTCTATCTTATGTTTCCCACACCCTGTACATACAGATTGCCCACATTAAAAATCATCCTACCTGCATCTGCTGCATGTTATGAGCCTTTAAACATCCAAGATGGCGGCTCATGGAACATCAGGCAGCCTGCAAACAGGAAGTGCCTCCTGACTGTGCTGCTCTGCATTCTGGGGCTGCTGACCATTTCCTGACCCCAGCTCTGCTCTGTCTGAGCAAAGCACAGTTATAACCCACCCCCCTGTACTTTATCCCACTCTCTTCTCCGTAAGTGTGATGCTTCTGAGTGACTAAACTTAAAATATATTAATTTTAGATGCTGGGGAATCGTTTCTTTAAGGGTTTGGGCTTTTCAATAAATCATGGTGAAGGTCCGGCTTAAGCCTAGATGTGTACCACACTGCAGCTAGGTGAGCAGCGCATGCTCCATTCAGATTTTCTTTCCACTCTGACATTAGAGCAGCATAGAAAATCTGAATGGACTGTTGTGAGAACAGAAAAAAGGTTTTCTGCTGATCCAGAGTGTTATGCCCAGACAGGAGGAACAAAACCCATCCTCTTTAACCCTTTCAGTGCCAAGCACGTAGATTCTATGTGCTTGCTTCCACTCCACTTAAGTGCCAAGCACGTCGAATCTACGTGCTTGATTTCTCCCCCTGCTACAGTAAAAGTAAAATAATAAAAACCTGACCTGACCTCACCTGACCCCTTGTTCGATCCGGCCGGGTCTCCTCTTCATCTGGGGGGGGCTTCGATCCCCCACCCAGGCTCCCCCAGGTGCAGGGGAGGGCCCGGAATAGCCACCCCCCCCCCTTCAGCAGTCGCCGAAATACATGTTAAAAAAATAAATAAATAAAAATGACATTTACTCACCTCAATGCTCGATCGCTCCCACAGGGTCTCCTCTTCTCCAGCTTCAGCCTGAAAGGCCCTCTCCCTGTCCTCCTAGATGGGTGCCGCTATCTTGCCGCCAAGTCCCGCCCCTTTGGGGTGGGGCTTATGACGTCACTCCCGGGTGTCGTCCTGGCTCCGGGCTGTCATTTCTGACACTTGTCATCGCTGGCCACAGGAGGAGGAAGGCAGGTGATGATCTGATCGCCTGCCTCCCTCCTCCACTGTCCAGCGATGACACCAACTGTCATCAGAGCTGCGAGGGACACAGGAACTGAGGATCAGAGGTGAGTAAAGTAAAAAAAAAAGTTTTTATTTTTTAATAAAGTCCTTCTTTATTCTGTGTGTTGGGTTTTTTTTTTTTTTACTGTTAACTCCTTGTGAACTTGTAAGGGGTCCATGAGACCCCTTATACCAGTTCACAAGGCTCGGGGGTCTGGCAAGTCACCTGCGGCTAGCGGGTGACTTGCCATTAACCCCCGGCACTCCCATTACCTGCCTACCCAAAGGCCAGGGGGGGGGCAGAAGAGCTCGTGGCCACGGGCTATGCCGGCTTGTAGCCTGCAGGGCCAGGGGCCACAAAAGCTGGCCCCTGTGCCCTGTTCCTACAAGCCCTGCATAGCTGGTCCCGGGCTGGTTACTTCGGGTAAGGGGGCCCATGTCATTTTTATTTTGGATTTTTAAGGGTTTTTAACCCCTAAAAAATCCAAAAAAAAATCCAGGAGGGGGACCCTATGTCATTTTTTTTAAATTAACCCCTTATGTTCTGTCACCCAGCAGCTATAAAAGGCTTCCAGCAGGTGAGCAGGAGCCAGTGACTGCCGAGGGACACAGAGCAAGATGGATGGGAGGTAAGTATTAAAAAAATAAAATAAAATGTTTTCTCTGTGTGTGCGGTGTTTTTTTTTTTTTTTTTTTTAAACTTAACCCCTTGTGAACTGGTAAGGGGTCCAAGAGATCCCTATACCAGTTTACAAGGCTGCGGGCTGGCAAGTCACCTGCGGCTAGCGGGTGACTTGCCATTAACCCCCGGCACCCCCATTACCTGCCTCCCCAAAGCCCGGGGGGGGGGGGAGGGGGCAGAAGAGCCCGGGCCCACAGGCTAGTAGCTGGCAGGGCCAGGGGCCACAAAAGCTGGCCCCTGGGAGGGGGGACTCTGTCATTTTTTTTTTCTCGATTTAACCCTTTGCAGTGTGGATGGTAGTTGTATTTTATTTGTAAATGTTATAAAGTACTTGTTTCAGTTTGGGGGGTCTCCTGGGCTGGAACGGGGGGCTACCGATAAATATGTGGTACCGTTCTAATCGGTAGAAATGGGGCTCTCTCATGCAATATAGTTTTCTTTAATAAAATGCATTTTTTATTTAAAATAAAGGAGGCGATTTTCTAAAAAAAATTTTTTTTTTTTTTTACTTAATAATAACATTGTAAAAAACATAATAAAATTTGCAAACAAGACATTTAATGTTAAAGCCTAAACTCTGCTGCAAAAAAATATATATATAACTTTCCAGAAAATTCCAGCAAAATGGGGAAAAATGACCTGTCAACAGAGGGTGAAAAAATCTCAAGTAGGCTGTCAATTAAAAGGGTTAAAAATACCATTTTGTGATTACTCACCTGTAAAATGGGTATTGTAAGTATGTCTCACACCCTGCTTCGGAAATATTCATTACACTTGGGCGAACTTCTGCAGAGGTGAATAGAAAAAAAGGAAGCCCCTCCCGGCTCATAAATACCTGGGACCTCCCACATATTCCCCAGTATAAGAAAGCAGTAAGGGGACCAGGAAAAGCAAATAAATCTAAGAGAAAAACAGTATCACCAAACAGGATCCAAGATACAACTCAGGGTGGGGCGAAGCAGGGTGTGAGACATACTTACAATACCCATTTTACAGGTGAGTAATCACAAAATGGTATTATTCTAAGTATGTCTCACACCCTGCTTCGGAAATATTAATTACACTTGGGACATCCAATAGCAGTGTCCAAAAAGGGTGGGGATCCCAACAGGCAAAAGTGCACAAATGAAACCCCTGCCGCATGTAGAACTTTGCGGCCAAAAACAGCAGCCGCTAAGGCCCGCACATCAACCTTATAAAAACTTGGAAAAGGCATGAACAGAAGACCAAGTAGCAGCCGTACAAACTCGTACAACAGAAGCCTGGTGCTAAAAAGCCCAGGAAGCCCCAACAGTACTAGAGGAAAGAGCGGTAATCAGAAAGGGGAACCCTCCCCTTGGCAACATAGGCCCCAACAATGGCCAGACATATCCATCTACTAATGGTAGACTCGACGGCGCCAAACCTCCTTGGGCCCAGAGGGCACCAAAAACAAGGCGTCCTACAGAAAAAAAGAAGTAGCCACCAAATAGTACTTCACACAACAAACAATCATCCAAAAAGAGAGCAGGGCCCTCTCCTCGTCATTGCTAGGCTTAGGACACAAGGAAGAGAGAACCACATCCTGAATGAGATGGAAAGCAGAGACCACTTTAGGTAGGAAATCCGGCTTAAAGCGGAAGACCACCTTGTCCTAGTGTCTCTCAAAGTAAGAGGCCTGAATATACAGAGCCGCCAAGCCAGAAACACATCGAACAGAGGTAATAGCCACCAAAAGGGCAATCTTTGGCGTAAGCAAAGAAAATGCAAAATTCAAAACCCAAACAGGCACGAGGCTTTCGAGGGGGCCCCACGAGTGACCCCCTGGAAAAAAGCTTTAACCAAAGGACGAAGAACAAAGGACCTTAGAAGAAAACCACCAGGGCAGACCTGCCCTCTCAAGGTACTAAGCTGGAGCCCCAGGCCCAGACCGTGTTGAAGAAAGCCCCAAATCCTAGGGGTCGAAAACACCCTGCAAGGCAAGGCCCTAGCCTCACACCAATCAATATAAGACCTCCACATCCTGTAGAAGGTGTCAGAGGAAGATCACTTCCCAGCCCTAATAAGTGTCTGAATCACAGCATCAGACAAACCTTTTTCTATTAAGATGGAGGAGGTTTCAGCAGCCACACCGTCAAAGCCAGCGTTTGTAAATTGTGGTAAGAACCAAACCTGTCTTGGCCACCCTGGGGCCACCAGAATTGCTGGCGCACCCTCTTGAGCCAGCTTGCGCACAACCTTGCCCACCATGGAGAAGGGGGAAAAACTGGTACAGAAACCCCCAATCCCTCCAGGCAAGAGACATGGCGTGCACTGCCAGGGCCAGAGGATACTGAGACAGACACACAAACGTTGGGAGCTTGTGATTGCGACGTGAGGCAAAGAGATCCACCTCTGGAGTCCCCCACTTGCGACAGAGGGACCGGAATACCTTGTGGTTGAGATATCATTCCCCTCGGCGAGAGGATCCCCTGCTCGGGGAGTCTGCCTCCGGGTTTTCCACTCCCGGAAGGAATACCGCTGAGATGCATGGAACATTGCTCTCCGCCCATGCGAGAATCAGAGAAACTTCCCTGAGGGCACTCCTGCTGCGAGTCCCTCCTTGGCGATCAATGTAAGCAACCGCAGTTCAATTGTCTGATCTAACCTGAACCGGTAAGCCCTGTAAGTGATGCGTCAAGCATGACAGAACCAACCGAACAGCTCCTGAGGACCCCACAGCCCCTGGAACTGAAAATCCGTTTAGAGACCTGTAGTCCATCCGTAGTAACCGTCTCCCAACAAGGGGCCAGGAAGGATCTGCCCCTCAGCAGATTGCTTGGTTCCAGCCCCCACTGAAGGGACTGCCGAACCCTGGGAGCCAGCAGAAAGGACTGATCCAAGGACTGGGGACATCTGTCCCAGTTCAGCAATAGATGGAGTTGGAACGACCTCATGTGGAACTGAGCAAAGGGGATTGCATCGAAGGAAGCCACCATCAATCCTACCAGTTTCATCCCTAGCCGGATAGAGGAGCGAGGATTTGCCAGTAGAACAGGTATCAGATCTTGAACCCTCTGCACCTTTGGGTGAGGTAGGAACGCTCTGGCCTGACAGGTATCCAGATTCATGCCCAGGAATGAGATCTCCCTTGATGGGGAGAGAGAAGACTTGGGGTGGTTGATCACCCATCCGAACCTTACCAGCGTCGTCACCACCCTGGAGTCCAGCTCCGCCTGACATAGTGAAGAAGCTGTAATAAGCAGGTCGTCCAAATACGGCACAATGCGAATGCCCTGGGCTCTGAGAAGGGCCATTATGCCCGCCAGCACCTTGGTGAACACCCTTGGTACCAAAGTCAACCAGAAAGGGAGGGCCACAACTGAAAATACTGATCCCCCACCACAACCTGATAACTCTCTGGTGTGCTGGGTAGAATGGTACATGAAGGTAAACAGCCTTGAAGTCTATAGATGTCACGAAACCCCCCTGACGAAGGGAATTGATAACTGAACGCAGACTCTCCCTGCGTAACTTCTTGGTTCTGATGAACCTGTTGAGAAACTTCAAATCCAGAATCGGTCTGATGGATCCATCCTTTTTGGGAACCGTGAAAAGGATGGAATAATAGCCCTGTCCTCCCCCTGAGAAAAGCACCGGGCATATGACCTCCATGTCCAGAAGATTTTGCACTGCCAACAGGAGCCCCAGCGCAGCCCGGGGGACCCAAGAACTGAGGAATCTGGGAGGAGGCCGGCACTCGAACCCCAGCTTGTACCCAGAAGAGACCACTTCCAAGATTCATTTATCTATGACCTCCTGGTCCCAGACCAGGAAGTGCCGCAGCCGTCCCCCCCCCACCAGCAAGGGTGAGGGTGTCCCCTCATTGCTGAGCTGTCTTGGCAGCAGCCTTAGGCTTGGAACCCCAGTTAAGGCCTGGATGAGCGCGTCCTCTGCCTCTGTTCCAGGAATCGCCTCTGAAATTAGAGTAGGCAAAGCCTCTGCCTGCTCTGGCACCGCGAAAGGAAGGATTGAAGGAGCCTGCCCCCCCCCGAAAGGGGCGACACTGCTACTTACGCTGAGGTAACTTTCCACCTTTCGCCACTGAATCCAATTTATCTCCGAACAGCCTCATACCCAGGAAGGGTAGCACTGCGATTAGTTTCTTAGCCACAATGTCAGCCGCCCACTGGCATAGCCAGACCGATCGGCGAATAGCCACCAGCAATGCCGAGGTTCTACTACACATAATAATCGCGTCATCCATAGCAGATGAAACAAAAGGACACAAATAATTTACACCGCTTAAGGCTGTGAATTCATCACTGTCCGGGTTAAGCTGGGAACCACTCAACAGGTCCCTATACCACAGACCTGGTAGCCACAGTCGCGATCGCCGAGGCACAAACAGGCCGCAAGGAAGAACCCACACTGGCAAAGGCATGGCATGCCATCTGATCAAAGCGTTTGTCCTCACCATCTTTAAGAGTGGTGGCGTCTGGAGAAGTACAATGGAGGTGTTGGACAATCCCAGAACGGGCGCATCGACCTCGGGAGGGGACGACCAGCGCTTCACCGTGTCCACCGGGAAGGAATACTTCCTATCCCATCCCTGAGGAAAACCGGGAAGCCGGCTAGGTCTTTCACATTCCTTAAGAATCAATATTCGAAATGTATCTGATGTATCTGAACTCCAGACGAGGCCTAGAGGTCCCAAAAAACATCCCCCTTCTGCGGAGGGAACTCCGCCGGAAGAGAAATAGCCAACACCTCAAATAAATGGGCCAGGATCTTGGGGGTATCCACGGCATCCCCAAGCCCCTGCCCAGCATCAGCATCCAAAACTGCTGAACCTCTGAGCCATCAGATTCCGTAAACAGTTCCCCTTCCGCAAGCGGGGAATAAACAGACCAGTCAAGGGAATCATGATCATCAAGAACCGGCGCGGCCGGTGACAGATGCCTTCTCTTACCCGGGGCATACCTGGCCGCAGAGCTAGAATCAATTTCATGATGTTGGCCAAACTAGCACATACATCAGATTGCAACTCCCCGCTAATGACACTTGGGGTACGGATCAAGGTGGGGTAGGTGATGAGGCCGGCATCACTGACCCAGACGCCTGGGCCCCGACTGCCGCGTTATGGCCTGCTGAACACATGGTATGCAAACCAGCACATTATCCCCCACAAGGGATACCCCCCAACCCACACACTGCCGGGACTGCCCCGAAGGGAGCCGGAGCCCGGTATCCTGGGGAGCCTCCATATGGTGATTTGTATGTAGTCGCAATGACCACCGGGAATTACGCTAGAAGCTACCCGGGATGCCCCTTAAGTCTGTTAGTGGGAGGATTTGCAAGCCCTTATTTTTTGGCCAAGGGACCCCAGGACACTAACAAAATGGGGGGCCCCCGTAAGTAAGGTACACTAAGACAAGCACTCATACATGCAGAATGTACAAAGAGTGTGGCAAAACATATAAAATAAATATACATATGTATATATAACATTGAATATAATATAGTATATAATACTAATAGTAATGTATATAAAAATAATAATGTAAGTAATAACATAATGTATGCACAAGCACAATAACACTAATGGCCGCCACCGCGCTGGATAAGGCGCAAACTCAGGACAACAGTGCACCACAAGCAAAGCCCCGCAGGGCACTCACCGAACAACAATGGCAATCCCCAGCCTGAGCATAAGGCAGAAAGGAAGGAGAAGAAGGGCGGGCGCGGATCGCGCGCCGCGCCTGGCCCCGCCCCCTCCCCATCCTCACCCAGCAACGCGGATCCATTGACCGGGAGCCGGCGAGGGCGCCAGAGAGAGTGGGGCGGGCCGCCGCCAGCGTGCCGAGCTCCCGGCCCCGCCCCCTCTCCTCACAGAAAGGAGGGGGAGAAGCTCACCTCTAGCCTGAGCAGCCGCACGTGCCGAGCCGGACAGGGCGGCCAGCTCTCAATGCGGCCGCCGCATGTAACAAAACGACAGTAAAATCACACACACGCATACACAAGTTCGTTGAAGGAAAATTCCAGCCGCTCCACATCAACTGTAAAGATCAAATGAATTTAAAAACAAGGGAGAAGTCACAGCCCCTCCTCCCATTGTGAATAAAGGGAATAAAGTAAGGGAGGGAGGGATCCCCAACCACAGGAGTAGAGCAGGGGGAGACGGACAGGGCATCCCAAACCAGGGTCACCAACCTGGTAGCCGCCTACCCCTTGTAATGGGGTCTCACAGCAGAGCGTGGCTCCTATCAGTACACCTGTTAAGGTGAATCCTACCGTCACCCGGACCTACAGCCAAGGCTGGGAGGCATTAGGGGGCTTAAACAAAACTAGGTCCAGGCAGAAATAGGGAAAAAATGGCCGAGTGTGAACCCGGCTTACCTGCAAGGAGGAGACTTCATCTTCTGACTTGCTCGCCGTCTGCAGAGACGATTACTGGGGAATGTGTGGGAGGTCCCAGGTATTTATGGGCCGGGAGGGGCTTCCTTTTTTTCTATTCATCTCTGCAGAAGTTCGCCCTCTACTGGACATAACCCAAGTGTAATGAATATTTCCGAAGCAGGGTGTGAGACATACTTAGAATAGTAGCTATGCATGTTGGGTATTGTTCTGTTCGGGGGACCTTGCGCTTTCAGACTTAGCTTGTTTTGTCTTGTATATTTATATTTTAGGAAAAGGTGTTTTTTATTCAGCTTTTTTATAAATTTTTTGGGGAAACCCTGCGCAACCAAAGAATTCTTCGAGGGATTAAATCCAGAAAGATGAGCCCACTACAACAAGCTGGGTACGCTTAGAAAGCTTAACGTGTGCACTTTCAGGGAATATATGGTTTATGGGGGATATTCCAAATGTAAAGGGTTGTTTTGGTTGAAAAAACGCAAGGTGCGCACTTTGTCTGCAGAGCTGACATTTTCAAGTAAAATTACCGTTACGCTCATGCTTTACTTTGGGGTGTTTGGCAACTCTTCCCTTGACAGTAGCTATGCATGTTGGGTATCGTTCTTTTCGGGCGATGTTGCTTTTTCAGATTTTACTTGTTTTTTCTTGTTTGTATATAGATTTTTTAGGAAAACGTGGCTTTGATTTAGCTTTTTTATCCTTTTTTTAGGGAAACTCTTTGCAACCAAATATTACATTGAGGGATTACTTCCAGAAAACTATGGCCACATCAACAAGCCTGGTACACCTAGAAAGCTTGAGGTGTGTACTTCCAGAGAATATATAGTTTGTTGGGGGTATTTCAAATGTAACGGGTTGTGTTTCTGGAAAAACTTCAAGGTGCGCATAGCATAGTTGTATTTTATCTGAAAATCCCCTAAAGCGCTGTTTCAGTTTTGGGGAGTCTCCTGGGCAGGAAAGGGTGGCTACCTATACATATGTGGTACAGCTGTAACTGGGAGAAATCGGGATTTCACACGCAATAAGATTTTTTTGACAAACTTACATTTTTTATTACAAAAAAACACTACAAATAGTAAAAAATAGATTTGTTTTATTTTCTTTCCACATATTTCACCAAAAGATATTGAGAATACACCTAAAAAATGACAAGACATTTCATGTTAAAGCCCAGACTATGCTGAAAAAAATAATATATCATTTTCCTGGGAAATCCCTTCAAAAATCACATTTGAACATGGGGAGCGCAAAATAGTGCAAAATGGTCTGGCAACAGAGTGTGACAAAAACTCCAGGTAGGCTGGCAGCGAAAGGGTTAAAGAGTCTCGTACTGTAGATAGGAATCCAATTTAAAAATACCCTCCCCAGCACCATAATATATGTCAAAACATTGCTAGGGTTACAGTGATGTTTCCTGACATTCATACCTCATTACCATCCAGGAAAACTTGATCATCATGGGGCTCAAGCTTAAACTTCCTCTTGGTTTCCTTCTTTTTAGGAGTTCCTGGAACTTCATCCTAAACAATAAATAAATCAATTCTAATTTAATAATATTCTAACAATAAAGATGAAGCAAGAAAAGTTATACAAAATACCAACATCCCGTAACAATATACAGCAGCATTCTATTCTAGTAACCCACGTTATCACGTTATACAATTCACAAGGTTTACTGCTGTAGTTCCAAAGGCATTTATTGTACCATTTCAAGCTTGTGCAGTCTGCGTGTGAATGTTGTTATGCAAGAACGGATGTTAACACACAACAGGTTTAAGGTCCCTGTGCAGGCTTTAAAAAGGGAAAATCAGATACTATTCTTAAGCCACCCACAGTAGCTTTCTCCCACTTCAGCTGCTGAAAATGTACGAGGTTCCCTAATATTACAGCAGCATCATGATTTGAACAGCTTTTGTATCATTTTGTTATGGTTGCAGCAAGGATTGGCAGGTATTGCTTCTTACTTTTTTACTTTCCTCTTTTTCTGCTTCCTTTTTCTTTTCTTTCTCTTTCTTAACTTTCTCGTCCTTAGCAAGATCTTTTTTTCCCTTTTTCTCTTCTTCCTTTCCACTATCTGTCTTCACTTTTTCTTTCTCTTTTTCTTTCTTTGGGTCTTTCTCTGGTTTCATTTTCATTACTTTTAATGCACGATGAAAGAACTGCTTCTTTAGAAGCCTTGCAAGGAAAAGAATAAAGAAAATCAAATTAAAACATTGTACAGTGTAAAAACATTTTTTTGCACATTTCTCTAACGGCAGGATAAGGTTTACACTGGGGGTCATGCTAAAGATTTAATGAAGCAGAAGCAAGTTCAACTCTAGGTGTAGATTAGGTGTGAACTACTGCCTGCATCTCAGTGATCTTTTTAATTTTATCATGTGATGGGCATCATTTTTCCAATGAGGCGAGAATTATTTAAAAGTTTGGAAACAACAGCACCCTATGGGAGTATGCAGAACAAAATGCAAATTCTTTAGCTTACCCCATAGGCTGCAGTTTCCAAACTGTTACTGCAAATATTCTTAATGAACATGCAACAACCACTGGGGTGCGGTCCCCCAACAAAATGCTCCTCCCACTCAAAAGGCTGCACAAGTGAACTAGTAAAATGAGTAATTTATTGAAACAACACAACCAAAATACAGTGGACAAAAGATACTTAAAAACTATAAATAACCTAATTATAAAAATAAGCCTAATTATGTAACAATGTGTCAGGCCATTAGAAAAATATGTATATATATTTGAGTATGGAGCCAGAGTCCACAATTAATTGGTAAATATTGCACAATATCCAACGTTAGTAAGGTGCCTAATGAATCAATATTCCATAATAGATCCTGGAATCATAAAGTGCAATGTGAATATCCCCGTTATTCTTACCGGTATTTCTACGAGTCCTTCAGGATGGTCGCTTAAAGCGGTCCTTCACCCTGAATAAGAGTCTATCTTATATGTTTCCCACACCCTGTACATACAGATTGCTCACATTAAAAATCATCCTACCTGCATCTACTGCATGTTATGAGCCTTTAAACATCCAAGATGGTGGCTCATGGGGACATCAGGCAGCCTGCAAACAGGAAGTGCCTTCTGACTGTGCTGCTCTGCATTCTGGGATTGCTGACTTTTTCCTGACCCCAGCTCTGCTCTGTCTGAGCAAAGCACAGCTATAACCGCCCCCTGTACTTTATCCCACTCTCCTCTCCTCAGTAAGTGTGATGCTTCTGAGTCAAGATGGCGGCACCCGTATCCTAAAGTCCTGAACAGAGTTGCAGCCCAGTGGGGGAAAGAATAATAAGTGACTAAAAACGTAAAATATATAAATTTTATATGCTGGGGAATAGTTTAAGGATTTGAGCTTTTCAATAAATCATGGTGAAGTTCCGGTTTAAGAAAAGGATCTTCCCTCTAGACAGGAAACACAAGTTTCAAAGCCCCACCCCTATATTAAGTAATCAGTATATATAAGTAACCAAGAGAAACCAAAGGACTATACAGGGAGCATAGCTAGGGCCATCCTGAAAGAATCATAAAAAGACAATTCTGTGAGTACTCACCTGTAGAATTGCTTTTACTATGCATGGCACAGCCTGCTTCCAGAAGTCCTTATGTATGGGTTATTCCGCCACAAGGTGGCGCAGTGTACTGCAGAAGAGTTGTGGCTCCTCCCGGTACCATATAAAAACAGGATCACCACCAGACCAATCCAGCATTGACAAGCAGTTATTCAAGAAACCGCGAGATAATAAAGGTAAAAAAGGTAACAAACCCCAACTAACTTGGAACAATCACCATAAAGAGGCAACCAAGAATAACGATAACAAGGGTGGGGTGAAGCAGGCCATGCCATGCATAGTAAAAGCAATTCTACAGGTGAGTACTCACAGAATTGTCTTTTTCCTATTGCATGGCACGGCCTGCTTCAAGAAGTCCTTACGTATGAGACGTCCAACAGCAGTGTCCGTAAGGTAGGGTGGGATCCCAAAAAGTAACAACAGGCAGCTCAAAAATCACTACCGCCTGAAGTATCTTAACATCAACCTTGTAAAGCTTGGAAAAAGTATGAACCGAAGACCAAGTTGCGGCATTACAAACTTGTTCAACAGAAGCTTGGTGCTGAAAAGCCCAAGACGCGCCAATAGCACGAGTGGAATGAGCAGTAACCCTAAAAACAGGGACCTTCCCCCTGGCAGAGTAGGCCTGCTCCACCGCCTGACTGATCCACTTGCTGATAGTGGATTTAGCCGGAGGCAAACCCTTCCTAGGTCCAGTAGGAAGAACAAAGAGCGTCAGATTTCCTGAAAGGCTCAGTAGCAACCAAATAAAACTTCAGAGCCCTGACAACATCCAAAGAATGAAGGGTCCGCTCCTTGGAATTAGCAGGGTTAGAACACAAAGAAGGCAAAACAATGTCCTGATTGAGATGAAAAGCAGACACAACCTTAGGCAAGAAATCCGGCTTAAGCCGAAACACCACCTTATCCTGATTCCGCTCAAAATAAGGAGGCTTGATGGAAAACGCCGCCAGCTCAGAAACTCGCCTGACTGAAGTAATAGCCACCAAAAAGGCCACCTTAAGAGTAAAAATGGGCAAAGCAGCCCCACGGATAGGCTCAAAGGGAGGACCATGCAGAGCAGACAACACCAGATTCAGGTCCCAAACCGGTAGCATAGGCTTACGTGGCGGATGCACATAAGTAACTCCCTGGAAAAAAGTCTTAACCAGCCGGTGATTGGCAAAGGATCTTTGGAAAAAAATTTCCAGAGCGACACCTGTCCCTCGAATCCAAACCATGTTGCAAAAATTCCAGAATTCTGGGGATAGAAAACACCCGACAAGGAAGAGACTTGGACTCACACCAGGCAATGTAAGCATGCCATATCCTGTAGCAGATAAAGGACGAGGACTTCTTCCTAGCCCTAATCATGGTATCAACAACAGAAGCCGGCAACCCCTTATCCATCAAGATGGAGGTTTCAGCAGCCAAGCCGTTAAAGCCAGCGTTTGTAAATTGGGATGGAGCAGTTGTCCCTGAGTGAGCAGATCTGGATCCTTGGGCAAGACATACTGATCTACTGCCAACTGCACGACATCTGCGAACCACACCCTCCTTGGCCAACAGGGGGCCACCAGAATGGCTGGTACCCCTTCCTGGGCTATCTTGCGCAGCACCCTGCCCAGCAGAGGGAATACATAGAGGAGTCGAAACTCCGTCCAAGGCATTGCTAGCACATCCGTGGCGAAGGCCGGAGGATCCTGCGAAAGGGAGACAAACCTGGGAAGCTTGTGATTGTGGCAGGACGCAAACAGGTTCACATCCGGCTGACCTCAGCGGTGACACAGGGAGTGAAATACCTTGTTGCTGAGGGACCATTCCCCCAGCCGAGACGTCCCCCTGCTCAGGGAGTCTGCCTCCTGGTTCTCCACCCCCCGGAATGTAAACCGCCGAAATGCAAGGGACATTCTCTTCCGCCCAAGACAGTATCAGGGACACTTCCTTGAGGGCCCGCTTGCTCCGAGTCCCTCCCTGATGATTGATGTAGGCAACCGCCGTCTGGTTGTCCGAGCGGATCTGAACAGCCCGACCCCGAACAGCCCGACCCCGAAGGTGTGTGGTCAGCTGAGAAAGAACCAACCTGATAGCCCTCAGTTCCAGGACATGGATGGGAGCATGGGCCTCCTGGGGGCCCCACCGACCCGGGAACTTCAGAGACTTCCAAAAGCCCTCCCAACCGGTCACACTGGCATCCGTGGTGACAGTCTCCCAGCACGGGGGCAGAAAGGTCCTGCCCACTAGAAGGTTCCCCGAGTCCAGCCACCACGAGAGGGACTGTCTGGCCAGGGGGGACAGAACAAATTCCTGATCCAGGGACACAGGGTCCCGATCCCAAACTGACAAGAGGTGCAACTGAAGAGGTTCATGTGAAACTGAGCAAAGGGGACATCCTCGAAGCAGAACACCATCAGACCCACTAACTGCCTCCCTTGCCGGATGAAAGGATGGGGACACAAGAGCAGAGTCCGTGCCTGCTTCTGAAGACCCTCCACTTTCTGCTGAGGCAGGAATACCTTGACCTGAGAGGTATCCAGTGTCATGCCCAGAAAGGACCTCACCAAAGACGGAGACAGTGACGACTTGGGATAGTTGATCACCCAGCCGAAGGACTCGAGAGTGGACGTCACCACCTGAGTATCCTTCTCGGCCTGAAGAAGAGACTGAGCAGCAATCAGAATGTCGTCCAGGTAAGGGAGGATGCGAATGCCCTGATTCCACAACAGAGCCATCACGCCCGCCAGCACCTTGGTGAATACCCGAGGAGATACCGAACGGTAAGGCTACAAACTGGTAATGCTGATCCTCCAGAGCGAACCTCCGGAATCTCTGATGACCTGGAAGGATTGGCACGTGAAGATAGGCATCCTTGATGTCCACGGTGGTCATGAAGTCATCCGGCCGAAGGGTGCTGACAGTCGAGCGTAGAGTCTCCATGCGAAAGTGCTTGAACCAGACAAACCTGTTGAGACCCTTCAAGTCCAGGATGGGCCTCAGAGAACCGTCCTTTTTGGGGACTGTGAAAAGATTGGAGTAGTACCCTGACCCTGTTCCTGGTAAAGGTACCAGACAGATGACTCCCGACAGGCGTTGTACCGCTAGGTGCAACCCCTGAGCAGACAGAGGATTTTGAGACATCCGGGATCTGAGGAATCTTGGGGGCAGCCAGGCTGCAAACTCTATCTTGTAACCGGAGGACACCACCTCCTGAATCCACCGGTCTGAGACGCGGAGCCTCCAGATGTGAACAAAGAGCCGAAGCCGTCCCCCCCACCCGGACGGGTGAGGGTGCCTCCTCATGCCTGAGGGGCCTTGGTAGGGGGTTTGGGCTTGGCCCCAAGAATCTCTGCGGCTACCCGAGAAGAGAGAGCCACGACCTCCTCTGGGGGCACGAAAGGAGGGGAAGGAAGCGGAAGGCCCCCGAAAGGGCCGAGGCTGCTTCCTACACTGAGGGAGCCTACCATCCTTGGCCAGAACATCCAGACGCTCACCAAAGAGACAAAGTCCCGTAAAAGGAAGTCCGGTGAGGGACTTCTTAGCTGCAGTGTCAGCCGCCCACTGACACAACCAAACAAAGCGGCGCATAGCCACCAAGAGGGCCGAAGCCCTACCGCCCGGCCGGCCGGCATCATCCATGGCAGTCAGCACAAAGGCACCGAAATCAGAGCAAAGCAAGGAGGGCCCTATAATCCTCCCTCCTCCTACCAGCCATGGCGCCATCCGCAGGACACTTGAGCTTCTTCTTAGGGGCAATAGCTGTAATGGCTGCGGCACAAACCGGACGCAGGCCTGCCCCCACGAAGGTGAAGGCATGACAGGCCAGCTGATCCAAACGCCGGTCCACGCTGTCACGCAGTGTAGTAGTGTCAGGGGATGGCATGATTGAGGTTTTAGCCAGTCCTAGAACAGGAGCGTCCACCTCAGGGGGGCACGACCAACGCTTGACCAGGTCAGCAGAAAAGGGATACCTTCTGTCCAATCCCTTGGGCACCGTGGGCAATTTTTTAGGACGTTGAGCACTATATCAGAGAAATGGCCCTGCTCCGGGAACTCCAAGCGTTGTATGTCAGGACGAAATAGCTCACCCTGCCTCCTCTTCGCCACCTTGGGGGGGGCGATGTGCAATGTCTCAAATATATCCCACAACAGTCTATTAGTGTCATCAGAGAGCCAGGTATCCTCATCAGAAGCAGACCCCGGGTCACTGTCGTACCCTACCTGATGGTCCCCAGATGAGTCTGAATCATGGAAAAGCTCCCCCTCCTCTAGGGAGTCACAGCCACCAAACACATCCAGGCCCATATCCTCCTCGGCAAAGAGGGAAGATGCCGCTTCTTGCCAGAGGCCTTGCCCGGCACAGGTCGGGCCAACTGTCTTTCAATGCTAGCCACGCATAGTGCCAGATCAGATTGGGACCCCCTGCTAGTATCCCCCTCACTGGGGGCTAAATGCAGGCGCAGGGGAGTAGGAGATGCCGGAGGGAGCGTAGAACTGGGAAGAGAAACACCCGTCCCAGCCTGGTCCGCAATAATACCTTGGGCGCACAGCACACAAACTGCGCCACCACCACTCAAAGGGGATGCCCCGCACATAACACATCGCCGGGATTGCCCCGAAGGACCCCCGAGCACGCTATCCCCAGAAGCCTCCATATGGTGATTAACACAGGCACAATAGGCCAGTATAGGGTAAGGGCTAATAAAAGCCACCCGGGATGCCCCCCAAGGGATGCCCACAGAGGGCCAGGAAGGGAGAGGAGCGGGACCAGGAGAAACCACAATACACAGTTATCCCACCTGAAAATACATAAATAAAACAAACAAAATACACATAAGTATCCTGCAGCACATGCCCCAAAAAGAATAAGCAACCCCCAAGGGGAACTCACGGAACAAGAGACAGCACCGCAGTCGACTGCCGTACAGCCGGTCCACACGAATGGAAGAGCAGGCTAACAGGACACGGCCGCCGCCGTGATACGCGTCATCCCCCGGCACCGCCCCCCCCCCCCCCCGAAGAGCGGGAAAACGCACTCACATGACCCGCAACAGCGCCATGACAGTCCGCATGGCAAACACAGCAGAAGCGCCCCCCGCAGCGGAGCGTGGTACAACCACGGCGGCGGCGAGACAACAACAACGGCCGAATAACCACCCACCGCTCCCCCCGAACACCAGTCGGGGAGAGGGGGCGAAGGGAGAGGGCAGGCAGTGGCGGAAGCAGCCCAGATAGGGCCGGATGGTAGGGAGGAGGGGGCAGGGGACATGGCACAAAACAAGGGGAGACCTAGCTAGCAACACAAGTCCACCAAACACAACTCACCCCCTACACATAGCGAAGGCAGGACTTCCATATCCCTCAGCAGGCTCACCATAAAGCCTATGGCCGGATACCCTTTACAGGGTCTGCGGCTTGGAGCAGCGCTCCCCAAGCACCTGACCCTAGTGCTCCTCTACCCTCACCCGATCCTTCAGCCAAGGCTGGGAGGCACAGAGGGTCCGGAAGCGGGTGGAAATAGACTTGCAGGGCCCCAGGCTTGGTTGCCCCGCTCACCTGCGCAACATAGAGAGCCATCTTCTATCTTCGCAGTATCACTGCAGAGGAAACACTGGAGGTCTATGGCTAATTCCGGTTTTAATATGGGGCCGGGAGGAGCCACAATTCTTCTGCAGTACACTGCGCCACCTTGTGGCAGAATACCCAGGCGTAAGGACTACATGAAACAGGCATAACCAGGATCCTCAGCACCCTTTGCAGCTGCAAACAGGGGGGAAGAGGGGGTTCAGCAGACCCCTAGGGGCGCAGGAAGACTATCCTGCAGAAGTAAAGCCCAGGGTTGGTGAACCTCACCCCAGGAACTGAAATTAAAAAAAATAAACAGGACAAAGTCCTAGTCCCAGCAGTTTCATTGAAGAGGAAACACAAAATACTGAGGCCTGGGGCTTTAAACTTGTCCCAGTTTGTGCTTCCTGTCTAAGGAGTGGAGCCTTCTATTAAGGGAAGAGAAAAAATTGTCTAATAAATGTGCTAATAAATGTAACAAAATAAATAAATCCCCTAATATTATCCTATGCAAACCAATGCCAGAAGAGCATAAAATATCCTAATACAAAACTAGAGCATCCCATCCAAAAAAAAATTGTATGCAGCTAATAGCTAATACCAAAGAGAAATGAAAGGTATGCTTACAACGGACCACTGCTCCAGGAAATAAAATTCACATGGAATACTCCAGAAGAATCACCTTGAACATGTTCCGTGGCATTCAAGCCACTGCATCAGGGAGAAAAAATATTCTTACCTCATCTGTAAAATGTTTGTTTATTTCACACGTTTGTGTGTTAAAATAAAAAGCTTACTGAGTTGAAAGCTGCAATTCACATACCCAAATGTGCACCCAGAGTTGAACTTGCTTCACCAAATCTTAAGCATGACCTCCTTTGTTACACTAAAGATTTATGTTAAGCTGTAACTACAGCAAAGAAATAACATTTATACAATTCAATTTTGGTTTCCGGTAAAATGCAGTAAAGGGTTTGTTGAAATGTGGAAAAAAACGCAATTCTGTGAGTACTCACCTGTAGAATTGTTTTTTCTGGGAATCCATTCCAGACCCTCCTTACACTTGGGATTTAACAAAAAGAAAATCTGTCTTGCGGAAGGAATCTGTAGCTGCCAAGTAATATCTTATGGCTCTGACTACATCTAAAGAATGAAGCGCGCTTTCCTTAGAATAAGCCGGAACTGGGCATAAAGAAGGTAGAATTACCTCCTGATTAAGGTGAAAAGAAGAAAACGACCATCCGTGCTATGTCTGAAAACCAACTTCTCCTTGGCCAGCGAGGATCCCCCAGAATGGTTGGTACCCCCTCCTGAGCTATCTTTTTTAGTACACGGCTCAGGAGCGGGAGAAAAACGTACAGGAGCTTGAACCTTGCCCAAGAGCTTGACAGAGCGTCCATTGCTATGGCCATATGATCCCTTGACAGGGACATGATTTTTTTTTTTTATATAGGCTACCGTCGTCCGTTTGTCTGACTGGACCTGGACCGCCTGCCCCTTTAAGCTGTGGTCAGATACTGAAGCACTAGCCGGATTGCTCTTAATTCCAATATATTTATGGGAAGCTGTTTCTCCTTCGGCCCCCACTGTCCTTGGACCTTCTGGGTTTGCCAGATACCCCCCAGCCTGTGAGACTGGCATCTGTGGCAATGATCGGCCACTGCGGTGTCAGAAAGGACCTGCCCAGGTGCAGAGGATCCAACCACCACAGGAGAGATTGCCTGGCTGAGGGAGTCAGAACAAAAACTTGATCCAGCGACTGCGGGTCTCGATCCCAGCTTGACAACAGATTTAACTGAAGAGGCCTCATGTGAAACTGGGCAAAAGGCACGGCCTCGAAGCAGGCCACCATAAGGCCTACTAGTTTCATCCCTAGCCGAACGGTCGGCTGTCGGCAGGCCAGTAAGGACTCTATTTGATTCCGAATTAGCAGAGCCTTCTGCTCTGGTAGAAACATCTTGACTTGAACTGTATCCAGAGTCATTCCTAAGAAATTCCTTACTGGCGCCGGAGTGATATGGGACTTCGTATAATTGATCACCCAGCCAAACTCCTCCAGAGTTGATCGGACCGTCTGCGTGTCCTACATGATCTGCTGAGGAGACCCGGCCGAAATCAAGAGATCGTCCAAATATGGGATGATGCATATCCCCTGGTTTTCAGAATGGCCATGAGACCTGCCAAGACCTTGGTGAATACCCTTGGAGCCGAGGATATCCCAAATGGAAGTGCCACAAACTGGAATTGCTGGCTTCCAGGGCAAACCTCAAGAATTTCTGATGCCCTGGAAAAATCGGAACATGAAGATACGCGTCCCTTATGTCTATTGTAGTCATAAGATCCCCGGGCTGAAGTGATCTTACTGTTGACCTTAGAGTCTCTATACGGAAATGCTTCACCCGGATATACTTGTTGAGACCCTTTAAGACTAAAATGGGACGAATCGACCCGTCCTTTTAGGGAATTTTGAACAGGCTGGAGTAAAACCCCTGACCTTCCTCCTGAAGTGGTACCTGACAAATTACCCCTTTTTGAAGTAGATGCTGAACAGAGACTCTCAGGGCATGTGCCTTTAACTGGTTCCGAGATGCCCCTGACCAAAGGAACCTTGCGGGCGGTCTGGCTGCAAACGTCTCCAGATAGGAGCAAATTTCAAGAGCCGTCCCCCCACCCGCTCGGGTGAGGGCGCCCCCTCATGCTAGAGTGGGCTTGGTTGGAGGTTTGGGCCTACTTTTCCAGGCCCCTCTTGTCCTATTACGAGCTCTGCCTCTGCCCCAAAAATCTCTACAGGAGCATGAAAGGAAGGCACCTCTGCCACTCCGAAAGGGCTGATATGATGCCTCTGAAAAGGCCGAGTCGCCCTCTTCCTCTGAGGAAGTTTGCCATCCTTGACCATACGGTCCAGCCTCTCTCCAAAGAGCCCCCCCCCCCTAAAAAAGGTAGATCCGTAAGAGCTTTCTAAGCGGCGGCATCCGTCGACCACCAGAACGGCAACAAGAGCCGAAGTTCTAGCAGCTAGCCTGACGCATCATCCATAGCAGTGATAGCAAAAGAGTTATAAAGTCCAAACAAGTTTTAAAATCCTTGGACTCTTGAATAAGCCTGCGAGATTTAGCCCTGGCCAAAATCTTCTTCACCTTCTTCCTTGAAGCCAAAGACACAATAGCCGTGGCACAAACCGGGGCAAAGAAAAGAACCTACCATAGCAAAAGCATGGCAGGCCAACTGATCCATTCGTCTCTCTGTGGGATCTCTTAAGGATCCCATAGTAGCAGACGGCATGATATAAGTATTAGACAAGCCTGATACTGGAGAATCCACCTCGGGAAGATAAGACCAAAGCTTAATAAAAACCTGCCGGAAATGGAAACCTAGCGTCTAGGGTCCTGGGAACAGCCGGTAGCTTGTTAGGATTTTCCCACTCTTAACACCATTCTGGAAAAATGCGGCTGTTCCGGGAAAACCTGCCTTTGCCTTACTGGCTTAAACAGGTCACCCTTCCCTCTTTTTGCCACCTCAGGAGGGGTAATATTCAAAGTTTCAAAAACTGATGAAAGTAAACACTCTGTTTCGTCTGAGAGAAGGGGATCCTCATCAGAAGAGAATAAAATAGAATTACTATCCTCCTCACCAGAGCGTAACTCGCCCTCTGAGAGCTGCTCGTCTATATACTCTTCCTCCTCCTCAGACCCAAAAGAGGCAAATAAATCTTTTTCCTCAGAAACAGGCTCCAAATGCCTCCTCTTATAGGTGGCTTTTTTAGGAATGACCAAGGATAACTGTCTCTCTAAGTTATCCAACCTGTGCGCCACCTCCGCCTTGCTGCCTTCCCCCTCTCCGGGGGATGTAAGAGCCGCCTCGCTCCCTACAGCAATAGCTGGGCTAGAAACCTGAGCCGCCGCTCTATTATGGTCTAAACCAACTCTCATGGCGCAAGAGGAACAGACCGTGCTGAAACTACCCAGGGGATCATGTTTACATAAGGGGCAGAACCTGCCCTGCTCAAGTGGGATGCCGAATCACTATCCCCTGATGCCTCCCTCATGGGGTCTTACTCTTTTTTTTTTTTTTTTTATTTGGCAGAAAGACCTGAGGCCCTAACCCTAAGCCAATCCCAAAGGGACTGGGAGGAACCACAACCCCTTTTATCCTTCTTCCAAATATCTAAAATAATATCTAACAGGAGAAAAAAATCCTATTAGAAAAGAAAAAATGTCATTTCCCCTTTACTTTAATGCATAAAAACCTACTTATAACATCAATATAAGACATTTAAATAATATAAATAAATATAATAGATAAAGATATCTTAAAATAAATATAATATACCAATGTGGACGTCCACTTACCCCAGCAGCCCTTCACACAATAGCCTAGGCAAAGAACACAAGAAAATATGTGTATATATTCATCTCCATATGCTGCTTAACTGGATCCTTAAAGGCCTGCGCCAAAAGCAACCAAGGCGATCCACTGGATCCTCAGTGATTCCCCCTAATCGTCCCCAGCGAGGCCATGATCCCTTTAAAAATCCCTTTAAAATGAGCCCTTCTAAGCGCTGATAAGCCTGGGTCCCCAGAAACGGCCTGGCCCACAATGGCCGCCGCACCGGTCGCACTGCCCCAGCTATGAGCCCTTCTAAGCGCTGATAAGCATGGGTCCCCAGAAGCGGCCTGGCCCGCAATGGCCGCCGCCGCAACACCGCAGCGGCCGCATTGCCCCAGCCGGGGCTGCTGTACACTTAACTCCATAACGAGGTAACTTTGCAGAGCAAGCCTTGGACACAACCTCCCGCCAGCCAGAGCGAGAAGTAACTGACAAGGAGCGGCCTCGTGCTTCCACAACTTAAGCCCCGCCCCCTGTGTGACATCAGACCACGCCCCTTAAAGGCACAACTTTCAAAAAAGAAAAAAAAAATTCTAATTAAAAAAGATCCTAACCTGCTTCGGAAGAAGGAAGGGTTGACTACAAATTAACATGTGCCTCAGCAGGTACACCAGAAAAACCTGCGGCTGACGTGCTTTCCAAGAAGCCTGCAGCCCAGAGCGCAAGAGCTCTGTAAGCGCCCCAGGACCCCGGCGCTTCCACCCTACTTCACGAACCCAAAACAGCCAGATGCTGTGGGAGGCAAATTGGGTCTAGGGGATCTGTGGAAATAAGGCTACGCAGGAAGCCGACAGGGTGCATTCCCCCGCTTGCTGCCAATCCTTGAGAGCGAATTCCTGAACAACCTTCACAGTCACTTGCAACTGCAAGAAACAAACTGATCTAGGTTAGGAGGCAGCTGCTACTTATGGGGCCAGGAGGGGCCACGCCTTTTTTGTCTTGCAGTCACATCCAACCAGCAAGGAGGTAATCCCAAGTGTAAGGAGGGTCTGGAATGGATTGGAAGAAAAATATAAGCACTGCACAAACAGAATAGTGCAAGGCTGCTTGCACTAAGAACATTCTGTTGCAACCAATGGCAAAAAATATAAACTAGTTAAAAGGGACAGTCCAAGGAAAGAAAAAAAAACGTAATACTCGACTTTGTTTACCCCTGTAAATTCTTGTCCTAGTCCAGTCGAATAAAATTTATGGGATCCCAAGATCGACCATGTCAGTCACAATGATTGACCACACTCACTGCAATAGCAGGGCAAGCCAGGCCTTGGCACACCCCATCTATTTCAGTAACTTTAGTAGACATGACCAGTCACATTGACCACCGTCCAATCAGCTTATCTGGCCATGCATATTAAGGTGCGGCTGCAGAAGCTGAATGGAATTCTAACGGCCTTCGGCTGTGTGCAGCCAACCACAATCTAGCGTTGTGGGTGCACACAGCCGAAAGGTGATGCAGCAGCCGGCCGGACATGGGCTCGAGAGAGAGGTAAGAATACCGGGCAAACTGCAGGGTTTCACACAGCAGGGCATCCCAGTTAAGCATGCCCTGGGGAGAGGGAATCAGCCGGTCCTGAAGTCTTAGACTTCAGGGCTGGTTTAGGTCCACTTTAATAGGATTTTAGACAGTAGTTTGCAAGATCAATCAAATGCTTAGCTGTAAGGCTTTATTTCCGCTGTGAGCCTAGCTAAATCCCTACAGATGCCAATGTAGCGTAAAGGTAGTTAAATAGATGAGAGGTTGCAAGGAAAGTGCAAGGAGAGTGATATAGGAGGGGCACACTGGCAAATAGAGGTAGAAGTGTTGGCTTGGAGGAACATAGTGTCATTCATAGTGCAACACCACCTCTGTGTGAAAAGTCTAGCACTATAACAAGATAAAAAAATTTTCTATATTTAATTGTATGATTAGCATTGGTAGGTGGGACCTATAAAAATGGGACCTATATATTTGGAGTGGTAAGACAATCGGTGTGTGTATTGCTAGCATGTGGGGATGGTTAGATATAAATGTGGTAATGGGGTGGTGTGGTGGAAGGACAAACGAGTAAAAAAAAAATATCAATCAATCGAATGGAGTTTGTGGAGGCGCTGGTTATCTTGAGCTTTGCAGAGAATCTTCATTATACTTCTTAACCTATTCATTGTGGTCTGTGGACAGTTTCCAAATGGCATAAGAAGTCCGTGCTATTCAAAAGGTTGAGCACTCCTGCTTTAAAATCTCACGCTACAAGCAAAGTCTGGGCCTGCCGATCCTGCAATGGCTCGCTAACTTCTGAAAAGGCTGTGAGTGGCAGAAGAGCAACTCTTAATAAGTCAACTAGACTTACCTGTTGCAGAATTCAACCACAGACTCCCTGTTTGTAAATAGGGCTTCTTCTCCTTTCTTTGCCTTTGTCCATTTGGAATCCAAGAGACAATCCACTGCTTTAGAAGCTGTAAAATTATTTAAAAAAATATATATATATCAATCTATATCTCACAAAACAAAATGGTCACATGTAGATAGGTTAGATGGTCATGGGGACATCCCCAGTTTCAGTGCCATGTGCAATACATTTTGTCCTTTACTGAGTGTTACAGCACTGCGGGGGGGGGGGGGGGGGGGGGGGGGCAAAACATGGCTGTTCTGGTATAAGGAGGATGAATTAATCTAGTGGATTTTTAATACTCAATGTTGGCCAGATTTCGACCTAAATTAGGTATCTAGTGACATAACAGGAAGTTTAATTTTGATACAAGCTCAGATGTAAAATCAATGGAAACCATGTTCTTGTGGTTGTTTGACCATGCTGGGAAAAACCTCTTAATTTTTTATTTATATTGAGTGGTCATTCACTTGATGATGATGATTAAGTTCTTATTTGCACAGCCTGATAAGGCACATTGAAAGGGAAAATACCGTTTTGTGAGTACTCATCTGTGAAACGGATATTATGAGTGTGACATACACTCCGCTTACACAGTCATGACATCTGGGTAATCTCCAGTAGAGGGCGAACTTCTGCAGAGATGAATGCAAAAAAGGAGCTCCTCCCGGTCCATAAATACCTGGGACCTCCCACCAATTCCCCAGTGTAAGATAGCAGTAAGGGGACCAGGAAGAACCAATTATAACAAAACTAACAAAACAAACAATGGTTCACCATATAAAAAATCCGGAATACCAAAAGGGTGGGGTGAAGCGGAGTGTATGTCACACTCATAATATCCGTTTTACAGGGGAGTACTCACAAAACAGTATTATTCCAAGTGTGACATACACTCCGCTCCCACAGTCATGACATCTGGGACATCCAATAGCAGTGCCCGTCATGGGTGGGAACCAAAAACAGTAAAAGAATGCACCAACTTAAACCACTGCAGCTTGCAGAACCTTGCGGCCAAAAACAGCATCCGCTGAAGCCCGCACATGAAACCTTGTAAAACTTGGAAAAAGTATGAAGCCTGCACATCAACCTTGTAAAACTTGGAAAAAGTATGAACGGAAGACCAAGTAGCAGCCTTACAAACTTGGTCAACAGAAGCCTGGTGCTGAAAAGCCCAGGACGCACCAACAGCACGAGTAGAATGCGCAGTGACCTTAAAAGGGGGAGTCCTCCCCTTAGCAGAATAGGCCCCAACAATGGCCTGACGAATCCATTTGCTAAGGGTAGACTTGTCGGGCGCCAAACCTTTCCTGGGCCTGCAGGGCACCACGAAAAAGGCATCCGTCTTGCGGAAAGAAGAAGTAGTCACCAAATAGTACTTAACACAGCGAACAACATCCAAATTGTGCAAGACCCTCTCCTTGTCATTGCTAGGCTTAGGGAACAAGGAAGGGAGAACAATATCCTTATTGAGATGGAAGGCAGATACCACCTTAGGAAGGAAATCTGGCTTAAAGCGAAAGACCACCTTGTCCTGGTGTCTTACAAAATAAGGGGCCTGAATTGACAGAGCCGCCAATTCAGAGACACGCCGAACAGAGGCAATAGCCACCAAGAAGGCAACCTTTTGAGTGAAAACAGAAAGAGCAATATCCTGTAACGGCTCAAAAGGAGGACCCTGGAGAGCCGAAAGAACCAAGTTCAAATCCCAAACAGGAACCATAGCCTTTCGAGGGGGCCGAAAATGAGTAACCCCCTGGAAAAAATTCTTAACCAGCGGGTGTAAGGCAAACGATCTTTGGAAGAAAACAGACAGAGCTGAGACTTGCCCTTTCAAGGTACTAAGCTGGAACCCAAGATCCAGACTGTGCTGAAGAAACACCAAAATCCTAGGAATCGAAAACACCCTGCAAGGCAAAGCCCTAGCCTCACACCAGTCAATATAGGAACGCCAAGTCCTATAGTAAATGCCAGAAGAGGGCCGCTTCCTAGCTCTAAGCAAGGTCTGAACAACAGCCTCAGACAAACCTTCCGCCTTCAGAATGAAGGTTTCAGCAGCCAAGCCGTCAAAGCCAGCGTTTTTAAATTGGGGTAAAGAAGTTGACCCTGAGAAATCAGATCCGGAAACATGGGAAGCCGGTACTAATCTACCACCAACCTTACAACGTCTGCGTACCAAACCCTTCTTGGCCACCTTGGAGCCACCAGAATTGCTGGTGCCCCTTCCAGAACCAGTTTGCGAACCACCTTGCCCACCATGGAGAAGGGAGGAAACAGGTACAGAAACCCCAGATCCTTCCAGGCAGGGGACAAGGCATCCACTGCCAGAGCTAGAGGATCCTGAGACAGATACACAAAGGCCGGGAGTTTGTAATTGTGCCGTGAGGCAAAGAGATCCACCTCCGGGGTCCCCCACTTGTGACAAAGGGACCGAAAAACCCCGGGGTTGAGAGACCACTCCCCTTGACGAGAGGACCCCCTGCTCAGGGAATCCGCCTCCGTGTTTTCCACTCCCGGAATGCAGACTGCCGAAATGCAATGAACATTGCTCTCCGCCCAGTACAGGATCAGAGAGACTTCCCTGCGAGTCCCACCTTGGTGATTGATGTAGGCTACCGCCGTCCGATTGTCTAATCGAATCTGAACCGGTAGACCCTGTAAGTTCGACGTCAGCTGTGACAGGACAAGCCGGATGGCTCTAAGACATTGATGGGGTTGTGAGCCTCCTGAGGACCCCACACCCCGCTGAACTGATGACTTTTCCAGAAACCTCCCCAGCCCGACAGGCTGGCATCCGTGGTAACTGTCTCCCAGCGAGGAACCAGAAAGGATCTGCCCCTCAACAGGTTGCTCGACACCAGCCACCACCGAAGGGACTGCCGAACCCTGGGAGACATCCTGAACAGTTGATCCAAGGACTGCGGACACCTGTCCCAATGCGTCAATAGGTGAAGTTGGAGAGATCTCATGTGAAGCTGAGCAAACGGGACTGCCTCGAAGGATGCCACCATCAATCCCACCAGTTTCATCCCCAGTCGGATAGAAGGGCAAGGAATGGCCAGAAGAAGGCACATCAGATCCTGAATCCCCTGCACCTTGGACTGAGGCAGAAACACTCTGGCCAGAATGGTATCCAGATTCATGCCCAGAAATGAAATCTCCCTTGATGGGGAGAGAGAGGACTTGGGGAGGTTGATCGCCCACCCGAACCTCTCCAGGGTCGACACCACCTGGTGTGTGTCCAGCTCCGCCTGCCGGAGGGAAGAAGCTGAGATTAGCAGGTTGTCCAGGTACGGCACAATGCGAATGCCCTGAGCTCTGAGCAGTACCATTATGCCCGCCAGAACCTTGGTGAAGACCCTCGGCGCAGAGGTCAACCCGAAGGGAAGGGCTACAAACTGAAAGTGTTGATCCTCCACCGCGAACCTGAGGAATCTCTGATGCGCTGGAAAAATAGGAAGATACAGATACGCATCCTTGATGTCTATGGATGTCATAAAGTCCCCTTGACAAAGGGAATTGATGGCCGAGCGCAGAGTCTCCATGCGGAACTTCTTGGTTCTGATGAATCGGTTGAGGATCTTTAGATCCAGAATGGGTCTCACGGAGCCATCCATTTTGGGAACCGTGAAAAGATTGGAGTAGGGAGGCACCGGCATATGACTCATTTCCAGAAGATTCTGTACTGCTGACAGGAGCCCCTGTACAGCCCGAGGGTCCGAGGGCACCCGAGACCTTAAAAATCTTGGAGGAGGCCAGTACTCGAACTCCAGTTTGTACCCGGAGGAGAACACTTCCAAGATCCAATTGTCTGTGACTTCCCGGGCCCAGACCTGGAAGAAGAGCCGCAGCCATCCCCCCACCCGAACGGGTGAGGGCGCCCCTTCATTGTTGAGCTGGTTTAACCGCGGGCTTAGGCTTGGAACCCCAGGCAGATGCGGGACGGGCCCGACCTCTGCCTCTGTTCCAGGAAGAACCTCTAACACCCGAGAAGGCCAAACCTCTGACAGCTCTGGCACCTAGGAAGGAAGGATTGAAGGAGCCTGCCCCCCGAAAGGAGCGACGCTGCTTCATACGCTGAGATAACTTACCTCCCTTTGCCACAGCATCCAACTTGTCTCCAAACAGCCACGAACCCAAGAAGGGGAGAGCTGTGAGCGATTTCTTGGCTGCAAAGTCCGCCGTCCACTGGCGGAGCCAGACCAATCGGCGCATGGCCACCAATAAGGACGAAGTCCTACTACACATGACAATAGTGTCTTCCATAGCAGCCAAGACAAAATCCATGAACGATTCACACCTTTTAAGAGTAGCGAACTCAGTGCTGGCAGGATCAAGGTGAGCATCCTTTAACCAGTCCCTGATCAGAGACCTAGTAGCCACCGACGATAGTGCAGATGCACAAAAAGGCCGCAAGGCCGAACCCACACTGGCAAAAGCATGGCATGCCATCTGATCAAGGCGCTTATCCTCGCCATCCTTAAGGGTAGTGGCATCTGGGGTGTGAATCACCGAGGTGTTAGTCAATCCCAAAACTGGCGCAACGACCTCGGGAGGAGAAGACCAGCGCTTAACCGCTTCCACCGGGAAAGGATACTTCTTATCCCATCCCTGAGGAACACCCGGAAGCCGACTAGGTTTCTCCCATTCCCTAAGGATCAATGCATCAAAGTGACTTTGGGTAGGGAACTCCAAACGAGGCTTGTGGGAACCAAAAAATTCCCCTTTTTTGAGAGGGGGCGCCTCAGGCGGGGCAATATCCAAAACCACCAAGAGATGTGTCAAAACCTTGGTAGTGTCAACGGCCCTGCCCAACATCATCGTCAAAACTGTACATCGTCAGCCTCAGACTCCTCATACAATTCCCCCTCCTCTAACGGGGAATAATCCGACCAATCAAGGGAATCAACATCCCAAGCCGCCTGGGCTGGCGACAAATGTCTCTTTTTAGCCAATCTCTCGATGCTGGCCAACCTAGCGCAAACATCAGAGTGCGATTCCCTGCTAGCAACCATGTCACTTGGGGTACGGATAAGGCGGGGAGGGGAAGGAAATGAAGCGGGGGGAGCCGACCCAGAAGGATGGGCACCCGACTGCCGCGTTATGGCCTTTTGTGCACATTGAATACAAATCAGCACATTCTCCCCCGTAAGGGATACCCCACAACCCACACACGGCCGGGATTGTCCCAGAGGGAGCCCGAGCCCAGTATCCTGCGGAGCCTCCATATGTTGCTCGTTTAGGGTCAGTCGCAAGGACCGTAGGGAATTAAGCAGAAGCAACCCGGGATGCCCCTTTAGAGTCCCTGTGGGAGGATTTGTAGATAAATTTAGGCTAGGGACCCCAGGACCGGGAAAAAACCCTTAATTGCACACACACGAGACCATCTGAAAACACATAAAAAAGCAAAAATAACATATAAATAATATGCATCAACAAATATATATATATATATATATATATATATATATACACACACACACACAAGCGCAAACCGGAGAAAAGGGGTACCCCCGCAAAAACGAAGGAAGTGGCTCACAGGCACTTACAACCCGACGAATCCGCAGCAGCAGCAGTAGTAGCAACAACAGCAGAACGTCCAATATGGCCACCGGCAGAGCTGGAGAAGTGAAGAGGTGAGGGAGAAGGGGGGCGGGCCAGAGCAGAACGAGCGCTCGCCAGGCCACGCCCCCTCCCAGCTAACCCAGCAACGCGGATCCCAGTCAGTGGCTGGGTCGCCGCAAGGCGCCAAAAGGAGGGGGAGGGGCGACCGCCGAGGGCCCGGCCCGCCCCCTCCCCAGACTACAGCCTGAGGGGGAGAAGCTCCCCAGGCTGAATGTACAACCAGACTGTCCTGCCACCAAGAGAAACGACTGTTTGCACAAACACTCAGACACAAGTAAAAACACACACACCACACGCACACAGCATAAAAAAATAAATGACAACTGTGGGAAGAAGCGCCCCCCTCGGAGGTTAAGGAAGGGACCCAGAGGGGGAAGGATTCCTAAACCAGGGTCTGGTCAGAAAAAAGGGCAAGGGACAGGGCATCCCAAACCGGGATCACCAACCCGGAAATCCACCTACCCCTTGTAATGGGGGGGGTCTCACGGGGGAGCAAAAGCTCCTTCAACACCAATTAGGTGCTGCCTACCCTCACCAGGACCTGCAGCCAAGGCTGGGAGGCTCAAATAGGGTTAACTTAGAAAAGGTCCTGGCAGCAATAGGGACAAAAATGGCTGGGCCCAAGCCCGGCTTACCTGCAATTAAGAGAAGTCTTCATCTTCTGTCTTGCTCGCCTTCCTGCAGAGAAGGAACTGGGGAATTGGTGGGAGGTCCCAGGTATTTATGGACAGGGAGGAGCTCCTTTTCTCCATTCATCTTTGCAGAAGTTCGCCCTCTACTGGAGATTACCCAGATGTCACAACTGTGTAAGCGAAGTGTATGTCACACTTGGAATATTATACTTTCAAGGACTTTCCCACAGCCCTCAGATCAGGGGTGCCATAGGTGGCAGGAGGCTCCCTGTTATCTGTCAATTGATCTAGCACCCCTGGCACCTACATACACAGACGACACCTACACACAGCTCCTGGATTCACATACCAGGGCCATGTGCTCCCTAAGGTGCCCTTGATCTAAGGTCTGTGGGAAAGTCCACAGACTAGGCACATTTTGTCCAAATGCGTATTCCATTAAAAGAAATGGTAGTACCTACACGTTATCTTTGTAAGAAAAAAGTAACACTCCTCCATTATGAAGACCAAGGTCCTGTTAAAGGGATTCAACAATATTGCTTGGAACTCCAGGATATTAAAGAGAGCAGCTGTTGCAACTGTAACCAATGATTCAGGCTGAAAGGTGAGAATCACTACAAGCCAAAGAAGTGGCTGAATAGAATGTCCAAGGATAAAAGAACTGCAGTTACCTCACAATGGAAGCTTACTAGCGGTGTTCAGATTGAAGGCAATGTCTAGAGATACTGAAGATGTGTCCCAACTGGCAAGGTTGTGAAACTGAGGGCACAAAGAAAAAATGCTCGGCTCACACCAACTCAATACTAATAATCAAGGACCAACACAGTAAGGGCCAATTGGCTGCCTTGAAGGCCTACATTAGAAAGACCAAAAAAGTTCAGAGCCCAGGAAAAAGTCTAACTATCCCAGTACCCCATGAGAAAAGGAACCAACGCACTACTCTTATAATGAGACATCCAGATACTTTCAACTGCGAAAACCTGCGAAAGAGAGAAATGGACGATCTGAAACCAAGCCATCTGTCCCCTGTTACCGCACCTGGAGTCATGGAATAACCATAAACATCCACATGCTGCAGCCAGGTTGACTACTTAGATTCTTAACCACAAGCTGAAAATGAGATCTATGAGGGCATTCAATCCTCCAAGGTTTGATTATGAAAGACCCACTCAAGGAGCCTCCGACTGCCTCAGCAGGGACTCCTCAGACAGAGGCCGATATAGTTCTAGCAGGTCCAGGGCTTAAAAAGCAGTTTGGCTAAAGATTCGGGAACCTGACTGAGCCCTTTTTTTAAAAAAGACTGTAAAACAGCATAAATGCATCAAGCAGCTCACCTGTTGCTTGCCCTGTATGCCTCTTCTCCATGTCTTGCAGATAAGGGTAGAAGGGCTTCAAAATTTGCCCTCCTTTCAATTTTATTCCTCCAGGACCAGTCAAAAGAGTGGTCTAACTGCCCGGTTTCTGACCACAGCAGAGTATTCTCATGACTCTTAAAGCTGCACCATGACATGTCCTTCCCAATGTATCCAAAACCCAGAAATTGAAAGGGATGAATGGGTCTTCATTTAGAACGCATAAGCAACTTACATATAATTCTGAGGGATAACAGAGGTGTAGGACAACATATCTAGGCAAAGTTTATCCAAAGCGGGGTTTAGAGAAATGTATATGATACAATCGCACGGTTATTGTAGTTAAACAGAAACAACCAAAAAAGGTCACAGGGCCTGCAAAGCATTCATTCTATTCGGGACGTTGGAATCTTTTACTATATATCTATGAAAAACAGTAGTAAGGATTCAGTATGAGGGAATATGTACACCAGTCTTAGGCCAATTGATTGCCAGGGGGCCTAGAGCCCTACAGCTATGTCTACATGGGAAGAATCCTAAAGCCCTGGCAGATGGGATGTATGGTCCTGGCAGACAGTAATGATATGCTCTGGGCACCATATACCATCCCCAAGCCACATCTGTAGTGGTCAAGGGGCCGTCCTCTGGGAATATGGCTACCATCACACTGTATGTCTAATTCTATCAGCCCAATCAGCTCTACTCTAGGTCAGACATAGTATACAGCACAAGTAGATCAAGCTGCAGCCATGAAAGCCAGTACATTAACTCAGAATACAGCAATAAAATAAAAGGTCTCTGTTAATTTAAGATATTATTGTGGAGTATACATCAGAACATGTTACCAATGAAGTAATCAACTCTATGTCCCATCATGTTGGTAGACTTTGAGGGGCAGTTGAAGCGCAGGTACTTTGCAATCGCTTTTTCATCTTTGGTGGGCTCGCCAACCTCCTGCAAAATAAAATGTAAGTGCTGTTCAATATGTAAATCTACACATGAAAACACCGGTTATGTAGACCAAGATGAATTTTAGTTACATATTTAAAAAATATATGCTGTCTAAGCTTGTAAATCAAGCTGTAAATCAAAACCTAAACTCACCTTGAAAACTGCCAGGAAGCAGGGTCCTTTGATATGCAACAGAACAGGAAAAAAGTGGTGCTTTATTTTGTCCCTTCCTAACATTTGTGAGTTTTTTCCCCTAATGTCATTGTGGTGCCAGGCCAGGTTTCAATGGGAGGGGGGGATGCACAATTTGGGTCTCTTTAAAGCAAATGTAGTCCACAGAAGGAAAAAAGGGGACCCCCATCACTAACCACCAAGAGCTATAGTTAAAATAAATAAAATGTGCTCACCTGGTCAGTAGAATGAGTGCTTTCACCATCCAGGGGCTCTTATTTGTACTCTCAGCAGCACCAGTGCTGTCAGGACTGTGTCTGGCACTTCTGTCACCCAATCACTGCTGCAGCTGCTGATACAGCTGTATAGAGCCTATATTGTGCCACCTACCCCCATTAGTAAGTCCTGCATAAGAGAGACACTTACCGTTTCCTAGAAAGGTCCATACTGTGGGGCAAAGGAAACCGATGGACATGTGTGCAGGTATCCCCCTCCCCCATGCAAAATGCTATGCCTAATCTTGGAATTTTTAGCTGGGGTGGTATCAGTTTTGGGATGTCCAGACTATAAGACATCACTGCAACTGGCAACACTACTAACAGACAAAAGGGGAAATGTAATAGAGATCAGGCGGTGGCCTCAATCATAGCTTGAAATTACAGAGTTCTACTAAATTCAGGACTCACATATGTGAAAATACAATGAAAAGGGGACAGCATCCAACTTTCACTTTCATTTTGTTTAACACATTCAAATGCATGCTTGGCCTACAACTATAAATATACCAAAACATGCAAAAGCCACACAACCTCTTCTTACATCCTGTGCAAGCAGCCTAGTTGTTTCGATTTACATGTATTGCTGGATGTAATGTCACCATAAAAATAATAGGGCTATTTATTGTGCATTCTGCCTTTCACAGACGTCAACAACACCATCAATTATGATTATAGCTTTGCTGTAACTGCAGCATATTGTTAAAAATAAAGCCACAGGAACTGTGCCCGACCGCGGCACCTGGGGCTTTGGCTTTGCTGTAAACAAGATAGTCTGCTATTTCCAAGGGCCTTATACAGTGTTTAGCTGCATCTCCTCACTTAGTAGTGTGGTGGAATACGTCATTCAATAAGAGGGTAGGAAACATATCTCCATTATAATCACCAACTTTCCCACCACTCTAACCCCCCTCCAATACTTGGGTAACATACAACTCAATACTGTGCACTGAACCAAGACAGGTGGATGTCTGACAGATATGCAGAGATCTCCAATAAACATTTAGGGGAAGGACATCTTTTTAGTTATTTGGAGCACTAGCTCTAGCAAAAATGCATTCCTATTTGGAAAACGTTATGCCATTACCAAATAGATACAAGAAAAAACAAAGAAGGTATGTGCCCTAGAAAAAATACAATTCTGTGAGTACTCACCTGTAGAATTGTTTTTACTATGCACAGCACGGCCCGTTTCATGTAGTCCTTATGTCTGAGTATTCCACCACAAGCTGGCACAGTATACTGCAGAAGAATTGTGACTCCTCCCGGCCCTACATAAAAACCGGAATCAACCATAGACCTCCAGTGTTCAAAAGCAGTTATACAAGAAGCCGAGAGGTAATAAAGCTAAAAAGAACCCTCACAACTAACTTTGGAACAAATCACCATACAAAGGCAACCAAAGATAACGATAACAAGGGAGGGATGAAACAGGCCATACTGTGCATAGTAAAAACAATTCTACAGGCGAGTACTGACAGAATTGTATTTTTCCTAGTGCACAGCACGGCCTGTTTCATGTAGTCCTTACGTCTGGGACATCCAAAGGCAGTGTCCATAAGGTAGGGTGGGATCCCCAAAGAGTAACAGCAGGCAGTTCAAACCACTACTGCCTGAAGTATCTTGCGGCCAAAAGCAGCATCAGCTGAGGCCTTAACATCAACCTTGTAAAACTTAGAGAAGGTATGAACAGAAGACCAAGTAGCAGCCTTACAAACTTGTTCAACAGAAGCTTGGTGCTGAAAAGCCCAAGGGGCACCAACTGCCCGAGTGGAATGAGCAGTAATCCGGAAAGGAGGAACCTTCCCTTTAGCAGAATAAGCGTGTACCACTGCCTGACGTATCCACTTGCTTATAGTAGATTTAGCCGGAGGCAAACCCTTCCTAGGTCCCGCAGGAAGAACAAAAAGAGCATCAAAGGTCCGCTCCTTGGAATTAGCAGGGTTAGGACACAAGAAAGGTAAGACAATGTCCTGATTGAGATGAAAAGCAGACACCACCTTAGGCAAGAAATCCGGCTTAAGCCGAAACACCACCTTATCCTGATGCCGCTCAAAATAAGGAGGTTTAATCGAAAGCGCCGCCAGCTCCAAAAACTCGCCTGACTGAAGCCACCAAAAAGGCCACCTTAAGAGTCAGAATGGGCAACGCAGCCCCACGGATAGGCTCAAAGGGGGGACCCTGCAGAGCAGACAACGCCAGATTCAGGTCCCAAACCGGTAGCATAGGCTTACTTTGCGGACGCACATGAGTAACTCCCTGGAAAAAAGTCTTAACCAGCCGGTAATTGGCAAAGGATCTTTGGAAAAAAATAGCCAGAGCTGACACCTGTCCCTTGAGAGTACCAAGTTGAAGGCCGGAATCCAAACCATGTTGTAAAAAACTCCAGAATCCTGGGGATAGAAAACACCCGACAAAGAAGAGATTTGGACTCACACCAGGCAATGTAAGCATGCCAGACCCTGTAGTAGATAGAAGACGAGGACTTCTTCCTAGCCCGAATCATGGTAGCAACCCCTTGTCCATCAAGATGGAGGTTTCAGCAGCCAAGCCATTAAAGCCAGCGTTTGTAAATTGGGATGGCACAGCTGTCCGAGTGAGAAGATCTGGATCCTTGGGCAAGACGTATCGATCTACAGCCAACTGCACGACGTCTGCGAACCACACCCTCCTTGGCCAACTGGGCGTCACCAGAATGGCTGGTACCCCCTCCTGGGCTATCTTGCGCAGCACCCTGCCCAGCAGAGGAAAGGGAGGGAACACATAGAGGAGCCGAAACTCTGTCCAAGGAATTGCTAGAGCATCCGTGGCGAAGGTCAGAGGATCCTGAGAAAGGGAGACAAACCTTGGAAGCTTGTGATTGTGGCGGTTCACATCCGGCTGACCCCAGCGGTGACACAGGGAGTGAAATACCTTGTTGCTGAGGGACCATTCTCCCAGCCGAGACGTCCCCCTGCTCAGGGAGTCTGCCTCCAGGTTCTCCACCCCCGAATGTCCAGAGGGGACTGCATCTGAGTCCCCCCCTGATGATTGATGTAGGCAACCGCCGTCTGGTTGTCCGAGCGAATCTGAACAGCCCGACCCCGAAGGTGTGGGGTCAACTGGAGGAGAACCAACCTGATCGCCCGCAGTTCCAGAATGTTTATGGGTGCATGGGCCTCCTGGGGGCCCCACTGACCCTGAAATTCCAAAGACTTCCAAACCCCCCCCCCCCCCCAGCCAGTCAGACTGGCATCCGTGGTGATGACAATCTCCCAGCACGGTCGCAGAAAGGTCCTGCCCACTAGAAGATTCCTTGAGTCCAGCCACCACGAGATGGACTGCCTGGCCAGAGGGGACAGAGCAAATATCTGATCCAGGGACACAACTGAAGAGGCCTCATGTGAAACTGAGCAAAGGGAACCGCCTCGAAGCAGGACACCATCAGACCGACTAACTGCATTCCCTGCCGAATGGAGGGATGAGGACACAAGAGCAGTGCCCATGCCTGCATCTGAAGGCCCACCACTTTCTGCTGAGGGAGAAATACCTTGACCTGAGAGGTATCCAGAGTCATGCCCAGGAAGGACCTCGCCAGAGATGGAGACAGTGAAGACTTGGTGAATACCCGAGGAGCCGAGGTGATACCGAACGGTAAGGCAACAAACTGGTAATGCTGATCCTCCAGAGCGAACCTCCAGAATCTCTGATGACCTGGAAAGATTGGCACGTGAAGATAGGCATCCTTGATGTCCACGGTGGTCATGAAGTTGCCCGGCGGAAGGGTGCTGACAGCCGAGCGTAGAGTCTCCATGCGAAAGTGCTTGAACCGGACAAACCTGTTGAGACCCTTCAAGTCCAGGATGGGCCTCAGAGAACCGTCCTTTTTGGGGACCGTGAAAAGATTGGAGTAGTACCCCAGACCCTTTTCCTGGTAAGGTACCAGACAGATGACTCCTGACTCCAACAGGCGTGGAACTGCTAGGCACAACCCCTGAGCAGACAGAGGATTTTGAGACATCCGGGATCTGGGGGCGGCCAGGCTGCAAACTCTATCTTGTAACCGGAGGACACCACCTCCTGAATCCACCGGTCTGAGACGCGAAGCTCCAGATGTGAACAAAGAGCCGAAGCCGTCCCCCCACCCAGACGGGTGAGGGCGCCTCCTCATGCCTGAGGGGCCTTGGTAGGGGGTTTGGGCTTGGAACCCCAGGAGAGACCGGGACGCCCACGTGATCTGCCACGGCCCCAAGAATCTCTGCGGCTACCCGAGAAGAGAGAGCCACAACCTCCTCTGGTGGCACGAAAGGAGGGGAAGGAAGCGGAAGGCCCCCGAAAGGGCCGAGGCTGCTTCCTACGCTGAGGGAGCCTAGCATCCTTGGCCAGAACATCCAGACGCTCACCAAAGAGACAAAGTCCCGTAAAAGGAAGTCCGGTGAGGGACTTCTTAGCTGTAGTGTCAGCCGCCCACTGACGCAACCAAAACAGAGCGCCGCATAGCCATCAAGAGGGCCGAAGCCCTACCGCCCAGCATCATCCATGGCATTCAGCACATAGGCAACGAAATCAGAGCAAAGCAAGAGGGCCTTATAATCCTCCCTCCTCCTACCGGCCATGGCGCCATCCGCCATCCAAGACGCTTGAGCTTCTTCTTAAGGGCAACAGCCGTAATGGCTGCGGCACAAACCGGACGCAGGCCTGCCCCCACGAAAGTGAATGCATGACAGGCCAGCTGATGCAAACGCCGGTCCTTGCTGTCACGCAGTGTAGTAGTGTCAGGGGATGGCATGACCGAGGTGTTAGCCAGTCCTAGAACAGGAGTGTCCACCTCAGGGGGGCACGACCAACGCTTGACCAGGTCAGCAGAAAAGGAATACCTTCTGTCCAATCCCTTGGGCACCGTGGGCAATTTTTTAGGACGTTGAGCACTATATCAGAGAAATGGCCCTGCTCCGGGAACTCCAAGCGTTGTTTGTCAGGGCGAAATAGCTCACAGAAACCACAATACACAGTTATCCCGCCTGAAAAACATAAGCAAAATACACATAAGTATCCCGCAGCACATGCCCCAAAAAGAATAAGCAACCCCCAAGGGGAACTCACGAACCAAGAGACAGCACGTGCAGCACCGCAGTCGATCGCCATACAGCCGGTCCACACGAATGGAAGAGCAGGGTAACAGGACACCGCCGCCGCCCACATAGGAAGATGGGCCTCCGGACACAGACACAGCACTCAGCAACCGCAAAATGGCGCAGAATGAGAACCTCGAGGGGCGGGCCGCGGGAGCAGGCCGCGATACAAGTCATCCCTGGGCACCGCCCCCCCCCCCCGAAGAGTGCGAAAACGTACTCACATGACCCGCAACAGCGCCATGACAGTCTGCATCGCAAACACAGCAGAAGCGTCGGCGAGACAACAACAACGGATGAATAACCACCCACCGCTGCCCCCCCCGCCCCCCGAACACCAGTCGGGGAGAGGGCAGGCAGCAGCGAAAGCAGCCCAGACGGGGCCAGATGGTAGGGAGGAGGGGGCAGGGGACACCAAAAGAAAGGGAGACGGAACAAAACAAGGGGAGACCTAGCTCCAAGGGGAGACCTAGACAAAAGTCCCCCAAACACAACTCACCCCCTACACATAGCGAAGGCAGGACTTCCATATCCCTCAGCAGGCTCACCATAAAGCCTATGGCCAGCTACCCTTTGAGGTACAGGGTCTGCAGCTTGGAGCAGCGCTCCCCGAGCACCTGACCCTAGTGCTCCTCTACCCTCACCCGATCCGTCAGCCAAGGCTGGGAGGTACAGAGGGCCCAGAAGCGGGTGGAAATAGACTTGCAGGGCCGAAGGTTTGGTTGCCCTGCTCACCTGCGCAACATAGAGAGCCATCTTCTATCTTCGCAGTATCACTGCAGAGGAAACACTGGAGGTCTATGGTTGATTCCGGTTTTTATATGGGGCCGGGAGGAGCCACAATTCTTCTGCAGTACACTGCGCCACCTTGTGGCGGAATACCCAGACGTAAGGACTACATAAACAGGCTGTGCTGTGCACTATAAAATGTATTATATCTGTATAAAGAACCATCACATCCAGCTAACATTGGTGGGTCTGTGTTTGACTATAAAGGGCTCAATAAGCTGCTGGTTTGGAGCTTATTTGTACTTGTATCTATTGAACATAAACACAGGACTATATAGAAGAATTAGCAGCTTTTCCTGTTCCTGCGAGGAGCTCACAATGTTTCAAGTATCTGAACTCGCTATGAAATATTTATTTGCCTACCTACCACTAAACATTGAGGCTACATACATGCCTATGCAGATGCAGTGCAGATTAGCAAACATTTGTAGTTAATTATTTTTTTGAAAAAGCAAATGTAAAATCTATGTTTTCATGCATTTGCTATTTGCTTTGCAATCCCCTAGACTCCACAGGTGTTAATGGCTCATAGAGGATTCATTGTAGGACTAATTTTGCAGATGTGAACACAGACAGAACATATGAACCCACACTGGTCTGCATTAGTGTGAACAACCAGAACCTGAATCCTTGTCCAGCCACGGACTAACTTTCCCCCTCCTTATTCCCCTTGGGAACTGTGCAATGTGATAGTATACATTATGTATTTTAGGCAAAACATGTTCAATTTCCAAACCGCCATGAAGATGCTCTGCTGTGGTCTGAGACAGCTGGGGGAACCACTGTGGCCTAACGTGCTTGTTTAAGCTGAGAGCTGTAGGAGCACTTTTTTGGATGGCCCTGCAGAAATGTAACCAACACAATTGCAAACTTTAGAGTCCTGTTATGGCTTATACCCTATGCAGCAGAAAATAAAGGAGAGGCACGTGGGACAGGCTTCATTTCAGCTGCTTGCTGGCTAATTATTGCCAATGGATGTAGGGTCACTTTAAGCCTACTGTGTCATAACAGACACAGATGATGTTACAAGATACTGCTGATAAGTATAACTTACTTGAATTCAACTTAAAGTGGAACAAAACCCCAGGGCGGCCAGCCCTGGAATCTAAAGATTGGAGTGCCCCGCTGTGTGAACCCCCCCACCAAGTAAAACAGGACTGTTTGCCAAGCATTACATATGCATGGCAAACGGCTGTGATTGGACAAAGCCCATGCATGCACCATAGGTCTAGGGAAAGGCGAGTTTCTAAGGGCGTCTAGGGAGCGTCTCAATGTAGGATGTCCCCGGGGATGGAACAAAAAATACAATTCTGTGATTACTCACCTGTAGAATTGGTATTATGAGTATACAGTACGTCCTGCTCCAGATAGAATACTTACTATCGGGACATCCAATAGCAGTGTCCATAAAGTAGGGTGGGATCCCCAAAAAAGGTAACACCAGACAGTTTAAACCACTGCCGCCTGCAAAACCTTGCGGCCAAAAACAGCATCAGCTGAGGCCCTAACATCAACCTTGTAAAACAGAAGCCTGGTGCTGAAAAGCTCAAGAGGCACCAATAGCACGAGTGGAATGAGCAGTAAGGTGGAAGGGAGGATTCTTCCCCTTAGCAGAGTAGGCCTGAATTACAGCCTGACGGATCCATTTGCTGATAGTAGACTTGGCAGGAGCCAAACCCTTCCTAGGACCAGAAGGGACCACAAAAAGAGCATCAGTTTTCCTGAAAGGTGCAGTAGCCACCAGATTGTACTTCAGACACCTAACCACATCCAAAGAATGCAAAACCCTCTCCTTAGCATTACTAGGATTAGGGCACAATTGAGGAAGAACAATGTCCTGATTCAAATGAAAGGCAGACACTACCTTAGGCAGAAAATCTGGCTTGAAGCGAAACACCACCTTATCCTGGTGCCTCTCAAAGTAGGGGGGCTGAATGGAAAGCGCCGCCAACTCAGACACACGCCTAACAGAGGTGATAGCCACCAGAAAGACAACTTTGAGAGTAAGAATGGCCAGGGCAGCATCCTGCACAGGTTCAAAGGGAGCACCCTGTAAGGCTGACAAAACCAAGTTCAAATCTCAAACAGGCACCATAGGCTTACGTGGAGGACGCACATGAGTCACCTCCTGGAAAAAAGTCCTTATCAGAGAATACTGAGCAAAGGACTTCTGGAAGAAAACAGCCAGGGCAGAAACCTGACCTTTCAGAGTACTAAGTTGGAGCCCCATCTCCAACCCATGCTGTAGGAACTCCAGAATCCTGGGAATAGAGAACACACGACAGGGAAGAGACTTAGACTCACACCAGGTCAATGTAAGCACGCCAAACCCTGTAATAAATAGAAGAAGAAGACTTCTTTCTAGCCTTTATCATGTAATCAACAACCGAGGTAGACAGCCCCTTCTCCATCAAGATGGAGGTTTCAGCAGCCAGGCCGTCAAAGCTAGAGTTTGTAAATTGGGATGGCGTAGGGAGCCCTGAATGAGCAGATCTGGCACCATGGGCAGAGTGTACTGATCTACTGCCAGCTGCACCACGTCTGCGAACCACACTCTTCTTGGCCATCTGGGGACCACCAGAATTGCTGGCACCCCTTCCAGAGCAATCTTGCGCAGAACCCTGCCCAACAGGGGGAATTGAGGGAAGACATACAGAAACTGGAAGCCCTGCCATGACATTGCTAGAGCATCCATGGTCAAGGCCAGAGGATCCTGGGACAGGGAGACAAAGGCCGGTAGCTTGTGATTGTGACGGGACGCAAACAGATCCACATCTGGTTGGCCCCAACGGTGACACAGAGATTGGAACACCCTGCTGCATAGGGACCATTCTCCCTGGTGAGAGGTCCCCCTGCTCAGAGAGTCTGCCAGGAGATTTTCCACCCCTGGGATGTACACAGCGGATCATTGGTCTCCGCCCAGGTCAGGATCAGAGACACTTCCTGGAGGGCCCTCTTGCTCCGGGTCCCTCCCTGATGATTGATGTAGGCAACTGCCGTCTGGTTGTCCGAGCGCACCTGAACAGGCAGGCCCCGAAGGTGAGTAGCCAACTGAGCCAGGACTAACCTGATCGCCCGCAGCTCCAAGACGTTGATAGGTGTGTGGGCCTCCTGAGGGCCCCACCTCCCCTGGAACCGCAGGGACTTCCAGAAACCTCCCCAACCTGACAGACTGGCATCCGTGGTGACTGTCTCCCAGGAAGGGGTCAGAAAGGATCTGCCTCCCAACAGGTTCCTTGAGTCCATCGACCACGAGAGAGACCTCCTGACCAGGGGGGAAAGCACACATACCCTGTCCAGGGATGCTGGATCCTTGTCCCATACAGACAATAGGTGGAGTTATAAGGGACCGCCTCGAAGCACGCCACCATCAGGCCCACCAGCTGCATTCCCTGCCTGATGGAGGGATGACAAGATAGCAGGAACTGGACCTGTGCAATCAGACTGTCCACCTTCTGCTGAGGAAGGAAAATCCGTGCCTGAACTGTATCCAGATTCATTCATAGGAATGGAGTCACCAAGGAGGGGGGACAGCGAAAACTTGGGGTGGTTGATCACCCATCCAAATGACTCCAGAGTGGACACCACCAGATGAGTATCCAATTCTGCCTGATGTAGAGATTGGGAGGTGATGAGAATGTTATCCAGATAAGGCAGCACGCGGACGCCCTGAAACCTGAGCAGAGACATCATGCCAGCCAGCATCTTGGTGAACACCCTGGGAGCTGAGGTGAGACCAAAGGGCACACAAACTGGTAGTGTTGATCCTCCAGAGCGAACCTGAGGAACCTTTGATGACCTGGGAACACAGGAATATGAAGGTAAGCATCTTTGATGTCCACAGAAGTCATGAAATCCCTTGGGCGCAGGGAACTGATGGCAGAGCACAGAGTTTCCATGCGGAAGCGCCTACTCTTGACAAATTTGTTGAGGATCTTCAAGTCCAGGATGGGCCTGAGTGACCCATCTTTTTTGGGTACTGTGAATATGTTGGAATAGAAGCCCTTGCCTTTTTCTCTTAAAGGGACCTTGCAGATGACGCCCAGCTCCAGGAGGCTTTGCACTGCCTGCACTAGATCCTGAGCTGACACAGGGCCCTGAGGAATCCGGGATCTGATGAATCTTGGGGGCAGCCAGGCAGCAAACTATCTTGTAACCGGAGGACACTACCTCCTGAATCCACCAGACGTGAGCAAAGTGCTGAAGCCGCCCCCCCCCCCCCCCCCCCCCGAATGGGTGAGGGCGCCCCATCATGACTGAAGGGACTTGGGAGAGGACTTAATCTTGGGGCCCCAGGAGGAGCCAGGACGTCCACGTCCTCTGCCCCTACCCCAGAAGTCTCCCCGGGCCCCAGTAAAGGAAACCCCCCTCCCTGGTCTAGCACCACGGTAGGGGGAGGAGAAGGAGCCCTGACCCCGAAAGGGCCAAGACTGCCGCCTGCGCTGGGGTAACCTGCCTCCCTTAGCAAAAAGGTCCAGGCGGTCCCCAAACAGGCGTAGTCCTTTGAAGGGAAAACCAGTGAGGGCCTTCTTGGCAGCGTTGTCAGCAGCCCACTGGCGTAGCCAAACCGGGTGGCATATAGCCACCACAAGGGCAGATGTTCTGGCACACATTCTAATGGTGTCATCCAAGGCAGAGAGGACAAAATGTACAAAAACATCACAACTAGAGAGTGCATTAAACACCTCACAAGGCAAATCATCAGGGGCACTATCAAGTATATTTCTGAGCAGGGTCCTAATGGCCACAGCCGTAATGGCCGAGGCACAGAATGAGCGCAGCGCCGTCCCCACACATGCAAAGGCATGGGACGCCAGCTGGTCAATGCGCCAGTCCTCAGCATCCCGCAGGGTAGTAGAGTCAGGGGAGTGCATAACAGAGGTGTTAGATAACCCTAGGACCGGGGCAACCACTTTGGGAGGGGATGACCAACACTTTACCACATCAGCAGGAAAGGGATACTTCCTATCCCAACTTTTAGGTACCACGGGAAGTCTACTGGGGCGCTCCCATTCCTTGAGCACAAGGTTATGGAAATGTGCTTGCTCAGGAAATTCCAAGGCGTGACTTAGTGGTATGGAACAGTTCCCCCCTTTGCCTGTGAGCCGCAACAGGGGGAGAAATGGAAAGAACCTCAAAAATCTGGGCCAGCAATCTATCAGTATCATCCGGGGCCCAGTGGTCAGAGGCAGAATCGTCATGACCCCTGGGCCTCTCATCAGATGACCCCGAGTCGGAGAATAGCTCCCCTTCGTCCGAAGGGGTATAGCCACAAAGATGCCAAAACTCATCAGTTTCCAGAGGGAAAAGAGTGACATTAGGCGTTAAGTGACGCTTTTTAGCAGGGGCCTTACGCGCCAAGGTATTAGCAATCAACTTCTCAACACTAGCCAGTCTGGAAGACACATCAGGCTGAGAATCCCCACTGGTATGCAACTCAGTAGGAGTGAGATTTAAGCTTGGGGGGTAGGTGAAGTGAAACAAGGTGCAGGCCCAGCCACTGGAAGGCCAGATTGCAGTGCAAGCACCTGCTCAGCACAGGGTACACAGACCCGCTCCTTGTCAGCATCAACATGAGACTCCCCACACGCTACACACAGCCGGGCATGTCCCGAAGGAACCCCGGTCACATTATCCTGAGATGCCTCCATATGGTGATTATAGTGGCACTATAGGCCGATAGGGATTAACGCTATACAGCAACCCGGGATGCCCCAATAACCTGCTAGGGAAGTGGGAGTAATTAGGCCTCACAAGTTAACCAACTAACAGAGGGCGAGGAGAAGCCAATGGATTCACCCGTCTGAAAGACACAATAACAAGAGCCGTAAGCAGACAATAATAAAAAGGAGGTAATAAAGCTGCCCGCAAGGGCACTTACGGACCGCGGTAGGTAGAGGTCTGTCACGCAGAAGCCGACCAAGCAGACAAAATTGGGTCGGTACACCTCGAGGGGCGGGCCCGCACAAGCTATGACGCGGAGCGCGCCAGAGACAGGCCCCGCCCCCCCGAAGAGCGCGAAGCCAACACATGAAAAGCAGCCAATGACGGCGCGCCGGCGCCTGAGGTAACGCCGCCGCCAAGCGCGGAACATAGTGAAAAAAGGCGCGCGGCGGCAATTTTAAGTATAGTAATAATATAACAAGTCAGCGCGGCGGCTGACACAAGGCATAATGTAATAAAGCACAGAGCCAACACAAGTATATACATACATACACACACAACCCCCCCCCCCTTTCCCCCTGAAGGCTACAAGGAGAGTGAGGACAGCGGCCACTTGACATAGGGCCCACCGATAGGCAGGGGCAATAGTGCGGGAGGGGCATCCCATAGAGGCTCACCATAAGCCTGAACCGCCTACCCTTTGGTGGGGGATTTTTTGGTTCAGCTGTTGATATGGGGGGGGGGGGGGGGGGGCACCTACTCCAATAGGAGACATGTGGAACCGTGTACAGCAGTTTCATGTCTACCAACCCAAAGAGCTCCAAGCCCCATTTTGGCTCCCTAATTTTTAGTTCTTTAGATAAATGGGCATCAATAATTTCCGGAACATGAGGTCTGTGTAGCTTATAAACAAAGCACTGTGCTTTTTTTTCTATAACTCTACATTCACACCTGTCCAGTCGCGTTTGCGGCATGTGTTTTTTCAAGATCCTATGCCCTGCCTTTCTGTCTATTAAAATCTATGGGGCCCTGTTACAATCCCAGGGATAGACCCTGGACTCGCATGGGGGAGGGTTTGTCATTGAGGAATGGCATATTCAATCGTAGGTTGTAGCCTGTCAACAGATTTTACTTGTGATGCTAGGATTTACTGTGACGATCTCTCTGTGAAGAGGAATACAAGCTCCATAATCTGCTGAAGTACGGTCTGATTTTTTTGAGCTAATGGGGGATTGTGGCCAAGTGTCCTGACTTTGGGCTATGGAAGAAGACGAGCGGATGACCCTGTCAATGTTCGTGAATAAGTGATTGTATATGCTGTACCCCCCTTTATCGCCCCTCCCCCCTTCCCCACCCCCTCTTGCTTTCTGTACCCCGTACCCCTATATTTTGGAAAATTAATAAAAACATATGTGGTACTGCGTGAAAAAAAAATTGCCAGATGCTGCCACTAGGAAGCAAGAAGTAACCGTGTGGTGTTCAATGTGGTGAAAAGACCTTATACTATAGTATACATCTACTGGATGGATGAACATGACTGGCTGAGAGCTGTGTGTCTAACATCTGTGTATTTACAAATCCTGTATGATCAGGACCCAGCTGCTGTGTGACTCCATTCATATTTACAGTGCAAATTTCTTTACAAGTTTAGCTCCCCTTAGAGCAAGCTACTGAACGGGAAGTGGCTTAGTTTTGATGTCTGTATTATGTTTGGGTATTCGATGTACCCCCCCCCCCTTTTATCCTTGTTGTATCCCCCCCCCCCATTGTATTCTCTGAAAATCAATAAAACTTGATTATACTAAACAGGTTTAGCGATATTCATTGGCTGAGTAAAGATAGCAGAAATATAAACATTGAAAACATATCGGCAGCCGAATCCCCAGCATCTTTGGGCTGTGCGTGTGCACCAGCCCCAGTCATTCAGATGGCGGGGGAAAGGCGCCCGTTTCTGGAGATGTGCCTGATCTCACATGCGAATGCCATAAACAGAGCCGTTTGCCGAGCATTAATATGCAGTGCAAAAGGCTCTGATTGGACATGAGCCCATACATGCCCCATAGGACTAGAGATCTGGGAGGTTGCACGCAGTGAGGCACCCCAAAATGGGAAGCCATCGGGGCAGGGAACGAAACCCAAGATAGTAAAAATCATGGGTTTTGTTCTGCTTTAAAGAAGTCCTCCACACAGAGCACCAGTCATCTTTAACAATAGGAGTAGATAGGACCTCACAACTCATCCAAAGCTAGAAGTGTTACCTGGTAAACAAGGCAAAGCCAATCCTTACAGTAAGTGGGGGCAGATAAAGAGGCACTGCAGGACTGAGAACACAAGCAAACTGCAATGTATGCCCAAAACGATATTAATACATTCTTAAAGATAGCAGCTACGCTTTTTAAGGATTGATGTGGCTGCAAATCTACATGTCAGAATGGCCAGCACAGCTGGATACCGTGCAACGGCTGGGTCAGGCCTAGGGCAAGAGAGGTGGCCGACAAGTGAAGACATGTAACCCACTCACTGAGATCGGGAGATCAGGCCTGCTAAAGTAAGCCACTCTGAAACCCATCATACAGACAGACTTTCCATTCTACATATACATCAGCCCAACCACAGAACACAGGATGCTGCAGTAAAAACACACTGCATAAGAAACAAGGCATTGGATACCAAATGTTACTACAATACCTTTAGCCACATACACTTTCTTACAAATGAGCCAGGCTAAGTGTACAAAGTCTGCTTAGTGCCCTCATATCCTATACCTTATTATTATAAGCTCACCTATCTGCAAGGGAAAATGCTGTCCATTATTTTTAAGATGCAGCGTATATATATGTGAACTGGTCCATTAAAAATAATGGGCAGCATTTTCCCTTGCGTTGGGACTGCTTTGCCTAACGCAGCGCAAGTGCAATAGTGTGAATAGAGCCTTAGATATGCCTCAATTGCTTACACAAAGCAATATATAAAGGTTGTGGTGCATTACAATTTTGTGTTTACATATTTTAAAGAGGACCAAAATTAGAATGAGTGGCACGTTGAGAAAGTGGGTTTTCCAGGAACGCGTGGGTGAAGGTTACCAGTGGGGCACAGCAGGGACACCATTCAGCATTCTTATAGGTGGTTTTGTTTTTGTATTGCTGTGGTTTTCTCCTTCGGTATTATTGATTTATTTGCACTATGTAAAGCACTTTATGATAGCACAGGTTTCACAGCTCACTAATCTTTATTGGGAAGAGTTAATGTATGATACTGGAATTACTTCTGAATGGAAAGGTGGCTTATATAATGAGGTGTTGCACATTCCTTTGGCAATGATGTCCCTGCTGTAGCAATGATTTTAGTTATATGTTGTCTGTCTTGATCTTAATCTAATACATTTAAGGCAATTATATGACCTGACAATTACGTTATTTATGGGGGGGGGTTGGTGCTGGCTTGGGTTTCTCTGTCCCTCTTGTGGTGGCCGGGGCTAAAAAACTCTGAGGATAGAATGAGTTGTTCCTCGTGGTGCATCCGGGGGAACCTTTTGCGGAGCTGTGCCCACTTTTTCTATTTTTCCCACTAATTTGTACAGACTGGACGAAAACAGAGAAAGGAAACCATTGAAAAGAAACTGAAGCCAAATCAGCCAATGCTCACTATTGTATGGCTGACAATCATGTGACCAATTGGGGTTGTTGAGTAGGGTTGCACATCAAGCCTGAATGGTTGCCTGCAGCCACATCATTTTTAAAGTGGACCTATCCCTTTTCTGCCCTTCCCACGGTGCATGCGTGGTCTCCTGGGCAATCAGCGCTTTAAGCGGTGCATACTAATGCATGGCATAAATCGCTGCTTTCGCTGTGGAGTGATCGCACCAAAGCTGCAAAGACCCAGGAACACTTGAAAGGTAGGAGATTGTGGCCCTCTTCACACAGTAGGGCATTCCAAATAGGGATGCCCCAAGGTCACTTTGTCTATGCAAAGCTTATATTTACACCAAAAATGGGCTCGGTCAACCACAATGCTCCACATTTTTTGTTCTAAACTAAGCTTCTATGCTTAGCTTCTGTTATTTTCCCTTTGATTTAACAAAGGTGGGCATTCCTGGTCTTCCCTTATGCTAATTCCCAGCGTGTTCTCATAGCGGGCATGATGCACAGTGACGGAGATGGCCAGGCCACACACAGGATGGGCATGAGGCTCTGCTACAGTCTATAGGGGGAGCGGTTGCGTTGAGCAGGAGCAATGGTGCCTTTCTTTTCTGGGGGCTGGTCTAGGTGGCCCGGGATAAAGAGAGGATTTCCTCTAATGTACTGCAGAGCAGAGACACTGTGGAGAGGCAGCAGCAGCAGGTAGACTGAAGGAAAAGAAATAATATGCTCTGATTGCCCAAAAGCATCATGGGAGCCTAAAAGTGTTTGGCAAGTCAAAAGATAAAAAATAAATATCAGTAGCTTACCTTACCTCGTTAAGTGACTCCATCGCTCTGCTTCCTCCTCTGTCTCCTTAGTGAGGAAAATCACTTCCTTATTCGGCTTTCAGTCCCCACCCCGCTGACCTAGTTCATCAATCAACATTCAGTGGAACCAAGAACAGAAATACCACCACTCCTTGCCCGGATGTCCTGATTGGCTGCCTCTCTCTGTATCTCTTCTCATCACAGTGTGTTTACATCACATCGCTGTTGGCACACCCTCATCACACCTACCTTTATTTTTTCTATGATCTCCAATGCTTTAATACTTCTAAGGATAACTTAGGAACTACAGGGTCTTTTTGAAAACGGATTGTAATTTAGGACAGTGCAAAATGTAGCTAGAAACAATAGACTTCAGTATAAATTTAAAGCGGATATAAACCCATATTTGTGTCCACCACTCTACGTGTGGGCCCCTCCCTGCTGTTGCTTCAGCGGCGGCCCAGTTTTCAAAGACAACCAGGCTTTTCTGCTGCTGAAGCCATGCCCCGCCAATTCTGAGAGAGCTTATTGGCTGCAAAATTGCCGCTGTGATGAGGTGCTGCCTGCGGGCAGCATCCCCGTAACAGTGTTTGGGGGCACGCATTCAGAATTGCTGGGCGCAGGAGCGGAGAAGCCATGGATGAGGTGTTGTGGGACCAGCCAAGATCAGGTAAGATCACCAGCACCCCGGAGGGTTTGACACAGAGGGGCATCCCGGGGTAGGCTAGCGGCCAGGCCGGGAATCTTTTAGATTCCAGGGCCCTGACGCACAGCTTTTGACCCGCTTTAAGTGAGGTAACTGGGGGAAACAGGCATAGGGGCATCCCAAGTTAGGATCTGATGTATGGATGATGTAAAGCAGACCAAAACCCAGGAGGGTGAAAATCCTGGCTCAAAGCAGAACCCAAAAATCTACTGTATGTTTATGAGAGGGCTGCTAGCTCCAGATGTGATGGCCCTCTGAGGTCAACATCCAACTCCCCAAAAACAGGAGAGGTCAAGATCTGATCTAAAAAAAAGCCAGTAAAGTATATTTCAGCCACCGCAAAAAAAAAAAAAAACACACTCCACTGGCAGCCTGTAGACCCCTTGGTGTCCTGTGGGAGCACCGACAGGCCCCCGCTTCCAGGGATGAGGGAGCATCATGTGAGTGTCCACTACTAGGACACACGGCAGGTGGGCGTGTTGGATTGCCGGACAGGTAGGTATATATATATATATATAGATTCACAGGGTAAGCCACCCCACAGACAAGGATGTCAGGAGCCCCCATCACTTCCTCTAGCAGAGCTGGAGGCTGCTCCTCGCTAAGGATGCTGGGATGGCGGTCCCTCCAGCTGCTGCAGGTATCTCCTCCATACAGTGGCAGGCCGGAGGTAGGAGAGGAGGGGGCTCCACACAGACACAGCCGCAGGGCCTCCAGCTCTCCTCTCCCATCCAGCTACAGCAGGTCACTCTCCCGCCCGCACATTTCCCATTTACGCCCGCAGCTGACACCTGTAGCTGCCCCTAATGCTAGCAGGTGCCCGGGAGCCTTCAGCCGGGCCCCCCATCACTATTACCTGGATCCGCTTCTTGTGTCTCCTCCGCTCCGCCATGTCTGCCCCGGCCTCTGTCTGGTGACGTGGAGGGGGCGGGACTAGCAGGCCTACACGCGGGCACGTGCAGTGCCAGGGCGCGCTCCCGCTAGTGCGGCCAGCTCTCTGCTATTGCTGTCCTGGCCTCGGGCGTGTGAAAATATATAATGTTAGTAAAATGAGCTTTTCTCTCTCTCTTTTTCATATTCATTCATTCTCACTCCTTTCCACATTCTTTTCTAGTCTCTATTCCACCCTCCAGGCTTCTTTCTCTCTTCCACATTTTTTCATTCTTTCCACTTTTCCACATTCCTTCTTTCTATCGTTTCCAAATTCTCTCCTCTTCATCTCCCTCTTCCATATTTCCTACTTCTCTCTTATTTTCCACATTCCCTCTATCTCCCTCCCTTTTCACTCTTCTTCATTCAATCCTCTTCCTCTCTTCCATATTCTTTCCTTCTCTCACTTTCCATCCTTCTATCCCTCTTTTCCACATTTCATCATTCTCTCTTTATTTTCCACATTCCCCTCTTAAGCCTCCACATTCTACCCTCCTCTCACTTCCACTTTATAACCTTATCTCTCTTTTCCACATTATTATCCTTTTTCTATTCCACATTACATTTTCTTTTTCACATTATATCCTACTCTCTGTTCCACAGCCCATCCCCCCTCTTCCACATTCTTTTTTTGTTCTTGTTCTCTCTTATCACATTCCATCCTTTTCTTGTCTTTTACATTCCCTCATTGTCTGTATTTCACATGTCCTCTTTTTCTCTTCCACAATTCCTCCTCTCTCTTTTTTACATCCCCACCTCTCCCTCTATTCCACATTCCATCCTTTCTTTTCCACATTCTATCCTACTTTCTCTCTTCCACCGCCCATCCTCCCCTCTCTTCCACATTGTTATTTTTCTTGTTCTCTCACCTCCACATTTCATCCTTTTCTTGTCTTTCATATTCCCTCATTGTCTGTATTTCACATTCCCTCTTTCTCTCATTTTCTCTTCCACATTTCATCCTTTTCTTGTCTTTCATATTCCCTCATTGTCTGTATTTCACATTCCCTCTTTTTCTCTTCCACATTTCATCCTTTTCTTGTCTTTCATATTCCCTCATTGTCTGTATTTCACATTCCCTCTTTTTCTCTTCCACATTTCATCCTTTCTTGTCTTTCATATTCCCTCATTGTCTGTATTTCACATTCCCTCTTTTTCTCTTCCACATTTCATCCTTTCTTGTCTTTCATATTCCCTCATTGTCTGTATTTCACATTCCCTCTTTTCCTCTTCCACATTTCATCCTTTTCTTGTCTTTCATATTCCCTCATTGTCTGTATTTCACATTCCCTCTTTTTCTCTTCCACTTTCATCCTTTTCTTGTATTTCACATTCCCACATTCTCTCTTTTTCTCTTCCACATTTCCTCCTCTCTCTTTTTTTTACATCCCCACTTCCCTCTCTTCCACATTACTTTCTTCTCTTTCTCGTGTCCTCATTCCAACCTCTCTTTCATCCACATTCCAATCTCTCTTCCACATTCTTGCTGTCTCTCTCTTTTTTTCACATCCCCACCCTCACTCATCATTTTCTCACTATGTTCTATTCTCTTTCCATCTTTCTTTGCCTGGTGTTGTCAATGAGATCATCTAACTCGGAATCTGCACAGGTTAGTACTGTGTAACAGGTCAGTATATCTCATATATCTTAGAAGTTAGAGCCAGTCATCTATTGCCAGCTTTTCTTGTGGCACTAGATCCCCTAACCTGCACACATCTTATATTTGGCAGACAAACTGCCTTCTATCTCAGATGAATGCTTGAGAGCATTATGCCCCCATCGTCCACTGAATCTAGTCTCTGGTAAAACATTTTCACTATTGTTTGTTGTTATGTTAAACTGAACCAACATTCCCGCAGACTGTGCATGAAAATAAGCTGGGGGGGGGGAGGTATCCAGAATGCTTGCGTCCCCCGGCCAAAACCGCTCCAAAACACTCAATATGCTTAACCTAGAGCCTGCGTCAGGAAAGGAGTGCCGCAATTGGCCCTCGGCATGTACTTGGCCCTCGGGGCAGGGCGTGGGATGTGGTGCCCGGCGCAAGGACGCAACCATGGCCCACTTAAACCGGACCTTCACCATGATTTATTGAAAAGCCCAAACCCTTAAAAAACGATTCCCCAGCATATAAAATTAATATATTTTAAGTTTTTAGTCAATTACTTATTATTCTTTCCCCCACTGGGCTGCAACTCTGTTCAGGACTTTAGGATACAGGCGCCGCCATCTTGACTCAGAAGCATCACACTTACTGAGGAGAGAGGGATAAAGTAGTGGGTTATAGCTGTGCTTTGCTCAGACAGAGCAGAGCTGTGGTCAGGAAAAGGTCAGCAATCCTAGAATGCAGAGCAGCACAGTCAGAAAGCACTGCAGGCTGCCTGATGTTCCATGAGCCGCCATCTTGGATGTTTTAAGGCTCATAACATGCAGTAGGTGCAGGTAGGATGATTTTTAATGTGAGCAATCTATATGTACAGGGTTTGGGAAACATATAAGATAGACTCTTATTCAGGGTGAAGGACCGCTTTAACCGCTCAGCTACTAATCGGCCTGTGACTTTCCCATCGCAGGCTCGAGGTGAGAATATCAGGCATCCTGGGGGGGTTTGTGCGGGGGCTCAAGCATTCCCCAAGCTTTGTGCTGTCTGTGGGACCAACACCCGTTAAAGAAAAAACACGTGTTGGTCTGGTTTAAAGGGGGTCAAACTCTCCAGGCGCATGCCCAAAGAGTGGGCCAGGGATGTGACCAGTCGACTGCACCTCGTCACAGCGGTAGCCAATGGGCTCTCTCAAAAAATGCCTCAGAACGTGGCTTTGGCGGTGAAAACCCCAGTTTTCTTTAAACCGGACCTTCAGTGTGATTTAATGAAAAGCCCAAACTCTTAAAAAACGGTTCCCATGCATCTAAAATTAATATATTTTTCGTTTTTAGTCACTAACTTATTTTTCTTTCCCCACGGGTCTGCAACTCTGTTCAGGAATTTAGGATACAGGCGCCGCCATCTTGACTCAGAAGCATCACACTTACTGAGGAGAGGAGAGTGGGATAAGGTACAGGGGGGCGGGTTATAGCTGTGCTTTGCTCATACAGAGCTGCCTGGGGTCAGGAAAAGGTCAGCAATCCCAGAATGCAGAGCAGCACAGACAGGAGGCACTTCCTGTTTGCAGGCTGCCTGATAAGATGGCGGCTTCTATAAGCCACCATCTTGGATGTTTAAAGGCTCATAACATGCAGTAGATGCAGGTAGGATGGTTTTTAACCCTTTTGTTGCCAAGCACGTAACACCTACGTGCTGGCTTGGCTGGGCCTTAAGTGCCAAGCCCGTAGGTGTTACGTGCTTGACTTTGATCGCTTCTAGTTTAAAAAATAAAAATAAAAAATACTCACCTGACCCCTTGTTGGATCCGGCCGGGTCTCCCCTTTAATTTGGTGCCATCCGATCCCCCGTGGGGGGTCGGATGGCTCCAGGAGAGCCCCCGGAATAGGCCGCCCCCCCCCCGCTTCTGCAGCAGCAGCTGCTAACTGTAAAAAAAATAAAAAATAAAAATGACATTCACTTACCTCCATGTGCGCTGGCTCCCGCTGTCCCTCCTCTTCACCTGGGGGGCCTCCGATCCCCCCCCAGGACTTACCGATCTTCAGGAGAGAGCCTGAGAGGCTCTCTCCCCTTTGATCCTCGATGGCGGCCGCCATCTTGCCGCTAAGCCCCGCCCCCTTGGGGGCGGGGCTTATGACGTCATCCCGGCCCCCGATATCTGGCTTCACCCTTCTCAACTTCTCAGATGCCGGTGATCGGCACAGGGTAAGGAGGTGGCAGGAGATCCTCTGATCTCCTGCCTCCTCCTTCTCCTGTACCGATCACCGGCATCTGTCAGCTGAGCGGCGAGGGACAAGAGCTTGCAATCGAAGGTAAGTACAGTAAAAAAAAATTATTTTTTTTTAATAAAATACTTTTTTTTATTGTGTGGTGTTTTTTTTTTTACAGTTAACCCTTTGTGAGCTGGTAAGGGGTCCATGAGACCCCTTATACCAGTTCACATGGCTGGGGGGGTGGCATTGCCATTAACCCCCGCACCCCCATTACCTGCCTCCCCAAAGGCCAGGGGGGGGGCAGAAGAGCCCGGGCCCACATAGGCTATGTGGGCTCGTAGGCTGCAGGGTGGGGGGGCCACCAAAGCTGGCCCCCCCACTCTGTGCCTACAAGCCCCCATAGCTGGTCCCGGGCTGGTTACTTTGGGTAAGGGGGACCCCACGTCATTTTTTTTTTTGGATTTTTAAGGGTTTTTAACCCTTAAAAATCCAAAAAAAAATGGGGTCCCCCTCCCCGGGAAGGGGGACCCTATGTCATTTTTTTTTTTAATTAACCATTTGTCATCCAGCAGCTATAAAAGGCTTCTGGGCAGGAAAGGGTGTCTACCTATACATATGTGGTATCGCTGTAAGCGGGAGAAATTGGGGTTTCTCACGCAATAAGATTTTATTGACAAACTTACATTTTTTATTACAAAAAAACTCTACAAATTGTAAAAAAATATATTTTTTTTATTTTTTTTCACACATTTCACCCAAAAATGTTGAGAATACACCTAAAAAACACAAACAAGACATTTCATGTTAAAGCCCAGACTCTGTTGAAAAAAACAATATATAATTTTCCTGGGAAATCCCTGGAAAGCCTTTCGAAAATGACAGTTGAACATGTGTAGCGCAAAACAGTCAAACTCAGTCTGGCAACAGGGAGTGGCAAATGCTGCAGGTAGGCTGGCAGCGAAAGGGTTAATGTTAGCAATCTGTATGTACAGGGTGTGGGAAACATATAAGATAGACTCTTATTCAGAGTGAAGGTCCACTTTAAAAATGCTCAGGTGGGGGAGGGGGCCCCAAAGATTGAGGATTTCTTGATTTCTGTCAACTTTAATATGTTTTAGAGCTGAACTGGACGTTGTTAATAATGGCATGCAGCTTTTTGTTCAAAAGGAGGTTTCTCTATACTTTTTGTGCCACAGCTATAATATTATGCAATGTGCTGTAGCCTTTCTGTTGGGGGAGGGGTGAGGAAATTGTGCCACCATATTCATGTTGTTTATCTCTGCCTTCTGAGCCTGAATATCTGTGGTAATAACGGATTGTCTGGCTGTGTGTGTGTTAGCACGTTTTGTATGCACCTTGTACCCTGCTTCATTTTTACATGGTGTCACTTTTTTGGGCTAAGACTTTCTGAACTAATTCTGTGCCTTTTAATTTGTAGTTATGAGAATTAATATATACTAATTTGTATTATAAAGGCATTTTATTCTGTATTACATATTTTTGAAAAATAAGTGAACCTAAACCATCAGAGCTGCCCCCGCACCCCAGACATCACAATTTCCTGCATTTTTGTGGCATTCCCCTGGTCACATGAGCACCATCAGCCAATGGGGATGTCCAAGGAGCATAGAACAATTTGACACTGAGGACCAAAACACTATTATAAGTGCCCCATGTAAAGAGCTTTCTGCCTTAAGTCATTATTTAGGGACTTTTCATTGTCAAAAAAACTAAATACTGTAAGCATTCTTTACAAGGGGCCTTAGGGCCCACTTCAGGCTGCACAATGCTTTTCCGGTAGGCCCCACTAGACCAGCAGGTCAGGTATCTTGTGTGCAGTCCTTCTCACAGCTGCCAAGGGAAAATCAGTGGCAATGTAGAAGGTGGTATGGAATGGAGGTTGATTGGTTGCAGCTCAGAAGGTGGTGAGATTTACCAGCAATAGTGGACTCTTCTGTGGCAGCAGAGAAGGCAGCAAGGACTGGAAAATGATCAGCGGCAGTGGAGGAATCAGTAAGGACTGGAGGGTGATTGGCAGCAGTGGAGAAGGCAACAAGATCATCAGCAGCAGGGGAGGTAGCAAGAACTAGAGGATAATCAATGGCATTGGAGAAGGCAGTAGCGAATGGAGGGTGATCAGCATCAAAGGAGGACCTATTGGTGGTGGCAGCAAGGCTGATGGTGACATGACGTGAGGTTACGTGATGTAACCTGTGATGTGACATACTGCAAGAGGCCCAATGTGACTCTCCTGCCCAATGGTCCACATAAGCCTGGTGCAGTCCCTGGCTAACCACAAAAAGCTCATGCATCAGTCTTCACAGGGATCATGGAGCAGCACTGGAATAAATATTTAATCATGTCATCAGTCATGTATTCATGGTGCCAGCAGATGCCCCTGTGATGGTGGTGAGGCATCAGTAGATAAAAGGAAGGTAATGCAGAGAAAAGAAATAGTTATTGTCAGCATAAGATTCTGCATATACAGCAGTTTGTTTTGTTACAAAAATCCCTGTCTTTTATTTTAATGTGTCTTTCCCTGTCACATCTTTTAAAACGATTGGCTTCTGGTTCCTTTCTATGATGGGCGGCAGTGGGGTAAATGAGGCTAGCATGTTACAAAAGTATATTGAGTGCATGAACACCTAATTATCATTCTAGTATAGTTAGAGATACATCACATTCCAACTTTTCAGTGTGGGAAAGAGGGACAATTTTTAAATTAAACCACGCCCACTCATAAAGGGATGGATAGGAGATAGGATGTAACAGTTACAATAATAGAAACACATTGAATAGGAGAATGAATCATTTATTGATACAGATCTGCATGTAAAACCTCAAAGAAGGACAGAGAAGAACAGCCAGAGACAGGGGGATGTGGACTCAAAAGAGGGACACTTGGGAGGTATGCATATGTGCATGTAAAGGTTTCACCATAACAGGTGCAGCGGTTCTTACGATAACGAAAGGCAGAATGACAGGTTATCATGGGACCTGCACAGATGGTTCAACTCTTGCCTGCCAAATACAGTATAAGTAAGATTTTCCATGCAGAACTAAACATTGGAGGGGTGCTGGTACAAGGAAATGAAAAAGAGTGAGAACCAGTGAAGGAGCAGTGACAGAGGTTGGAGTAATATGAAGGGGCGCCTTGATTAAGTAAGCTCCTACTCAGGCGCCCATTTCCATTCCTAGATGTCACATGAAGGGGGTTCTGGTCCAAGGAGATGAAGAGGATTTAAAACCAGTGGGGATAGAGGGGCAGGTTGAAGTAGGGAAAATAGTGCGGCAATTCAGCCCTCTGCCGATGGAGGGGCAGCAATTGGTCCTGTTTTGTGGATCTCCACATAGCTGTCTCTATAGCCCTGTATGAGCACTAATTACTCCACTTGTGTGCCAGTGTGGAGATACACAAAACCTGGTCTGTTGCTGGCCTTTCAGGAGGAAGTTTGATATCTGTGGCTGGTTTCACACCAGCGCAAATGTGGAGCAATTGCGCATTAGGACGAACGCCCCACATCCACCTGTGAAAAGCTGCCCATAGTAATTTATTGGCAGTTTCAAATATGAATTGGGTGTTTGCGGAGTGCTAAGCCACTCCACAAAAGCCCTGCCTGTAGCGTCCTGAGGGTGCAGCATTTGTGATATCCCTCCAGGTGACTGGGCACCCCCCACACGCTGCACACAGCGGTTGCGGGACGTTCGGCTAAAAGTGTGAGCACTTAGCAATCGCTGTAGTGTGAAACCAGACCGTGAAATGGTAAGCCCTGAGTGGAGTTCTACAATTATTGCCTGTTGTTAAGCTCAGTCAAAGGAAGGCAGGTTATAATTTAAAGTGGACCAAAAGTGGCTCTGGAGTCATGCTTGCCCGATCCCCTCCCCCAGGGCATCCAGATTCGGGATACCCCGGTGTATAAATCCCCCCCCAGTCAGGCATTTGTGAATGGCTGGTAGAGGGTAGGGGGGATGCAGCCATCGGCTAGACTCGGTCCTTAGCAGAGTCTTAGCTGATTTTGAGGAGTGCAGCCGAGTGCGCTGATTGGACGAGAGCCCACGCACATGCTATAGGACCGGGGAAAGGTGAGTTTACTGCGCGACCTTTCACACAGCAGGGCACCCCAAATCAGTGCCCCGGGGGCAAGGACCAAGACTGGGGAAAGTCAAAATCTCGGGTTTTGGTCTATTTTAAGCTAGAAGTGAATGGGACTGCAAGGGGCGCCCAACAAGGTACATGGGTGATGGTGAGGGGGGCACAAGGAAATTGCGGGGGAGAGGGGCTACAGGAAGCACTTTGAAGATACCTGAGTGGGAGGCAACAGGGACTCCAAGCATGCCATGTTCCCACCATATTAACTTCCTATTTGCTTTGATGACCACCATGCCCTCCCCCACACTTACCTTCCACCCAAGATCCCAAACCAGACCAACTTGCTCCACTGGCATCTGACACAGCAAGTCTGCTTAAACCACTTTTTATCCATTGGCCTCCCCCATGCACCCCACAACAGCTGGCTCCAGCAAACCTACTTATTTACCAAAAAGTGTGTGCAGTGCTAGAAAGCCTGCTGTTACACTCTATCTGATAGGAGGTGGCTGTGCATAACTAGGCCACAAATGCTAGCTCTCTCACATAAAAAAAGAAGCAAGAAAAAGAGGCAACCTTAGCCGATGCTGTGTTGGATCAGATGTCTGATGGGATATATATATATATATATATATATATATTCATTTGAAACCAGACCTGTTCCCTAAAATACAAAAGTAATATGCAGAGCACAAGTGAATCTCCCTTGCCAATGACCCAAAAATAACATACAGAATGGGAGACATTCCCCCCTATCTATACGCAAAACAAATATGTTGAGAGTAACAGGACACCACAAATAAGAGTTTAAATTCACCCAGTTGTGGACCTCCTCCCTCTGTATTGCCTTGTCTGAAACACATACAAGCTTGATACAATACAAAGGTATCAAAAGATACTCCTAGGCAGGGCTGGTGCAAGGGGAGGGCACTTTAGGCAAATGCCCAGGGTCTCACCCCTAAATCGGCCAATGTCTGAACCAGTTTTTAAATTGGTATTTTGTATTATTGGGTTGAGTTAATGTTTCTAGAAGAACGAGCATAATAAATTTAGTTTTGCTTTGATGGTGGGTGGTTGTGCAGTTCTGGGCAGTGGAAGCAGGTGAGGTCACAGATGTTCCTGCGGCAATGTCAGTTGGGGAAATTAGTTTAGGGGCCGCACTTTTTATTTTGCCCAGGGCCACAATTTGTCTCCAACCAGCCCTGCCACTATGGATCCAAAAAACTGAGGGTTCCTTCAATTCTTTATTATTCTTAATTAAATTCTTTATTAAATAGGAACTATGAGCAAGTCACCGCTTCCTGGTCTACGACACAAAATGACAGTCAATCACATGACTGCTGATGACAAATCTGAATTTCCCAGTGGCCTTCACATCCATCCTGAAGAGTTTCCGTTGGTCAAGTGATTAACTCCCAGTTTGTGCCATAGACCATGAATAAGCAAGTGGTGACTTGCTCATAGTTCCTCTTTAAGAAATGTCCCATAAAAAGATGGTTCCAGAGAACCATCTTTCAAGAGAAAGTGAAAAGTTCAGGAACAAGCAGTAGAATAGATGAAAATGAGAAAACACATGCACACTGCATTTACACCTCATCAAAGAGGGGGGAGTGTGGACAGAGGAGCCAAACAGCATCCAAAGAGGCCCAGAAACTAGTAGACCAGGGGCCACTGGAAGTCATATACTATGCTCCATTCCAGGGTCTCCCATCTTATACCAGAGAACAGAGCTTAAACATGTTAATCACAGCTTTGCCCCTTTTTATATCTCCAAACACTTGCCAGATGCTTTTGGGCAATATAAACAATATTATACCACCAGTCTTTTGAAAAAACTGTTTAGATCTTTTCATAATATGCCAGAGCTGCATGACCTTGCTAAAAACCAGGGCTACAGACTTTAGGTCCTAGTGGCTGTTTGCCTTGTTGTAGTACAAAACTGAGAATCTGGGTAATTGCAAGCTTATGATGCTTTCTGTTGAGGAGGATCTCATAATGCTTTTTCCCAACATTAAGAGCAGTATATCACTTGATAGGAATGAGACCAATGGGAATCAGCCTTCGGATGCTCCATATCCCATACATGGACAGACTGTAAATCTAGTGTGATCTTACAGCCAGATTTTGGGAAATATGCTAAAGGAAAGCTTCTTTTTTGGCAGGTTTTTGGTGTTCTGCCTTAGTGTTTTCCCATTTTGGAATGCATAATAATAATATATTATTATTATAATAAACATTTTTGGATTTGGGATTTATTTATTAGCATGCTGTTTCTATGATTTTCGAATTTCTGGAACCCCTGTGTTTTGCTACAGCGGGATCATGGCCGTGAGTAAAACACATGCCCCTCGATTCAAAGAGCAAAAGTTAATTGATTTCGGATCGAGAATCGTAAGTTTGGGTGGGTGTTAGTCATTTTTTCCAGTTTTTTTGGCCATTTCCGACTCGCACGAGCCTACGTACGAATTCGTATATGCTCTTACGATCATCGGAAGTTCGTTCCTAAATTTTAGGATCAAAACGTAAAACTTAGGATCAAATCCTAAAACTTAGGATCAAAACGTAAAACTTAGGATAATCGGATGTGTTTAGGTGTGATTCAGAGAACAGTTTTCAAACCTCTAAATACGTTTTAAAAGAAAGCCACTGCCGACACCTTTTAGCAGTCGGATTGCTGTTCTTGAACAGGTTTTTTGGCTATGTGGAGGAGTCTGCGCGTCTTGAGCTCCAATGAACTGCATGTATCAGCATGGCCGAAGCCATAAATTGTATGGCAATGCATACCTGATTCATGTATGCCTTATAAAAGCATTTTAATGTGGACCTTAATTAGTCCTTTGCATGTAAACTTTTATTTTGCAATATATTTGCGTTAATTAAAGAAACTTATGTCCTTTGGTATTTATTTTTAAATTGATGTACTAGAATAATATTTTTAGATTGAATTTATTGGTGTAGTTGTTTACCTTTGCTTTGTTTAATTATTTAAGCACATCTTTGGTCAGATGCATCACACTTACTGAGGAGAGGAGAGCGGGATAAAGTGCAGGATGTGGGTTACTGCTGTATTTTGCACAGACACAGCAGAGCTGGGGGCACGGAAAGGTCAGAAATCAAAGAATGCAGAGCAACACAGTCACAAGGCCCTTTCTGTTTGCAGGCTGCCCGAGAATACCTGAGCCGCCATCTTGGCTGTTTCTAGGCTCATAACATGCAGAAGTTGCTGGGTGTTTTTTTATATTTGAGAGCAATCTGTATGTAGAGGGTGTGGGTAACCACACACAAAATTTTAAGTTGTACCATTTGAAGCAAAAATATTAAAATTAAATCCACAAGTAAAATATGCAAGTTAACTAAAAATTAAACAAAGTAAGATTTACTTATGCAAATGCATTCATTAATGGTTGGTTACTACAAAATGAATGAAATAAAGAAAAATAAAAGACCAAATATTTAGAATGCACTTTAATGAGGTAAGTTTGTAGTGCGCAGCCGCAAGATCAGAAGGATTTACGTCCAGACAAAAAAGGAAAAAGGGCAAAACCAATGTTGCAACCTGAGAAATGAAACGGAAAATTCAGGATGGAAACTGACATAGGTCTGATTCCCGAACTGCCATACGAACGGACGTACATTTTAGGATAGAAACGTATTTGCTTATAGAATCACTCGCAAGTTCATACGAACGCACGAGCGTACGGGAAAAATAGGATGATCGGCACCCAAATCCAAGCTGTTACATGTTTCTTTGAATCGACCCCATGGAGTACAAGTCCCACAATTCTTCCAATGTAACAGGTGAACTCTTTAGCATCTTTGGTTAAGTCTCAGCAGCCTAATAACCTAACCAGCTGAGAACCTGGCCATTAACTCTTGCTACTGGAACTCAAGACTGTGATTGTTCCAATCTGAAGAAGATGAATTTCGGCAGAATGGGTTAAACCAGTCACCCTTGCCTTAGCCAAACAGGTGATTAGCAAGCTAGAGTGAGGAAGCCTGTGAATCGCCACTTTGTATACATAGCTAAGGTAAACACATTGTTGCTATGGAAAATGTTTTTCTTTCATAACAAAGAGTTGCAAACCAATTGAAAATGTAAAAAAATAACAGATAAGCTCAGCACATTGAAGACATCATTTTACCACACAATAATGGACACTTTTAAAATTGCCATCAAAAGTGAAGTTACCCTTTAAGTACAGCATGCTGACATGTAGTATTTAGAAGTATTAATTCGCACCGTTTTTACATAATAGTCACAGAGATTTGTGACACCTTAATTCACAGTTTTAAATTACACTTCATTTACATCATATAATATGTGTTTCATAACATGGATTTTATTTTCCAGAAATGTATTTTTGAAATAAATGTCAAAATCTTAAGCTAAACATATAAATGAAATGAAATCTGCCTATCATAAGATATTTCATTGTGTCTGACATCCAAGACATGCCTGTCAAAAGGCTGATTGGACCATTTATTTCTGGCGATCTGTCCTTTTTGATGCTGTTGGTAAAGAATTGGAGGGTGGACTACGGTAGCAGTTATTACTAGACACATAAGGAATCTGAGAATCCATGCTGGTGGTTGTAACAAAAGCAGAGAGTGAATAGGACAACTAATATTTTAGCTTTGTTCCTAGCCAGAATTGTGTCTGCATACAATTAGCTCTTTGTTTGCATGTCTATAACCAGCATTAGAGAGCATATGGCAGTACCTGTACAGCTTTCCTCGCATTGACATAAGTAAATAGTTCTCCATGCCAGTTCTTAGTCAAATATTAATAAGGCTCTGTCCAGTACAAACAATGAAGCAGCACAAACTTGTCTTGTTCTTGGGGCTGTTTCCCATTCCATGAAATCAAGCAAAGGTCTTTTCACTTGCAATCAATATTTTAAAAGAAAATTTAGCATAGAACAAAAAGAACAATAAGGTTGTTTTGCACACAATAAAACAATACATTGATGTAAGACGTTTTGCATGCTTGGCAAACTTCTCTTTTTCATAGGCCTAATGAATCTAAGCGGATTAGGGATATTATTCCTTAAAGGAGCACTATCGCAAAAAAATGGTGCAATGTTAAAAATCCATATAAATATGCAGGATGGTGGGAGGAGGGGTCACTTACACAACCGGCATAAAAAAATATCCAGCCAGGCTTGTTGTTTTTATTTTGTAGGAAGGAAGAGAACATCTGGGGTGGCAGGTGCTGTCACCCCTGATAGACTAAACCTGTCAGCCCTGGATTTTATTCCTCCCATGAGCAAATAAACCACAAGCTTGGCGGGAGTTTTATTGCGTTTATTAGTTGATGGGTTTATTTGGATTTTTAATATTACACAATTTTGTGAAAGGGCTCCTTTAAATATAAACAGAGTTTTTGCCCTGATTTACAATGCTCATTGTAGCTTTATAGCTTTATGTGGCTTTATAAAAGCTTTAGCACACATGCTATCAAGGTACGTGGCTAACATGATAATAGGTCCATCACATAATAAATGTTCTTTTACCTATATTTCTGTGTGAGCTAATGGTGGACATACTGGGCCAGAAAGAAGTGAACAGAGAGGGGGGCCAAGATGAAGCTATAAACACAGAGAGGGGGCCAATATGGATAGTTTTAGGGATTGTGTTAAAAGGGGGTTGACATATATCAGTAGTGTTCTACTACTCTGAATTAAAGTGGTCAAAACCTATTTTATTCAAAATGGATGTTGGTCTGAGCCCACCGGGAGCGAGAGCGCACACATAACCGGGGAATGTCACTATGTGTCCTGTGTGGTGGCTGCACAGAGAGAGCAGCACTGGTGTGTGGCTGAGGTAAGGGGTTCCTTTCTTTGTAACCCTTCCCTTCCTGCCCCAGCACAGGAAAGGCGGTCAGGGCAGAGGGGGTTGTTTTTTCACTAGAATTCCGCTTTAAAGACAGGAGGAGGCTGTTGCCAAAGCAAAGGCTGAATCTGGGTTGGTATAAGCAATGTAATGTAGGGGCATGGCCATATAGAGATTTTTAGATTAAGGTTATGATTTAAAATTTGAATTCTCTTAAAGTGGACCATCACCCTCCCGATCACCTCCCTCCCTCCCCGCGGGACATCCGAGATCGCGGGGTGAAACCCCCCCAAACACCCCAAATCCCCTTACCTTGTCTTCGCCGCCGCCTCCCTTGCGCCCCTCTAGACGTGCGCGCGTCCCCCGATCGGGGGGGTGCCCCACCGAAGTGGACTAAGACCCAGGATAGTCAAAATCCTGGGTGTTGGTCCACTTTAAATATTGGTAGCCAATAGTGGACCTGACAAAGGGGAGCAGCACCGGAGAAGCGAGAGTAGAGGTGAATGAGGCAAGCAGCAGAATTCCGAATAGGTTGGAGGGGTGCCAGAGCAGAGGGCTGCAGTAGTGTAGTTGGGAAATGATTAGAGCATGCATTAATTTTTTTTTTTTTTTTTTTTAATTTTTAATGCATAGATGGCCATTGTATGCTTGCGCACACATAGGAATTTGTCCTCCGCATTTAACCCATCCGTGCAGTGAGTGTACACATGCCTGGAGCGGTGGGCTGCCCTATTTACGGCGCCCGGGGAGCAGTTGGGGGGTTAGGTGCCTTGCTCAAGAGCACTTCAGTCATGTCCCAGGACCGGGATTCGAACCTGCAACCCTCCAGTCACAAGTCCGCTCCCCTTACCTCTAGGCCACAACAGCATTAGAATCTTAGCAGTGTTCTGTGTGAAGAAGGGACAGAAAGAGTAGTAGATGCTTGGAACAAACTTCCAGCAGAGGTAGCTGAAAAATCAACAGTCACTGAATGTAAACATGCCTGGGATAAGCACACATCTATCCTAAGATAAAGAGAACATACAGTATACACATAAGGGCAGACTAGATGGACTGTATGGTCTCCTGCGGTCAACCTTTTATGTTTCTATGTTCTATGACAGATGCGACAGGGGGTGACTAGTGACTGACTGTGAGGAATAAATGAGATAGAGGAGTCCTATAATACCAACACATTGTACTTTGGGAGCTACTGTGATTGTTAGATTGTTTCAAACATTTTATATTGGCTTTGCTTGCTTGCTTATGAAGGCTACACATGTGGATTGCCTCTCCTGTGAAAGAGTCATTTCTCATTTCTATCACAAATGATGACATGTCCTGGTTGGGCGCCACCTCCAGTGTTTAACTGTGAAATACTTGAGCATCAGCATTTTTCGTGGAATAGACCTGTTAATTATAAGTAGGAAGGCTGACATTGTGATTGCAGGGGGCCCAACATTCTTGATGGCAGCCTTGCTTCATGTTTGCCTCATGGGAATAGCTGACCCCTCAGTTTTATTTTAGTGGCCTTTTAATACAATCATATCCTTGCTCCTTGAATTGTTTTTCCAATATTCTAGTTATATACAGTATATGACATATTGAACTTTGCTTTTGGTGTCTTGTATTTGTGATCAGCTTTTTTGAGTAATCATTTTGAAAGATCAGCTTATGCTAAGAACATTGCAAGGGTTGTCTTTGTTTTCTGTGTCTTTTAAACAATCTGACTCATTAGCGCATGGACTTGGCGCAGTGTTGCTGCTGTTATGGCACGTAATCGGTGACATCACTTCAGCGGGCTGTTCGGAGGCCACTGGAGCAGCCGATGACACAGGGCCGGGTAATGATAAGCTTGTCATGTGAAATCTGTTACCCATGCGACAGCAGATCTGTGGGAAGTGAAAGAGATTAGCAGTAAACCCTGGCCGATAACAGTGTACTTGTATGAACCTACTTTCTGCATGGCAATTTAGCTCATATCACTTTGTCACTTAATAAGCAGTGAATGTAAAATGGCAGGACATTTTCTAAAAACACTTACTTTACTTACTGACATAGATTTTGGGGGCACAACATTTTAAATTATTGTAAAATAGTAATAGAAAATGTGCACACCCCCCCCAGAGGGGTGCTGACCTGTGCAACCTGAAGAGAGGATAGAGTGTGTTGGGTACAACATGCCTTTGTATGTATTAAAGGTACTGTCCAGACAAAAATTATACAACCAAGATACTCACATACTCACAAGACAAGATCTTGTCCTATAGTGTGTAGTAGCCTGGGGATTCTTTAAGAGCTTGTTCACCTTTTGTAAGCAAACTATTGGACAAGACCCCCCCCCCCCCCCCCACTGTTGGTCACTGTGCCTGGAGCATGCCTTAGCACACCCCCTGCTTTGCAATGAATTGAGTGGGCGTGTTCCAGACACTGTGGCAATTCATTCCTTGTATTGCAGTTGAATGGAGGATGGGCCTGCATGCTAGTGACTTTTATGTTGCTGGACTAGGATGGAACAGCTGCAGGAGACTGAAGGTGAAAATGTTTTTTTCAATTTATCTGCCTGTACCCACCCTTTAAGAACCACTTGTAAGCACCAGACACCATACATGCTTCTTCCCATACGAGAGCATGAATATAAAATAATTGTAATTGGAGAGTAAGGGGTTAATGACTAGACTGGTGGAAGGGACCCAGGCAGTTCTGTAAATCCACAGATTAGGAGGCACAATGTTGGCCTTGGCGTGGGTCACAGACTGCTCTCCCAGCCATTTTATTCACTACCTCAGTATTTTCAGTCCTAGAATAGGAGCTATAATAACATTGGAAATGGGGGTTTTATAATAGAAATGTCACTTTTTTAATTTTAGTGCTGTAATGACTCCTCGGTTAGATAAGATCATTCATTTACAGTTATATTTTGGAGCTGTAATGGAGTATTAGAGTGTTAAGAATACAAACATAGAAAGAACATACCAATCTGAATATAACATTTCTGGAGGGCACAAAAGCATACATAATAGGAAACACATGTTGATGTCTGTAGCCAATGAGGCTGATGTACAAAACTAGTAAAACTTTATACAAATGTCCCAAACGACCAATTCGATTTCCAGTTTCACTTAAAACATAAAACCTGGCTGGTGGTTCTGGGCAGATCATAAATGTTAGAAAGGGTATTTATTGACCAGCCGTCCAACCATGTTGAAAAAACAAGCTCATTTTCCTGATTTCAAATGCTCTACCCCTCTTGTGGGAAAAACACTTGGTTGGGAGAATATACAGTGTATGCAGAAAAAATGGGTAATCTGTAGTTTGTGCAACGTGGCCAGACAGTGGGTGGGTCAGGAATGGAAATGATGATTTCTGTATAAAGAGTGTGAATCATAAAACATGGAAAGCGATTCAGGGGGGTAAAGTGCTGGATGGAACAGCTTACTGAAAAACGAAATAAATGCTCACTTGCCTTGCAGTTGGGATGGTTGTGGCTCTGTAAACATCTTATTCATATCCACATGTTGCACTCTTCAGTGATGTCTGTGTGGTTTACATAGCTTTGCCAACTGTCTAGGTAAGACTGCTACACCAGATATTTTTGTCATCCACTGTAACATCTTTATTACTTTTACGAAGGCTACCATTTACATAGACTGACATGTCCAACTCTGTTTAAAACATATTTTTTGCTATCTTGGGGAAGACTATTAATTATTACCAACAATTTCTATTACTAACAACAAACTTGCTATTATTTTAGCAAGGTGTCATCAATGGCTAACACACAAACTAATATCAAATTTGAATTAACCTATTCCTATGCAAAGTATGGTAAGCAGGCCTTGTTAGTAGTTTTATAGTATCTATACATTAGATGGTTTATGTTTTTGCTGATTTTTCAGACAGTTAGATTTGGTTGCAGGTGTACAGTCATTAAACAGGTTTAAAGCTTTTTTGCCAGAGGAATATAATTATAAATCTTTATGATTTGAAGTCCCTGTTCAGTATAAAAATGAAAACCTTAGTCACCTCTTCATCTTCACAGCCTTTCTATCCTAGTCCAGTTGAATAAAAGTTACTGGGTCTGAATATTAAGTCCCGAGGCATCCTTTACCTTGCCAGTGAGGCAAACACAACAAGGACCCTTCGCCCCTGTGGATGAATGGTATTTTGGGCTTGCATGTTGAGGGACTCAATCTTTGACCAAGAAGGTTTTATTCAGCCAGACTCGATCTCCCACGATAAAGTTTCAATCAACTAGACCAAAAAATTGTCCAGTTATGTAAAAGTCACATGTAAAAGGAGTTCAGGTTTTTCCACTTCTGCTCAATGTTTTGTTATAGATTACTGTGCCATATTTACCTGTGAGCGTATTTTAAGCGCAGGTCCAAGCTTTAACCCCATTGTGTCCAGAAGATGATCCTCAGTAAGAAGAGGTAGTGTTACTCCATCTATGTCATGGTCTTTAAAAACCTTAAATAAATAAAAGTAAAAACAAATCACTACAGATACTCATGAGTGGTGCCATTCTGCCTTATTGCATTTGTCTGCCATTTCTTTAGGACTACTATACTCAGGCTTCTGGCCTGGAGTAAATGCACCAACATACAGCCCAGCCAGCTGTAGGCAGCAGCACCTGGCTTTAGATACTGGGGCTGTGGAAGCCCAACTGATGCAGCAGGAGCTGGTGAAAGGTTGAATGGAACCCCTGGTTGGAGGTATGTTGCTAAAATCCACTAAAGTGTTTAAACAGACAGAGCTATATTGCCCAATCTTCACTGTGGCTTCACCCTTAAGTGGACAAACCCCCTTATTTTGCCAGATACTAGACCCACATGCCTATGTACATTTGCCCCGTAGGACTTATACCGCAAACAATACACTCTGAGTGCTGGTACTAAATGTGACGTAGCCAGAAATCATACACAGGTGGTCAGGTCGAACCGGCATCAAGACGTTTTTAGAGTTAACAATGTTTTAAAACCAGCCACAAATGATGAAATTGAATTGAGAAATTAAATGTTGCTTTATGTATTACCAGTATTCCATCGTCTTTCCAGATAACAAGTCTTCCCCCAAGATTTCTTCTAAACTGCTTCAGGTATTCCTCCAGGATTTACTCATATTTAGTCACACTCATTTAGCCATTTCTCTTCACATGCCTTTTACGGCCTGCTGCAGGGAACCATCCCTACTCCTATAATGTATTTATTATGTGCAGCATCTCACCACCGAATGTGAGGTTTGTTTAGAATGGCGAAAACATTTTGGATGATATAATCTTCTTCTGTCTGAAATGTGTCTAGTAGCAACCACTGAGCATCCAACACAATGCCCAGGTGCTCAGCATGACTAGGACAGAATTGTCTGACAAAGGTTTTTGCAGTGTGCAACTTCAACTTTTAGGCTGTAGTAAGTCTGTTCTTGTTTCTTCATTGTAGACTAACGATCAATTGGCATTATCGCTCATGGCTGGGGAGGCCTGAAACACTGGTTCAATTGTCAAGACAGAGACATTATTTTTATAGGAAAGTCTTTAGCTATACTGCAGCCTTGGTTTGGTGGGTTCAAGTCCAAGTTAGGACTGCTTTGGGGAGTCCCCAGCATAAACTTGTGTCCCCAAGAAAACCAGATACATTTTTTTGTGTGTACGACTACCGGTACTTTATTTGGAGTCCCAGATCACACTGCTTTGCTCATTTGTATGAAGGAGGAATATGGCAAAAATTAGCATGTTTTTTGCCTTGCCATCTGTCCCACTAGACAAAATCTTTGCATATTTAGAAGTGGAATGAAAAAATTTAGATTTTAATGAGTCCCGTCCTTTGTACTTGTGTGTTTTTTAGTATTTTAGAGAATTAATAAAATTGAATGTATAATTGCATTATTGGTGTGCGTATCACTCTATTGAGGTATGGTTTTTCTGTCCTTTTGTGTCACAAAAGTTAGAAAAGCTTGCTTAAAACTAAAAAGCATAATGAATTTTCAAACACCTATATAGCAGAATTTCTTCTTCTGACTTCTACTAAGCTTCTGCTAAGCAGAAGGGAGAAGAAGTACAGTATGTCTAAAACACTACGTATTTTATTTAGCTGAAGTTCAATTTTTCCTATAGTACCCATGTCAAAAAGAAAAGCAGTAGTGGCTTTGAAAGTTCAAATAGTGGTGGTAAATCCTATCTCTCATCTGTTGTTGACCGAAGGGCCCGCTACTAGCAAAGACAAACTCTTGGAATTGTTATGTTGACACAAGAATATGCTGTACTATAAATCAGCTATTCGTGGAACTTTACAATGACCAGACCTCTGAGTACAAAATGTTTGCAGGATATGATGGTTACTCTCCTTTAACGCAAGTAGCACAATGTGTCTTCTTTGTATTATCAGACACTCTGGAAATATGAAGCATCTGCGTATACTGCATTTCTGGTCAGTGAAGTCTCAGAAACATATTAACTAATGCTGTTAGCACTAATGCTAAAGTACATCTGGTATGCCACTGGACTGTGAATCAGCAATCTGCTTTCCTGTGACCACAGAGAGAACTGCAAGCTACTGAATTCAGTCTGTGTTTGCCACACTCGACATGAATATCAAGTAGTATAACAGATCTGAATATGCAGAAATGTGGAAAGACTAATATTTGACAGTCCTAGGTGCTGGTTTATGGTATGTATTACTAAGTAAGCATTTATATCCGTGACCTAAAGCTTTGTAAAATGTGTTTACTTATATAATATATATTAGCTGGGATCTGTGTGGCCAGCAGATATAAAGTTTAGCGGAATTCAGCAGCAACAGAAAATGCTAATTTAAGTTAATTAACTATATCACTTGTGCTTCACCAGAAGGGAGTTTCTCCTTAGAGCTCCTTTCTCAAATACCAAAAGCTGCATTCCTGCAAATTGCCATTGTCTTTTTCCCCAAAGTCATCAATTCTTTCTGCACCAGGCTGACCTTTCTCAGTCTTTCGGGAAATCACATCCTTGGTGATAAAACACATTGCAATGGCAGATGAGATATTTCTCCCAAATAGAAACAACCTCTTTATTAGTCTGGTGCCTGGCAGGTCTTGGAGGTCATGACCAAACCGCCTAGGTATGCATAAGAGTCCTAGTACTGATGGTTCTAGCAATGGGGTTGATATAATATGATCGGTTTCACTGGCAACTGCAGATCCTGTCCAAGAGGAGCATGTTTTCTCATTCTCTGGACCAATTCTTCCAGTTGATATCTCAGGTCAAGCTAAGCCTGAACTGATGGCTACATGCAGGTCAGAAATCTCAAGGCCACACCTTCCTTCCATTCCAGTGAAAAGCATTAAAGGCTGGGTCAGGTAGTTCAGGGACCAGACTATTCAAGGTCTTTGGTCTCAGAAGGAGAAGACTTACCGAAAATGTTCAAGAGCTGAGTGCCATTCTGGTGTCACTGTGCCAATACCACAGCAGTGCCATACATAAATCATCAGGACAGTACAAGAAGCAAGGTCATCATGGCAGGGGTTTAGTTAATTTCATAATGGTCAGAAAGTACTGCTATTGGCAGTCCACATTTTCTAAATTTCAAAAGTTTGTCACAAAATGTGGGCATTATTACTGTATGTGGACTTGCTTGCTTTCAGTGACAATAAGAGGGTCAGTGTAAAATGCCTCGGGACAGATGCTCTAATCCTGCCTGAGCCCTGGCCACTCAGACACCTAAATTTACAATTGTCTAGAGTCTAGAATTTTAGCTGACTGGTAGGGTTCACCCTGGCTGTGGCACATGTCCTTTTGCAGTTCTTGTCTAGTCTGGAGGTTGACCATTTTAACAGAATGTTAAAGGGACAGTTATTTTTCCTAGCCATCCTCTTTCAACAGCCTTTTAATGCCTTGATCTCAATATACAAGCCTATATTGGAGCCTAGGAGCTTAAATCTGACCTTCCATGTCAGGAGATTGTGGTCCTTTCCTTCTGCTTATGCTTTCACATCCTAAGGAAAGGCAACTTCATCTCATGGATGGGGTAATGGCATTCACATTCTATTTAGGCAGGAAAAGTATTTCAAAAAGATGAACTATCCGGCTAAACCAACATCAGCAAGTGGATCAGGAAAATGTTTGTGAAGTCCTATGAGGCTAGGCGCAGGACTCCTCTCTTTCGCAAAACCATTTAGTCTACCAGGGTGGGAGGATCCTCCTATGCCTCCCACTGCCAGGCTACCAATTCTGCTAAGCAGCCATATGATCCTTGATCCAAACCTTAATGAATTTCTACTAGATTACCAAGCTGATATTTTGGAAGTGGCCCTCTTGACTGTTCAGTTTGCTTACTCCAAAACTAGGTTGGTTCAGTTTACTGTTTTTGCTGCAGTTCTTGGAATTAATGTCCCAATTTGCTATGTGTTTCCTGCCCCTTTTAGTATACTGCTTTGGGACAATTTTATTTTAATATAGAATGTGGACCTCCCTGCGAGATAAAGCGGAAACAGGATATTAGTACTTTTCATGCAGGAGGACCCACCCCTATCACATTGCTAGGAACTGGACCTAGTTGGAGTAAGCCTGGATCTCTGAAGTTTCTATCTTTGGGTTACACTGCTGGTCACAAACTGTAGCACATGTGGGGGGGGGGGGGGGTTACATAAAAGATAAGGAGAATCCTGGTGTCATTGTCCCTGCCCCTTGTGCTGTGCACTGTGGACACTATTGGGTCCACGACAAACATCGCAGATTGGGGTCCCTGAGTTCAGCCAGTAGTCTGTTTTCTCTGTGTTCTGCTGCACAGGAGAGCTGTGACAGTGATAGTAACTGCAAGTGTGTCCTCATACTGTCTTCTACTGCAGTGACAGTAACTACAGGTGTATACTCATACCATCATCTACTGCAGTCTCAGAGCAAGTGTATACTCATACTGTCTTTTACTGCAATGGCAATAACTGCAAGTGTATACTCGCACCTTCTTCTAGATGAACCGGGTATGGATCCCATGTCTGAGTGGTTAAAGTGTTGGCTACGTCCTCTTCCTCCACAACTTCCACCTACACATTCACCTCCACCCCTCCCCCTCCCCCTGGACCTCTGACACATGATTACAAATTATTATTTTAGTCTTTTAATGTATTTATTTTTATTTTATTTTATATGCTTTCCCTACCCTATATTTGCAGGGCAATTGCCCTGTTAATACCTGTACTTTGCAGCCCTCTACCCCTTACTACACCCATTTGTGACAGACTCTCTGCCCTTTGGACTTTACACAGGTTCATTACTTTCCTTTTCTTAAGCATTTACAGACTGCCATTGTGTTGATTGATTACGTCACAGACAATGGCATTGTTCTGATTGATTGTATTACAGACGTCTATTGTGTTGCTGATTGCGTCACCGGCAGAGTTGAGGGATTGTGTGCCCTGCTCCCATTGGTCTGTGTATTTGTCATGCAGTCCTCCATCAGGTCCACGGGGGAGGTCCCCTTGCATGGAGCCTTGCATATAAGGCACAGTGTGGCACTAATAAAGTTAACTTCACCTTCACCCTCAATACTGAAGTTCTGTCTCTTATTGGGGGAAACGCTATATTACAATTCACTAGCCCTTGTAAGGGCTGTTCCTGTTTCCTCACGGACGACTCTGGAATTCCAGCAGCACCTCTTACGATTGGGAAAAGGACATCTCGGGCGGTGAAGCCCTCCGGCGATAAGGGTTATCGCTACACCATTTTACAGCCATTTTTGGGTCACCAAGTTCGGGTCCCCATTGATTTCAATGGGGTTCAGGTTAAGTTCCGGTGCCGAACCAAACTTTAGTTTAAAGTTAGGCTGAACTTGCTGAACTCGAATTTCTATGGGTTTGCTCAACAATGATCAAACAATGCAGACAAAATATTTACCTGAGCATAAGAGGAACAACCAGGTAAGCTACAGATAAAGTTGTAAACATCTTGAGAAGTCCATTTATGAATATCTTGAACAGCGGGGATCTCTTCTCTGTTCAGGAAGAGGCTGTGTGTTGCTTTTGAAATAAAAAAACACACATTAGAAATCAGAATCTAAAGACATAGAAAAATCCTGCCCTGTAGGGTTTACAAAGATCCCAAAGGAGTATAACATACCAGTAGACCAAACAGTATAACATTTAGAAACTGTTCACAAACCTGGAAGAAGTGATGGGTTCATGGTTACTGGAAAGCCAAAGGGACTCGATGAGATGGGAACAGGAGTCTGATAAATAAATCTGTCTTCAAATGTTGTCTCAGGGTTGGTATGTTCCTTGTTCACGGCCTTTCTTTCTCTATCTGTCGTCTCATGACTCTCTGAGATTTCGGGGGCAGTCTTCCCTATTGCAGGATCTGTATGTGCCTTCTCTTGGTCATATTTGTTGTGTGTCTCTAAATCATCGTCTTTCTTTTCCTCTTCTTTTATCTCCTCTTTCTCCTCTTCACCATTATTTGGGGAGGAAATGGCTTTATTTTCTGTCTGGATTCTGGAGAAACTGCTAGAACTTTCTGAAACTTTTTGACTAGTAGCTCTTTTTCCTGATCGTCGAGTTCTTTCCCTTTGCAGGCTGGTTATAGGAGTGTAGGGGTTTCCAGTCTTCAGAATAGCACTACCATGGAGAATCTCCAAAGCATTACGATGGACAAACAAATCAGAAGGCAGATGGCCTTCTGGGCATATCTGCCTGCCCCGGAAAGCCACAGGGCTAGGTGGCAGTCCATGGTACAGAAATGATGATTCCATGTCAACAAAACCTTTCCTATGTGCCTTATCCACCTCTCTTTGGTGATACATGCCATTTATTTCCATGTCCATTCTGTTGGAGCAAATCATAATAAGCACCTTAGCAGCAGCTATATTTGTGTCAGCTAATAAATAAATGATCTGTTATATGTCATTGTTTTTATATAATAACATATTTTAGGGAAAATCTCCTTACATTGCTTGCAATGCAGAGTTTAGATGTGAACATTTATGGTGGGGTGAGTGGTGGCAGATGCAGGTAGTGGAGTTATGTATAGTTCTGCCTGTTAGTCCCTAAATATCAGCATTGACTGTTCTGTAGACCCCGTCTCCTCTTTACTCAAGGCTTAAAGGCTGCCAATATCACTGTTAACTACCCTTTTATTTGTGTTCCAATGGAATTCACGGCAAAAGACAAAGGGAAGTGTTTGAATAATTAAACAGCTACATTGTTCCTGCAAACCTGTTGTGTTTACAATGCCCATATTTTATCTATATCCTGGTCAGGCAAAGCCGAAAAAAAAATCACACAGCTAAATATATGAAATTAGCAATGCCTAACACACCGCATCACACATTGTTGGGTGGATACCTTCTTTATTAAAGTTGTATTTTAAGTAATATAATTAAAATAATACAATTATAATACCACATGGTGTATATTTCTTCCATGTATTATTACAATAACACATTTAAAGTAATGATGTAGTGGGACAATATGTTACCGTGCAAAATGTATTGGTTTACTAGATTAAAGAGGTAGTAAAGTCTAAATATACTTCACTTTCTCTATTGTCTCAAACATTGGCAGCATGGGGGTATCCCAGGATCTCTTGTTGCACAGCACGACCCAGGCATGGTGATACTTACCACTTCCTTGATTCAACTATGGAGGCCAAACTAGCAACCGTTCAGATTAGCTGCATATCACTATGCACTGCCCGGTGAACCTGATTGGTTGCTGGTGGTCATGTGTTTGCTGTAACATGGAAGAGGTTAGTATCTGTATGTCTAGTGAACAGACAGCACAGTGTGACATCCCGAGCCTAGAACTTATCTGGCAGGTATGTCTTAGGGCATGAGTAGATCCACTAAGAGGGTTATTTTATAAAGGATAGCGCCAGGTAGTGCTTCATAGTGGCAGGCAGCGTCTGGTGAACGCTGGGCGCTGTATGCAAAACCACATTTAAGAAAGCGAATCTGGTGAGCGCCTCTAATAGCGTCAGGTAGTGTCACATGTATTACTACAGGTGGCTCAGCGTATAGCGCCGGCGCTCTAGGTTCAAGAGCACCATGTATTACCTCAGTGTTGCTCTCCCATACATTTCAATGGCCTTTCATTTGTTTGTGTTTAAACAGCGTGTTTGGCTATTTTTTTTTTGCTCAAATCATTGTGTGACCTCTCCTGGCTGCAAACAAACACTTTTATACTTTTATGCAGAATTCTATTTACAGGTCTGGCACTAAAGTGTTATTGTCTCAGTGTTAAAACAATGTCATTTTATGTGTTTTCGCTTTGTTACTGGTGTATATGTATTCAAAAACAGACTTTAATCACATAGCGTCTGGCGCTCTATGCTAGAGCGCCCAGCTTTAGAGCGCCGACACTGTGTGTGTGTACTTTTTTGTTAAGTAAGGTGTTGAGCGCCGAGTGCTGGACGCAATGAGTTAGTGCTACCTATTGCTCACTGCAGCGTTATACTGTTGTTAGAGCGCCCAACACACATCTCACACACATTCATCAATGCCGACCAGGTTACAACAGCGACCACAGTGCTCGGTTACAGTGCCCGATACCCGCTTACAGCGCCTACTAGCGGTCGCTCTAAGCGCCGCAATACAGGCGCTCACCTGGCAATACGTGGCGCTAGTAGTGAATCAGCCTCCACAATCCTAACTCACCCATTGTCCCCAGCCTTGCAAGGGAGATGAGGTTGTTAGGAAACCATTTCCAGTGCCCTATTGAAAGGAGACTTTCCATACATGTTTGAGCATCTCATTTTTTGTGTGGATGAGGTGGTGGTGGGGGGTAGTAGGTGCCAAGGGCACGTATTTGGGTCTCCTACAGATATTATACCTTGTCATATTTTGTTTCTGCAGAAGTTCCTGTCTTCGGGCCATGAAATCCAGTGGTTCAGTATGCAGCAAATTGTTGTATCCTTAAATGACAAGAAACAATTTACAGCCCTTCAAGGTAAACAGAAAATGCGCAGGAATGAGTGATGCCACAAAATATTGCCATATTATCTTCAACGTTACCTGGACCTGAGAAAGCTCTGCTGGATATTGAGTGGCTAGGTAGTGCTGAGCCAAGCTGTGATCCCATATGTAACTGTCTAGTGTCACTGTGGATGAGCAGATCCGATGGTGGCAATAAATCTCCCCTGAAATGAATAAAATATAAGAGCTATACTTGAAGTGGAAACCTTTATTAATACAGCTAAACAACAACCATAGCAGATTGGAGCAGATTTAAAAATACTGAAACAAAGCAGCCAATACTAAAACTATGAACATTTACTAGATCTACTATTCAATGCTGAACTGCCTTTGCATGCTAATGGTCCTTACTAACGTGACAGTTGATTAAGTCAATTAATAATTCATTACATACATATTAAGTGAATAATTTAGTCATCCTTGCCTACATTGTCTTTTCACTCCTTCTATAACTATTTATCTAACTTTACTTACTGAGGTTATCTAACCTTACTTGCTGTCTGTGGTGACAGAAGTTCGATGCATCTGATAGAAAAGCCACAGACATTACTAGGAGAAGAAGGTGGTCACTGGCATAGTAACTGCAGCAAGAGTCCTGACACTGCTTTTGCCTAATAGCACCCACAGCATAGCACCTAAAGTTTCCTTAATTAACTTTCTGATAATAAACTTTCTGTCACTGGTGACCTCTGGTGGACAAAAAAGAAGTAAGGTAAAATTACCCAACAGGGGCCCGCAACTCTTAAAGTGGACCAACACCCAGGGGTGATCGGCCCGGAAATCTATAAGATTCCCGGGCCGATCACCTCACTCACCGCGGGACATCCGAGATCGGGATGTCCCGCGGGGTGAACCCCCCCTGAACACCCCAAATCCACCTACCTGGTCTTCGGCAGCGGCCGGCCGCCGCCGCCTCCCTTGCGCCCTTCTAGGCGTGCGCGTGCCCGCGCCGGCCGTCTCTGAATGGCCGGCGCGGGCGCGCACACGTCAAGAGTGACGCGCGGGAGGCGCCGGCGGGCAAGCTGCTTGTACGTTGCTGTCAATCAGCTTGTCCGTCGGCGCCGATTGGACGGCGCGGCCACGTGGGAGCGGGGAGAGGTGAGTTTTGGGGGCTTTCTGGGGGGTTTCACACAGCGGGGCACCCCCGATCGGGGTGGCCCGGGGAAGTGGACCAATACCCAGGATAGTCAAAATCCTGGGTGTTGGTCCACTTTAATAACTGATGTACCTAAATCTAAAACTGAAAAAAACTGGAGTTTTATGATTTCCATTGGTTTCTGGAGGATGCTGTCTTACACATCTATGGAGCTGATCAGCTGGTTACTATCACAATATCCGGCCAGGAAGTACATGTTCTGCGGTCACCCCTATTGTCCTTATTATGTTATAAGTCCACACCCACAACAGATGGGGTATCCTAAATTGGGGTGCCCATTGCACATGAAATCCCACAAACTTATTTGTTCATGCAATGTAAGCTTAAAGGTTACCACCCCACATGACCACTGGGACCATATAAAATAGTATGACAATATAAATGATCGGTGTGTTGGGTAATAAATGTGATCAATTTGTGACAGCTAGACTAAACATAAAAAAAGCTATGCTCATCTGTTGTCCCCCGCTGATGATCACTACTAATTCAGCAGCTTGGCCCGATTGTCTTTCACATTCACAGTGGAGCGTCACCACCTGCGCCATCATCAGTCTCAGTGATGCTGCCCCATTGTGAATGTGGAAGTGACGGACAATCGGGCCAGGCAGTGTGGGATTCAGGTCTAGTGATCTCAGTAAAGTTTTAAAGTGCTGGACTATGAGCGATCATCAGCGGGCAGGTGCGGTCTGGCCATAGGGACAATGCCCAGTGGACCGCACTGCTTTGGGGCCAGTTGGGCTGCTGCTTTTAACACCCACATTCAATCCCCTTAGTCTACCTCTCAGCCCCTTGTACCCAACCCCACTCTACCCACAAGCCAAGGAACCCCAGCTCCCAATGCTTTAGCTCCAGTATCATGGTTGGGAGGGCCTCAGCAGGGATGTCTTGGGCCAGCCAAGGGCTGGTAAAATCCAGGGCTGATTTTTGGCTCCAGTCTACCAGTCAGTGGGGGGCAATAGGTGAGAATAGTGTGCTTTATGTTTAGCCTGGACACTGACTTTAAATCTAAAACCTGACAAAAAGATAGAAAAACAAACACGTGATCATTGAATATGATAGTCTGGCCAGCTGGAGCTGCTGAGAAACACCCAGCATGTGGGGTCTGTTTCTTTCTTGAAAGTGGCAGCTATAGTTAGCTGGATTTGCAGTTACACAAGGATGCTCTAAGCAATTGAGTGACTACCAAGCAAATGGCACCTGTCCAGCAATCGTGGCTCAAACTGTGTTGGCATGACTGGCATCCTTTGCTGAGCTGGCACCACTACTTGAGGGTTGACCGCCATCATTTGATTTCTCATCATTATCTCTTGCCTCTGCCGTAATTCTAGTTATAGAAATAAAGTGAAAATAATTCAAAAAGTTTGCTGTATGTTGTACTTTGCATTATCAAAACTTTATTACAGACATTTTGTAATAAATCAGACACACATGCAAATAAAATTCAAATTAAAAATAATATTAAAAAGATAATTATAGATCAGGCGAGGTGACAAGTAATGGTTGATCTGTCTGAATGAATACAGAAAAATAGTACACTGAGCTTAGACAATTAATTATATACAGTAAATAAATATATGTGATTAGGTAAATATATAAAATAATAATATCTATAAAAAATTATATCAATTAATTAAATACATAAATACATCAGCCAAGTGTTTTAATAGTAATGCTTCAAAAGTTAGTGCTATTTACAAAACCTAATTCCTAATGCCTATTACAGCCAATTATATAAAAATCCCAATTGCACTTTCCATTATTCACAGTTTATTCTACTTTATATAAGGCAATTAAAATAAATGAGTATACTGCTGCCAGTATAAGTTCTTTTTAGCCAGCTTAGGGCCTTATATATAAAGTGCACCATAACATCATTTCGCAGCATATGCGCCTTGGAGCGTACTAAGGGCAGACTAGATGGACCGTATGGTCTCCTTCTGCCGTCAACCTTCTATGTTTCTATGTATGCATTTGAAAGATGAAATGCTTAGCCTAATGGCGGCCATGTTAAATAGAAGACTCCATTTTGTATTCTATAATTTGATATTAAACTTAGCTATATAGATATACATGTGATATGTTAACTTCTGGACATAAAGCTAACAGACGTTTTAGTGTGTAGAAATGTCCTTCTCTCTGTGATTTATCTAAATGTAGGTCACGGGAATCTCTTGAACTTCATTATCAGCAGACATAAAGGAAAATATTAAACATAGAAACCATGAGATTTATTTCCAACCTTGTCTGAAGGTTTTTTAGTTCCGTCACAAAGGTGGGGGCTAAGTACTCCTTTTTTTGTGTTACATTTTGTATAAAAATGCAAGCTGGTTTTGAATAAAGCAGAGTCATGTGTTGAACTGTCTTGCTGTGTATGTCTCTTGATTCAACCACATGATTCTCCAACCGGTTGCTAAGGAAGAACGAGACAGAGGTTGGGCGAGAGAGGCCATATAGACTTATCTGGGTCCAAGTTACCCCCCTAACAGCATTTATTTATATTTTGGCACTTTGTTTTTACAGAATGGTGCTGCAAGTCCCAATGCCTGATGTGAAATAATTAGCTTTGATCATTGCACTAGTTATTGCCCAGCCTGTGTCAGCACCCAGGGCCGGATTAAGAGGGAGGTGCAAGGGGAGCGCCCACCCCGGGCCTCCACCACTTCCCCTGCAAAGGGGGCCTCCATCAACCTTTGGGTTATGGTCTGGTCCAGGAGGCTTTTCAGTCTTTGGTCTGACGGGCCAGCTCAATGCAGGGAGCTGTTTTCTGCTGGACCAGTTGGGTGACTACCCCCCCCGCCGCCCAGAATGGCAAAGCAGGAGTTCCCGAGCAGCACGCACCCACACAAGGGACTCGATCTGACGTTCCAGTAAGTGGGCCGGTGCCAGACAACCACCAATCAGTTACTTGCCTGGACTATTATTTTAAAGGAAAAAAAATGCTGTATCTGGGGCCTCCATCTGATTTTGTGCCCAGGGGCCTCCATCACACTTAATCCGACACTGTCAGCACCCGTTGGACTCGAATGCTGATTAGAACAGTGCCAGTGTGCGCCACTCTGTACCTCCAACTTTTAGGCGCAGAACTCCATAGTTATTCATTTTTGGCACACTGAAAAGATTGGCGCTGTATTTATTAGGTGCGTTTACATTGTTGATAAGTTCTGTACCAATAATTGTGTTTAATATTAATTATAAGTTAAAAAACACTTCAGTACAGTTCTGCACATTGTGCTCTGTGGGAGCTAAGCCTACAGCGCCACTATAAACTGACACAGCTTTGAGAAGAGTGCCAGTCAGTGCAAACTATATGGTACCAGTGATAAATTAGATGCAGGCTGGTGGGCGTATCGGCGCTGACTGATTTTTGTCTGTTAAATTGGGCACTGAGTGGCGCTAAGTCTAAGGCCCCTTATACCTAGCCATTTGCATTGCAGTAGAAATACTCCAACATGTTTCAAACGGCAACAAAATGCATGCCATTAAAATGAATGGGCCATTTCAGATCAGTTCATGCAGAACAACTGCAATACATATATAAGACTATGGGCTTCACAGGTAAAGTGCATGCATTGCTCTCTACTTGCGGTTTGTTGCTGGTCCTGCCACTTTCTGCAGCCAGCATCTCGGGGTCCGTCAGTCCTCCCCAGTGAAGACCCAGTGGAAGGACCCCAAGCTAGCTGCCACCGCCACTGATGTCCCTCTTTGTCGCCACCTCCTTCATTACCACTGCCTCCAGTGCCCGCGCCTCTCCAGGGGACATGCCACGTCTGCACCATGCCGCACCAGAGGCACAGCTCAGTACACAACTGTGAGCTATGCTGTATCTGTGCATGTTAAAAAATGCTGTGACAAATGTATATGGCCATACACACTGAGATGAAGTGATTGGTGTACACACTGTACCCTGTGTACTGTATAACTGCTATAGTATGGCCAGGGCAGGTTTTAGATGAGCTTAAAGGGTCCACTTTCAACTGAATATTTGAAAGTGTTTCTTTTTGTGTGGAAAAATGATGTCTTAAAGGTGTTGAGCTGATCTAGCATCGTTTAATGTGTGTTTTTTTGGAAGTCGTTTTCACTATCCTATCTGTGCACACTTGGTGTACGTTGCCAATAGCAACAGATTGCACAGAACACTGCTGCTGGGTATATGAAAGGATGACTGAGCTCCCTCACCTCAGCAGTGCCCATAGCAGCAGTGTTCTGTGTGTACAGGACTCACTTCTCTCTTCTTGCTGTACAGACTTTCAATAGCAACAGATTGCACAGAACGCTGCTGCTGGGTATATGAAAGGATGACTGAGCTCCCTCACCTCAGCAGCGCCCATAGCAGCAGTGTTCTGTGTGTACAGCACTAACTTCTCTCTTCTTGCTGTACAGACTTTCAATAGCAACAGATTGCACAGAACGCTGCTGCTGGGTATATGAAAGGATGACTGAGCTCCCTCACCTCAGCAGTGCCCATAGCAGCAGTGTTCTGTGTGTACAGGACTCACTTCTCTCTTCTTGCTGTACAGACTTTCAATAGCAACAGATTGCACAGAACGCTGCTGCTGGGTATATGAAAGGATGACTGAGCTCCCTCACCTCAGCAGCGCCCATAGCAGCAGTGTTCTGTGTGTACAGCACTCACTTCTCTCTTCTTGCTGTACAGACTTTCAATAGCAACAGATTGCACAGAACGCTGCTGCTGGGTATATGAAAGGATGACTGAGCTCCCTCACCTCAGCAGCGCCCATAGCAGCAGTGTTCTGTGTGTACAGCACGCACTTCTCTCTTCTTGCTGTACAGACTTATGCCCTTATTCATCAAGCGATAGCGCCGGGTAGTGTCTGACGAGCGCCAGGTAGCGGCAGCTAACGGCGACTACCGACTCAAGTACGCCCGCGGCGGTCACAATGACGCATTTATCAAGCAAAATGAGGCTAGCGCCGGCCAAGCACAGCGAATACTGGCTGGCGCTGAAAAAATCACGCTACAGTCGCTCATCTGTCGCTACCTGGCGCTATTGATGAATCGGCCTCTTAATAGCAACAGATTGCACAGAACGCTGCTGCTGGGTATATGAAAGGATGACTGAGCTCCCTCACCTCAGCAGCGCCCATAGCAGCAGTGTTCTGTATGTACAGCACGCACTTCTCTCTTCTTGCTGTACAGACTTTCAATAGCAACAGATTGCACAGAACGCTGCTGCTGGGTATATGAAAGGATGACTGAGCTCCCTCACCTCAGCAGCGCCCATAGCAGCAGTGTTCTGTGTGTACAGCACGCACTTCTCTCTTCTTGCTGTACAGACTTAATAGCAACAGATTGCACAGAACGCTGCTGCTGGGTATATGAAAGGATGACTGAGCTCCCTCACCTCAGCAGCGCCCATAGCAGCAGTGTTCTGTATGTACAGCACGCACTTCTCTCTTCTTGCTGTACAGACTTTCAATAGCAACAGATTGCACAGAACGCTGCTGCTGGGTATATGAAAGGATGACTGAGCTCCCTCACCTCAGCAGCGCCCATAGCAGCAGTGTTCTGTGTGTACAGCACTCACTTCTCTCTTCTTGCTGTACAGACTTTCAATAGCAACAGATTGCAGGTCGTGACAACTCCTCCATCAAACACAAAAAATAAAATAGATTATTAGATCAGTTCAGCACCTTGAGGGCATCCTTTTGGCACAAAAAATATACACGTTCAAAAATTTCATTGAAAGTGAAGTGGACTTACCCTTTAAATATGGCACTTAATGGGGGACTGTACATATAATTCTAAACAAGCCATTAGCAAGGATAAGTGGATTACCTGCAGCAGACATACAGCCGCTAAGCTGGTAAAGATGTTTCCCCTCCAGATTTGTTTGATCACCAATCATTGACATCTTACATGGAGTCACCTGTGGAGCATGATTTGCAATGTAGTATAGTCAATAAATGAAATGCAGGTTTATTTATAGGCAGCTTACAGAGTAAATGCGTAGTAATCCATTTTGAATTTACAAATGTCACCTAGAAAACTATTGCAAGTTAGATTGTTATGAAACACGATCAGTGATCTTCTGGTTAGCTCAAAGGAAATGTTCCTGAGGACAAGGCAGCTCATATCACATTGTCATGCTGATTTAATAGGAAGAGAAGGGGTATGGTGCTTGAAATCATTGTCTTCTATTACCCATGGTTACCTCCAGGGCCACCACTAGGAATTTTGGGATCCCATACAGCCACGTCTACCCCCCCATTTTGATCCTACACAAATGTATATATATATTTTTTTTCGTGTTAAATAAAAAAAAAATACGCCAACGGTGAGAACATTAAATGGAGCCCTTCCATGGCTTATACGGTAACCTCTTTTCTGTCTTTGAAATCAAATGGATGCAGCTAGACAACGGGGAGGCCGATTCATTAATAGCGCCAGGTAGCAACAGTTGAGCGACTGTAGCAGTATTTTCACTGCGCCCGCTAGTATTCGCTGTGCTTGGCCGTTGTTCGGTTGTTGATAGCGACTGAGTCGGTGTGCGGTAATGTTGAATACAGGGTTAGGAGTCGCTATTTGACAGGTTCCGCGCTGTATGGGAGCGCATGATAGCGACTGGTCAGAGTGACCGGCTCCCACCACATTCATCAAAAAATCCCGCTCCAAAAATTCTCGCGCTGTGAAATGCTTGTTTAAACCCCAGAGCGCTGGCGGCGATGTGTTAAAAGTAGTCTTTTAACCCCCAAACCACCATATTTTTGGAAACCAAAAAAAAAAAAAATTTGAAAGAATTTAGTAATATGAATATATTAATATCAGACCTGTAATATCAATTCTGCACAATTTTTTTTTTTACCTTAAAAAAATGAACTAACATGGCAGACGTGGTCACAGAATTTTTCACATAAAAAAAAAAAATAAAAAAAAAATAACATTAATAACAATTAAATGAAGATTTAAAGAGTGTTCCATTGAAATGCATTGGAGAGCGCCAGGTAGCGAGAGGTCATACCTGTCGCTGTTCAAGGTCGGACGCTGGCGCTGTGGGCTGAGGCTGGAATAATGATGAATGAGTCGCTATATGGCGCTATCTCAGTCGCTAAGCAGGATCGGCTTGATAAATGTGTGATTGTGGTGGGGATCCGGCGTTCTCGTGGCAGGGCCCGTCATTACCGGCTGCTCACCAGGAGCTACCTGTCGCTATTCCTTCATAAATAAGGGCCTAAATATTGAAACAGCAGAGACAAATGGTGCGTTCTTTATCTAAATGATGCAAAGTGATGACAAATATGATAAATAAGGTGGACAATGATGGGGCCCCCTGACCTCCTGGGCCCCAGTGCGGTCGCACACCCTACACAGCCTCAAGTTACGCCTCTTTCTGCCTCCCCTACCACCCCCAGTGAATAAGGCATAAAGGAAGAGGGAAAAGTAGCAAGCGTCAGCACTCCTTAAAATTCAATGACTTTTAATGATAAAGCTTAAAATTGTATCTCCATATACATATCAAAAGAGGCAGCTTAAAAACAATAGCAGACCCTAGCAAATGTCAGAAAATACCATTAAGGAAGAGGGGGCAGGGAAGGGAAGAGCAGGCAAAAAATAGCTTGCGATTTTGTTTTTTGTGTCAGCACCGCAGGGGGCCGGGCTCATAGATTCCCAGGCCGATTGCAGTCGGTTTTGGTCCACTTTAAACTTTTATTATCATACACCTTTTTGTATGTTGAAAAAAAAAAGTGAAATATGTATTGTGTGTGTTTTCTAAAAAAGTAGACACATGGAGGTAACTATAGGGTGGACACACTGGGGCCCAGGTCTGGGGGCCCATCATTATTGCTTCTCCACCTTGTTTTGTCTAGCTGCATACAATGAAGTGAAAAGACAGAAACAGTTTATAGTATTAGCTTTGAAAGGGCTCCTTTTAATGTTCGCACCAGGGCAAATTTAGTTACACCTTTGTTGACAAATTAATTTGATTGATTTTTATATAAAAAAACTAGTCCTTGCCTGTCTGTATGACTAAAACACATTTACTCATGTTCCTTCTGCCTGTGACACATCTATATAGGTTTCTTTAGTATATACTGCATGCTGATGAACAATGCTTTTCATTTGATTACAATAAAGTCATTAAAAACTCAGCGGGGCTTTATTGTAATCATTTGCTTACTTTACCTGTGGCCGCGCCAACACAGTCAAAAATAACTCCAGCGCAGGGTATGCTTTAAAAAGCATTCATTAGTTGTTTATGAAATTCATCTGTATTGTTAATTGTTGCTAGCGTGGTGTTTTGTGGATTTTTTCCTCATAAAAAAAGCATAAATGCTTTTCATTTGCCATTCCATGCTTTCTGATGCAAATTATAATTACTTCCAAATCCACAGGGGCGGACTGGCCATAGGGAGACCCGGAACAATGCCCAGTGGGCCGCACTTCTTTGGGGCCAGTCCACCCCTTAGTCTCCCTCTAAGCCCCCAGTACCCAGCCCCACTTTACCCACAAGCCAAGTCACCCCCACCCCCAATGCTATAGCCTCTGCATCATGGTTGCTGGTAAACTCCAGGGTTGATTTTAGATGTTTTTTTCTGGCACGTATATGGAGCTGAAGATAAAAGGCTACAAATCCGCTTCTATTTCTGAAGAGAATGAACAAATGACAGATGGAGCCACATTGCCATCTGCTGGCTATCTGTTGGAATGAAACTATAGAGGCAATCATGAAAGCCAGGCATGCACAACCTATGGCCATTGGAGCCATCTGTGTGGCCACCAAACAATCAAGTGAAGGTGTAAGACAGCGTAGAGAATACGATTATGCCGGGGAGAACGTAAGCACATTGCTGTGGTGAAAGTGACAGAGCTAGATAGAACTTGAACATAAAGGAGGTTCAGTAAAGATGGGAGATGGCAAGGAGAGAGATATAAGTGGGTTACACTGGCAAATAAAGATGGCAGCAGTGGGTTGGAAGAACACAGCGATATTGATTGGCGGCGGTATCCTGAGGCAAGCCCATAGAGCAATATAGGGGGAAATCTCTTGTTTAACACTACCAGAGCCCCTGGGTGGAAGAATATAAGATGGTAAACATTTTTTTTTTAAGTGGACCAAAACCAGACTTACTGATGGAGCAGTGCTAACAGTTTTTTTACGGAGTTAAGAAAACAATGCTATCTTGAGATCTCCAATGCTATTTAATGGCATTTGTTTGCTTAGCCAGGGATATGTCAGGACCCTTTATCCCCATCTGTAGCATCTATAAGACAAGCACCAATGGGGCATTCCAGTTTAGGATGCCCTGCTAAGAGAAATCCTGTTAGTCCCCTGATTTTCTTACCTTTTCAACAAGCCCACGACACATGCTCAGCTGGTGGCAGCATCTCTCGCATCTTCCTCTGCTCAGCCGCACCCACAGTAACTGAGTGTCTGGCATTGGCACATAAAGGGAGGCAGGAGGTGCCGCACGCCATCCAGCTTCTCCAAATGTACATTAATATGCATGGCTAAAGAAGCTTCTAGGGGGAGAGCTGCACTGTGGCCATGGTCGAGAGGTGATCTGGGGGGTTTCATGCAGCGGGGCATCCCAAATTGGAATGCCCAAGGAGGGTGAACCAAAACACGGTATAGTGACAATCCCTGTATTTGGGCCACTTTAATGTCTTTATGAGAGAGTGTGGGGCTTGCTGTAAGAGGTTAGTGTAGAGTAGGGGTGCTCAACCTTTTGATGAGCGGAGGCCACTTAAAGCGGACCAAAACCCACATTTTTAACTAGCATCACCTGAATTCCTCTCCCTATGAAGAGCTCCTTTTGCTTATTTTCATTGCTCCTGTTTCACTTTAATCCCAGATAATGGCGCCTGTTTTAGCTCCGCCTTGTCCATTCATTGCCTCTGCTGTATGTGGCAATGATGTCATTGCCACACTTATGCAATGGCTGATCGCCTGCCATCTTCCAGAGATGCGCAGTTAAAAGATCAATGGATCCCTGGATTATTCAAAAACTGGAAATATCTATTTCTAGTTCTACACCCTAAGAAGAGAGTATTGGCAGGGGCATTGGACAAATGTATTTCACAAGTTCAGTGGGTTTTGGTCCACTTTAAATGATTTTGAACCTGGTCGCGGGCCACAATGAATGAGCCCAATTTAGGATAATCAATGTCTCCACAAACTCTACTGTCCTTCCACCACTCCCCAACAGTCATATGTAACAGTCCCCTAATGCTAGCAATACACATGCCGTTTGGCTTACCTCTCTGAATATATGGGACCCTTATTTATAGCCCTTCCCCATTAGTCCCATATCTTAACCTTGATTCCACTACTCACCCATCTAAGCTCCAAACCAATGCTAAGCATACAATTATTATAGAAAAAACTATTTTACCAAACTATTGTGGCAAAGATTTCACCCAGGGGCGAAGACGTACACACATAGAAACATAGAAGGTTGACGGCAGAAGGAGACCATACAGTCCATCTAGTCTGCCCTTATGTGTATACTGTATGTTCTCTTTATCTTAGGATAGATGTGTGCTTATCCCAGGCATGTTTAAATTCAGTGACTGTTGATTTTTCAACTACCTCTGCTGGAAGTTTGTTCCAAGCATCTACTACTCTTTCTGTAAAATAATATTTTCTAACATTGCTCCTGATCTTCCCCCCGACTAGCTTCAGGTTGTGCCCTCTTGTTCTATCATCATTTCTCCTTAAAAACACTTCCCTCCTGAACCTTATTCAATCCTTTCACATATGTAAAGGTCTAAATCATGTCCCCCCTCTCCCTTCTTTCCTCCAGACTGTATAAAGTTCTTTCAGTCTCTCCTAATAAGTTTTAAATTTAAGTCCTTCCACCTATTTTGTTGCCCACCTTTGCACCCGTTCTATTTTTGTCTTTTTGCAGGTAAGGTCTCCAGAACTGCACACAGTATTCTAGCTGTGGCCTTACCAGGGCTCTATACAGCGGCATCACAACTTCCCTCTTCCTACTGGTGATGCCTCGAGCTATGCAGCCGAGCATCCTGCTTGCTTTTCCCACTGCCTGGCTACACTGTCCACTCATCTTGCAGCTATCAGTAATCAGTGTCCCTAAATCTCTCTCCTCCGAGGTCCTGGCTAACACAGTGCTGCCCATACGGTACTCAGAGCAGGGATTACTTCTACCCAAGTGCATGATTTTAAATTTAGAGACATTAAACTCTAGTTTCCATTCCTATTACTAACCTTTGTATCATCAGCAAACAGCTTTTCCTACCAACCCTTCCTCTATGCCACTTACAAACATATTAAAAAGAATGGGGCCCAGCACAGAGCCTTGTGGCACACCACTTGTAACTCGCCTTTGTTAAGATTGCACGCCATTAACAACAACACTCTGTGTATAAGCCACCTCGGTTTTCCAATGTGCCCCTCTTCTATCACTCTCACTTTTATAAGTTAGATCTATTTACCCCTCCCACTTTTCCCACAGCAGACTGAGGGCCATATCAGATGGCTCTAAGGGCCACATGTGGCCCCCAGCCCACAGGTTGAGCACATGTGGTGAAAAGCATCACATATGCACACCAAACGACGGCTCTGATTGGACGAGAGCCCACGCATGAGCCGTTGTATCAGGAAGAGGAGTTTTTCTGGGCATCCCAATTCAGGATGCCCCCAGGGCACAGAACAAAGCCCAGGAAAGTCTAAATCCTCCAAATCGCCACTGTTCGCTTTAAACAGTGGTTATATTGATTGTTGTTTCAAATCTTTATTATGCTAATCAAATTAGCTAATCTAAAATTCAGAACCATTTTTATTTCATTGTGGCCCATCATCCATGACCAGTCACCAAATCACTATGTGGCCCACACTCTTCAAAAGGTTGGGCAGCCCTGATGTAGGGAAATGTATAGTTTGCTCTGTCTCAGGTATTCATAAGTTTCTAGCACATTCTTTTACCTGGTAATTACTGAACTGAACTGATTTTTTCTTTTAGTTCTAGTTGGCTATGACGCACAGCACAGTAGAGCATTGTACCCCTGTAAGTGTATTGCCTCTAATGTAAGCATTCTTATTTTGCTGAAATGGCTTTGTCACCACATCTGACCCACTTTGTATTTTTTTTCAGCCCACCGCTAGCACTTTCACATACAAATCGGAACCTTTCCTGAAAAAATTCAGGTCAGCCTGGTGATTTCAATGGAGGCCTATCTGTTGCACTGAAGCCTCCAATTGCTGGATCTGCACAGAGGAGATGTGAGGTATAAAAGGTAAGCATTTCCTTTTTTTGTTTCTTCTCAGACAATCCCTGAGGTGGAGAGTCCAAATACCTCATTTATGGCAGGTGAAGCTTGTGGGCCGATGGGTACCCATCGGGGAGACAGGGAATCAGCTGGTCCTGGAGTCTTTTAGACTCAGGAGTGTGGGTGTAGGAAGTTTGGATATACATAAACATGGCCTGTCACTAGGGTTGCCACCTGGCTGGTATTTTTTTACTTTACTTGCTACTGGCCTGGCAGTGCTGGTATTCGTTTTTTTACTGGTAATTGTAATTGCAGGTACTTTTCCCATCCTCAATTACCAGTAAAAAACAAACAAATATTCACACTGCCAGGCCAGTGGCCAGTAAAGTAAGAAAAAAATACCGACCAGATGGCAACCTTACCTATCACTGGGCCTTGAGGACAGGCTGGGGGAAACACCATTTTAGATAACATGCTAATTTCAAGCAGTAAATTGTTCAATGCAATGCAAGTATCATACATTTGGTATCCATGTAAAATCGGTAGGAGACACATTGGAATTTGTGACGTGTCTCACCATCTGTTGTGCATAAGCTTGGGGACAACAATTTTTCTCTGATCCCAGCCTGTAAATCTAGTGTTGTCTCGTATTTAGTAGGGATAAGAACACTAATCTTGTCTTTCAAAGCCTTAGGCCCTTATTCATCAAGCGATAGCGCCAGGTAGTGTCTGCAGAGCGCCAGGTAGCGGCAGCTAACGGCGACTACCGACTCCAGTACGCCCGGCGGCGGTCACAATGACGCATTTATCACGCAAAATGAGGCTAGCGCCGGCGAGAGCGACAGCAAGCGCGGGATTCATCATGAAGCCGCCTGGAACGAACAGCGCCGCAGCAAATTCCTTCACAGCGACACGTATTACCTGGCGCTACCTGCCGCTCTCCCATACATTTCAATGGCAGACGCTGCAATGATTGATTTTAGTTGTTTTTGTGTTGTTTTTGTTGGGAAAAAATTCCACACATGTTTATATTGATATGTTTGATGAATGTGGCTGGTTATTGTTTTTTTTTTTTTTTTTTTTTTTGTTTCACAATGTAATGTTGTGAGTGACATGGGAATTGCGTCTCCTCCACCCAAACTCATTGGCATCAAATTCCCTGGTTTTACACACAAACGGGCCTTGTAAAGCTATTTTGTAGCCTGTCAGGTTGGTCGGTCACGTTCGCTCTTAGAAAGTGTCAGCGCCCAAGCTATTCGGCAGCCCTGTCATTGATGAATCTGTGTTGGTCGGTGTTTGTGCAGTCGCTGTTTTAATTCGCTATCTGGCGGCGCGAGCGTCGCTGTGCCTCGCTGCGCTGCGTTGTGCGTCGCTGTGCTGTTCATACATGTGTCCTTCTGCCAGTTTCAAGGAATTCACTTTCCGCGACCCCAGTCGTTGTTAATGAATACACTGTAGTTGTGAGCGTGCCTGGCCACATATAGCAGAATTTACATTCAGTCGTACCAGCTCAAAACAACCCGTTATGCATTCTCATGTGTGCTACATTTTCAGGTATTAGTCTAGTTTGATTGTGTGTTGAATTTTTGAAGGAATTAGATTTTTATATTTAAGCACAACGGTGTATGCTTTAGAAGGACCTATGCATTACAGTATGTAGATTTCCCTGCTAAATGCAGCTAATAAATCGTTGCGCCTTTGGCCCTAGCTTGTTTTGCAGCGTATTATTTTTTTTTTTTTGTCCGCCACTTAGCGTGCCTAGAGCTGATATTAGCTTGTCCCTGTTGCGCGCATGTTTGTGTTCGAATTTAGAAGCACATTTGCTAGCGTCATATCCGGTTCCGGGATCCTCCTTTGCGTTTCAACGCCACCTTAAGGTAAAACTGTCTAGCGCTTAGGCCAATAGCTTGTTTAGCAGCGTATATTTTTGTTGTGTCCGCCACTTAGCGTGCCTAGAGCTTATATTAGCTTGTCCCTGTTGCGCGCATGTTTGTGTTCGAATTTAGAAGCACATTTGCTAGCGTCATATCCGGTTCCGGGATCCTCCTTTGCGTTTCAACGCCACCTTAAGGTAAAACTGTCTCGCGCTTAGGCCAATAGCTTGTTTTAAATAGTAATTTTAGTTTTTCCGCCACTTAGCTTGCACATAGCTGAGAATAGCTTGTTGCTGGGGCGCGGAGCGTATTTTTTTTTTTTTGTTTTGGGTTTTTTGGTCTAATGTCGCTAGCGTCATTTCCGGTTCCTGTTTCCTCCTTAGCGTTTCCAATATGGCTCCCAAGCGAAGAGTGATGCGCCTCCCCAGCTCCTCCTCAGATTCCGGCCCCACCACCCCTCCCCCACCTCCCCCACCTACCTCACCTTCCCCAAATAGCCCCCCTCCCACCCCTTCCCCTCCGGGGCCCAGTAAGAAAAGGCGCACAAGGGTGGATAGCCGCGTAAATGGCCAGGTGGTCAAAGTGAGTTTTTTTTTTATTTTGTTTTATGTTTAAAGTTGCTGAACACACAGGGGGGATAGGACACACAGGGGGGATAGGGTCTGAAATGTATTTGTTGTCAGACCAAATTTTAACAATCCCCGTGGGGCATCCCCATTGTGGATGTCCTGCTGGGATGCCCCCCCCCTGGAGGGGCCTAAAATTTACCTCTGCCCCGTCACATCTGTGCATGCGTGAGCTGCGCATGCCTATTGCGTTTACCTCTAGCAGGGTGTACCCCGGCACCAGACATATTTGCATTTTGTGTGCAGCCGCACTCCCTGTTAGAGTCAAACGCCACATGCGTACTTTGCCGTGCAGACACAGCTGAGCTTGTATGCACCTCCCAACGGCCTTGGATGCGCATACAACACCGGCTTGGAGCACTGTGTTTGGCTTGCGGAGTGACGTGGGAGTGTCCTCAGCGGTGTATTTGTGGCCTTCCAAGGGGGTTGCAGACAGTGGGCCACCCACAATATTGGAGCCACACCAAAGTGCACCCAAACCCAGATTAATGTTAATCCTGGGTGTGGGTCCACTTAGATCTTTTCTCTGTTTAACTGTTTATGACATTGTTCTGATGTCATGTATTAATTTTCCTTTTTTTTTGGTTTTGTTTTTTTCATAGGACTTCTGCAAGTCAGAATACGACTATGCCCGAGGAGCTAAGAAACGCCTTGCCATGGAGGTGAAGGCCACTGTGTCCCGGCGCTTCCAGACGGACCTGACCATCCGTTCGATTCAGCAAAAATGGTCAGATTTTAAGCGCCGGGACCCAGAAGGCGTGTACCGCCTATATGATGCCTACGCATCAGGTAAGTTAAAGCTTAAGTTCTTTTTTGCCTTTGTGCATAATCATCTGCTAAGCTGTGTCCTTTTTTGCTCTTTAGATTAATTATTTCCTTTCACCTCCTCAACACAGATAAGCGTCCTCCCCTGGGGAAACGTGGGAAGGGATTCCTCCCCCGAACCAGGCAGGCGGACTCGGGGGAGTCATCGGGGGAGGGTCCCTCCCGCGGGTCCTATTTAGAGGACCCAGGGGAGGAAGGGGATGACGCCCCAGAGGAGTGTGCTGCTGGGGGGCAGGCTGGATCAAGCCTCAGCTCCTCACACTCTGCGTCTGAGGACTCTCACCAGGCAAGGGCCCCCTCTCAAGCAGGGAGTGAGAGGGAGGAGGGTGGTCCTTTGCCTGGTGGATCTTCGGAGCAGAGTGTGAGGAGCCGAGGCTCCCCGCCTCCTCCTCAGAGCCCTCCCTGGGATTCAAGTGGCGCTTCATCCCCTGGTGAGTGCACATGTTTTAATTGTTAGTCTGTGACAGGTTTCATCTGACCAATTTTGCTTAGCCCTTGCCATTCCTCTCTAATTTGCAGGGCATCATATAGGCGGCACCTCCATGGAGTTTTGGCGAAGCATTCTCCTCGGGCATAGTCGTGGTAAGTGTATGTTGTTAGCCATCTCAATTTGGAATTTATGTCATTCTTTAAAGTGGACCAACAAACATTGATGAGATTGCTTGGATTCTCCCGCCTTCCCTGCCCAATCACATCCCTCACCCTGGGCCACCCCCAAACCAAAAACCACAAACTACTTAACTCTTTGGGGTTGCCAGAAGCCAGCGTCCCTGCCTCCTGTGTGGCACTCTAGATGTGTGTGCGCCTGCGCTATGTTTCATACTGGCATGCGCGTGCGCACACACTGGAGGAGTGATGTGCGGAAGGCAGGGGTGTTTGAAGCTTAAAATTTTGTGGCTCTGCCAAAGTAGACTAACACACTGAAGATTAACAATCCTGGGTCTTGGACCACTTTTAACAGACACGTTTCCTGGTCCATTGTGTCAGCTGGTTTGCTAATGTACATTAACATCACAAACCCCACTACAGTGCGAGCCAACTGTCAACCACCCCTATGTTTCTGGCAACACCATGATGGGTGTTTGCATTTCTTTTCTTGGGTTAAGTTGTTCCCGCTCCAACATGTGGCCCACTATTAACCTTAGGCTAAAAACTGCAAATGATTCCTTTAAATAGCACTGTCTATGTTATTTGCACATTCTCTTTAGGGATACATGTGTGAAGCCTTACAAATTGACATTAACTCATGGTCCAGGAAATATGCTAATTTAGGTCAACCTGTATGTAACCATGCAAGCCTTTGCATTTTCAGACTCAATAACCAGATGGATGTCAAATAGTCATGTGTCATTTGCCCACTAATTTTGTTTTTGCCTTTTGCTTTATGTTGACAGATGTTGCGACGCAGACGGAGCCAGAGACCCTCCTCCCCACCCCAGCTCCAGGGACGGCCAGCAGCATGGGCCCCCGCCACAGCTGCGATGGTGAGTACATCCCACTTCATATGCCTAAAGACTTGTGAAACCTATGTCTTCTAGTCACATCAGCAGCCAATTTAAATTTACCTATGTGTTAATTTCACACAAATCTCTTTTCAATGTGTTGGCACAATAATCCAACATGCCTGTTTGCATGCTTGATTGTTGGCTCACATCCTTCATTAGGCCCTATCGAGACTATTTTTGCGTTAGACACAACCAAATGGGCCCGATTAGGTCTGGACCTGTAACATTATAGGGTAAACTCGTGGACTCGTTCGGACTTAGGCCCTGATGTTTGGCTGTTACTAAACACAAAAATGGACACACAGGGAATTAGACCTTCTTTGCTTCCCAAGAGTTAAACTGGAACAACAACCAGGATTTTGACTTTCCTGGGTGTTGTTCCACTACGGTGGGGCACCCCTGATCGGCACCGCTGTGTGACAACCCCCTGAACTCACGTTGACTCCCAAAAATGTACAAGCCATTGCAAATTGCCTCCTCCTCCGCCTCCCCCGCGCCCCTTTTTACGGGGGCGTGCCTGCGCCGGCAATTCACAGACGGCCGGCGCAGGCACGCACACGTCTAGAGGGGCACCAGGGAGGGCCCAGCGGCACTGCCACACAGAAACTGAGGTAGGTATTTTGGTGTTTGGGGGGTGTTTCACACCCAGGGACATCCCGATCTTGGATGTCCCGCGGGGAGGGAGGTGATGGGGCAGGGAATCAGATAGATTCCCGGGCCGATCACCCGTGGGTGTTGGTACACTTTAAGCTAAAATGTATGCTTGGGATGTGTTGTTCACATTCCTGCCAGTCAATAGTACTCATATAATGTTAACCAATAAGCACACAGTGGTCAACAATGTTAATGTGAGTGTCACCTAATTGGACACAATGACATTACATTGCTACATCTGTGTCTGTTGAGGTCACTGCCAAATTATTAATAAATTGTTGTTTCTACATTTCTACAGCTTGTGAAAACCAGCATCGCAGACTGTGGCGGGAGATCCGGCTCCTGAAGCTGATGCTGCTGGCCCGGAAGAGGCGCCGACGGCGTCGTTAGGGTGGGGGGGAAGGCTGGTCTCTTGATGGCCGTTGTTGGCCAAGGTTGGCCGTGTTGGCCATTGTTTACATTAAAACATTTTTGATACACATCATACCAGTGTGTTGCATTGCAAAGCCTAGTTTAGCTGTCTCCTAAAACATTTGTGGGTCAATGTAGCCATACCTTTTGAGCCATTTCAGGTGTTAACCATAGTAAGCTATGGGCTCCAATGTGTGGGCTACATTGACCAATACATTCACATATGTAGATCCAGATACTCATCCCTGACTGTGTTATTAGCGAGGTCTTAGGAAACACACAATTTAGAGGTGGGTGAAGCAAATATATTTACATAAACAAAAAGATACAAAATTAATATTCTTGGCTGGGTGGCCGGGGAGGTTGGGAGTCATTGCTAGGGGCGGTGTTGGGGGACAACAGTGCAGTAAAAAATATAGACTGCTGTTGTATGAGCTGTTGTATCAACAACAAAGTTTGGTCCTGCCGCTGTATTGCCTCTGCCTGGCGCTGTATTGCCTCTTCCTGCCGCTGTACAGATTGTTCGATAACATTGGCAAGGCGACCAAGGTCCTGGTTCTGTTGTAGGTTTTGCCTTAACTGGTCCACCTGGCGCTGCAGGCCCTCATTTTGTTGCTGACACATCAGCACCTGATTTTCCAACGCCGCAATGCGCTCATTAGTTCCATCACGCGGCTGTTGGCGACTGTAGTCCTCCAGCATCCGGACCCCTAGTGTGTAGAAATCGGCACTGGTTGGTGCCACACCTCCTCTTGCTGTGGTAGTAGGCTAAAAAAATAGTAAACCACATTTTAGTCATACGGAACAAATGCAGCTATGCCCCTCCCAAAAGTTACCATAAACACTCACTAGACAACTTACCCTTGTCTGAGCCTCTGAAGCTTGGCCACATGGGACTTGGGAAGAGGTCCCAGCTTGGGGTTCTGGTTCCGCCTCCTGCCAAAACAACAATGAAATGAAATGTTACATGTTGCTTCTTCCACTACCCACGAATATGCCAATGGGTTTAGAGGTCGTCTACATCAGCCATGTTACCTGCGTGTCCTCCAGCCCAGGTAGGCTCGAGGTAGCGCTGCCAGAGAGTCGCGAATCAACATCAGAGATGTCGGCCAAGTTGGCAAATGCTAAACAGGAAAATCAGGTTAGTAGGTCTGTGGGCCAAACTCTAATGTAACCTGGTTAGGCTATCGAGGTCATACCTCTCAAATTTTAAGAAATACACAGTAGACCAAAGGTCTTGGTTAAACTCAGATTGTTAACATGTATGTTACAGGACTAAGACGCACTAATTTCTGCAAATCTCATCATAAACATTGCTTAAATTAAACATACCCGCAATATCCCAGATGTCTGGAGTGGGGTCCTCACTCGAGATTGGACCTTGAAAATAGATGTGGACACACAAGTTGCCAGAAGCAAGTGGCACAACATTAGAGCCAAAAGACATACTAGAGCAAGGCAAAACCACTTACCCTCATCTCTGGCAGCTGGAACTTGAGGGGCCCTTTCTGGACAGCCACTTCCGATATTGGGGTCAACTAAAACCAAAAAAAAAAGGGTCTAAAGATTCAGCAAACTACTACAGTGAATGTTTTCCTCAAAATATGTCCGCAAATATACATTGCTATCACTAAAATAACTAATAGACTGACCCTGGGGAGGCAACCAGCACTCCCAAGAGGCATCTTCAAGTTTACCAAGCAAACATGTAGCTTAGTAGACTAACCAAATTGAACCAGTGTTACCTAAACAGCATAAAGGATACATTATGTATTGCTCTACACACCAACAGGGTCCTGTTGACCGGCAACATCGGAAGTGGGGTCCAAAGATGAACCAGTCACTTGGCCTACAAAGAAAAAAGACAAATGAGACACATGCACTTGAGTCAAAGTGGATCAAGCAAGGTGAACACATGCACTTACCGACATCCAAAGAGTAGGTGGGATCCGGAGGAGATGCTGGGGCCAAGGGCATGGGAGCTAGTGCAAAATAAAACCAACATTGAGCCATAGCTAATGTGCGTGCCAAAATACAACCTGCATTAAGGTGTGTGAGCAGCTCTTTCACTAATATAGACTAATCAAGCCAAGTGTGGCTCACACATTGATAGGCCGATATATGGCTACACATCTCTGGCATCCTACATATCTACACATGTTAGGGCCTTGTTAGTTACTGACTGTGAGTGTTACAGTGGGCGTGCAATTAGGGCGCACCCACATATTATTAATAGTCAACAGGGCAAACCTTTATTGCTTGAGCTGCTCCCACACCCATTTGTTTTTCAAAAAACCAGCAAACAAATAATGGGTAAATACCTTCAATGGCAGACTGGGGTAGCCTTGAGGTTGCTGGAAGGGCAGGAGCTTGGTTGTCCGGAGCCACATCCCGGACAGCAGCATGTGCACCTATGCATAAAGCAACAGACAGAAAAGTTACAAATGTTTTAGCTATAATGTAATACTTCAAAGGTCCTACAGTTAGTTGGTCAGAATGTAAAAATGCTAATCACAGACATTAACATTAGGTTATTGTAAAAGGCAGAAAATATGTACCTTCAGCCCAACCGGTGGTGTCATCCCCAGGATCCACACCCTGCAGCCGAGCCAGTGGGATTTTGGCCTTCAGCATCTCCTCATACGGCCTGTAGGTACTCTTTGGAGCCTGGCTGAACCCACTGTCCACATCAAGATCGTGATTCATCTTTTTCATAAGGGCCCCTCGCAAAGTGTAGAAGCGTTTCCTGCAGGATGGGCCACTACGTGGGTGTTGAGCTGTGCTACTAAGCTCCACACCAATGGCATCCCACAGTTTGCTTCTTTCTTGTTTGCCTATGGACTTGCTTTGGGAGCCAAAAAGCAGCTCCCATTTCGCAAGTGTCAGGCGCACAAGATGATTATTCTCAGCCAAATTAAATTCAGGCTCCCTCTTGGCACCTGGGCGCTTAGCCTGGGGTGCTGCCCCACCTTCAGGCTGTGCCCTTTTCCGTAAGGGAGGTCTGCGCACAGCACCCACCAAACTCCTACTCGGGCCTGCTGTGGCCGGCAGATGTCCTGTATTTGGCTCCATCCTGTAGCTGCACACACACACAAATCAACACCCCACAAGCACGCATGCACACTACAGAATGGCATCGCAATCTCTTAGGCTTGGGCAGGTTTTATGTGCTCTAACAGCCAATCCAAAAGCAGCCCACTTAATTGATTCACACATACAGCCCAGTTCCTTCTAGGCACACCTCCACTGCACTGACAGAAGCATGTGTGTTAGCCAATTAACTCATTACAGACCTCAATCAACAAACAACACACACCCAAATCCAACAATGGACTGATGTATCTGCAACCCTTGTGACATGTGCTTAGCCTAACGGCTATTTAAAAAAACAACAGCTTCACTTTCATTGGTCCCCACCTGATTTTTGGCCCATGTCCGTTAATGCACGCACGTTACGGCTCAAGTACGCTAGTAGCGCTACTAGCGTGCGCGTGCGCACTCTGTTTTACGCACACCTGGGTCGGCTAATTGGCGCCCGGAAATAGCAGAGCGACGCAAAAGGCGGCAAAGCGGACCTGTCACTTTTGAAAATGAAGTATAAAAGGAAGGAATGAACTAGGTTCTGCTATTCTTACACTGTGGCAAAGGCTGTGGTGTGGTGCTGTGCTCGCTTCCCTTAGCTCATTTGAGCCTCTGTCTGGTTTCTGTCCTCACTCTCTGTGGCTTGTTGGGTGATTTCTGACATCAGTGCTGTTTCTTTAGGAGCTTGGTTTGGGTGGCATCTGCAAATTTTGTGTAGCATACAGCAAGTAAGGCTTGATTTTGGGGCCTTTTGTGGGCTGTGCAGCAACTCCCCTCTTGGTTGTGCTTAACTTAGAAAGCTGGTTTTCAGCAGGCTGGTGGTTTGGACCACTATAGTTCTGGTTTTGTGGTGAGCTGCATTGTAGCGGGTGTGTGTGTAGTGTGATTGTTTGTGTGTGTGTTGTGTGTGATTGTTTTTTGTTTTTTTTTTTTGATTTTGTATATATCTTTAGTGTGTGTGATGGATAAGAGGGTGATGTATGGTGTCTGGGTGGATGGATGTATGCGTATGCTGGAAGAGCAGGAGGAAAGGGAGCGGGGTGTTGTGAGGCTTAGGGCACCCCGCTCCTTTGCAATCCGCCTTTCAGTATGGGACTTAAGTGACGAGCAGATCAGGAGCCGCTTCCGTCTGAATCGTGCTGCACTACAGTCCCTATATGATCAGATTAAGACCAAAATCGAGCCATCCACCAAACGCACTCACTCCATTCCAGGCATAGTACGCCTGTGTGCCACTCTGAATGTGTTGGCACGAGGGACCTTCCAGGCAACCTCAGCCCTCCTCAGCGGGATAAGCCAGGCTACTATGAGCCGCATCCTAATCCAGGTAGTTCTGGCAATTTGTGATTTAATCCCAATTTACATCAAGTTTCCTGAGGAGGAGGAAGAGGTTGCCAAAATAAAACATGCTTTCTATATGATGGGAGGGATCCCGAATGTGCTAGGGTGCGTTGATGGTACACATATCCCTTTCCGCCCTCCCCGTGCACAGGAGCTGTCCTACAGAAACAGGAAGCAGTTCCATTCCTTTAACATCATGGTGGTCTGTGACCATGAGATGAAGCTGCGGGCGGTGAGATCGGGGTTCCCCGGCTCATGCCACGATTCTTACGTCTTGCAGCGGACAGTCCTGTGCCGGAAGTTTGATAACAACGAAATGCCAGCTGGCTGGCTACTGGGTAATAAATTAACCATGTCTATGTATTTTGCTAATATGTGGCCTAGTAAGGCAATTTTCAACAAACTACCACCCAAAAACATGTACTAGTACTAATTGCTGTCTCTCTCCTTGTGTTTTTTCTACAGCGGACAAGGGATATGGGCAGAGAACGTGGGTCATGACTCCGGTCAGGAACCCACGGACCTCTGCCCATGAACGCTACAATGCAGCGCATCGCAAGACCAGATGCATTGTGGAAAGAACCATCGGCCTGCTGAAAGCACGCTTTCTTTGTTTGGCACGGCCAGGAGGAGAGATGCTCTACAGCCCACAGAAGGTTTCCAAGATCATCCTTGCCTGCTGTGTGCTACACAACATTTGCATTTGTCACCGAATCCAAGCCCCCGAGGAGACAGCACTGGTGCCAGAAATCCCCAACCTGCCCGCAGATAGAAGTGAGGACACCCAGACTGGCGATGAGCTAAGGGAAAGGCTGATCACTTCTTATTTTGCGGTAAGCTAACTACCCTTCACTCTAATGCAAGTACTGCACTCCTGTTTAAATGTCTTTGACCTCCCATCCAAAAGAGCAACCAAACGCACTAAGGGGGGGTTTAAGATGACCCAAACCACTCTAAGGGGGGGTGTAAGATGACCCAAACCACTCTAAGGGGTGTTTCAGATGACCCAAACCATTCTAAGGGGGGTTTAAGATGACCCAAACCACTCTAAGGGGGGGTGTAAGATGATCCAAACCACTCTAAGGGGGGTTTAAGATGACCCAAACCACTCTAAGGGGGGTGTAAGATGATCCAAACCACTCTAAGGGGTGTTTCATATGACCCAAACCACTCTAAGGGGGGTTTAAGATGACCCAAACCACTCTAAGGGGGGGTGTAAGATGATCCAAACCACTCTAAGGGGTGTTTCAGATGACCCAAACCACTCTAAGGGGGGTTTAAGATGACCCAAACCACTCTAAGGGGGGGTGTAAGATGATCCAAACCACTCTAAGGGGGGTTTAAGATGACCCAAACCACTCTAAGGGGGGTGTAAGATGATCCAAACCACTCTAAGGGGTGTTTCATATGACCCAAACCACTCTAAGGGGGGTTTAAGATGACCCAAACCACTCTAAGGGGGGGTGTAAGATGATCCAAACCACTCTAAGGGGTGTTTCAGATGACCCAAACCACTCTAAGGGGGGTTTAAGATGACCCAAACCACTCTAAGGGGGGTGTAAGACGCCAATGTTGGTTATCAAGTTATGCATTTTTTTTTAATAAAGCACAAAATAACTATAAAGATATATACTAACTGCACTTTTCTTAATTTTTCAGGCACCAAGAGATGCACCGTGATCTGGACATTCCTCTAACAAACCTTTCCTGGACTTTTCTTTTCTTTTGCATTTCTGCAGGACTTTTCTTTTTCTATTTCATTTATATTTTATTCTTAATTTAGTTTAAGAGAAACAATTAAACAAAAATTAGATATATACATGTGGCTATGTGTTTAATTTGGTTGTAAGTTTCCTTTACATTCTAATTCCTATTTTCATTTTCCTTTTCTTTCTCTGTTCTGTTTTTATTTTCCTTTTCTTTCTCTGTTCTGTTTTTATTTTCCTTTTCTTTCTCTGTTCTGTTTTTATTTTCCTTTTCTTTCTCTGTTCTGTTTTTATTTTCCTTTTCTTTCTCTGTTCTGTTTTTATTTTCCTTTTCTTTCTCTGTTCTGTTTTTATTTTCCTTTTCTTTCTCTGTTCTGTTTTTATTTTCCTTTTCTTTCTCTGTTCTGTTTTTATTTTCCTTTTCTTTCTCTGTTCTGTTTTTATTTTCCTTTTCTTTCTCTGTTCTGTTTTTATTTTCCTTTTCTTTCTCTGTTCTGTTTTTATTTTCCTTTTCTTTCTCTGTTCTGTTTTTATTTTCCTTTTCTTTCTCTGTTCTGTTTTTATTTTCCTTTTCTTTCTCTGTTCTGTTTTTATTTTCCTTTTCTTTCTCTGTTCTGTTTTTATTTTCCTTTTCTTTCTCTGTTCTGTTTTTATTTTCCTTTTCTTTCTCTGTTCTGTTTTTATTTTCCTTTTCTTTCTCTGTTCTGTTTTTATTTTCCTTTTCTTTCTCTGTTCTGTTTTTATTTTCCTTTTCTTTCTCTGTTCTGTTTTTATTTTCCTTTGCTTTCTCTGTTCTGTTTTTATTTTCCTTTGCTTTCTCTGTTCTGTTTTTATTTTCCTTTGCTTTCTCTGTTCTGTTTTTATTTTCCTTTGCTTTCTCTGTTCTGTTTTTATTTTCCTTTGCTTTCTCTGTTCTGTTTTTATTTTCCTTTTCTTTCTCTGTTCTGTTTTTATTTTCCTTTGCTTTCTCTGTTCTGTTTTTATTTTCCTTTGCTTTCTCTGTTCTGTTTTTATTTTCCTTTTCTTTCTCATTGGTGATTTAATTGTATTTCCTTTTTAGGTAACAAATAAAAATTAAAAAAATTGTGACTATGTGTTTAATTATGGTTTATTTTCCATTTATATTCGAAGATCTGGTAGAATGTAATTACCTTTTACACACAATAAAAAAAAATTTTCATTTCAAAACAAATGTGGCAATGTGTTTTATTCAGAAGGTACTGGATGGGCAGGACACAGCAAAGCTAACAGGCGCTGTGTAGAATAGCGTGGTCACACTGACTGACAGCGCCAACAAAGCTGAGGGCCAACATCATATTCAGCAATGTAGGCGTTGTTCGCAACAACGCCAGGTAGCGACTGAGGAGGCCTGCTATAGCGAATCGCTAACGCCCGCGGCTGACGCTAGCGGCGCTCATAGCGCCATACTTCAGTCGCTCATCTGTCGCTACCTGGCGCTATTGATGAATCGGCCTCCCCGCCTCAGTGAACCTGTGTTACCAGAAGACAGAGATCTCACTTGGAGCTCAAATCTGTGTTATTCCCTAACAGGAAGTGACAGGCAGCAGACACTACCAGCATGGCTGGTTACATCGCCTGTCATTTAGGTTCGGTGTGTTCATTACAACTATAAGTAGGAAATAAAAAATAATCTAAGGCCCTTATTTATGAAGGAATAGCGACAGGTAGCGACTGGTGAGCGACCGGTAATGACGGGCACCGCCACGAGAACGCCGGCTCCCCACCACAATCACACATTTATCAAGCCGATCCTGCTTAGCGACTGAGATAGCGCCAGATAGCCACTCATTCATCATTATTCCAGCCTCAGCCCACAGCGCCAGCGTCCGACCTTGAACAGCGACAGGTATGACCTCTCGCTACCTGGCGCTCTCCAATGCATTTCAATGGAACAATCTTTAAATATTCATAATTAATTGTTATTAATGTTTTTTTTTTTTTTTTTAAATATGAAAAATTCTGTGACCACTTCTGCCATGTTAGATAATTTTTTTAAGGTAAAAAAAAAAGAATTTGTGCAGAATTGATATTACAGGTCTGATATTATTGTATTTATATTACTAAATTCTTAAAACATTTTTTTTTTTTTGGTTTCCAAAAATATGGTGGTTTGGGGGTTAAAAAACTACTTTTAACACGTCGCCGCCAGCGCTCTGGGGTTTAAACATGCATTTCACAGCGCTTGAATTTTTTGAGCGTGATTTTTTGATGAATATGGTGGGAGCCGGTCGCTCTGACCAGTCGCTATCATGCGCACCCATACATCGCGGAACCTGTCAAATAGTGACTCGTCACCCCGTATTCAACATTACTGCACACCGACTCAGTCGCTATCAACAACCAAACAATGGCCAAGCACAGCGACTACTAGCGGGCGCTGTGAAAATACTGCTACAGTCGCTCAACTGTCGCTACCTGCCACTATTAATGAATCGGCCTCTAAGTAAATGGTAATACACTATATGAAAGACAGGGGTGCAACATGCTAAAAATGGTTCATATACTCTCTAGCATATCATGTCTCATTATTTAGGGGCCCCATTGTAGCTACATGGGTCAGTAAGGAGGTAGTTACAACTACCAGTGGGAAATAAACTAAAGCTAGGCATCCACCAAGCTATGTATGCCATGGTCTCAGCTTTCATCTTAAAATTGGGGATTTTTTTTGTAAATAAGGTAGGTATCTAGATTCATTAAATCCTATTTATGAAAAAAATATTTAAAAAATCACAAAACATTTAATGAAATTGTGACCTGCACTCTTCCTCTTCAAAACGCTGAGCACCCCTGCACTAAGCGTCGGTTTTTATGCTATCAATGGTGGATATTCAGAGTCAGAGTAGAAACAATCAGCTGTATTCAGTTTGTTTTTTTACTAGTCTAGACAAATAATATACTAGTCTGCAAATAATATGAGGCAATATACTGTTACAAATATGAAATATAGATAAGTGAACTTTAACAAAACAAAAATGATAGGAAACCTCCTTTGCTGTTTACTCAGTTATATATCTTTGCCTTTGTAAATCTTTTGTGTGTGTTTCTTTACGCCATGTTCCTAAGTAGATATGCATCCCAGATGAGCAGGTATTGCAATATACCAACTATTACTAATAACAAAACTTTATGTACAGGTATTAGAGATATACTTGTTTGTGGGGTCGTATGTGTGTGCATGTGAATGTAGGAGAAATAGGAAAAAGTCTAAAAATTCCATTGGGTCATGTGGATTTGAGGTGGGGGGTGGACATATATGCTTGCGCACACACAATGCAGTTTTCCCTCTGCATTTCACCTATCTGTGCCCATCTTGAGAGAAACACAAGCCCTAGCAGCGGCGCCGGGGAGCAGTTAGGGGTTAGGTGCCTTGCTCAGGTTAGCCATATACTTGCACCGCCTGATTTACTTTTTTTTCGCTTTCTCTATAGCTATATGTACAATATATGCATAATACATTTTGACAGATCCAATCTACTACAACAATTTGTTTGGATTATTAATTGCATGCAGGAAAACTGATTAGGATTCTATGGTTCTCTCAGGCAATCTAATTTATGACATATTAATATCTCAGGGTAGTGCACATTAGCATGTGCAGTGGTGTAGATTGTGCTTTTCATTGTACCCTTGTTAATTAATTTGACTAATTATTCAGCACGGCTGTATGATTCCTGTTACTCTAAAATCCCAGTGTGAAGCTAAAAATAAATGGCACCAAAGCAGTGTAATTGTGTAGCATAGCACTTGCTCATTGACAGTGATCGATGGAATGGTATGATGAATGAAGATGTGGTTTTGCTACTTACATTAGCAGCCGTTCCATGAAAGAAAGAGAGGGACAAGTTATTGCTGGTTCTCAGTGATCAATCTTTCAGAAGACTGCCTTGTCCATGTTTCCCATCACACAATGACGAGTAGATTAAAAGGTTTGTCCTATTGGGATTAGGAGGAAGAAACCAGCCTCCAGCCTGGGCTTTTCCTACTACCTTATGTCAAATTGCTTATCCACATTTCATCCACAATCATTGTTAGCAGAATCTTTTTGTAAAGGTAGAGCTAGATATCCCAGACCCGACACAAGATAACTGATGGTATCATTTTAATATAGCAAATTGAGATAGAAATTGGCTGTGACCCTTCATAGTAAATAATATTTTGTTAGACAGGTGGTCATAATAATGCTGCTTTAACATGTATAGGCTAGCTGGCAAGTTTGGACTTTTGGGTAACTAGTTTAAATGCGTGTAAAGCGGCAAGTTTCAGGTCACCTATTTACACCAAAGTGATTTCTGGATGCTTGTGATTTGGGAAACAGCACACAAAAATCATGAGTAAAGCATTGCTGATGCCAGAATAATACGGGCTCCAGGGGAACTGCTTGCAGTGAGTATGATAGCGAGTTGTTGCACTAAAAGTAGAGACTTCTGTGTTTATTATATTATGTATATGTATGTATGTATTTTACCGGTATATTATATTTACATTAGCTTTTGGTGATTTCAAAGAAGTCAAGGGAGTCTCGTCTGCCCTTGGCCTGGACAATTGAGTCAGCATTCTCTGGCTACAGCAAGCTGTTGCTTCATTGTACCAACCTGGCTAACTGGCTAAATCTGTACCAACTTTATGGCTAAACATAAACTATCTTATACCACCTAGCTGAGGATGCGCTATCTGGCTGCCCATCACCATAAGAGAAGGCATTGGAATGTAATGATGTACAACGCAAAGAAAAGTAAATATCCATATATTACAGAAAAGGAATTACAGACATGGGAACACAATGATGTAAGGAATATGGGAAGTATATATGTACATACATATCAAAACAATGTATATATATATATATATATATATATATATATATATATATATATATATATAAATACTATTCCTGAGGGTTACCTCTCCATGTAAAATAGTGATTGATTATAAGCAATTGTATTGCATTGGATAAACAGCTCCCTCTAGTGGCACGACATGTATTGGCACTAGGATATGTTTTTAATCAGTTTTTAATGTTTGCTTTATTGCATAATAAAAATCATTTATAACTTTGATATTGGAGTTGAGTGCAATTGTTAGTTCCCGGTATCCATTAAGGGGGGTTGGAGAGGTAACCCTCAGGAATAGTTGCTGTAAGCTTATATTGGACCCCATATGGGCAGTGCACCATTTACTAATATTGTAGTACATAGTTGGTGGCACCTTGTAGCTTTTTTACATATATATATATATATACAAAGCAGGATTATGAGGGGAGTGTGTCTCCACCACTTGCCCTGCAAAGGGGGACTCCTCCAACCTTTGGGTTATGGTCTGTCCTGGAGGCTTTTCAGTGTATGATCTGACGGGCCGCGGGGACAGCAGCAAAGTTATCAGCGGCAGTAGGGGCCTCCCGCGGCAAGCCTGCAGCCAAAGCCACCACAGGGCAGGGTGTAGAGTCTAGATCAGCAAAGCCACTGCCAGCAAAGCTACAGAGATAGGTGGATGCAGAGCTGTCAATCGGAGGCCACTCACATAAGCCACCAAGCACAGCCACTGGCAGCTCAATGCAGGGAATTGTTTTTTGCAGGAGCAGCTGGGTGACTACACTACATCCCACCCAGAATGGTAAAGCAGGAGTTCCCGAGCAGAATGCACCTGCACAGGGTTCGGCACAAGGGACTCGATCTGAAGTTCCAATAAGTAGGCAGGTGCCAGACAACCACCAGTCAGATACTTGGCTGGACTACTAATTTAAAGGAAAAAAAATACTGTATCTGGGGCCTCCGCCAGATGTTGTGCCCAGGGGTCTCCACCGCACCTAATCCGGCCCTGTATATTTATATGCATACATATATACATACATAATCATTATTACAGGTAAGCTCAAACTAATCCATTTTATCATTTTTAAATTTTAATACCATTTGGCAACACTCTGGTAGTAAAGCAGATCAAAACCCATGGTTGGGACTAATATCATCTGCATCTTTCATCCTCCATATATAGGAAGTCAGGGGATCCAATCCAATCCAATGTTGCCTCTATGGAAAATTAACCTGACTGTTTGTTAAGCTGACACAGTTTAAGCACCCTAAATTTGTCCCCACTGAAAAAATTGTCAGCTTAAGTTTGTGATGTAAGGCAACATCAGTAATTTAACTTAGGCCCTTATTCATCAAGCGATAGCGCCAGGTAGTGTCTGACGAGCGCCAGGTAGCGGCAGCTAACGGCGACTACCGACTCAAGTACGCCGGCGGCGGTCACAATGACGCATTTATCAAGCAAAATGAGGCTAGCGCCGGCGAGAGCGACGGCTAGCGCGGCATTCATCATGAAGCCGCCTGGACCGAACAGCGCCGCTGCAAATTCCCTCACAGCGCCAGGTATGAGCTGTCGCTCCCTGGCGATGTCCAATGCATTTCAATGGAGCAATCTATAATTATTCATAATTAATTGGTAATAATTTTTTTTTTTTTTTTTTTTTAATGTCCAAAAATCGGAGAACACTTCTGCAATGTTAGGATTTATTTTTAAGTCAAAAAAAAAAAAAAAAAAGTGCAGAATTGATCTAACAGGTCTGAGATTAATGTATTCATATTACAAAATGATTCTAAAAACATGTATAATGTTACATTCAAAAAATATGGTTGTTTAGGGGTTAAAAACTAGTTAATACACATCGCCGCAAGCGCTCTGGGGTTTAAACAAGGAATGGACAGCGACAGCACATTCGGAGCGTGATTTGTTGATGAATATGAAGCTAGCCGTTCGCTCTGGCCATTCGTTGTCAGGCGCTCACATACAACGCTGGACCTGTGAAACAGCGACCCCCCAGCCCGTATTCAACATTACCGCACACCGACTGAGTCGCTGTCATCAAGCTAACGCCGGCCAAGCACAGCGAATACTGGCTGGCGCTGAAAAAATCACGCTACAGTCGCTCATCTGTCGCTACCTGGCGCTATTAATGAATCGGCCTCTTAGACTGCAATGAGTTTGTTATACTTTGTATTATGTATAATGTAGCAACATCTTATGGCATATGATAATTGATTGCCAAAACAGCTATTTAAATGATGTTACATGGGGGTCACATCTTAGTATATTATTAAGAGGCTGATTTATTAATAGCGACATGTAACGACAGTTGAGCGACTGTAGCGGTATTTTCAGAGCGCCCGCTAGTAGTCGCTGTGCTTGGCCGTTGTTCGGTTGTTGACAGCGACTCGTTCGGTGTGCAGTAATGTTGAATACAAGGTGACGAGTTGCTATTTGACAGGTTCCGCGCTGTATGGGTGCGCATGATAGCGACTGGTCAGAGCGACCGGCTCCCACCATATTCATCAAAAAATCAGGCTCAAAAAATTCAAGCGCTGTGAAATGCATGTTTAAACCCCAGAGCGCTGGAGGCGATGTGTTAAAAGTAGTTTTTTAACCCCCAAACCACCATATTTTTGGAAAGCAAAAAAAATAAATAAAATTAAAATAATTTAGTAATATGAATACATTAATATCAGACCTGTAATATAAATTCTGCACAATGGAAGAAGTGGTCACAGAATTTTTCACAAAAAAATTAATTATTAATATTTAAAGATTGTTCCATTGAAATGCATTGGAGAGCGCCAGGTAGCGAGAGGTCATACCTGTCGCTGTTCAAGGTTGGACGCTGGCGCTGTGGGCTGAGGCTGGAATAATGATGAATGAGTCGCTATATGGCGCTATCTCAGTCGCTAAGCAGGATTGGCTTGATAAATGTGTGATTGTGGTGGGGAGCCGGCGTTCTCGTGGCGGGGCCCGTCATTACCGGCCGCTCACCAATCGCTACCTGTCGCTATTCCTTCATAAATAAGGGCCTAAGAATACTGAGGGCCCATACTGAGCTCTCTCTGGTTCACACCTTCCCACCCACTCAAGCCTGCCCTCTGGGCTAATGGTGGTTTATATTCTCACCGTCAGCAGGAGGTAGTGGGATTCGGATATGCCCAGCAGTACCCACGCCTTTTTGGCAGCACACTTCTAATATATGTGCAATGTGCCTGCCCCACCTGCTGTCTCCATTATGGTTTCATGCCACTAGCAATGGCAGCACGAATAAGGGGGCACAACCCCACCCAGGTCTTCTTTTGCACCAGTCTTGGAGTTACTTCTTTTTTTAATGTTGGATTAAACACTAAGTTTAAAACTACGGGTCCCCACAATCCCGATCGCTTCACCTGCTGGATGCCCTGACTTTCTTGCTATTTACTTTGCAGCTTCTGTACAGGCTGCACTGGACAGCGTGGTATGAGGTTAGCTATTCCCCTCTTCTTTCTTTAGAACCTTTTAGATAGTTTTGCATCCTATATTTTCTCCTTTCTCAGAAATATATTCCTTGTTTATAAAAGTCAGTGATAAGCAGCAGCAGAATAATGTTCTGTTGATAGACAATATGTTTTCTAGTCACCCCATCCCTTATACTAGGTATAGTCATGCTGCCCCAAGGCCCTTAGTTTCAATGCCTGAAACTATGAGGCTGATTCACTACTAGCACGACATACAGCCAGATGAGCATCTGTAAAGCGGCGCTTAGAGCGACCACTAGTAGATGCTGTAAGCGGGTATTGGGCGCTGTAACCTAGCATTGCGGTCGCTGTAGTAACCTGGCCAGCATTGATAAATGTGATGTGTGCTGGGCGCTCTAACAACAGTATAACGCTGCAGCAAGTGATAGGTAGCGCCAGCTCAGTTTACCTGGCACTCGTTGCTCCACACCATATTTAACAAAAAACTACACACACACAGCGTCGGCTAGCATAGAGTGCCAGGCGCTGTGTGATTAAAGTCTGTTTTTGAACACATATACACCAGTAACAAAGCGAAAACACATGGAATGACATTGTTTTAACACTGGGACAATAACACTTTAGTGCCAGACCTGTAATGACAATTCTGCATAAAAATATAAAAAGTCCAAAAAATTTATTAAAGTGTTTGTTTGCAGCCAGAAGAGGTCACACAATGATTTGAGCAAAACAAAAAAAATGTAATTGCCAAACACGCTATTTAAACACAAACAAATGAACACCCATTGAAATGTATGGGAGAGCGAAAGGTAATACATGCTCTTGAGCCTAGAGCGCCGGCGCTATACACTGAGCCGCCTCTACTAATACATGTGACGTTACCTGACGCTGTTAGAGGCGCTCACCAGATTCACTTTCTTAAATGTAGTTTCCTGTACAGCGCTACCTGCCGCTATCCGTTGCCCTAAGTTGCACATAGTCAGTAGTAAGTTGCTCCTTACTACTGACCATGTGCAACATAACTTCAAGTTAATCAATGGTAGTGTTTACATTTCCATTTTTTAGTCTTCTTTTGTGCTGGCTAAACATCTAGTTGCAGTTCTCGCAAGCATGGTGGGTTGAGATTACAGATAAAGTAGGGGAGAGTCCGCTTCCTAATCTCCTCCTATGCACTCCAGAAAGCCCCATGATCATGGAGGACATGCCAGTAGCTGGAGCTGTGCGGTCTCTTTGGTGTCTTTATTGAAATCCTGTCTCACTCACACAAATGATTAATTATTGCCCATTTATGAAGGACTCGTAGCCTGATCACACAGTGAGAGTGAGAGATGGAACCGATGCCACAACCCTTGGTTTGACAGGACCATAATTAGGTAACATTACTCTTGATCAATAAGAACATCATTCTGATAAATCTACTAAACTGAAGAGGGTATTCATTTCTCCTTCACTTTAAAAATCTAGTAATGTGCAATAATTCATTTTTTATACTCCCTGTACTCGGATCAGGCTTTTAAAGTGAGAGAACCCACTTATTAATAAACTACCCACCATGTTGTAATATAAAGGCAATAACTACCGATCAGCAGGGATGTTGCAGTAGTGCACCAGCCTGGCTGAATATGAGCATTCAGGTTCTTTGACGTCTCTTTTCAGAGTGTATTTCAGCGGCATTCAGTGCAGCACATCCCATCATGCCGAGCAGATTTCTCCCAGTATTTAGGATTCTCCTGCCAATTCCTGCATGTTAAACCATTTTGCTGAATTAATCGCTCTAATGGTTTTAATACCTCACAAAGCATGTCATATTAAAGAGTCACGGTGAGGCAAAGTCCCAAAATCCGAGTTAATCTTTCAGCGGTAAATACAAGTCTGGCTAATTATTTAACTTTAGTTTTAATAGGATTGTTATTTACGAAGTTAGTGCCATAGTGTTGAAGGGCAGCAGGGGTTTATCAATGAATGATAAAGATGTTACCATAGCATGAAGCAATTAAATTGCATTTTATTTAAAAATATGTAACATGACCCTAAACTAAAATAAAAAAGCTAGTAGAAGATACTAGCCTCACTTAGACGAGCTGAGGAGGATCATAGACTCCACTAGGCTCCATGAAATTCATTTATTATATCAGATAAGGGTAATGCCATGTGTGGAGGGGCCTGAGGAACCTGGGAGACATGCGTGAAGAGAGGGAAACGCTTAGCACTGGATCCGGGAATTGACTTCTTCCCTCCCTAACCCACCTCCCCTCCCTTGCCCTACCCCCCCCCCCGACTCCTTCGCCTCTTATTAATATTATTATTATTGTTTAGTTATATAGCTTTACAAAGTAGTAATTACAGACAGGGTAGAAACATATGGTACATATACTATTTCAAATGCAGTTTTACAGATTTGACAGTGGATATTCTGAGTACAAGATACAATAGGAGAGAGAGCCCTGCTCTAGCGAGCTTACAGTCTAAAGGAAGAGGGGTGAAGACGAGGGGGAAGGATCACAGTCAGTATTGAGCTTTGTGGCGTATGCCCTTTAGAAGATTGGTTAGGCCAGATTATATGATTGTCTGAATAAGTGAGTTTTGAGGGCTCTTTTGAAGGTTTTGAGGGTTGTGGAGTGGCGGATTGGGTGTGGGAGGGCATTCCAGAAGATTGAAGTTGCATGTGAGAAGTCCTGGAGGCGGGCGTGAGAGGAGGTGACCAGGGAGGAGGACAGGAGAAGGTCAGCAGCAGAGCAGAGGCTGTGTCTAGGTTGATATTGTTGGATTAGAGATGAGATGTAGGGAGGGGCCTGGTTGGAGTTAACTCCCCCTTTTTTCTTTTGAGGTTCCCTATATTGTTTTTTAAGGAAAAAACAAAAATTAGACTGCTGCTTTTCACTTTTCCAGGAGGTATGGAAAAGTACAAAATAAACACACTGTCACACATCTACATTAAACTATACTCACCTCCCAAGTGTTCTTTTTGTGGACTGCTCTCGCTTGCAATGCAGAGGTGCTAGGGGCCATAGAGGAGCTGTTGTAGAAATGATTTTAGAGATATGGAGCTTCCACTCCAATCTTAGGACTGCAAGCAGATCTTAGCCCTTCCATCATGGTCTTTAACCCCAATCTCCAGGCATTTTGTTTGGGGGTGGCTGCCTGCTATAAAATTAAAGGAAATAATCAAAATCTGGCTAAACTACCCACCTAGTTTTGCTCCTGCACCGTGCATGCTGGGTGGGAATGTGGGGCACAATGCATAGCGCACAGGTAAAGTTACACCTCATGTTCCTCATTTCCTTTGTAAAGGGAGTGGGCTGAGTGATTCAGAGCCAGGTGAGAATTCTCACTCTTTTTTAGGAGACAAAACTGTAATTGACTTTCACTGTCTACCTTGGGGAGACCCAGAGCCAAGTGAAAATTTACACGCGGTAGACGATGAAAGTCAATGGCAGTTTTCTGTCCTATAGGAGTGAGAATTCTCGCCTGGCATTATTCAACCCCACTGTGTACATTGCATTGGAGTGAGCTGGGCTTGACTGTGTGGAGAGCTCCATTCTAGCCTATCACTAACAGAGGGGCAGTTAAATTTACACAAGCCTTAAGTTTGAATGTGTGGTCCACAACGGAGGGAGGTGCTAGAGCCAGAAGAAGAAGAAATTCCCCTTCCTTTCTGTGACCAGAGCAAAGAGACAACATAGGACTGAGACTGCATAAGGTAAGCTGCCAGGACAAGAATTTGAAAGTTGACTGTTTGATCGCTTGTAATAAGAGAAGGCTATCACCCCACACAACCAATGGAGGCCATTAAAATATGCTCTCTATTTCCATGGGCCAAGACCTTGGCAGCCCCAATGGTTAGGACAACGGGAAGACGATGCCAGGTGAGTGGGACTTGTTCTCTGGATGGATTCCAACTGTGCCGCCAGATTGTACCAGCTTGCGGTGGCGCTCTATCGCTTGCTCCTCCGCCACTATCCGCAGCTCCCTCATGTGGGTCCGCCATGCTAGCTCTCTACCTCCCCTCTTTATAAGGCAATCCAGGGGGTTTCACACAGTGGGGGCATCCTGATTTGGGAAGCCCTGGGGGAAAGCCAGCAGCCGGCCTGGGAACCTTTTAGATTTCTAGGCTGGCTGCGCAAGGTTTTGTTCTGCTTTAAATACTGGGGCCAAGGAGGAGGGTTATTACCTGGGCTGTTGTGAGTTTGGGACAAGTTGGCATTATAAATAGCCCAGCACAGGCCAGCACATGAGGTAAGTATGCGGGTCCCAAATCAGGATGCCCCACGGGAAAGCTGTGACCCGGCCCTGGAGTCTTTTAGACCCTGCAGTCAGCCTTGCCAAGTTATAGGTTCACTTTAATGTTGTATCTTCCTTGCAGGCTTTTAGCCTAGAAACGGCCCTGGGTAAGGTGAATAGGTCATTAATAAGCATTGCAGTGGTTTGCCTGATTATTAATAACCTTTTTATGTTTAAGTTTAAAAGTGAAAAAACACTTTAGGCCTGTTTTTAAACATTGGAGCTGGACAAGTGCATCTCTGTAGAGGAGACACGCTCCTGCACCTAACTATTCAGACAGATTGGGGAGGAAGTGCTTGCTAGACTAGAGGGAAACCTGGGATGCAGCCAGCAGGCTTTTCACATCAGCCGGCATTCTCAAGATCAGCTGTGTGCCAAGATTGAGTCCCTCTGTGTTCATGGCTGTTTCCTGTCTACTGCATCAGTCACAGTGACTGGCCACACACACTCCATTCACTTCAATGGCTCACTATATTGTGTCTGGTTAAAGTGGACCAAAACCCACACTGATCGATTCCCGGGAAGATCGATTCCCTCCCCTCGGGGGTTTTGCATCATGCACCATGCATCAGCTAGAGGAGTGCCAGGAATGCTACCTGAGGCCAGCACATATGGTAAGTATGCGGGTCCCAAATCAGAATGCCCCACAGGAAAGCTGTGACCCGGCCCTGGAGTCTTTTAGACCCTGCAGTTAGCCTTGCCAAGTTATAGGCTCACTTTAATGTTGTATCTTCTCTGCAGGATTTTAGCCTAGAAACGGCCCTGGGTAAGGTGAATAGGTCATTAATAAGCATTGCAGTGGTTTGCCCGATTATTAATAACCTTTTTATGTTTAAGGTTAAAAGTAAAAAAAAAAAAGCACTTTAGGCCTGTTTTAAACACTGGAGCTGGAAAAGTGGGAGTGTGCACAGAGGGGAATTCTGCTCTGTGCAGCTACACACCCAAACGCCAATGGGATGTTTTTTGGTGGACACATTGGCAGCTGGAGACAGATGTTGGCGGGGGGCAAACTTGGGAGATGGTGCTGATGGAAACCCTGCAATACATTAACCTTACTTAACCCAAATTACATGGACAGGCGCAGGGCCGGCGTCAGCACATGGCAAGGCGGGGCAGATGGCGGGGGCCCAGCCTCAGGGGGGCCCACTGACAGGTCCTACTTTGGGGCATGTGGCAAACCTCCCAACTGTCCCGAATCCTCTTTGGCCACCACAGGTTGCAGCCGATGTCCCAGTGTCCTGCAGGGCCGCCATGAGGCATCGGAACAGTTGAGAGGTAGGTATGCTGCATGCTGAGGGGTTAACTAGGGCTGCTTAATGCTGTCTGCTGTCAATAGCAGACACTGCAGGCTCTGGACTATTTCTTCTGTTTCGGGTGGCAGAGAGGGGCAGGGCCAGCAGGCAGAGCACGAAGGCTGTGCTGCCAGGAGAAATAGTTGCAGCTGTGCCCTCTAGGGCTGGGGTGAGTGTGGCCAGCAGTCCCCAGCAGTCACTGCTGCCAGTTCCGACTGCTGCAGAGACATTTTGCTGGCATTTATGCTGTGTGTTTCTCCCCCTACCCTGCATTTCCCCCCTCACATTCTTGTGCCATCAGACAGACAGGGACCTTCACCCAGCATCTGCCCCGGCATCAGCAGCCAGCCGTGGAGGTAAAAAGGCTGCAGAGCCTGCATCACTTCCCTGTCACCAGCCCCTCTCTTCTATCTCTCTATTCGCAGCCACAGGATCAAGTTTTAATGTTTGTGCACTTTTTTTAATTGACCCCCTGGCTTCCGGTCAGCCCCTGAACACCTTATTCTCCTATTACCAGGTCTCTATGCACTGGAGAATATAAGCCACGGCACATACTGCAGCAGTCAAGGCATCTATATGGTCAAGGTTCTGACCAATGCAATGTGTGCTGCAGTTTCTGCTCCCCAGTTCACCAAGACCAAGCTGAAAAAAAAGGTGAGTACACTGGGCTTGCCAAAACAGCTGGACAGGGGCTTGGGCAGCTAAAAGGAAGTCTGTTCTTCTTGTCCAAAAGGGGGAAGGAGGTATAAGTCTACATGAAAGAGGATCAACCACTGGCCTAGCATTTGGGGAATTACAAATTGTTAATGCTCTGCAAAACCCTTGGAATCGTTCAGTATACTTAACAGCAATCCTATTGCACATGCACAGTCCGCATCCCCACTCACCTCCATCCAAAGCGCATAACCACACCAGGTTTTAATGTCATGGGTCCCAAGGTGCCACCTGTCCACCGCTACCAAGCCAAGTTCCCAGGTTTTTCACTCACTTGTATTTCGGTTTGCTTTACACGGGCATCTCAATTTGGGATGCCCCTGGTTTGGCCATTCACTGTCGGATCGTTAATCGAGTGCATTCACCAGTTTGAGGAACTAATGAACGAACGGGAGGTTCAGACACAAGGGCATCCAAAATCAGGAGAATCTAGGTTCGTTTAGACTTCGAGGTCAGGTTTAAAGGGTTTTTGTTGTGCGCTTCAAAGTAGACTAAAACTAGAGTTTTGGCCTAGATAGCATGATCCGTAGGGGGCACCCACATTTGGGATGGCCCTCGGCAATGTGACACGACTCTTCACCACGAAGGGGCCCATTGAGACCATGCCGCCCAAGGGCCCACATAAACCTGGAGCCGGCCCTGGACAGGCGGGAGAGTGCACAGGGCAGGAAATGCTGCTCTGAGCGGCCCCCACCCAAGCGCCAATGACAGAGCTGGATTCCAGGCAAGGTAAGGCTTTTTTTGTTGTTTTGACTCTCCCTCCCCGGGGGAGTTACATGTAGACTGACCATCCACATGAATACAGCACTAAGGGTTTTTATTTTGCATTTGTTACACTCAGGTCTTCTCAGAATTAAAGCAGATCAAAACCCTCTCATGGCGGCTAAGCCGTCCCCTGTTTGGGATGCCCTGCTGTGCAAAACCCCTAGGGTTGCCAGTAAACTTACCTTTCCTGGTGGCTCCCACTGCGCTTCTGCTGCCGATGGCCACATCCCTGTAGAGGAGACACGCTCCTGCACCTAACTATTTAGATAGGTTGGGGAGGAAGTGCTTACTAGACTAGAGGGAAACCGGGGATGCGGCCAGTGGGCTTTTCACGTCAGCCGGCATTCTCGAGATCAGCTGTGTGCCAAGATTGAGTCCCTCTGCGTTCATAGCTGTCTCCATTCACTGGCAAGCCCAGGGCTGTATTTACCATTAGGCAACCCTAGGCATGTGCCTAGGGTGGCCGCTTGTGGGGGGGGGGCACTATGGAGTGTGCTGTTATGACTATAGTTTAAAAAATAACCCTTGCTGTCACCTTAAAGTTCTTCTTGAGCCCCCCATTCACAGGAAGATGCAATGTGTGGGTGGAGGGTGCAAGGGTGCCTTGCTCAGCTCCAAACAGGGTCTGATTTCCCTTCTTCCAGGCTGTGTTTATGAGACTCCTGTGTGCCAGGAACCTGGAGAGCCAGTAAAAACCCCTTGCACCCTCTCCCCCTCCTCCACACACACTATCTGCATAGAGCCCCTTGCAGGGGAGGTCTAGCCATAGGGTGACCCGAGACAATGCCCGGTGGTTTGGGGCTAGTTGGGCTGCTGCTTTTAACACCCACATTCAGTCCCTGCCCCCTGAGTCTCCTTCTCAGCCCCCTGTCCAGCCCCACTGCACCCACAAACCAAGGAAATCCAGCCCCCAATGCTATAGCCCCAGCATCATGGTTGGGGGGCCTCAGCAGAGATGCCCCGGGCTGGCCAGGGGCTGGTAAAATGCATGGCTAATTTTTGGCCCCAGTCCGCCAATAGTCCCTTGCACTCTCTCCCCTACACTCACACTGTCTGCATTTAAACCTCTTGTGACCCCCAGGATGCAAGCAAGAAAAAGTGCCTAGGGCAGTCTGGACACCAAATACAGCCCTGGGCGAGCCCACTGCATCTCTCCACTGCATCAGTCACAGTGACTGGCCACACACACTCCATTCGCTACAAAGGCTCACCATATTGTGTCTGGTTAAAGTGGACCAAAACCCACACTGATCGATTCTCAGGAAGATCGATTCCCTCCCCCGGGGCATCTAAAACCAGGATGCTCCACTGTGTGAAACCCCCCAGGTTGCCCCATACACTTACCTTGTTTCCTGGGCCAATGGCGCATGCACGAGACGCATCCCCGCTATCCCTCTAGCAGGGTGTGTGCCCGTGACAGGCATTTGTGAATGGCTGGCACGGACACGCTTCATGTTAGGGGAAAGTGGGGATGCGGCCCCCAGGGCGCTCGGAGTCACTGGCCTTAGACGAAGGCTTAGACTACGCGACGTCAGTGGCTCCGAGCGCGCTGATTGGACTAGCGGCCGTGCCTTAGGACCAGGAAGAGGTGAGTTGGCATCGCCGATCTGGAGGGTTACACACTCCCCGATCGGGGTGCCCCAGGGAAAAGGACCAAATCCCAGGATAGTCAAAATCCTGGGTTTAGATCCACTTTAAGAAAGAAAAGAGTTATAAAACACAAATAGTCCCCCACTACATGTGAAATGTGTCTAAATCTATTTCTAAACACACACAGGACACAGTTTATGTGCCATTTATCTACCTGTGCACTTTACTTCTGTTCAACAAAGAGCCTTTTAGCATAATCCAATGGCCAGAAACAAAACACTTGATATGGTGTGAAATAGTGGAGTTATCAGCGATTATTCCTATAGGCCAGTGACTGCTCTTTAGAGCACATGTGCACTGCCAGGGAGGAAGCCCTATTGCTGCTCACTGGCTTACCTGCTCCAGTGCCACAACTTCCCTCAGCTGGAAGCAGTGATTTTAGCATGTAACATTGTGCTGCTCCAGCTTCCCATCCCCCAGCTGAGGGAAAGTACCACTGAAACAGGTAAGTAACAGAGAGGTGAGGGAGGAGCGGAAGCATTGCCACAAATGGAGAGACCTCCCCTCAACAGGGGAAAGTTCACTTTATTTGGCTTCCTGGTTAGAAAATCAGTTTAATAGGAATTAGATCTACAATAGGGGAACAGCATGTGACACAAGTGTCTTTATCTTTGGCCACCGGATTATGAGCCTGCCCACCAACGCCAAGGTAGACTCTTTTTCGGGCAGGTCCTACACTACACTACACTGGCCTATCCTAACTGATGCTAGCCATCGTGAGCCCTACTTTACTAGTGCTGGATGCAGGTGTAGTGTTCCTAATCTACCTAAATGTTCTAACCTATGTGTGTGCCATCTACCCTACCTCTACGGTCATGGTCGTCAGTCAGGTCTGCGTCACTCTACAAGTGTCAGTAGGTGTGTCAGGGTGAGTCTGGTTGGTGTCAGTGTATAAGGGTTGGTGTGTGTGGCAGTGGCGGTATGGACACAGACAACACAGGACAAATACAAACACATACACACCGATGGCCGGGTGCTGGTGGGGACAGGTGCCGATGACCGGGCCGGAGGAGACATGGAGGCAGCTGGAGGCAGATGTTGGCTGGAGGCAGACTGGCGAGATGACGCTAAAGGATACCTGGAATACACTACCTTTACTTAACATAATCCTAACGACGCAACAACTAATGTTGTTATTTTTATTAATACTATATAAATATAATACAATATACTATAAATGCTATATATACTACTACTATCATTAATACAATATATTTATATTGATAATTTCACCATTCCTGGAGGTGGAATCAGGACACCGCGTTCACTTTAGGACCCGGATGGGATGGAAATCTGGAACAACGTAAAAGAAAGGTAAATAAAATAACTGTTTGGTGTTACCAGCCATGGCAAGATGACCTACCATGTGCGCAAGTGCAAGATCACGGCACAGTGGGCACTTGTAGCTGTGCTGGAGGCAGTCGCGGAGGCACATCTTGTGGAAGATGTGCCCACAGTCTAGGAATCCCAAGGGCTCGTGCAGTCTGAAGTCCACGAGGCAGATGGAACAGCTCGTGCGGCACGTCTCGGGAACCATGGCCTCGAAATTCAGACGGCTCTTGCCTGACCGAAGCCGCGGCAAGTAACCTGTAAAGAAAAAGATTGTTTAGCCGGGCATTCATTTACATATTCTGAGCATTATAAATACTAAAATATCTGTCTGCTTTAAAAATCAGTGTAATTCTATGGACTATGTGCTATCTTGAAAGAATGGGGCCTGCTGAAACATTAAAGCCTAAGAAAAAAAAACTAAGATTTTTCTGTGTTTTGTCCATTCTGTTGGGGGGCATCTTAACTTGAAATGCCCAGCCGTGGGTATCCCTCAGATTGCCCCAAAATACACCTTTTTCTCATTCCCATGACACTTGTGTGGGTCGCCCAGCCAATCTGCGGCTCCCATTCTATTCATATTTTCCTTGCTGGTCTGAGTTCAGAGCACCTAGAAAATCTGAATGGAGAATGTTCTGCCGGTCGCATCTCTTCTCACCTCTAGCTGCAAGTGTGCCAGTGGCAGCCATTTAGAAATGCCTGGCGGGGATACACGTCCCCGGTAAAGGTATAGCGGAGGTGCAGCCTTGAGAGGTGGTGTGGTTTGCTGATTTTTGCATATTGATTATATTTAAGGGGACAAATTAGAGGATACTCACCCGTTGTCAGTCATAGCAGTGGCCCCCGTGTCAGTCACAGTGCCTGTGTCTGCCAAACTCCCTTTACTGTAATGAATTGCATGCACAATCACTGTGACTGACATGAGAGGCAGTGGGAGCGTGCAAGGACACCAAGGAACCCAATCTTGGAAAGAACCTCACACAGGTAAGTATCCTTTTTTAATGTATGTCTTTACAGTCCCCTAAATGCATGAATCATGTTTTATTGACTGTGATATGCTTGCTTTATTTAAATTATAGGAGCACAATAATAAAGTCTGCCTGGCGAACCTGATTGGTCACTTGATTGGCTATCATAGGAGGAAGTGGTAATGGCTGCCTAGTCTGCAGGTTTGGCAGGCAGGGAATGTGCAGCCCTGAGGTATCACAGATCAGGATGTGGCCATGCTAAGGGGTGAGGCTTTTCTTCATTTAACTCCTCTTTAAACACAGAACAGGCTATCACCCTTCCTTTTCCTGACATCTACTAAAATATTAAAGCTTTTTTTAAATCAAAATACTACTTATAATCACTCAAATTCTCTCTGTGTACCTGTCATACTGACAGGGGTGGACTGGGAATAAAAAACGGCCCTGGACTTTTTGGGGCGCACCGGCCCTGCTGCACTTTTCCTGGCCCAGTATAGTATCTTAATGTCACATTATATATATACACCTAATTTTTCGTTCCACAACACACATCCGGGGTTTATAGGACAAAAATAAGAAAGAAAATATTCTGAACCAAATGGTGTGCTAAAACCCCCCCATTACAGACAGTGTGCAGAATCACTCCATCACAACCATTAAGTAGCATCCCTCTGGACAGCCACTGGGGGCATCCCTCAATACAGCTCACACACAGTGGGGGCATCCCTCAATACAGCTCACACACAGTGGGGGCATCCCTCAATACAGCTCACACACAGTGGGGGCATCCCTCAGTACAGCTCACACACAGTGGGGGCATCCCTCAGTACAGCTCACACACAGGGTGGGGGCATCCCTCAATACAGCTCACACACAGGGTGGGGGCATCCCTCAATACAGCTCACACACAGTGGGGGCATCCCTCAATACAGCTCACACAGGGTGGGGGCATCCCTCAGTACAGCTCACACACAGTGGGGGCATCCCTCAGTACAGCTCACACACAGTGGGGGCATCCCTCAGTACAGCCCACACACAGTGGGGGCATCCCTCAGTACAGCTCACACAGGGTGGGGGCATCCCTCAGTACAGCTCACACACAGTGGGGGCATCCCTCAATATAGCTCACACAGGGTGGGGGCCTCCCTCAGTACAGCTCACACAGGGTGGGGGCCTCCCTCAGTACAGCTCACACAGGGTGGGGGCATCCCTCAGTACAGCTCACACAGGGTGGGGGCATCCCTCAGTACAGCTCACACACAGTGGGGGCATCCCTCAGTACAGCTCACACAGGGTGGGGGCATCCCTCAGTACAGCTCACACAGGGTGGGGGCATCCCTCAGTACAGCTCACACAGGGTGGGGGCATCCCTCAGTACAGCTCACACAGGGTGGGGGCATCCCTCAGTACAGCTCACACACAGTGGGGGCATCCCTCAGTACAGCTCACACAGGGTGGGGGCCTCCCTCAGTACAGCTCACACAGGGTGGGGGCATCCCTCAGTACAGCTCACACAGGGTGGGGGCATCCCTCAGTACAGCTCACACACAGTGGGGGCATCCCTCAGTACAGCTCACACAGGGTGGGGGCATCCCTCAGTACAGCTCACACAGGGTGGAGGCATCCCTCAGTACAGCTCGCACACAGTGGGGGCATCCCTCAGTACAGCTCACACACAGTGGGGGCATCCCTCAGTACAGCTCACACACAGTGGGGGCATCCCTCAGTACAGCTCACACACAGTGGGGGCATCCCTCAGTACAGCTCACACAGGGTGGGGGCATCCCTCAGTACAGCTCACACAGGGTGGGGGCATCCCTCAGTACAGCTCACACAGGGTGGGGGCATCCCTCAGTACAGCTCACACACAGTGGGGGCATCCCTCAGTACAGCTCACACAGGGTGGGGGCATCCCTCAGTACAGCTCACACAGGGTGGGGGCATCCCTCAGTACAGCTCACACACAGTGGGGGCCTCCCTCAGTACAGCTCACACAGGGTGGGGGCATCCCTCAGTACAGCTCACACACAGTGGGGGCATCCCTCAGTACAGCTCGCACACAGTGGGGGCATCCCTCAGTACAGCTCGCACACGGTGGGGGCATCCCTCAGTACAGCTCACACACAGTGGGGGCATCCCTCAGTACAGCTCACACACAGGGTGGGGGCATCCCTCAGTACAGCTCACACACAGTGGGGGCATCCCTCAGTACAGCTCACACACAGTGGGGGCATTCCTCAGTACAGCTCACACACAGTGGGGGCCTCCCTCAGTACAGCTCACACACAGGGTGGGGGCATCCCTCAGTACAGCTCACACACAGTGGGGGCATCCCTCTGTACAGCTCACACACAGGGTGGGGGCATCCCTCTGTACAGCTCACACACAGTGGGGGCATCCCTCAGTACAGCTCACACACAGTGGGGGCATCCCTCAGTACAGCTCACACACAGTGGGGGCATCCCTCTGTACAGCTCACACACAGGGTGGGGGCATCCCTCTGTACAGCTCACACACAGTGGGGGCATCCCTCAGTACAGCTCACACACAGTGGGGGCCTCCCTCAGTACAGCTCACACACAGTGGGGGCATCCCTCAGTGCAGCTCAAACACAGTGGGGGCATCCCTCAGTACAGCCAGTGGGGGCATCCCTCAGTACAGCTCACACACAGTGGGGGCATCCCTCAGTACAGCTCACACAGGGTGGGGGCATCCCTCAGTACAGCTCACACACAGTGGGGGCATCCCTCAGTACAGCTCACACACAGTGGGGGCATCCCTCAGTACAGCTCACACACAGTGGGGGCATCCCTCAGTACAGCTCACACACAGTGGGGGCATCCCTCAGTACAGCTCACACACAGTAGGGGCATCCCTCAATACAGCTCACACACAGTAGGGGCATCCCTCAGTACAGCTCACACACAGTAGGGGCATCCCTCAGTACAGCTCACACACAGTAGGGGCATCCCTCAGTACAGATCCCACACAGTGGGGGCATCCCTCAGTACAGCTCACACACAGTAGGGGCATCCCTCAGTACAGCTCACACACAGTAGGGGCATCCCTCAGTACAGCTCACACACAGTGGGGGCAGTACAGCCATGTGCAGCATCCATCAGTACATGGTGTCCAGTGTGTGTGTGTGTGTGTGTGTATCAGATTGGGAGGCAATCAGATTGGGAGGCAGAGATGAATGGGGGCCTTTGGTCAGACTGGGGGTTATAGGTGAATTGGGCCATGTTTTAGGCAGGGGGGGTGCAGGTAAATGGGGCTGTGTACATTGTACCTGGTCTTGCTGCTGATGTCTGGATTCCAGCTGGCAGTGTTGTGCTGCGCAGAGGAGGGGACAGGAAAGCCTGAGCTGCTGCAGGATGACCTGGAGAGAGAGGGGGCGGGCTGCCGCCATCTACCATACAGCACTGCTCACCTCCAACATCTCTTCCTGGCCCCGCCCCCTCCTCGCGCTGCGTGGCAGACGATTGGCTGCTAAGCTTTCTTCCTCTGAGAGCAAATCTTTAGGTTGTCCAGCGCCGCCTGGTTGCTTTTTTTGAGGAGCTATTATAGCCCAGTAAAGCAGGGAGGGCAAAAGAAAAAAAAAACGGAACCTGAAAAGCAACCGCTCGGCCCTGGACAGCTAAAGATTTGCTGACAGGTGAAATACACACACAATACCACACATTTGCAGCCTTCTCTGCTGCCGGCCTACCGGGATTCTGCCCAGTATGCCCTATGGCCAGCCCGCCCCTGCATACTGAGCCCTGCTGGAGACAGGCTTACCTTACACAGCCAGGCTCATGATGACAGTGACAGGCTTACTGTTACTGTATGTACATATATGTAAGGGGCTCATTTACATCAGATAAATGCTCTTAATCTAATTTTACATTTCATATGTTTTGTTGGGTGTTATAGCCGGGTCCTCAGCAGGGTGACAAGGCTTATGTGCATATGGAAGTGTGAGCAGAACAGAAAAGCAGTTATGGCTGCCTGGACGGCTAGGTGACAGTTGGTGCAGTTGTTATGGGGATTGAAATGCCAGCACAACAGGACAGCCTGGTTCCTTAGCTGCTCTAAAATAGATTTTTGGAAGAAAAATGGAACTGGAGAAGAAAGGAAGAGGATATTTGTGATACTATGGAGCCTAGGTTTGCTCTCTGATGAGCAGCCGCTCAAATTCTAGGCCAGGCCCCTATTAGGATATATGGACTGCTTCATTTACATTGGATGCATGGATGCTTTTTTAGGCCAGCACAACAGGACAGCCTGGTTCCTTAGCTGCTCTAAAATAGATTTTTAGAAGAAAAATGGAACTGGAGAAGAAAGTAAGAGAATATTTGTGATGCTACGGAGCCTAGGTTTGCTCTCTGATGACAAGCTACCGGACTTCTAAGCCAGGCCCCTATTAGGATGTATGGACTACTTCATTTACATTGGATGTATGGATGCCTTTTTAGCACAAAAACTGTAAGTCTGCTTAATTTTATGTTTAAATAGGTTTTTGGGTGTTTTGGGGAAACTGTATTACAGGTTTGGCCATATCAGTAATATTGGGACACATGATCCAGGTTAAAAATAACATACTGGGTCATTTACATGGCATGCATATGTGTTTTTTCTTACCAGAAATACTGTAAATCAGTTTATATGTAGGTTTAATATAATTTTTCGTTGTTTTGGGCAACATTTATTATGAGCTGGGAGGCTGAAGTGACAGTAGGTCCACACCCCCATTAGAAAGCAGATACTGGGTCATTTACATTGGATGCATTGTGTGCCTGTGTTTTTTTTTAACTAATACAATACTGTTTGACCACTTTACCCACCTCCCGACACCCCTACCATCAGCCATTACAATGACAGACGGGGCTGATTCTTTTGTTTACAAATGTTGTAGGTGGAGCCTTATTAAGAAAACAAATTAAAATGCACAAATAAGGTAATTACTGTCAAAAGGCCCAAAAGTTTGTTTTTGACTTCTGTCAAAATCCCCCCCCAAAAATTTTTTTACTTCCAACTGTCAAATTCCAGCTCTCAAAATCCCCCAAATTTTGCTTTTGACTTCCAACTGTCAAAATTTCCCCCAAAAAAATGTTTGGTTCCAACTGTCAAAATGTCCCAAAATGTTGTTTCTAAATTCCAACTGTCAAAATCCCCCCCCCCCCTAATTTTTTTTTTTTTGAGATCCAACTGTCAAATTTCAACTGTCAAATCCCCAAAATGTAGTTTTTGACACCAAACTGTCACAATTTCCCTAAAAAATGTAAAACATTTTTTTGTTCCAACTGTCAAATTCCAACTTTCAAAATCCCCCCCCCCCAATTTTTTTTTTTTTTTTTGATCCAACTGTTAAAATCTTTATTTAGTTTTTGACTCCCAACTGTCAAAATTCTAAATCCCCCCCCCCAAAATAAATTCTTTTTTAGTTCCAGTGGTCCAAATTTCCCACCAAAAAATAGTTCCAACTGTCAAAATCCCCAAAATGTAGTTTTTGCTCCAACTGTCAAATCCCAAAAATTTTGTTTTTGACTCCCAACTGTCACAATTTCCCAAAAAAATAAAAAACTTTTTTTTGTTCCAACTGTCAAATCCCAACTGTCAACTTCCAACTGTCAACTTCCAACTGTCAACTTCCAACTGTCAAAATTCCCAAGATGCTTGCTTTTTAATTGCAACTGTCAAAATTTCCCCCAAAAATTCATTTTTTTTACTTCCCACTGTCAAATTTGCAAAAAAGGAAAAAAATATAATCAGAACTAAAGTGTAGGGTGTATGCTGGTGCCACTGGTGCAGCTGTTTTAGGCTATGAATATTAAACAATGTATAAAGACACTTACCTCTGATTCCAATGGACTGGGTGTATTTTTGGAGTCGGGCCACCTCCCGGGAGGTCATGGTTGTTGAAGATACCTGGAAAATATAAGCAAAAGAGACAGAGACACACAGAGACAGAGATTTGTCACAATCCTGCAGGAGAGCACACAGCAGAGGACTTGCCACTTCAGACACCAAAGCAGCAATGACATCACCAGTGAGGCTGCAGTCACATGACCATGGGTGCTAATTTGCATTAAAGGGCCAGCCTACCTATTTTGTGCTGTACATGTTTAACTGTGATTAAATGTAACCTCATTGCCTGTTATTGGGGGACTCTGCCACTCAGTGTGTTTTGGGGGTTTTTTGCCTCACAGGCTGTTATTGGGGCACTCTGCCACTCAGCGTGCTTTGGGGGGTTTCTGCCACTCAGCGTGTTTTGGGGGGTTTATGCCTCATAGGCTGTCATGGGTGGTTTCTACCACTCACTGTGTTATGGGGGGTTCTGCCACTCAGCATGTTATGGGGGGGGTCGCAGATACCAGGCCAGACATGCTGCAGAAGGGCCAGTGTGACCAGAAAAGTCCCAGGGTATTTTTAACCCCATGCATCCCTTGTGTGCCTCAGCTAGACCTTGCAGGGGGTTGTCATGGCGACTGCCTGGTCAGAGAGCTGAGAGCGGGCCGGAGGTTAGTTTATGAGGCTGTTTGTTCTGTCCTGGCCCTGACCCTAAATATGTTATGAGGGTTTTGCCACTCAATGTGTTATGGGGGGGGGGGTTGCCCCTCAGCATGTTATGGGTGGTTTCTGACACTCAATGTGTTATGGGGGGGTTCTGACACTCAGCCTGTTATGGGGGTTCTGCCCCTCAGTCTGTTATGGGGGGTCGCAAAGCCAGGCCGGACATGCTGCAAAAGGGCAAGTGTGACCAGAAAAGCCCCAGGGCATTTATTAACCCCAGTCTGCCCCTGGGTGTGGTGAGTGTGAGGTAAATGAATGCATCCCTTGTGTGCCTCAGATAGACCTTGCAGGCGGGTGTCATGGCGACTGCCTGGTCAGAGAGCTGAGAGTGGGGCCGGAGGTTAGTTTATGAGGCTGTTTGTTCTGTCCTGACCCTGTATCTGAGGCTAATGGATGTGGACACACTGGCAGCAGCAGCAGATTCACTCACTGTCCGGGAAGGCTGATGCCATGCTGGGTATTGTAGTGCCACACAAATGTAAGAGAGAGATTTCCATCACCCCGCAGCCTATCAGAGATTAAAGATCTTCAGTTCCCTTCCTGTAGCTGCAATCCTCTGCTGAGCACACACCATACAATGAGAGGAAACTGGGAAAGCTCACACAAGGCTGGTGCTGGATAATGAATGAGCCACAAGTGTACCTGCAAACAGCAATTAGATATATTCCAAATGTATTGATATATTACAACACAAAACAAAGTTAAAAAGAAGGCATGTAGACCCAAACTGCTCCATATGCCCTCACCACATCCTGGTCTAACAGTGCATGTGTAAACACCTATATCTATTAAAGCGGACCCACATTTTTACCTAGCATCCCCCTATGAGGAAGACCTTTTGCTAATTTTCACTGCTCCTGCTTCACTCTAATCTCAGATAATGGCGCCTGTTTTAGATGTAAAGCTCCGCCTCCTCCATTTATTGCCACTGCTGTGTGTGGCCATGGTGTCATTACCACACCTATGCAATGACTGATCTCCTGCCATCTCACACCGAGGGACAGCAAAAAATCAGTGCTCCAGGACAATTCAAAAAGAGCGAAAATATCCATTTTTAGTTCTACACCCTAAGAAGGGAATATCGGCAGGGGCTTTGGCCAAATGTATTTCACAAGTTCAGTGGGTTTTGGTCTGCTTTGACTATCAATAAATAAAACAATCATGTGCCCTGGGCTATGGGGAGCCAAGGTAAAGTGACCATGACCAAAGGCAATGCAAACAATGCGCAGATATTCACCAAACATAAAGCCAATGTGACTAAAAGAGATCAAACAACAATAATAAATAAGTACATGTGAAAATATCAGCAAATCTTAGAAGTCATGAGGGAGACAGCTGGGCCTGATTTTGGTCACTTTACCTCACTCAGCCCAGGGTACATGATTGTATGTTGCCATTATTTATTGCTATTTAATAGATAGAACTGTTTACACATGCACATGGCACTGATTGTTTACAATGGGGAGTGAGAGTGGCCGCATCCCCTGCATCCCTGGGCTGTGCGCCCGCTCCCGCCACAGCCATTCAGATACTTGAGTCCAGTGAAAAGCAGCAGCTGGTTAGGGTCTTTAGACTGGGGATCAGGGGAAATGTATTACATGATTCCAGAAACTGTGGTGTTGGCTGGACTCTCGTTATACGCCTTTCCTCACACCCACCAAGTTTGCTAGTAAATCTGATGAGGGTCTAAATAACCGCGGCAGATAACCCCTGCTCTTCTAGGAGCTTGGTATATTTTGAGGCGCACAAGGCACCAAGAGTGAATGCCCTCTCCACACAACACTAGGTAAGTCGCATATTCAAGCTACCCATTGTTTAGATTGACCATGTATACTATGATGATCACTGTTTCATTGCGATACATGATTATGAGCATCCATTACAGAGGTCATCTTATGCCATATTTACTTACTATGAAAAGCTATGTGTGGGTTACCAGACAATCCACTACAAAAATTTCGCCCAATAGAATATGCCTCACAGTAAAAATGTTATATTAAGCATCTATATTTTATTTAAATGAAGCACATGCTGTACACTACAAACATATATCACAAACATTTAAAATCAAATAAAAGCCCCATCTGGGGCTGGACGGATCTCTAATGCTGAAGTATCTTCAAGGATAATAAAACTGTTCCCTATTTTTAACAGTTTTATATCTGTGCAAGTATATGATTCAAAAAATTGTTTCTATATGCCATTCAGTGCCTAAATATCATAAAGGTGACAGTGCTGTACAAAAAAGTTTTTTCAAAAAGTGGCCAGTGCTAATATCAATTGACCAGTGCTATACTTAATATATCTCATACAAGATACCTACAATAAATAGTACCAAAAACTATTAATAATGCTGTGAGAGTCAGTATCCCGGGAACTAATAAACAGTATCAGTACATCACCTGATAGTTTGTCAGAGTCGTCCTTCAACAAATACACTCATGATGCGTTTGCATAGTGGAGAATCGGGATGCCCCTCAGTGTGAAACCCCCCAGTTCACCCACTCCAACTCACCTTTCCACACTCCAAAGGCACATGTGTGGGCTCTTGTTCAATTATGGCCATATGCCGTGACTACGTCATTCAGCAGGTGGCTCCCATATATATGGATAGATCTGAATGGCTGGGGCGGGATCACGTTCATGATTCAGGGGATGCAGGGGGTGCGCACTCTTCATTTAAACCAATGGGAGCAGTCTGCTGAATGACATAGTTAGGCCGGCGGCTCTCATTGGACGAGAGCCCGTGCATGTGCCGCTGGAGCATAGAGTTGTAGTGGCCAAACTAGGGGGTTTCACACTCGGGATGCCCTGGGAAAAAATGCCAGCAGCTGACCCCAGGCTGGCCGCAGGTGGGTTTTGTTACGCTTTAAAGTGGACCAAAACCTAGACTAGAATTTTGACTATCCTGGGTTTTGCTCCCTTCCCCCAAGGCATCCAGAATCGGCATGCCCCGCTATGTGAAACCCCCAGGTTGCCCAAACTAACTCACCTTTCCCTGGTCCAATCAATGGCCGCATCCCTCTGGCAGGGAGCTTGCCCGTACTGGCCATTCACTATTGCCTGGCAGGGGGTTGATGGCCATGAGTTTTGATCCCCTTTAAGGTAGGTAGCCTAGTGAGTGGGTAGGTAGGTCAGCTGGTGGATGGGTAGGTTGGTAGATGGGTTAGTGGGCAGGCATGTAGGGTGGGTCATGAATCAAAAAAAGACACTTTCCTTTTATTATATTTACTTCTGGTGTGATTCCACCTACCTGCCACCGCCGGCCGCCTACCTTACTTTAATCTTTTAGATTCCAGGGCCGGCTGGGTAAGCTTTTGTTCTGCCTTAAATACTGGGACCAAGAAGGAGGGATATTACCTGGGCTGTTGTGAGTCTGGGACAAGTTGGCATTATAATTAGCCCACCCAGTGCAGGTCACTTACTTGCTCCCGTTGCTACACACACACGTCACACGTCTTCCAGTCTACCTGCTCAGAGAGAACAGATCTGGAGCAAGTAAATGGCCTCAACTGTGTGTTTTGGGGGCTCTGCATTAAAGCAGACCAAAGGTGTTTTGCTTATCTGGGTTTTGCTATTTGGCATGTCCCTGTGTGTGAAACTCCAAATCAGCTGTTTAATTACCTCAAAACCACGCTCCCACATCACGTGTGGACTCTCATGTAATCAGAATTCACCGCCATGCAGCGATTGCCGGGTGCCTCCTGCTGGGGGCTCCACTCTGCTGTGCGCACCCATCACCAGCCATTCAGATATGTATCACTATGCATCAGCTAGAGGAGTGCCAGGAATGCTACCTGAGGCCAGCACATGAGGTAAGTATGCGGGTCCCAAATCAGGATGCCCCACGGGTACGCTGTGACCCGGCCCTGGAGTCTTTTAGACCCTGCAGTTAGCCTTGCCAAGTTATAGGTTCACTTTAATGTTGTATCTTCTCTGCAGGATTTTAGCCTAGAAACGGCCCTGGGTAAGGTGAATAGGTCATTAATAAGCATTGCAGTGGTTTGCCTGATTATTAATAACCTTTTTATGTTTAAGTTTAAAAGTGAAAAAAAAAACACTTTAGGCCTGTTTTTAAACATTGGAGCTGGACAAGTGCATCTCTGTAGAGGAGACACGCTCCTGCACCTAACTATTCAGACAGATTGGGGAGGAAGTGCTTGCTAGACTAGAGGGAAACCTGGGATGCAGCCAGCAGGCTTTTCACATCAGCCGGCATTCTCAAGATCAGCTGTGTGCCAAGATTGAGTCCCTCTGCGTTCATGGCTGTTTCCATTCACTGGCGAGGCCACAGCATCTGTCTACTGCATCAGTCACAGTGACTGGCCACACACACTCCATTCACTTCAATGGCTCACTATATTGTGTCTGGTTAAAGTGGACCAAAACCCACACTGATCGATTCCCGGGAAGATCGATTCCCTCCCCTCGGCGGTTTTGGTCCACTTTAAGAAAGAAAAAACGTTATAAAAAACAAATAGTTCCCCACCACATGTGAAATGTGTCTAAATCTATTTCTAAACACACACAGGACACAGTTTATGTGCCATTTTTTTACCTGTGCACTTTACTTCTGTTCAACAAAGAGCCTTTTAGCATAATCCAATGGCCAGAAACAAAACACTTGATATGGTGTGAAAAAGTGGTGTTATCAGCGATTATTCCTATAGGGCAGTGACTGCTCTTTAGAGCACATGTGCACTGCCAGGGGGGAAGCCCTATTGCTGCTCACTGGCTTACCTGCTCCAGTGCCACAACTACCCTCAGCTGGAAGCAGTGATTTTAGCATGTAACATTGTGCTGCTCCAGCTTCCCATCCCCCAGCTGAGGGAAAGTGCCACTGAAACAGGTAAGTAACAGAGAGGTGAGGGAGGAGCAGAAGCATTGCCACAGAGACCTCCCCTCAACAGGGGAAAGTTCACTTTATTTGGCTTCCTGGTTAGAAAATCAGTTTAATAGGAATTAGATCTACAATAGGGGAACAGCATGTGACACAAGTGTCTTTATCTTTGGCCACCGGATTATGAGCCTGCCCACCAACGCCAAGGTAGACTCTTTTTCGGGCAGGTCCTACACTACACTACACTGGCCTATCCTAACTGATGCTAGCCATCGTGAGCCCTACTTTACTAGTGCTGGATGCAGGTGTAGTGTTCCTAATCTACCTAAATGTTCTAACCTATGTGTGTGCCATCTACCCTACCTCTACGGTCATGGTCGTCAGTCAGGTCTGCGTCACTCTACAAGTGTCAGTAGGTGTGTCAGGGTGAGTCCGGATGGTGTCAGTGTATAAGTGTTAGTGTGTGGGAGTGGCGGTATGGACACAGACAACACAGGACAAATACAAACACATATGCACCGATGGCTGGGTGCTGGTGGGGACAGGTGCCGATGACCGGGCCGGAAAAGACATGGAGGCAGCTGGAGGCAGATGTTGGCTGGAGGCAGACTGGGGAGATGACGCTAAAGGATACCTGGAATACACTACCCTTACCTAATATAACCCTAACAACGCAACGACTAATGTTGTTATAATTAATACTATGTAAATATAATACATGTTATATAATACATGTTATATAAATATAATACAATATACTATAAATGCTATATATACTACTTATCATTAATACAATATATTTATAATGATAATTTCACCATTCCTGGAGGTGGAATCAGGACACCACGTTCAATTTAGGACCCGGATGGGAAGGAAATCTGGAATGGCATAAAAGAAAGGTGAATAAAATAACTGTTTGGTGTTACCAGCCATGGCAAGATGACCTACCATGTGCGCAAGTGCAAGATCACGGCACAGTGGGCACTTGTAGCGGTGCTGGAGGCTGTTGCGGATGCACTTCTTGTGGAAGATGTGCCGACAGTCTAGGAATCCCAGTTTGAAGTCCACGAGGCAGATGGAACGGCGTGTGCGGCACGTCTCGGGAACCATGGCCTCGAAATCCAGACGGCTCTTGCCTGACCGAAGCCGCGGCAAGTAACCTGTAAAGAGAAAGATTGTTTAGCCAGGCATTCATTTACATATTCTGAACATTATACATACTAAAATATCTGTCTGCTATAAAAATAAGTTTGTTCCTCATGGATTGACTCCAACCAAACTTTTTAGTTTGGATAGAGTGAGCAGAAGCTAAAATCAGTGTAATTCTATGGACTATGTGCTATCTGGAAAGAATGTGGCCTGCTGGAGGATAGAAGAAGAATGGAGGAGCGGCACGTGCTGTCTCTGTCCCTGTCGCTGCTGGAAAAGACAGCGACACAGTGGTAGAGATAGGGACAGAGCAAGATGCTCCTCTATCTTCTTCTGGCCTCCAGCAGTGTGGCAGACAGCCACTTCAGCAAAGCGGGAGCGCCGGTAATGTGTGTTTACTTTTTTACATTCGCTCGATAAGACTCACAGACATTCCCCCCCCCCCCACTTTTGGGGAAAAATAATGCGTCTTATAGGGCGGAAATTACGGTGAAAGGATACTCACCCGTTGTCAATCATAGCAGTGGCCCCCGTATCAGTCACAGTGCCTGTGTCTGCCAAACTCCCTTTACTGTAATGAATTGCATGTAACTGACATGAGAGGCAGTGAGAGCGTGCAAGGACACCAAGGGAATCTTGGAAAGAACCTCACACAGGTAAGTATCCTTTTTTAATGTATACATATATTATATATATATTACATATATATATATTACATTTTCCTGGGGGTGGATTTTGCCCTTGATGTGGTTATTAGTTAAAGAGTACAAAAACCCAATATTTTCACTCACCTGTGATATAGGGTTTTAGTCCAAGTTATCTTTTTAGGGATAAGTGATAACCAATAATGCTCTTGCACTTTATATACATGATGCCAGGGCTATAGCAATGGGGACTGGGTTGCCTTGGCTTGTGGGTAAAGTGGGGCTGGGTACAGGGGGCTGAGATGGAGACTAAGGGGGGCAGGGATTAAATGTGGGTGTTAAAAGCAGCAGCCCAACTCGCCCCAATGCAGTGCAGCCCATCAGGCATTGTCCCAGGTCTCCCTATGGCCAGTCCGCCCCCTGACCAGGAGCACAATAATTTGCAAGTCTGCCTGGCGAACCTGATTGGGCACATGATTGGCTATTATAGGAGGGAGTGGTAATGGCTGCCTGGTCTGCAGGTTTGGCAGGCAGGGAATGTGCAGCCCTGAGGTATCATAGATCAGGATGTCGCCATGCTAAGGGGTGAGGCTCTTCCTCTTTAAACACAGAACAGGTTATCACTCTTCCTTTTTCTTTTTTTTTTTTTGTTTCAATATTTTTTTTTTTATTAAAGTTTTGAGTTTTCAACATTACAGATATTTAGAGCTTATGCATTATATATTTACAATGCATACAAAGCGAGGAAGCAAATGACAACGTAAAGAACATTCAACGTCTTCGCGCAACCCACTTGACCTGAGACATGTTTATACCCACCCCGGGGCCATGCAGATCGGGGGGGCTCCACCCTCCACGATCCACACCGCCCCAAGCGAGCCCACAGGATTTGCAGACTTGGTCAAGCGCGTTGACGGGAAAGAGTTAATGAAAGCCTTTTGGGATCGCAGTCTAAAGAGAGGAGAAACAAAGAACTGGGGGGGAGGGGAAAAGTTGGAGGGAGGAGGGGAGGTTGGGGGGGGGGGAGAAGGGTCAAGGGGCTCCCGCACTCCACCAGCCAACATGCATGGTTGCTACAACCTCCATGGGGGTTCGCCAGGCCAGGCAAATCTCATCCAGGGTTCCCATATCGAAAGGAATTTGTCATGGGTGTCGGTCAGAATACTAGATAGCCTTTCGTTGATGAGGAACCCATTCATTCTGGCCGACACCTCAGATATTGGGGTAAATTGCTTTTTCCAGGCTCTGGCTATGGCCTGTTTAGCCGCCAGGAGAAGGTAGACAAAAAGTCTGTGCTGTTTGCCAGTGAGCTCCTGGGGCTTGCAGTGCAGGAGGGCAACCCAGGGGTCTTTTTTCATGTTGGTTTGGAAGATGTCGTTAGCCAGCTTATACACCTGGTTCCAGAAGCAGGCCAACATGGGACAAGTCCACCACGTATGCAGAAAGTCCCCTTCCGCACTGCAGCCCCTAAAGCATGTTTTAGACTGTCCCGGGAACATCCTGCTCAGGCGACCCGGCACCAGGTACCAGCAAAGCATTACCTTATAGGTACATAAGTACTTATGTATATCGGGCACCCCCAGTCCCCCTTGCGTTTTTTGGGCAAGCATGGTGCGCCTGGACACCCTCGGACGTCCCGTGGACCATATGAAGGCCAAGATTCTCCTCTGCATCACCCGAAGCATGTATATTGGTATCTTTACAGGTAGTACTCTGAAGAAATAGAGCAGCTTCGGGAGTATGGACATTTTAACCGCGTTAATACGGCCTATCCAAGAGATCGGGTACGTTTTCCAGGTCTCCATAAGGCAGGTTAAGGATTTAAATAAAGGAGGATAATTGGCCTCATATAGGTTGGAATACTTGGCAGAGATGTGAACCCCCAAATACGGAAGCGGCTCAGTCGTCCAGCGAAAAGGGAAACTAGCTTTGATCTGGTCCACCACGTCCACCGGCAGGGAGATGTTCATCGCCCTTGATTTTTCAGTATTAATCGTTAGGCCCGAGATTCGAGCGAACTGGTCCAGAATTTTATACAAGTTTGGGAGTGAGGTTGTCGGCTGGGTGATAGCGATTAGGGCATCGTCCGTGAAAAACATGGCTTTATGGTGGGCACCTGCCACCTCCAATCCCTTTATGTTAATGGAGTTCCTGATTGCTAGACTCAGCGGCTCAATGGCCAGAATAAAAAGGAGCGGGGACAAGGGGCATCCCTGCCGGGTTCCCCTGCAAATACCGAATGGCCCAGAGGTAAAGCCCAAGTATCTTACTCGAGCTGTAGGGGCCGCATAGAGGGCTTCTATCCATTCAAGGAACCGCCGTCCAAATTCCCACTTACGGAGCACCCACAGTAGGTAGTCCCAGGACAGAGAATCGAAGGCTTTCTGTATGTCAAGTGAGAGAAGAAAGGCCGGGACGCCCCTGGAGTGGGCGTGGTGGACCAGATGCGCAACCCTCCTAACACTGTCCCCGGCCTGTCGAGCTGGTACAAATCCCACCTGGTCCCCATGTATGAGGTCTGCCACGAAAGTGTTCAATCTAGCTGCTAGGACCTTAGCCAAAAGCTTCACGTCGATGTTAATCAGGGATATTGGTCTGTGGTTGGGGATGAGTAAGCTATCTTTCTCTGGTTTGGGACTCATACATATATCCGCTAGGAGAGAACTAGGACTGAGCGAGGTTCCCGCGCGCAGAGCATTAAACAGGTTTGACAAGTGCGGGGCCAGGATGGGGGCAAACTTTTATAATATAAGCCACTAAACCCGTCTGGGCCTGGAGTATTGAAAGTCTTCAGAGACTTAATAGCTAGCAGCACCTCACAAGGCGTTATGGGAGCCTCCATCCTGTCCACACACCCCTGTTCAATGTTCGGTAACTCGATGCCCTCAAAAAATTCCTCCCACTTGGTTGGATTGACGTTTGCTGGGGCTGCATAGAGGGTCGACAGAAAATCCCCAAAAGCCGAAACAATCTTATTAGGGTCGGCCGTGACACCGCCCGAGTCAAGCTTCAGCTTTGTAGGCTGACGCCTATCGAGGTCAGCAGCCCTTAACTTTCGGGCTAGCATTGTGCCTGGCTTATTACCCCTAGTATAGAATTTCTGCTTCGACCATCTGAGTCTTTTCTCAGCTTGGTCGTCAAGGAGCATATTGAGCTCCGAGCGCAAGTTATCTAATGCCCTCCTATTCCTGGCGCTCGGGTTTCCCCTCCAGTGCAGCTCCGCCTGCTCAAACTTCAAAGTCAGGTCCCTTATTCTCCGTTGCCTTTCCCGCTTTTCGGCAGAGGCTATGGAGATAATGTTCCCTCTCATGGTGGCCTTTTGGGCTTCCCATAAAGATATTGGGGAGGAGACCGAATTTGCGTTGTGCGTGAAGTAATCCTGTAAAGCAACCTGAAATTTAGAGCAGGTGGAGCCATTCGATAAAAGAGAGTCGTTGAGCCACCAGTTGTAGGAGTGCTTGGTAGTGGCCAGGAGGTCTAATACAGCCATTACTGGATTGTGATCAGACCATGCTGTGATGTAGATTTTGGAGTCAATAACAGCGGGCAACACAGATTGAGGGACCAGTAAATGGTCTATCCTGCACAGAGTACCATGCGGGTTAGAATAAAACGTGAAGTCATGGGTTTTGGGATTCGTCTCTCGCCATACATCACATAAGCTGTAGTGGTTAAGGAGATCGCGAAAAGTCGTGGACTGAGCGTCCGATGTTGGTAGAGCCGTCCCTGGCTGCCCAGTGCACCGTCTGTCCAGCCCAGGGTGGATTGTCAGGTTAGAGTCCCCCCCCACGATCAGGGTCCCTCTTGTGTTACTTTGAACAACCGACAGTAAGTGCTTGAAGAACCGAGTCTGGAAGGTGTTGGGGGCATAGTATGTGACCAGGGTGATTTCTACGTCATGAAGCGTGCCCTGCAGTATGAGGTATCTACCCGTAGGGTCCGAAATCACTTTGGAGCAAATAAAAGGAAGGCCTTTGCGAAAGGCGATTAGCACCCCCCTTTTTTTTTCCCTGGCACAGGCAAGGTAAGACAGGGGGAAATGACCACTCAGGTAATTGGGTTTGGAACTGGTGGAAAACCTAGTTTCCTGTAAAAAAATTATATCGGCTTTGCAGGATTTATTGTAATGGAAGGCCTTGTTGCGCTTGGTGGGAGCATTAAAGCCCTGGACGTTATGTGATAAAATTTTAATATTCAACCCAACCATGGCGACCGAGGGTAAGACTCAATAACGACTGGCCTGGCGGAGTACGGGAGGACCAAGTGGAGGGGGAGGGGGAGCGGACAAAGTGTGGGTGGAGAGGTAAGGTGAGGATGGGGAGACAAGAATAACAGGAATAAGGTGTACAACATGGGAAAGGCTAAATTAAGACATCGCGGACCACTATGCAGTGATGTACCGCACAGGGTCCCGCCAAGTTCTGCAATAGCAGAGAAAGGTCCATTGGGCAGGGCCACGCGTGGCCTCTGTTGGACCATTTGACAACTTGTCAGTTGGGGGGGTTATGCCCCGGAGGCACAGGGCAAACAATGGGATAAAAAATATCATCCTTTAGCGTACATAACCCAGCATGCAACAAAACTTAATTACCGTAACATGAAATAGCATAAGGAAGCAGCAAAGAACAACACAGCACAACCAGCACGCCTAGTTTATATGGAGGGCTTAATTTTGGGGGACCACGTCGTCATCCACAGGCCTACGCAGCCGCCGTCTAATCTGGCAAACCGGAGCGGAGCCCAAGATGACATTGTGTGCCAAAATAGAGGCGGGGGGCCCAATTCTAATAACTAAAGCGGCCGTCCGCCACATTGGCAAACCGTCGCCAAAGAGCCCAAAACCAATCCATCCAGGCCGTCGGAGCCGCCGAGGCATCATCCCCTCCGGCCCTCCCCAGAACCAGCACATAGTGGGTCCACAGAAGTGAACCCGGCCGACCGAGGGGGGGGGGGAGGGGGGAGGCCAAGACCGAGCCGAGGGGGCAACCGGACACCCCCGAGGGATCGAGCCCCAACCGCCACTTTGGAGTTCAAACATTAGCAGCATTTAAAACAGTTGGAAAAATACATTTGAAAAATTTTCAGCAAACAACATGGGCGGGGGGCCCTATCCTGGAAACCAATGCGGTCCATCCGCTAGCCCAGCGAGCCACCAGCAGGGGGTTCAAACCAGTCCGTCCAGGGCGTCAAAGCCACCCCGGCATCGCCCCCCCAAGGCCAGCGTGCTATGGGTTCAAAACAGAGAACCCAGCCGGCCATGGGTGGCGGGGGGAGGGAAACCAAGGCCGACCCAGGGGGGCAACCAGGCGCCCCATGGGTCCGACCCCCAGGAGGGAGGGGGCAGGATCAGGAAACAGGCCCAACCGCCACTCTAGAAATTCAAAACGTTAAGAGCATGTGAAACATTCAAGGAAAAAAAAAACTCATGAGAAACTTTCAGAATTATACCCGTAGCAGGGGAGTCACTCAGAATCAGATGAGACACCATTGCGACAGGCCAAGTCCTCATCTTGGAGCCGGATCGGGCCCCGAGGGACATCCGGCAGCTCGGTCCCTCTTTCTGCGGGCGCGTACTTTCTCCCACAAGGGTTGGAGCATTGGTCGCCTAGGAGCTTGCCGGACGGACGTCTCAGGCGCGCAAACAGAAGAATCAGAAGAGATCAGGCCCAAGTCCCGCAAAATGTCCCGCAGTTCCCCGGGGGAGTCAGCTGTGTGTTGGCGGCCCACGTGGGTGAACGCTAGTTTGAAGGGGAAGCCCCAGCGGTATTTGATGTTGTGGCTCCTAAGGATTTCCAAGCCGGGTTTCATGGCCCTTCTCCTTTGCAGAGTTTGTGGGGCGACGTCCGGAAAAATCTGGTAGCGGAGGTTCTGGAAACACAAGTCCCCTTTTTCTCTGGCGGCCATCAGGATCGTTTCTTTAGTGCGGTAGAAGGTTGGCTTGACAACAATGTCCCTGGGGAGGCCATCAGATCTTTTGGGGCCCAAAGCTCTGTGGGCGCGATCCAATTCCAGATGGGCATAGAGGGGATCAATTCTTGTAGGAGGGCTGTAACGGTAGCTGGAACGTCCTCTATTGATTCTGGGAGGCCCCGAATGCGGATATTCACCCTCCTGGACCTGTTCTCTAGGTCTTCCAACTTGTGCTGCAGGGAGGCCATATCTTCTTTAAGGGCCGCCGACTCAGACCCCCTGCGTTTCAGGGCCACGACCACGTCATCCATCTTGTCCTCCAGCGTGCTGGTTCTGTTGCCCAAATCCTTGATTTCGCTGAAGAAACTGGTGGAAAGCTGGGTCACGGCAGCCGCCAGTTCCTGCTGGAGTAGAACTTTAAATTTGGCAAGCAGATTGGCATCCCGCACTAAAGGATCCAGGGGCTCCGTGTCGTGGTTTCCGCGGTCAGATTGTGATCCACCCCCGGCAGCGTCCTCGATCAATAGTTGAGATAGATCGCTGCCTCTCGGTGAAAGCGGTTCTCCAGAGAGCAGAAGATTCTCATTAGAAAGTGGCAGGGGCGAGCTGTCCTGCAAGCACCGAGACTGGCCCGAGGAAGCAGGGAAGGGGTCTGGGTGCTCATCTCTCCTGGGCTCCCTTGTGAGGTGGGCAGCCGTGTGGTGGGCGCCACTGTCAGTGCCAGCGTGGCCCTGCACCCACTGTGGCAGGGGTCTGCTTTCTGTGATCGATCCCCCTCCCAGGGGGGAGAATGGTGGGGGGGAAATGGATGGCAGGGATGGTGGGGGGGATCCCCCCTCGCTGTCCTGGTCTGATGCCTCCATTGCTGGCAGGGGGGGCGCCATGAGGTCGCCGCCATTGACGCTGGGATCCTCTGGGGGGGGTGGGAGGGGGAGCCTGCAGAGCCCACTAGCAGCCCCTCCTGTGAGCTGCGGAGGGTGGTCGCATCCCCTACCTCGGTCCCTCGTTCCTCCGTCCGGTCCGCCATGCACCGCCGATCGGGCTGTGTGAAGGGGGCGGGCCCCTCCTCCTCTCCCCCGGCCGCCGCCATGCTGCGCCTATGCTGCTGTGGGCGCGCTGGAGTCCCGCCGGCTTTACCGGCTCCGTGGCCCCGCGATTTGCCCCCGGATTTCCCCATTCGGACGCAGGGGGATCTGGGGCAGCAATGGGAGCTATGTGAGGTAGGTGTTGCGCTGCTTTGCTGGGTGGCTGGAGCCTCTGTGCCTCCGGTCGGCAGAGCTGCACTAGAAAACCGCCATCTTCACAGGCGGTCAGCCACGCCCCCACTCTTCCTTTTTCTGACATCTACTAACATATTAAAGCTTTTTTTTAAATCAAAATGCTACTTATAATCACTCAAATTATCTATGTGTACCTGTCATACTGAGCCCTGCTGGAGACAGGCTTACCTTACACAGCTAGGCTCATGATGACAGTGACAGGCTTACTGTTACTGTATGTACATATATGTAAGTGGCTCATTTACATCAGATAAATGCTCTTAATCTAATTTTACATTTCATATGTTTTGTTGGCAGGGCCGTATTTGCCCCAAGGCAAACCTAGGCACGTGCCTAGGGCGGGGCTACAGGCGGGGGCGGGCTTGGGGTAGAGACCAGCATGAATTTAATAATAACAAAAAAAAAAAAAGTTGCCTCCATTGAAGCTGCCGTCGGCGATGTGGAAGGGCGGCGATAGATTGACAGCTTCTTTAGCCCTCCAGTCCCTGCGCATTGCCGCTGCTTCAATATGTGACTGGGCAAGCAGAAACCCATGGCGTCTCACCCCGCCCTGCCTTGCTCTAATCTACTCCATCCCCACCTCGCCCCGCCTTCACCCGGCCCACCCCACCCTGCCTCGCTTCCCTCCCTGCCTCGCTTCCCTCCATCCCCACCTTGCGCCACCCGGCCTCGGCCCATCCCGACGTGCCCGCCCCACCCTACCTCGGCACGCCCCCGCTCACAGCTGCTGCCTGTCTTCTATGACAGGAGCTGCACAATATGAGATGCGGAAGTTCGACGGGGCGTGATCGTGCTGTCTGCTGCCTGGTGAGGGAACATGTGCTCATCCACCCTCAAGGTAAGATTATGTTTGCAGTGTGGAGCTGGCTGAGATGGGGGCAGTGTGGAGCTGGGCAGAGATGGGGGCAGTGTGGAGCTGGGGGTGCAGTGTGGAGCTGGGCAGAAATGGGGGTGCAGTGTGCAGCTGGCTGAGATGGGGTGCAGTGTGGAGCTGGGCAGAGATGGGGGCAGCGTGGAGCTGGGGGTGCAGTGTGGAGCTGGGCAGAGATGGGGGTGCAGTGTGCAGCTGGCTGAGATGGGGTGCAGTGTGGAGCTGGCTGAGATGGGGTGCAGTGTGGAGCTGGGCAGAGATGGGGGCAACGTGGAGCTGGGGATACAGTGTGGAGCTGGGCTGACATGGGGCAGCATGGAGCTGGTGGTGCAGTGTGGAGCTGGCTGAGATGGGGGCAGCATGGAGCTGGGGGTGCAGTGTGGAGCTGGGCTGAGATGGGGCAGCATGGAGCTGGTGGTGCAGTGTGGAGCTGGGCTGAGATGGGGCAGCATGGAGCTGGTGGTGCAGTGTGGAGCTGGCTGAGATGGGGGCAGCGTGGAGCTGGGGGTGCAGTGTGGAGCTGGGAGTGCAGTGTGGAGCTGGCTGAGATGGGGCAGCGTGGAGCTGGGGGTGCAGTGTGGAGCTGGGAGTGCAGTGTGGAGCTGGCTGAGATGGGGGGCAGCGTGGAGCCTCCTGTACTGGGTCTTCGATCCATTCTACCTCTTTCATTTGGTTGGGGGGAGGGGTAGCCGGGTCCTCAGCAGGGTGACAAGGCTTATGTGCATATGGAAGTGTGAGCAGAACAGAAAAACAGTTATGGCTGCCTGGAAGGCTAAGTGACAGTTGATGCAGTTGTTATGGGGATTGAAATGCCAGCACAACAGGACAGCCTGGTCCCTTAGCTGCTCTAAAATAGATTTTTGGAAGAAAAATGGAACTGGAGAAGAAAGGAAGAGGATATTTGTGATGCTACGGAGCCTAGGTTTGCTCTCTGATGAGCAGCCACCAGACTTCTAAGCCGGGCCCCTATTTGGAAATATGGACTGCTTCATTTACATTGGATGCATGGATGCTTTTTTTTTAGAAAAGTCTGTAAGTCTGTTTAATTTTATGTTTAAATAGGTTTTTTGGTGTTGGGGAAACTGTATTACAGGTATGGCCATATCAGTAATATTGGGACACATGAAACATACTGTGTAATTTACATGCCATGCATATGTGTTTTTTCTTACAAGAAATACTGTAAATCAGTTTAATTGTAGGTTTAATATTGTTTTTTTGTTGTTTTGGGCAACATTTATGAGTTGAGAGGCTGAAGTGACAGTTGGTCCACGAGCCCATTAGAAAGCAGATACTGGGTCATTTCCAGTGAATTGCCTGTGCTTTTTTACCAATACAATAGTGCAATTTTGTTCAATTTTACATTAAATGTTTTTTGGGGTTGACGTGGACATTTATTACAGTTTGGAAACGCTACCCACCTCCTGACACCCCTAGCACCAGTATCAACTGTTAGATTCCAACTCTCAAAATCCCCCCCCCCCAAAAAAAAAAACATTTTTTGTTCAAATTCAAACTTATGAAATCTCCTAAATTTTGTTTTTGACTCCCAACTGTCAAAATTTCCCCCAAAAAATGTTTGGTCCCAGCTGTCAAAATCCAAATGTCAAAATCTCCCACATTTTTTTTTTTGACACCAAACTGTCAAAATTCAAAATCCCCCCCAAAGTTTTTTTAGTTCCTACTGTCAAAATCCCCCCCCCCCCCCAAAAAAAAAAATGGTTCCAACTCTCAAAATCCCCAAAATGTTGTTTCTAAATTCCAACTGTCAAAATTTCAAAATTTTGTTTTTGACACCCAACTGTCAAAATTCTAAATTTATCCCCCCCCCCCCCCCAAACTGTCACAATTTCCCCAAAAAATAAAAACATTTTTTTTGTTCTGTCAAATTCCAACTGCCAAAATCCCCAAGATGTTTGATTTCGAATTCCAACTGTCAAATCCCAACTGTCAAATTCCAACTGTCAAAATCCCCAAGATGTTTGTTTTTTAATTGCAACTTGTCAGAAATTCCCCAAGGTGTAGGCTGGTGTAGCTGTTTTAGGCTATGAATATTAAACAATGAATAAAGATAAAGACACTTACCCCCAATTCCAAGGGACTGGGTGTATTTTTGGAGTCGGGCCACCTCCCGGGAGGTCATGGTTGCTGAAGATACCTGGAAAATATAAGCAAAAGAGACAGAGACACACAGAGACAGAGATTTGTCGTGATCCTGCAGAAGAGCACACAGCAGAGGACTTGCCACTTCAGACACCAAAGCAGCAATGACACCACCAGTGAGGCTGCAGTCACATGACCGTGGGTGCCAATTTGCATTAAAGTGCCAACCTACCTATTTTGCGCTGTACATGTTTAACTGTGATTAAATGTAACCTCACTGCCTGTTATTGGGGGACTCTGCCACTCAGTGTGTTTTGGGGGGTTTCTGCCTCACGGCCTGTTATGGGGGGTTTCTGCCTCACGACCTGTTATGGGGGGTCTCTGTCACTCAATGTGTTATGGGAGTTCTGCCACTCTGTGTTATGGGGGGTTCTGCCTCACCGCCTGTTATGGGTGGTATTTGCCACTCAATGTGTTGGGGATGGGAGTTCTGCCACTCAGCCTGTTATGGGGAGGTCTGCCTTACAGACTTCTATTTGGGGGGGGTCTGCCACTCAGCCTGTTACGGGGAGATCTGCCTTACAGGCTTCTATTGGGGGGGGGGGGTCTGCCACTCAGCCTGTTATGGGGGGTTCTGCTACTCAGCATGATATGGGGGGGTTGCAGATACCAGGCCGGACATTCTGCAGAAGGGCCAGTGTGACCAGAAAAGTCCCAGGGCATTTATTATCCCCAGTCTGCCCCTAGGTGTGGTGAGCGTGAGGTAAATACATGCATCCCTTGTGTGCCTCAGCTAGACCTTGCAGGGGGGTGTCATGGCGACTGCCTGGTCAGAGAGCTGAGAGTGGGCCGGAGGTTAGTTTATGAGGCTGTTTGTTTTGTCCTGACCCTGTATCTGAGGCTAATGGATGTGGACACACTGGCAGCAGCAGCAGACTCACTCACTGTCCGGGAAGGCTGATGCCATGCTGGGTATTGTAGTGCCACAAAAATGTAAAAGAGAGTTTTCCAACACTCTGCAGCCTATCAGAGATTAAAGATCTGCAGTTCCCTTCCTGTAGCTGCAATCTTCTGCTGAGCACACACCATACAATGAGAGGAAACTGGGAAAGCTCACACAATCCACAAGGCTGGATAATGAATGAGCCACAAGTGTATTGGCAAACAGCAACTAGATATATTCCAAATGTATTGATATATTACAACACAAAAAAGTTTAAAATAAGGCATGTGAACCCAAACTGCTCCATATGCCCTCCCTCACCACATCCTGGTCTAATAGTGCATGTGTAAACACCTATATCTATTAACTATCAATAAATAAAACAATCATGAGCCAAGGTAAAGTGACCATGACCAAAAGAAATGCAATGCGCAGATATTCACCAAACATAAAGCCAATGTGATTAACCCTTTAAGTGCCAGCCTAACTGGAGTTTTTGTCACACTCTGTTGCCAGACCATTTTGCACTATTTTGCGCTCCCCATGTTCAAATGTGATTGTTGAAGGGATTTCCAGGGATTTCCCGGGAAAATGATATATTGTTTTTTTCAGCAGAGTCTGAGCTTTAACATGAAATGTCTTGTTTGTCATTTTTTAGGTGTATTCTCAATATTTTTGGGTGAAATATGTGCAAAAAAAAAAGTAGTTTTTTTTGTAATAAAAAAAGTAAGTTTGTCAATGAAATCTTATTGCGTGTGAAATCCCAATTTCTCCCGGTTACAGCGGTACCACATATGTATAGGTAGACACCCTTTCCTGCCCAGGAGACTCCCCCAAACTGAAACAGCGCTTTAGGGGATTTTCAGATAAAATACAACTGTGCTACGCAATATGCGCACCTTGCAGTTTTTCCAGAAAAACAACCCTTTACATTTGAAATACCCCCAACAAACTATATATTCTCTGGAAGTACACACCTCAGGCTTTCTAGGCGTACCAGGCTTGTTGATGTGGCCATAGTTTTCTGGAAGTAATCCCTCAATGGATTCTTTGGTTGCAAAGAGTTTCCCTAAAAAAAGGATAAAAAAGCAGAATCAAAGCCACATTTTCCTAAAAAAACTATATACAAACAAGAAAAAACAAGTTTAATCTGAAAACGCAACATCCCCCGAACAGAACAATACCCAACATGCATAGCTACTGTCAAGGGAAGAGTTGCCAAACACCCCAAAGTAAAGCATGTGCGTAACGGTAATTTTACTTGAAAATTTCAGCTCTGCAGACAAAGTGCGCACCTTGCGATTTTTCAACCAAAACAACCCTTGACATTTGGAATATCCCCCATAAACCATATATTCCCTGAAAGTACACACGTTAAGCTTTCTAAGGGTACCCAGCTTGTTCTAGTGGGCTCATCTTTCTGGAATTATTACCTCAAAGAATTCTTTGGTTGCGCAGGGTTTCCCTAAAAAATTTATAAAAAAGCTGAATAAAAAACACCTTTTCCTAAAATATAAATATGCAAACCAGAAAAAACAAGCTAAGTCTGAAAGCGCAAGGTCCCCCGAACAGAACAATACCCAACATGCATAGGTACTATTAACCGTTTTAATTGCCAGCCTATTTGAGATTTTGTCACCCTCTGTTGACAGGCCATTTTTCTCCATTTTGCGTCATGTTTTGCGCCATTTTTGCTGGAACTTTCAGGAAAATTATATATATATTTTTTTGCAGCAGAGTTTAGGCTTTAACACGAAATGTCTTGTTTGTAAATTTTTTTATAATATTATTAAGTAAAAAAAATAAATAAATAAATAAAAAAATTTTTTAGAAAATTGACTCCTTTATTTTAAATAAAAAATGTATTTTATTAAGGAAAATCATATTGCATGTGAAAGCCCCATTTCTACCGATTAGAACGGTACCACATATTTATCGGTAGCCCCCTGTTCCTGCCCAGGAGACCCCTCTAACTGAAACAAGTATTTTATAACATTCACAAAAAAAATACAACTACCATCCACACTACAAAGGGTTAAATCGAGAAAAAAAATGACATAGGGTCCCCCCTCCCAGGGGAGGGAGACCCCATTTTTTTTTTTTTTTTTTTAAGGGTTAAAAACCCTTAAAAATAAAAAAAAAAATTGACGTGGGGTCCCCCTTACCCAAAGTAACCAGCCCGGGACCAGATATGCAGGGCTTGTAGGCACAGAGTGGGGGGGGGCAGCTTTTGTGGGGTCATGGACCCCTTACCAGTTCACAAGGGGTTAAAAGTAAATAAGACACAGACACAAGAAAAAAAAATCTTTATTTTTCTTTTTTTACACTGTACTCCGATCCGGCGTCCCTCGCCGCTGTCATGTCAGTGACAGATGCCGGTAGTGATCGGCGCAGGGCGGGTGACAGGCGAGGGGGCTCCGATCGGAGCCTCCTCACCTGACACCTGCCCTGCTCAGATCACCACCGGCATTTGACAGATGCCGGAGCTCGGAGGGGGTATAGGAGGAGCGGGATGACGTCATCCCGCTCCTCCCACAATGGGCGGGGCTAGGAGGCGGCGGCCATCGCCGCCATTACTAGAGGTGAGGAGACTGCGCAGCCCAGGGGGGGGGATCGGACCCCCCCCTGGTGAAGAGGAGACCCGACAGAAGGCTCGGGCGCGGAGGTGAGTAAATGACAGTTTGTTTGTTTTTTTTTTTACAGCGCCGATGTCAGCGCTGGAAACGGGGGGGCGGCTGGTTTCGGGCCCCCTCCTGAAGACGGAGGACGACGGGGGGGCGATTGGATGCCCCCCGCAGGAAGAGGGGACCCCAAGCTTCACGGGGATACCGGAGGTAAGTGTTTTTTTTTTTTTTTTAACTGTTTGGGGGAAATGCCAGGCACGTAGTTTCTACGTGCTTGGCACTTAACGGTAGGAGAAGCAACCACGTAGAAACTACGTGCTTGGCATTTAAAGGGTTAAAAGTGATCAAAAACAATAATAAATAAGTACATGTGAAAATATCAGCAAATCTTAGAAGTCATGAGGGAGACAGCTGGGCCTGATTTTGGTCACTTTACCTCACTCAGCCCAGGGTACATGATTGTATGTTGCCATTATTTATTGCTATTTAATAGATAGAACTGTTTACACATGCACATGGCACTGATTGTTTACAATGGGGAGTGAGAGTGGCCGCATCCCCTGCATCCCTGGGCTGTGCGCCCGCTCCCGCCACAGCCATTCAGATACTTGAATCCAGTGAAAAGCAGCAGCTGGTTAGGGTCTTTAGACTGGGTAACAGGGGAAATGTATTACATGAAAAGGGAGGATGAGCCTGGGCAGAGCCGGATTAAGAGTGGTGGAGGCCCCTGGGCACAGAATCTGATGGAGGCCCCAGATACAGTATTTTTTCCCCTTTCACCTTCATTCAGCTCTGATAGCCTCTCAGACATGCAGCTGGCCACATCCCTGCTCACCTCTAGCTGGGAACACCAGCACCAACCACTCATATACATGGTGTGAGTATAATAGTATAGCGGGTACGTGGCCCATGCACCCATATTTTGGATTGTGGCTAGGTAAGTTTATGCGGCTATCCAAGAGGGTTTCACACAGTGAGGCATCCCAAATCAAGGTGCCCTAGGGTGAGGGAATAGGCTGGCCCTGGAGTCTATTAGACTCCAGGAAAAATGTGCCAGTGTTTCACTTTACGGACCAAAAGCAGTCCTAGAATCCATAGGACTCCAGGGCCACTTGATTCCATCTCCCAAGTCCCACGGATCCCCATTGCATATGTGGCTGGGGGCGGCATCTCTTTTTTGGGCTATGCACAGCCATGGCCACTGCAACTGGGTGGCTGCCATGGCTACACACAGCCCAGGGATGCGGAGGGGGGGGGGGGGCTGTGCGCTGAGTTCGGCTTGGCTTCCATTCAGCTTTCCCAGCCGCATGATGCCGACCACTAGAGGGGAGCTGCTTCAACCCAACGCTACATTCATTCAGAATAGAATGCTGGTTTATGCAATCTAATCTAAATAATGGATTGTAGAGCCCATAGGATCACTGGCCAGGTAAGCATTGGGGAAACCCAAGGGTTTTTCATATCAGGGTATCCCAAATTGGGATGCCCCCTATAATCCAGGCCAAAACACAGATTAGTGAAAAACGTGGATTTTGGTCTGCTAGAAATAAATGCATTGCAAAGAGTTTTGGGGGCAAAAATCAATAGCCATACCTTAACAAGGCAGTGCAAGGGGTTTCTTATAACTTCATGACCCCACATGACCACTGGCAGCAGTGAAGTTCATAGGGTAGATTTGCACATTGCTGCACATTTGACCACCTACCCAGCAGACCCCACACATTGCAAGCAGTTATGTGGGGTCACAACCTGGAAATTGAAAAGAGGGATGGCCCAACCTTTTAGTAAAATTGACCTGGCTTGAAGGTCACTTTAAAGGAGATCAGCAGACACAAATGTTGGTCCTCTGAGACCTACAGCAGGGGATGCCCTGCAGCCCATACTGGCCTAGTCATACCACATACACCTAATTTTTCATTTCCATGGTTTTTGGTGGATAAGCTGAATGCTTTCTAAGGTGGATAAGCTGATTACAGTGGATCACAATCAGCCCTGGAATCTATGAGACTTCATGGCTGGTTGATTCCTTCTCCAATGGTCATCTCGAACAGGGAAGTTACACTGTGTGAAAACAAAACCCATGTGATCTGGCCCTGGAATTTAAGAGAATTTAAGAGATTCCAGGGCTTCTGGCTTTCCCCCCGGGCATCCCGAGTCTCATGGGGATGCCTCACTGTCTGAAACCCCCCAGAAAGCTTCTATTCACTAACCTCTTCCTCATTCCAATAGCGCTTGCACAGGCTCTCGTCCAAGGAAAGCTGCCTTCCAAATGATAGAGTCACAGCAGACAGTTTCATTGGACGATAGCCTGCGCATGTACCATTGGAACAGAGGTGAGTAAATACTGGCATTAGGGGGTTTCACACAGAGAAACATCCTGATCTGGAATGCCCCAGAGAAAAACAAGCGGCCATGAAATCTTTTAGATCCGGTGTCTAGATGTTTATCCTGGGTGTGGGAGCAGGAATGGGCTCCACTCTGTATGCCGGATCTCTCTACAAACAGAGAATTAAAGTAGAGGTATAGTAACGTTTTACTGTCATGTGATACTACAAAGGGGGCCCATTGAGACCCTGTCACCCAAGGGCCCACAAAACCCTGGAGCCAGCCCTGATACTGTGATCAATTGGATTATATATACCGGTAAGTACCGTATATACTCGAGTATAGGTCGACCCGAATATAAGCCGAGGCACCTAATTTTACCACAAAAAAATGGAAAAGTTATTGACTCGAGTATAAGCCTAGGGTGGGAAATGCAGCAGCTACCGGTAAACAGGGGAACATGGACTCAAAAGAGGGACAGTCCCTCCAAATCAGGAAAACTTGGGAGGTATGCAATAACAGTACACAGAGCTGCGGCAGCGCTATCACTAAAGAAGCTTTACCTGCTGCCATTTTAACATAAAAATCCCGCCCTCGCCTGTAGGGGCAGAGGAGCGCACAGCCAGCATTGGTGTGCATCCTTCTCCCCTTTCCTGTCTCCCATTCGTTGCGTCCCTGGGCGTTCCAACCTCTTTGCTGAGTGAAGGTTGGGGACAAAAAGCGCAGACGCACAGCTAAGCAGCTTCCAGGGAACGCTGCTCACCACCCGAGTAATACTAAGAGCAGACTTGCTCTTAGTGGACGACTGCCCCGCCCCCTGCTCGCAGATTGACAGCAGCGATGTCGGCTGCCTTCACTCCTGCACGCCAGCTGTAAGTTTTTTCATCCCTCCCCCCGCACGCCAGGAAGTCTCTTTGCGCCCGCAGGCACCGGGAACTATTAATTCAGAAGACACCAGCACACACACACCTACCTGATGAGGGGGACACAAGAGGACCACATGCCCCGCACTGCTCCAGCATCTTCACTGCCAACGGCGACCGGGGCTGCGCGGGGGGCAGGCGTGGGTGCGCGCCCGCGCGCGCGCACCTTAGCTCCGCCTACCTTTTCTCCTCCATTTCACTGACTCGAGTATAAGCCGAGGCGGCTTTTTTCAGCCCAAAAAGTGGGCTGAAAAACTCGGCTTATACTCGAGTATATACGGTAAATGATTATAGTTGCTGAGCAAATGTAATCTTTAAATGGCAATTATATTGTTTTACATTGTAGATCCACCTTATGGTGATCAAGTGCAATCAAGCTGCATTCATATGATGGACAGGTTGAATAATTTTGGTACAGATAAGCCTCTGTTTTAAAGCCAAGACAATAAAGCTATGCAATGTAGTATTAATATTATGTGTAATATGGTCGTCATGGTATATCAGAAGCAATAATCCTGGGGAAAGAAGTTTAACCACATACCGAGTTCAGACTGAACAAGAAACACTAAATACATTGTGCCTGGTCCTGGGCTTGTGACAGAGGGAGACACAGGAACCCGAAATTGGAATGAACTCTTAACCTTATAATATCTCAGTAACAGCAACTAAGCGACAGGTCATGTTTTTTCACACTCTGTCTCTCGTCATTCTTCTTCCTTCCAGTAAAAGAAAAAAATGGTGTGGCTGGATTCTCTTAATGCAGGGTATGATTATGTGATTTTTTTTATTATTGGACTGTTTATTCAATAGTGCCCTTCAGGGAGATTTCTAGTGAAGTGCGATCATTCTCGGTGCCAGAAATTGAGAGGGGCGCCAAGCATCTTGCCTTCTGGGTCTTAGAGCTGCACCCCCTGCTCTATACTGAGTGTCACCTGGATACTTCCCCCTGCCATATCCTCAGGGACTGAGTGTGTGTTGAGAGGGGAGGCATGGCACTGAAGAGGGAAGAGTGTGCCTGGGAAGCTTGCCTGAATAACCCCCCATCCGAGCTACTGCATTCTCCTTCCCCTCCTCTGTGGTCCAGATTAGTGACATAAGCTGTCAGGGGATGCCTATGTGGGCTGCACTTTGCACAGGGCAAGGTCGCACTTTCTTCAAAGTACATTAATTTATATTTTTGAGGCATATAAATAATTGTGGCTGGGGGGGGGGGGTCCGCTGCCCCTCTGTCTAACTGTCTAGTTGTGAGGTCTAGCGTTCCTCCGCAATATGGGAGCATGCACCTGTTCTGTATTGCCTTTGGCCGGCTTTCTGGGTTATCCCCTGACATATGCTGCTCCACCAGCAGGTGGCCCCATCCTGCAGAGGAGCTGATGATTAGCCAGCACCTGCACTACTGCCTTCCCTTTAGAAACTGATCCAACCTTACAGCCGGTGGATCAGCATTGTTTTGTCTTCTTGTATTGTTTCCTGTAGTGAGGCCCAGGGCTTCTGCCACATCCTTTTGTTCTGCTTTTGGACTTTTGAACTGGACCCCAGTGCACATAGGTTTGCAGTGTTCACCTGTATTTTTGCACAGCAGCCTCAGCATGTGTATGTTTGCTTTGTTCACCTGTGTTTACTGTTTACCACTATTAAACACTGTTTGCCACAAATCTGCCTCTGTCTTACAGCTCTCAATTACTGGGCCTCCTACAGTGGGGGATTTCTCTGCTGAGAAATCTGTGACAATAGCTTTTCAGTTCTCAGAAAACCTACTGACAGTAGACCTACCAGAGGCAAGAGAACCCACGGCTGGCTATGTGATCTGCTGCAGATCCAACCTTGCAGAGTTGAAAATAAAAACTCCCCATTGCTCACTTGCTCCATCTACATGCATGATAATGAATCATTGTCAGCACTTACCTTTGTTTCACATTCACTCTAGGCTTCCTTCAACAACATCCCAGCTGTGCCGCTGTCTGGATTTAACTGACATAACCCACAATGCTAAGGGGCAGGAAACCCAGCCTCACTTCCACTTTGCAGGCTACTGGCAGATCCATAGCAACCCTTTGGGGGGGGGGGGGGCATTCAACAAAGGCAGGAGTTACAAAAAGGTAAATTCATTTTTATGTGAGGTAATCTGAATTGTCCCGGGTAGGGATGCCTATGATCACTGTTTCTCGTGAGGATGTTGGTCCACTTTAACTTTTTTTTTATTAGATATTTTTAGGCTGATATTGGAGGTGTTAATTTGGTCACCTCTATAGGTTTTTCTTATGCTCTGTCATCTGTCAGAATGATAACAAAGCTTTCAATACCAGCTACAGCAATTATCTTCCTCATACCTTGAGGCACTTAAAATAAAAGTAGGTAAACTGGCTCTATAAAGTACACAAACTATTTTGCTTTCTTAATATGTAACTTGAGCCAATGCCCGACTTAACCATTACAGGAATTCTTCTTGGCAACCCATAGCTAATAGGAAGTTCCAAATCAAAGTCCACCTTCATTTCCTGGATTAGTTGTGTATTGTGCACGGCTCATTGTGGGCTTGACTGTTCAGAGTAGAGGAGCTGGTTTGTCTACATTATCTTACCTTTTACTGCACTACTGTATTGGGCGCTCAATTGCAGCATGGTGTACGTAGCAGCATATGCTCAAACATTTCTGAATTTTATCTTTTACTACTGCCGGCTGCATGAATCAGGATTCGTTGATGTGCAACTGTGACTCAGTGCTGGAGACATTTTGCTTCTCGGATCAGAGGACCTTTTCTAACTTGTAGCAAGCATGGACGTTAAAGGTATGTACCATACGCACTGCCTCTTTAGATTTAGATTCTCTTTAGATTTCACATACTGTATGTTGTGAACGGAATCCTGGGGTTGGAGCCAAGCAGTGTTGTGCTTCACAGGTTCCCATAACTTAATTTGGTTTTTAGCAGTACAGTGTTTGTTTGCCATCAATGTGTAATAAAGGCTTTGGGGAATAAGAAACAGAAATCTGAACTGCTACATTTTTTCAGGTTAGTATTTAGACATAAGCTGTCTGCATGGACAGCCTTTGGGAAGTTCAGATGGTGCAGCTGTACATGGTGCCATCATTTGGGGGCGACAGACTTTTTTCTTATTTGCCTGGTCTACTCAGGCTGTGCAAGCTTTGAGGGGTAAGTGGTATTCATTGGGAGGCTGACAGTGTGTTTGGTTCTGGAAGGGGGCACCACTTGTTAGAGGGCACATAGTCTGATTTGCATCCATCCAGCAGTCCTGTACAGACACTTTCTTTGCTTTTTTGAAGATTTTGTTTCTACATAGACTGATAAACGAGCTTTCAATTCTATGGCCAGGGCCATATTTGGTGTCCAGACTGCCCTAGGCACTTTTTCTTGCTTACATCCCGGGGGTCGCAAGAGGTTTAAATGCAGACAGTGTGAGTGTAGGGGGGAGAGTGCAAGGGACTATTGGCGGACTGGGGCCAAAAATCAGCCGTGCATTTTACCAGCCCCTGACCGGCCCGGGGCATCTCTGCTGAGGCCCCCCAGTCATGATGCCGGGGCTATAGCATTGGGGGCTGGATTTCCTTGGTTTGTGGGTGCAGTGGGGCTGGACAGGGGGCTGAGAGGGAGACTAAGGGGACAGAGACTGAATGTGGGTGTTAAAAGCAGCAGCCCAACTAGCCCCAAACCACCGGGCATTGTCTCGGGTCACCCTATGGCTAGACCGCCCCTGCAAGGGGCTCTATGCAGATAGTGTGAGTGGAGGAGGGGGGGGGAGGGTGCAAGGGGTTTTTACTGGCTCTCCAGGTTCCTGGCACACAGGAGTCTCATAAACACAGCCTGGAAGAAGGGAAATCAGTTTGGAGCTGAGCAAGGCACCCTTGCACCCTTTACCCACACATTGCATCTTCCTGTGAATAAGATGCCAGCAAGGGTTATTTTTTAAACTATAGCCATAACAGCACACTCCATAGTGCGCCCCCCCCCCCCCCCCGCAAGCTGCCACCCTAGGCACATCCTAGGGTTGCCTAATGGTAAATACAGCCCTGTCTATGGCATCCATCCAGCAGTCCTGTACAGGCACTTTCTATGCTTTTTTGAAGATTTTGTTTCTACATAGACTGATAAATGAGCTTTCAATTCTATGGCAATGTAAAATGGGGAGCCTAATTCTTAAAGTGGACCAACACCCACAGCTGATCGGCCCGGGAATCTATAAGATTCCCGGGCCGATCAGCTCCCTGCCTGCGGGGCACCCCGATCGGGGGTGCCCCACTGTGTGAAACCCCCCAGGACGCCCGCAAATCCTACCTTATTCCCGTTCCAACGGCGCCTCTCGCGCATCCCTCTAGCAGGGTACGCACCCGCGCCGGCCGTTTGTGAATGGCCGGCGCGAGCGCGCTCCCTGTAAGGGACGCGCGAGAGGCGGCGGCGGGCGCTCTCACCTTGTCTGTCGATGGACCTCGCTTGTCCATCAGCGGTGATTGGTGGAGCGAGTCACGTGGGAGCGGGGTCAGGTGAGTTTTTGGGGCTTTCTGGGGGGTCTCACACAGCGGGGTTCCCCCGCGGAAGTGGACCAACACCCAGGATAGTGAAAATCCTGGGTGTTGGTCCACTTTAAAGAGCGCCAGATAGTGCTATTTCGTCTGCTACTGAACAGTATTTACTGTGCCCTAAAGTGCAAAATGGCTCAGACAATGTTCTGTGTGATGCCAAATCTGGCGCTGTACCTTGTGATGGCTGACTGATATGGCGCTAGCACTACTTACATAAGGCCCATAATGTCTATATGATAATGCTAGAGCTAATGCTTTTTTATAACCATCTAGGATCAGAGAAGATGAAAGAGGGAGAAGGACAGAAAAGGTCCCCATTTGACCTAATCTTCAGCCATCTACAAAGAAAAAAGTCAGACAAAGGCAAAGGTGACATCTTCCAAGTAAAGAGATTTTTTAAAGGTTTTGATAAGGATACAACAAAATCGGAGAATGAGAAGAATGAACAGGGCCTTGACAGCAGCTCCGTGTCTGTAGATCCAAAACAGGGCAATGCAACCTCAGCTCCTGCGAAAGGTAAGGTATATATTTATGTATATAGTTTCTGCACTTTTCTTAATTAAATAGAGTTAATAAAAACTGTACATTTGCATCCACATTTGAAGCAGGGCTCCCCAAGGCAACAGCAATGCACAGCCATTTTTCCAATCCATTGCAGGCCCTGATTTGCACCTGGAGTGTTGTCACTCATGGGGCGCAGCTGGCATTTTCTGTGGCAATTTTTTATACCGCTGACAGGTACGTGCTCAGATGGATTGTAAAACAGCTTCAACTGCTGCGCCTCTTAGCTGAAGCAGGTTGATAGGCAGCCCATCAAGCCACTTTTCCGTGTTAGAGCAAGCTGCCGAACTCACACAAATTTCTGGCTGTTTTGGTTTGGGAACCTGAACTCGCAAAGTATGGTACAAACCGGAACTTTGGGGTTCGGGTTCGCCCATCACTATATATGATACATTTCTAGGTATTCACTTGGTTATCTATGGTTATCTTTCTGTAATTGAATATATGTAATGTTTTATTACACAGGAGATGACGTGGATGCAGAAACTTCTGCTTGGTTAAAAGTGAGCCAATTCATGGAAAAGTTTGGAAGGAAAGCAGAGGTTTACTTTATAAATTTGAATAACTGTGGCTTGAATTCTTTTGATATAAAAGAGCTTGGTAAGTGGAACATTTTTGTTTTGTATGCCGCCAAGATAGCACAAGGTGGTAAAGACCATTGGAGAGCAATAATACAATTCTGTGAAATACTCACCTGTAGAATTGGTATTATACGCATACAGTACGTCCTGCTCCAATATAATACTTACACGTGGGTAATCCTCCACCAGAGGGCGCTGTTCACTGCAGACATGCAAAAACAGGCTCCTCCCGGCCCTTCATATACCCAGGGACCTCCCACAAATCCCCAGTATTGAAAAGCAGTGAGAAAAGAAGCCTGGAGAAACCAACCACCAACTGGTAACAATAGTAATGATAACAATCACCATACAGGGGATCCCGAAAAAGCAAAACCAGGGTGGGGTGGAGCAGAACGTACTGTATGCGTATAATACCAATTCTACAGGTGAGTATTTCACAGAATTGTATTATTCTAAGCATACAGTACGTCCTGCTCCAATATAATACTTACACGTGGGACATCCAATAGCAGTGTCCATAAAGTAGGGTGGGATCCCCAACAAAAAAGGCACAGCAGACAGTAAAGGCGCTGTCACCTGCAAAACTTTGCTACCAAGTGCGACATGAGCAAGGCTCTAACGTCAATCCCATAACAAAACCTTTGAAAAGGTATTGAGCAGAAACAAGCAGCGGTCTAGCAACGTATTCAACAGAAAACCTGGTGCTGAAGGGCCAAAGGTACCCAAACACCAATAGAACGGAATAAAAAGAGAGAGAGGGAGAATCTTTCCCCTTAAAGGAATAGGCCAGTGTAACGGCCTAACCAGCCCAAAGGCAACAGAAGCCTCGGTAAAACCTAGAACTCTCCCCAACGGGGAAATAAAAACTGGTCTCCCGCAAGACAGGCGGGGATACTGACCCCTTCACTAACAAGGATCAGCAAGAAGCCGAAACCTTTACTCAGGACCAGGAAGGCAAACCATCCAAGTAAGATCAGTCCAAAGGGCGCATAGGCCCTGGAAGCAAACGAGATCAGGCGCATACATATGGAGGCGCCCGCAGACCCCAAAGGGCATCAGTCCCCCTAAGGGACAAGAAACAACCAGGAAAATGTCAACATCTGTTGAGGGAATGTAGACCCCTTACTTCAGCATTATTAAGAATAAGGCCCATAGGCAGACTAAAAGGACTTAAATAATGATCATAAAACACCACCTTGGACAAAAGGGTCCGGCGTAAGGCGGAATACCACCACATCATGGTGTGTATATATATATATATATATATATAATGAACGAGGGCTAAGTAATCAGAACCACCTTCTCAGGCACACGTCTGACTGAAGCAACAGCCCCCGGAGGGGCTACTTCAACTACAAAACAGCTCAGACAGCATCCAGGATAAGTCCCAAGGGAACAATCCGCAGGGCAAACAGAATGAAAATTGATCCCAACAGGGACCATACAACTACTTGGGAGATGCCCCTGAGCAATCCCCAAGAGAACTCCTAACAAGGAAGACAGAACCAGACTTCTACGGGAAGGTAGACAGGACAGAACCTGAACCTTCAGAGTACCTAGATGGGGAGCCAACCCCAACCTATGCTGTAACAACTCTAGAACCCTGGGAACCGAGAACGTCCAACAGGGGAGAGGCCAAGACTCATGCCAATCAATCTGGGTACACCATAACCCCCAATAGACGGAGGAAGAGGAAGCCAAGGAAGCTTGCTCCTAGCCCCCCATATACCAAGTCACCCAGAAGATAAGCCCGTCTCCAAGGGGTGAATGAATCAGCTGTCAAGCCCCAGACTAGAGTCTGTAGATTGGGACGACATAAGAAGGAGCCTGACAAGGGCAGAACCGCACTCCTGAGAGAGCGTACAGGTCCGCTGACCTCAGCAGAAGCATCTGCGAACCACAGTTCACTAGGCCACCCAGGGGCCATCAATCTCACGGGTCTCTTTATCAGCACGACCGTGCGCAGAACCCCACATAGCAGGGTGAATGAAGAGAAGACATATAAAATAGAAAGTCTAGACATAAATTTACTAAGCCCCCATGACCAGAGTCAGAATATTCTGGGGCAGTAAAAACAAGGGCAGAGCCCCTGTGATATAAGCGAGACCCAACAGAGCCACCCTAGTTGGCTCTCAGAGGGACACCAGGATAGCACAACCTGCCACTGAAAGACATCCATTGGAGCGAATGCCACTGAGGAGCAGGGGGCGTAGACCCCCACCCAGATCAGAATCAGGAACCTTCCAGGAGAATCATCCTGCTTCAAGCTCCGGACCAATAATAAAACAGGCCATTGTCTTCCAACAGGCCAAGAGTCCCCAAATAGACAGGTCCTAAAGAGGAGAAGTCCAGCAGTATAGAGTCAACTGAAGGCTCATTGTTTTAACAAAGCCAGTAGGTAAGATGGACCCTCTAAGGGACCCTACCTAGGAACCACGGGGGGTTTTGGAAGAAATTCCCCCCCCCCCCGCCAACCTGCGCGACTTGGTACCCAAGGTGATCATTCACAGGAAGATGCAAGTAAAGAAGGGGGTGCCCCCTGACAGGGTCCTTGAATATAACCAGCTCAAGAGGAACCACCGTACCGAAGGGGAATGAGCACAGACCTAGCTCCCGGGGTGCTGGAACCCCATCTAGCATCAATAACCTACTGTGCCGAAGAGCCCAAAGGCTCTGTATATAAGGGACATCATCTGATACGCCACCAATGGGCTCACCAGCTGCAATCCTGCCTGGTTAAAGTAAGATGTCACCAAAGGGGGACAGAGCCCCCGTAACCAGGAGTCCACTTGTTGCCAAGGAAGAAGGCTCAAGCCTGAACCGAATCCAAGGAATGGAGATAGCGGATAAGGGACCATGAGGGATTGAGGTGACTGAGCACCCATCCAGTAACTCCCAGGGGACACCGCCGGCCGACTAACCCACTCGGCCTGACGTAGAGATTGGGGAGTAAGGAAAGACGACCCGGTAGGTCCTAGAGCCATGGCGAGTAGCCTGGGGGCGGAAGAGAGGCCAAAAACAAGGCCCCAATCCGCAGGGTTGGTCCTGCAACACTGACTAGTAACGGTCTTGGTGTCCAGAAGACAGAGGGGGAACTAACAGGATCTAGAATGCCACAGGAGGCCAGAAGCCCACCCTTGCACAGGGCGCCTGTGTCCCAAGACAGAGATATCATACAGGGACTACCTGTGAGTGTATAATTGCCAAGCCTACCATGGCCCAGATTGCCTCATCATTTTGAGGGAAAGAGAAAGGTTAACATAGAGGCCATTGCCCCATTCTGTTAAGGGCAACCTGCAAGTAAGCCCCATTTTTTATTTTTTTTTTTAGACCCTGCAGGCCGAGTACGGCCTGCAGCAACTCCTGAGGGGAAAACAGGGGCTCGAAGCACCCTGACAACCTCCGAGAGGGACCGCCCAGCAAATTCTATCCTGTGTCCAGGGAACTACCTCCTGGATCCACCAGAAGGAGAAGATAAGCTCCCAGATAGGAGCCAGGTGCTGAGGCAGTCCCCTCGCCCAGAAGTGCGAGGGCGACCCTTCATGCTTGGGAAGTCTTGGCAGATTTGGACATAGCCCTGCCAGAGAGCCCAGGGCGTTGCCTGCCCACCCCGTGGTGGAAATCCACTCCGAAAGGTTGGAAGCACACCTCAGGTTCGCGTTTGACACTAACGTATGGAGGGGGAGGGGTGTCCCTGCCCCGAGGAGGCCGAGACGGCCTTCTGCGTAGGGGTGCCTTACCCTTTTTTCCAAAAAGGTCCAAACGGGCCCCAAATAGACGCCGTCCTCTGAAAGGAAGGCCAGTGAGAACCCTTTTCGTATCATCGTCAGCACCCCACTGTCGCAGCCAGACCAGGCGGCGGATAGCTACCACAAGGGCAGAGGTTCTAGCACACATCTTAATGGTGTCATCCAGCGCTGAGAGGATAAACCTTACAAACACATCACAGTCTGAGAGCGCATTAAATACCTCCCAGGGGAGGTCCTCAGGTCGGTGATCAAGTAGTTTTCTAATGAGAGTCCTGGCGGCCACCGCAGTGATGGGCGCGGCACAGACTGGGCGCAGAAAAGGCGTGGGAAGCCAGTCTGTCAATGCGCCGGTCCTCAGCATCCCGAAGGGTACGATAATGAGGGGCAGTCATGAAGGGGGGTTAGTAACCCCTATAATTGGTGCATCCACCACGGGAGGTGCTGACCAAAAGTTAACCACATCAGGGGGAAAAGGGTACTTCCAATCCCAGACCCCTGGAACCCCTTTAAGTTTACAAGGCGAATCCCATTCTTTGGATATTAGATCCTGGAAATGCTCCTGTTCCAGAAATTCCAAGTGCGGTGTCGCTGTGTGGAAACTCTCCCTCTTAGACTTGGGAGCCTCTCCGGGAGGAGAGATTGACAAAACCTCAAAGATCTTTATAAGTAGTTCATCAGTGTCACACAGGCCCCAAGAACTGGGGCCAGAATCATCACGGCTCCAGGGCATCCCATCCGAGGAGCCCGAATCGGAGAATAGCTCACCTTCATCAGAAGGATCCAGGTCCTGCATAGCAGCAGATTCATCAGTTTCGTTAGGAACCGGAGAGCCAGGCGGCTTCAGGGACCGCTTCTTTCCAGGGCCCATACGCTCCGCCAAACTAGACAGCACCTGCACAGTCGTAGGCAGCCTGACCGGCTCGATTTGCTGGTCATCCCCGCTCGAGTGAGACTCATCAGGGGTGAGATTTAGGTCCGGGGAGACAGGTGTATTGAAGCGAGGTGCAGCCACTCGCAAACTTGATTGCAGGGTCAGTGCCTGTTCAGCACACGGTCCGCAGACCCGTGCTCTGTCAGCATCAGCATGGGGCTGACCACACACTGTACACAGCCGGTCATGTCCCCGAGGAACCCCGGTACATAATTCTGAGATGCCTCCATATGGTGATTATCTGAGCAGTATGCCCGCAGGGATTTACGCAATAGGCAACCCTGGATGCCCCAAGACCCGCTAGGAAGTGGGAGAATTTGTTATGAGGACCCGCAATAATATATGTCAGGCCGGGAGAAGCCACCGAAATCCTGGCGTCTGAAAGACATAATGGGATAGGAGGGGGGTGTCAGTGCCATGCGCAGCCGAATAAAAATCATAGGACCAAAAACCGCCCGGGAGGGCACTTACATGACCAAGGGAGGAGGCGGATCGCAACCACGCGCGTGCGCGAAGACCGTCAAAATGGCGCCAAGCGAACTTCGAGGGGCGGGCCTGATCTGGCTGTGACCAACCTAAAATCTGTCTCTAAACTTAGTTAAGAACACACATCTGCAGAAGTATGCTTAAGCTGCACCACCAAGCACCACAGGAAGTGGTTGGGTTACCTCTCAGCACAGAGCAGCCCCTGAATCACCCCCAGAGCCTATGGACACCCTGGATCTCTACCTCCACCACTCTAGTTCATCCCCAACGAGGAAATTACTACCTGGGTTTTTTTACATAGGGCCACCTATTAGGGTTCACTGGGGCCTCCACCACATGTCACCCATAGTCGTAAAAGTGGGCCTCGACCAGTCACCCCCTCTAGCCACAGAGGGGCATTCACCCCTGTCAATCAAGAGGTGGTCATAAGGAATAGGTTGCAGCAGCAGTCTCATCAGGCCCCTAAAGGCCTGTGTTAGCTAGCAGAGGGGGATAAGCAACAACTGTCTTTCTGAGTGCCTACAACTTGTGAAAGCTAAGGGAGGTGGATAGCAAGGGCAACAGCAGTCTCTCTGAGTGCCTATAGGCATGTGAAAGTGGAAGTGGGTAACATGGGCATAAGCAGTTTCTCTGACTGCTTAAGGCTTGTGAAAGCCAGTGCAGGGTGAGTAACAGCAGCAGCAGTCTCTCTGAATGCCTATGGCCTGTGAAAGCGAGTGGAGTGGGTAGCAGGGGCATCATGAGTATCAGCAGTCTCTCAGAGCCTCTATGGCCTGTGGGTAACAGGGGCATCAGCAGTATCTCTGAGTGCCTTGGTTTGTGAAAGCCAGTGGAGGGTGGGTAAAAGCAGCAGCAGCAGTCTCCCTGAGAGCCTAAGGCTTATGAAAGCCAGTGGTATTTGTTGACATTCACATCAGCAGTCTCTCTGATTGTTTAAGGCTTGGGAAAGCCAGTGGAGGGTGGTAACAGGGGCACCAGCAGTCTCACAGAGTGTCTAAATCTTGTGAAAGCCAGTGGAGGGTGGGTATCAACAGCAGCAGTCTCTCTGAGAGCCTAAGGCCCTGTGGGTTAACTTTTTAAGCTTTACAGCTCTTGTTTGACAACTTGCCACCCCAAAGAGGCAGCAAAAAGTGGGTTTGGCTGGGATCCCGCTATTTATACTGGCAGCGCATGGTGGGACATCAAAGGGGGGGACACAAGCCCATTGGCTGGCTGCATTGCATTATTGGTGACCCCCTTCTCCATTTGCTTCCTGTGTATTGCTCCTGGGTCATTTTCTGGTGCCCAAAATCATCCAATGAAAACCAGGAGTTCGTTTAAACAATCTCCTGGGAAATTCTGGACCCCAGTGAACGAAAGTTTCCCCGAAGTTTAATTCGAACTCCAGTTCTAATAGTTTGGTTTGCTCTCCTTTAGTCACAATATAAAGTGGTTTCTGATTTTTATTGGGAATAAATAGTATTTTATCCACATAAGTGCTATGCGTACTGTACTGTACTGTATTGGATTTTTTTTGTACAAGGTACCATTGCAGCCAGCAGTGCTTCAAACAATGCATCTCCAATGCCTCACATAAAGGAATTCCAGACAATTGCTTTCTATCTGAAAAATGAAGGTACACTTACCTGGTCACTCTTCATCTATGCCATGTTGGGTTTCAGCGGCCTCATTCACCATGCCGGCCCCATCCACCATGCTTATCAGAAGATTCAGTGATCAGATGGTAGGGAGGTGGTAGGGAGAAAAAGCTAGGCTTTAAAAGTATTACTTGCTTATAGTGTTGAACCTAAGATAGCCATGTAAAGCCCACACACTATGGTCTTATGTGTCACTCTCCAACATGAAAATGTTAAAATGTTAAGAGCAGCTTTTCTACTGGTCTTTTCCAGGTTCACTAATACCATTCCTTCCAGATGTTGAAGAGATTGATCTTTCTTGGAATGATTTGATTGGTGGGTCTCTAAAACTAATGACTCCACACTTTAATCATGTAAATGGTCTAAGAATACTGAACTTGAGCAACTGTGATGTCACAGGCGATGACATTACTGCTTTAGGTAAGCATATATCAGACCATATTAATTATGTTGAATGTATTTAAATTATTATAATGTTCTATGCATAGTTAATAGTCACAGTGTGTCCAGTGTGTCCAGCCCTAAATGTGGTAAGCTGTAATTGTGTAAGCACATCTCTTCTAGAGTCCCTAAAATAAACCTCAGAATGGCATAAGCAGGAATGAAACCATAAGTTAGGCCCCTGATTGAAACCAGAAGCCCATGCAAGTTCTGTTGCACTGTTGGTCACATGACCAACACAATGTGTATGTACATACACCAACCCATAAGCTCTGTATGTGGTTATACTATCTATTCCTTAGTGGAGTACCCAGAAGATGCTGTCCTTAGTGGAGCACTCAGGATGTTTTATCTAGTGGAGTCTGGTAGAGGAGAGTGGTACAGATGAGGCGTGGATTCATAATTTCTCAGGTGCCAAAGCGGTGAACATGGGGATGTGACTGTTGCAGGAACAACACTTTTGCAAGGCTTTCTGGGCACTCCTGCACTTACTAAACTCTTTGTGGCCAGGAAACGGCTCCCAGCACCTCCTTAACCATGATAGGCAGCTCCTCCTCCTTCTGAGATGTGTCCTGAGCTCCATAAACATGCAGCTTCCATACCCCCTTTCCTGTCTCATCTTTGTCTCTCACATGGACCACCCCCTCAGGTGCTACTCTGGCTCTTCTATACCTTTTGCTTGCTTGTTGTAGCCCTCACGTACCAGGGTATCCGACACGTGACGGCAGGGAGCAGGTTCTTCTGGGCCCAGGTGTCCAATGTGTGTGTTGTCAGTAGGTAAGGGTTTCAAGGAAAGGTAAGTACTCACTGATGCCGCTTGGAAAGATGTACAGCAGTCCAACTGTTGAAAGCAGAGTTCCTCTTTATTTATTCCACAAGCAAACGGCAAACACGGAACAAGTACATGTCTTCCAGTTACATCTCTGGTTCTGTCCAATATCAGTACAATCATCAGCATTGCTTCCATAGAGAATAATGATCTAAGTTGGAACCTCTCCTTTCTCTCTCTTAGAGTCTGTGCTCTTGCTCCTTACAATTCAAATGGTGAATCACACACACTTTGGGTTGGGGGCTTCCCTATATCCCTTCTGACTACCTTCCAGAACCTTCTATCACATGTTCGGCCTTTTGTCCGTCTGATAGGATGGTTGGTAAACCCTCTGACCAATCACTAGCTTCCAGTTGTAACTATGTTACTACTCTATCTCCTGTTATGACTAACAACCCTTCTGACCTCATCTTCTAGAATGTTCCCCATTTTAGCCTATGGACAATGTTAGTCTATGGCCTAAACCCACTACTGCCATCTTATGTCTGTTTAGATTATGGCACTTCCAATGTACTTAAATGGGTAGAAACCATAAAAGTTAATTAATGTATGGTTAACTCTATTTAAAGGATTCTTATTAGTTGATTTGAAGTGTTCCTAGTTATAACCAGGTCCCTACACTGTCCTCCCCAGTGGTCCTCAGGATCCTTATCCATACACAACTGTTCACATATGTACACTCCCAGCCCAATTTGTCTTATTCAAAAGCTTGCTGTATAACTTGCCACTGTACTAACCAATCACTTTATATTCCTCATGCATAATATTTGCATGGTTGAAATCTGATTAGCCGGTGTGTTGTCATACCCACTGATCCACTGACTAGTCCTACAAAGTGTCAGGGATATACTGTGTTTAGAACTATAGGAGATCACAAGTACTGCAAAATTAAAGTGAATCTGTTTCCAAAAAGGCTCAAGGTGGCACCTGGAACCCTAAGGTTTATTAACAAGGTTCCAGTCCTCCCCTAGCACTCGGTCATTGTAGGGGGTTAAAATAACAAATGACCTTACCTGGTCCTGACACCGAGCTTGTTCCCACAGTGCACTTTGTGGTGACCACTGTGAGTCTACACAGATGTCCTTTCGCTGTGCACATGTGCCAAGAGAACATGGGAAGGTGAGTTTTTACGGACTTCCTGGGGGGTTTACAAAGCAGGGCATCTCCGGGGGCACAGAACAGAATGCAGGAAAGTCAAATTCCCAGGTTTTGTTCCGCTTATACCTGGGCTTAGCTTATACTAAAGGCCAGCCCAATTGCTGCCCCATTGTCTCAAGCTACACGTTGCTCTGTCCCAAACTTCAATCTGCTTTCAAAAAGACCCTGTAATTCCTAATTATATTAGTAAAAGTATTAATGCATTGGAGATACACAGAAAATTGATGTAAGCACACTGTGTGCTTTACATATATCATAGTAAAAAATGAATGCATTGTTGCACCTCTAGTTATTACTGACAGCACATAGTGTGATCAGAAAAAGGGGGTGAGAGATGCTGCAGGCTAAGAGCATCTCAAGCCTTAGATACGGGGTGTGACCAGGAAGATAGGTTGGGTTTTGTAACTGCAGCGAGAGGCAGCCAATTAGGATGTCTGGAGAGGGAGTGGGGGCTGTTTCTGTTCCCAGTCCACTGAAGGTTGATTGAAGGACCAGGTCAGCAGGGTGGAGAAAGCTAAATGAGGAAGTGATTTCCTCACTAAGCAAACAGGAGAGGAGGGAAAGAACTGGAGGGACTCAATGTAACGTAAGCTACTGATATTTATTTTTAAACTGACTTTAAATTGACTTATTGACTTGCCAATCACTTTATAGTGAACCAACAGATTCCCGGGCCGATCCAATCCCTCCCCACGGGGCATCCAAAATCGGGATGCCCCGCAGTGTGAAACCCCCCAGGATGCCCGCTGCACTTACCTGAATCCTGGTCCAATGGCGAATGCGTGGGCCGCAGGCGCATCTCGCGCTTCTCTCTAGCAGGGCGCATGCCCGCGCTTGCCATTTGCGAATGCCCAGCGCGGGCGCGCTCCCTGTTAGAGGGAAGCGCATGATGCGGCCACCAGCGTGCTCGGAGCCACTGAGGTAAGATGTCACTTTGAAGCGCATACCTCCGCGGCTCCAAGCACGCTGATTGGACGAGCGGCCGCACATGTGCCGTAGGGGCGGAATGAGGTGAGTTGAATCGGGCGATCTGGGGGGTTTCACACAGCGGGGCACCCCTGATCGGGGGTGTCCTGGGGAAGTGGACCAAAATCCAGGATTGTCAAAATCCTGGGTGTTGGTCCACTTTAAGCACTGTAATGTTCTTTCTTTTTTGAATCACTGCTTTTTAAATCTCATTCCTTATTCTGAAATGAAGCAAGAGATATAAGGAAAGTTTACTGAATCAAGGCCTATATAGTACTTTAGGAGTGAGGTATGCTTTACATGAATGTTACTTTTTCTGGGTTAGTATTTTATTGTCCTAAATTGAATACTATAATCTAAATTTTACACTGAAATAATATATATTTAAACAGGAGAACTGACATTGTTTTTATTATTCTACATGTGCGAATACAATATTTGCAATGAAGGTGTAGTAGTGTTGGATAAACAGCGCTTGAACCTCCTCCCTGAAAATAAATATGGGAGGGGATTATATTGAGTTGTGTTGATCCATTTATTTTAGCTGCAGGGACATTTCACAGTACACAATGCTTTGCTCAATCACTATAGTATAGACAATGCTTTCCTTTGTGTACAGAGCCCATTAGGCCAAAATTACAGGTTCATTTGTCATTTTGAAAGGCAGCATATCTTTATCTTTGTAACCCTTATAATAGTTTTGTAATTTATCTGAAACACATCTACTACTCTAGAGTAAGAGTGTCCCTTCCTATCCTCAAAACAGAATCACTTGGTCAGTGGTGGACTGGGGCCAAAAATTAACCCTGGGATTTTACCAGCCCCTGGCCGGCCCGGAACTCTCTGCTGAGCACCCCCCCCCCAACCCAGGGCTTTAGCACTGAGGGATAGGGTTCCTTGGCTTGCTGGGTTACAGGGGGCTGAAAGGGAGACTAAGGAGCCAGGCATTGCATTAAAGTGGACCAACACCCAGGATTTTGACTATCCTGGGTATTGGTCCACTTCCCCGGGGCACCCCGATTTGGGGTGCCCCGCTGCCTGAAACCCCCCCAAACACCCCGAAAACTCACCTCTCCACGCTCCCACGTGGCCGCGCCGTACAATCGGCGCCGACGGACAAGCTGATTGACAGCGACGGACAAGCAGCTTGCCCGTCGGCGCCTCCCGCGCGTCACTCTTGACGTGTGCGCGCCCGCGCCGGCCATTCAGAGACGGCCGGCGCGGGCGCGCGCACGCGCACGTCTAGAGGAGCGCGAGTGAGGCGGCGGAAGCAGCGGCTGGAGAGGTAAGATTTTTCGGGGGTTTTGGGGGGTTTACACCCCGCGGGACATCCCGATCTCGGATGTCCCGCGGTGTGTGAGGTGATCGGCCTGGGAATCTTATAGATTCCCGGGCCGATCACCTCAGGGTGTTGGTCCACTTTAAATGCAGCAACCCCTGCTTCTGCTTTATGTGTACACTAAATTCCCCAGCCCCCCTAAAATATACAGTAGGCACTTCATAAAGTTGCCCTTTTGTATTTAAAAATAAATGTGTCTCTGCCCATGAATAAACTGCAGCCAGCATCAGCGATGTTTCTCTGAAGAAGGGGTCCCAAAAAGGCAGTTTGCATATGTGTACTATTTATACTTTTTTTGGTTAAGCTGGACCTTCACCCTGAATAAGAGCCCATCTTATATGTTTCCCACACCCTGTACATACAGTTTGCCCATTAAAAATCATCCTACCTGCATCTACTGCATTTTCTGAGGCTTTAAACATCCAAGATGGCAGTCCATGGAGCCTCAAGTGTCTTCTGACAATGCCACTTTGCATTCTGGGATGGCTGTCCTTTCCCCGACCCCAGCTCTGCTCTATCTGTGCAGGGCACAGCTATAACCCCGCCCCCCGGTATTTGTCCCCCCTCTCATCTCCTCAGCATGTGATGCTTCTGAGACAAGATGGCGGCGCCCATATCCTAGAGTCCTGAACAGAGTTCCAGGCCAGTGGGGGAAAGAATAATAAATGACTAAAAACATAAAATATATTCATTTTAGATGCTGGGGAATATTTTTTAAGGGTTTGGGTTTGATTAAATGATGCTGAAGGTCCGGTTTAATGGAATTAATGGATACATTTGAGAAATTGTGATATGTTGGACAAATTAGCTGAAATATCATGTAAAATAAACAAAATGCTTTTAATATTTTTTTATATATATACATTTGTCATAAACCCTATTTTTCCAAGGTGCCGCACTTCAGCATACACCTAAACTGCAAGTTCTGGATTTATCATGGAACAATGACATAGGAGGAACGTTTTCCAAACTCAGTCAACATTTAGCAGACCTCCGTGAATTAAAGACTTTGATTTTAACAGAGTGCGGCCTTACAGCAGAAGATGCTAATTCATTGGGTGAGATAAATTAGCATATTGATATGCAAATGCCTCTACATATAGTGTCTCCCGCTTTTTACTCATGTGTGCATGTTTTATCAACAAACATAATCAGAATCAAGATTAAATAACTTCTCAAGACTAGGAATAAAATCAAAGCATACAGATCTTACCTCTCAGATAGATGGTATTCGATAAGCTGTCTCTTACTCTTATGCTCTTATTTAAGAAGGGATAGCGTCAGGTAGCGGCTGGTTAATGAGAGGTAGCGACATGTAGCGACTGGTGAACGCCGGACACGGCACGCAATTACACATTTATCAAGCAGAATCTGTTTAGTGACTGCTGGGATAACGCCATGTAGCGTCTGATTCATAATTTTCCCAGCCTCAGCGAACAGCGCCAGCGTTCAGCCTTGCACAGCGCCAGGTATGACCTCTCGCTACCTGACGCTCTGCCATACATTTCAATGGACGATCCTTTCCTTCTCTTTAAACTGTGTTTTTGTTTGGTTTTTTTTTTTAAATCACAAATAATTCTGTGACCTCTCCTGGCATTGAATAAGCAGTTTTTTCACATTTTTTTTATTTTTTATATATTTCTTCAGAAATGACATTACAGGTCTGCCATTAAAGTGTTCATGTTACAATGTTGTTACAATGTAATTCCATATGTTTTCGCTTTGTTACTAGTGGATAGATGCTGAAAAACAGACTTTAAACACCCCGCCTCCTGCGCTCTGGGCTTCAAACAAGCTTTTTTCAGCGCCAGAGATTTGTGAGGCTGTTTTTCTGCTGAATATGGTGTGAGTCGGTCGCTATGAGCAGTCGCTGACATGCGCTCCCATACAGCGCTGTACTGGTCAAATAGCGACTCCTCACAATGTATTCAACATTACTGAACAGCGACTGAGTCGCTATGAAGTAGCGATCCATGGCTGAGCACAGCGACTACTAGCGGGCGCTCTGAAAGTGCCTGCTACAGACGCTAATCTGTCGCTACCTGGCGTTAGTGATGAATCAGCCTGCCCGTCTGGACAACCCCTTTCTGGTCTGGAAGTTTGCCCCTGGGACCAATGTAAGGCCATGCAAACATTGCCCTGCTGTCAGTGCTAATAGCAAAGACCATGCTTTCCTGGTGTACAGTATTGCATGAATACTTAAACCTAGTAATATGCTACCTATAGTTCAAAGGCCCACCCACGGGAAACAGTACCTTAAGGAGTAGGTAAATCCTAGATCTTCACTATCCTGAGTTTTTTTTTTTACAAAAAAACCCCAAGCCTATATAAATCAATAACTAGAACTATGTTACTGCGCTATTAAAAACATCTAACTGCACTATGACAGTACTATGACAGCTCAACAATATGAACATGTATTTATATTCCATAATGGTAGTAATAAGAAACTCAATCCTAGTGCCCTGCAATATCACACCAATAGTCACATTAAACAAAGAGGCTGATTTATTAATAGCGACATGTAGTGACAGTTGAGCGACTGTAGCGGTATTTTCACAGCGCCCGCTAGTAGTCGCTGTGCTTGGCGGTTGTTCGGTTGTTGACAGTGACTCAGTTGGTGTGGCGTAATTTTGAATACAAGGTTACGAGTCGCTATTTGACAGGTTCCGCGATGTATGGGAGCGCATGATAGCGACTGGTCAGAGCGACCGGCTTCCACCATATTCATCAAAAAATCACACACAAAAATTTCAAGCGCTGTGAAATGCATGTTTAAACCCCAGAGCGCTGGAGGCGATGGGTTAAAAGTAGTTTTTTAACCCCCAAACCACCATATTTTTTGGAAACCAAAAAAAAAATGTATTTTAAATAATTTAGTAATATGAATACATTAATAGCAGACCTGTAATATCAATTCTGTACAGTTTTTTTTATAATTTTTTTTCCCTTAAAAAAAATGGCAGAAGTGGTCACAGAATTTTTCACATTTAAAAAAAAAAAAAAAAACATTAATAACAATTAATTATGAATATTTAAAGATTGTTCCATTGAAATGCATTGGAGAGCGCCAGGTAGCGAGAGGTCATACCTGTCGCTGTTCAAGGTCAGACGCTGGCGCTGTGGGCTGAGGCTGGAATAATGATGAATGAGTCGCTATATGGCGCTATCTCAGTCGCTAAGCAGGATCGGCTTGATAAATGTGTGATTGTGGTGGGGAGCCGGCGTTCTATTGGCGGGGCCCGTCATTACCGGCCGCTCACCAGTCGCTACCTGTCGCTATTCCTTCATAAATAAGGGCCAAAATCACATACCAAAAATATCTTTTTAGCGAGGCATCTTACCGCAGTGGGTATCAAGATGAAAATAACACCAGTGGATTCTTTCTTGAACTGGGGTCCGCGATGTGTGCCAGTATTTGGCAGCCCACATCTATGACTAGCAGCCTTGTTATTAGACCACCGATGCTTTTTCCAAGGGATTGACTCTTAATCTTCCCTAGATAAACCCTTTAATGTATCTTACTCTTTTAGCATCTGTTATTAGTAAAATGTCAAGGATGGAAGTTTTGGACCTTTCTGAGAACAAAGAACTTGGACCTAAAATCAAGGATATCACGGAAGGACTCAAACACTGCTCTTGTTTAACGGTCTTAAAACTCCGCTCTGTTGGACTAAAGAGGGACAGCATACAGCACCTGAGTTAGTATTTTCTCATTCCCTTTCTCCTTGGTTTTGTATTTGGCTTGTGACACTGTGGATATTGCAACTCACCATGTCTGTGTTAGTATGTATCTCATTTAGAAAAAATCAAGTTTGTGCTGGTTTGGCTTCTATCTTCACAGACAACATAATAAACAAATGGAGATGGTGAATTATTGTTGTTCACCTGCTCCTAATAATGAGAGCACCACATAAATAACATAAGTATAAGTCAAAAACACCATTAAAAACCACATATAGCACACAAAGCACAAAGTTAAAAGCAAACACCCCTGTCCCCTCATTTACCATATCTAAAGTATAAGTGGAAATATATTGGATGAAAAAAGGTCCAGAGACAAAGTCCCTAAATGAAATATTATATACTGAATGGCCCTAAAGATTTTTTGTGCCGGCACAAAATCTAGGTTTAGAAGAAATTCATTAGGAACCCCTTAACCACTTTGAGGCCGATTCATTAATAGCGCCAGGTAGCGACAGATGAGCGACAGTAGCGTTATTTTCACAGCGCACGCTAGTATTCGCTGTGCTTGGCCGTTGTTCGGCTGTTGACAGCGAGTCGGTGTGCGGTAATGTTGAATACGGGGTGAGGAGTCGCTGTTTGACAGGCTCCGCGCTGTATGGGAGCGCATGACAGCGAATGGCCATAGCGAACGGCTCCCAGCATATTCATTAACAAATCACGCTCCAAAATTTCTCGCGCTGTGAAATGCTTGTTTAAACCCCAGAGCGCTGGCGGCGATGGGTTAAAAGTAGTTTTTTAACCCCCAAACCACCTTATTTTTTGAAAAAAAAAATAACATGTTTTTCAAAACATTTTGTAATATGAATACATTAATATCAGACCTGTAATATCAATTCTGCACAAATTTTTTTTTTTACCTTAAAAAAAATATCTAACATTGCAGAAGTGGTCACAGAAATTTAAAAAAAAATAAAAACATTAAAAGCAATTAATTATGAATATTTAAAGATTGCTCCATTGAAATGCATAGGAGAGCGCCAGGTAGCGAGAGGTCAGATCTGTCGCTGTTCAAGGTCGGACGCTGGCGCTGTGGGCTGAGGCTGGAATAATGATGAATACGTGGCTATATGGCGCTATCTCACGGCCTTATTTATCAAGGGCTAGCGCCAGGTAGTGTCTGACGAGCGCCAGGTCCCGCCAGCTAACGGCGGCTACCGAATCAAGTACGCCCGGCGGCGGTCACAATGATGCATTTATCACGCTAAATGAGGCTAGCGCCGGCGAGAGCGTCAGCTAGCGCGGGATTCATCATGTAGCCGACTGCAACGAACAGCGCCGCTACTAATCCCATCACAGCGACAGGTATGACCTGTCGCTCCCTGGCGCTCTCCAATGCATTTCAATGGAGAAATCTTTAAATATTCATAATTAATGGGGTTTATGTTTTTTTTTTTTTTTTTTTAACTGTCAAAAATTCTGTGACCACTTCTGCAATGTTAGATATTTTTTTTAAGGAAAAAAAAAATAAAATGATGTGCAGATTTGATATTACAGGTCTGATATTAATGTATTCATATTACAAAATGTTTAGAAAAACTTGTATAATTTTTACATTAAAAAAAATGGTTGTTTGGGGGTTAAAAACTACTTTACACACATCGCCGCCAGCGCTCTGGGGTTTAAACAAGGAATTCACAGCGCAAGAAATTTTTGAGCGTGATTTGTTAATGAATCTGCAGCAAGCCGTTCGCTCTGGCCATTCGCTGTCAGGCGCACCCATACAACGCGGAATCTGTGAAACAGCGACCCCTAACACCGTATTCAACATTACCGCACACCGACTGAGTCGCTGTCAACAAGCAAACCCCGGCCAAGCACAGCGAATACTAGCTGGCGCGGTGAAAATCACGCTACTGGCACTCATCTGTCGCTACCTGGCGCTATTAATGAATCGGCCTCCCCGTCGCTAAGCAGGATCAGCTTGATAAATGTGTGATTGTGGTGGGGAGCCGGCGTTCTCGTGGCGGTGAGCGTCATTACCGTTCGCTCACCATTCGCTACCTGGCGCTATCCCTTGTTAAATAAGGGCCAAAGTCCCTAAATGAAATATTATATACTGAATGGCCCAAAAGATTTTTTGTGCCGGCACAAAATCTGGGTTTAGAGGAAATACATTAGGAACCCCTTAACCACTTAGTATCAAAGAAATGTGACCAGTGCAAATAATAAATATCACTCCATAAAATATTTCACAAAGTGCACAAATTGTATAAATAAATCAGTATATGATTAAATACATAAATAAATGACCGATCTGCCAGTACCTTAAATAGTGGCCAATATGTTAAAAGATATCCCCAAAGTTTAGAGACTAATCGTGTGACACAAAAAACTTTTATGTAGTTAATTATCTAAAATTATCTGGCAAACTAACTTAAGATCGTGGATACACAAAGTTAGACAATCACTTATAATATGACAGATATCACCCAAATGCCACAGAGCCGGCCACAGCACGTCCAGCTGCTAGAAGAGGAAAGGGGGAACGCTCAAACAACACCTGCGCATGCGGCTTCCCATGCTTCTGGGTTCATAGACATTAAAGCGGACCAAAACCCAGTGAACTTGTGAAATAAAGTTGGCCAAAGTCCTTGTTGATATTCCCTTGTGTAGAACTAGGGTATAGAACTAAAAATGGCTATTTTCACTTTTCTAATTGTCCTGGAACACTGATTATTTTGCTATGCCTCTGTGTGAGATAGCAGGGGATTAGTCATTGCATAGGTGGGGTAATGACATCATTGGCACACATAACAGCGGTGATGAAAGGAGGAGGCGGAGCTTTAAAGCTAAAACAGGCGCCTTTACCTGGGATTACACTAATACTAAGGCCCTTATTCATCAAGCGATAGCGCCAGGTAGTGTCCAACGAGCGCCAGGTAGCGGCAGCTAACGGCGACTACCGACTCAAGTACGCCCGGCGGCGGTCACAATGACGCACTTATCAAGCAAAATGAGGCTAGCGCCGGCAAGAGCGACAGCTAGCACGGCATTCATCATGAAGCCGCCTGGACCGAACAGCGCCGCTGCAAATTCCCTCACAGCGCCAGGTATGAGCTGTCGCTCCCTGGCGATGTTCAATGCATTTCAATGGAGCAATCTATAATAATTCATGATTAATTGCTAATAATTTTTTTTAAAATTTTTTTAATGTCAAAAAATCGGAGACCACTTCTGCAATGTTAGGATTTATTTTTAAGTAAAAAAAAAAAAAATATGTGCAGAATTGATCTAACAGGTCTGAGATTAATGTATTCATATAACAAAATGATTCTAAAAACATGTATAATGTTACATTCAAAAAATATGGTTGTTTAGGGGTTAAAAACTAGTTAATACAGATCGCCGCCAGCGCTCTGGGGTTTAAACAAGGAATGGACAGCGACAGCACATTCGGAGCGTGATTTGTTGATGAATATGAAGCTAGCCGTTCGCTCTGGCCATTCGTTGTCAGGCGCTCACATACAACGCTGAACCTGTGAAACAGCGACCCCCCAGCCCGTATTCAACATTACCGCACACCGACTCGCTGTCATCAAGCTAATGCCGGCCAAGCACAGCGAATACTGGCTGGCGCTGAAAAAATCACGCTACAGTCGCTCATCTGGCGCTACCTGGCGCTATTGATGAATCGGCCTCTTAGATTATACATTAATTATACTGCCTGGCTGGTATAAATCAAAGTGCTATAGTGCATATCAACATCCTGCTTGAATAAAAGCTACAGTGTATCAATTTATTGAAAACCTAATTAAAGTTTAATTAAATTAATGTCCTGAGGAAGTGACGCCTGTGACGTCACGCAACGCGTAGACGCAAGACTTTGGTCTTGGCAGGTGTTACACCTCCTAGCCTAATCCATTCATTGCTATGGAGGGCGCATGCTGAGTTGGGAGCATGTTATGCCCACATTAGCACTAGAATAAATGGAGTCAGCGTGTTTAAGCATAAACAAGGCCCATATCAGGTGCATTGTTTTCTAGTTTACTGGTCACTGTCCTGGTGGTGCAGGGATTTGTTTTTTACTGGTAATTTTAATTGTGGGTATAATTTTCTCATCCAGTAAAAAAAACAAATAAAGGCACCACCAGGCCAGTGGCCAGTAAGTGAAAAAAATACCGGCCAGGAGGCTGCCCTACCGGCGCTGGAGGACGGAATCCCACATTCCGTGCTGCTGGAGCTGGTCAGAGGAGCTGCAAGGGGCAAAATGAGAGTACAGACTTCTTTACTTATTTTTAACAGACCACTGGGGTCTATTTGTATGAGGGATGATCAATTAGTTAAAGGAGCACTATCGCAAAATTGTGCTGGTGTTGGTCCTGCCACAATAAGAAAAGTTGGGGGGGCAGCCAGAATGCTGGAGCCCCCTGCACATAACCCCTCTTCGCCGGAAATTCAGCGCTGTGATTGGCCGTTGACGCTCATGTAGGCAGGAGCTTTCTAGCAGCCGGAACAATGAAAGCGCCCACCTCCCACGTAAGCGCCAGGTGGCCTATCGCGGTGCTGGATTCTCAGGGAGGATCGAGGCTAAGGTAAAATTTCTGGCTTTCTGGAGGGTTAGGTGCGGATGCATTCTGGATGCCTTATTGTGGTGGAGACAGGCGTTGGACTGCTTTAAAGCATAGGTGTCTCCAGTAATATTTGCCTTGTGTTAAATGTATTCCACCATAGTGAAATTATTGTAGATTTATTTAAAGCTGAACTTCAGTCAACATTAATCCCTGAACCCTGCCACCTTACAACGAAAAACCCTTACCTTAACCCAGGGGCCCGTGCAGCTCCTCCCGGTCTCCCATGGCCGCTACAGGTAAAACAAGAAAGCAGCATCCCCTGGGTCTGTACTCACTCCCGCCGGCCATTCAGTTGAATAAGTGGGCGGGAATGTGCACAGACCCGGGGGATGTGGCTCTGTGTTTTACTTCAAAGATGGCACCACCAGGATCCGGCGTAGGCCCCTGGGTTAAAGGAGCAGTATCGCAAATTTTTCTTGGTGACTTATATTTAAATGATACTTTGAATGTAGGTAAGTGTTGGAGTAAGAATTACACATTTAGAAAAAAATGATGTGTGTTGTGCAGCTGGAGACTAATAGCTCATGTTTATGTCTTCTGAGTGTCGGAGCCCGACACTCTGACCTGTTCCATGCTGAGGAGAGGGGTGAAACAATGTATCAAAGTCTCAGCTGTTCAGTGCTGGCAGCCGTCCAGCATAAGATAACAACATTGCAACATTGCCTGGCCAGAACTTATATATCTAAGACAGAGAGAAAAGCTCTAGAAGTCATTTAGCTGATTTTGACAGTTTTCCCTTCATGTTGGCTCTGCTGCAGAATCTTTCAGTTTACCATTTTCTCTTTCATATTCTTATTTTTCATTTTTCCATATGATCTTTCTTTCAGCTTTGTGTGTTTTGAGCAAAGCCCAACCCAGGATTTTCACTATCTGGAGTTTTGTTTTGTGCCCCTAGGGGCATCCCGACTTGGGATGCCCTGATATGTGAAATCCCCAAGTTCGCCTGTGAAAACGTACCTTTCCCTGTCCCACAGCGCATGCGCGGGCTCTCATCCAATCAGCGCTGTGTGCACACAGATGGGGAGCCTGAGCAGTAACCTTCCTGGCCGCCCGGCCTGTCTAAATGACTATCTGCATGAGCGCGCCAGAAAAATGGGGGGATCTGTGGTTATCCAGGGGTTGTTTCACACAGTGGACATCCTGATTTAGAATGCCCAAGGGGCAAGATCAATGGCCGGGTCTTATAGACTTCAGGGTCGGCCACTCAGGGTTTTGTTCCACTTTAATACCTTTAGATTTTCCTGCACAGTTATTCAAAGAAGAATTTCAGTCATTTTCAGTCAGTTTAGTTTATTTTGTATAGATTTTACACATTTGAGTCACCTGGTCTCATAACAAAAGCAGCACCTCACACACACACAGCTGTTATCACTGATTACAGTGTCAGCCTCTGAGGTAAAGTGTTGCTAGGAGACCAGTGGGCTAAATGAAGCAGCTCACTAAATACAACCCAGCAGATCCCCCTATTCAGCAAATGGACTGAGCCATTGTCATTATACAATTTAAAAGAAAGGCATATATTTTTTCCTTTTTCTATCACCAGATTATTTATACACATGTTAGAAGCTATTGTGTGGCTATCTAATTATTTATCTTTTTTAATGCAAATTTCGCGATACTGCTCCTTTAAGGTAAGGTTTTTTTTCTTTGTAACCCCCCCCTCCGTCCTGTCTCAGCATCAGGGTAGGGTGGCAGGGTAGGGGGGTTCCGCTTTAAATAAAATCTATTGCATTTTGTAGCATGATCATCCTAGGCTTAAATGGGTGCAGATTTTCTATAGAGATACAGATTGTCTCCTCATTTTTACATCTAAAAAAAAAGAACAGGTGGTCTTGGCATGTTAGTTGTTAGGCCCAGGATGCAGACCCCATACATGACCCGGGGATATCTAATTTCTCGAGCTATAGAAATATTCAGTTGCCCCAGGAAATGCTAGCAAACCTAAAGTGGACCAAAACCCATTGTGATTGGCCTGGGAATCTTATAGATTCCCTCCCCTAGATTTTCCCGATTTCATCCTGATTTTGGATGCCCCGCTGTGTGAAACCCCCCAGGTCATCCCATACACTTATCTTGTTTCCCAGTCCAACGGCACACGTGCAAGCCACAGCCACATCCCGCTATCCCTCTGTGAATGGCGGGTGCTCTCTGCTAGAGGGTAGTGGGAGATGCTACCACCAACGTGCTCAGAGCTGCTGGCCTTAGACGAAGCCTTAGACGACGTGACGTCAGTGGCTCCAAGCGAGCTGATTGGACGAGCGGCAGTGCATGTGCCGTAGGACCGGGAAGAGGGCACACACAGCGGAGCACCCCCGATCAGTGTGCCCTGGGGGAAAGGACCAAAACCCAGGATAGTCAAAATCCTGGATTTTGCTCCACTTTAGAGAGGAACTATAGGCAAGTCATCACTTCCTCATTGTTGGTGTATGGCACAAAATGGCAGTTAATCACATTTCTAATGGAAACTTTTGTTGGAGGTGCAAGCCCACTGGGAAATTCAGATTAGTCACCAGCAGCCACATGATTAATTGCCATTTTGTGCCATACACCATGAATGAGGAAGTGGTGACTTACCTATAGTAATTGCTGACAAAGATGTGAAAAAAGTAGCTAACATATGAGCTTCATTATAATTATTTTTGTATTGTAAGAAAGTATAACAGTTATTTTTTTATTTTGCAGGTTCTGCATTCCAGTATTGGCCTTTTATAAGGAAGTTGGACCTTTCATGCAATAAGGCAGCAGGAGGAGGCTTCAAAGAATCAGCAGCTAGGCTAACATGCTTCAAACAGCTGGAACTACTTGATATTCACCAGTGCGGCCTTTCTGCAGACGATGTCACAGCCCTAAGTAATGTTGCCTATTATATCTATGAGGCCGATTCATTAATAGCGCCAGGTAGCGACAGATGAGCGCCAGTAGCGCTATTTTCACAGCGCCCGCTAGTATTCGCTGTGCTTGGCCGTTGTTCGGCTGTTGACAGCGACTCAGTCGGTGTGCGGTAATGTTGAATACGGGGTTAGGAGTCGCTGTTTGACAGGTTCCGCGCTGTATGGGAGCGCATGACAGCGAATGGCCATAGCGAACGGCTCCCAGCATATTCATTAACAAATCACGCTCCAAAAATTCTCACGCTGTAAAATGCATGTTTAAACCCCAGAGCGCTGGCGGCGATGTGTTAAAAGTAGTTTTTTAACCCCCAAACAACCATATTTAAAAAAAAAAAAAAAAAAAAACATGTTTTTCCAAACATTTTTTAATATGAATACATTAATATCAGACCTGTAATATCAATTCTGCACAATTTTTTATTTTTTTTTTTAACCTTAAAAAAAATATCTAACATCACAGAATTTTTGACAATTAAAAAAAAAAAAAAAAAAAAAAAAAAAACATTAATAGCAATTAATTAAGAATATTTAAAGATTGCTCCATTGAAATGCATTGGAGAGCACCAGGTAGCGAGAGGTCATACCTGTCGCTGTTCAAGGTCGCTCGCTGGCGCTGTGGGCTGAGGCTGGAATAATGATGAATGAGTCGCTATCTGGTGCTCTGTCAGTCGCTAAGCAGGATCGGCTTGATAAATGTGTGATTGCGGAGGGGAGCCGGCGTTCTCGTGGCGGTGACCGTCATTACCGTTCGCTCACCATTAGCTACCTGGCGCTATCCCTTGTTAAATAAGGGCCTATATCTACTCAGTATGGTTGTGAATGCTGTCACATTTAAATGGCATTTGTGAACATAAAAAATAATAAGGATAACCACCTCCTCCACAGCTGATCTCTCCCAGGTTACCTGCTTCAAAACCAGTCCTTGTGGTCCAGCTGTGATCTAGATGCTGTCACTTCTGCCACAGTAAGGTAAAGGGAATTGGCCCAGGAAATGCCTTAGTGGGCTCCCACACTGTAATAACACAAGGGCCTCGATTCAATACGGGTAGAAAAAAATCCTCATGGTAGTAAAAGATTCAATTCATGAGAAAAAAGAATGAATCACCAGAAAAAAAGACAATGGAAGTCAATGGCAGCTTTTACTACAGTGTAGAAAGGTCTCTACTTTTCCTTAGTAGTAAAAAGCTGCCATTGACTTTCATTGTCTTTATTTCTAGTGATTCTGTAACAATGACATTCTCAGGCTTTTTTCTCATGAATTGAATTTTTTACTACCATGAGAATTTTTTTCTACCTTTATTGAATCAAGGCCAAGGTGCAGTATTTCTAAAATCAGAGCTGCAGCTGGATTGACCAGAGTCTTAACAGTTTTTAAGCAGAATACCGGGACTGGGAGTACGGTAATTATCCTTGGCATAAGTAGACATTCCCTATCTATCATAACTATCTTATGTAACCAGTAAGCAATGACAAAGGTCATTTTTCATCTTTATTTAAAGAGAAAATTACCCAGAGGTCCCGTCGCTGTGATAGCATTTGGGCATCCCCATGCTGGAACAACCTCTACTCATCATCTTCCTTGCTGCCACATGACCGCAAGCAGCCAATCAAATTGTTGACAGGGGGACTGGCATTAAATCATCTTCTTTGCTTTACAGCCCAGGTCATTCCTCTGCTGTCCAGTCTTCAGGTGCTTGATGTGTCATCAAATAAAGCCATAGGACTTTCTCCAGAACATCTCTTCAGCAGACTACGCTTCCTGCCAAAGCTTAAATCTGTCAATGCCAGCAAATGCACGCTAAGGAGAGAATCTTTTGCTGGACTGGGTATGTTTCTTTTTTCTGGATTTATTTGTTTATCAAATTTGATTCTTTACATCTTTGATGTTTTATCTTAAAAAGGTACAAAACTTCCTTCAAATCTATAAGACCTTTGGGGGGGGTTTGTTTACCATGTTAATAAACCCAGGTCACCTCATTAATTTACCTCAGCATAAATCTCTCTGTGGCGCATACTCAAAAAGGTCTTTTAGTTTCTAACATTTTAGAAACAAATGATTCTTGAGATAAAACCCCATGGAACTCTTATGTGTTACCCGAGAAACACTGTGTGCACACTGCCTTATTGTATATGTGTGCAAATGATCACTTCAAACATTGTGACCCCTTATCTCTCTTTTTTGTGTGCTCGGTGTTGTGTATCACCACAACTTGCACTAAAAGTCATATTTGATATTTGGTCCAGTATTTAGGATTCCTAGGGCCTTATTTATCAAGGAATAGTGACGGATAGCGACAGATAGCGACAGATAGCGACAGATGGCTACTGGGGAGGCGGACAGTAAAGCCAGGTACCGCGACTAGAACGCCGGCTCCCCTCCACAATCACACATTTATCAAGCCGATACTGCTTAGCGACTGAGATAGCGCCACCTAGCAACTCATTCATCATTATCCCAGCCTCATCCCACAGCGCCAGCGTCCGACCTTGAACAGCGACAGGTATGACCTCTCGCTACCTGGCGCTCTCCAATGCATTTCAATGGCAGAATGTATTTTAATTAATAATATAAAAATGAGAAAAATAGAAGGTAAAAAAGAACAGAACAGAAAGAAGGAAAGAAACGTGGAAAAGAGAAGAAATAGGATGGCAAGAATGAGAAAGTTGGAAAAAGTGATAATAAGGAGGGAACATGGACAGCAGAGTAAAAGAGAGAGTAAAAGAAGAGGAAAGGGAACAACAATGAAACAGAGTGAATGAGCATGAGGGAAACATTTTTGTGAACTAATTTTCCTACTGTTGGGACCAAACAGAAAGTTAAAGGGGAACTTCAGTCAAAGCGAACAGGTAACCCTATCAACCTAACTGCATCCCAACTGCACCCTCTTGCCAATTCAGTGCCGCCCTTGATTTTCAGCAGCCTGTTGTGTTCCCTTAGCAGGCTTGCGTATTACTGTTCATCCTCTGGCCTATTCAAACTGGCTGGTTGCCGGTGAACTCATGAATGGCAGCCGTTGAGGGAACGCAGACACAGGGAATATGGGCTGCTTGATGTCAGGCTTCTTGGAGATGATTGGGCAGCAGGGCATCTGAATCTGGATACCTTCATGCTGCAAGAGGACCCCCAGTCAGAGGACCCTCAACAGAAAAACTAAAGGAGAAACTTGCATTTAATTGATATTTACCTACAGTATTTTGTTGCTGTTTTTGGAAATAGAACTCCACTTTGAACAAAATACAACTTTGATAAATGTTGATTTTTTTTCCTTTTCTTTCATATCAATAATCATAAGCTGAAGCAACCCGTTATCTACCAGACCTGCAAATGTTGGACCTATCCTGGAATAAATGTATTGGAGGAAACCTAAAACTTCTAACAGAAACTCTGCGCAATGCTACTCTTCTCCAGAGCCTGCTACTAAGCAGCTGCAACCTAGCTACTCAAGACATGGCGGTTTTAGGTACATATCCGTATCAAACTGTACAATATCTGTGATTAATGACAGCATAGCTTTATATCATTTATGATGTTCCACCTTTTTCTAAAGCGTTAGTGTATTCATAAAACAATTACATTACATAACACATCATTATGTAAATATACACAACTAACCCAAGAGCTTCATCAGGACAAAAAGTCCCTATTCCATTGATTCATGTTTCTATTGATAATAAGATCAATAGGATAAGAAGTAAGGAAACGTTTCAGAATGGAGACACAGATGGTGGTACAACCCGAAGTACTAACCCAACCTTGGTTTTGAGTATTAAAGCAGTTCTAACAAGAAACTGGGCAGCGCTGTGCCAGGCTCAGGGGTGGGGGCATAAAGATTGCTGGAGTCCCCCAGTGCAATGACCGTCCACCAAAGCGGCCAAACGGAGGACAGCATTCCGGCAGAGGATCCAGGTAAAGGTAAATATTTTGGGGTGTTTTGGGAATCATTGCACCGGAGGGGGGCTCCAGCAATCTGCATGTCCCCCCCACCGAGCCTGTCATAGCGCCGCCCTGCACCCATGTTAGATAATAGGTGTGGGACCGCTTTCAAAACCTCTATCTATTTTTGTTGGAAAGTCTGGAATGTCTAAACCAGGGGTGCTCAATGTTTTGAGGAGTGTGCACCCCACAAGTGATTTGGAAATTAGTCGCGGGCCACAATGAATAGGTTCTGATTTTTTTTCATTTTTAGTAACATGATAGAGATTTTCAGAATCTCCACAATTAGAGGGGGAGGCTGATTTATTAATAGCGCCAGGTAGCGACAGTTGAGCGACTGTAGCGGTATTTTCACAGCGCCCGCTAGTAGTCGCTGTGCTTGGCCGTTGTTCTGTAGTTGATAGCGACTCAGTCGGTTTGCCGTAATGTTGAATACAAGGTGATGAGTCGCTATTTGACAGGTTCGGCGCTGTATGGGAGCGCATGATAGCGAATGGCCATAGCGAACGGCTCCCACCATATTCATTAACAAATCACGCTCAAAAAATTATTGCGCTGTGAAATGCATGTTTAAACCCCAGAGCGCTGGCGGCGATGGGTTAAAAGTAGTTTTTTTAACCCCCAAACAACCATATTTTTTGAAACCAAAAAAAACAAGTTTATAAAAACATTTTGTAATATGAATACATTAATATCAGACCTGTAATATCAATTCTGCACAATTTTTTTTTTTTTACCTTAAAAAAATATCTAACATGGCAGAAGTGGTAACAGAAATTTTCACATAAAAAAAAAAAATTATTAACAATTAATTAAGAATATTTAAAGATTGTTCCATTGAAATGCATTGGAGAGCGCCAGGTAGCGAGAGGTCATACCTGTCGCTGTTCAAGGTCGCTCCCTGGCGCTGTGGGGTGAGGCTGGAATAATGATGAATGAGTGGCTATCTGGCGCTATCTCAGTCGCTAAGCAGGATTGGCTTGATAAATGTGTGATTGTGGTGGGGAGCCGGCGTTCTCGTGGCGGTGACCGTCATTACTGTTCGCTCACCAGTCGCTACCTGGCGCTATCCCTTGTTAAATAAGGGCCTACATTTCTACACACATATGTCCTTCCACCACACTGCACCATTACTACATTCATATGTCACAATCCCCACCTTTCTGAATATATTGTTTTATTATTTCATCCCCCATCAGTCCCATATCTTAACTGTTTTTCAAAATCTCAACCCATTAAACTCCCACCAATGCTACAAATACAATAAATAATATATAAAAACTATTGCCGTATTATTGAGCCAGAGATTTCACCCAGTTGTGTTGTACAATCACCTCTACCATTGTGCCCCTCTTATATCTCTCTCTGTGCAACCTCCCATACTTTATGTGTTCCTATTGACTATCTTTAAAGTGGACCAACACCCAGGATTTTAACTATCCTGGGTTTTGGTCCACTTCCCCAGGCCCCCCGATCGGGCGTGCCCCCCTATGTGAAACCCCCCAGAAAACTCACCTCACCCTGCTCCTAGGCCGCTTGTCCTATCAGCCCGCTCGGAGACGCTGTGGTATGCGCGCCAAAGCGCCGTCAAACCCCAGCGCCTCTGAGCACGCTGGCGGCTGCATCTCGCGCTTCCCTCCAACAGGGAGCGTGCCCACGCCAGCCATTCGCAAATGGCCGGCGTGGGCACGCGTCCTGCTAGAGAGAAGCGCGGGATGCTGCCACAGCCCACACATGCGCCGTTGGACCAGGAGTAAAGCAAGGTTAGCGGGCGTCCTGGGGGGTTTCACACAGCGCGGGGGGGGGGGGTGGGATCGGATCGGCCTGGGAATCTTATAGATTCCCGGGCCGATACAGCAGGGTGTTGGTCCACTTTAACTGCCAGTTCTATTTATCCTTCCCACTTTGCCCAGAGCAGGTCAGGAGCCACATCAGATGGCTCAGAGGACTACAGGTTAAGCATGCCAAAATTCAAACAGTGTTTAGGTCTGGTGTTCAGGTAAGCATCCCTCCTCTATCTGACAGCCATGCTGCATCCATAGTAATACTTTACTCTTTACCCCACAACAAAAAGAGTTCTTTGCATAACAGTTATTTTTTTGATGTGTAATTACTCCCCTTTATCTAGACTAGAGATGGTTTCCGCTGAACTGACCAGCCAGTTAGACTTGTCAAACAAGCTGCTCATTGCAGGTGCCATTGAGCCACAAGGCAAGTTCAGTCCCACCCATTACAGTACCTAATGAGTCACTAACCTGAAGGAGTTTCAACTGCATTGCTGGATAATGGCTTAGCCGCTAGAATCTAAAAGAGTTCAGCAATCAATGGTAACTTGCAGCCTATTTGTTTCTCTCATAACAGGTTTTCTTAATAAGATAATGAAACTTCATACATACGTTCAGGCATTTTAATCACTGTGGGCTTTATGGAAACCAACAACATTTTGCTACAGTGTACCCAGTGCCCATACTAATAATACAAATTATGACCCAGTATGGGCATTTTTCATTCATTTACATGGGCTTACCTTTCACTTTAGGGTCGAATTAGCACCATGTGAGAGTGCTTGAGAAAAGCACTTGCCTTCCCCGGGGCCCAAGATAGGGTGCAGATAACCAGGTGCCAGGACGGGTATGTTGTGCAAAACTACATTCCCACACAGTGCAGAATCGAGGTTCCAAAGAACACCTATACCAGCTCAAAGGGCATGGGGGTGGCAAGCCACCTGCCCGACATACTGAACCCCACACCTCATTATTCACACCCTCAAAGGCCAGGTGGGACGCAGAAGTGCCCAGCGACCCTGGGCATGGCCCAGTGCTCAGGCAAAGAGGTTGTAAATTAGTAGGGCCAGGGGCCAACAGTTCAGCCCTTGAGCCATGGATTGCCAGCCCTTCTGCTTGGCATATGGGGCTGGTAAGCTATAGGAGAGGGGCACCAAGCTTTTCTGCATCTCCCTCCTTTGCAAATGAAGGTGCAGGTAATAAAGAAGGGCGGTTTAGCAAGCAACTTGTCGATATGTCAGCCAAGTGGTCTTTTGGGCTCCTTACCAGTTCTAAAGTAGTGTAAAAAATAATGTTCAAACAAAGAAAAGGGACTCTGCACCACCACAATATATCAATGGGTGTGATGTGCCGACTAGGTGCCCCTACACCAAGACCAGTCAACTATCGAAGTACTGTGGCCTCAGCTACCACAAAGCGGACAATAGCCAAAGTCAGCACCAATCACCCCAATAAATCACCATTCATTTATTAGATTCAAATCATAAACAGCACATAGCTAAAATCAAATCCACCGCAAGGGCATCCCATCCACATTAGTGCAACACCATATATATAAACATCTAATCACCTAACATATTAAAGTTCAATGATATCCAAATTTCCTATAATAACCCTCCCAAATAAATATATCAATAAATATTATATAAGAAACTGTGCTATTGTAAAGTGCCAGTAAATATGTGCAATCAGAAAGAGAAAACTAGACAATGAACAAAAGCCAAATACATGAAGTAAGTTCACCTATGTGAATTCTGGATGGTGTCCCTGCTGTACCCGCTGGTAGACCTTTATCCACGTGTTCCGTGGTGAACAAGCACTTCCTCAAGGTGCCAGTCGTGGGTGGGTGAGTGGGTAAAGGTCTACCAGCGGGTACAGCAGGGACACCTTTTATACCTCAGAGGCAGAGTCTGTGGAATCTCCTCTCCAGTGACGTAGTTAGTCACATGGCAGGGAATCCTGAGAGGCTACTCTGTAGGATAAAAGCCTTCCTCCTCAGCTCTGGCATTACCCCTGACTGCAAGACAGGAAGAATGGTGGGAGGAACTGTGCCCCCCCCCCCTCTTCAAGAGATGCTGGCAGTGCATCTGAATTAGACACTGCTGCTGGCATCAGTAGCGCTAGACAGGGGGCAAGAAGAGCAAGACGCAGTTTGGTAAGTAGTTCGATTATCTAGTAGTTCTATCTAGTAGTTCTACTATTGGTGAACTCGTAAGGGTCAAGGGACACCTATACTAGTTTACAGGGTAGGGGGCCAGCAAACCACCTGCTGGGACTGGCAGGTTACATGCCGGCACTGCCATCCCATTAACTGGGGGTACATAAGAGTCCACTGCCCATCATTATGTATGGGACCTGTACTGAAGGGCTAGATAACCAGCAGGGCTAAGGGCTGCCTGGCTGGCCATTCGGCCTCTGCGCCCTGGGTTAACAGTCCTTTGCTTGGTGCGTGGGCATTCAGAACTTTATGCCTATTTTATTTGCCTGTGCAATATTATAAGCTGATAAAATACGTAAAAAAGAAAAAGGACTGCTGAATCGGGGTGAGAGTACTTTCATATATTTCGTATCGATAATGTCGATAATGTCTCTCCCATCGATCTAAGCATTCTAGCTTTTTTCAGATGAGTCCATTCAAGATGATTTCATTTTTTTTATTCTGTGTAAAGTTTTAGAATAGAACCCACCTACGGCTGTAGGGCCGCCTGCTTGCTTTTGCCTGGGGCGCCTGTAAAAATTCACCTTTCCCCGCTCTAATGGTCCATGTGTGGGCTCTCGTCCAATCAGAGCCGTTTACCCTTTGGAAAACGGCTCTGATTGTTTACAATGGGGATCACGCGCTGCTGCATCCTTTGCATTCCTGGTGGTGAGAGCCCTCACATGCACCGTTGGAGTGGTGAAAGGTGAGTTTAGTGGGCTTTCTGGGGGGTTACACACAGCGGGGGCACAGAACAAACCCCAGGAAATCCAATTCCTGTGGTGTTTTAGTCTAGTTTTTCCGATGATTTTGGTCCAGTTTCTGTAATGAGCCATTTGGTAGAGCAGACCAGGGTGGCCAGCTGTGTCAGGGGCAAGGTAAGTATGCTTTGATTTTACACTCAGCCTGCAGATGCCCATATATAACTATGCAGAAAGATCAAGTTTGACTTTTGGTTGGGTATTTATAATTTCTAGGGGACATCCTGATTTGGGGTGCCCCCCTTGCCCGAGAAGCACACTCACCTAGTAACGTACTACAGCTGCAGTCCTATGTTGCACAGCCTTTTGCTCCCCTCCCGTACTGGACAGACTGCTGGGTGGGGGCACACATGGATGCCGCTGCATGTGCTTCCTGTGCCACATAGGACTACAGCTAGGTGAGTTTACTGTTTAGGGGGAGTTAGCTGGCGATTCTAGTGGGGCATCCTAAATCAGGCCCCCTAGATTTCCTGTTTAAATAATATTCAGTTGTCAGCACGTTTGCTGGATGATACTTGTAGTAATGGAATGTTTTTGTCCATGCTTTGCAGCATCAGCAGCACAAGCCGGACATCTGGAGAGCTTGGACCAGCTGGATCTTGCCTACAATGACACAGTACCTGATGAAGGCTGGTCCCTGTTATTTGAAAGCATATCTGCCTTGAAGAACCTTGCTGAACTAGATATTAGCTTGAGACCAGCATCTGCCCGAGAATGTGGTCCATGGTTCATTCACTTATTATCCAACATGCCAAAGCTGCCCAAACTGAAAGAACTGGGAATGCAGCGCTGGGCACTATCGCCAGCAGAGAAGCAACAGCTGGACCGGATACGCAGTGAAAAGAACATCAATATACATTATGACTGATCATACACAAAATATTTCTTACTGCATTCCTACTACTGCATTTGGAACTAAAACGTAAAAGAGGATACCCAAGCTCTTTCTCTGACCAGTGCTATGGTACTGAAAATCAGACTTGAAACAGCATCATTCTGACTCCCTGTGGGGCTATATATATGGCTTAAAGCGGACCTTCAGTCAAAAAAGTTTAGTAAATTGCTTCTCCTCTTATGATCAGTGGCATAAGCAATATTGGAAGGCATAACCCCATGCAGGAGTATTCATTTTTGAATGACATGGGGGCGGCCATCACACCTAATAGTCCTGCTTACACATGAGAATTGGGGGGGGGGGAGAGCTGTGCCAGCAGCAATTCACACCAAACTGAGAGAAACCTCAGAAACTAGAAGAAGCTTCACACATGCAAACACGAATCTAATGTAATGTAGTAAAAGGAAATCTGTGTTAGGGAGTCTATTACAATGCATCTCTATGGCGCCGCAAAAGGACCAATGTTTTTAGAAGTTTTCAGCAATTAGCAAAACAAAGATGAGTCATTACAGCTGAAGGCTTATTACTATTGGCTAGAAATAAGAGATGATTGCAGAGAGCTATGAGGCAGTTATGAGTGTGTGGCAAGATGGCTGCTGCCATGTATGTTTAAAGGGTTACTGAACCCACAGAAAACAAAAAGCAGGCATTTGCCTTCGCCCCCGCACAGCTCCCCGACACTCTGAAACCTGACTAAACAGTGAGCGCTGCTGGCTATTAGTTGGGGTGCCCCCCCCCCCACCATTGCCCCCAGCCGCCGTCCTAAGAAACCGGGAGGTTGCAGTCAGGAGGTGGTGGATATGGCTTTAGCTGCTGTGCAAGAGCAATGATGAGTGCTTGTTTTGTTTTTATACACCCAGTGTTGGACTGGGGTGTCTGGGGCCCACCCCACATTTAGATGCATATATCCCTGGCCTACATGCAGGGCTCATGCACAGAAACATTATGCCAGGCTGGATTCTGTGTGTGTGTGTGTACACTTGGGATCGCACAAATATGATATACATAGTTCAGGTTTGGTGATGAAAGCCCTCAAATGAACCAGGGACCCACCGAGTCTTTTCCTGGAAACCCTGTGGACCAGTCTGAGCCTGTATACACCCAACTGGAAAAGTCCTTGTCCAAGTAGGAATAAAATCCAGGGGTGACAGGTTTGTGAGCGTACCATTCTACTTTTACAAGGGAGGGGTGTCTCCTTCATTCCATCATTGGTCTCCTGAGCCATCTAGTGTCCAAAAACATTGTATAATGGGTAAAAGTATTTTCACATATCAGAAGACTTGCAAAAGCAATAAGCTGTTATTGCAGTACAGGCTGGCTCAGGAGAAAGGACATTAGAGTTGAACACATCCCAGTAAAAGCAGAACGTTATATTTCAAAAACCCTTGATTCTTCTCCCTTCCATTAAAAGAAACCAGTTTTTGACAGTTTTTTAATGTAGGATGTATATGTAACCCCTTATCTTGCCACCTATTTATGTGGATTTTTATTATTGGACCATTTTTTCGTTATGCCTCTCCTTCCTTTGTCACCTTCCTTAGATGTTCAACATCAGCCAACAAATTGAACAGATATTATGGCTACAGAGTAAAAAATGTTTTGTTCACATGGAATTTTAGCCATCGGTAAAGTAAATGATCACGGTGGGGACGCGGGTTGGAATTGCTAATCAGTAGTTTAATCCTTGTGCAATTCTCACTATGCTCCTAATTCCATGTGGCCTATTAGATGCTTTTCCTGATAATTTACTGACAACATAAATGGCTAATTCTACTTATACGGTAGTAGAGTCGCAGGAGACGCCAGCGGGATCTAGGTGCTAATCTCATAACAGGGTAGTTTGAAGGAAAAACCTTTATTACTGTAATACTCCATTAGGTCAGTGCCCTTAGTGAGAAGTTCTCTTATATCTTGTGAATGGTGTTTGTCTGGTGGTCCCACCCATATTACAGAAGCAGGAGACTGGGTGGATCTACTGTAGGTGCTAATCTAATAAAAGGGTAGTTCAAGGAAAACGGACTTTATTTTATAAGCCTTATAATGTCCTTTTAAGTCAGTATCCTTAGTGAGAAAGATCCCTGTCTAGGAAGAGAATTAACACTTGTGTATACATTGGAAGACTGAAAATGTCATTTCAACATGGTGCATTTATTTAGAGCTAGAAGTGTCAAAGCCAATCCTAATTGTACAGACATGTGTTTAAATGCCATTCTTTAAACTAAAAAAATAATATAGGTATTTATTAGTTTTTTTGTTTTAAAGATATTTAGGATGTAAGTTAGGCTATTTACTAAGAGGCCGATTCATTAATAGCGCCAGGTAGCGACAGATGAGCGCCAGTAGTGTTATTTTCACTGCGCCCGCTAGTATTCGCTGTGCTTGGCCGTTGTTCGGCTGTTGACAGCGTCTCAGTCGGTGTGCGGTAATGTTGAATACGGGATTAGGAGTCGCTGTTTGACAGGTTCCGCGCTGTATGGGAGCGCATGACAGCGAAAGGCCATAGCGAACGGCTCCCAGCATATTCATTAACAAATCACGCTCCAAAAATTCTCGCGCTGTGAAATGCTTGTTTAAACCCCTGAGCGCTGGCGGCGATGGGTTAAAAGTAGTTTTTTAACCCCCAGACAACCATATTTTTAGAAAAAAAAAAAAAAAACATGTTTTTCAAAACATTTTGTAATATGAATACATTAATATCAGACCTGTAATATCAATTCTGCACAATTTTTTTTTTTACCTTAAAAAAATATCTAACATTGCAGAAGTGGTCACAGAATTTTTGACATTTAAAAAAAAAAAAAATGAATAGCAATTAATTATGAATAATTAAAGATCGCTCCATTGAAATGCATTGGAGAGCGCCAGGTAGCGAGAGGTCATACCTGTCGCTGTTCAAGGTCGCTCGCTGGCGCTGTGGGGTGAGGCTGGAATAATGATGAATGATTCGCTATCTGGCGCTCTGTCAGTCGCTAAGCAGGATCGGCTTGATAAATGTGTAATTGCGGAGGGGAGCCGGCGTTCTCGTGGCGGTGAGCGTCATTACCGTTCGCTCACCGTTCGCTACCTGGCGCTATCCCTTGTTAAATAAGGGCCTAAATTGATTGGATTGGAATTTTTTCTTCATTGATTTTCATGGTTATGCAACTGGCTGATAATGTGGATACAATTCTATTCAAAGTCTTTGGAGGAAATAAACTGAGAATCTACAGTATGCATCAGCACAGTGTCAGATATTCTATAATACCAGCGTTTATTACCAGACGGAAACTGGTTGGATCACTGGCCTCCATTGTAAGATAAATAGTGTTAGTGTTTGTGCAGTGAGGTGTGTGCGTTACTTTCTTGCTGCATACACAGGCCTGTCTTTCCTCCTTTTATTGCTGTAAGTTATGGAGTATATATACAACATGCTACTTCTTTTTCCCCTTTACAGCAGCCTTCTTGCCTTTGTCCTTGGCTTTGGATTTTGTATTCTTTTTTAATTTTTTATTTTTTCCAGTCTGATTAAGGTATGCAAAAGACCCGAGTCTCTTCCGAACCATTGTCCCACGCCACAGAGCTTGTATCTAAAAACATAGAAAAAAAGCCTGAATTAAACCAGACCTTCATCATGATTTATTAAAAAGCCAAAAACCTTAAAAAACGATTCCCCAGCATCTGAAATTAATATATTTTACGTTTTTAATCACTTACTTATTATTCTTTCCCCCCACTGGGCTGCAACTCTGTTAAGGACTTTAGGATACGGGCGCCGCCATCTTGACTCAGAAGCATCACACTTACTGAGGAGAGGAGAGTGGGATAAAATACAGGGGGGTGGGTTATAGCTGTGCTTTGCTCAGACAGAGCAGAGCGGGGGTCAGGAAAAGGTCAGCAATCCCAGAATGCAGAGCAGCACAGTCAGAAGGCACTTCCTGTTTGCAGGCTGCCTGATGTTCCATGAGCCGCCATCTTGGATGTTTTAAGGCTCATAACATGCAGTAGATGCAGGTAGGATGATTTTTAATGTGAGCAATCTGTATGTACAGGGTGTGGGAAACATATAAGATAGGCTCTTATTCAGAGTGAAGGACCGCTTTAAGCAAAAATCAAGTTGAGCCATTAGTGTTTGGCAAGTCAGAAGTTAAAAAAACAGTAGCTTACCTTACATTTAGTCCCTCCAGTGCTCTCCTTCCTGCTATGTCAGTCTACTTAAAGAGGAAATCACTTCCTCATTCATTTCAGTCTCCAACCCACTGACCTGGTCCTTTAATCATCCTTCAGTGAACCAGGAAACAGAAACAACCCTCTACTCCCTGCCCAGATATCCTGATAGGCTGCCTCTCTCTGCAGCTATGAAACCCCGCCCTCCTCTCTGGTCACGTGGCCATGTGCTGGCAGGCACAAAAATGCACTTACATTTGTTGCCACACCCACGGTTTCTCTTCATTGCATCTCCAATGTTCTAACACTATTACAAATAACTTAGGAACTACAGGGTCTGTTTGAAAATGGATTGACGTTTAGGACAGTGCAACTTGTAGCCTGAGACAATGGGACAATAATGGGGCTTGCCTTCAGTATAACTTTAAAGTGGACCAAAACCCAGGTTTTTGAGTATCCTGGGTTTTGGTCCTTTCCCCCGGGCACCCCGATCGGGGGTGCCCAGCAGTGTGAAACCCCCCAGATCGCCGAGCGCAACTCACCTTTTCCCGGTCCTATGCTGCGCAGAGCCGCTGATGTCATGGCGTGTAAGCTAGCGGCTCCGAGTGGGCTGGTGGCCGCATCCTCCGTGGGGGATGCAACCGCAGCTTGCGCATGCCCCGTTGGACTGGGAAGCAAGGTAAGTGAACGGGGCAACCTGGGGGGGGGGGGTTCACACAGCGGGGCATCCTGATTTTGGATGCCCTGGGGGGGGAGTCGATCACAGTTGGTATGCCCCTGTGTGAGAAACCCTAGGGATGTATGTGCATGTGTTGCTGTACATATATGCTCGGCATTTAGTTCTGAAGGAATGATTGACAGATGCCTCCCGCTTTCATATACCTGCCTCCAGACATTCAGATATGCAGCTGGGGGTGCCACGGGAGTCCTGCACAAGTGCCATAAAATCGATTCCTAAGTGATTGGCTGGCAAAACCAGGGTGTTTCACACAGTAGGGTATCCTATATCAGGATGTCTCAGCGACAAGCTGCAACCTGGTCCTTGGGGTCTTTTAGATTCTATAAATGGATTACTGGAGTTTTGGTTTCCTAAGATGGAAAGTATTTGCACAGTACCCAATACTAGGACCGATAGCATTACCCATCAATCCTTGTAGCAGGTGGAGCTATGCAAATCATCTCTTTATGTTTCTGTGCCATCTAAGGCCCTTAGAAACGCTAAGGGTGTGCAATGCCAAGGATTAGTTCAAATTTACAGTATCACTAGTGGGGATTTTGTAGAACTGTCAAAATATTGTCATTGCATAACAGGAAGATTGTGATTATAAGATCAGCAAAGATTAGTGATGGGGGGCTTAAAGGTAAAGTCCACTATAAGGCTGGGTTGATCTGCCAGTAACTAGAAGATCCGCTTTCCTTACTGATGGGAGCTGCACTGAAATACTGGAATCTACAGTATGAGAGCCATATTTGGGACATACATAACAATGGATACATTGGTAACAAGCTTACATGTGATCACCACATATCTCCAGTGTTCAACCAATATATGACTAACCTGGGTGGTGCACATCTTTAGGATGTATACATCTAACCCGTTCCCACTGTATCCCAAACTTAAAAATTAGGTTTCGAGTGGACTTCTACTTTTAACTAGACAGGGCCAGTTGTTTAAATATGTGCTATAAGTCCTAGCATTTTAGAAGAGAGTCAGTATCATATGCCAGCCAGTGTGTTTCTCTTAGTTACATCACCAGTATTATAACCTACAAACAGCAAAACAGCCAGGATAGCCAATACCTTTGTTGCCATGTGATATCTGTGCCTCTTTTCCTTGAGATATTCCCATATAGCAGGTTTTCCCAGGCTGCATAGTTCCATTGGTGGATCTGTCATTGGATTGCCATCTAATACAAGCAGGTCAAGTGTGTGGAGCATGTCCAGGTTGTCTGGTAGGGTGGACAGCTGGTTGTTGTGAAGAAGCAGTTTTTGCATCCCTAAGCATAACACAATTGATAATCAGTATGCGCATATACTGTGCGGTGTGCGTACTTGCTGTTTGTTTCCTTGTACACATGAATAAAGATGACATAGCCATTATAGAGCCCCTGCCACAAAGAATTCCATGTATTTATGCATGCATTTGTAGGCAAATGAATCTAATTCTGATACAGCTGGCCAGTAAAACTTGCACCTGTAGTGATGAATCAAAGCAACTGGACTTTTTTACATTTATTTGACAAAAGTATTTGAATGATGGTAAAATGTGTTTAAGAAAAATGCAGCCACCTGCTAGCCAGTTGCTTTTAGGCTTACTACTACAGATAGACTGAACAAAATCCTGGACAAATGAGAAGACCTACAGAAAAAAAGGAAAAAAAAATGGAAAAAGAGGAAGCCACTATAGAAAGAGGAACACGTAAAAGGAAATAATATGTTGGATAATGGATAATGGTCCACATCAAGGTTCCCAACCAGTGGCAAGGGCATCAGTAACTCTGCAGTCTGTTCACATTGATTTGGTCAATCAAACAATATCAAACAAAAACAAATTTTAATGCCTGGTGTAAAAAACATCAGGGTAAAGCCTTCAATTATATAAATGCAATGCTAATACCTAATCTAGGATCCGGCAGTTGTCTCCCCTGATCGGATGTCTAATACTTAATAATGGGGGTCATGCTAAAGATTTAGGGCCTTATTTATCACGGCTAGCGCCAGGTAGTGTCTGACGAGCGCCAGGTACCGCCAGCTATCGGCGGCTACCGACTCAAGTACGCCCGGCGGCGGTCACAATGACGCATTTATCAAGCTAAATGAGGCTAGCGCCGGCGAGAGCGACGGCTAGCGCGGGATTCATCATGAAGCCGCCTGGACCGAACAGCGCCGCTGCAAATTCCTTCACAGCGCCAGGTATGACCGGTCGCTCCCTGGCATTGTCCAATGCATTTCAATGGAGCAATGTTTAATTAATCATAATTAATTGGTATTATTTTTTTTTATTTATTTTTTTAATGTCAAAAATTCTGAGCCCACTTCTGCAATGTTAGGTTTTTTTTTAAAGTAAAAAAAAAAAAAAAATTTGTGCAGAATTGATCTAACAGGTCTGATATTAATATATTCATATTACAAAATGATTCCAAAAACATGTATAACGTTACGATCAAAAAATATGGTTGTTTAGGGGTTAAAAACTAGTTAACACCCATCGCCGCCAGCGCACTGGGGTTTAAACAAGGAATGGAGAGCCAGCAAATTCGGAGCGTCATTTTTTAATGAATATGAAGCAAGCCGTTCGCTCTGGCCATTCGTTGTCAGGCGCTCACATACAACGCTGAACCTGTGAAACAGCGACCCCCCAGCCCGTATTCAACATTACCGCACACCGACTGAGTCGCTGTCATCAAGCAAACGCCGGCCAAGCACAGCGAATACTGTCTGGCGCTGTAAAAATCACGCTACAGTCGCTCATCTGTCGCTACCTGGCGCTATTAATGAATCGGCCTCCCCGTGAAGCAAGTTCAACTCTGGGTGCACATTTGGGTGTGAATTGCCACCTGCATCTTGGTGAATTTTTTAATTTTGACACACAAAAAAAGTGCAATAAAAATATTTGTTTTTGAAAAGCACCCCTATAACAGGTAGTGTGGAAGATCCCACTGTCCCTAAAAACAAGCAGCATGCAGAATCCCCCTCCCCATATAACAGACAGCATGCAGCCCCCAACCTGCCATATAACAGGCAGTGTGGCAGATTCCTCCCCCAATTTCCGACTGCTGCGAGTCAAACCTCATACCTGCACCGCGATCCAGTAGCACAGCGCAGCTGACCGCATGCTGACTCACTCATGACAGTGCACGGAGCGGTGCGCCAATGTCATTGATGCATCAGCAAGCGCTGGCTGCGGAGAGTGGCGGCTTCTTACATATTGCAGTGCGGGGCTGAAACTAAATGGCTCAGCGCCATCGGTAGGGATGGGCCTCCAAAGTTCAGGTTCAGACAAACTTTCAATAAATGTTCGTGTTCAGGAACCTGAATCCAAACCCGGTCCCCACTGAAATCAATGGGTTCCCGAACATTGGGGGGTGGCTGTGCTGGTGGGGTGGGTTGCATAGTGTGCAGCAGAAAAACGCTGCTTAAACTCACCTCTGCCTCATCCTCCTCTGTGAGTGTAGCCATAGCAGCAGCCTTAGGTGAAGATAGGTGAAGCAGCAGCCCATCAACCAGCTTTTATGAACTTGAACACGGACCTCTGTCTGAAGTCCCTGTTCGGGGTTGGCAAAGTTTTGCGTTTCGCCCATCTCTACTGGTCGGGAATTGGGCGGTTGGTCTGCCACATTCGCCTTCACCCTATAGGATGCATGGGCATTTTTTCTCAGCTTTTGGGGGAAAATAAAATAACATGGTAAGTTTTGGTTCACACTCAAATGTGCACCGAGAGTAGAACTTACTTCACCAGATCTTTAGCATGACCCTGAATGCTCCATGGAGTAACTTCATCAGTTTTGATATACTCACCCTCTGTACCTCTGTGCTGCAAGCCCATTCAGTTCAGCCTGATGGAGACCATGGGGGTGCACACCCCAGGAGGCTGGAATGCAGATAGTTATCCCTATCCAAAAAGCTTATGGGCTTGCTGACACAGTAACCTTGAGGGCTGCTGTAAAATGTAGGACTGCAATACATGCAATAGCATTGGGACTCACCTCTCAGGCCCCCCCCAGAGCTCTGCTGAGTGAACACTAGAAGCGGCTTGCGCCTTAATGTAATACTGGTGATGCTGTCAGTGCCGACCCCAGAAACTAGAAGCAGCCCCGATTACAACCAGCCAACTGCAGCCATCACTGCGTTAGTCCAAGTTTTTTTTTATTGCTGTCTTTGAACTCATTCTGGAGCTACAGTTGCATTTTACACCTGTGGTGAATTTGTCTACACATGTCTCACTAAGGGAGGGTACAAAGACCTCATAATATGCGCTGGTCATTCTCTTTCAGTCCTATTGATATTAAAGTCATGCAGCAGGAAAATAAATAACAAAAGGGTACTTACCTTTTATCCTGCACCACTGGTCAATGCAGGTCCAGCACTCCAGAACTCACCCGCTTTTTCAGGGGCACCTGTCGCAGCCTCTTGCACCTTCCACGGCAAGTCCAGAGGGACGGGATTGATAGTGGGACTGACTTACAACTCGCCACCAGTCCATTCACTGCAATAGAGATAGTCAGCGAAGCCTTACATGCACCCACTCCAAAGTAGTAAATGGAGGGGGCGTGGCCAAAACACCTGTGGCTGATGGCAGGGGCGTGGTCTGGCACGGAAGTACCAGAGAATACAGTTTCAGCCCCCAGTTGACACAGGAGGCAGCGGCTGCATCTGGACCCCGATAAAGCGGTCAGGCAAGTTATGGAATGCCGGACCTGCAGTCAGGGCCGACTCCAGGGTTTTGTGGCCCCTTCGGCAAGATGGGCTCCCTTTGTGGTACCATGTGACAGTAAAACTGTAATGGTCCTCTACTTTAATTCTCTGTTTGTAGAGAGATCCTGCATACAGAGTGGAGTCCATTCCTGCTCCCACACCCAGCATAAACATCTGGACACCGGATCTAAAGGATTCCATGGCTGTTTTTCCCTGGGGCATTGCAGATCAGGATGCCATCTGTGTGAAGCCCCCTAATGCCAGTATTTACTCACCTCTGTTCCAATGGTACATGCGCGGGCTATCGTCCAATGAAACTGTCTGCTGTGACTCTATCATTTGGCAGGCAGCTCTCCTTGGACGAGAGCCTGTGCAAGCGCTATTGGAATGAGGAAGAGGTTAGTGAATAGAAGCTTTCTGGGGGGTGTCAGACAGTGAGGCATCCTCATGAGACTCGGGATGCCCGGGGGGAAAGCCAGAAGCCCTGGAATCTCTTAAATTCCAGGGCCAGATCACATGGGTTTTGTTTTCACACAGTGTAACTTCCCTATTCGAGATGACCAGGGGAGAAGGAATCAACCAGCCATGGAGTCTCATAGATTCCAGGGCTGATTGTGATCCACTGTAATCAGCTTATCCACCTTAGAAAGCATTCAGCTCATCCACCAAAAACCATGGAAATGAAAAATTAGGTGTATGTGGTATGACTAGGCCAGTATGGGCTGCAGGGAATCCCCTGCTGTAGGTCTCAGAGGACCAACATTTGTACCTGCTGATCTCCTTTACAGTGACCCTCAAGCCAGGTCAATTTTACTAAAAGGTTGGGCCATCCCTCTTTTCAATTTCCAGGTTGTGACCCCACATAACTGCTTGCAATGTGTGGGGTCTGTTGGGTAGGTGGTCAAATGTGCAGCAATGTGCAAATCTACCCTATGAACTTCACTGCTGCCAGTGGTCATGTGGGGTCATGAAGTTATAAGAAACCCCTTGCACTGCCTTGTTAAGGTATGGCTATTGATTTTTGCCCCCAAAACTCTTTGCAATGCATTTATTTCTAGCAGACCAAAATCCACGTTTTTCACTAACCTGGGGTTTGGCCTGGATTATAGGGGGCATCCCAATTTGGGATACCCTGATGTGAAAAACCCTTGGGTTACCCCAATATACTTACCTAGCCAGTGATCCTATGGGCTCTCCAATCCATTCATTTAGATTAGATTGCATAAACCAGCATTCTATTCTGAATGAATGTAGCGTCGGGTTGAAGCAGCTCCCCTCTAGTGGTGGGCACCAGCCGGTTGGTTTTAAGAGGGATGTGGGGGATACCAACATGACCTGCGCATGTGCCATGGGATTGCTGACTCGGCGAGTATACGGGGCAAATTGGGGGCATCACAAAGTGGGGCACCCAGATTGGAAAGCCCCAGGAATGGGAATTGGCTGGGCAGCTGTCAGTTATGAATGTGTGGCCATACCACATGCTATTTCATTCTGAATGAGCTCCAGCCCTCCCCCCCAGAGGAGGCTTCTCATGACTCCCTGCTGTTAGGCCATGAGGAATGCAACAGAAGGGGCCCAGCTACAGGATGAAGCTCCACCTCCTCTGAGGCACCACTGTTCCCAGCAATCCCATTTATATTCAGAAACGCCATTATGGGCCGGGCTTGAAGGGTGAGCGCCCTGGGGCCTCCACCACTTTCCTGCAAGAGGGGAACCTCCACCAACCTCTGGGTACGTTTCTGGCCCGGGTGGGGTCTCTGAACGGTGGACCATTATAAATCCTGCAAGTACCAAGTGGAACAAAAGTTCCAGAGCCGGCCCCTGAAGCACAGCTGGCGCTTCCTCTTCCGCTTCTCAGTGCGCAGTGTGAAGAGGAGGCAGAGGAAGCGCATGAAAGGCCGGGGAGAAGCCGGCGGGGGCAGGAAGAACTTAAGTGTCGGCAGCGGCGGAGGCTATAGGTGGACCGGAGAAGATGGAGCAACAGGTCGGCCAGTGACATCATGGGAGGAAGAGCCGAGGAAGAAGTGTCATCGGTGGTGGCGGTGGCAGGTAGGTGACATCACACCAGAACTAAAAGTAATAGAAGTAAAGTGTCTTGTTTTGATTCCTGACCCACCTTATATGCCTGCCCACTAACCCTTCTACCAACCTACTCACCCACCAGCCCACCTACCTACCCACTCACTACACTCATGCACTAGGCTACCTAACCTACCTTAAAGTGGAACGAAACTCATGGCCATCAGCCTCCTGCTGTTTCAAACCTTCTCCTTGCTATCACTTTAGCAGGACATGTGCCCCAGCCAGGCAATAGTGAATGGCCAGTGCGGGCAAGCTCCCTGCCAGAGGGTAGCGGCCGCTGATTGGACTGGGGAAAGGTGAGTTAGTTTGGGCAACCTGCGGGGTTTCACATAGCAAAGCATGCCTATTCTGGATGCCTTGAGGAAAGGGACCAAAACACAGGATAGTCAAAATCCTACGTTTTAGTCCACTTTAAAGCTTAACAAAACCCACCAGTGGCCTGCCTGGAATCTAAAAGAATACAGGGTCAGCTGCTGGCTTTTTTTCCTGGGGCATCCCGCGTGTGAAACCCCCCTAGTTCGGCCACTACAACTCTATGCTCCAACGGCACATGCACGGGCTCTCGTCCAATGAAAGCCGCCGGTCTGACTACGTCATTTAGCAGACTGCTCTCATTGGTTTAAATCGAGGGTGCACACAGCCGCATCCCCTGCATCCCCTGAATCATGAACGTAATCCCGCCCCAGCCATTGAGATCTATCCATATATATGGGAGCCACCTGCTGAATGACGTAGTCACGGCATATGGCCATAATTGAACAAGAGCCCACACATGTGCCTTTGGAGTGTGGAAAGGTGAGTTGTAGTGGGTGATCTGGGGGGTTTCACACTGCGGGCATCCTGATTCAGGCATGGAACAAAACCTGGTAATCAAATTCCTGGGTTTTGTTTCGCTTTAAAGTAGACCCGTGGTTTTGGGGCATTACTATTTGGGATGTGCCACTGTGTAAAACCTGCCAATCACTAGTAATACATACCTTGCTTGCATTCCCACAGTGCTGGCACAACTCTCCTCCAATCAGCTTCTCTGGCTGCACATATTAATGGAAGCCCGAACTTGGCGCACAGCCCCCCTCCCTCCGCATCCCTGGGGTGTGTGCAGCCATGGCAGCCACCCAGTTACAGTGGGCATGGCTGTGCATAGCCCAAAAAGGAGATGCCGCCCCCAGCCACATATGCAATGGGGATCCGGGGGGACTTGGGAGATGGAATCAAGTGGTCCTGGAGTTATGGACTCCAGGACTGCATTTGGTCCTTAAAGTGGAACAGTGGCACAATTTGCCTGTCATGGGGTCTAATAGACTCCAGGGCCAGCCTAATCCCTCACCCTAAGGCATCTTGATTTGGGATACCTCACTGCGTGATACCCCCTTGGATAGCCGCATAAACTTACCTAGCCACAATCCAAAGCATGGGTGCATAGGCCACGTCCCTATTATACTCACACCATGTATATGAGTGGTTGGTGCTGGTATTCCTAGCTAGAGGTGAGCAGGGATGCGGCCAGCTGCATGTCTGAGAGGCTATCAGAGCTGAATGGAGGTGAAAGGGAAAAAATACTGTATCTGGGGCCTCCACCAGATTCTGTGCCCAGGGGCCTCCACCACTCTTAATCCGGCTCTGCCCAGGCTCATCCTGCCTTTTGCACCAGTCACTGCACCTCCCTCCCCCATAACATAATGGGGAAAGGAGCCACTGCAAAATCCATCATTCCTTTATGTCCCCTCACTGCCACAGGAGACCACAGTGTCCCAGGGGACTGCCGCCAGTAATAGTGGGGATAAGCCAGGGGGAGACGCACTGTTTACTTACAAGTGCCAGCTCCTCAAGATCGTTCTGCCTTGCCCTGCGCGCCACACCATGATGACAGAGGCTGTCACGTGACACCTATATCATTATTCTGAGTCTCGCAGAGGCCAGAGAAACAAGTTTGGAAGGTGGTGCTTTGTGAGTAAATAGCCCCTCACACCAATACCCTGTCACTGACACACCCTGACTGCGCCCATCCCCCGTCAGGCTGCAGCGGCCATAAATGTGTTTGCCCTGGTCTCGCCCACCATTCCAGCACAGCCAACCGGCCTTGATCATTATTTGGACCCTTAACAGATTTACTAGCAAACTTGGTGGGTGTGAGGAAAGGCGTATAACGAGAGTCCAGCCAACACCACAGTTTCTGGAATCATGTAATACATTTCCCCTGATCCCCAGTCTAAAGACCCTAATCAGCTGCTGCTTTTCACTGGACTCAAGTACCTGAATGGCTGTGGCGGGAGCGGGCGCACAGCCCAGGGATGCAGGGGATGCGGCCACTCTCACTCCCCATTGTAAACAATCAGTGCCATGTGCATGTGTAAACAGTTCTATCTATTAAATAGCAATAAATAATGGCAACATACAATCATGTACCCTGGGCTGAGTGAGGTAAAGTGACCAAAAGCAGGCCCAGCTGTCTCCCTCATGACTTCTAAGATTTGCTGATATTTTCACATGTACTTATTTATTATTGTTGTTTGATCTCTTTTAGTCACATTGGCTTTATGTTTGGTGAATATCTGCGCATTGTTTGCATTGCCTTTGGTCATGGTCACTTTACCTTGGCTCCCCATAGCCCAGGGCACATGATTGTTTTATTTATTGATAGTCAAAGCAGACCAAAACCCACTGAACTTGTGAAATACATTTGGCCAAAGCCCCTGCCGATATTCCCTTCTTAGGGTGTAGAACTAAAAATTGATATTTTCGCTCTTTTCTTATTGTCCGGGAGCACTGATTTTTTGCTGTCCCTCGGTGTGAGATGGCAGGAGGTCAGTCATTGCATAGGTGTGGTAATGACACCATGGCCACACACAGCAGTGGCAATAAATGGAGGAGGCGGAGCTTTACAGCTAAAACAGGCGCCATTATCTGAGATTAGAGTGAAGCAGGAGCAGTGAAAATTAGCAAAAGGTCTTCCTCATAGGGGGATGCTAGGTAAAAATGTGGGGTTTGGTCTGCTTTAATAGATATAGGTGTTTACACATGCACTATTAGACCAGGATGTGGTGAGGGCATATGGAGCAGTTTAGGTCCACATGCCTTCTTTTTAACTTTGTTTTGAGTTGTAATATATCAATACATTTGGAATATATCTAGTTGCTGTTTGCCGGTACACTTGTGGCTCATTCATTATCCAGCACCAGCCTTGTGTGAGCTTTCCCAGTTTCCTCTCATTGTATGGTGTGTGCTCAGCAGAGGATTGCAGCTACAGGAAGGGAACTGCAGATCTTTAATCTCTGATAGGCTGCAGGGTGATGGAAATCTCTCTCTTACATTTGTGTGGCACTACAATACCCAGCATGGCATCAGCCTTCCCGGACAGTGAGTGAATCTGCTGCTGCTGCTGCCAGTGAGTCCACATCCATTAGCCTCAGATACAGGGTCAGGACAGAACAAACAGCCTCATAAACTAACCTCCGGCCCACTCTCAGCTCTCTGACCAGACAGTCGCCATGACACCCCCTGCAAGGTCTAGCTGAGGCACACAAGGGATGCATTCATTTACCTCACGCTGGGGTTAAAAAATGTCCTGGGACTTTTCTGGTCACACTGGCCCTTTTTCAGCATGTCTGGCCTGGTATCTGCGACCCCCCCCTAACATGGTGAGTGGCAGAAACCCCCCATAACAGGCTGTGAGGCAGAAACCTCCCATAACACGCTGAGTGGCAAAACCCCCATAACATATTTAGGGTCAGGGCCAGAACAGAACAAACAGCCTCATAAACTAACCTCCGGCCCACTCTCAGCTCTCTGACCAGACAGTCGCCATGACAACCCCCTGCAAGGTCTAGCTGAGGCACACAAGGGATGCATGGGGTTAAAAATACCCTGGGACTTTTCTGGTCACACTGGCCCTTCTGCAGCATGTCTGGCCTGGTATCTGCGGCTCCCCCATAACATGCTGAGTGGCAGAACCCCCCATAACACAGTGAGTGGTAGAAACCACCCATGACAGCCTGTGAGGCATAAACCCCCCAAAGCACGCTGAGTGGCAGAAACCCCCCAAAGCACGCTGAGTGGCAGAGTGCACCAATAACAGCCTGTGAGGCATAAACCCCCAATAACAGGCAGTGAGGTTACATTTAATCACAGTTAAACATGTACAGCACAAAATAGGTAGGCTGGCCCTTTAATGCAAATTAGCACCCATGGTCATGTGACTGCAGCCTCACTGGTGATGTCATTGCTGCTTTGGTGTCTGAAGTGGCAAGTTCTCTGCTGTGTGCTCTCCTGCAGGATTGCGACAAATCTCTGTCTCTGTGTGTCTCTGTCTCTTTTGCTTATATTTTCCAGGTATCTTCAACAACCATGACCTCCCGGGAGGTGGCCCGACTCCAAAAATACACCCAGTCCATTGGAATCAGAGGTAAGTGTCTTTATCCATTGTTTAATATTCATAGCCTAAAACAGCTGCACCAGCACATACACCCTACACCTTAGTTCTGATTATTATTTTTTTTTCCTTTTTTGCAAATTTGACAGTGGGAAGTAAAACAAAAAATGAATTTTTGGGGGAAATTTTGAAAGTTGCAATTAAAAAACAAGCATCTTGGGAATTTTGACAGTTGGGATTTGACAGTTGGGATTTGACAGTTGGAACAAAAAAAAAAGTTTCTTTATTTTTTTGGGAAATTGTGACAGTTGGGAGTCAAAAACTTAATTTTGGGGATTTTGACAGTTGGAACAATTTTTTGGGGGGAAATTTGGACCACTGGAACAAAAAATTTTTTTGGGGGGGGGGGGGCTTTTGACAGTAATTACTAGGGATGAGCGAATCGATCCGGACGAACCCGGATTCGATCCGATTTTCAGGAAATATTCGATTCGGCCCGAACCCGAATATTTTGTGGTTCGTGCCGATCGAATTTTTCCTGAAATTAAAAAAAAAAAAATGCCGGAATGGTGGGAGCGGGCCGGCCGGTTCCGCTGTCAGCGGGCCGGCGAAGCCGGCCCGCTGACAGCGGAGCCGACCGGCAGGCCAGTAAAGCCGGCCGGCGGGCCGGTAAAGCCGGCCCGCTCCCACCATGCCGGCATTTAAAAAAAAAAAAAAAAAAAAAAAAAGCATTTTTGCCGGCATGGTGGGAGCGGGCCGCCTCTGATGACGCGCCCTCAGATGACAGCTGAGAGCGGCGCCGGCCTCCACGCTCCGGACCTGCAGGTAAGTGTTTGCTTTTTTTAAAAATGCCGGCATGGTGGGAGCGGGCCGGCCGGTTCCGCTGACAGCGGAGCGGGCCGGCCGGTTCCGCTGTCAGCGCGGAACCGGCCGGCCCGCTCCCACCATGCCGGCGAAAATGCTTTTTTTTTTTTGTTTTGTTTTTTAAATGCCGGCATGGTGGGAGCGGGCCGGCCGGCTTTACCGGCCCGCCGCCCGGTTCCGCTGTCAGCGCGGAACCGGCCGGCCCGCTCCCACCATGCCGGCAAAAATGCTTTTTTTTTTTTTTTTTTTTTTTTTAAATGCCGGCATGGTGGGAGCGGCCCGGCTTTACCGGCCCGCCGGCCGGCTTTACTGGCCTGCCGGTCGGCTCCGCTGTCAGCTGACAGCGGAACCGGCCGGCCCGCTCCCACCATTCCGGCATTTTTGATGGGGAACTTCGTAAAAGTTCGATTCGGCCGAACCCGAATTTCTTTGTGAAATTCGGCGAATCGGCCGAATCGAACTTTTCAAAAGTTCGCTCATCTCTAGTAATTACCTTATTTGTGCATTTTAATTTGTTTTCTTAATAATGCTCCACCTACAACATTTGTAAACAAAAGAATCAGCCTCGTCTGTCATTGTAATGGCTGATGGTAGGGGTGTCGGGAGGTGGGTAAAGTGGTCAAACAGTATTGTATTAGTTAAAAAAAACCACAGGCACACAATGCATCCAATGTAAATGACCCAGTATGTGCTTTCTAATGGGGGTGTGGACCTACTGTCACTTCAGCCTCCCAGCTCATAATAAATGTTGCCCAAAACAACGAAAAATTATATTAAACCTACAATTAAACTGATTTACAGTATTTCTGGTAAGAAAAAACACATATGCATGCCATGTAAATGACCCAGTATGTTATTTTTAACCTGGATCATGTGTCCCAATATTACTGATATGGCCAAACCTGTAATACAGTTTCCCCAAAACACCAAAAAACCTATTTAAACATAAAATTAAACAGACTTACAGTTTTTGTGCTAAAAAAGCATCCATACATCCAATGTAAATGAAGCAGTCCATATATCCTAATAGGGGCCTGGCTTAGAAGTCCGGTGGCTGGTCATCAGAGAGCAAACCTAGGCTCCATAGCATCACAAATATTCTCTTCCTTTCTTCTCCAGTTCCATTTTTCTACTAAAAATCTATTTTAGAGCAGCTAAGGAACCAGGCTGTCCTGTTGTGCTGGCCAATAAAAGCATCCATACATCCAATGTAAATGAAGCAGTCCATATATCCTAATAGGGGCCTGGCCTAGAATTCGAGCGGCTGCTCATCAGAGAGCAAACCTAGGCTCCATAGTATCACAAATATTCTCTTCCTTTCTTCTCCAGTTCCATTTTTCTTCCAAAAATCTATTTTAGAGCAGCTAAGGGACCAGGCTGTCCTGTTGTGCTGGCATTTCAATCCCCATAACAACTGCACCAACTGTCACTTAGCCTTCCAGGCAGCCATAACTGCTTTTCTGTTCTGCTCACACTTCCATATGCACATAAGCCTTGTCACCCTGCTGAGGACCCGGCTATAACACCCAACAAAACATATGAAATGTAAAATTAGATTAAGAGCATTTATCTGATGTAAATGAGCCCCTTACATATATGTACATACAGTAACAGTAAGCCTGTCACTGTCATCATGAGCCTGGCTGTGTAAGGTAAGCCTGTCTCCAGCAGGGCTCAGTATGACAGGTACACAGAGAGAATTTGAGTGATTATAAGTAGTATTTTGATAAAAAAAAAAGCTTTATTATTTTAGTAGATGTCAGGAAAAGGAAGGGTGATAGCCTGTTCTGTGTTTAAAGAGGAGTTAAATGAAGAAAAGCCTCACCCCTTAGCATGGCCACATCCTGATCTGTGATACCTCAGGTCTGCCAAACCTGCAGACCAGGCAGCCATTACCACTTCCTCCTATGATAGCCAATCAAGTGACCAATCAGGTTCGCCAGGCAGACTTGCACATTATTGTGCTCCTATAATTTAAATAAAGCAAGCATATCACAGTCAATAAAACCTGATTCATGCATTTAGGGGACTGTAAAGGCATACATTACTTACCTGTGTGAGGTTCTTTCCAAGATTGGGTTCCTTGGTGTCCTTGCACGCTCCCACTGCCTCTCATGTCAGTCGGGGAGGCCGATTCATTCATAGCGCCAGGTAGCGACAGATGAGCGACAGTAGCGTTATTTTCACAGCGCCCGCTAGTATTCGCTGTGCTTGGCCGTTGTTCGGCTGTTGACAGCGACTCAGTCGGTGTGCGGTAATGTTGAATACGGGGTTAGGAGTCGCTGTTTGACAGGTTCCGCGCTGTATGGGAGCGCATGACAGCGAATGGCCATAGCGAACGGCTCCCAGCATATTCATTAACAAATCACGCTCAAAAAATTCTCGCGCTGTGAAATGCTTGTTTAAACCCCAGAGCGCTGGCGGCGATGGGCTAAAAGTAGTTTTTTAACCCCCAAACAACCATATTTTTTGTAAAACAAAAAAACATGTTTTTCAAAAGATTTTGTAATATGAATACATTAATATCAGACCTGTAATATCAATTCTGCACAATTTTTTTTTTTTACCTTAAAAAAAATATCTAACATTGCAGAAGTGGTCACAGAATTTTTGACATTTAAAAAAAAAAACATTAATAGCAATTAATTAAGAATATTTAAAGATTGCTCCATTGAAATGCATTGGAGAGCGCCAGGTAGCGAGAGGTCATACCTGTCGCTGTTCAAGGTCGCTCGCTGGTGCTGTGGGCTGAGGCTGGAATAATGATGAATGATTCGCTATCTGGCGCTATCTCAGTCGCTAAGCAGGATCGGCTTGATAAATGTGTGATTGCGGAGGGGAGCCGGCGTTCTCGTGGCGGTGAGCGTCATTACCGTTCGCTCACCATTCGCTACCTGGCGCTATCCCTTGTTAAATAAGGGCCACAGTGATTGTGCATGCAATTCATTACAGTAAAGGGAGTTTGGCAGACACAGCCACTGTGACTGACACGGGGGCCACTGCTATGACTGACAACGGGTAAGTATCCTCTAATTTGTCCCCTTAAATATAATCAATATGCAAAAATCAGCAAACCACACCACCTCTCAATGCTGCACCTCCGCTATACCTTTACCGGGGACGTGTATCCCCGCCAGGCATTTCTAAATGGCTGCCACGGCACACTTGCAGATAGAGGTGAGAAGAGATGCGACCGGCAGAACGTTCTCCATTCAGCTTTTCTAGCTGCTCTGAGCTCAGACCAGCAAGGAAAATATGAATAGAATGGTCCATAGACCATAGAATTACACTGATTTTTAAAGCAGACAGATATTTTGTATTTATAAAGCTCAGAATATGTAAATGAATGCCCGGCTAAACAATCTTTTTCTTTACAGGTTACTTGCTGCGGCTTCGGTCAGGCAAGAGCCGTCTGAATTTCGAGGCCATGGTTCCCGAGACGTGCCGCACGAGCTGTTCCATCTGCCTCGTGGACTTCAAACTGCACGAGCCCTTGGGATTCCTAGACTGTGGGCACATCTTCCACAAGATGTGCCTCCGCGACTGCCTCCAGCACAGCTACAAGTGCCCATTGTGCCGTGATCTTGCACTTGCGCACATGGTAGGTCACCTTGCCATGGCTGGTAACACCAAACAGTTATTTTATTTACCTTTCTTTTACGTCGTTCCAGATTTCCGGCCCATCCGGGTCCTAAAGTGAACGCGGTGTCCTGATTCCACCTCCAGGAATGGTGAAATTATCATTATAAATATATTGTATTAATGATAGTAGTAGTATATATAGCATTTATAGTAGCATTTATAGTATATTGTATTATATTTATATAGTATAAATAAAAATAACAACATTAGTTGTTGCGTCGTTAGGATTATGTTAGGTAAGGGTAGTGTATTCCAGGTATTCTTTAGCGTCATCTCCCCAGTCTGCCTCCAGCCAACATCTGCCTCCAGCCAACATCTGCCTCCAGCTGCCTCCATGTCTCCTCCGGCCCGGTCATCGGCACCTGTCCCCACCAGCACCCGGCCATCGGTGCGTATGTGTTTGTATTTGTCCTGTGTTGTCTGTGTCCATACCGCCACTGCCACACACACACACTAACACTTATACACTGACACCATCCAGACTCACCCTGACACACCTACTGACACTTGTAGAGTGACGCAGACCTGACTGACGACCATGACCGTAGAGGTAGGGTAGATGGCAGACACATAGGTTAGAACATTTAGGTAGATTAGGAACACTACACCTGCATCCAGCACTAGTAAAGTAGGGCTCACGATGGCTAGCATCAGTTAGGATAGGCCAGTGTAGTGTAGTGTAGGACCTGCCCGAAAAAGAGTCTACCTTGGCGTTGGTGGGCAGGCTCATAATCCGGTGGCCAAAGATAAAGACACTTGTGTCACATGCTGTTCCCCTATTGTAGATCTAATTCCTATTAAACTGATTTTCTAACCAGGAAGCCAAATAAAGTGAACTTTCCCCTGTTGAGGGGAGGTCTTTCCATTTGTGGCAATGCTTCCGCTCCTCCCTCACCTCTCTGTTACTTACCTGTTTCAGTGGCACTTTCCCTCAGCTGGGGGATGGGAAGCTGGAGCAGCACAATGTTACATGCTAAAATCACTGGTTCCAGCTGAGGGAAGTTGTGGCACTGGAGCAGGTAAGCCAGTGAGCAGCAATAGGGCTTCC